>CM053802.1:18421680-19760890 GCA_028671895.1 Oenanthe sinensis
TGTTTATGGGATTACTGAGTCTATATTTGGGGATCTACTAAAATTGATTAAAGAGGCTTTTTTCACAAGCCCAAATATCTTTATCTTTTAATGCCATGAAAAATGTCATTAAAGGTTTAGGTCTAAATTATTTATAGTGTTTGGCTGCATATTAATGTTGTTTTGTTTGACCAATTTTATTTACAGACAGTGGCAACAAAAAACTCAGAAAACCGTCACAAGATAATAGACACACACACTGGTGGTACTACAAGTTTTGCTCAAATCAACAATGAAATGGTATGCCTTTATTTTTATAACACTTTAGTCAATTGTGGGCTACTTGTTGATTTAGAGATAGTGAAAATAGTGATATTTTAATTTTGTAGCATTTCACAGCTATAAAAGTTCGGGACTTATTTTTTCAATGGTAATAAAACTGTAAATTAACAATAATATATAAGTTGAGTTGATTAAAAAATAAGAATAAAGTGGATGTAATTTATACTAACGTTAATATAATTAAGTTAGTTTTGAAGCAACATTTTATATTTGGTCTGTCAATGTAATTACTTGTATTTGGTCTTCCAAAAAATTGTCAATATTATTAGTTTAAATAATGTACCAAAAAGGTATATGTTTCCGATCACTTGGTATTGTCTAAATTTTTTTTATCTGTTTATTCTATTTGAAAACTCAAACATCCAAAATAAGTGTCACAAAAAAAGGCTCGGGTATATATTGAAACTCACAAACATAATCCTAAAATAGAGTACAAGACATCAACTGATGTAATCAAAAAAATTATAAGATTTTATTCTAACAATGTAATTTATTTTACTGTTATGTTATTTAGATAGTTACATATTTAATACATTTTTCTGTAGTCGGATATTGAGAAGATCATTTCTTCCAATAGAGAAAGTGATACAGCTGATCAATTATTTTGTGAAGCTAAACCATCTCATGGTCCAACATGGCTTGTAGACAGACATATCAAAACTGTAAAAGAGAAAGAGAAAAATGTTAGGCATAAAGATAACTATGTGAATCAGTTGAAAGCGGAGATCAGGAAAGAGCTTGCGGCTGAAATGGAAGAACAATTAAATAAGAAAATGCAGGAAAATTTAAGAAGGGTCTTCAAAAAATTAAAAGAAGCTAATCCAAGTTTCAATCTTAAGGTCGAGGAACTCTATACGAGTAATCCAGTGATGGTGAAAATGGTACCCCTGTGACTCAACCAACGCCGGTGACTCAACAAACTCCAGTTGAAATGGAAGGGACCAATGCCGCTACTGGTGTCAGCTCCTAGATATTGTCAAGTATTTGTGACATTTTGAACTGTTTTTAGCTAGTTTTAAGTCTGATGAATGTTGGTTAACTACTTGGGTGCTTTATTTTGTTAACTTCTAGTTTTGGGATGGTTAATTATGCTGGTTATGCCATTATTTTGTTGGGATTTGATACATTGTATTGAAATTACTGGATTTGCTTTTGGTATAAAAATTGAGTATGTATTTGGTATTATTGGTTCATTTTTAGTATTCAAATTGCTTGCTTTTGGTATTAGGATTCAATATACAGGTTGTTTATATAATACTTGTTATTGGTAGCTGCAACCCTACTAGTGTAATACTTTATGTTTATAATTGCAACACTACTACTGCAATACTTTATGTTTTCAACTGTAACACGACTAGTGCAACACTTTCTATTTACAACTGCAACAATACTACTGCAAAACTTTTGTGTTTAATTATAACACTACCATTACAACACTTTTGTCTTAAACTGCAACACTAGATATATTTTTGCTTAAGTCTCTTGCAATACTTATATGGTATTGCTATAGCTCCAAAAAGTATTACAGTAGAGTCTAATAACAACATATTCTATGATGTTGAATTTGATGACAAAAGTGTTGCATTTGACAACTATTGCAATGGCCAGATAGACAACGCCATGAAAAATGTTACAATATCCAATTATTGCCCTGTTGTAACATTTTAAAAACATTATTTAAAACTATTGAAGCCTTGCAATAGGCCATCTATGGTATAGTGGCTAAAGACTTCACGGATGTAAGATTTTATTAAATTATTGGAGGAACCTCCTGCAACAAATCCTCCTGAGATGACATCGATGATCTGGTCCGAATGTGGATCTGGAGTTGAATGAGTAGATTCACTATGGATGTAATAGACCAATTGTCTTTGTTGAATTTTGTTTTCGATGAGCTCGCTGAGCTGAAAATATCATTCTGTAGTGTGTCCATAGTCCTCATGGTATTCACAATACTTGGAGCTTGGAGGTCGATCACCTCACATCGGCCTAGGAGATTGATAGCCTGATTCTGATTTCAGGATGGCGATGATGGTGTCTTTTCTCACATTTAATTTAGTATATTCTTTTGTGTCGCGGGAGCGAGGTTGTCAGCCTCATGCTTCTTTACTATTGGAGTCTGGTTTAGAGATATCATGACTGAGATGTCGTTGGTCCCTTTTAGAGTCTGTAGATGAGCGGGGTTTGTCATCTCGCTCGTAACCACGAGTTCGATCCCGACCTCGATCTTTATCCCTGTCTCGATCTCTCTCGGGAATGATCACGATCCCATCGAGAAGATATAGTTTTGGGCACCTGAATGCTTCCAACGGCCTCTTGGGGTGTAAGGCGGTGTTTAAAAATTTGGAGAGCTGCCTATAGAGATCATGGGTTTTTTTCAAAAAATTTCTCCAGGAGATGATCATAGCGCTCCGTGTCGACCCCTGCCGCAAGGTAATTTATGGCGAGCTCATCAATGAGGTTGGGGATTTCGGCCACCACGGTGTGGAATCGCGACAAGTAATCTCTTAGAGACTCAGTCCTTTATTGTGGCATTGTTAGCAAGGACGCCGTTATTTTTCCTCCCTTTTTTTGCTGGAGAACCGGGTCTGGAACTTGCTTTTTAGCACTGTCTAAGAGTCGATCGACCTTGGAGGTAGGTTATTATACCATTTTAAGGGCATGCCTTGGATACATGTGGTGAAGAATCGGCACCTAGCGACCTTGAAATATCCATAAAAGGACATTCATCCATCAAAGACGTTTAAAAAGTCGCCGGGATCGCGGAACCATCAAATTGGAGAATGGGAGGAATCTTAAGGTGTTTGTTGATCATGAAGGATTCAATGTCCATCGACAACGGGCTTTCCACCGACAATTCAATCCCAGCTTGAGTTCGCATGAAGTCTTTACAAAGGGCGACATTCTACTGAAGTTTCGTCAGCTCCTCGGGCATCCACGAGATTGCATTGCCCTCCGAAACATCAGGAGCTCGGTGATGCTTGGAGGTGCGATTGTTGTGCTCATATGACACGCGCTCGCTATCAGCTTCTTCCTCATAGAAAGAATCTTTCCACGTCAGGTCTTCATCCTCCGTTTAGTGTTCGGAGTCATGCGACCCTTGGGACTGACCCTCCATCTCGAGGTGGTGACGGTGAATTTCCTGGCATTTGGCGATTTTAGCCTCAAGAGCTTGTCACTCGTGCTCTAGACGTTCCATCTAGACTTGTCAAACTGGAATTGCTGTTGTGACAACTATTTTACCCACTGCCTTTTGAGCTCGCATTTTCTCAATGTGGAGCCGTACATCACTTGACAGGACCTGTTTTCCCTCGAGCTCAAGGGCAATGACGTCGATCCGTGAGATCTGAATTGGCTGGTTTTTAAATTCTACTCAGTATATTCTCTGTATCTCTGGGAAACAATTCCATGGGCTGGACCGCAGACGGGGTCGTAACGACCTCGTCGGGCTGCTCTTCAGGGACCTCAACGACGTAAGGTTCCTTTTCTGGTGGTTTACTTGTTCCATCCATCTTGTAACTGTTGACAATACTTAGAAAAAGCGTAAAACTCCTTCTAACGCCAAATGATGTACTAAATAATATCAATGACTTATTTTATCGATAATAATTGAATACAAATGAGGTTACAATTCTTTCTTTACTAAATTTGTTAACCCCTTTCCAAATGGAGAGATATTTGTATTTATAGAGTCTCTAGTGGGTCTCTCTAGGATTCTAAACTTGTTCTCCAAGTAGGCCTTTTTGGGCCTACTGGATTTATGTTTCTATTACAAGCCTTTTCTTCGTAAGTGGGCCTTAACTATCTTTAATTCTAATGTTCGGGCCTAACATTAACAATTTAGTAATAAACATTATATATATATATATATATATATATATATATATATATATATATATATATATATATATATATATATATATATATATATATATATATATCACGTTCAAAGAATCAAAGACCAACGACGATAGAGTAATAAGAACTTCAACATATCAACTTATGTCACGTTCAAAAAATAAAAGACCAATGACGATAGAATAATAAGAACTGCAACTGAAATATTGAAAGCAACAAGAAAATGACAAAACAATACCTGATCGAGAGTTGACGAAACTATAGGATGTAATCTGCTGTTATTTATATCGGTCTACCATGTGACATTTTTGTATAAAATAAACTGTCACTATTTGATGGTCAGTTATGCTAATAGCCTAAACACTTTTGAATCTTGTGCGCGCACCTTCTTGCTTGCCCACATGTTCATATATGAGTTTATATATTATTACTAAACCTTAACACGTTTCAATTTGAACTAATACTTGACCTTATGTTATCAATTAGTCATGATCACAATCACCATTGACTTGATTCATACACGCTGTTACCTGGAATCTTATGTGATTAATATCACTGGCTTAATTCGTGCACGTTGATATTTGGAATATTATATATATGTAGTTAATATATACATATATTAAACGACTTCTGGTTAACACGTTTTGGTTGAAATCGAATAATTTTATATGATAATTAATGCACTAAAACAACGTTATCCGAGCTCAAGTGACTAGTATGTAAACATGTGATAAATTCTAATCTAAATGTATTATCTGCTTTCCCTTTCAAATAGATGCCATATTTATAAGATTTTTGTAACTTAGTTAATTTATAAGTTATTTATTAGATAAATTATTTGGACCAAAACAAGATTCTAATTAAAGTACTCCCGTTCGGTTAAAGCATATTTTCTGAAAATAAGTATTTATTTTTATAAAAAAGTAGACATTTACATACCTTTTTATAGAAACAAATACTTATTTATGAAAAATAAACTAAGGTCTAAACTTATTTTTGAGAAATAAATACTTATTTACAGAAAAATACACCTTTACATATTTTTTTTCTTGAAAATAAGTTCTTATTTTCAGATTTTTTTTTTGTGAAAGTCGGTTGATGTCAGCATGAATGTTCCATACTTCCATGTCTACTGAATTACAGAGGCTCCTGTTATATTTATAAATAAATTCTCTTGAAACTTGCCTTAGTAATGGCTTTAATTATATAGAGCAATGTTGCGCTCATCAAGAATTGACATGACAAATCGTTCGTCTTATCTATCAATGGAAAGATCTCCATGTGTGGCGTGATAAGGAATCCTATAAAAGATCGACGGAGACTCCCTTCACGGTCCCACGAAGATCTATACGTACTTGTCCTGGACCTTCCACAGGTGTAGACCGGCGCAAAAATTTGATAAAATGAATAAAAACGATATTTTTTACTCGAACAATTACTCAATAGAAAATAAGAGTTTTGGTTTCATCTCATCGGGGCAGGGACATGAAGCGTCCAATTGTTTTGGAGACATCCCCGATCTTTTTAGCTACCGGACCAAACAAAAGAAAGAGAGGAAACCCCAAAGGAACTCGAATTTTTGGTGCGGTGTATTTTCGTATTTCATGTATTTGAGGGCAGACACGAAATCAAGTCCTCTATTTAAAATTTGGACACGAACATAACACACTAAAAAACCGACACGAGACGGTACCAAAATTAAGTTGTGTATATGGAATGAAATGAAACGAACACGAACTAGTAACACGAATTGTACACGAAAGTTTTTAAAATTTAAATTACATATTCAAATTAACCATTTTTATACTTTTTATTGTTCTTTTTAAAATTAAAAATGTATAATATATATAAAATGTATAAAATTGCAATTAAAAATTTAAATTATGTTATAAAATATTATATATATATAATATTTATTTTATTTCGTGTATTTCGTGTCCTGTTCTTAAAGAATAAACACAAAACCGACACTAAATTTCGGTCGCGTACATTTGTTTTAAAAATTGCAGCATGATATCGAACACGTACTGATAACCAAACATACAATCACCGCAAACTGTAAGGGAGCTTACATTCTTTTTTCTTCTCCTTAATCATCCTCTCGCAATCTGTCATCTTTCGCGCTTGTTTGTTTCGGGCTAAACCTGCATAAGTAAGATACCAACAGGACACATCAATATGTTTAGCCATACAAATTTTCTTGTTTAGTGAACTGGATTCTGCTAAGATTTTATTTTTGTATTTAACAGAACTATATAAACCACAATTTTGCATTGATATTGTTTCCTTAGAAAAAAGAGACAGTGCCTAACAATTTAGTATTGATACGGACAATTATTGTATATATCAATTCATAATGCATCAGCTTAATTACGTTGTTAAACGTGTAAATCACATGCCAAACACATAAATTTTGATAGAAAAAGGACTGAGTAAGAGTGGAATGACCAACCACACAAAATTCATTTCTGCCTGCTGAAGAAAATCGTATAGAATAATGTAAATACGGGCCTCAAAGAAATGATAGACTCGCCGTTGCTTTTGTTTGTCTATTGTCACACCTACTTATTTTGCTAAGCTAGTTATATTATTATATTAATAAATTTGGATCGTAGGGAGTACAAGAGCAAAGCCTTGAGGCACCTCGGTTACTGCCTACTGGCAAGCAAGGCAGTAGCCGAGATGCAAGAGACCTAGAGTGTTGCTGTGGTCACACTTTGATATCTTTAAAAAGGTAATTACTATATACATACAAATTACAGTATATGCTTGTTAACCTATTGGTAACATTTTATACCTGTGTGCATATATTTCGAAATTTCAATTATGGTAAAAAAAAAATCGAAAAAACATAGACTAATAAGTTTCAAAGAAACAAATTCAATAGCTGGCGAATGACAAGACATACCATGACAATTTACACACGGTGTGTTACACACTAGTGTATTGATGATCGTCTTTGGAGTACTCGTACTGCAATTCATTAGGACCCCCTCCTCTAGCTCACTACTCTCCAATATCTGAACTTACATGTGACTTCTTGTACTGCATCATTGTGATAACAATCATGTTCAACTCGATTCAGGGACAAATTTTTTCTTAAAAAATTTAAATATATATATAATTTCGAATCTTTTTTAAATGAAGTTAGTTACTTGAATTTAAAAATAAAAAAAACATATTTTAATTAGCAAATAGAAAGAAAGGCATTTTTTAATCATCTTTAAAGAAAATGACATATACAACTATATTTTTTTATAAATAATGTAAATGTCATATTTAGTTCTAATACTCTAATTCTTACAATATACACTCTAACAGACCTATATATAATAAATTGCTCGATAACCTATTCCTTAGATTTGGTATCCATAGATTTGGTATCCATATTTAGGATTGGATGAAATTTATAACTTTAATTTGATCCATTGGATAATCCATTTTAGGTTCGAACAAGATCCATATTATTAATTAACCCAGTTTAACAATTACCATTAATGTGATATATAATATTTATGGTAATCTTAGTTTATCAAAATTTGAAATATTATGATAAGCTTATTAATGTAAATTATATCATATAATATATATAAGTTTGATATCTATATATATGTTTGAATTTATAATCTTAATTTGGTATCCAATGCCTATATCAAATATTGATATAACATAATATATTTTTTTATGTAAAAATTGATATACACATAATTAAATAATAAATTTTAAATAAAATTGATATTTAAACGTAAAGAAATAATATAATATGATCGACTAAATTATTAAAAAAAGATAAATACAATATTATAAGTAGTTTAAAAAAAATAATTTTGAATAAAATTTAAGATATATTCTTTCAGTCCCCCCCCCCATTTATTTACATTTGAGAGAGGGTGTCTGACACGCATTTTAACTTATTATAACTTATTTTTTAATTTTTTTCTCTGAATAAAAATGTAATGTTTAAATTTTTATTGATGATTTTTTTTTAAATATGTTATGGAACTATACTTTATATGCACCTTAAAATGCGTGTCGGACACCCTCTCTAAAATATAAAATGGGATGGAAGGAGTACTAAATTTAAAATAAAAATTATTTATGAATTAATATACATAAAATATTATTATAAAAGTAAATCCTAAATAAAAAATAACACATATAAATATTATAAATAATAATAAAGAAGAAATTAAATTAAATTAAATTAAATTAAATTAAATTTATTACATTAAAGTTTTAAATTTAAAATAATTTAAAATAATAATTTATATATAATAATTATATTACATTATTATAATAATATTTATTAATATATAAATTATAAATTACCCGTGTGCGTAGCACGAACAAATAATCTAGTAAAAAAAATAAAAGGCACGACCCAATTGTCCGTATCACCTTATGCATTCAACCAACACACCCACTCGGTGTAAGGTTTATTTTTAATGTCTTTATACTTCATTCTTTAATACTTCGATAGTTAAATGTTTATTTATATAACTGATAAGGTAATTTGTCAAATTGAATTGGTACTATTGCACTACTTTTAAAGCATGAATCTTTTAAATCATGATTTTGTTTCTGATATTGATGAGAATGTCATGTTTTTTGAGTTAAGAATTATAAAAAAAAAATACTTATCTTTAGTAAAAAAGATTGCTTAATATGTCAAATTTTTTTAAGGGCATGGAAGGTTGTTATCCAACCGCAACAATTACTTATAAAATATTGTGAACTATTCTGGTTATATTGGCTTCTGCAGAGCGGAATTTTTCAAAATTGAAGTTGATTAAATCGTATCTCCATTCTATTATGTCACAAAAACGGTTGAATGAGTTAGCTATATTATCGATTGAGTAGGAAATCCCTGTAAATTCTAATTTTGAAAATTTGATTAATGAGTTTGCTAGTAAAAATATGAGAAAAATAATTTTTTAAATCATGAGATTTTCGTATTTACTAATGATAATGTAGTTCACTGATTTGGTTATAAGTATTCCGTAATAAGATAGGGCAAAAAAATTTAAAGTGGCACAGGGCTTCTCAAAACTTAGAGCGGGTCTTGAATCAATCAGTAGAGCATTATTCCAGGTGCCGCTGCTAGTTTGCGATACATATAAATAAATTATTACCACTGAATATATAAGGTCTATGATGCAACCTTAACTTCGTATGAGACAACAACAGAACATCGGATAACTGCCCCAAACAAGGACACCTACAATTAATCTCTGTTTTTTGTTTACCTTGTCGTTTGCATATATAAACAAAAAACAAAAGGGCAAATAACACAGGCACTAGTTGCAAACAATGGTGGCACCTCTCAGTTTCCGACATGAGCAATAAATTATAACATCGTACATATATAAACGTAGTCACGGGCCTAGATTTTGCGGCCTTTATTAGATTCTGTGGGCTTTACTAGACATATGGGTTTAGCATCTATCCTTTGCCTTCAACTCGCGAATTTCCCCCCCCCCCCCAAACCGATAGAGTCAAACTAGTGAAAATTTTCTATTACTCCCTTGCCAATTTAATTTTTTCACATTTTTAAAATGAATAAAAATGATAGTTTTATGTAATGTTTTTTTAAATTTTTTTTTAAAAGTGAGAATTAAATAGTTACACAAAAATTCGAAAACGTTATATGCAAATATTATTTTTAAACGTATTGATGTATTCTTGCAAAAGTTAAGACAACAAAATTTATAATACGGGTAAGATGTTCTTTTAAAAAAATAATAATAAAGTGTTGAACAAGATAAGGAATGGATATATTGTATTCGAGGAAGCTTTTTTTTTTTTGAAACGTATATTCGAGGATGCTGATCATATAAATACGGAATCTCGAATAAGGGTTGTTTGGTTTATTTTAAGAAAATTATTTTTTATTTGAAAGTACTTTCATTACATAAAAATAAAAAGTAATTTAACATATACATTATTATTAATTTGAAGAAATTTATTAGTAATCTATATATTGTATAAAAATAAATAAAATAATAGAAATGAAACAGAAATGAGTATATACTTTGTAGTTCTCAAATTTGATTTATAAGTTATTAAAAACTCATGTACTTCTAAATTCACTAAAAAGCCTCATATATACTATTCGCCTACTTTGTATATCTTAGGTTAAGATACTATATATGTTTATAACATGTGGTACTACTCATCCTCGAGATTTTTAATTTAGTTAATTGCAATGCTAAACCAATTTAAATTGCATCAACGACATTATTGTAAAGCTTACACAATATCCAAGTATATATTGCCCATTGCTTAACAAGTGGTTGTTCAAGGTGTTTATGTTTTGAATTTCTAATTTTGATAACACATATGCGATACCGCAACGTATCGTTCATTACGAACTGAATAATTTTATAAAAGAATGATAAAAGTACCCATTTTGAGTTTAAAATTGTAAGAATAATAATTTTTGATGTATAAATTATTTTAAACGGAGGGGATACTCGATTGATAATGAGGTATTCCTTTTTATATAAAATAATCAATTGACAAATGAGTATCCCAAAATAAATAAAAAATAAAAAATTTGAGATATGCAACTCACAAATACGTATCCTATATAAAATTGGATACCCAACTATTTAGCATTCCATCTATTATAAATCATCATTCACTTTCAAAATAGATAATTTTTATAATAAATTTTTAAAAAATGAATATTTTTAACCAACTACCTAATTTTATAGTGAATTTTTAATTATATAATTGTCCCTGCTATCCTAGAGAAGCTCAATAAGTAATATATTTTTCGGTACTTAAACATATAGGTTACATTATTTGAAGGCAAACTGCTACTGCTATCTTATTATTGTTATTTATTGGTCTGCAGAACGTAGGGCACATGAATACCAAACAAAAAAAAACAGGCAATGCGAATAATACAAATCGAGACTGCATGCAATTTTGGTTTTGTCTCTCTTTGGCCACATCAAAAAGAAAATAAATTTTTAGTTTTTTCATAGACCACACAACACATAGTTCGTGTTTTCCCTTTGGCTCATTATTTCTGTGGTCTCTCTTTGGGTGACTAGATATAATTTTCTCTTTTTGATATCACCATTCGTTATCTGCTTGTTGATTAATCCTGACCTGTCTCTTTCCCTCTTTCTGAGTCTCTGGACCTGATTAATTAACACTGCTCAATCTGAGACGTTTGGTCACTTCCGTGACTGCCAACTTTCCGGCGCTTGCAATCTCTCATCTCTACAGATCCTGTGCCTCTTGAGCCTGAACAACTCGACCAGTGTCGCTGGTCAAGTACATTTACCGGCGTGTCAGAAACCATGTCAAATGCTGAGTCGTACTCTTTTGTAGCTGTGTCTTGCATCATACTGTTACATTTCTCCAAATTTATCTGTGAATGTAAAAAATATATATACTTTTTTTTAATTAAAAAAATTTAAGTAACAATACTAGTTGTAATAGTGCTAAAATATATGATTAAAGACTTTCTCGTGATTTTCCAATATTTTGGGAGAAGTCGATAATTTAACATGATATCAGAGTTCATTGACCATGTTGTCTCGAGTTTAGCTTACTAGTATCGGGAGAGGTAACAAATAGTGCAAAATATGTTTATACCTTATCTACATAGGAACAAGTCAATATGGCTTGCTCCAGACATGAAAATTGTAAAGGAAACAGTTCATGAGCAGCACAAAGAATAGCCGATGCTGCAACTACTGATGGCCTGAACTCTGAAATCTTGAAATCTGATTTATTATTTCAGAGCAAATATGTAAGTTTGCAAGAATCAAATATGTAAACTTGTTTTTAGAAGATGGCATTGAGAGAATTCAGCTCAAGTACCACATTGAGATTTAAAGATTATATCGGTAGCACGAGCTGTGAGTGCCCTCCTCAGTGGTGGCTCTTGAACCTTGAAGAACGTTAGAAAGAAATTGATGAATGGGAAGGGAGTAATTGGTCGCATTCGCCAATTCAGCGCACCCAAAATTAACAACTCCATTCGTCCAACGGTTTCTTTATCAAAGATAAATTTGCCATCATGCTGTCACAAAAACACAATTATTTTTTGCCAGAGTCAGTCACAGAAATTTAAATACTCACGCACTCATGTATGTGCGAAGTTACTAGATAGTATATACATAACTTTATATATGTTTGACATATAATTGTGAGAACACACCTGAATGTGAGTGACATATACCTCTATTTTGTTAATCTTTAGAGCTAAAGAAACACAAGAAACGGCCACTAACTTCAAGATCCATGGTTTCCCATCCTACATGATGTACATCATTTCATTAATCAATTACTTCATACATCACATTTATTTATTATCAGATATTCCAATATTTATGGTCTAATGTGTGTACCTGAATTGGTTGGGTGGAGAGAAAGCGATCAAGGTAATTGATGGCAAGGTAAGAGACAAATGGATCCAAGTCCATGTGAGACGACAAGTTAAATATGAAAGTGGTTGCTTGTTGGCGAAAAGACGGATCGATATCGATGGTGTTTGAAGGCATGTGTTGGGACTCAATGTCGAAAATGTAAGAAGCATTCTCAAACATTGAATATTGACAAGTATAATGCAATGCTAGTGTTGAGTTCAACTCCATTGTTAATTAAGGTCTGTTAAAAGCTAGCTAGTAATTTATTTCTTGACTTGTAATGGTTATGTTATTCAAAGTGAGGAGGAGTGTTGCAGTACGAGAATGGTGGTAAAGAATGCATAGAGGAGTATGGGAAAGGCATTCTCAAAAGAAGGGACACGAAAGAGAGAAGTTAATGTTAAGAAGTAGAAGAAAAGGTGAGAGTTCACTGTCTCATTGATTTTGCCTTTCCTTTGAGCATCTATATATAATATCACTTCAACTTCACTCTTTTAATCCACTCTCACTCACCCATATGAAAAGTTGGTAAATTTGGAGGGTAATTTAGGGCTCCTTTACTGTTTTGACAAAATGTATTCAACAAGTCCAACTAACTAACACCACTTGGATGCTATTATCAAACTATCTAACAACTATTTCGAAAACAATGTAACTACTCTTCCAAATATTCGAGTTAAAAGAAAGTCCTATATAATTCCGATTTTTTTGAAAATTTTCAAGTTACGATCAATTACATAGGTTTAAATATCTACAACAAACGTGCCTCTAGTGAATTTTAACATTTGACTGTTAGCAAGAGAAGAAATTTTTTTACCCATGATACTTTAACTTTTCACAAGTGTATGTTGTTACTATGTTATGTGTCTCCGAGTCATGAACAGAAAAGGGAAGGAAGTCATGCATACAAAGAGTAAGGAGAGAAAAATCGATAAAGCAAGGTGACAGGTTGGAATTTTGTCCATGGATTGCGAAATGACAACTTTTTATGAGCATCGCCTTGCAAACCTTTTTTAACCTACAAACTTTTATATGTCGAAATCGAATTTTCGAAAAATAAAAATAAGATTCACCCCAAGTATAAAATATGGTTCATCAAAATAAATAGACAGTTTTCACCCTCAATGCGAAAACTAAAATATTTTTGTATCAAAAAACCAACCTATATATATATTCCCTGCAAACAAAACTATACTGTAACGTTGTTATATTTAGACTTCTTGTTCCTTCAGATTGTACATCTCTTTTTACGGGGCTTGCCAAAGACTAACCAAAGTCAATGAGGTAAATTCCTTGTGTTGGACTCGGTACAACTATACATATGTAGGGTTTCTTTGTTTGTGTGTCCTGGTCTATATACATATTAATTAATCATGGAGCTCATGGTACTTCGTCTATAAATGATTTAGTTTAATGTTGCCCGAGATGCTTACTTTCAAGATTACATTGAAACCAGAATACGTAAAGATTGGTCTGTCTAAACATAAATAAAAAATTGATAGCTTCATTTACTTTTTTAAATTAGAAGTTTTTTAATATCTTTAATTATAGTATTTATTTCTCAATTTGATGGGACATAGATATAGCCTATTTTGTACCATTTATGGATAGTCATGAATGATAACGTATATTTTGAAGACATTCAAATGTCATTTTGTTGGTCAGTCTATTTCACATTAAATTTAATATTCAATTTGTCATTAAATATTTAGATTAATTCGCAGTCACCTAATAGTGTGTTATTAGTCGTGTTCAATCAAAGGATCCCTTGGTTGTATTTTAATTCTTTCTTCAATTCAATTTATATTAGTTTTATTTTAAAAAAGTCTTATAATTTATACGATAATTTAAATACTTCATTTTTGTATTTATGAACTTATATTATATTATTTTATTTATTTATTTTCAGGATGCTTGGATGTGATATTCAATATGAGTGTTTTTTTCTTGGTCATTAAAGATCTATTATTTAAATTTTTATTAACTTGAATGAAAGGAACTCCTTGCTCTGACTATTGTATTCCGATACAATTCATGTGATGCTATATCTCTTGTCAAAAAAATATTTGATAGCTTCGTTTGGTAACCCGGTTACTTTTAATATTTAATATTTAATTATTTTTTATTTTTATTTTTATTTATATTTATTTTTATTTTTATCATAGAGATATGTTTAAATTAGAATAGTTATATTTTGTTAATTAGTATACATTTTTTAAAATAATTTGTTATAATATGTTTTAAAATAAGTAGACTCTAGAGATATGTTTAAATTATTAACTTAGTTAAATATTTTTTACTTAGATTAAATTTTGATTGTAATTATAACTCATTTAAATACTGTTAGTTAAGATGAGTGTTGCAGAAGAGGGGGTTTGAATGCAACTCGATTAATTAACTAAGAGTCTTGCTAACAACAACAAGAATAATAATTAACGAATTAGTGATGCAAACAAAGCAGATAAAATGACAAAGTATTTAAACTTCAAAAATTAATTTTATTAATTTTTGTTTCGCTACAACTATTTGAAAAATAATTTCAGTTTCGATAAATACAATAACAATGAGTTTGCTAATGTTTCTATACTTGAGAAAATTCTAACTCAGTTGCATAAGAGAAATTACTTGTGAGATATGTGTATTTATACGGAAACACATATCTCACTTACAAGTGTACTTTCCCTTGTTCTTAGAACAAAGCTTAAAATAGAAACTCTGTTTTTTCCATTTAAATTTGTCTTCATTCCATTTGTAGATAAAGCAGCTCTGAGATATGCAGAAATCTTTAACTCTTTAAACACGCTTTACCTTTTGCTTGAATTCTCTCAAGTTGCAGTAGTAGACTTGACATACTAAATAGTAATGTCAAAATCATTCCTTGTATTTTCACTATCTAGTCTGCTACATGAAACAGACTGTCATCTTCACAAAAAGTTTATTGTCAACCTTTAGCTTCCTTTTGGTGACAGTATCTTTGGCTCCGCATACTTTGCTGTCAAGCTTGATAGTCCATGAAATATATTATCTTCTAAAGCTGCTGTCAACTATTCCCACCAATGTTATTGTCAATTACTCCGCCAAATTTGTTGTTAGTGAAACTTGTTGTCTTTAATTTTTCATTCTCCGTTAAGTTTATTGTCAATGGAATAATTGTTGTCAATAATATTTGTTGTCTTCAAATCTTCATTCTCCGCCAAGTTTACTATCAATGGAATAGTTGTTGTCAGTAATACTTGTTGTCTTCAAATATTCATTCTCTGTCAAGTTTACTGTCAATGGAATAGTTGTTGTTGTCTGTTCCAATTGTGCTGTCACGTGTAATGTATTGTCATATGCTTGAGTACTTGAAAACTTGTTATCTGAGTTTTGAATCATGTTGTGCATGAACACTTAGTGAACTTCTACTACATGTCTCATTTTTATTATTTTATACAAGACAGTAACTTTCAAATGTACTGTCACCTAACTGATACTTTTAAGTGTACTGTCTATAAGTAACTACGAACTATACTGTAATTGATTATATGACAGTATATTTTACTTAGCTTATTAAACTTAAACTAAGTATACTAGTTGATTACACCACAATCCCTAACAATCTCCCTCGGTTTATTTTTATGTAAAATAAAGACAAATTAAAAGCTAATTACAGATGCAAACTCAACTAGCATAACTTGAAGTGTTTGTACAAGAAAAGTATACATAAAATTACAAGTACAAATAAAACAGATTGTTTTTCTCAACTAGGCTCCTCTAGACTGAGCTGATCTTCAATTTGTGCTTGAGCTTCCTTGATTTGGTTTCTTCCTTTCATATAACAACTCTAAAGTTCTCAGGGCCTTCTTTTCTTCTCTTGTCTTGGCATTATTAGACACAGTCAAGAACTATCTTCACCATTGTATGAGAGAGGTTCTTCAGGTCTTGATAAGAGTAATAAGTTTCCACTGGTCCTTTGGAGATGCATATAAATTTGACTCCAAACTCATCAGAAAGAAACCTGTCCTTGGAAGATGTGTACACGTGTTTCACCCTTAGGTTGTCTACTTTATCATCTACCTTAGACCTTGCATCAATTATCTTTTCATTTTCTATACTCAAATTTCTTTCAACTTCTAGAAGAGATCATGTGGTTAATCTAAAAATTCTTCTTAGGTTTGCAGTGTTGAGTACTCCAAAATCTTCAACCTTGACTTTCATGCTGTCAATGATGATTCTGAATAGATTTGTAAAGACATAAGATACATAATCAGTTTTTCTAGAGAATTGATCATTAAGCTTGGCACACTTAAGATTAATCTCAGCTTCTTTGATTTGTTTGTTGATTCTTTCTATCTCATTCTTTATGGCTTCAACATCATCTGCAACCTTACTCCTCTTCTCTTCCTCCACCTTCTTTTTCTCCTTCAAATCACAGATTTCCAAAGCTTTTTTTTTTAGATTAAACACCTCAAAATTTATAATATTGAGGAGTTGTCTCTTTATCAGTTCTATGATTTGTGGTTCATTTTCAGCTATAATCCTTAGTTGATCAAAGGTGATCTCTTCTACAGATCTATAAGTGTTGTAGAAGATTATCCTATCAGGATTTCTGAGAAGACGTTTTTGAGTCCTCTCATACTCAACCTTCCTTTCAAATTTCATCTTCCTTTTAGCTTGAATGATTCTTTGAATAGTTGGGATGAAATTTGTCTCCTCAAGATATGGAAATTTTTCCAACTGCTCCACCAGCTTCACTAGGAGTTCCATATTCTTATCTTGCAAGGAATCCATGCACCAGAATTCCTTAACTCCATCTTCATTGACAAACATCACCTCATCTGAATAGACTGCAGTATCAGGTTCCTCAACATCAATAAAGTCCAAGGGATGAGTTTTGAAGGACTCCATTATCACCAAGAATTTTCTGATTAGAATTTTCCTGAAGACTTGAGTCTTGATGTCTGGTCCCTTGATGATAAGTAACATCTTTCTGACCATGAAAAAATTTGCCTCCTTCAGTTCATGCCCCATCACTTTAACTTCCCTAGTGGAATAACAGACATTGACCCTGATTAGAGAATTGAGCTCAGTCCACTCAACAATAACCTTGGTGATTGATTCTGCCTTTGACTTAGCCAAGTTGTTGATTGTAGGTCTTCTGACATCCAGACAATATTCATTAAGAACTTCAGACACCAGCTTCCACTTCCTTCTACTAGGCTTCCTACTTGAGTGTGGTCTTGGTCTCTCAGCCTTTGTCTTCTTGTATTTTTTAGATAAAGTAATTTTTTTAACAGTAACTCTTTCCTCACTTCTTTTGACAGTGACTTTGAAGTTACTATCAATACAGGCTTGACAGCAGGTTCAGACTCCTTGACAGCAACCTCCACCTTATTTCTCCTGACAACATCTTACTTATCTGCATCAAAACCAAGCACCATTTCCTTCATAATCCTTCCTTCAATCTCACCAACTATTTTCTCATCTTCTCCATCATTATTCCCAGTTCTAGAGATCCCTGCATCACCATTAATGTTGTTGTTGGACTTGGAACTACCTATACCATCATCAGGCTTTTCATCATCATTATCACCATCTCTTTTTTCTTGATTCTTCTTCTCAGTCTTCTTTGATTTCTTCTCTTCCAGCCTCCTTAATTCCTCAGCCAACACCCTTACCACTTCACTTTTATCTTCAGTTCTTGACAGCTAATTAAAGTAATTGAAAGCTTCATTTACATCTAGGCCTGCATAAACTGATCATGTCTAAGTTCATTGATCTATACTTCCCATCTGTTGAGCTGCTGAACTGGATACAGAGAGGATTAACAGTAACCTCATGTAGCTTTTCAACCACCATTCTCTGCAGGATTCTCTTCAAATTTTCATTGAGACAGGACTTATATGTCTTGATTTTTAGCTTTATGGCTTCAATTACTGCAATCTCCTGCCTACTCAAGTATCTCATGTTGATATACCAACTGAAACCTCATTTAGTCCTAACAGAGATCACCCATTTATTTCTCTTAGACACCATGATAGCATTTCCAACTATTAACTCTCTCATGGCTTCAGAAAATTTTTTGGGATCTCTGTTGGAAGAGTTTCTTAGAGCATTGATCATATCATTGAAGCTAGCATCCTGAAACACTCTATTGTTCTCATTTTTTATCCACCATTAGTAAAGATGTTTCTTCATCATTCAAGTCCTCCTTCTCTTCAACAATAAAATCATCAGCATCATCCTTGAATAATTTCTCATGTCCTTTACCAGCTACATGAGCAGGGGCCTTCACAACACCCTCCCTGATCACAATACCTTTCTCCACATTATTCCCTTCAAGTGTTTCAGCCATCTCAGTAGCCACCTTGGACAACAATGCCAATTGGCTCTACTCCCCCTGAGATGCAACTTGAGTCTCCTTATCACTCCTGTTCACTTTCTCAATCTTCTCAGAAACAAACACTTCACCATCATCAACCTTCTCCCCCTTAGTTGAGTTGGCAGCTGCAGGGATTGTCAATTGAGTCTTCATCTCCTTCAATTGAGCAAATATAGTTTGGAAGACATCCATAAATTGAGCAAATGTATTATGTCATATATATGCGTTTCTGGAGGGTTAGTTAGGATTTTTCTATCCACAGGAAAAAAAAACATAAATAAATGATAGGTCAATTATCACATACCAGGGACCAAAATCCGCTAATAATAAATGGAGTGTGGATGTAATATGAAAATTGGATTTTAATTAATTATATTGATGTGTTGAAATTGGTAAAATAAAATTGAGTTGGGTTAGTTATGGATTGACCATTTTATAAAAAGGACATTTTTGTCCGGAAATAAGAATAGTAAATTAATTTAGGAGAATAAAATATTATTTAATTAAATACAATTGAGACAAGAGATTTGAGAATAATATAGATGAATTATTTGGAGACCGGAGTTGGAGTTTATTGGATTAAATAAAATAAGATTAATATTTGAAATTTAAATATTATTAGTTTTCAAAAGGGAAAGAGACTAATAATTGGATTTTAGTCTAGATAGTGAAATGAGACAAGTGGATTAATAATTGGAGATAATGAATTGAGTTAGAATTACTCGAGTTGACTTTGAGTTATTTGAGAAAAGTCAAATATTATTATTTAATTTGATTTAAGATTAAAAGTTACGTCAATAGAGAAAGTTGAGACGAGTTAATTGTTAAGAGAGTTTAAAGAGAAGTATTTGGTGAATAATATATTATTTGGATATTAAAAATCTAAATAAATATGAGTTTACTAAATAAATTATTTATTGATGTGTGAAAGGTGAAATTGGAGTAGCTGCTCAATTAAAATCTGAGCCAACACTATATTTATTTTAAGCTTAAGTTCGACGGACCTGAGGCAAGTTCACTACTATCTTTACTCTGAAATATTATGATATTTTCAAGAGCATGTTGATGAGTTTTACAAAGAGATTAAATCGTTGATTTCTTTTTATTGGTTTTTATTTAAATTCCTCTTTATTTCGGATCTGGTGAATTATTTTATTTCCTTAAAATATATTCTTCTACCTGAGACTACTCTTTGAATTCTTTTGAGAATACTTTTGTGATTTATTTGTTTCTTGAAACACCAATTAAATTATACTCTCATAGACTAGAATTTCAAATACTACTCATGTGCTACATTGTAAATATGCATTATTTTGGATATACGGACCTGTTCTCATTATTTTAGGACAACCATATATTTTGTTATATTTTATTTAATATTAGATACGCTCATAGTTTTCGGGGTAGCTAGAGTTCTTTCCATGAGGGGTTCGATGTTGTTTTTTTCGAACTCAAATAAAGTTATTTAATCTTTTTGATCCATTGTCTGGGTCAATAACATAATCGGAGCAACTGACTCACTAAAAGTGAGGTCAGCCCAAACTATAAATTTTGATCTGATGGTGATGATTCTGTTGTGGAGTAATATTGAGATCGAGGATGAGTTCATCTTACTGGTCAAAATGGGCTCTGTGTATACATTCCGTGGGGAGTTCTGTGGACGAACATAACATATTTATATATTATTTATATATATATTAGGCACTGATATTGCCTAGGGTCTGAGAGAGGGACCTAAATGCTAGCAAACGAGGGTGATACTTGTGACATGGTAGTGATCATGCCATGTGGTATCACGGGTGGTGGTATATATCTGTAGTGGTTGATCGCACTACATAATATCATGAGGTGAACCGACCAGTTCTATAAATATTTGTTGAGTATCTTTTCTTTATGAAATCACTTATATACTTTGAAATTGAGTTGTGATTAATTTGTGATATGTAAGTCACCCAAATATTCTATTGTTTCCTTTGTTTTAGTGATTCCTATTTGATATTTGATATTGGAAGCTGAGGTAAGTTTATTTTTGACCTCTGCTATTTATGATAATTATTTATTTATTGATCACCCTAGTGGTGTACTTGCTAAGCAATCATTCGCTCATACTTCTTTTTGTGACTTTGTTCACAGTTAAACGTGAAAATACTGAGACTCCTAATCCAGCTGATAAGGGGAAGGGGATTATGCAGAGCTGATGAGCTTCTGGGTTGTATAACCCTTTGTACCTAGCCTCTTGGTCCATATATTGAACTAGTTTATCTGCTTTAGATAACAAGAGATTTATAACTTGTAATAATATTATTTTGAGATGTGTAATATTATATTTAGACTCGTGGTATGTAGATCCCGGGTTACGGTTGGCACAACGTCGTTCCTCTGCAAAGATGATTTTTGTGTTGATTGATGGTTGTGCGCCGTTGCAATCAGGTAAGTTTAATACTTATCTATTCAGAGTTTGAGATGAGATGTGTTGTAACACCTGAAACCGTCATGCCGGGATTTCGGGTTGTTACATCCAGTCAAGGTATCCGGGAAATAGCTGTAGTTGACCGACTAGAGCACACAATTTCCGGGTCAATGTCAGATTCATGAAATCATTGGGTTTTAATGCCTTATACTGGGTTTTGGACTACCAAAACAAGTCTTAATGTGAAGACCTCTTCTAAGTAGGTTTCTCTTGCCGATTCTCTGCTTACTGCTTATCGGGCCTATATTTGAACAAGAACTACGCGGGTTTGATCCCCTGTAAATATGGATACGTAAGCACATTATTAGGGATTGAACGTTGAGAGTCTCCATCAACTAAAAAACCCTAACAATCTCCGCCCCCAATATTTAACAATCACCACACTCCAACGATTTTTCAAGTAAAAAAACACCACTCTAAATTTTAATTATGGCGATAGACCTCATATTTTGTTACCAAATTTCTCCATCAACAATAATCTCGTAATAATCTTCTTCTTTTTTAGTCAAACCTCATAATGATCTTAGTTATCCATAACAGACGGAAATTAAATCGAATAAATTACTTAGCACCTGACCTATAAACAGACACAATGAAGTATACACAAAATAAATTTAGAATATAAGAAAATATGATAAAGAGTAGGATAAATGGTCACTAAATTTAGTAATTATTTCCGATCTTGTCACTAAATTTTATTTTTTAATGTTACAATCATTAAATTTCGATTTTTATTAATTTATAGTCATTGTTTTTACTTCATTCAATCCTACTATGTGCCGAATTAAAATATAAAATAACATATGGACAAAATTATGGGCAAACTTTATTCACTCATTTCTAGGCTTCTAGAGATCGTAAAGATTAACAAATTTAAACTCAACTTGTAAAATATTTAAGAAATTCAAACATGATAAGAATTGAGTGATTGAGAAAGAGTATAGATAAAGACAAAGGGCCGGTATGGCCATCAAATAATTGTGAAATAGCATCTACCACCCACACCGTGAAGGTGATTGAACACTGTCAAGTAACCCCGCCGCCTGATACGGTGGCTCCAAACTCTCTGCCACTCACTTTTCTAGATCTTTTGTGGCTAAAATTCAATCCCTTTAGCCGCCTCCTCTTCTATGACTTTAACATTACCAGAACAAACTTCACTCAAAAACTCATTCCTGATCTTAAAACTTCACTGTCCTTGGCACTCCAACACTACTTTCCATTGGCTGGTAACCTTGTAACCCAAACTCCTTATAATGATAGTAGTTGTGGTTCTACCAGGCCCGTCATCCGTTACTTGGATGGAGACTCGGTTTCACTAACTGTTGCTGAGTACGATGCAGATTTCATTCTCTTACAGGCAATCAATCACGAGATTTTCATGAACTATCGTGTCTTGCTCCTCAGCTGCCGCCAGCAATTAAGGAACAATCAGTTGATGGAGGGTGGCAAGTACAGGTATCTCCGGTTTTAGCTATACAAGTGACTTGTTTTCCAGGCCAGGGGATCTGTGTTGGATTCACCAACTCTCACGCTGTGGCGGATGGAAGTACCATGTTTAATTTCATCCGTGCATGGGGTTTAATTGCTAAAAGTTCATCCCTGAATATCAGTGATGATGCACCGTCGATGATGCTGGAAAATTTGCAATTGTTCAGACTCCCATTTTATGATCGGAGTGTAATCCAATATCCAAAGGATTTAGCTGGTATATATATTAGTCAAATGGCTGAGAAATATTCCTCGCAAACTCCTCCTGTCAGGGAGTATACTGAACTATTCGTTTGAAGTATATGACATTGTCCTTTTTAATGAGAATTTTGAATGCATATTTTAACACTGTTTGTATGTTATATATTGTGGATAATCTAGTATCAAATGGGATACCAGAAGATTAGATTGTCAGTGTCTATATATAATATAATAAATGTTCACAGTTTAAGTGGAGTTAAACAAATTACTGGAATGACTGAAGTATTATTTGGAAATAATATATCTTGATTATTGAATAATACTTGTATGTTTTGTGTATATTGAATGGGATTAAAATATTAGAATTGTTCTTCTATTCTTACAATAAAGAAGAACTAAAATTCTATAATATTATTATTGTTTAGGTTCTTAACCCGGATACAGTGATTGACACTTGTATGCAATGCACATGTTTTAATTCATATGCGATGTGATTTTTTATTAATCACAATATTATATTTTGGACAATGACATTGCATACAGAGTAGGATATTGACTATAAAAGGAAACCGTGTCCGAAAATATTCGGGTGATGATGTCCTCTTGAAAGTTCATAAAGATAATTATGCTTTAGTCTTGCTGGCAAATTTGTTCTTGTATAATTATAAGGTTGAGTGGATGATCAAAGATAAAAGATATTGATTAAATTAATTATCAGAAATTAATTTAATTAATGGACATTCGATATCTTAAATATGGGAAATTTAATAAGTAAATAATATTGGAGCCGAATTAAATAATTAAATTACGGCATTACGAGAGGTAGTGCAAATATTAATTCTTTAGTGGATTGAATTAATATTTAATGACATTGGGCTTGATCCAGAATGTCATTGGAAGGCCCGACCTAATTATCCAGGATCCATACTGTAGCCTATATATTCATCTTATTCTCTTCTAGCTACTTGGGGGAAACTAGGATTTTTGTGAGCAGTCATTCAAGGAGGCAATCAAGAACTAGGATTCCAAGATCTCAAAGCTAGAAGGGAGGTAACCTTGGGAGGATCGAAGGCCACACTTCGTTCAAGATGAATACGAGAATACAGTAGAAGACGTGGATTTGAATCGCTTGCGCCGTAGCGATTAAGGTTAATTTTCTATTCAAACTCGTTCGTTTACATATCATAAAATGTAGCATCATGATTCGATGGTCCCAACAATTGGCATCAAGAGCCAGGTTCTAGGCTTCTGCATTATATGATATGATGTCCATGTCGTAATTATGTATGTATATAGTGGTGGGCTTGTATTATTTTTTGATGCAGGTTGTTATCCACTATTATGGTCATGGTTGTAATTATGTTTTTGGATCCCATGTGGTTTATCGTGGTTGTAAATTAAATCATGAGGGTTGATCATGATTAGTTTTAATTTTGATTTCTATTTTGATTGTAATCTTGTAATTCGAATTGTATTTAATTTAGATTATTCTCTGATGTAATATAATAGATTTTTCTGTTGTATCTATCGTATGTAATTGTTTGAACAACAAAGATGAGAGAAACAGAGTTCTTTCGTTGTTGCATGTTGTTTTCGTGGCTGCTTCGCTATTCTGGCTACATATTTTGCATACGATATCCGATTGGGGCGAATAATATCTTTTCAAAAACGGTAGAACGAGACCTACAGGCTGAGATGGATACCATCTCCAGATTTTTCAAGTCATTCTGAGCTCGTTTAGGAAGTCAAACAGGCGCCAGAAGATTTTCGAAAATTTTCAAAGGATGAATTTGAAGATTATTTTCGGGGCCATAATAGTGAATGTATTTTTATTATGTTTTACATAATTTTTGCTTATCTTGATTATTACTACTATGTGTTCCATGTTTGTGTTGTTATGTCATGTGATACTAACCCTTCGCATGCTAGAATGACATGGACATAGGGTTATTTTATTATGCTTTAATCATGATGAGTATGCTGCTATGTTATGTGTTATATGTATTGTTATTATGATACATGTGGACTGCGAAAAAATGACATAGGGCGATGCATCTAGATAAAATCCTCATAGTAAAATACTAAGTGGGAGAGGGAATTAATTTGGTATTAAATCACATGGTCTCCATTATTGTTTGTATGTAATTTAACAGTAAGGTGAATATAAATTATGTATACGTCACCCGTCGTGGCATACAATTTATGGTGTCTAGAGTTTTATGGAAATTACTAGAACAAACTTCTAAAATTAATTATGAATATTGGAAGGTACATATGTCACCCAACGTGACGTACTAAGTTTCATAGAATTCAAATAATAAAAAGATACCCTTTTTTTTATAGATTTCACACTTAACTAGGAAGAGAATCTAAAATAACACATCTTTGAGTATTCTTGCGTTGGTGTCTAGGAAAGCGTGAAGCTTACCTGGCCATTTAGATTGGTGTCTAGAAAGTGATTAGCTCTTGGCAATGCTTCCACCGGCCTGGCCAGTCAGTCTGGATACTCTTTATATTTGTAATTTTAGTAGTATCTTATTGTTAGGAGTAAGAATTTATCATAGTCAAAAGGTGCATCTGGTATTATTATTATTATTAATTTAAGATTTAATAATGGTATACACTTAGCTATGAAAAATAATATAGACCACCTTAATGTGGCTAATTATTTAGTGGTAGGACCAAAGTAACATTTAAATAAATTTAGGTGGTATATAAGTCACCCAACGTGGCATACCAAAAATCTTTGGTGTTTAAGTATTGGTGTTTTAATTTTAAATAATTGTTAGAGGAACCAATTTTTTTAAACACCATCTAATTATGTGTTATATGTATGATTCTCAGGATATAATGGGCTTTAATCCACTTTTTACCATACTTAAGGATAACAAACTTATTGGACCTAACTATATTGAATGGAAACGTAATTTGGACATTGTGTTGACTGCTGAGGAGTACAAATTTTGTATTAATGAACCCAATCCAGAGGAGCCTGCTGAGAATGATTCTGAAGTTGAGAAGGAGTATTATAAGAATTGGACTAAGACTGATGAGATGTTGCGATGTTACATTCTGGCAGCAATGTCAGGTGTTTTGCAGCATCAACATCAGGCTATGGCCACTACTTCAGATATGCTCTTTAATCTCAAAGAACTTTTTGGAGATCAGAATAGGGCTACAAGGCAAGTAGCAATGAAAGCTTTAATGAACACTCAGATGGCTGAAGGGACACTTGTAAGGGATCATGTTATCAGGATGATGTCATATCTGAATGAGATGGAGATCCTTGGTGCTGAGGCTGATGGGGAAACCCAGATCGATATCATCCTTATGAGTTTACCTAAAAGTTTTGAACAGTTCCGCTTGAATTACACCATGAACAAGAGGATGTATAGTCTTGCAGAACTTCTGACAGAACTTCAGGCAGCTGAAGGACTTTTTCAGCAGAGTATTTAAGTCAATGTGGCTGAGAAACCTTCTTCTTCTAAGCCGAAAGCCAAGAAGAAGAAAAAGGCTCAGACACAGAAAGTTATGAAAGCTGTAGGAGTTCAAGGTGGTGCTGTGAAAAAGCCCAAGGGCAAGTGCTTCAGGTGTAAGCAGTCAGGTCACTGGAAACAGGATTGTCTTCTTCCTAAGAAGAAAAATAATACTGGTATATCTCTTTCTCTAGTTACAGAAACATATATAGCGGCTATATCTACGAGCACTTGGTGTGTAGATACGGGAGCCACTGATCATGTTTGTAATTCTATGCAGGGGTTCCAGCAATCCAGAATGCTTAGAGATGGCGAGATATATGTGTTCATGGGAGATGCTACAAAAGTAGCAGTAGTTGTAGTGGGAGATGTTAATTTATCTTTTGGTGATGATAGGAGTTTGGTTTTGAATAATTGTCTTTATGTACCTTCGTTTAGAAGGAATTTAATTTCGGTTTCTAAACTTGCTTTGGATGGTTATAATGTTTGTTTGGATCATAATGTTTCTATTATGAGGAATAAACTAGTTATATGTTCTGGTACATTGCAAGACAATTTATACATAATTACTCCTAATCAACCTACACTGCAACTACAACATAGGGTATTAAATAACACATCTTCTATTACTACTTAAAGAAAGGAACCTTCTTCTTTGAACCAAAGAAGTTTCATTGCTTTCCTTTGGGCCACTTAGAAAGACGGTGACGAAAGTTATCGCACTTAAGATTAGGTCATATTAACTTGAGAAGGATTCAAAGACTGGTAGTAGATGGGCCTTTAGGCTCGTTGGCAGTGGAGCCATTTCCAGTTTGTGAACCCTGCTTGGAATGTAAAATGACCACTAGGCCTTTTAAGGCAAAGGTGAATAGAGCCAAAGAAGTGTTAGAACTGGTTCATACTGATTTATGTGGACCCATGAATATTCAAGCAAGAGGTGGTTATGAATATTTTGTCACTTTTATTGATGATTATTCTATATATGGATACATTTATTTGTTGCACCGTAAATCAGAGTGCTTTGACAAGTTCAAGGAGCGATATGGAAAATGTATCAAGTCACTACGATCAGATAGTGGTGGCGAATACTTGCTTGGAGAATTTAGGGATTACTTATCAAAGAATGGGATCATGTCTCAGTTGACTGCACCTGGAACACCCCAACAGAATGATGTAGCGGAGAGAATGAATCGTACTCTTTTGGAGAGTGTTAGATCGATGATGAGTTATTCAGAATTACCCAAGTCGTTTTGGGGACATGCTTTAGAAACAGCAGCTTATCTTTTGAATTTAGTTCCTTCTAAGTTAGTTCCTAAGACTCCAAAAGAATTATGGACTGGTTCAAAACCTAGTCTAAGACATATTCAGATATCGGGTTGTCCATCACATGTGTTGAACATGTTGGGTTCCGAGGCATAAAACGTAGCGGATAAACGTAAATATAACAAAAAAAATTCAGAACCCAAACTCAGGATCCATGTATAAGATTGGACAGATTATGGTGAAACATAATTATACATATTAAGAGCTTGACTTTCACGAACTCAACAGAGATCCTAGCTTTCACGACTTGTGTCTTCCTCTCGAAAAACACCTCTATGGTATCCACACGAGCACCTTTAAGAACGTCTCACGATCTTGACTGCGAAATGGACATATTAGCCTCCCTCTTGATAATTGTTTCCACCTCCTTTTGCTGCCCCCTCTAGGTTTTTTTATCAAAAACGTAATGGGCTCTTAACCCTTCATTATCTATTTATAATGGCTGATTAAGTTAGACCCAATGATACAACGGCCGAATATAACCGTTTATATTCGTTGCATCTCACCATGATAGATAGGAGTCCCCTGCCACTGATAGTCCTTCCCCTAATCGATCTAGGATTCGATGAGTGTTCATTCATTGGAAAGCATCCGAGTAAAACTTAATATTTTGTTAAGGGGTTTAGAAAATTTATAACGATCATGATCACATCATGAAGAGATCCTTAATTTTTCCTTGAACCAAATATTTCAAATTGAAATCTTAAATTGTTCATTTCTCAGGTAGATGGAAGATACCAATGATCACACTTAAAACCCATCAACCTTACGAATACGCAATCCGCTTTTGTCAGAAAATCCCAGTTATAGATATCAAAAATCCATATTTAATTCCGTGTTTTAAAATCCATATTTTATAAACACAAGAATCTCATGATCGTTTGTTAATTTTAAAATCTTAAATCGTTACAGATTTTATCTTGTTTAGCATGACAAGCATGGCATGGGTGACGTATCTAATACATGCATACATCATTAATCTAATTAAAGCATGCATCTTCTACTCTACACATACATTTCATACAACATATGTAAAGAGCGTGAAAGTAAACGTGCAATGGTTATGGCCCAATCCTATGTGATCTTTTCAAGCTAATGAAAAGACCAAGGTCAATCTATAGGGTAATAAGTAACTATTACAAATGTCTTCTCTACTGCTTCCATTGACTCCTTAGCCTCCATGGATTGGCTCCTTGTTCCCTTGTCCTTCAGAACCCAAACTCGGGATCCATGTATAAGATTGGACAGATTATGGTGAAACAGAATTATACATATTAAGAGTTTGACTTTCACGAACTCAACAGAGATCCTAGCTTTCACGACCTGTGTCTTTGTTAGGAATATAATAATTTGATGATGTATAAAATACTAGAACAGGATTTAGCACAGTCTATCTGCAAGAAGCAATCGACTGATAAATATCGATCGATAAGTCATCAACTGATAATAAGCCATCGACTGATAAAGCCAATCGAGAAGTCATCGATCGAGAAGTCATCAACTGATATTTATCAATCGAGAACTCAAGTCATCAACTGATATTTATCAATCGAGAACTCAAGTCATCAACTGATATTTATTGATCGAGAACTCATCAACGGATATATACTCATCAACGGATATTTCCTGATCGAGAACTCATCAACGGATATTTATTGATCGAGAAGTCATTAACGGATATTTACCAATCGAGAAGTCTCACAAGTACTCGATTGATTAGCTCACAGCCTGACTTCTCGAAGCTTAAAGGAGATGAGTATTCGGTTGATTCAAACAACTAGTTTCAAGGAAAGTCTTCGAATATCAAAACAAATATATTGCAGATATGCTATGGGAAGGAAAGCGAAAATTAAGGAAGCTGTCGATCAGAGTTTACTCTAACAGAGAATGCTCTATCAGAGATTATCAACCGACAGAGTTTAACAGAAAAGGAAGCTGTCAACTAATAATTAGGGATTTTATTCCTATTGTAATTTTACTTTCTGTTATTAGTTGATAGGCAGCTCTCTATATAAACTCTATGTAACCTAATTGTAAAGGCGTGGAAGTGGGAAAATAATTGTCTTAGTAATATTTTTGTGAGAGCATAGAGATAGAGAGAGTTGTTGTGATAAACACAGAGAAGCTGCTAGGGTTTGTGTACATCCTAGGAGAGTTTTGTATTCACAAATCAATAATACAAAACAGTTCTTTTTCATATCTTCGTGTTTGAGTTTGTTATTAATTTGATTTTAAATCGGGCAGAAAAGACACACAAGTATTCAACCCCCCCTTCTACTTGTGCAACTGGGAAAACAATTGGTATCAGAGCCTAACGTATAAAATCGATCAAAGATGTCTGGAAACAAAGATGGCAATTCTAAGATTCCTATGCTTAAGAGAAACGAGTTCACCCACTGGAAGGTTAAGATGCTGCACCATCTGGAAGCAACAGACCCTGACTATCTTGACAGGATTAATGAAGGACTCTTTGTGCCCTTAAAAATTGTGCCTCAAATCAATGAGGAAGGCAAAATAACTGAAGAACACCTCGTTGAGAAACCAAAGGCTGAATGGACAAAAGAGGACAAAGAAAATGTCCTTAAGGAGGCAAAAGTAAAGAACATTCTCTTTAACAGTTTAGATTCTATTCTAACTAACTGTGTCATATCATGCAAGACTGCTAAGGAGATGTGGACAAAACTTGAGGTGCACTGTCAAGGGACTAAAGATGTCAAGAAGAATGCTAGGTCTTTGCTCATTCAAGGGTATGAGTACTTTGAAGCAAAATCTGGAGAATCTATCACTGAGATGTATGATAGGTTTACAAAACTCTTGAATGAGATGGCTATGCTTGGTAAGGTTTATGATTCTGAAGATACGAATACCAAGTTTCTGAGAGCACTTCCTGAAGAGTGGGACAATAAGACTACAGCCATAAGAGAAGCTAGAGATTTGGATGAACTAACTCTAGAAGAATTGTATGGCAGACTCAAGACATATGATTTGGAGATGCAACAGAGAAAGAATAAGAAGTCTGTAAAGACAAAATCTGTGGCACTCTTGATGGAGTCTGAGAAAGAACAACAGGAACCATCCACAGAAGCAAGAATCAAGGATTCAAGAAAGAAGGGTAAAGCTGCTGTGGAGTCAGAGTCTACTGACACAGACTCTGATTCTGATGAAGAGGTTGATCTTAGTCAAATAATGGCTATGTTTGCTAAAAATTTCAAAAGAATGAAATTCAACAAAAGAACTGGCAAATTTAGCAAAAGGCCATCATTCAAGAAGGAAGATGAAAAGGTTGAGAAGAACAAAAGTACAATTATCAAACTTGACAAAGCAAAGGTCAAATGTTTCAACTGTGGAATATTGGGGCACTTTGCCAGTGAATGCAGAAAGTCAAAAAGTCAAGGAAAAGCACTTCTATCAACAGGAAAGGACTGGGCAGACTCAAGCTCAGAGGATGAAATTGATTATGAAAATCTAGCACTAATGGCATCCTCCTCAAGAAAATCACAGTCTCCCAAAGAACCCTCATCTCCTAAAATTCAGGTATCAATCTTTACTCCTGAATCATTAATTAATTTAGACTCTGATGGCATAGAGATTGTCAAAAGTGAGGTTAATAAAATAATGACAACATGTAGGTCTCTCACTAGTGAAAGTGAAAGGTTGAGAGAAGAAAATTTAACCTTAACTAAAAGGAATTGTCATGTAGAATCTGAGTTATTATTAATGGAACAATACAAAAAGGATTCTGAGAAATATAGTCATAACTACACTGAAATTTTGAAAGCCTATGACTATGTCAGGAAAGAACTAGAAGAAGAAAGGTTTAAGTTTAAAGTTTGGACAGACTCTGGAAGAAAAGTTCAAGAAACTCTCAATAATCAAAACGTGTGTCAAACTGCTGGTCTAGGCTATGACAAGAGTCAAGACAAAAGATCTATTGTTGAGAATGATAACAATGAAGAAGCTAGCCAAGTTAATAAGACTAAAGACAAAAGTACATTTGTTCCTGTTAAGTTTGTGACACCTAAAGAAAAATCTGAAACCACAAACTCATCTGTCATTAGTCCCCCTGTTGTTAACAAAAAGACAGATGAAACAGGAGCAAATAACTCTAAGAAAAATATTAATATAGGGTACTTGTCTAAGTCAAAATTAAAAGAAAGGCTAGAGAACTTATCAGAGTCTACCAAAACTAGGAGAAATAGGAATGGTAAGGAAGGAATTAATAAGGCAAACAATTACCAAAAGGATCCTAATGCTCCTAGAAAGAAGTGTTATAGATGTGGCAACCACAACCATTTAGCTATAGATTGTAAAGCAAAGATTGAGAAGAAATCAAAGTCTAATCCTTCACAGACTCTGAAAAGTCACTACATACCACAGAAACCATGTTATCACTGTGGTAGCATATTTCATTCTATCTATATGTGTAAGGACTATCATGACTTGTATTATAATTTTTATGAGTTAAAATCTTCTATTGATAAAAGTTGGTATGACACTGTCAAGACTCCACCAGAGTCTAAGACAACAAAAGAGACAGGTAAATCAAAGGTGAAAATTGTAAAGCCTGCTTCTCCTAAAGTTAGTAGAAAAGGATCCAAAACTGTTTGGGTCCTCAAAACATCTAACTAGTTGCTTTATGTATGCAGGGAACCAGGGTAAAGAATGTAACCCTAATCCTGGACAGTGGATGCTCAGGACACATGACTGGAAAGAAATCCCTACTTACAGACTTTGTGGAAATGGCTGGCCCAGAAGTATCCTTTGGAGATGGCAACAAAGGACAAACACTGGGATATGGCAAGATTGTACTTGGGAATGTCATCATTGAACAAGTAGCTCTAGTTGATGGCTTAAGGCATAATTTAATAAGCATAATTCAACTTGGAGATAAAGGTTACCATACTGGCTTTGACAACAAAGAGTGTCTTGTGACTCACAAAGAAACAGGCATTGTGGTTTTCAAAGGACTTAGGCATGGTAACATTTATAAAGCCAGCTTGGAGGATTGCATACACAGTGAAATCACATGTCTATATAGCAAGGCCTCAACAGAAGAAAGCTGGAAATGGCACAAGAAACTGTCACACATCAACTTCAAAACACTCAATAAGTTGGTTAAACAGAATCTTGTAAGAGGATTACCACAGGTTGATTTTGTGCAAGATGGACTTTGTGAAGTATGTCAACTTGGGAAGCAAAGAAAATCATCCTTCAAGAGCAAGACAATTAACACCATTTCTGAACCCTTTTATTTATTGCATCTTGATTTATTTGGTCCAGTAAATGTTATGTCAATTAACAAAAGGAAATATACTCTTGTTATTGTAGATGATTTTACAAGATTCACATGGGTTTTCTTTCTACATTCAAAGGATGAAGCTCCACAACACATAAAAGACCATATCACCTTTCTGGAAAGGAAATCAACAAAAACAGTTAAAATTCTAAGGAGTGACAATGGTACTGAATTCAAGAATTCAATCATGGAGGACTACTGTGCATCAAAGGGAATTACTCAACAATTTTCTGCACCAGGAACTCCTCAACAAAATGGAGTTGTGGAGAGAAAGAATAGAACACTCATAGAAGCTGCCAGAACAATGCTGGCAGAATCTAAGCTACCAGTCTATTTTTGGGCAGAGGCAGTCAATACAGCATGTTTCACTCAAAACTGCACCTTAATAAACATGCATGGAAAGACTCCCTATGAAATGATAAAGAACAAGAAGCCAAGTGTGAAACACTTTCACATATTTGGATGCAAGTGTTATGTACTGAAAGTACATCCTGAAAATCTAAGCAAATTTGAAGCCAAGGCAGATGAGTCAATTTTTCTTGGATATGCATCAAACACAAAAGCATTCAGAGTGTTTAATCTCAGAACCAAAATTGTTATGGAATCTATTCATGTTGCATTTGATGATAAAAAGTTTACAGGATTGCAGGATGAGTCAGAGTCTACTACACTGGAATTTGAATATCTAAAAAGTTCTGAGATAAATGAAGAAGAAGAGGATGAAGACCCTCAAACAACTCCTGAACCAACACAGGAATCTGCACACTCTGAAGGGGAGTCAGAAAATTCAACTCCAAATAATTCAGAGTCTAACAGGTCAGGGTCTACCCAGACAGAGTCTACCCAGACAGAGTCTAGACAGACAGAGTCTAGACAGACAGAGTCTAACTCATCAGGGTCTGGATCAAGCAACTCTGAAACCTTGTCAGAGTCAAGCAATTTAGGGGGAGCCTCTTCATTTGAATTTCACTCAAATACAGAAGATGCAAATGACTTAGGGGGAGCTTCAAGTTCAAGAACCAATTTCCACCAGCTAGAAAATGGACAAGGGATCACACTCCTGACTTAATAATTGGTGACCCTGAGAGTGGTGTACAAACAAGAACAGCCACTCAAAATGAATGTCTTTATAGCTGTTTTCTCTCAAAGAATGAACCCAAGAAAATTGAGGAAGCCTTGCAAGACCCTGATTGGATCATTGCAATGCAAGAAGAATTGAATGAATTTGAGAGAAATAAAGTGTGGAAACTAGTACCAAGACCTAGAAATAGATCTGTTGTTGGTGCAAAATGGGTTTACAGAAACAAACTTGATGAGAATGGAACTGTAGTAAGAAACAAAGCAAGGCTAGTTGCAAAAGGATACTCACAGGAGGAAGGAATTGACTATGATGAAACTTTTGCACCAGTAGCAAGATTGGAAGCTATCAGAATGTTTCTTGCCTTTGCAGCTCATTCAAAATTCAAGGTGTATCAGATGGATGTGAAAAGTGCCTTCTTAAATGGAGAATTGGAAGAAGAAGTCTATGTGGAGCAACCACCAGGATTTGTTGATCCAAAGTTTCCTGATCATGTTTACAGGTTAGACAAGGCACTATATGGATTGAAGCAAGCACCTAGAGCATGGTATGAAACTCTTTCAAAATTTCTTCTGGAAAATGAATTCACAAGAGGTACCATTGACAAAACTCTCTTTATTAGAAAATGTAAAGGTGATATTTTGCTTGTCCAAATTTATGTTGATGATATTATATTTGGATCTACTAATGATAAACTCTGTGAAAAGTTTAGTCAACTAATGCAGTCAAATTATGAAATGAGCATGATGGGAGAATTAAACTTCTTTTTGGGGCTTCAAGTCAAACAGAATGATGATGGAATTTTCATCAATCAAACAAAGTATGTAAGAGAACTGTTGAAGAAGTTTGATATGCAAGACTTTGCAACTGCTAAAACTCCCATGTCAACTGCCACAAAGCTAGACTCTGACCCAAAGGGTAAGAAAGTTAACAACACTAGCTACAGAGGTATGATTGGCTCATTGTTATATTTAACTGCTAGTAGACCAGACATAATGTTTGCAACTTGTCTGTGTGCTAGATTTCAAGCTGACCCTAGAGAATCACATTTAATAGGTGTGAAAAGAATTTTTAGATATCTCAAGGGGGCACAAACTCTTGGACTTTGGTATCCTAGAGAGTCAGATTTTTCACTAATTGGTTATTCAGATTCTGACTATGCAGGATGCAAAGTAGACAGGAAAAGCACAACAGGACAATGCCAGTTTCTTGGCAACAGATTAATTTCTTGGTTTAGCAAGAAACAACAAACAGTATCCACCTCAACAGCTGAGGCTGAATACATTGCAGCTGGAAGTTGCTGTGCTCAAATTCTGTGGATGAGAAATCAATTACTTGATTATGGACTAACATTATCAAATATTCCTATGTATTATGATAATACTAGTGCTATTAAAATTGCAGAGAATCCAGTCCAACACTCCAGAACAAAGCACATTGATGTCAGACTGGTAGGTGAATTAGTTTTTCCATCACTTTCACCATCAACAACTTCAATGGCTGCCATTTCTACTGTCCTGAGGGGACCCAAGGCGATTGCTTTCACTTTTGGGGACTTTGATTTCATGACTACAAATCATGTTGCTGCTCTTGGAGATAAGAAAGGAGTAGATGCTGACTACTTCCCAATGATGGATTTCATGGAGCACTCTGAGCTCAGTTACATTCTCAAGACATCACCAGTGATTCACATGGATGCTGTGTCAAAGGCTTGGAGTTCTGCACAGGTTGTTGATCCTTCTCAGGATCAACCAGGTAAAATCATGTTTACCTTTGGCTCCACTACATTTGATGTAACTGCCGATGTACTTAATGCTGTGTTTAAATTGCCTGTAAGAACACCTTTTGATGAAATTGTTTCTGATGATGACATTAAAAGCATGTTTAAGGCAATAGGTTATTCTGCTAGCTTAGATAACATGAGTAAAATAACTAGGCCTTACTTAAGGAAAGAATGGTCCTTTTTCTTTGATCAAATTGCTAAGTGCTTCACTGGTAAGTGTAGTGGTTTTGATGCTATTACTGCTATAACTTATCAAATTGGTCACAGTCTCCTGTTTGACAAAGTGATCAACATTGGTGATATGTTGCTCACTCAAATGGGAGCAAAATTAAATAATGTGCAAGAGGGGAGGAAGAAAGTCTACTATCATAGATTTCTTATGATTCTCCTCAACCATTTCATTCCTGATATGTCAACCAAGTTGGCAGATGATTGCTGTGTGCAGGCATACAAACAGTAAAGGAGGATATTCTCTGACATCAAGAGAATTGATGACAAGAAGAAAAGTCTACCTGCCATGCACTATCCACAGGTAATGCAGGTAAAACTCTCAACCTACAAACCTTCTATCTACAATGCCTCATTTTTTGGTGGTGAAATGGTGCAGGAACAAGTAATGGAGAGTCCCCCTGCACCTACCCAAGTCACCCAATCCCCTTCAATTCCACAATCTTCCAAACCAAAATCCAAAAAGAAACCAACCTCTGGTGTCTCTCAACAGGCACCAGTTGTAAAGAGGAGAAAATTGATTCAAACTAGGCTGATAGATGAGCACAGTGAGGAAGAGCTCAACCCTCTAGAGAAACAAGTTGTTGAAGGTCTTTCTTTGTTAAAAGAAGGTCATGATACACTTGATTCTAACCTTCAAGCCAAGTCTGTAGTCTCTGAAAAGGCTATAGACTCTGAAAAGCCTAGGAATGCACCTCAGGATTCTCTAATTGAGTCTCCTGACAAATCCTTTGATCAGAAGTACAGAAGATTGAGGAAGGCTTATTCTGCACACACACACAAGCCTCTTATTATTACTAACCCTGTTTTGCAGGAAACGGATGCTCCCAAGGCTCCTGCAGAGCCAGACTCTGAAAGCAAGAAAACTCCTGAACCAGAGTCTAATGTTGAGTCAGAGTCTAGGCTGCCTTTAGACTCTGATCATGAAACATTTTGGGAATGAATGCCATTGGATGCAGCCTCAAGTCTAATTGATGAGATCATTATTCCAAGTGATGAGGTACTGCTATTCCTATATCCTTTGGTGGAATCAGTTGAAGATCCAGGGCAATATCAGACTAAATCTCAAGTCTTGGATTTTCTTACAACCTATGAAGCCCTAAGGAAGAGAATGGAACAGGAGCTACAAATGTCTGCACAGGATGTGGTCAAAAATCTATACAGCTACCTATTCAACTCTTCATTACAACTACAAGCAGCTGGGCTCATAGAAGGCAAGACAAATGAAGTTCTCAAAGCACTAGGTGTGCCAGACTCTAAACAGCAAATTACAAAGAAGCCTAAAAAGCTTAAGGTCCACAAAAGGAGAGCATCAGAGTCTGTTGCTGAGTTGGAAACTGAGATTGAGCAACCAGTTTTTAACTATGAAGCAATTTGGGATAATGGAGTTACCTACAGGACAGCCATTCAATGGATCTCTCAAATTCAACCTCTGTCAAGACAGGTGGCTGACTATCTTGTCCATAATATAGGTACAATTGCCAACAAATACATCTATCCAACCTACCAAAGTAGACTGGATCAATTCAAGGGCACTTATTTTCAAAAAGTAAGAAGGGAACTGCAGGACCTCTTCAATCTCACAGATGCCCAGGCAATCAATGCAATCCATCTCAGGGCCTTTCATCACAAGTCGGATGCATTTATTCTTGAAGAACAACAGGAGGTAGCAGGTAGTGCAAGGCAGTTGGAGGATGGGACTAGTGCACCAGTGGTGACTAGTGATAAAGATGCTCAGTCTGCCTCACCCACACAAGAACCACCTAGTCAGAGGTTGGGTGATAGTGGGGCAGGGGAGTATGCTGTTAGGCCCTCCTTGACAACTCACCAAACAGCTGATGAGAACCCCAGTGATATGGGAGGACAGACTCTGATGGATGCTCATGAAGAAATTTCCCAATCTATTCTGTCAGAGTCTATCCACCTTGAGAGGGAGTCTCATGCACAAACAGTCCAAGATGGCAACACTCAGACTCTGGCTTCTAATGAAGTTATACTGAAGCAGTCAGAGTCTAGAGTAGACCCTGAGACTGGAATACTGGAGCCAACAGACTCTGAAAAGAGAGAAGATGCTAGTAAGGGTTCAGAATCTGTTGATGCTCACCCCTTGGTGGAAACCCCTAGCCTTCAGACATTTGAAGGGGTTCCCCTCCATCAAGGTGGTTCAGGTATTGAAGCACCATTTTTATCTCTCAACCCCTCTTCTGTAGGTTTATTGAGTGCACCCTCCAAATTGAGTGAAAAAATTTCTGAGAGGCTGGCACTGGACCAGGCAAAAGGAGAGGTAGAAAAGGCTGTAGAGAGCCTGAGTGAGATTGAGAAAGTGGGTGTCCAACCCCACTGTGAGATTGAGAGATTAGGGTATCCTGAACCTAGCTTTACTTATTGGGATCAAGATTTTTCACAGAGTTGGTCCAATGAGTTGGAGCAGGGGATGGATGAAAATTCATTTCTGTTGTTTGACAGAATTCACTCCCTTCACTTATTCACATAAGTCGCTTTCAAGGATGCTATTGCTGATATTACTACCTCTCAAGCTTCTCTCTTCAAACTACAGTCTCCGACTTAACCACAAAGGTTGATTCAGTAGTTGTAGCACAGACCACTTTCTCCACAGTCCTAGCACAGATTCTTTTGGTTGTCACAGGGGGTGATGATGTCAAAAAGGGGGAGAAGAAAGGTGGTGATTAAGGAAAGGGGGAGAAGAAATGTGATTCCTTCAGGAGAAACAAGGATGATATCTTCCTTGACAGATAGGCAGTAAGAAATGATTATTTTATACTGTTCTAGATTAATTGTTTCATATTTTCGTTTTGACATCATCAAATCTTGATTTATGCTTCATTGTTTATAAAGCATAAATAGGGGGAGATTGTTAGGAATATAATAATTTGATGATGTACAAAATACTAGAACAGGATTTAGCACAGTCTATCTGCAAGAAGCAATCGACTGATAAATATCGATCGATAAGTCATCAACTGATAATAAGCCATCGACTGATAAAGCCAATCGAGAAGTCATCGATCGAGAAGTCATCAACTGATATTTATCAATCGAGAACTCAAGTCATCAACTGATATTTATTGATCGAGAACTCATCAACGGATATATATTCATCAACGGATATTTCCTGATCGAGAACTCATCAACGGATATTTATTGATCGAGAAGTCATTAACGGATATTTACCAATCGAGAAGTCTCACAAGTACTCGATTGATTAGCTCACATCCTGACTTCTCGAAGCTTAAAGGAGATGAGTATTCGGTTGATTCAAACAACTAGTTTCAAGGAAAGTCTTCGAATATCAAAACAAATATATTGCAGATATGCTATGGGAAGGAAAGCGAAAATTAAGGAAGTTGTCGATCAGAGTTTACTCTAACAGAGAATGCTCTATCAGAGATTATCAACCGACAGAGTTTAACAGAAAAGGAAGCTGTCAACTAATAATTAGGGATTTTATTCCTATTGTAATTTTACTTTCTGTTATTAGTTGATAGGCAGCTCTCTATATAAACTCTATGTAACCTAATTGTAAAGGCGTGGAAGTGGGAAAATAATTGTCTTAGTAATATTTTTGTGAGAGCATAGAGATAGAGAGAGTTGTTGTGATAAACACAGAGAAGCTGCTAGGGTTTGTGTACATCCTAGGAGAGTTTTGTATTCACAAATCAATAATACAAAACAGTTCTTTTTCATATCTTCGTGTTTGAGTTTGTTATTAATTTGATTTTAAATCGGGCAGAAAAGACACACAAGTATTCAACCCCCCTTCTACTTGTGCAACTGGGAAAACAGTCTTCCTCTCGAAAAACACCTCTATGGTATCCACACGAGCACCTTCAAGAACGTCTCACGATCTTGACTGCGGAATGGACGTACTAGCCTCCCTCTTGATAATTCGAGTTGTTTGTTTCCACCTCCTTTTGCTGCCCCCTCTAGGTTTTTTTTATCAAAAACGTAATGGCCTCTTAACCCTTCATTATCTATTTATAATGGTTGATTAATAGGCCCATAACAACAAAACCTAACCCATGTAGGTATAGGATTAAATAATAAAATGAATTTCTATTATTTAATTAATAACTAAGTCATACTTAATTATTATGGGCAGAAATACTCCTCTAATTTGAATTTATATTATCTCAATTAATTAAGTATCACTTAATTAATATAATAAAATTCAAATAATCATCAATTAATTTAAATCTATAATTTAAATTAACTATTCCTCTAAGTGCTCCATGCGTGTGACCCTATAGGCTATTATTTAATTGGCAATAATTTTATTCTCCAATAAAATTATAAACAATGAGCGGTATCTAGTAATACATCATTGATACCCAATTAAACAATAATTAAATCGTGATTCGATAAAACCTTTCGTGATTAATGTTTCCGTGTAATATAATCCCTTTAACCATATATATTATAGATTAAACTCGAGGCATGTATTTATTCATCCTATTCAACATTTAATCCGGGTTACTTAATCCATGAGTAAACTATGAAAAATAAATCATTATTTGAGCACGGCCATGCATTTTATAGTCTCACTCAATCAAGAGGCCAATAATATCTCTCCTAATTATAGGAGGGTTAAATCATTTATCTATCATTCATATTTCTCATACGACTCATGATATACCCGATGTCCACTTTTATCATCACCCGGTCAAAGGTAACTTTTAATGTAGTCAAAGTATATTAATCCTCGTATAGAAATATAATGATCTCAAGTCAAAGGATCATTACACCATTATCACTGTGAGTCTTTCTTATGACTTTATTAAACATGAAGAATCTCACTGTGGGTCTGTCCAGTACCGTGTACTCCTACATGTACATATGTATTGACTTTAGTATCCCCATACTTATAACTTATGAGATGTGGTTATCTGTCAAATAACATACTAGTCTATTTATGTATTATTCTTGTCCTATAATAATAATACTCGACTAGGGACCTTTAAGAATATGATATATTATATATTCTCAAGTTCAAGTCATGTACTTAAACTATACAATGTGTATCATGATTCTAAGGACATTTATTATGCTAACAAATATATCGCAGTAATTAAAGTCATAATAAATACGTTTATTGAATAATCAAATGATATAAAGGTTTATCAAAAGAAACATTGTATTGCCTCTAGGGCACCTACACCAACAGAACAAGAACGTGACTAAGTTGGAATCTCGTACATAAGTAAGGCTTTTTGTAGGCTATCCCATGAGAACGAAAGGATATTTATTTTATAGTCCTAAGGATCGGGATGTCATTATTAGTACCAATGCTAGATTCCTAGAGGAGGACTATATGATGAACCATAAACCCATGAGCAGTGCCGTTTTAGAGGAACTAGTGGGAGAGACAAATAATGAACAAGTACCAATAGTACAAGTAGAACAGCCACAAGAGAACATACTGTTGGGATTCGAGCACATATACGCAGCATAATTACGCTAAATAATAAAAAAATAACGAATCCCAAATGCAGGATCCGTGTATAATTGACGGATGATTATGGAGAATCGAATGTGTACCTTATTAAAAGTTTCCTTATGATGATTATAGAGGTCCAGAAGCGATGAATCACAGCAGCCCTTCACAGAAATCTGCTCTCTATCGATATCCACACGAACGTCGTATCGTCTAACGATCACCGGAGTTAGGTACTAGCCTGTTTCCGCCTCTTTGTCTCTCTCTTTCTCTAGCATCTCAGAAACGTAGAGCTGCTAGAGTTTTATTAAAAATTAATTATCTCAACTGTTACCCTAAACTATACATCTTTATGTATATATAGGGGAGAGAGAGATTTGGGCCAAAACCCTAATCTGATTGGATCTTTTAAAACCCATTCAGATTTCGGATTTATATTATTATTAAATTTGAATTCTAATATGTATATAATTAATCAAGTCTCACTTAATTAATTAAATAAATAAATTCGAATTAATAATAATAAAAGTATTTAAATTCATAATTTAAATAACACTCCGTTTAAACGTTCTTTGTGTGTGACCCTTTAGGTTATTATTACGTTGGCAATAATTTTATTTTCTAATAATAAAATTATAAACAATGAGCAGAATCTAGTAATATATCATTGTTACCCAAGTAATAATAATAATTGGTGATTCAATTAAACCTTTCGTGAATAATGTATAATGTAATATAATCCCTTTAACCTTGTATTATAGATCAAACTCGAGGCATGTATTGTGTCATCCTCTTCAACGTTTAATCCGGGTTTTCTTGATCAATGAGTAGACTATTAATCAAATCAACATTTGAGCATGACCATGCATTTTATAGTCTCACTCAATCAAGAGACCAATAATATCACTCCTAAAATATGAGGGTTAAATTCTATGTCTATCATTCATATTTCTCATACGATTCATAGCATACCCAATGTCCACCTTTATCATTACCCGGTTAAAGGTAACTTCGAGTATAATCAAAGTATATTAATTCTCGTATAAAAATATAATGATTTCAAGTTAAAGAATCATTACATCATTATCACGGTGAGAATTTCTTATGACACTTATTAACATGTAGATTCTCACAGCGGGTCAGTCCAGTGCCATGCATTGAGACATGCACTTATGTTCTTGACTTTAGTATCACCATACCTATGACCAATGAGATGTAGTCATCAGTCAACAAACATGCTAGTCTTATTGCATTATTATTGTCCTTAAATAACAATACTCGACTAGGGACTTTTAGGAATATAATACTATTCATATAATCTCATTTTTAAGTCACATACTTAAAGATATATAATTCGCATTAATATTCCAAAGACATTTATTATGCTTTCAATTTATAACGCAGTAAATAAAGACATAATAAATATTAATTAAATAATCAAGTAAACATAATCCTTAATTGTTTATCATAAAGCATTGTCTCTAGGACACCAACACTAACACATACAACCTATCACTAATACCACATCGGTGTCTCGTCGTAGTGGGAGGGTTATTCGTAAACCCAGTAGATTCATGTTATTGAGAGAGTTTTCGGACTTGGTCTCTGAGGAACATGATGAGGACCTCATGACATACGAGGAAGCACTGCAAGACAAAGATGCAGATCTATGGCAAAAAGCAATGAAATCTGAGATGGAATCTATGTATTCAAATCAAGTCTGGGAGCTCGTGGAACCACCCAAAGGTGTAAAACCCATTGGATGTAAGTGGATCTACAAGAGAAAAAGAGGATCTGACAAAAAGGTAAAAGTTTGGAAAGAAAGACTTGTTGCGAAAGGGTATATTAAGAAAGAAGTGATCGATTATGAGGAAACCTTTTCACCAGTAGTCATGCTAAAGTCGATCCGGATTCTTTTATCTATAGCAGCTCATCTTGATTATGAGATTTGGCAGATGGATGTCAAGACAGCTTTCCTAAACGGGAGTCTTGATGATGAGATCATCTATATGCAATAACCAGAAGGATTCATTAAGGAAGGCCAAGAGCATCTGGTATGTAAGCTTAAGAAGTCCATTTATGGACTTAAACAAGCTTCTAGGTATTGGAATATTCGCTTTGATCAGGTAATCCAGTCATACGGATTTGATCAATGTCCAAGCGAGTAGTGTGTGTATAAGAAAAGTAAGGGCAGTTCAATGACTTTTCTAGTTCTATACGTAGATGATATTTTACTCATTGGAAACAATGTAGAGATGTTATCAGCAGTAAAGGCATGGTTGTTCAAATAGTTTGAAATGAAGGACTTAGGTGAAGTGGCATACATCCTTGGGATCAAAGTTATAAGGGATCGCAAGAAAAGGATGTTGGCTTTATCCCAAGAGCCCTACATTGATGAGGTATTGACTCGTTTTAACATGCAGGACTCCAAGAAGTGCAACCTACCTTATAAACATGGAGTTGCTCTATCGAAGAAACAGTGTCCTAAGACACCAGAGGCGATAGAGAGCATGAAAGCGGTTCCCTATGCTTCGGCATGTGGAAGCTTAATGTATGCAATGTTATGTACGAGACCTGGTATTTGTTTTGCCGTGGGAATGGTTAGCAGATATCAGTCAAACCTAGGATAGGAACATTGAAGTGCAGTAAAGGCTATACTCAAGTACCTGAGAAGGACTAAGGAGTATATGCTAATTTACAAGGCCTCAGATTTGTTACCTATGGGATATACCGATTCAGATTTCCAAGCAGATAAAGATAAGAGGAAATCAACCTCGGGATATGTGTTTACCTTAGGAGATGGAGCTGTAATATGGAGGAGTGTAAAGCAGAAATGTGTTGCTGACTCTACCATGGAAGCCGAATATGTGGCAGCCTCGGAGGCAGTCAAAGAGGCAATATGGTTCAGAAACTTTCTTTTGGATATAGATGTGGTACCTAATTTGCCTAGGAGCTTGACAGTGTATTGTGATAACACTGGTGTTGTGGCAAATGCAAAGGAACTGCGAGACCATAAGGTAGCAAAACACATCGAGCATAAGTATCACCTTATACGACAGTTCGTTAAGCGAGAAGATATTATTGTGACTGATATAGCATCAAAGGACAACCGGGTGGATCCTTTCACAAAGAGCTTACCAGCTAAGGCTTTTGAGCTGCACGTGGAGACGATAAGAGTCAGATGTATGGTCACATAGTAGTTATTTAATTGGTAGTGGATTGCTTATAATAAAATACTGATATACTCAAAGAATAGCTTGAGTATAAGTGGGAGATTGTTAGGGAGTAAACTATTCGTTTGAAGTATATGACATTGTCCTTTTTAATGAGAATCTTGAATGCATATTTTAACACTGTTTTTATGTTATATATTGTGGATAATCTAGTATCAAATGGGATACCAGAAGATTAGATTGTCAGTGTCTATATATAATATAATAAATGTTCACAGTTTAAGTGGAGTTAAACAAACCACTGGAATGACTGAAGTATTATTTAAAAATAATCTATCTTGATTATTGAATAATACTTGTATGCTTTGTATATATTGAACGGGATTAAAATATTAGAATTGTTATTCAATTCTGACAATAAAGAAGAACTAAGATTCTATAATATTATTATTGCTTAGGTTCTTAATCTGGATACAGTGATTGACATTCGTATGCAATGCACATGTTTTGATTCATATGTGATGTGATTTTTTGTTAATCACAATATTATGTTTTGGACAATGACATTGCATACAGAGTGAGATATTGACTATAAAAGGAAACCGTGTCCGAAAATATTCGGGTGATGATGTCCTCTTGAAAGCTCATAAAGATAATTATACTTTAGTCCTGCTGGCAAATTTGTTCTTACATAATTATAAGATTGAGTGGATGATCAAAGATAAAAGATATTGATTAAATTAATTATCAGAAATTAATTTAATTAATGGACATTCGATGTCTTAAACATGGGGAATTTAATAAGCAAATAATATTGGAGCCGAATTAAATAATTAAATTACGGCATTAGGAGAGGTACAAATATTAATTCTTTAGTGGATTGAATTAATATTTAATGACATTGGGCTTGATCCAGAATGTCATTGGAAGGCCCGACCTAATTATCCAGGATCCCTACTGTAGCCTATATATTCATCTTATTCTCTTCTAGCTACTTGGGGGAAATTAGGGTTTTTGTGAGCAGTCATTCAAGGAGGCAACCAAGAACTAGGGTTCCAAGATCTCAAAGCTAGAAAGGAGGCAACCATGAGAGGATCGAAGGCCACATTTCGCTCAAGGTGAATACGGGAATACAGTAGAAGACATGGATTTGAATCGCTTGCGCCGTAGCAATTAAGTTTAATTTTCTATTTAAACTCGTTCGTTTACATATCATAAAACGCAGTATCATGATTCGATTATCCCAACACCTCCTGGTCCAGCTCCAGCTAACAAGGTACGAGCTACGTTTGTGCTGCATCAAGCTGACATTTTAGCACTCAAGAAGCTGGTCTCCACCAAAATACAAGGACTACCACGTCTATCATCGTTCACCGTAGCATGTGGTTACATGTGGAGCTGCTTAGCTAAAACACGAAAGGCAATTAATAGCAACGAGGACGAGGACGAGGACGAAGACGAGAACGAGGGTCTTAAGAACGCAAGTTTTAAGAATGAGTGATTGCCCTTCTCCGACCCTTACTCCCAACCTGAGAGCGAACAGCTAATGCGTTCCACTTATTGATTATTGAACAGGATGAAGAAGAGCATTTAATAGTTGCGGTCAACTGTCGACCTCATCTGGATCCACCAGTTCCTGAAACTTACTTTGGAAATTGTTTGACAATTTGTTTTATAACCACACAAAATTCGTAACTAGTAGGAGGCAAAGGAGAAGGATTTTCCAGAGCAGCTGAACTTACTGGAAACTCGATTCACAAGAAGCTAAATGAAGACGGAATTTTAAAAGGTGCAGAGATGTGGTACGAGGACTTCAAAGAAGTCAACACGAAATGGAAACGGGAAGGGATCACAGGAATTTCTGGATCACCAAAGTTCTTCTTCTATGATATAGATTCTGGATGGGGAAAGCCCCATAAATACGAATTCGTTTCAGAAAAATTGTCTATTTCAGGTCGTAAAGATGCCCAAGGAGATGTAGAATTTGGGCTGTGCGTAACAGAGGATGAGATGGTGGCTTTTTCAGCTATCTTTGGGGAAGGGCTCCACAGTAACGATCAACCTTAGATCTTTGTTGTTATGATACAACACACCAGAACCCCGAGTCCCTCACTATCAATCCCCTTCTCCAAAATTTATTATCAACATTTTGTCATTTCACATTTATGTTAAATGATAATTTTGCAGATGTGGAATTGAATGATGTCAAGTTATATTTCCAAATCTTCAAATTCAGTTATTAAAATCCCTTTCAAAAAACAAAAATCAGTTATAAATCAGAGTCAAAAATATAAAAAAATTATTAGTTTGTAGTTTAGGTAATATAGGTTAATCATAAAAAAATGATAACTGTTGAATTACTTAAAGTAAGTAAATTAAAATTATTAAATCTAATACTAAATAATATTATTAATTTAACATATAAAATTAATTAATAAGTATTAACTAATAAAATACTATTTTAAAAAATCTTAGAATATCATGATTATATTGTTAGGTGGAAAAAAAATAAAAATATAATAAATGAAAGAGTAATTTTAATATATATTATTTTTGTATTTTAACATAGGAATTTGAGAGTTAGTGTGATATTAAATTTTTGAAAATTTATTTACAATGACTATTAAAATTTAAGATTTTGATGTTTAAAAATGGCATACTCGATTTATAATTGAGAAATTTAAATAGAACAGGTTAACTTAGTTGGTCAAGTGGAATCTCTTCTACATATCAACATAATCTATTCTACATACCAAGTTTCGACTATCACGGGAGACGCTTTGAGTCCAGATTTATCATGTTATGGCCGTGATACGCTTTGAGTCCAGATTTATCATGTTATGGGTAGGAACAGTCCATAACCATAACCCGAGGTTTGAAATCCCGTATTAATGTGGCATAGTTCCTCATAAAAAAATATATAGTAAAATAAATTAATTATTTATAAATTAAATTAAATTATTAATTATTAATTATTAATTATTAATTCAATTATGAATAAATCCAATTTCTAATTTTGAGGGGTGTATTCAATATAAATTTAAAGGTATTATTAATAATTCATTAATTTTTATTGATTGTATTTGATTTAAAATTTCATAGAATTATGCACATAATTCATAGAGTCCGTGTAGAATTGATTATAAATCCAGTATAATCTCTTGTATTAAGTGTTTGTTTGGTATACAGTAGAAAGTCATTTCATAATAAAACTTAAATTGCTTAGAGAAGTTAGAATTCATAGAAAGTGTAAAATTGTATTTGTTAGTCATGTAGGAAGTTATTTCATATAGGAAATGCAAGTTAACAAGGAGAGTTAAGAAGGTTATTTCAATCTTGTAAGAAATTTTTGCTTCACTCATTAGTGTTAAACAAACAAATTTATAAAATTACACTTTCGGGGTATTTCGACTTCCTAGATATTTCGACTTCTTTGAGCGTCAACCAAACAAGCATTAAGATGGAATTTTAAAACATGTAAAATATATAGGAAAATTCAGCATAGTCTATTAATTTTTAAAATTCATCTGTGTTAATAAGTTTTTGAATACACCTAGATTTTAATTGATTAATAATAATCCAAATTAAATACCCTAGATTTTAAATCATTATTTAAAATGCATATTGAATATCCCCAAATTTTAAAATATTGTTTAAAATTCTAATTGAATACTCCTAGATTTTAATGAATATTTTTTAATCCAAATTGAATACCCCATATTTTTAAAATCCAAAACAATAATACAAAATTTTGATTAAATATACCCCTTCAATTTAAACGAATATCCAAATATCAAATACCTAACCAACGATTCAAAAATTAAATATCTGATCCAATGTTAATAAACCGCTATCGGGGATATTCAATTTTATTGTTCACCCTATACAATACAATGGGACAAGGAAGTAAATTATTAGACGGAAAGTGATGATTTATATTGGCCTATAATGGGTCATGGTTCCCGCGATAAACATATATTCTCTATAATTTTTCGTGCGTGAAATTTTTGTTAATCAAGAGATTATATCATCTATCCGCGTTTTTGGAAGGTTAGCTAGAAATTTTCTATCCGCTGAAAAATAAAAAAGCGAATAGATGATTGGTCGATTATCACATGTCAATGACCAAAATCCGCTAGTAATAAGTGGCGTGTGGATGTAATATGTTTCTCTTGTTAGGAAATGTTAAGCTGATTATATTAGAAAGCGGTGAAATCCCAACATCCAAATTCAAAACGGATACCGCGTTGTTGTATTAATACTGCCTCCTCGTAGCGGTGTTCACCCAATTCGTTAAATCGCGATTTTAGACCGGACCGCAATAATCTAAACCACTTAAACCATAATTTAGAAAAAACCGTTATTAACGGTTTAGTTATCCGGACGGTATAAATTTAAAAGATTTGGTTATGGTTTGTAAAAAATATTTACTGGTTAATCCGGATCGTTTAAATATTATATATAATAAATAAATAATATATATTAATATAATTAGCTAAAATTTAATTATTTTACATCTAACTATAATAACTTTATTTTATAATAAAAATTTAAGATATGGCTCTATCAAAATTTTTAAACATAATTCGGTGATCTTTAAACTACTCCTTGTCAATATGAAATTAAATATATTAAAATTTTATTTAATTCTTTCATTAAAATATGAAAGTGAAGAATTTAAAATAAAATTATTGAATTTATTTCGGTCTACCATAGAACAATCACGATTGTGAAATAGAATAACTAGAGAATTTTTTTAACTAGTATTTCATAAGACTTAAAAGTATTACTCGTAATATTTAAATATGACAATTAAATTAAAAAAAATTAATTAAAAGTTAAATCGTAGTTTGAAACCAAATCAAACCATTTGATTTGGCTTGGTTTTTAAAATTTATTAGTTGGGTTTCATTTTGACTTTTAAAAAACCGCGTACGAAAGGGAAAAAAACAAGTTTGTTTGCGTGACACATCCATTCATCTTTCACCCTCAACTGTATTACCGATTAAACATTCCAGCGATGCGTCCTTGTTTGAAGCCGCCCCGCCCCCCTCACTTTTATATTCTCCTCAAAAATATAAAAAAATTATTAGTTTGTAGTTTAGGTAATACATGTTAATCATAAAAAAATGATAACCGTTAAATTACTTAAAGTAAGTAAATTAAAATTATTAAATCTAATACTAAATAATATTATTAATTTAACATGTAAAATTAATTATTAATTAATAAGTATTAACTAATAAAATACTATTTTAAAAAATCTTAGAATATCATGATTACATTGTTAGGTGGAAAAAAATAAAAATATAATAAATGAAAGAGTAATTTTAATATATATTATTTTTCTATTTTAACATAGCAATTTGAGAGTTAGTGTGATATTAAATTTTTGAAAATTTATTTTCAAGGACTATTAAAATTTAAGACTTTGATGTTTAAAAATGGCATAATCAATTTATAATTGAGAAATTTAAATAGAACGGGTTAGCTCAGTTGGTCAAGTGAAATCTATTATGCATACCAAGTTTCGATTCCCAGGGGAGACGCTTGACACTTTTTCTTAGTAGTTGAGTCCAGATTTACCCGGTTATGGATGGGATCATAACCCAAGTTTTGAAATACCGCATTAATGTGAGGTAGTTTCTCGTAAAAAAATATTAAAATAAATTAATTATTTATAAATTAAATTAAATTTTAAATTATAAATTGAAATATGAATAAATCCAATTTCCAATTTAGAGGAGTGTATTCAATCTAAATTTAAAGGTATTATTAATAATCCATTAATTTTTATTAATTTTATTTGATTTAAAATTCCGTAGAATTATGCACATAATTCATACAGTCCGTGTTGAGTTGATTATAAATACAATAGAATCTCTTGTATTAAGTGCTTGTTTGGTATACAGTAGAAAATCATTTCCTATAAAACTTAAATTGTTTAGAGAAATTAGAATTTATAGAAAGTGTAAAATTGTATTTGTTAGTCACATAGAAAGTTATTTCATACGGGAAATGCAAGTTAACAAGGGGAGTTGGGTAAGTAACTTCCCATATTTTATGGGCATCCAATCTTCCAAGAATTTTATGTTTCACTTGTTAGTGCTAATGAAAACAAATTTATAAAATTATACTTTCGAGATATTTCGACTTCCTAGATATTTCGACTTCTTTGAGTGTCAACCAAACAAGCACTAAAATGAGATTTTAAAATATCTAAAATATATAGAAAAATTCGGTATAATCTATGAATTTTTAAAATCTACCGGTGCTAATAAGTTTTTGAATACACCTAAATTTTAATTGATTAATAATAATTCAAATTAAATATCCTAGATTTTAAATCATAATTTGAAATTCAGATTGAATATCCCCAAATTTTAAAATATTATTTAAAATCTTAATTGAATACTCTTAGATTTTAATGAATATTTTTTAATCCAAGTTGAATACTTCAGATTTTTAAAAACCAAAACAATAATGCAAAATTCCGATTGAATATACTCATTCAATTTAAACGAATATCCAAATATCAAATACCTAACTAACGATCCAAAAATTAAATATTTGATCCAATGTTAATAAACCGCTATCGGGGATATTCAATTTTGTTGTTCACCCTATACAATACAATGGGATAAGGAAGTAAATTATTAGACGGAAAGTGATGAGTTATATGGGCTTATAATGGGTCATGGTTCCGGACGATAACCATCTATTCATTATAATTTTTTACGCGTAAATTTTTTGCTAATTCAAGAATTACATCATTTATCCGCACTTCTAAAGAGTTAGTTAGAATTTTTCTATCCACAGGAAAAAATGTGAATAGATTGGTCAATCATCACATACCAGAGACCAAAATCCGTTAATAATAAGTGGCGTGTGGACGTAATATGTTTCTCTTATTAGGAAATGTTAAGCTGATTATATTAGAAAGCGGTGACGTCCCGGTATCCAAATTCAAAGCGGATATCGCGTTGTTGTATTAATACTGCCTCCTCTTACAAGTGTTCACCAAATCCGTTAAACCGCGATTTTTGACTGGATCGCAATAATCCAAACCACTAAAACCATAATTTAGAAAAAACTGTTATTAACGGTTCTGTTATCCGGACCGTGTAAATTTAAATGATTTGTTTATGGTTTGTAAAAAAATATTTACTGGTTAATCCGGACCGTACCGTTTAAATATTATATATAATAAATAAATAATATATATTAATATAATTATCTAAAATTTAATTATTTTACATCTATCTATAATAACTTTATTTTATAATGAAAATTTAAGATATGGCTCTATCAAAAATTTTAAAATAGTTCGGTGATTTTTAAACTACTCCTTGTCAATATGAAATTAAATATATTAGAATTTTATTCAAGTCTTTCATTAAAATATAAAAGTGAAAAATTTAAAATAAAATCATTGAGTTTCTTTCGGCCTACCATAGAACAATCAAGATTATGAAATAAAATAATTACAAAAATTTTAAATTAGGATTTCATAAAACTTAAAAGGATTATTCATAATTTTAAAATATAAGAAATAAATTATAAAAAACTTAATTAAAAATAAAACCGTGGTTCGAAATCGAATCAATCCATGTTTTGATTTAGCTTAATTTTTAAAATGTATTGATTCGATTTGGTTTTGAGTTTTAAAAAACCGTGTACGGAAAGGGGGAAAAACAAGTTTGTTTACGTGACACATCCATTATTCTTTCACCCTCAACTGTATTACCGATTAAACATTCCTGCGATGCGTCCTTGTTTGAAGCCGCCCCGCCCTGCTCACTTTTGTATTCTCCTCAAATTTTAATCACTAACAACTACTATCATCCATAAATCAATCAATCAACTACTCTCACCACATCCTCATTCTCATCACAATTCTCATCTTCTCTTCTTGCCTTTTTTCAGGTATTTTATTCCTTTCTCAATTCCATGTGTTTCTGTATGTATTGTATGTATACTACGTTTTCATATTTCACATAATTCACACCTATATTATGTATCCCTGTGGTTGACTGCTTGTTCAGATTTATTGCCCTTTATTATTATTATCATCAAATCATATTACACGGGGGAACAATTCATCTTATCTTACATTCGTACCGTTATATAATTTGAAACAGAATTGCTATTCATACATAATCAGTCGCGGAACAGGCCGGGCCTCATCTGCTGACCTCCAACAAATATTTTTAAACTTACTAGGAAAAATAAATAATTAACTTCACCTGAGGACTTGAGATCAATTTGATATGCTTGATTAGAGTTTGATTGGTGATGAGTTTGAGATCCAAGACCAAAATCTGTTCCTATGTGTTTTTGTGCTTGGCTTGACTTGTTTACGAAAAGCTCAACTTCTTCTAACAACAAAAACTCGGCTTGTTTAGTTCCAATTGCAAACCATTTATAAAACTTACAAATCTGCTAACAAATCGAGCTTGGATTCTTAACCAGGCTGCTTGGTCTGTTTAATAATGAGCTCAAACTGGAATAGAGAAATTTATACCATGTCCGCCAAAGCATCCTCCGAGTTGCCCTTTCAGGCGCCCACCTTATTGATTCGGTGCTCGAAGATTATAAAGAAACCTAGTTCCACTTGGGTTTTTTTTTTGGAACATCGACTATATTAGAAAATACAAAATATAAGCCCATCCATTATCACCATTTTAGGGCATTAGATGTTGACCGACAACTAAGTTCTTTTTATTATGTAATAATCTCAATTCACCCACAAATGTTCTTCTTAAACTCAAATTGCTATATCAAACTTATTATGCATCATAGTTGCACCACATGACGAGGATTGCGAGAAACAACGTTTCACTTGCATTTTATTCCGTCGTGTATGTATGTGCAACCATGTATTATCAGTTTTACACTATATGATCGAATTACAATTCAGTGGTGTATCTGTAAATTGGTGATCACCCAGTGGTAGTAGGCGAATATATTAATTTTTCCTGCGGTTATAGAATTTTGTCTCTAAGGTTTCGCAGTTATTGGCTTGTCATCACATAAGTAAATAATTTATTGCATTTTTTTTTTCATATCCTACATATATTACAAATTTATTTCTTTTTCTTCTTTTTTAATTTTAATGCAGTTGGATCTAGTTATGGCAAGTACTGAATCTTCTGCTAAGGACCCCTTAAAAGAATTTTACATTCCTGATTACGTATTTTTTCCTAGCTCAAAGGCTGATCAGCGGTTTGGAGTACCCACATGCCCGGTATTAGTTTTCATCAACTCCAAAAGTGGTGGTCAGTTAGGTGGGGATCTTCTCATAACATACCGTTCTCTTCTAAATAAAAACCAGGTATTATGATTCTTTGATATAGAAGTGTGATTGATTACTTGTTGAACTTTAATTCTAGAGTTAGCATGTCTTTAATCCTGAGGTTGTCCCTGTTCTAATTGTTATTAGGTTTTCGATTTGGGCGAAGAGACCCCTGACAATGTGTTGCGCAGATTGTATCTCACTTTAGAAAAGCTCAAGCTTAGCGGAGACGAGCTGGCCCTAAAGATCCAGGAGAGACTGAGATTAATTGTAAGATTATAAACAAGTATCACACATACGTTAACCCTCCAATGTATCTGACTTGGTGATTCCATTATGCTCTATGGTGAACCCTACTTATCTAATTTATGACTTCTTTCAAACGATGTGCCATATTAGGTTGCAGGAGGAGATGGCACTGCTGGCTGGCTGCTCAGTGTTGTTTGTGATCTAAAGTTATCTCATCCACCACCTATTGCAACAGTGCCCCTAGGAACCGGAAACAATCTCCCATTTGCATTTGGTTGGGTAGGCACATGTTTTCATGGTTGATAATGGTGTTTTATTGGAAATCTGATTTCTAATCTACTCTATATAGCTTGTCCTTTCTAGAATCTATATTATGCATTTAAAGTTCTAATTTGCAACTTTGCATGCACAGTGACAATAATATCTAGGGTTGAGCATTCGGTCGGTTCGGTCCAGAACTAGACCGAACCGAATAGACCGAGAACCGAATAGTCAATATTTTTGAAACTGAACCGAAATTTTATTACGGACCGGACCGAATCGAAATATTTCGGTCCATATTTTTTTTTTAAAAAAATTGAAAATTAAATAAAGTGAATTTTTAAGAGAATATGAATACAAATATATAAATAAAATCAAATATTTAGGCCAAATAATAAATCAATAATGCAACAATTAATGCAAAATTGCATTTATTGAACATATATTATATAAATATATATTATATATATAATAATAATAAATAATATATAATTCGGTCCGGACCGAATTTTTTTATTACGGACCGGACCGGAACGAATTTTAATTCGGTCCAGACCGAAAAATCAAATAGACCAAAATTTCAGAAAAAATAGAACCGAACCGAACCGAAATTACACTATTTGGTTCCGGTTCAGTTTTGCTCACCCCTAGTAATATCAATGTTAATCTTGATTTATTTGGGCTTTAAGTAAAGTATTGCACAGTTAACGAATAGGAATATTTCCAGCATCTTATTGTATCCCCTGATGATTAATTGTAAAGCATTTCACTATTTACTAATAGGAATATTTCCACTATTTTATTGTATCTCCTGATGATTAATCATATAATTGGGTGGCACTCTAATTTATGCAAAATATTGTTAAAATTATATTTTTTCTGACAGGTTGCAAAGGTACTAAAATCAGACTAACAAATATTGTACTACTGTGGCTTGATTAGCTATTATAAATATGTCAGGAACTAGGGTTTCTTCTTTCGTAATTTTCAATGTTTTTGCGATTTTCTGTATATATATGAGATAGTAGTGGCAGAGAATAGAGAGAAACAGATAGAATAGCAGCTTAGAGACAAAAATTAGGGAGATTAGATCATAAATAGTAGAGAGATAGCAGAAGAACAGATACACAGATAAGACTTGCTGGAGAAGATAGAATAGAGAGATTAGAAGTAGAAACCCTAGAGAGAGAGTAACGGAATCAGTTAGAGAGAGAGAGTGTGTGTGTTTTGGTGGAACAAGTTCCATTCTTCATATTATCATTGCCTAATAGAAATGTAAACATACAAGACTATTTATACTAATCTGGACACATAACTAACTCTGAAAAGACAAAAGTACCCTCATTACTACTGATAGTACTTATATAGGCTAATCCCGACAATATTCAACTATTCAGGGATAGACTGATGGTACAAGACTATTTATACTAATCTTGTGATATTCAGGGAAAGAAGAATCCAGGAACAGACTGCGAGTCTGTCATCTCATTCCTGAATCAAGTGAAGAAAGCAAATGAAATGAAGATAGACAGGTGTTGTATAAGTAATCCTCAATTTCCTGCTTCAAAATAATAGATTGGGTAGATCAGACAAGTACCTTTTCTTCTTATATTTATATATATTTTTTGTATATTGCTGATTCAAATGAAATTTAGCTGGCACATTATTTTGAGGATGAAAGCTCCAAAAGAAGGTGCTTGTGAGCCTATTGCCCCTCTGGAATTGCCACATTCTTTGCATGCATTTCATCGAGTAGCTCCGTCAGATGAACTCAACAAGGTAAGATTATTTTTCTCAACTAGTGTCTGGAGTATATCATAGTTGGATTACAAGGTAAAAATGTTTATTATTCCGCAGTTATTTGATATATCTTTTTTTTAATTGAAAACAAAGAATGAAACTATATCGGCAAATTTCATATGCTCACATGCCAAAGTGAGCCTGTGGAGCTTTATTCTCAAGTACATGGACATATGTAGTTATCTACTACTTTATTAATTCAATAATCAAATATCTAAACTATATTAATCAAATTGTACTTTAATGATATTTGGAAGTTCCTAAAGAATCTTGGTGAATAATCCATATGTTTTTCTCACAAAAATAGAATAAGTGTTCTTCATTTACAATCGTAAACATCTTAAACTATTATTATGTGAATAAAAGCCTTTAAATAGTCATGATCGATCCTTTTCACACATCTTATACTTGCTACCTTAAAATATCAGCATATTTGTGCTCAATCTGAACTTTAAACCTGACTTTTTCACTTGGGGAAAGGCCTGGCAACATGAAAATATTTAGCAAACTGTTTGCTTTTATCCCTGTCATGTTTGGTGGTCACCTATTATATGCGGGTTGAAGGTATATTTCGAAGTTCGATAAAAGGATAACTAGTTTGGATTCAAGTGCAAAACAAAGGGATTGGATGCAATTTTGTTAGCAGTAGCTACATGTAACTGTAGCAACGGTTTTCTGAGCTCTTAAATTCCAATGTCATGGGCTTTCATAGGTTCACAGTATTCATTGTTTGCTTTCACATGAATGATGAAAATCCTTTTGTTATTTAGTACTAGAAGTCTTTATTTGAAATGATCGATCTTGGAACATTTTTCAGGAAGGATGTCACACATTCCGCGGAGGTTTTTGGAACTATTTTAGTATGGGTGAGTGTATGTTTGCTAAAAGTTTATCCAGCTAAAGTTGTCATTGCAACTTTAGTTGCTATATATTATATATATTTGTTTCTGCCTTAAATAAAGCTGATTATTTGAATAACTGAATACAAGGAAGAATTACACTGGACTAATCTGCTGTAATAAAGTTTACCTTGTATCAAATGTAATTCCTTAAAATTTTTATATTTTAAAGAGTAAATTTAGTTGTCAGAGCTTGAGGTTTCTCAGCTCCAGGGACATTTACACTTCCAATTGTTTCGGGGTAGGTTTTGCTCAGGCTTAGTGGCACGTTTAAGTGTACTAGCTTCTCGCTTGTTCAGACTTGTACTGACGGGTTTCTCACACAGAACAGAGAGCTAGATTTGCTTATAATTAAGTGACATATCTGTTAAACTAAACTAGGCTCCTCAGCAAACTGAAATCAATCAGTTGTGGGCAATAATTTAACAATCTCTGCTTAGTCATACCCAATATGACTATATATATATATAGGTTAATTAAATGAGATGCAGCAAACCATGTAGAGAATGTGCAAGGACAATCCAAGGTTCACACAGAGAAACTTGTCTGGCATGCACTGGTTTTTTTATGTGAGGCTGACTATGATACTATACCACAAGGCACAAAGCCAAAGCCTGGACCTGTTTCACTTCGTTGATGCATTGCTGTAATATTATTTTTTTTCTTCCTTCTCATCCCGAAAAATTGAAAGATAGATTCTCAAAGTTTATGTATGGAAACAAGATTCACTGTGCAGCTATATGATAAATAGCATTAGAAAATGCATAAAATTGTTACATGACGAATCCTCCTAAGATCTTGTGCGTTAAAAGAAGGGCTATTTGAACAATAAACTAACCAAAATTATATCAATGTTAGATATACAATGTAATATTAACAACACGTCAAATACCTCTATGGTTTGCTGAACTCAAGATATCTTGGTAATTTTAGTCATGATATTATTTTAAATGACTAGTTATTGAAAAATCTTTGCGGGTAGGGACAGGTACCCTAACATGTATATGACGTATCTTTTACAATATTTTGATTGCTCTTCTGATTTATAACTAAAAACTTCACCGAGTCTGATGCCAAATTTGGCGGTGTATTTTGTCGATAGGCATGGATGCACAAGTATCTTATGCATTTCATTCTGAGCGGAAGTCGCACCCAGAGAAATTTAAAAACCAGCTGGTTAATCAGGTAATTATTTGTTCTATATATCTTAAAATGCAGTCGTCTTGTCAAAATTAAAATATATATATATATATATATATATATATTTGCCGGTGTGTTTTGAATTAACATGATCTTCCCCTTTTCGCTAATTATAGATGATTTCTTATTTGGTAAGAGCTCACAAGTCACAACTATCATATGTAACATAGCTATATGCCAATATGTTCACATTGTTTGGATTAGTCATCAAGACTAGCATGTATAGGAGAACTAAAGTATCAAACCCTATGTATAAGTTCTCATAATACTTCCAATACACTTTCTGAGAATATAATGGTCCCGAAAAATAGGCAAATAACAACTAGTATAGCCTAATATTAGATGCTACTTTTCTGATGCAGACTATCCTATTTCCGGATACAGTTCCTAAATACTTAAATAAATACTATAGTAAAAGGCCGCTTCTATGTTACTTGGTTTTTAATAGAGGATATTTATTATGGTTACCTAGTGACTTTCAGCATGCTTCTGTTCAAACTACTATTTAACTAGCCTACCTTTTTAACAGAGATCATTAAGGCTTTAGATCCTCTTTCCAAACTAGCCCATGGTATAGCATGTTGCTCACAAGTCCTAACTCCTATCTTAATCGTGAAGCCCAAAGCAAAGGAAACACTCCTTGTCTCTGTACTTTTAATGGGAACTAATAAGAAACACTAGTTTCCTACTCAATTTCTAAATCTTTCTAACCTGAGTTAGAAAGATTCATGATATCATATTTATTATTTACTTTCCTTTCTAATCTGAGTTGAATTGTCATCTCATAATTACAAATAGGTCTTATCATATGATTTTCAAGTACGTTTACAAAATTTCAGAATTTTCATAGTTCAAAATTCATAATTTCAGAATTCGTACGTATAAATTAACTCCACAGTTCGCTAAGGTCACAAATACCCGGTGACACGGTATCATAGGTTCATAATTGTCAATAATGCGCTCCTTATTTGGCAGGGGACATGTATGAAAATATTAAAATGACTGCATCAAATAATTGTATTAATCAATTGTTGCAAATATTAAAAAAGTCAACATGTTATTTAAGAATTTAATTTTATTTGAATTTCTTTTTTTGACTATAATTTTATTTGAAATTTAATATTTAGTCAAATGATATATTTTAAATTTGAAATGAAATTTAAAACTTTTAAATACTAAATAATAGTTAAAAATAAATTAAAGTTAAAACTGTGAATGCACAATTTGGTGTTTTATTCAGAGTATTATTCTGGTAAATATTTGTCTGCTGTAATTTTATAAAAAGTAAGTTTTTTGTGTAAGGTATTACCATGTTGGCTTGTACATACTTCTAGCAGAAATCCTTGTAGTGAATATATGGTTGTTACTTCCCTCAGAAAACATATGCAAAGCTTGGATGTACTCAGGGATGGTTCTCCGCATCTCTTGTTCACCCTTCTTCAAGGTGAGTCTATACACACAGCGATATATGAAATTTCATCTTCTATTGAATTCCGTTTTTTTAGTACCGAAAAATGTTGTTAAAGGAACATGTATCCTGATTCCAGTCTAAGTCTAGCTGTATTCAATTTTCCTCCAGATGTATTGAAGTGTGATCAATAATAACTATTCTTTGAACTAAATATATTGGCCTTCATCACAATCAAGGTTTGACTTTCAATGATACATTAATGATTAATGTATCCGAAAATGATTTCACTGTACTCTAAAATTAGCTGAAGATGAGCAACATTCATATAGTTCTGCTGTTATACTTCTGGCTGGCTTAATGAACAGAATCAAAATTTTCTTAAGTAAAAGATATTAAGTGGAGTCACTTCTACTTTGTTTCAAATTATCTTATTTAATTGTCCATTGGTTTTTATTGTTTAAACCTTGAAACAATAAATGATGTTGAAATAAATCTCTTTGAAAGTATGTCAGGTATTCAGGTTACAGATTATGCAAAAGAACCTATCCCTTAAAGCAACATTAAAAACAGTGGAACAAACAAAAGAATGGAATTCTCTCAAAAGAAATCACTATTAGTTAGATCGCTTGTTCTGGTAACACCTTAACTATGCTGAAGTGATTCAACTAAGTTATAACTCTGGTCATTAAGTATCAAAAATCATTTATATAACGTTACGATAACTATGTTCATAATTTTTGTCTAATAATTGCAGCCAGATAACCATGGTCATAAAGGGCTTTAGAAATTTAACATTTGGCTATGCCTATCAGCTAGATAAGCCACTATTCCTCATTTGGCTGAACCTGTTATATAGAGGATCTTGTGTATAAACATTCCTGGGGCGCAGTTGCATATATACACATACGTCTATATGAAGATCTTAGAGATGACTTAGAAGATGATCCTAAGAATTCCTAGCTCGACTACTCTTTTTGAAGGGAGACATGGATATTTCTCATGAGAATAATTTTTGTCCTTTCATCATCATTCTTTCTCGTAATTTTGCCAGCTATAAACTGCAACACCCCTAATTATATTTTCATATTAATTCCACTAGACCTGAGATCCTAATATACAAGGCCTCTACTACATATTACCCGGACTGAGCGGACTCTCTATCTTTCTCTTCATACCTGGACATGACATAGGTGTGGCAGTGTGGGTATGGGATCCGAGTCAGATTTTGTTTTGGAACCAGACACTTCACCTTACAGCAGCCTCCTGACAGCTTGTTTTATAGAGATCAAGGTCCATGGTGACTTGTCCTACGTCATCCTTAATACTTTTGATGTTATGCTATGAATTTGACATATAAACTTAAATGTATATGGTTGATTGGTACAAGTAAATAATTTTTAAAACTAAGAATCCGGCACTTGAGGTCCATTCTCGTGTTGGACACATATATCTGTTTCAAGGTAACACAGTATAAGGCTATGTCATCCCACCAATATTTTGGCCCTAGACCTTATGGTCTCCTTGGATAATCATAGATTCAAGTATTCAACCACCATTTAGGGTTCCTAGTTCTGCTGTACTTGTCATGAAAAGTTTACATCTATATGGTCTTTAATTTTTGGAACTTATGAATTGCTCTTTGAACACATATTTTTTTGTTTGAACATAATATGTTGTCAAATGGGAATAAGTTATATGTATAGTCTCTGTGCAACTATCAATCTACGTCCCATGCATCGTAATCAAGTTCATATTGTCCGAAGAAGATTGATTGCATTAAGATAGATACTAAGGCTTGAAGAAGTTATTGAGATAATTTGTAGAATCTCTGTGAAACTATCAGTCTATATCCCATGTGTCATAGTCGAATTCATATTGTCCAAGAGATGATCGATGGCATTAAGATAGAAAGAGGTTAATTGATTCCTTAATTTGTTGACAAATTTTTTTTACTGCTCTGGACTATGGGCTTGCATGTAGTAAAAGGTAACCTTATATTGGTACAGAAAGTCTGTAGACGGTTGATGTTGAGTAATTTTGTACTAAAGTGATACCGAGGATCCACAACAATCGTAATTTCTTTATCTTTGCTTTGAGTAAGTGCAAATCTGATTTCAATATATCGGTTGATATGTTGTTGTGTTGGAATGATTTCCTCTTATAGTTAATTTTCACTTAATTTGTTGGAATAGTTTCCTCTTAGTTGAGTAGAGGTTAATGTTTGATTCAATGCAGGAACATAGCACAACTTGCCAAGGTCAAAATCATGAAAAATACTGGCGACTGGCAAGCCCTAAATATTCCTCCATAGTAAGAACATTAATCTACTGCTGTTGTATAGTTGATTAGACAATTGGTCTATTTTGATCAACATATGCTTAGATTGTTGGTATTAGTATATACTAATAACCGAATGAGCTAGGATGTCTTATAAACATTGATACTGTGCACACCTGTGCTTCTTTTTCTAGCTAAAGTAATCCACATTAAGTGGTAGAAATTCAATCAAAAATTTACATAATTTACAAGCAGCATCTGCATGACTATAATATTTACACCAGTAGTACCATCTTCTTCTGCCATTTAATATGTCATGCTACTTATGTTGTTATTCTAATATTCTACTATCTTGATTTTCCAGTATCAGGTCAATTTTATGCCTCAACTTGCCTAGCTTTTCTGGTGGATTTAATCCTTGGGGGACACCAAATAGGAAGAAAATCCGTGATGTGTGTTTGTGCTTGTCTGACTTTTTTCTCTTGAATTTTCCACAATATTTTTAACAATAAATTCCACCAACATCAATTGGTTATCCATCTGTGATATGTTACACTGGATTGACGTACAGAGAGACTTGACTCCCCCATATGTGGATGACGGCCTTCTTGAGATTGTTGGTTTTAGAGATGCATGGCATGGGCTTGTATTGCTTGCACCTAATGGGCATGGGACACGCCTTGCACAGGTCAGGATTAAACTTTGTACTGAACTATATCCGGTTATTCTGTTTTGTATATCTTACAACGGACATGTAATATACAATCACATGTAGCATAGTCAAACTAGAGGTCAGTCATTTCATAGATATATGCTATATTCAAAATATTACTTCTATGCTCCGTTAAATAGTACTTCTATGTTCCCAACCTACCCAAATATATGCAAAACAATTTGTTAATGTCCCAAACAGCTTAATATTAATAATGATAGTAGTTTCTTTCAAACTTTTCATTTTGGCAGATGAGTAGAGGCTCTACCCTGGTTTTGAAGTTTCCTCATACATGACCGACTATTGTTTTATATATTAGTACGGTGTACTGACTACAGTATACTCCTCTCTTATATAAGATCTCACTTTCATAAACCAACAATTTATCCTGATTTTTCATTTTGGTTGATAAACGGAGAGCAGCCACTATGGTCCTCGTGCTCCTCCACTGGAGGGAGGTCATATAGAGCCAAAATTTACTTTTTTCAAACTATCAAACTGGTGACAATAAAATGCTATCTATTTGGTTATATTATTTTAAAGAAAAATTCTCAGTTTTTGCTCACTGGCCAACGAACAAGTAGAATAATAAAGTTAATCTATTTCCTATCATATTTAGTAGGGATAACTAGTGGAGAGTTAAATTGTGATTTATCAAGTAGCCACCACTCTTACCTTCTCTCATTTGTCATGATTTGAGTAAAAGTCCAAGAGATTAGTTCTCTTTACCTAAAATATTAAGTTGTGGTAAATATTAGAAGTTCAGTTTGCTGAACGAGTAAGAAGTTTGGTGAATTTTTTTTTTTGATATGCTTGTCTTTTTTCTGATGAAATTATTTTTCCCAGGCTCGGAGAATCAAGTTCGAATTCCAGAAAGGTGCAGCAAGAGAAACATATATGAGGATTGATGGAGAACCCTGGAAACAACCCCTTCCGGTTGACGATGACACTGTTGTGGTTGAGATTTCAGCTTTGGGTCAGGTGAAGATGCTTGCCGTCGAAAACTGCAAATCAAAAAGTGTTTATGATCCCTCAACTCCAGTCCGTCATGAAGTTGAGGAAGGTGATAGCAGTGATGAAGAGGAGGGAAGAAAGTTTGGTGCAGCTGATACTTTTAGAATGCCAGATGAGATTGATGTTTCGCATCTTAGTTGAGCCTCTATGTTTAGATTGAGTTTATGTTACAACTTACAACTAGCAAACAAGCATTCATTAGATTTTGATTTTTGGTTGGACTAGTGTTTGATCAGACACAGTTGTACAGAACATGTATATTATCGAATAAAAATATTGTCAGTGTTTTGGCATGCTGTTCAGTGTTTCAGTTAGTTGTAATTAATAGCATGCTGTTCTCTGGCTGTTTATCGCAAATGTTTTCGAAGTGTGTTTTGGCTTTGGTGAGAGCAAGCGGGCTTCTGGGATGTAATAGTTGTAAAAATGTTAGTATATCAAGGAATTCTCGATTCAATTCAGTGAAGAAGATTTGAATAATCTTGATTCTTGTTTATCGAGAAACAAAATACTCCAGAATAAAAAGAAGAAATTTTATTAGAAAATAATAAAGTACTCGTAGCACTTGAAGCTTCTCTGAAATAAAAGTGGAACCCTGGGATTTAAGAGTACCAGCTAGGGATGACAAAATTATTTGACCCGACGGATAACCGATCCGAAACCCGATTTTTTGGATTTACCGAACCCGATTTTTTGGATTTGGATATGGATATGGATTTAAATTTTAAACCCGAAAGATTTTGGATATGGATATGGATTTCATGTATACCGAGCCGAAACCCGACCCGAAACCCGAAACCCGAAACCCGAAACCCGATCATATGGAGTATGCATTATTTGTTAGTAAATTATTAATAACAAAAGTAGAAGTGGAATTAGGGTTATTGACTAAATTAGTCGGACTAAGTTCATAAAATATAAAATATTTTTTTTAAAATTTACAATGAATTGATTTTATTTTAAAAATTAAATAAAATATTTCATGAAAAATAATAATATTTAATTGAAATTACTAAAAACTTTTATCGTAAAAAATAAAAGTTTATAATAATTATAGATTATTAAAAGTTAGCTAATATAATAAAGTTATTATAATAATTTTAAAATCAACAATTCTTTTTAAAAAAATACTATTTTTTAAAATATTTTCGGGTTTCGGGTATCCGTTGGATTCGGGTATCCGTTGGATTCGGATATGGATATTAATTTTCGGATATTTTTCGGGTATGGATCGGATTCGGGTATGGCTCGGATTTTCGGGTATGGATATGGATATTGCCATATCCGAGCCTATCCGACCCGAATGCCATCCCTGGTACCAGCCTACCTCCTACCTCAGTTCTAGACTCCAACTGAGATCAAACGGTTTTCTAATTAGAGTAATCTTCTGACACTTTTTCTTCTAATTTGTCTGTAAGTCAAGAAGATTGTTGCTCCACAAATAGTGTTCTAAAAATTTGATTGAGTAATAATTAATGTATTAATTTATTTTACCAGTTGTTTAGTAATTAATTAATATATATTTATCATATCACAATTTATTTATTTATATATATATATGATTAAAATATTATTATATATCTACAAATTTATTATTAAATATATCAATCAAGATGAATTTATAGTGATTAATTGGATTTTAAACATTGTATCAATACAAAAATAATTTGAATTTCATTTGAAATTTTATATTTGAACAAATGACATGTTTGAATAATTAAAAAAATTAATTTGAATTTTAAATATACATTCAGAGGTATAAATTTATAAATTTGAAATGACAATTTAATTTAAATAAATTTTATATTTACAAACATTATCTAAAATAATTAAAGAAATTAATGGATCAAAATGTTTAGAACAATGCGGGGCAAGGGTTGTATGTATATCATATTACCATTAGCGTAAACCAACTCGTCTATTTATAATTTAAAGGATGAACATGCATATTTATTACCATTAGCTTAACGTGATATGTCGGAAACTTAAAATGTATGTTTAGGTAATTTTGACTGAAATAATAAAAATAAAAGTGACCTATGAGTAATTTATTACATATAGATAACTTTTATTTAAAAAAAAGTCAATAAAAAAAGTACATAATACTTACTTATGACTTTAAATCAATTTCTGACTTATTTCTGACTTTAAATCAATTTCTGACTTATTATACAAACAGACATTTTTCATATTAAAATCAGAAACAATTTTAAGCCGACTTAAATTTATTTGTCAAACAGACTCTAAGTAGGTCAAAGTTTGTTTTGATATGATTTTAATCTATTTATATTTTAGAGGATAAATATGACATTGGGCCTCTTTGGCAATACTAGTTTGTTTTGATCCAACTGCATGTAAGTTTCTTGTATTAATTAAAAAGGAGTTGCCGTATTTAGTTCATTTAATTTTATTTTATATTGAAACTTATATAAATTTTTCAAGATTTTCGTATTTATGAAAAAGAACTTAGAGGTCATTCGGCAAATCTGAACAATATAAATATATTTATGAATGGTTAAAATTTTTGAATGACTAGTAATCTGAATTCTGAATAAATAATACGGTTTGGTATTAAATCACTAAAATGAATGATACTAATTTACTATTTTGTTATTATAAATAACTAATGTTTTCAACAAATTATTTTTATTATTTTATTTAAATTATATATTCATTAAATATGATAATATTTTATGAATAAAAAAATTATGTAACAAAAATGTGATATTATCGAATAAAAATATTGTCACAAAGGCTGATAATAACGTTTTCTCATTGTAAGGGTGTGTGGAAATGGCTTTGTATTAATATTGTTGGATAAAACTAATAATATAGTGCAAAGTTAATATAGGAAGACTAGAGTCATCTCTCTTTGTTTGCTAGAGGATAAAACAATTTAATAATATGTCATCTTAGCGCTTCAGCCAGATTTTTTCAACTTAACGATTCGGTAGTTTAGTAATCATTAAGAAGGCTAAAAGTGAAACCAACCAATCTTAAACATTCAAATCAGCTGGTTAAGAAGGATTAAAGGATCGTTTGGTATTACTGTTTGAAACAGCAACAAAGCGAATAGATAGATGTTTGGCTACTGTCTGAAAAAACGCTTTTGATCTAAAAATTGTTAGAAAAAACATGTCCCTATGCTTTTGAAAAAATCTGCTTTTCAGTTTTTACAAAAAATAATTATAAGTTTCATTATCAAACCTTTCCAAAAATATTATTTTTTTATATTATATCTCAAAATATGCATAAATCAAAAAAATTACCAAACAGTCATCAAATTTTTCTGACAACACTTTTTTTACTAGCACTTTTTTTCATAGTACAATAATTTTGAACAACAATCTCAAACGGAGTTTAAGAAGGATTAAGAAGAAAACAAATGACCCCTTAATTTTTTTAGGGTAAAAGAACTTATGTACTTAGGTAAGGCTTTTATAATTATCACATATTAAATAGCTATCTAACATTAACAACTTATTAAAATTAATAATTATTTTTAATTAACTAATATAATAATTATAATAACTCAAATCTTAGATATATGCCGGAATCAACAATCCGCCCTAAGTCAAGCCGAGTTAGCAATATTGGTATAAATTAGTTATTAATTTATTCTATAAAAATCTCAAACTTATATATTTTTAATAAAATAAAAAATTTGTAGAAATTATATTTTAAAGTCAAATTTATAAACTTTTTAATAAAAAGTAATATAATAATTGACATATATAAATTATAAGTTTTATTTTTATTGTTCAATTTCTGATAACTCACAATTCATTATTGACAATAAAATTATTCAAATAAGTAATAACATAAAATTTTAATTCTAATTTCAATTTTCTTCTCTAAATAACTTTGAAGTTTAAGTAACTTTCTTTTCAATATTATCCAGAACGGATAGCAAAGTCATAATATCATCTTTCTAAAGTCATATCATCTTGTTTACCGCGTATATTTTTGGGATTTTTTAATAAATACTGAAGTTTTAATTTTTTCTTGTAAAAATATTATCATTTCTTAAAAATATTTATAAAAATACGTTTTGCAATTTTGTAACCATGCAACTCAAATTTTAAAAAATATTTGTGAAAATACGTTTTATAACTTTGCAACCTAAATTAGAACATAAAATATAAGTTAAAATGAAACTTAAAATGCAACTTAAATTAGTTACACAGTTCAAATTAAATGCAATCTCCGTATTTTTATAAATATTTTCAAAATAAAATAATATTTTTATAAATCTTTTCAGAATTTGATAAAATTACAAATAATTTCATAAAAAACAGTATTTTTGGTAAATTGCATTATGTTTTTTTTGAGGTAGGGGTTTTAGTATTGCAATACATTACTAACTTTTCTACGAGCACCGTTAGGATTATTATTTAACGTACACAATATAATTTTCAATTTGTTTGACGGTTTCCAACATCTGCTGTGGTTGATCTTATCCATTCTTCACCTTTGATAAAGTTTATCATCATATACTAATTAATGACACTAATCGTCCATCTTGGCACGATCTTGATTACAAAATTATAAATTATTTTCATCTTGTCGAAAGCAACTCTTATAACAGAACAAAAGAAGAAAGGTGAAAAAATCTTGTAGCTGGTATTGGAAGTGAATCTAGATTCTCTATTATTTTAACTCCCAAGTTGTAGTCCTAGCTAGGCCAGCTCATGTAACGTTAAAGACTTGTTATTATTGGTTATTCGTACCATTAATCATCTCCTCTTCTTTTTAGTGTTTTTGCTGGCTCTTTAAGTATCTATCTTCACCTAATCTGAAGCTTCAACCCCAACTAAATCATCCAATTAAGCCTATTACACTGTCCATTGTTCAACTCGTACTTATCGTTTTTTATGTAACTTGTTTTGGCTATGATCGTCACTAGAGTTTTTCGACAAGTGGACAAACAAGTAATGCAGCAAACTAGAGAAAATAACACTACATATGATTGTGGTGATCGTAATAACCAAATTTCTTCCGCGAAACAAGCTGTGTGTAGACTTTCAGGTTTGAATTACGTGAGAGATCTGGACCAACGGGCTAAAGAAGCAAATGAGAAGAAACTTAAACAAGCAGAGGAATCTCTACGTACTGTCATGTACTTGAGCTGTTGGGGGCCTAACTCATGAAGCATCATTATCCAGCAGCTTTCCTGTTTCTGCTTCTCTTTTTCCATCAATCGATCAGTTTATATTAATTTGTGTTTAGTTTATCATGTATGATTAGCCTTCATTTTGTTAGAGTTGGTCCAAGAGGAATGCTTTGTAAATATTGTGAAGGCTCAAGTTAAGTTGGCATGTTTTGGCTAATCTTTTTTCTGACTTCAACCAATTAACTTATAATCTCAGGCGGATAGATTGAAAATATAAGAAAATACAAGTAGACTAAAGACAAACCTATAGTTTTTCATGAAAACACACGGCCATCGTCCACAATATGGGCCTTGTCTCAACTGTGGTCTGCAGTCCACTGCAAAACATAATACTGTAGGCAACTTGATTTCCTCATGTAATTGGAACTTTCAATACTGCAATATAGCATATGCCATTTTAGTACAAGTTTGCTTTGATCATTTTCAACTAAAAGGAAGGCGCCCCTTGTTTCCACAAAAACCAACAGAGACGAGCCATCGCCCTATCCGTTTTCGCCTTTGGAATTTAATTTTCCTTACCCTATATATTAAGCATGATCAATTCTAACTCAACCAAAACATCTACCTACCTAGTGGAATATCTCATATATTTCTACTTGAAAATGTGTGCGACGAGAAAGGGTTTGATAGTGGCAGCGAGCATGGGAGCAGTAGAGGGCTTAAAAGACCAGGGCTTGTGCAGATGGAACAACAAGTTCCGATCTGTTCAACATTATATCAAAAACAACATTAAAGAGTCTTGTTCTTCTAATTCTGCAATGATTTCAACAACTAGTTGCGAGCAAGCAGATGTGTACGAAGATTCTATGAGAAAAGTCATGTACTTGAACTGTTGGGGTTCTAATTGATGATTACTTCATGTATTAGTAGTCTTGACAAATTAGTGCTTCGAAAATGACACTTTTGGGTTCGGTAATAATAATTTTTTATATCCAAATGATCTACCCCAAAAACTACAACGTTTAGTTAGCTTAAAGAAAAAATATTACAGCGATTTTGTACGCAAGCATATAAAATATACTACTACACTATAATAGCCCATAACGAAGCCCACAAAATAAAACTAAGACACCATGAAAAGCATAATTTAGTGGCTCTTCATAATTCTTTTGTGTCTCTAGGTAGGGACAATTTGTATCAACTGGTTCGAGTTTTACGTTTTGGAGGAGAAAGGCTATTTAATAATACACATACTCTCCATGTCTAAATAAAAATTATTTAACTTAATGAATATATAAATTTTAATTTTTTATATTGAATTTAACTATTTGTTTTTTACATTTCAATATATGTAGAAGAAATCATGACATATTTAAAAATGTGAAATAATTGGTATCACTTTGTAAAAAATAATTATAAAAATTGTCCTAAAATAATATAGAAGTAATAATGTGATAATTTTAAAAAAAATTATTGAAATTTATATGAATCCATAAGATTCTATTACATATAGAATTATAACTAATCTTAATATATAAAAGATTATTGAGCCATTACTCCAACATATTTTGTAAAACCACTTTCTCATATAATATTTGGGAATTACTTTTGTACATGTATCTTTAACATTATTTAATTTTAAAATCAATACGATAGTTATTTAAAAGTATATTAATAAAATTACTCCAAAATACCTAATTCACTCCATTAACATATGAGTTTAAAGTTAAGAATCTAATTAGATAGCATATAATTGATATTATATCAAATTAGGCTAGTACAAAATTGAAATCATCGGTTTTTTCATAAATATTCAAGTTTTAATTTTTTTTTATAAAAATATTATCATTTTTTTAAAATATTTGCAAAAATATGTTTTGTAAATTTGCAACCAAGCTTGCAACTCAAATCTTAGAAAATATATTTGCGAAAATACGTTTTACTACTTTACAACCATATTTACAATCTAATTTACAATCTAAAATATAAGCTAAAATGAAACTTTAAATATAACCTAAATTAGTTATACAGTTCAAATTAAATGCAATCTCCGTATTTTGTAAATATTTTCAAAATAAAATAGTATTTTTGTAAATTTTTTAGAAGTTGGTAAATTGTAAATAATTTCACAAAAAATAGTATTTTTGGTAAATTCCCTCGAATTTATTATGTTACACAAAAATTGTAATAAATAGAAATTAATTAATTAATTTTAAATACAAAAAAAAATATTTATACTAATAAATTCAACTATTTCTCTTAATAATGTCAGTTTCAAATTTCGAGTTAGATTCGTGTTTGTAAACTGATCAAATTAAAATTATTTAAAATAATATAAAACTAAATATTTAAGAATATAGGAATTAAAATTTTAATATTAAAACATTTCGAATCACTTTCAAATTAATTAAATTATTTTCATATTATTTTTAAATTTTATCTCCATAAATTAAATTATAAATCGTGTTAGGTTAGATCGGTTTCGGTATTCCCTCCCCTCACCGCATAAATTTGCAAAAAAAACTTTGTAGGAGCAACATCCAAAACCATGGGTGAGTAAGGTGAATAGAGCAAGACGTGTTATATGCATGAGGTACAATTGAATTGCTGATAGATATTGTTGGTTAAAAACCAGGGGCCATTCCCACTGTTTATCACATATATATCTATATATATTCCCTCCCCCTGTTTTTAGAGAACAGTGTACTCCCAAGCCCTACTCATCCCATCCTTCCTTCTATATATACAATCATATTCAAACAAATATTAACATCATATTCAAGTTAAAATTTGTTATCAAGATCATCAAGATGAGTGCAGCAGCAGCAAGCAAAGCATGGATAGTGGCAGCAGGTGTGGGGCTAGTGGAGGCGCTTAAAGATCAAGGATTTGCAAGATGGAACTATCCCATCAGATGCCTTCACCACCGTGCCAAATCTAACCTTCCATCTTTCTCTCAAGCCAAGATTTTCTTGTCTTCGACACACGAGCCCGTCATTGCCAGGTTATCTAATAACACCCGAGACAAAGCAATGCAATCAGAGGAGTCTTTGAGAAAAGTCATGTTCCTCAGCTCCTGGGCTCCCAACTAATCAATCCAAGATTTCGCTTTAACAATGTAGATAATTAATTATCAATATATATATATATATGTAGACCAGGTAGAAGAGAGACACATGAGGAGACTTTAATTGTTTGTTTCTTGTTTGAGTTGTGTACAGTTTTATGTTCCATTTGATTTTCTTTTCAAGTTTCTCACACCCTCCTCCAACTTTTTTTTTTTAGATTAACTCAAAATATTGGCATAAAAGGGAATTAAACTCAAAATCTTAAACACAATAAAGAAATAATTTTATTACTGAGTTATTCTCTATTTCTAACTCAAAATTTTGGAATCTAACTCGAAATCTTGGAAACAATAAAGAAATAGCTCTCACATTAAACTACTCTCTCCTTCTAATTCTTTATTATTCTTTATTATTAACTAATTTAAATAATTACTATTATATACACAATTAATTGTTTTTAATCTTGTGTATCTTATTTTAAGAGTTTGCTGAATTGCTGGACCCGAGAGTGTTCTCCCGTGAGATCCCGAGGTTAAAATAATTTTTAATACAAATTTAAGGATATTTATTTTAGAGATATTGAATAATAATAAATTAAATTAAAATTTTATTTTAAAATATGTGAATTAAATATATATATATATATATATATATATATATGTATTATTCGAGTTAAATAATTATGAACCGATCCTTTGAATTTGATTCGAAAAGTTCGATTCAGTTCGTTTATCTAATAAATATATTTAAATTTTATATTTAATATATATTCATTAAGTGAATCGAATATAAATTTTATTTATAAACAATTTTATTATTTATGGTCCAAATTTGTATATTATTTTCGAAAAATTTCGGTTCAGTGGCATTCATTTTTTATCATCACTATCATAAGAAGTTGGAAATCTTATATATTAAAAATATGAATGTTATTTACCTAAATTCAACCGGAATTTTGTTCAATACTGATAGAATATAAATATAATTCATAAATCAGTTCAATTGTTTTATGATCTAATTTGATTGGTTATGACTGAATCAGATATAAATATAATTTATAAATCATTTTAATTGGTTATGACCAAATTCGATTGGTTATTACTAAATTTGATCATCTTGTATATGAGAAAACTGAGAGTGTAACCTGATTAGATTTTGAGTGACATTTTTATAAATATTAAATTTGCATCTCTACATTTATGTAAATATCTTTATTGTCATATTAAAAAATATTCTAACCTCGCATCAATCCTTTATATATATATAATATAAATATACTTAGTAACTTTAAATTATATTTTTATATTTATTCATTCATTGTAATCGATTTTTTTTTGATTTATTCTTTAGGATCCTTATTAGTATTTGTTCAATATATCAGAAATATATGAGATATAGGAGAGAGTTGAAGTCAAGGAAAAAATAACTCTAAGCTACTCTCTACCCATAAATAAATAAATAAATAAATAAAGGATTTTGCTCTAGAATAAACAATGGTTGACAACCGCGGTAGATGACGTGGTCCCGCCCTTGCATTCATAATTTTTTTTGGTGTTTTGCTATTCATGAAAAAAAATCGCGGACAGATAGTTATAACAATCCATTGTCAGAATTAGGAACCATAAATAAAAGAGCATTGAATTTAATCTTGCAACTAGATTTAAAAATATGGATAGATAATATTCTATCTAATCATTTATATAAATTACTGGACTTTTTACATGTAATTTTAGATACTTTGATCATGTAGTTAGAACTTAGAATTAATATTTTTTTCAATTTTTCTAATAAATATATAATATTTAAATTATAATTCATAAAAAAAATTAAAAAATATTAATTCAATGTGATCCAAATACCTAAAATTACGTAAAAAAATCAAATAAATAAATAAGACCGGAGGAAATATTGTAAAGAGCATTTTTTAGTAAATATAAAATACATAATTTATGTAGCATAAAGATATTGTACACGGGTAATAGAAAAAATAAATGTGAGTTGTTAAAGAAATAAATGTATTTTAAGTTGTTATTAATATTAAAATTTAGTTGATCCTAAAATAGATAACAATAATATTGTTTATTTTTCAATTTTTGACCAATAAAATTATTAATATATTATTATATTAATTATCTGCCTCGTAATAAATGTATAATAACATATTGGATCTAAAATTTCAATTTCAACTATAATCAAATGAAAATTCTGGAATTTATAAAAAAAAATATTTCATTAAATTTCATACCCCTTATTTTAATATGAGATAATCTTCTGACATTAATTGGCATATAGTCTGTGCACTTGCCAATTTGTGTTATGTCAACAGTTTTAGCTATTAAACATATATTAACATTTTATTTATATAGAAATTGAGTCAGTAATATTATAATTAAAATAAGTATTATTATAAAAAAATATAATTAAAATTAGAATACATCCCCGACTTTCCAGACTATTATCATTAATCAAATATTCCAATAAATCCAAATTTCATAAAATAAAATTCCAAAAACTCGTAAAAACTCTAAAAAATCAGGTGCAAAATCAAATAATTTCAATCCAATATAACGCTAAATTGGAGGCGCAACTCCTAACCAATTAAAATTCGTAACATTATTAAAAGCTCTAATCCAAATCCAATACAAGTCCATTCGCTAAGTACCTGAAAATTTGTAAATAATGAGTTACACAGCCCAACAAGAAAATAATTTAAACTAACTAGTGGATCAAGTACGATTGGTCCATATATAAGATTGTAGAAGAGGGGGTTGAATACAATCTAAAATTTTTTCGCGGATTATTCTGATTTAAAATAATATTTTAATTATCAAGAATAATTAAAATTATTTAAACAAGATTCAAGTTAAATACGTATATTAAACTTGAAAGGATGTAGATCAAACTATTCTGTTCTTCAACAATAACCTTTCTAACCACTTAAACTTTTTAATGATGAATCTCCACTGACATTGTTGACACCCTGTGCACTGGTCTGGTTCACGGATGACTAACTACAATATTAATTCTCATTTCTGCCGTAGTAGTCTTTATATCTTGTTTTGTCATGTCTTGTCTTCTTTTTATTTTTCATATTAATTTTCTTCTTCTAGAATCTTCGTGTAATAGCCACTTAAAATCTTCTGTATTTTCTGAATTCTTCTAAATAATACTTCTTTATTTTTCACGTACGCTTGAACATATTAATGAACTTTTCTAGTGTTGAGTAGCAATCTCATCAAAATACTTCTGATACTAAGATTCTTCGTGTCTAATTGACTTTCTTCGTCTTGATTCATGTTATTATATTTATTATTTACTTCTCTTTCTAATCTGAGTTGAGTTGTCATCTCATAATTACAAATTAGTCTTATCATATGACTTTCAAGTACATTTACAAAATTTCAGAATTTTCATAATTCAAAATTCATAATTTCAGAATTCATACGTATAAATTAACTCCACAGTTCGCTAAGGTCACAAATACCCGGTGACACAGTATCATAGGTTTATAATTGTCAATAATGCGCCCCTTACTAAGGTATCATAAAGTGTGCACCCCGATGGTATCACAAGAAGCACGCTTTAATAAAGTATTATAGTCTAGTTCCGGAACTATACACAATTACTAACGGTTTCAAAAGTCAGAATTAGCTGGGAATTTGTTATATCTAAAATAGCATTCTTAATCCATATTTCATAACAAAATATTACAAATATAAAGCATTTAGAATAATCCAAAAAATACGAAAAGTAAACTTACATTAACAATTTCACTGATTTCACGTACAAGTGTACAACAATAGTTAATACCTAAACAAATATTTAATATGAAACTTAAATCAGTAGGAATACACTTAATCGTATATACTCATATTATTTAATAAATCATATATAACATCATGTCACTGAACTTGTTAACAGCTATGACAAATACATATAACATGCAGTAACAAAATTTTAAATATATCCGGTGCTTGTGTGGTCGAACGTGAACATGCCTTCTAATAATTAAATAATATGCTTCATTTAAGAACTATCCATTTATAAAATGCACTCCCCTAAATATGCATATAATCATTTAATATGATATCAAACTAACAAATATCCATATAAATTTATTATCAGCTTCAACGTCAAAAATAAGTTACACTAAATATAAAAGTGATGTGTGTGTAAGAGATATAAAATAGTATTACCTCCGTCTCACCCAATTATTAACGTTTCAGAGAGAGAATTCGACACGTATTTTAAGATGCATATAAAGTATAGTTCCATAACTTATTTTTTTAATTTTTTTTGAATAAAAATTTAATGTTTAAATTTTTATTCAGAAAAAAAAATTAAAAAAATAAGTTATGAAACTATACTTTATATGCACCATAAAATGCGTGTCGGACATCCTCTCCAAAATGTAAACAAATGGGTGGGACTGAGGGAGTATAATTTAGAGAGAGAGTTCAACTGTTCGAGTACATGTGTTAGAGCATCTCCGACCAATGGAAATCCTTGAAATAGTAAGGAGATGTCACATCTTGAAACTGAGGTGCTCCAACGCAGAGAAGCCATTGGATAAATATTTAGCCACAACCAAATGGTTGACTATATTTATTAAACCACTACAAATCTGTGGTCAAAGCCAAATCATCTCCCTCCCTTTTCTGCCGTTAGTTTCTTCTCTTCCGCCACTCTTTGCCAAGGTATATGTATCTTGTATCAAATATTTATATGTTGAACTAGTTTATTTGGCAGGGAACATGTATGAAAATATTAAAATGACTGTGTCAAATAATTGTATTAATCAATTGTTGCAAATATTAAAAAAGTCAACATGTTATTTAAGAATTTAATTTTATTTGAATTTCTTTTTTTGACTATAATTTTATTTGAAATTTAATATTTAGTCAAATGATATATTTTAAATTTGAAATGAAATTTAAAACTTTTAAATACTGAATAATAGTTAAAAATAAATTAAATAAAAAGTCTCAAATATTAAGTTATATATTGAACTTTATTTTGCTAAGATTTATGTCAAAAGAAATTATATTAAATAACAAAACATATTACAAAGGAAATTCAACATACTAAGGAAAAGCAAAGGAAATTCAACATACAAAGGAAAAACAAACAAGCACCATAACTCTAAGGTTTAGTTGATGTCACCACCGTGGATCTGCCAAATATGCTCTATAAAATCATTTTGTAATTGAAAATGTATTTGCTTATCTCGAATTTGCTGATGCACTTGTATGAACTCTCTAACATTATTTGGACGACCGCGATTCGGAGTAACAAATGGTATTTCAACATTTGTATCAGAGTGATCTTCTTCAATATGTAATTCCTTTTCATCTTCCACAATCATGTTATGTAGAATTATACAAGCTGTCATGATATATTTCATTGTGCCTACATCCCAAAAGCGTAATGACTCGGGAATCATTGCAAATCGAGATTGTAACACTCCAAATGTTCTCTCAACATCCTTTTTGAAATTTGAAAAAGTTATTCAAATAATATTTTTCAAATATAGATAACGATTATAACTAATGTGGTTGGAGCACATCACCTTTTTGGTTATGTTAATTTAGCTAATTAGTATTTTATTATATTTTAGCTAATGATTATTGCTGATGTGGTTGGAGATGCTCTTAGCATGCAAAATAAGTGGTATAAAAAATTAGCTTGCACATACAGTGATACAGAGCAACTTGTACCCACAAGGAGAATAATACCCTTTCCGCCCTTCACCACTCCTTACCTATAATTTTGTCACCTATACAATTTTAGGTAACAAGACAAAAAAACTCAATTCCAACCATCACACTCCTTACCTAATAATTTTAGGTGAGAGAAAATGGTTCACTACACTTGTGTAACTAAATTTGCTTTTCTACAATATCACATCATATTTTTTCCCTATAATTCAACATATATCTGTTCCAACCATCCCATTTCTTACCTATATTACCTAAAATATTGAATAAATATTATTTTTTAACTTATAAGGAACAATTATAGGAAATACCATTGGAGTAAAGCAATTTTTTGGTCCCCTATATTTTAGATAATCGTTATTTTATTATATTTTAGGAAATCAAAATAAAATTTGTCTTCCAAGATGCTCTAAAAATATAACACGGTAGATGCATACCTTTTTGCCGTGAACAACAAAGTCAAAGACTCTAGTGTTTATGTAGATACAATAGACAACCTTATCTTATATTCAAAATATAAACCGCTAACAAGCACCTACCCATCTACTAGTTTTTCTCGTTAGATAACATTTACGGAGTATCTTAGAAGTTTGAAAACCTATCCTGCAAATTGAAACTACGTATTTTAAGGGCAATTTACACTTTTCCTCCCATTTAAATAGCTAATAGAATTAACGTTCATACTAAATGCTTAATACATCAACATTATTCAAATATATGAGATATTACAATCACTCTCTCTCATACATTAGCGCACACACATTTATATATAATATGAAAAAAAATTATAAAATTATTTTTATAATATAAAATATGACGTATTATAATATAAAATTTTGAAGTATTGTTTTCATTATAAAATAATATTATTTTAATTTTTTTATACATATTTTGAAGCATAAAATTTATTTATTTTTTTGAAGAAGAAAAGCATAAAATTTATTTTATAATTTACTTTCTAAATTTGTTTTAATAAGTTTAAATTGTACAACTTAATTAAAACGTTAAAAAATTATTATGGCAACCGGCAAGTAACTCCGGGCAGGGAGGGAGTATATGATTTCTGACTTCTACGATTATTAAATCAATTAATAGGGAATCGGGAAACTTATCCAAAAGTACAGAGAATTTAATCAAAATCAAAGTCCGGAATTTTTTCTCAGAGACTAATATTATTGGACGGACGTAGTATTGTAGTATTAATTGTCAGGGGTAACACAGATTTTATCAGTTTAAAACTGCCGCTATTCCCACTGTATTTGTAGCATCTGCTCCTGTTTTTAGGAAACCATGTACTCACCCATCTTTGTCCACTCATTCACCCTCCATATATATATATATATATATATATATAGGACATTGGTTTGTAGAAATCTCATCACCTGGACATTATATTTTTCCCATAACAACTTGAGTCTTTTCTCACACAAAACACAACTCATAAACAACATCATATTGAAGTATAAGATTAAACTCAAGATCACAAAAATGAGTGCAGCAGCAGCAGCAAGCAAAGCATGGATAGTGGCAGCAAGCGTGGGGCTAGTAGAGGCGCTTAAAGATCAAGGATTTGCAAGATGGAACTATCCCATCAGATGCCTTCACCAACGTGCCAAATCTAACCTTCCATCTTTCTCTCAAGCCAAGATTTTCTCGTCTTCGACGCAGGAGCCCTTCTTTGGTAGATTATTGAATTGCACCCAAGAAGAAGCAAAGCAATCAGAGGAGTCTTTGAGAAAAGTCATGTTCCTCAGCTCTTGGGCTCCTAACTGATATGTCATATTAGGCCTAACCAATGTAAATATTGTTATGTAGGAATATTAATGCAGGAGGAGACGGATTGTTTGTTTTTTTTTTTTTTTGAAAAAATTCGTACTTGCATTAAACTTCATCAGAAATAAGATAACATAGGATAAATTCTGGAGCGATAGTTAACCACTCCGTGAGACGTGACATAGAATACGCCACCCTTGTCAAGCTATGGGAGTATTCGCAGATCTATGCACGAACAATACTAACACTTCATCAAAGTGTTTAATAATATCAACACAATCTTCAATAATTGTGTGAAAATATGAATTTCCTCCTTCTCCATTCACTGCATCTACCACGAGTTTCGCGTCGCACTCAAAGATACATCTGCTTTGCCTCCAATTCTTTGTCCATGCTAATGCCTCCTTTAGTCCCATGGCCTCTGCTTCTTTTGGTTGGAAACTTCCTTGTATGACATTACTTCTAGCTCGAAGGAATTTACCTCTTTCATCCCGGATAACGCACGCTACCCCCACCTTGTTCGAGTCCACTAGGCAAGCTGCATCCGTATTGATTTTTACCCATCCTGCAGGCGGTTTGGACCACCTTCTGTTTCCAGTGCCCTGCATCAGTTCGCTTACCCTCTGTTCTTCCCTAGCCCGTTGCCAATCTATCAACATATTACTTGCTTTAGCTCTTACTCCAAACGACGACATGTTTACATGTTGCCAAACCCAGGTATTTCTTCTCTGCCAAATATTCCAACAGAACAAAACCACCATTAATATCTGATCATGCTTTCCTATTTGAAACACCCTTTTCATCACATCCAAGACTGTATCATTCTGTTGTACAGAGATTAAAGCACTGAGCCCCATACTTCCCCACACTTCTCGGGCAAATGAACAACAAAACAAGACATGCACATCAGTTTCCACATCTACTCGACACCAAGTACAACACATCTGCACATTCACATTTTTTCTTGCGAGAGCACTAACCGTAGGGAGACAACCTCTACACGCACGCCACACTAGACTTATGACTTTACATGGTAATTTTAGACCCCACAATTTCCTCCAGAATGCTCCATTCAAACACGCACTTTCCCCTTTAATTTCCTGTAGCAGCTTGTTAGTGGACTTTTTGGTCCACTATATACGTTCCAATTTGACTTAAATTGATCGCTTGTGTCCAAGTATGTAGTGTTTTTTGATGTGTTTTGTGTCTTTGGTGTGCAGATTGCCGTTCGTAGCAGAGTTGTTGAATAATTGCATAATTTGGTGGAATATGAGCTGGGATTTCAAGGGAGGAAGATCAGGACTTGAGTTGAGATCAAGAGAGGGCAAGACGAGTCGTTGAAAGAGCATACGCACACGAAAAGCAGTTGTTGGACAGAAGCTTCAGGGGCGCCCACTCTCCGCCAGGCGCGCCCGCGCTGCAGCAAGGAAAGCTCAAGGGCGCCCGCCCTTCCTCAAGCGCGCCCGCGCCCTGTCGAAATCAGAAATTTTATTTTGCAGTTGTTCAGCTTTTAAGGCCCAGTTAGAAGCAGGCCCATGAATATTTTTGTTATTATGTAACCTAGTATAAAAACATAAGGATTATTATTATTGTCATTATCTAGGAAATTAATTAAGCAAGTAGGGTTTTTATTTTCGTACAAGAAGACAGAGTACTTTGTGAGCCGTCAAGCTATTTTTCTTTTGTAATTTTCATCACGTGGATTATCGGTTGTTTCTTTTACTATTGCAATTTAATATCAGTCTTTTATGTTTAATTGTTTATCTACTATGTTTTCTATTGAACCCATGATGTCGGCTAGTCCAATTATGGGCTAAACGCTGTCATGGGGTTTTAATGGATTTTTCTATCGAGTCTAGATATTGATTGTCCTTATGCCACGTATGAGATTGTTATGGATATCCTAGTATGGTTAAACTTATTCGTTGTAAATGCGTCGCGAACATTTATGATTGTTTGTTGAACCCTTGTGAATGCGAAAGTGGATCTAGGGTTTAGAACATGCCATGCTAGCATAGGTTTTTGCATGTTAAGAGCAAGTATTAATTTGTGGTGTAATTCTAACCGTCTTGCACTGACTATGTGATTTTATGGATCCTTGTGCTTAAGCCATTATGTTTTCAATCTCTATAGACATATAGGGACTAAGTATAGTGGTTGACTATTTGACTTCTATCTTTTGTGGATGTTCATTAGGATGGTATGCGTGCAACGAAAGTTGGCGTTTATCAGTTTAGAGGGTCTAATCAGTTATCATCACTTTCCCATGTTAGGTGAAAAGGCATAAGATTCTAGATGAGATAGTTAATGAAGTTAAAATCCCATGTTTATTTAATATAAGTAATTCTTTAAGTTTTAATCATTAGTTTAATCAAACTCCAATTGTTATTTTCTTAGCAGTGGTAGTTAATCATACTCTGGTGTATAAGTGAACTAAACGTAAGCAAGTCGAGTCTCTGTGGGAACGAATCCTACTTATTACTGTATTACTTGTGATCACGTTCTCTTGCGTGAATAAAGTGCGAACAAGTTTTTGGCGCCGCTGCCGGGGACTCGGTTCATTGTTTTATTTAGTTAATGTGCTTATCATCAGTGGTCATTAGATATCACTGACTGAGATTTGTACTAATCGTTCTTGTTTGCTACGTGAATTCAGGTAATTGATCGTGTATGCGTACTCGTTCTTAATCGAGTAAGGAAAAACTGGAAGAACACTTAGACGAAGAAGAGGGAATTGCAGTTCCAGAAATTGAACCAGAAATAGTAATGGGGGATCCAGTGAAAGCTCTTAAGGATTACTCTCAATCGAAGATCAATGACATTCAGTCAAGCATTGTTAGGCCGGCTATTGCAGCTAATAATTTCGAAATCAAGCCGGGCACAATTCAAATGGTTCAAAATTCTGTGCAGTTTGGGGGTTCACCTGCTGAGGACCCTAATATGCATATCAGAGACTTCATCGAGATCTGTGATACCTTTAAAACCAACGGGGTTTCTGAAGATGCTATAAAACTGAGGCTGTTTCCATTCTCTCTACGAGACAAGGCAAATAGCTGGTTGCATTCGCTGCCAGCAGGTTCTATAACTACTTGGGAGGATCTCGCACAAAAGTTTCTGACTAAATTCTTCCCTATGGCTAAGACGGCAGCCATGAGGAATGCTCTTACACAGTTCAATCAACATTCTGGAGAAACGTTGTGTGAAGCTTGGGAAAGGTATAAAGAGATGCTTCGAAAGTGTCCCCATCATGGGATGCCAGATTGGATGGTCATTAACGGTTTCTATAATGGATTGAATCATTCACGACCTATGCTTGATGCAGCATCTGGAGGAGCTCTTTGGGCCAAGAGCTATGAAGAAGCTTATGACTTGATTGAAATGATGGCTGCCAACGAGTATCAGAATCCTACTCAGCGATTGTCGCAGAATAAAACTGCAGGTGTTTTTGAAGTGGACGCTGCCACTGCTATAACAACTCAACTACAGGCTTTATCTATAAAGGTGGACGCATTATCCAAGGCAGGAATTCATCAAGTCGCTATGGTTTGTGATCTGTGTGCAGGTGCTCATGATACAACTCAGTGTGCTACTTCTAGCGATTCAGCGTATTTTGTCAGCAACTTCCAGAAGCCTACACAACCGGCACCTAATACGTATCACCCCAACAACAGGAATCATCCTAACTTCAGTTGGAGCAACAATCAGAATGCCATGCCACAACCATCGCAGGGTCAGCAATTCGGAACAAGGCCTTTCAACAATTCTGTTCCTCAACAATCTTATGCACCAAGACAATCATACAACCCTCCTGGTTTCCATCAACAACCTCAAGGAGGACAAGGGCACTCAAATGAAAAGTCAGAGATGGAGGAACTGAGAATGATGTATAAGAGTCAAGCTGTGACACTGAAAACATTGGAAAATCAAATTGGTCAACTAGCAAATGCTCTTCTAAACAGACCTCAAGGACAATTACCAAGTGACACAGAGGCTAACCCATGCAAGAAAGAAAACAAGGAACAAATACACGCTATTACATTGCGTTCTGGAAGGGTTACGAACAATCAGGAGGTCGAAATTCCACAAAACGAAGAACGTCAGCATTCTGGGCAGGAGGTGCAGGGCGGGCGCGCTTCCTCAGGCGCGGGCGCGCCTCACCTTACTGCTGGAGGGGGATTTTCTACAGAAAAAGATACGCAGGAGGAGCCGATTAAGAAAAAAATGAATGATTCAGAGGAGAAGAGTAGTTCAGAGAAAGACAGTGATCACCAGGAAGTCTTTCCTCCTCCACCATTCCCTAAAAGGCTTCAGAAGCAGAAATCGGATAAACAGTTTGCTAAATTCTTGGAAGTTTTTAAGAAACTACACATCAACTTACCTTTTGCTGAAGCACTGGAGCAAATGCCAAGCTACGCCAAATTCATGAAAGGCATTCTATCTAGGAAATTGAAGCTAGAAGAGTTAAACACTGTTGCCTTGACGGAAGAGTGTAGTGCAGTATTGCAACAGAAGTTACCACCAAAGTTGAAGGATCCTGGTAGTTTCACTATACCATGCATAATTGGGAATTTGTCGTTCGACAAATGTTTGTGCGATTTGGGAACAAGCATCAACCTCATGCCATACTCTATATTCTTACAACTGGGTCTTCCTGAGCCAAAGCCGACTAACATGTCACTGCAGTTGGCAGATCGTTCAATCACTTATCCGCGAGGAATTGTCGAAGATGTTTTGGTGAAAGTCGACAAACTAATCTTTCCAGCAGATTTTGTCATCCTTGATTTTGAAGAAGACAAGAAAATCCCTATCATTCTTGGTAGACCATTCTTGGCAACGGGAAAGACATTGATTGACGTACAGAAGGGAGAACTCACCATGAGAGTGCACGATCAGAATGTCACATTCAATGTGTTCAAAGCAATGCAATTTCCAACAGAAGAAGATCAATGCTTGAAAGTAGATGTAGTGGAATCTGCTGTGCAAGTAAAGATTGAACACATGCTTATGAATGATACACTGGAAAAGGCTTTAAGTGGGGACGTTACAATTAAAGAGGATGAGGTTGAAGAACAGGTACAGTCTCTGAATGCTTCTCCTTGGCAACAAAAGTTTGAGAAACCAGAATCGTTGGGTTTATCTGAATTGAGAGAATCACATCAGCGGTTGAACCCATCTATCGAGGAAGCACCAAAGCTAGAGCTCAAACCATTGCCTGATCACTTAAGGTATGCTTCTCTTGGGGAATCATCTACTTTACCTGTAATTATTGCTGCTAACCTTACAGGTCCTGAAGAAGAAAAGCTGTTAAGGGTTCTCAGGGAATTCAAATCAGCCATTGGTTGGACTATTGCAGACATTAAAGGAATCAGTCCTGCCTATTGTCAGCATAAGATTCCGCTGGAAGAAGGTAGTAAGCCAACAGTGGAACATCAGAGAAGGCTTAATCCACTCATGAAGGAAGTAGTAAAGAAGGAAATTATCAAGTGGTTGGATGCAGGGATTATCTATCCTATTTCTGACAGTGCTTGGGTCAGTCCAGTTCAATGTGTGCCAAAGAAAGGAGGCATGACGGTGGTAACTAACGAAAAGAACGAACTCATTCCTACGCGGACAGTCACTGGCTGGAGAATCTGCATGGACTACAGGAAGCTGAACAAAGCTACTAGGAAGGATCACTTTCCTCTTCCTTTCATCGATCAAATGCTAGACCGACTGGCCGGCCATGAGTACTATTGCCTGCTGGATGGATATTCGGGTTACAATCAGATCTGCATTGCTCTAGAGGATCAGGAGAAGACAACATTTACATGTCCGTTTGGTACCTTCGCTTTTCGAAGGGTTTCTTTTGGGTTATGTGGTGCACCTGACACTTTTCAGAGGTGTATGATGGCAATTTTTTCAGACATGATTGGTAAGACAGTGGAAGTATTCATGGATGATTTTTCAGTATTTGGGTATTCTTTTGACGAATGTCTACACAATCTTAGCATGGTTCTGAAAAGATGCGTGGAGACTAATCTGGTTCTCAACTGGGAGAAATGCCATTTCATGGTACAAGAGGGAACTATTCTTGGGCACAAGGTGTCACGTCGTGGCCTGGAAGTGGATAAAGCAAAAATAGAAACAATTGAAAATCTTCCACCGCCCATTTCAGTGAGAGGAATTCGTAGTTTCCTCGGTCATGCAGGTTTCTACAGAAGATTCATCAAGGACTTCTCCAAAATTTCCAAACCGTTGTGTAAGCTATTGGAGAAGGATATTCCCTTCAAATTCGATGATGATTGTCTGACAGCTTTTGAGACATTGAAGAGGAAGCTGATTTCAGCACCTGTGATCATCGCCCCAGATTGGAGCGAACCTTTTGCTATGATGTGCGATGCTAGCGATTTTGCAGTAGGGGCTGTTCTTGGTCAGAAGAAAGACAAGATTTTTCATGTTATCTACTATGCAAGCAAGACACTCAATGATGCGTAAGTGAATTACACAACCACAGAGAAGGAGCTGTTAGCCATTTTATATGGCTTTGAAAAATTCAGATCATACTTGTTTGGTACGAAAGTTACGGTGTATACTGACCACGCAGCGATTAGGTATCTACTCTCCAAGAAGGATTCTAAACCCCGCCTGATTTGATGGATTCTCCTACTTCAAGAATTCGACGTGGAAATCAAAGATAGAAAAGGGACAGAAAATCAAGTAGCTGATCACCTTTCACGATTAGAAGATCTTGGTAAATCATCTCAAGACAGTACCATCATCAATGAATCCTTTCCAGATGAACAGCTGTTTGGAATACAAGAAGAAGAACCATGGTATGCTGATATTGTGAATTATCTGGTATGTCAAATTGTTCCACCTGAGTTGTCGCCATCTCAAAGGAAAAAATTCATGCACGACGTCAAGTGGTTCCGTTGGGATGAACCATATCTGTTTAAACAAGGGGCTGATCAGATTATCAGAAGGTGTGTACCATATAGTGAGACTGAAGCCATTCTAAGGGATTATCATGCCACAGCTTATGGAGGCCATTATGGAGGTGAAAAGACAGCTACTCGTATTCTGCAGGCAGGATTTTATTGGCCATCACTATTCAAGGATGCTCATCAGTTTGTAACCAGATGTGATCGTTGCCAGCGAGTAGGCAACATTTCAAAGAGGGATGAGATGCCCCTTAATGTAATGCTAGAGGTAGAAATTTTTGATGTGTGGGGGATCGACTTCATGGGCCCGTTCATTCCATCTTGCAATAACCAATACATCTTGCTAGCTGTGGATTATGTCTCCAAATGGGTTGAGGTCAAGGCACTTCCAACTAATGATGCCAATGTAGTGCTCAACTTCCTTCACAAGAACATTTTCACCAGATTTGGGACTCCAAGGGTCATTATCAGCGATGAGGGTTCTCACTTTTGCAATCGAAAGTTCACTAATCTGATGGCAAGATTCAACATCAACCATCGGGTGGCGACAGCATACCACCCTCAAACCAATGGCCAAGCTGAAGTATCAAACCGTGAGATCAAACGCATTCTGGAAAAAGTGGTAAGTCCTTCTCGTAAAGATTGGTCTTTAAAACTGGATGAAGCTGTGTGGGCTTATCGAACTGCGTTCAAAACACCTTTGGGGATGTCACCATATCAACTAGTCTATGGAAAAGCTTGTCATCTACCAGCAGAACTGGAACACAAGGCTTATTGGGCATTGCAGAAACTGAATTTTGATTATCAAGCCGCAGGGGAAAAGCGGATGGTGCAAATCAATGAAATGGATGAATTTCGTCTACAAGCTTATGAGAATAACAAGCTCTACAAGGAAAAAGTGAAAAGATGGCATGATCGGCGGTTGACAACAAAGGTATTGGCTCCTGGTCAATTAGTTTTATTATTTAACTCTCGTCTGCGATTGTTTCCAGGAAAACTCAAGTCAAGGTGGTCAGGACCCTTTGTTGTAAAGACTGTGTATCCACACGGAGCTGTGGAGATTTATGAAAAGACCCCAGATCAAGCGTTTAAAGTCAATGGTAAGAGATTGAAGCCGTATTTGGGAGAACAAGTAAATCGCGAAGCTGAAGTCGCGATTCTGTCAACCTCGGATTGAGGACCTGAAGTAACGTCCGGCTAAATGACGTTAACGACAGCGCTCGTGGGAGGCAACCTACGGCTTGAATGGTAATTTTCATTCTCATAAAAAAAAAAAATTGAAAAAAATTGAAAAATCAGAAAATGGACAGAAGCACCCGGGGCGGGCGCGCTCCTAGAGGCGCGGGCGCGCCTGGGCGCGTTCCAGAAAAAAAAATTTTAGTTTAAAAATCAGAAAATCGAAAATTAAGAATTTTTTTTTACCTTTTTATTAGTTTTTGGCCCTACCCAGCCCAATCTCACTTGTTTATAAAGGCTTTGACATACCCTAACCCTAGCATCTTCATTACTTCACTTCTTGCTTCTCACATATACACACAACTATACACGCACCTCATCTCCTCTCTTCACAAATCTACACTCAATCAATGGCACCCAAGAGATCTAGGCGCTCAGGGACATCCAGTTCTTCTTCGAGTGGGGGAGTTGTGCCCCAATTCAATTCACCGGAGGCCCAAATTGAGTTTGCACGCTTGATGACCAAATCTGTGGTCAAGGAAAGGGGATTCATTCCGGGTGTTCTGGATGGGTCTCTAATCGTGATGGTTAGTGAGCGCGGTTGGGAGACCGTGTGTGAGGCTGCGGAGGCGATACCATTGAGTATCGTTAGGGAGTTCTATGCCAATGCCAAGCAAGAGAAGAATGGGTATTCTGCAGTCCGAGGGTATGTAGTGGATTATACTCCTGCCGCTATCACTAGGGTTTTGAATTTGCCTGCACCGCAGGAGGGGGTGGAAGATTTTGGGTTGAAGACCCGTGGGGAAGTTGATCTTGAGGCCATTCTGCGGGATATGACAGTTCCAGGCACTACTTGGAAGCGCAGGGCAGGCTCTACTGAGCCGGTCACCTTCTCCGCCATGGCTTTGAACCCGTATGCTAAGGCCTGGAACCTGTTTCTGTGTGCTAACATTGTGCCATCGTCGCACACTCATGAGGTGACAGTGGATCGGGCTATTTTGTTGTGGGGTATTCTCAGCGGGCGATACATCGACCTAGGCTCCCTTATCCACAGGCACATGATCCGATTCTTGCAGGGGATTACCATTGGCGCGATTCCATATGGCTCAGTGGTTGTTCGTCTGTGTGTTGATGTGGGTATTCACTGGCCGGCGGAGGAACAGTTGCAACTTCCTGCGAGTGCCATTGATACGGCGGCGATAGCTCGACTCCCTGAATGGGACGGTGGTGTACCGCATCCCCGAGGCTTAGGGTATATTGTGGGTGGTAACGTGCCACTTAGACAGCAGAGGGAGGCTAGGGCTGGATCTTCTAGGACACCGCCAGCTGTGGCTAGTGCTGGTATGGGTGAGGCTCATTTTAGGAGGTTGGCTCGGCGGATGGACGCAGTTGATGATAGACAGAGCCGTTTTGCTGCTGACCTGACTCAGGCTCTTGGTGCAGCTTTTCTGGCTACAGGTGTACAGGTCGATTGGCCTGTTTATGGGGCTGGCACCGTGTATCCACCACCGGATTCACCCGAGGAGGGTGACTCTGCTGAGGATTGAGGTATTTCTGCACACTTTCTTCGTTTCTTGCCTTCAATGGGGACATTGAATTTTTTCAAGTTTGGGGGTGGGAAATGGAGATTGTAGTTAGATGCATATAGGACATGTAGTTGTAGTTTTGTCATGCATTTTGTTTTAATTGTCCATATAGAGCATTTTGTTTGAAAATTTTTGTTCTGGCTATCATATGAATCCATTTTAGTTGCATTTCATAGCATGCATAGTTCATGATTCCTTAGGACGAGCTAATTCTGATTGTTAGGTCGATGTCGAATTGAGTGTGATATTGATGAGCAGAGGGTTGATTTACAGTCCCTATGAAATTGATTTGCATGTTTCAGAAGCACATTATTTACACAGTCTCATCGGTTGCTTTTGAGCTAGTTTGAGTCATGCCTGTTTAGTTGTTTTAGATTTAATCGCATGTTTATATCTAGAATGTTTGTTATTCCCTTGATAATGTAAGAATACCAAAGTATAAGTTTGGGGGAAAACAAAGATTCATGCTAATTGTTAATGATTGTCGAGTATGGCTAGGCGTCAAATGGCTAGTAGCCGGCTCATATTTTTATGAGTAGTCTAGGGTTGGAATTGAGAATTCTCATTCCAGATTCTGTTTAAAAAAAAAAAAAAAAAGAGTCATGTGAATAATTCGAAGCAAAATTAACCAGGATGAGCTCTTTAATACTCGGGCAATTAAGTTCGAGGGGACTTTGTGCCTAGTGACCTAAGGCTTTTTATAGTCTGGGATCCACTAACCTAACGCTCGCTACATGGGTATTATTGTATAAGCCTTTAGGGGTCTCATCCATTGCACGGTTAAATAAGCCTATGTATTGTGTTATGTGTCGTAGTGGTGGTTTAGCAATAAAGTGTGATTCCCTGTCTAACTCAAATGAATGACGGCGGTGTTTGTATGTTATGGAGTGTTTACCATTCATTCTGTTTATAAGCAGGTGATTGTCTTGGCGAAAAATAGGTATGATTTTGATCTAGTGTCAGAGTATATTTGATGAGCATCGCACACACACACGTTCTGTTCATGTAGTATCAGTATAAGGGGACTTGGTCGAGCTCTGTTTGGATGTATTGCATCTCTTTGAGGCTTGACTTATCGATTGGTTTGGTGAGTTCGAGGGGGTCCTTGCAATTTCATAGTAGTTGCATTCATGCATTGCATTGCCTTAGATTGTTTAGAGTCTGTTTATGCTTGGGGACAAGCATCGGTTTAAGTTTAGGGGTGTGTTAGTGGACTTTTTGGTCCACTATATACGTTCCAATTTGACTTAAATTGATCGCTTGTGTCCAAGTATGTAGTGTTTTTTGATGTGTTTTGTGTCTTTGGTGTGCAGATTGCCGTTCGTAGCAGAGTTGTTGAATAATTGCATAATTTGGTGGAATATGAGCTGGGATTTCAAGGGAGGAAGATCAGGACTTGAGTTGAGATCAAGAGAGGGCAAGACGAGTCGTTGAAAGAGCATACGCACACGAAAAGCAGTTGTTGGACAGAAGCTTCAGGGGCGCCCACTCTCCGCCAGGCGCGCCCGCGCTGCAGCAAGGAAAGCTCAAGGGCGCCCGCCCTTCCTCAAGCGCGCCCGCGCCCTGTCGAAATCAGAATTTTTATTTTGCAGTTGTTCAGCTTTTAAGGCCCAGTTAGAAGCAGGCCCATGAATATTTTTGTTATTATATAACCTAGTATAAAAACATAAGGATTATTATTATTGTCATTATCTAGGAAATTAATTAAGCAAGTAGGGTTTTTATTTTCGTACAAGAAGACAGAGTACTTTGTGAGCCGTCAAGCTATTTTTCTTTTGTAATTTTCATCACGTGGATTATCGGTTGTTTCTTTTACTATTGCAATTTAATATCAGTCTTTTATGTTTAATTGTTTATCTACTATGTTTTCTATTGAACCCATGATGTCGGCTAGTCCAATTATGGGCTAAACGCTGTCATGGGGTTTTAATGGATTTTTCTATCGAGTCTAGATATTGATTGTCCTTATGCCACGTATGAGATTGTTATGGATATCCTAGTATGGTTAAACTTATTCGTTGTAAGTGCGTCGTGAACATTTATGATTGTTTGTTGAACCCTTGTGAATGCGAAAGTGGATCTAGGGTTTAGAACATGCCATGCTAGCATAGGTTTTTGCATGTTAAGAGCAAGTATTAATTTGTGGTGTAATTCTAACCGTCTTGCACTGACTATGTGATTTTATGGATCCTTGTGCTTAAGCCATTATGTTTTCAATCTCTATAGACATATAGGGACTAAGTATAGTGGTTGACTATTTGACTTCTATCTTTTGTGGATGTTCATTAGGATGGTATGCGTGCAACGAAAGTTGGCGTTTATCAGTTTAGAGGGTCTAATCAGTTATCATCACTTTCCCATGTTAGGTGAAAAGGCATAAGATTCTAGATGAGATAGTTAATGAAGTTAAAATCCCATGTTTATTTAATATAAGTAATTCTTTAAGTTTTAATCATTAGTTTAATCAAACTCCAATTGTTATTTTCTTAGTAGTGGTAGTTAATCATACTCTGGTGTATAAGTGAACTAAACGTAAGCAAGTCGAGTCTCTGTGGGAACGAATCCTACTTATTACTGTATTACTTGTGATCACGTTCTCTTGCGTGAATAAAGTGCGAACAAGTTTTTGGCGCCGCTGCCGGGGACTCGGTTCATTGTTTTATTTAGTTAATGTGCTTATCATCAGTGGTCGTTAGATATCACTGACTGAGATTTGTACTAATCGTTCTTGTTTGCTACGTGAATTCAGGTAATTGATCGTGTATGCGTACTCGTTCTCAATCGAGTAAGGAAAAACTGGAAGAACACTTAGACGAAGAAGAGGGAATTGCAGTTCCAGAAATTGAACCAGAAATAGTAATGGGGGATCCAGTGAAAGCTCTTAAGGATTACTCTCAACCGAAGATCAATGACATTCAGTCAAGCATTGTTAGGCCGGCTATTGCAGCTAATAATTTCGAAATCAAGCCGGGCACAATTCAAATGGTTCAAAATTCTGTGCAGTTTGGGGGTTCACCTGCTGAGGACCCTAATATGCATATCAGAGACTTCATCGAGATCTGTGCTTGGCGAGAATGTAAGAGCTGATTTATCATAGTTAATTTGTTGTCCCGAAATCTCCTCATACCTGTTCAAAGCTTGCTTTAACACACTGGCTTCACCTCCATTCGCTTTAAAAAAGAAATAACAATCATCGGCGAATAGAAGGTGCGATATAGGGGGTGCTCCCCTTGCAATCGTGCAGCCATGAAGCAAACCAGCCTCTTCCTTTCGCTTAAGAATAAAGCTTAATCCCTCCGCACACATGATATATATATACGGTGATATTGGGTCTCCTTGACGAATACCCTGCATTGGCACAACCTCTCCAAAAATACACCCATTTCGAATAAAACTATAAGACACTGTTTGAATTAATTTCATGACTCTATTAATCCAAATCTCATTTAACCCAAACCTCTCCATCATATGGCGGATAAAACTCCATTCCAATCTGTCGTATGTTTTTGAGATGTCAATCTTAAGCCCTGCTACTCCATTTTTTCCTTGAGTGTGTCTTTTAATGTAATGATTAATCTCGAATGCAATCAACACATTATCACTTAAAAGCCTTCATTCTACAAATGCACTCTGAGTATTTGAAATTAAAGATCCCAGGCATGCTTTTAATCGATTTGACAAAACTTTCGATAAGATTCTAATCAGCACATTACATAACGATATCGGTCTGAGCTCTGTCATCTTTTGTGGCATCTTCACTTTCGGGATTAAACACACTACCGTTTTATTAACTCCCATAGGCAACTCCCCTTTGTGCATAAACTCCTTGCAAAACTCGAAAACATCCTGTCCAACAATACCCCAGAACGTCTGAAAGAATGCTGGGTTCAATCCGTCTTGACCGGGTGACTTATCTAGGTGCATTGAGAAAACTGCATCCTTCACTTCTTCAAAGGTAACTAGTGAAATTAACGCCTCATTTTCTGCATCAGTGATCTTGTTTACCATTTCCCTATCTGATAACCTCCCATCCACTCCTGTAGAATGAAAAAGCTGAGTGAAATAATCAGTAACAACTTCCTGAATCTCATCCGATGTCTCCCTCCAAACTCCATTTTCATCATTGATGCGATTTATACAATTACTTTGTTTGCGTACCGATGCATATCGCGTATTTTGGTCACCACCTTGAAGCCAAAATTGCTTGGCCCGTTGCCTCCAATACGTTTCCTGTCTTTCCAGTAAGTTCAGAAACTGCCATCGAGCCTCATTATATAGCTGAATGCCATTTGCATCCCGTCGAGCCCTTAACTTTCGCAACTTAACTCGGTACTCTGCTAATTTTCTTTTATGCTCTTGACTAATACCCCCTCCCCACGCATCGAGCTTTAAACAACAAATATCAATTCGATCCCTGATCTCTTTACCTCTCGTAGATTCTCAACTGTCTTTAACCACACTTACACACTCCTTCTCCTTTAATCATATATTTTTAAACTTAAACTGTCTACCCCTTGGAACATAAATTTTCTTATTTAACTGCAAATACAGCGGTAGATGATCCGAGGTGGCCACATCCAGCACTTTAATTTCAGCCGATGGGAACATGTTTATCCATTCTCGAGTAGCCAAACTACGGTCCAACCTCTCTTGGATCCAGTTAACTTGTCCCCTCGATTTTTCCCACGTAAATTTCTCCCCCACAAATCCCATATCTACCAAGTGACAATCACGTACTGTTTCTTCAAATCCTGTTAGTAACCAATTTGGGTGAGCTCTCCCCCCTCGTTTCTCGTCTGCATACATTAAATCGTTAAAGTCTCCTATGAGGCACCAAGGGATATCTGAATTACTTGCCAAACTTCTGATTATATTCCAAAAAACTCGACGTTTACCTCTCTCCGGGCATCCGTAGAAACCAGTGTATCTCCATCGTCCAACATTCTCCTTCTCTACTTCAAAATCAATATAATTATTACTTACACCCTTTATATTACATGCTCCCTCGTTCTTCCAGAAGAGAGCCAAGCCTCCACTATAACCCTGAGCTTCTACCACTACACACCCTGCAAACCCCAGAGCTTTTCGAACCTCTTCTATTCTCTTTTTATTTGTTAATGTCTCAGATAAAAAAAATAAAACAAGGCTTTGTTTGTTGGGTAATTTCCTTCAAAAATCGAACTGCACGTGGTTTACCCAGTCCACGACAGTTCCAAGCTCATTTTTCTAGGCGGGCCTGCATCCCAGGACCCGCCTCTAGCACGTTTTTTGGCCCATCTTTGAGTATAGGCCCAGTATGAATATCATCTCCCTCACTTTCTATATTTTCCCCAGCATTTATTCCCCAGTATTAAACTGTAATGAACAAATTAGAGTTTGCTTATAAAATTATATAAAAAAAGTGTTTCAAGTCATCGATGATCCAACTTCCAACTTAAGCTTTGACGGCTTAAGTTGCTCCATTGATTACAAAGATGGAAATCAAATGTCATTTGATCTCTGTTAATGATGATTACCGGAACAAAAATTTAAGTAAATAATGAAAATTGTGATACTTTATGCAGTGGAGACCTGTACGAATATTTTAATCATCAGGTTAATAAATTATTTTCCACTAATTTAGCTGCAACTGCTTTTGTGTTACATGTTTTAACAATTTTTTACACTAAAATTTTCTGGTCTATAAACACACAAATGAGGGGACTCGTCTTTATACTTGTGGAGCAGTGTTCTAAAATAGGTGAATAGGAGGTAAAGGTATGGTTGATTAATCGGCTAATTGGTGATTAATCGGAATATTAATTAAATATATATTAATTTAATAAATAATAATATATAATTATATTTAAATTACGTTAAATTTTTATAAAATTTATAAAAATAATACAACATATCATTAGTTCATACTTCATAGTAGTATTTTGGTGTTAAAATTTTATAAAAAATATCATATATTAAAATATATTCTAATATTTATTTTTTTTATTGATTTTTCTCATCTCGACCAATTTTTTCGTCTCAGTCGATTTTTGACAGATTTTTTTAAAAAACTTTGACCCGATTATCGAGACGAGACCCGTGCATCTACCAATTAAAGCCGTCTTTTAGAACGCTGCTACGAAGTCTCCAATAATGACATAAATATTTAGAATGTTAGATTTCTTGGAAAGTAATAAATTATTTAATTAACACTTATATAACAAATACAATTTTTAGAAAATTGAAATTTTCACAAAGTAATTTACCTACCTAGAATATCCTCGACTAGCACTTTCTACGAAAAGTGTATTTTCTATATTACAATTAAATATAGGAATAATCTCAATGTTACCCTTATATAATTGGCTTTGACCGATGATAACATTACATTATTGACTTCTATTCATGATATCCTCATACAATTGGTTTTTCATATATAATACCATTCATTTAAGTAAAAATTAATAGAATTGATTTCAGATTTAAAAAAAAATGTATATTTGAAATTTTTGTGAAAAAATACATGAAATAAACTATTGAATCATGTAAAACGGAATTAAAATGATTGAGATATATTCAAACTTCATAACCAAACTTTGATCATTAATATCTCACCCATTTTAACTCTGTTTTACATAATTTAAGGGTCTATTTTATGTAATTTTCGCAAAAATTTCAAATATATATATTTTTTATAGTTTAAGATCAATTTTATTAATTTTTATTTGAGAGAAGAGTATTATATATGAAAAATCAAATGTATAAGGGCAACATAGATATAAATCAATAATTTAATGGTATCATGGACAAAAACCAATTGTATAAGGGTATCATGAAAAATATCCCTTAAATATATTTATCAAAATTTTATATAGCAAAATTAAATGTCAAGACATTATAAATTTCAAAAGAAATAAAATACCCAAATACAACTAAACGAACACTATTTTTTATTTGTGATACAATTGAAGAAATAATGGTTCAAAATGCAAATAATTAATAAAAGAATTGCACATAAGGTAATTTTTTAAATTGATACAATAGATAGTTTCATCACATTTAATTTCATTTAATTTTGATGAATAAAATTAATATGTTCAAAATTTTATCTATACATGTAAATGATGATACTAGATTTTATCAATAAAATTATAAAAAGTAGTTACAAAAATTATTTCTTATCACATTTGGCTTTAATTTATTTTTGAATTTATTAAACAGATATATATTTTTTAACTTTTAAAAATCACTTAAAACTTAGATGGAGAAACGGATGAAAGTACGAGACATGTCTCGTCTCGCCGTCTGGGGCATATTTGGCAAACAATTCATTACTTGAAAATTGAAATTGGGCCTATGAGGTTAACATAATTAAATTTTAATTAACATGGTACGGAGCGGAATTAATGGAAAGGACGCTAGTCCTCCACATAACTGGCAGGCGCACAGGAAACCTTGTGCTAAATCGTACGTGGTATTTTACGACTGCCACTAGTTTAAAGTGTATGGGCAAACGCCAAAAAACAAAAAAACCACTTGTTTGTCTTTCTCCAATCTATAGCCCACCAAAACATTTTGTCCAAACAAACTCGTGCATATATATGCCCCTGGTTTTGCCTTTTGCATCCCTTGTTTTTCTATTTCTATCACACGCTTCTCACTTCTGCTTCCCGTGTGTATATATAGAGCTGTTGTATCTCACTTTTTCATTCATCAAACCACAGACAGAGCATATCATATTCACTAAAACACTTACAATAGCAAGTCCCAGTTCAATCAAAGACAAAAGACAATGAGTTCAACAAGCAAAGCATGGCTAGTGGCAGCAAGCGTTGGGGCAGTAGAGGCCCTGAAAGATCAAGGCTTCTGTAGATGGAATTACACCATCAGATCACTTGATCATTACATCAAGAACAATCTCAAGTCCTCTTCTTCCACTTTTGCTTATCAAACCAAGAGACAAATGACTACTACTATTCGAGATCAAAATCACAAGCTGGCTACACAATCTGAAGAATCTCTTAGAAAAGTTATGTACTTGAGTTGTTGGGGTCCCAATTGACAACGTAACCCCGCTGCCTCATCTTGTATATATATATATATATATGAAATGGAAATATAAATTTCTTCAAAGATACAATTGTTGAATAAATCTTTCATCGAAGATCCCTAACTTAATTATATCAGTTTTGTTAAAAGGATAATTTAACAGTTTGATTTATTAAAATATATTTAAAAAATTAATAATAATTATAATTCCATACCATTCTTTTTTACTGAATCACTATTACGACCAAATTTACAATAATTTTGAATATTAAAATAAAACATGTATACATTTTTATAAAAGAGAATAAACTCAATATATGGATTATGCATGGATAGATAAATTCAATTGGGTACAGAGACTTTTACATTAAGAGAGATTTTTATATATTAATTAAAAAATAGTGAAAAAGGAATTTATGGTCATCAATTAAATTACCTATAAGGTTTCAAATTGATGGAACAGGATCCTTCTTTCAAAGGAATTTGATGATCAAATCCATCTCTTTTTGGTGACGGACCTTTAAGAACGTCAGAAACATGTATAAATTTCTCTAGCAGGGGTAATAGACTTGTCACCTTCTAATGAAGTCAGTTGAAGAGTGCAACTCGGTCCTTGAGGTAGAATCTACATCATTGAAAGCTCTCCATGACTATTTAAGATTTTTTGTAAATTTTCAGATTGCATTTCCTTCCATTTCTTTGCTTTCGATCCCCTCAACTTAATTTTTTTCTGTCCATATGTTTGAACTCCATAGTCAATTTTTAAAAATAAATTAAAATTGGTCCAAAAAGAGAAAATCATTGGATACCAAGGACCATGTCACTACTACTGAGAGACAAAAATAACACTTCAGCAGAGAATTCAGAAGTAGTTGTAATGTTTGTTATCATGATGTCCTTCCACTCTCATGATTTGAAATGTGTATAGAGCTTGAATAGAAATGTTAGCACATTGAGATTCTTCTATTTGTGCCTCGTCTTCAGTCACTGGGTCATCTCTTCTACCTCCAGGTGATATAGTTGTGGTCTCTTGCCACTACATATATGACCACTCTCATACTTAGCATCACACCAAAAACAAATCCCCTTGGCTTTTTTCCCCCCATTAAATTTGGCATTAGATATTGTTTTTCTGTTGGTTTGTGGTGAATTGTACGGTTTGGAGAAGTTGGATTGAAAATTATTTGATTTTTGGGTGGTCGAAACTGAATTAGTTTTGTAGTTGGGTGTGAAAGCAGTTGAACAGTGGTTTGTTGGTGCTCCTAGCTCTCTTATAGTTTAGCCAAACAAAAGGCTTGTTGAACTGTTTTAGGAGAAAATATTCTCATTACCATTTGAATTTCTTCATGTATCGCCCAAATAACAACTAAGCAAATGTTCTTCGAGTAAGTTCAGTCTACTGGCCACAACATCAAACGCATCATGATATTGTTGTACCTCTCCTTACTGTTTTAATGCCTTCAACTCAGCCACACGATCATCATAAAGTTCACCAAATCTCGTTGTAATGTCATGCATATACTACTCCCAATTTAGCATATTGTTCAGTCTGTTCTCGACATAATTTTGATTCCATAACAAAGCCCGACCCTTCAAGTGAATTGCAGCCAGCTTAACTCTATTTGGATCTTTAACGACATCTAACTCAAAAAACTGACTGCATTTATACAACCAAGATTTTAATTCTTTACCATCAAATTTTGGAAACTCTATTTATTTGGTGAGTCTAGTAAAGAACTGATAAGGATTAGCTTGATTCTCCTTGATTTTATGATGGGTTTGTCCGACAATGCCGATATGGAAAGGAGAGCCATTACCAGCTCTGCTGTCATATGATGAATTTCAGTACTAGAATTTTTCATTTCTCAAGTTTCAGCTGCATTGGAGTTTTTTGTTAGCATCATTTTACCAAGAGTTTAGTTCTGATGCCAATGTTGTACTTCAATAGATAACTAAGAGAAAAGATGTTATATCTGATTCTCAATTGAAAATGGAGATCAAGCTAAGTATAATCAGAAGAAAATCCAATATTTGAAAGAAGGAAAATCTCGGAAGTAGCTTCTTTTAGTAATTAGTAGTTTCAGTTAATATCAAATACTTGGGAAGTTGTATAATATTGTTTGGTTAAATACCGGATTTTGTAATTCCTACATATTAACTTCTTATATATTGTTTGGTATATCTTTTTATTTCCCCTATTTTTTAGCTAAAAATTCCGCTCTTTTATTAAAAATATTTACCCGCCTTTTCAGATTTAGTAAGACATTGATGATATTAATACAGGAAGATTGAATAGCCAATGGGAGCTGGGTCAGTCACTTCCCATATTATGTGGGTATTTAAATTTCCAAAGTAATTCCAACTTCATATATTTATGATAACCAAACAAGTACATAAACTATCAATTCCTAGAAAATCAAAATTCTTGAATAAATAAATGTATACCAAACGACCTATAAGTTCATCTTTGCAAGATCGCAATCCTTTATCTCATCCACTATAGCACGTTTGTTGTTCAGGATATGATGACTTGACTGTTGTGAATCTGACTCGATTCCCTGCGTATGCGGAAACTTGTGTGTGTGTGTGTGTATATATATATATATATATATATATTCGTGTGCTTGGAACCACAAATATATATAATAATAATAGAAATAATAAACCAACAATATATAGTAAAAGAGGTAAGAGATTTTAGGTGGTTCGACAAGCCTATATAGAAATTCGGTCTAACATACATATTATGTATATCCCTTACTCACTGAACTGTTTCCCTCTAAACATCCCCCTATTATTATTTCCCGATAGCCTTTCCCTAATCTTCTTCTCCAACATGGACAATACCACACAACCCAGTACAAAAATTCATGTAGCGGGACCATCTCCGATGGCTGCAGATAGACTCAAATATCCCTAATGAATAGTTTAGGCACGACGGTCTTCTATCCTGACACTTCCTGAAAGTGAGCTAAGCTGACTTTCCTACTAGACAGACTATCTAGAAGTTTTAAAGAGAAGAGAGAAAAGAAATGTTTATTTAGTAAAGAAGGATAAATGTTTTATTTATAGATGATGGAAGGTGGGTGTTCCTTTTCCTTATCAATGTGAGACAAAAGAGTTAAAGTAAGAAAACATAGTCTTTAGCCTAAAACCACAACAATCTCCCTAATCCGAACTTTCAAATCTTTCCTTCATAAAAAAATTTGTCACCCACAAACATTTTCAAAGCTCCCTACAATTTGCACATTCATTCTCGAATGCCCACTTGCTATACACACAAGTGTCCCACTGTGACCTCTATTTACTCAACTACATACATGTGAAGCAATCTATTGCATGCGCACATACTCACTTGATTCACGTCGGTCAATCTTATATGTAGTACATCACACACGCAAGTGTGACCATCGATCTTTTATATACCCCAACTACATATCAAACAAATCAATTCGTTGCCTGGTTCCCGGCTCACTTGATTCATTATGATCGATGCGCATGTACAACTGCAACAAACCAACTACTCGTTGATGTCGTGGATGTCGTTAAGTCACTCTTCCCTTGTGCACGAGATGTCCAGATTTTCGAAGTTCTAGTACATTCTGGCCACGTACTAATCAAACGATATATTCATCCACATATCTCCCTTTATCTGAACCACACGCCCTATAGCCTTTTGAAGTTAACTGACCGATAGATTTTAGATTCTTCCTTAATTTAGGAACATATTTTACACCACCCAAGATGCGAACTTCTCCGTCGAATATTTTAATTTTCACAATTCCAACTCCCTTGATCTCACAAGTAGACCCATTAACCAAAAAAACTGTTTCATTATTTGTTTCATGGAATTTATCAAAATGCTCCCTCTCGGAATATATATGATAAGATGATCCCGAATTTAATATCCATTCTCCCGGAGAACAAGTGTCTCGATTGAAAACGGTGCAAACATCTTCACAATCGAGAATGACCACAACCAATGATGCATCTGGGTTCCTTTTATTAAGCGGACAATTCGGCCTAATATGACCCCACTCCTTGCAACCAAAACACTACTTAGCCCTTTCATTGTATTTAGATATACCCCTGTCATTGGTAGATCCTCCCACTACTGGTTTTAATTGAGATACATGGAACATGTCATGAATTTGGACATATGGTGGAAATTGAAGTTTGTATGCTGCTTTACCAGTTACCGCTATTACTTTAAATGGACCAAAATATTTTGAGGCCAACTTCTGATTACTTCTATAAGCAACTGTCAGCAGCCTATAAGGTTGAAATTTAAGCCAGGCCCAGTCACCAATCTTGAAACTTCTTTCAGACATGTGTTTGTCAGCTTTTTGCTTCATTCTCACTTGAGACCCGATCAAATGAAATTTTAAATTCTCAGCATAGACTCTCTTCTCTGCAAGCTTCTATTTACTTATTCCTCTGGTAAGTACAGTAAATGTATTGGAGGGAGCTGGTTGTATACAAGTTCATAAGGAGTTGTTTGCGCAGATGTGTGGTAATGAGTGTTGTACCGCCACTCAGCTAGTGGTAACCAAGAACTCCAATCCTTCGGATTCTCGCTACACATACACCTAAAATATGTTTCAAGACATCTGTTTATAACCTCTATTTATCCATCTGTTTATGGATGGTATGTAGATGACAAAAGAAATTCAATTCCATGTAAACTGAATAAACCCTTCCAAAAAGTGCTAAAAAACACAGAGTCTCTATCACTTACTATGGTTCGCGGCCAACCATGCAATTTAAAAACATTATTCAAATAACATTGTACAACTTGAATGGCCGTAAAGGGGTGTGAAATTAGCATAAAGTGTGCATACTTACTTAACTTGTCTACTACCACAAAAATAATGTTATTACCACTTGACTTAGGTAATTCGGATATAAAATCCATCGAAACATCAATCCAGACCTCTTTAAGTATATGTAAAGGTTGTAATAGACCAGGGCTAGCTATTGTCTTAGTTTTAGATTTCTAACAAACCTGACAAGCTCTCACAAACTGTCTGACCTGCTGCGTCATGCCCTTCCAATAAAATAAACTCTTAAACCGCTTTAAAGTTATTTATCTTCCTGAATGACCTTCCTCAATAGAAGAGTGATACCAATTAATGATCTTACTTTGGAGATTAGCATCAGGTTCCACAACAATCTTTCCATGCATGTATAACAACCCTTCTTGTAATATATAATGGGGAATGGTGATGTGTTGCTCTAGTTGTTGAATGATTTGTATTAGGCCAACATCTAGTTGATAACTAGCCTTGATCAACTGTGGAAGTTCAGAATATGATACGGAAAGTGTCATACAAAATAAGTCAGCTCCTTGAACCCTGGATAAGGCACATGCCGCAACATTGTCCACCCCCTTTTTGTACTGTATTTCATTATTAAACCTCATAAGCTTAGAAATCCAAAACTGTTGAAAGGGTGTAGTTAATTTTTATTGCAATATCCATTGCAAACTCTTCTGATCTGTTTTTATAATGAAGTCACTCCCTATGAGGTATTGTTCCCATTTTTGGACAGCAAATACCAAAACAAGTAATTCTTTTTCATAAACAGATAAATTTTGCAATTTCGGGCCCAAAGACTTGTTGATAAAGGCTAACGGATGCCCCTCTTGCATCAAAACTGCTCATATCCCCGTTTTGGAAGCATCTGTCTCTATTACAAACATCTTCGAGAACTCAAGCAACGCCAAGACTGGCCTATCCCCGTTTTGGAAGCATCTGTCGCCATTACAAACATCTTCGAGAAGTCAGGCAATGCCAAGACTGACGCATTTACCAATGCGTGTTTCAAGGTTGAAAATGCCTCTTGAGCTTGTTCATCCCATGTAAAAGTCTCCTTTTTGAGCAGATTTTTTAACGGTTTGCTAATATTAACATATCCTTTAACAAATTTTCAATAATATCCAGCTAACCCCAAAAAGCTCCTCAAGTCTCTCACAGATGAAGGCACATGCCAACTGTCTACTACTGCTACCTTTTATGGATCAATTTCTATTCCTCTAGCAGAAATAAAATGGCCAAGATACTCAATTTTATCAGTAGCAAAAATACACTTACTGGCTTTAGCAAACAACATATTTTTCTTCATTACTTCAAAAACTTCAACTAAGTGATGCCAATGATCTTCGATACTTTTGCTGTAGACCAAGATATCATCAAAGAAAACCAATACTGATTTTCTCAAAAGAAGTTTAAAAACATTATTCATCCAATACTGAAATGAGACAGGTGCATTCGTAAGGCCAAATGACATTACTAAAAACTCATGATGGCCTGTATGAGTTTTAAATGCCGTTTTATAAACATCATCATGTTGCACTCTTATCTAGTGATAACCGAACCTCAAATCCAATTTACTAAATATGGTAGCCCTGAAAAGTTCATCAATAAGTTCATCAACCACCGGTATATGATACATATTCTTTATAGTTCACTTATTTAACTCCTTGTAATCGACACATAACCTCCAAGTACCATCATTCTTGGCCACTAGCTGTTAATCTGATGTGTTTTGATGATATATAACATCATGCTGATTTGTTAGTTGTTATTATAACAGCTTGCTATGTTACTAGTTTTACTCTATACAGCTTACCATTATATGATTGACTCACTTGATATATCCTACATATATATGAGTTTGCTATGTATAAGTATATTCTCAGGTAACTTGATTGAGTATGTGGAAAGACAAAGTTTCAGGAAAGTGTTCGTAATAACCTGCTAAGATCAGTCACAGAACCGTAACAGCAAACTGACATTGTTCCGCCCAGAACTATATCAGCAAGCTGACACTATTCCGCCCAGAAGCTATTCAAAATAAATATCGATAATGGATATTTCTTGAAGATGCTTGGAGAGATCAGAGTTTGGTTATGATTTAAATCTGTAAGGACTCTATTATATAATATATAGTTTATATAATTAATAGAGCTCAAAAAGGGTTTGCAAATACCTTCCTTATTTACTCAAATTTGATTCTCCTTACCATATCTTTCCAAAACAGATTTATATCAATCTTTTCCATATCAAAATCTTTCCATAACAGCTCAAATTCGTTTTGATCTTTTTCTAGCTGTTGGAAATTGATATTTCCTTTCAAAATTGATTTGTTAGAAGATTTAAACTATTTCAAATTTCGAATTTCAAATCTTTTTTTATTGCATAATATCTTCAGAACCGTTGTATGCTTCTTATATATATTCACTTGCAGTCTTTATTGTAAGGAACCAATCGATATACAACGTGAAAGTTTTGAGACCTAATTATACACGCCTTCTCTCTTCTCTCTCAAAATACTTTGATTTTATAAACTCTGAGCTTTATTGTTATATATATGTATATTATATACAAGAGTTTATAGTTTGGGTTGTAACGTTTTTATTCTTTGTAAACAAAGTTGTATTGATTAGTTGCTGAAGTAGTGGCAAGGGATCTAGGTGATCGGGAATATATTGCTCTAGGGAACTCTTTGTATTAGAAAACGGGTTGTTCGGGAACTAAGGAATTCAAAGGAGTAGGTGGCTCAAGGAATTCAGAGTTCAAGAGGAACAAGCTTGTTAGAGAATCTTGGAGTTCAAGAGGGCTGGTTATTCAAGGGAAACATAGTGTTTCAGCAAGCCATTTTCAGCAACTGGGTTAAAGGAAGATATATTATTGTATTGTGTAATTGGTATTTTTATTGATCAATAATATATTCTCTTACCGGGTTGGTAAGGGACCAGGACGTAGACCATTAGTGGATAGGGGTCGAACCTGGCTAAAATCGATTGTGTTCTTTATTGTTTTCAGTATTTACATTCTGCACTGCATCATAACAGCAAGCTATTATACTCTGTCATCTGTAATCAGCTAGCTAATAGTTCAGCAGCAGACTGTTTTGTTTGTAACAGTCGATACAAGTTGGTAAAAGTTAGAATTGGTCTTAGTTAGTCATATACACCTATTTACCCCCCCCCCCTCTAGGTGTGCATTCACATTTGGTATCAGAGCTTTGGTGTACTAATATTTCTGTAACAGGAAAGTACGAGTCCTATGGCCATGGCTATTAACTTTTATCCTAAAGGAACATCGAGTTCGAGGCCACCACTTCTCGTGGGTACTGAAAATTACAACTGGTGGAAAAATAGAATGGAAATACATCTTACTAGAGAGCCACTTGAATGGAGAGTTGTTCAAAAGGGTCCGTTTGAGTTTAAAGACAAAGACGGTAAGGCGAAAGACATTGATGATCTCACAGATGGTGAACTATCAAAGATGAGTTATAATGGCAGAGCAAGGAACACTCTAATGAATGGATTGTGTCCTACTGAATGTGACAAAGTTTCTTCATGCAAGACGGCAAAAGAAATCTGGGATACCTTGGAATTATGTCATGAAGGTTCTAAAGGGCTGAAAAAGGTGAAACTCAGCAAGCTGATGAACGAGTTTGGGAATTTCAAGCTTGGAGAAGGAGAAACAATCAGAGAAAGTCAATCTAGATTTCAAATAAATATGAATGCTCTCAAACAACTTGGCAAGGAGATTCCTCAAGAAGAAATCAATATGAAAATACTCAATGTCGTGTCATTTATCTACGAACCAAAGGTGACTTCTTTGGAATCTTCACCAACAATAGATACTATGGATACCTTGGCGGTATTTGCTGAACTAGAACAGTTTGAAAGCAAAATAAAGGCTAGTCAAACTGAAATCATTCAAGCTCCAGTGGCTAAGATGAAAAACTTGGCACTTCATACTGATAACAGCAAGCTGGAATCAGAAGAATCAGAAGATGAAGATATAGCTTTATCCAGAAAGATCAAGATGCTCATACACAAGAAGAACATGACGAAGAAAGAAAAAGGCAGAAAATACTCCAGAGATTCAAAGGAGGAAAATTGCTTCGAATGTGGCAAGCCAGGACACTACAAAAAGGACTGTTATAAGCTGAAGAACAAGCAACAAGCTGCTACAAAGTAGAAAACGAAATCAAAAGTTTTTTTGTCATGGAGTGATGATGAAGATGGTTCAGGTGCTGAATCAAGTGATGACATGTTCAACCTAGCACTTGTTGGTCTCGATAATGAAATACTTCAAGATAATACATAAGATGTGTTGCTTGAAAGTGATGTAAACTCCTTTTATTCTGGTAAACCATCTGAAACTATTATTCCGAAATCACTAACCATGCAGGAAACAGAAGTCGGTTCGATAGTTGAGTTTTTAGCACTAAAAGCTAAAAACAGCAAGCTGGAAGAAAAGAATGTTTATCTCAAGGGAATGTTATATGATGTCTTGGATGGAAAGATGCCCAATGTTAACAGTGACGAACTTGTTCAACTCAAAAATGAAATTTCCAATCTTGAAGGAATTAACAAACTTGTGCAAAAGAGAAATGATGTTCTGATGAAGGAAGTCAGTGAGCTGAAAGCAGACATTGAAGCTAGAGATGTATGCCTTGAGATGTTCAAACTTATGGAATCAGATTCCAGAGAAGTATCTCAGCAAGCTGAAAAGATCAAAGAGTTGGAACAGGAGATAAAACATCTTGAAAAAGGAATGGGAAAGTTTGTTCAAGGTGAAGAAGTTCTCAAATCCATGATGAAGCAAACTAAAGTACCATTGGCAAAAGGAATGGAAACTAATTTAATGGATAAAGGTCTCAAGTATGAAGGCAAACATGGTATTCCATATGACTATGCTATGCCTTGAAAGATTTGTCAGAAGTGTCAAAGAAAGGGTCACCTGTCAAAGTATTGCAAACTGCAGAATGCAGAATCAACTTACTGGAACAGACAGACAGCTAGCCGACATCAGTATGGCAGAACACAAAAAGAAAAGAATCAAACACCAAAAGTGATTCAAAAGTGGATCAAGAAATCTGATTTAACTGTTCTTTATGTGTTATCAACTAACCAATTTGGACCCAAACCTATATGGGTACCAAAATGTTGAGTTGTTTTTGTTTGTTTTGTAGGTATGTCTTGCTGCCAAAATAAATGCAAAGCAATGGATATTGGACAATGGTTGTACAAGACATATGTGTGGAGACAAATCTCAGTTTCTTAGCCTAAAGAAGAAAAAGGGAGGAAGAGTCACAATTGGTGATAACAAGACTCTTCAAATTCTTGGAAAAGGCAAAGTTGGTAATAGTATGATTTCAATTGATAATGTATAATATGTCCAAGGTCTTAAGTATAATTTGCTTAGTGTAAGTCAATTATATGATGATGGACATACTGTTAATTTTGGTAAAGATAAATGTACTATTACTATTGTTACTAGCAAAATTCCCCTAGTTGCTAGAGGGGAAGGAAATATATATATTGTGGACTTTGAGATGCAGGAAATAGCGTATTGTTTAGCATCTCTTGATGTTGAACCATATATTTGGCATAGAAGGCTAGGACATGCTCACATGGACTTAATCAGCAAGTTATCTTCAAAGAATCTAGTTAGAGGACTGCCCAAATTGAAGTATGTAAAAACCGAAACATGTTCATCTTGCCAATTAGGAAAACAGGTCAGGACACCTCACAAGTCAAAGAAAATGGTATCTACTTCTAAACCTTTAGAGCTTCTTCATTTGGACTTGTTTGGTCCCGAAGCATATGAAAGTATTGGAGGTAAAAAGTATGGTTTTGTAATTGTTGATGATTACTCTAGATTTACTTGGGTATTGTTTCTTTGTACTGAAGATTTTGCTTTTAGTGAATTTGAGAAACTAATCAAATTACTTGAGAACAAGTTAGATACAAGACTTGTAGGTATTAGAAGTGATCGAGGTGGAGAATTTCAAAAGGAGTTTGTAACTTATTGTGAAGAAAGAGGTATCTCTCATGAATTCTCGGCACCAAGAACTCCACAGCAAAACGGTGTTGTTGAAAGGAAAAACAGGTCACTACAAGAAATAGCAAGGACATTGTTGCAAGAAAGCAAGCTGCCAAGGAGTTTCTGGGCAGAAGCTGTGAATACGGCAAGCTATGTTCTTAACAGAGTGTTGATCAGACCTATTCTCAACAAAACTCCGTATGAATTGCTGAGGAACAAAAAGCCAAACATTGGGTACTTCAGAATACTTGGTTCCAAGTTCTTTGTACTCAAAACGATTGGTAAAGATGGTAAATTTGACGCAAAATCTTCTGAATCTATATTTCTTGGGTATTCTTTAAATAGTAGAACTTATAGAGTCTATAACATATAAAAACGTATTGTTGAAGAGTCTATCAATGTTACATTTCAAGAAGCTACTAATGTTCTGTCAAGAGATGAGGAAGATGATGCAGGTACAGGTACTGACAGCAAGCTGAGAAGCATTGCAGAAGAGAAACAGCCAGTTGACAGAACACCTGGTACAAATACTGATGGTGAACAGCAAGCTGGAACCTCAACTCCAGTAGCTGATTTTGTTGGAGGATCTTCACCAACAACTCTAGAGAGGTCTACTACCATTGAATCAGATCATTCATCACCACCATCAAAAGTTAGAAGAGTTGCTGATCTTTATGAAGAAATTTCTCAACATACATTGCCAAAGACAACAAGGACATCAAAGAATCATCCATGAGAGCTTGTGATTGGGAATGTTAATGAAAGAATGAGGACCAGAAAAGGAGCAATAAATTTTTGTGCTTATGCTACCTTTTTAGCTCAAGAAGAACCGAAAAATGTCAAAGAAGCATTGGAAAATGAAAATTGGGTAGTGGTGATGCAAGAGGAACTTAACAATTTTAAAAGATGTGATGTTTGGGAACTCGTCAAGCCACCAAAGGATGCTTCAATAATAGGAACAAAATGGGTATACAAGAACAAATTGGATGAATATGGAACATTTACCCGAAATAAAGCAAGATTGGTCGCACAAGGATACAATCAGCAAGAGGGAATCGACTATGATCAGACTTATGCACCTATTGCAAGGTTGGAATCTATTAGAATGCTTCTCTCATTTGCATGCTACAAGAAATTCAAGCTGTATCAGATGGACGTGAAGAGCGCTTTCCTAAATGGCTACTTAAAAGAGGAAGTTTATGTAAAACAGCCTCCTGGTTTTGAGCATTAGCAATTTCCAGATTATGTATACAAGCTGAAAAAGGCCTTGTATGGATTAAAGCAAGCTCCTAGGTCATGATATGAAAGGCTCAGTAAGTTTTTAATTAAGAATGGTTTCACACGAGGTAAAATAGATCCCACTTTATTTACTAAGCATGATAAGAATGATATACTTGTTGTTCAAGTTTATGTAGATGATATAATTTTTGGATCCACTAATGAAAGTATGTGTAAGTGGTTCTCTGAGTGTATGCACAGTGAATTTGACATGAGCATGATGGGAGAGCTCAATTATTTCTTGGGGCTCCAAATCAAGCAAACAAAAGATGGAATCTATGTGCATCAATCCAAGTACATAAAAGAGTTACTCAAAAGATTTGGATTTGAAAATGTTAAGCCGAAATCTACTCCAATGACCCCAGCCAGCAAGCTGACTTCTGGTGAAAAGGGTAAGGATGTAGAAATCACTAGATATCGAGGTATGATCGGTTGTTTATTGTACTTAACTGCCTCTAGACATGATATCATGTATAGTGTATGTGTTTGTGCAAGATTTCAAGCAAAACCAAAAGAGTCTCACTTGAATGCTGTCAAAAGGATATTTAGATATTTGAGTGGTACTATAACTCTTGGTTTATTTTATCCTATCACAAATGTATTTGCTCTTGTTGGATATAGTGATGCAGATTATGCAGGTTGTTAAACGGATAGAAAGAGTACTAATGGTGTTTGTGCATTTTTATGACAGAGTTTGGTATCTTGGCAATGCAAGAAGAAAACATTTGTTGCATTATCTACTGCGGAAGGGGAGTATTTGGCAGCTGGTAGTTGTTGCTCTCAAATGCTTTGGATGATTCAAACACTCAAGGACTTTGGAATTAAATGTGAGAAAATTCTAATCTATTGTGACAATACAAGCACTATCAACATTTCAAAGAATCCAGGAAATCACTCAAGAACAAAACATATTGATGTTCGACACCATTTCTTGAGAGATAATGTTGCAAAGGGAAAGGTAGAGCTGATATTTGTGCCTACAGAGTATCAGTTAGCTGACATCTTCACCAAACCCTTAGCAGAATAAAGATTTTCTGTTCTTCGAAGGGAACTTGGGGTGTGCAATGTTTAAACAGCAAGCAACTTTGAAAAGTCTGGTATCTAAATCTTATTACTTGCTATATATGTGGACTTATGTGATGTGCATGCAAAGTGATATTTTTTTTTGATGATTAAGGGGGAGAAAATATATAGTCTGATTGCATGCTTACGTGGTTAATGCTATATTTGGTACTGGAGATAAATATGTTTTATGCATGTCTAATATTTGTGAGAGAGATATATTGCATATTGAGCTTGTTTTGCAGGAAGCATTGTTTGAGGGGGAGCCGTTTAGTTCACACCCGCATTGTTTGAGGGGGAGATATTAGCACAATCATATATTGGTGTATAATCATCAAAAAGGGGGAGATTGTTAATCTGATGTGTTTTGATGATATATAACATCATGCTGATTTGTTAGTTATTATTATAACAGTTTGCTATGTTACTAGTTTTACTCTATACAGCTTACCATTATATGATTGACTCACTTGATATATCCTACATATATATGAGTTTGCAATGTATAAGTATATTCTCATGTAACTTGGTTATGATTTAAATCTGTAAGGACTCTATTATATAATATATAGTTTATATAATTAATAGAGCTCAAAAAGGGTTTGCAAATACCTTCCTTATTTACTCAGATTTGATTCTCCTTACCATATCTTTCCAAAACAGATTTATATCAATCTTTTCCATATCAAAATCTTTCCATAACAACTCAAATTCGTTTTGATATTTTTCTAGCTGTTGGAAATTGATATTTCCTTTCAAAATTGATTTGTTAGAAGATTTAAACTATTTTAAATTTCGAATTTCAAATCTTCCAATTTTCTAGTTGTTGGGGAATATTTTATGTTAATCAAATCTTTTTTTATTGCATAATATCTTCACAACCGTTCTATGCTTCTTATATATATTCACTTGCAGTCTTTATTGTAAGGAACCAATCGATATACAACGTGAAAGTTTTGAGACCTAATTATACACGCCTTCTCTCTTCTCTCTCAAAACACTTTGATTTTATAAACTTTGAGCTTTATTGTTATATACATGTATATTATATACAAGAGTTTATAGTTTGGGTTGTAACGTTTTTATTCTTTGTAAACAAAGTTGTATTGATTAGTTGCTGAATTAGTGGCAAGGGATCTAGGTGATCGGGAATATATTGCTCTAGGGAACTCTTTGTATTAGAAAACGGGTTGTTCGGGAACTAAGGAATTCAAAGGAGTAGGTGGCTCAATGAATTCAGAGTTCAAGAGGAACAAACTTATTAGAGAACCTTGGAGTTCAAGAGGGCGACTTGCTGGGTTAAAGGGAGATATATTATTGTATCGTGTAATTGGTATTTTTATTGATCAATAATATATTCTCTTACCGGGTTGGTAAGGGACCAGGACGTAGACCATTAGTGGATAGGAGTTGAACCTGGCTAAAATTGATTGTGTTCTTTATTGTTTTCAGTATTTACATTCTGCACTGCATCATAACAGCAAGCTATTATACTCTGTAATCTGTAATCAGCTAGCTGACAGTTCAGCAGCAGACTGTTTTGTTTGTAACAGTCGATACAAGTTGGTAAAAGTTAAAATTGGTCTTAGTTAGTCATATACACCTATTCACCCCCTCTCTAGGTGTGCATTCACACTAGCACCACAGGTGAAGCAAAAAGACTTGAGTTATTTCTTATAATTTCTTTGTCCAACATCTCTTGGATCAGTAACTCAATAATATCTATTTGTTTTAATGGATATTTGTAAGGCCTAATATTGACCGGGCCTGTGCCATTTTCTGGTGGTATCGTATGATCAAAGACGTCCCTCAGATGTGGAAGCTCTTGAGGTTCTTCAAATACCATTTTATATGTCTCTTTCAATATTTTCAGCTCTGGATATCCTTTGTGAGAACCTTTATCAAGCATTTGTCGTCATGGCCTTGCTATGTCCGATTGCGCTATGTCTGGTTACTTAATTAGCTGTAGAAGGCAGAGATGGGAGTCATTTTTCATGAGTTTAGAACTAGGCTCTCCTTCAACCACCTTCAGTTTATGCATGGGTTTGCCTTTAAGAACAAACTGATGCCCTGGTAATTTGAATTGCATCACTAAATTATTAAAATCCCATAATATAGGCCCAAGTGTACTCAATCATTGAATACCCAACACCATATCACAACTTCCTAGAGATATAAACATCACATCAGTGTTGAATTTCATCACTTAAATTTTTTATACGAAATTTTTGCAGACATGTTGACAATGAAGATGACTTCCATCTGCTACAATGATGGACTGATGGTTAATTTACAACTCAACTGTTTAGCAAGTGATAAGTCCAAGAAGTTATGAGTATTTCCCGAGTCTATTAAAATATGTATGATTTTTCCATTCACTATACCTTGAATTCTCATTGTTTGAAAACCTTGACTACCCACTAGAGCATTAACTGAGATCAAAGGGTCTTCCACTATATTATTCTTTTCTTCCTGATTTACCATATTTTCTCTAAATTTACACTTATGATTCCTATCATAAGACTAATCACAATAGTAACACAATCCCTTTGCAATCTTTTTAGCTCTCACATTGGCAGGTATGTGTTTAAAAGTTTTGGTAGGAGTTGATAGTAATGGTGGTTTGGTATTCACTAGCAATGTTGTATAATGTTGAGGTTTAGGGGTGTAAGTATTGTTCATAGTTGACTTGACAGTTTTTGTATGAATACTGTTAATTGATTCCTCTTGTAATCTAGCAATTTCAGCATCAGCCATAGATGTTGGCTTAAATGCTCTCACCAGGGGTTTAACAGCAGGTTTTAAACCCCCCCCCCCCCCCCTAAAACTCTCTTACACATACGAATCAGGCAACACATAATTGTTTTGCAGCATTAAGGCTCTTAAATTTTCAAACTCATCTATATATTGTTCAATAGAGTCATGTTGTTGTAGCTTATTGAACTGCTCGACAACGTTAACACTCGTCTCATCCTTGAATCTAGCATTAAGATCTATTACAAAATCGTTCCAATCCACAAATTTCCGTAGTGACAAATAACTAGAAATCCAGTTTTCAGCCTTATCAATCATATATAACGAAGCCAAATCAACTCGTTGATCTTCAGGAATTTTGCACAAGTTGAAATACTTACAACATTTTTTTACCCATAATCGAGGGTTGAAACCATCAAACTTTGAAAATTTCAACTTATGCACATAACCAAGATGAATTTTGTTGTGGGTTGGAGCTCCAATATTTGATTCTCGAGAAGAATCCCCTGAAACTGTGTTGTTATCCTTCTGAGATGTGTTTATTTCCTTCATCTGTCTCATCATAACCATCAGTGCATCAAATTTTTTATTAGTCTCAGTGGTTTGCTGCTCTAATTTCTTTTCTAGGTTTTTGATTTGATCTTTCATAGCCGTCATACTCCATGTCAAAGGCGCCAGAATTGATTTGCACAATCAATCTTATTGTTATATTTTAGGGTTTTGTTATTTTTATTTTTTTAAAAAAAATTATGAAAAGGAAAAGCAGAGAATTTGCAGGTGAGGAAGTGTAGGTGAAGAAATCTCTTGATACCAATGATAGAGGGATTAAAAGAGAGTGAGATGAGATGCAGAGAGAATTTGAGAAGAGAAATACAAAAGATTTATTATCAAAACTCATAACGATTTTTTGTATTGTCATATCTTCTTATACAAGATACCGTAAATTTCTACCCTACCGAAATACTAAAATAATATTATTTAACTATTTTATTTAATTATTTAAAAGTCCCCTATCAAAATACCGACACATAAAAATGAGATTTCCAAACCGCCCTTTAAAGAAAATCATTGTAGCGATGGATGCATGAAATGAAAAGAAAGGTTCGCTGCAATACTAATTTATTATATTTGAAACAAAAAAAAATATTGGAGACCATATCATGTACAGTACTAGCAAGTAGCAAGTTACAATGACTCATTTCGTCCCTTGAATAAATACAATGACCGTAGCACAATGATATAGCAGTAGTAATGCAAGAGTAAGTAGAAACAACTACAATACAAAATAACATATAGATGGATAAAGCAAAGCACAAGAAAGAAATGGAGAAAAGATTAGGCAGAGAATTGGTGTTCATAGCTAGCCCATTGATGGAGCTTGGCCAAGCTTATTATTACTCGTGAGGAAAGACTCTCGATCACATTCATTCTCACAAAACTACCTACTGACTCAGAGGTCAACGTTTTTATACACACTCTATCTTCTACCATGCTGCACAATCGCCTTCGTTTCTTCACCTTACCAACACTTGAACATAAATGGACTTCCGCAAATAGAGGTGCTATTTTTTATGAACTCGTTCACTGTCATAGACCTCAGATTTTTCATACCATATCCAAACTTGTCATTCAGCATGGAGTAGATGCTATTGTTGATTTATTGTCCACTACTTTGATTGAAGTAGTGGCTAATGAGTTTCCCATTCCGGGCTACGTTTTCTTCACGTCAGGTGCAGGTTTTCTTAGTCTCATGCTACATTTTCAGACACTGGAAGATGAGCTTAAAGATGACACTTCCAAGTTGAAGTACTCACCTACTGATCTACACATGCCTTGCTTTGTTCAACCAGTTCCTCCTGTTGTGTTGCCTTCTCTACTGGCGGATTATACGACTTGGACTGCAAGACGACTTGGACTGCAAGATTCCTCAAGTATGCTCGTGGAAGCAGAAAAGCTCAGGGAATTTTAATCAACACATATCAAAAACTCGAGTCATATCAACTATCTACATTTTCAGTTCTTGATTCCTCATCTTGTTATGGTAAGTCTAGTATTCCTGCAGTCCATGCAGTAGGACCGATTATATATCAGTCTATGCCTCAAGATAAAGCGTCAGACTGTTTAATGAAATGGCTTGATGATCAGCCTCCACTATCTGTTGTATTCTTGTGCTTTGGGAGCATGGGAAGCTTTGCGGTGGATCAAGTGAGAAAGATAGCAAAGGGGGTTGAGCAGAGCAAGTGCCCATTTGTCTGGGTATTACGACAGCCACCAACAGCTAACCAGCTAGAATTCCCGAGTGAAGTAGTCAAATTTGAGGATCTATTGCCAGAGGGATTCATGAATAGGACGGACGGAATTGGTAAAATTATTGGATGGGTTCCACAGCTGGCAGTCCTGTCCCATAGAGCAGTTGGAGGGTTCGTGTCGCACTGCGGATGGAATTCTGTATTGGAAAGTTTGTGGTGCGACGTCCCTCTACTTGCTTGGCCATTGTATGCTGAACAAAAGCTGAATGCATTTCAGATGGTTAAGGAACTTGGGTTGTCTGTAGGGATCCCTGTGACAGTTTTAGATCATGACTATAAAGATAAAGCTTCCGTCGATCTGCTCATTAAAGCAGAAGCAATAGAAAAAGAAATAAGGAGATTGATTATGGAAGAAGATGGCAAGGTTATCAGAAGGAAGGTGACCCAATTGAAAGAGAAAAGCAGGGAGAAGATGAGAGAAGGTGGAAGTTCCTACAAGTCACTAGGCAACTTTATACGGTATCTAATAAGCATCAACAGTGGTGAAAATTGAGGATGATATCACACCGTTAGCATAGTTAAGTGCTCCAGTTTATATCTTCGCCGGCTGGCTATTATCTCTCAACTGGCTATATGTTTCTTGACACAGTCAAGGTACATATACCAACTGACTGGATATCTGCAGGTCTGCCAAAGTTTATGATTGTTTCTCAATACAAGGTATAACTTCGTTGACTGGATACATACAGGGCTCCGGAAGCTCCTGATCATGGAAGCATGGAGATAAACCATATAGCTTTGAAGCTTGGTGATTATTAATTATTCGGCACATTGAGATATGCTTCGGCTTACCAAAATGTAGCTTTGGTCGAATCAAACATGTATGTAATTATCAATGACAAAATGCAATCTGAAATAATGTGATAACCAATTTGTACATGGGTCAACGAGTATTTTCTTGTCGAAGTACACAGCCCCTATAATACACAATATTTTGACGTTCTTCCTCTAAGAAAGCAGACACATATCTGTATAGTCAGAATTCATATGAGAATTTACAGAATGACCAGCAGGTCTTCAAGACAATCTTTGGCATATGGTGCTGCTACAGCTAATGGAATAATGGCACCATAGATAATATGGTTGCCATACTCAATCCATGACCAATATGAGCTCGAAGCTTGGTACCTCCCGGAACTTCTGCAAGAGAAGCTACTCTCAAAGTTCACTGTGATCAGTCATACATTTATAGATAGACTTTTCTGACCAACACTGTGTTGTGGCTTTATCTCCCACGATACAACCTCCGAGGCTTCTTGAGGGAGAATAAAAGGCAAGGAAATCTCCTGGATCATCAATTCACCACAAAAAGGGCATTCACTAGCAACAGCATCGTCCAACTGCGATCTTATCTGCTAACATTTAGAAGTTAGGCAAAGTTCATATCTTCAAGAACATATAAACCAACATAATTATCAAGATTAACAATGATAATTCATAGCATAACAAAACAAGGACAATAGAGACCCTATAAAGAAATCAGAAAAATAAGCAAACCTTGTCCAGTGGTGTGATCATGCTTGTTATAGTTTCATTTCTGTTTATGCCGCCATTAACATTCTCCTTTGGTTCATTACCGAGTAAAGTAAGTTGCTTCTGTAATTCAAGTATAAGTTCTGCCTGAAATATCAAGCATAAACAAAAGTAAGCCAAAACGATATCATCCACCAAAATAACACCCTCTGAACCAATAATTTAAGCAAGGCAATGGTTCCTCTTCACTGTGCAGTAGGTAGTCGTGCAGAACTTTTGCATCAATTTTGAGATAGCAAAATGTTTTCAGTTGGAAAATATCTCAGAACTATGATCTTGAACATATTTCCAAACATCAACATTGTCTTGATTGAGCACGAATAGTGAACATCGAGTATATTTGAACTAAAGGTCCTTATTTAATACGTGTACAATGCAGAACTATAGTATATGTTATAAGAAACCTATAACTTTCTAAAATAATGGACGAATTCATACAAAGTAATATTATAAATTATATAATTCACACAATATATTAAGGCTCATGCTTACACAATATTTTGCAGATGACACATCTTCACATATATATGATAAATCCATGATCTTTACAAACATAAAAATACTTAAATATTTAAGTATTCCCAAACTTGATCGCTTTAATAGGACATTGCTCTTAAATGACCTTTATCGCACGGAAATCTAGAATAATATTACCTTGTTCAATCTTATCTTAACTTTAATAGAATACATATATATCAGCTTGATAACAAAGAGCACAATTATCTTATCATGTCAAACACATTCCTTAAAAAAGTATTGGAATGAAACTTCAGATTAGTGGTAAGAGTTTAAGAGTTTGTAAATGAGGGTTCTAGTTTAATGAATGGTCGCAGTCAGCAGCAGAAGGAATTTTTTTTCTAAAAAATTAGAAATTCGTTTTTACTTGACGCAAACTGGAGCCATATTGTACATGAAGTGATATCATATAGAAAACAATAGAACTTACTTGGGTTTGGTCTGTACACCTTGTGACATGGGCAATCAGGCATTGGGCATGAAATGCATGTCCACATGGAAAGACATAAAAAGGTGCCATTGGCCCTACCGATGAATAACCCCTAACCTGATAGTCCCCACCCGCAGTTAAAATCTTTCTCCTGCAAACCTAATGATTGCAAGAAGTAATGAAACCATAAATTGTCGACAATATCAATGTGGCTGGGAAAAATTTAAAACAAGGCAAAACATTTATCAAAACAAGAAAACAAAGGAAAGACATTGAAATGATCAAATCAAAGAACCCGTATCTAAGAAAACCATACATATTCAAATGTCAATTATACAAATTCACATACAGAATAAAAATCAACTTGAGGAAGTCATGAAAAAGGTAACATTTGAATATTACCCCGCATTCCTCATCACGTTCAATTATAGTATAGCGTTGAGCAAGAGCACTAATATCATTTCTAATGTTGTCTGCGCCATGTGTCGCATCATTCATTTCATCCTTCAGTTTTTCAATCTGCTGATTGTAATCCTCTAATGATGAACAAATTGCCTCCTACATGCATATTTGAGGAATTTAGTCATATGGCACACAAGTTTTATTTTCTTTTAACGGGAAAAAAAGACAGACACTGACTGTTTTACCTTGAAGTCATCAATCAGGGTAAAATCAGGAAAGAATGGTAGGATATCTTCAATCTTTAACAATCCGTCAGTTTCCTTTAGGAATGCTATTGCCTTCCGGATATTCTCTCTTTTAGTTCCCTTCTCCTGCTCAACAACATGCTTGGCAATCATAAGCCACAATTTCTTCCTCAAGTCTTCGTCATCTTCCACCTTGTCAGCTTCAGCCATAGCAAGCTCTGGATCAACCTTACCAAAAGAAAATTTAACAGCTTATAATTCATGCTCTTAGGTTGTGTCCATTGGGAGAGAATGGAATGGAATGAAAAATTAGGAACAAGAGTTATGGAGAAAGAAAGAATGTATGGGTAAATAGTGAACAAAAATTAGGAAGTAAAAAATTTTCTTTGATGAAGATTAGAGGAAAAATGAAAGAGGATGGACATTCCTTCCAAAATTGGTGGGTTAGACTTCTAGTTTAAATTATAAGGAGAGGAATGAAGATAGGAATGAAAATTATAAACATCTCTCTCCAATCATCCCAAATAAGAGTATAAATTTCATCTCATGTCATCCAAGTAGCCACAACCTTCAAGTAAAAGCCGCATAGATGAATCAAACACTTGAAGCACAGAAAACATAACATATAAGAATAGACAAAATCTTTCTACATAGAAAAAAATCTAATTAGTTGTGCACCTAAAGGATGCTTCTCGGTGGTTAATTTTGATTGAAGACCAACTTAACGGTCAGAATATTACAGTTAATTGTTCATAAGCTTTAGATAGTAATAAAATAAAACCATGAATATAACGATACAGAATGCCAAATGGTAAAACTTTGGTAAGTGGAGACCGTGTCACTCTAAAAATATGATGCTTAATATCGTAATTTGGCCAATGGCATCCCTGAAGCATACTGTGGCAACAAGTTTCTTTTGTTTTCTTTTTAATTAGGCTAAATGACGAGTATCTTTAAAATTCTCTACACCAACCTATGTACCATACACAAAAGATGCACAAGAAATTCAAACTATGTCAGGATCGAATCATGTAAATTGAAATCATTACTATTATGTATTAACTACTCTTAACAAACTGAATCATCTACATATTGTTTCTCAGACTAACATAATTTATATTAAGATTCAAGAACATGTAATGAGACAAGGTACAAATAATACATGTCTTCATACTCGGGATAGTGTTACTGCTACCTGAAGAGCAAGAGCAACTGCTTCTTCATGCATAGACATCATGCTGTATATATGTACGCAAGCACGCATCCTCTTCTCCTTGAGGCAAAGGCGCAACGCATATTTGGGATCATAAAAGAAATCAGGGCCATTTGATCGTCCCTTGCCAAATTTACATTGCAAGAACCGCAACAGGGAACTTTCATCTTCCTGAACATGATAAAGAAGGAAACTTAAAGTTAAATTAAATCGCGGTCCTATAAAACCCATCAATTCGTATACATGACCTGCAGACAGACTGACATGGTACGGTAGGCAACTTATGACGTAATCTAGTGGGATGAAATGCACTGGAATGAGATTGGAATTAAACTTGAACTACACTAATGAATAATTATGCATTAAATCCTCCATTCTATTCCTACAAATTAAAACTAGAATTTAATCCCACCAATTTGTAAATGAATACTCATCACATGCATGATAGTCACTTCTGGGTTAAAACCAATATAGTACTATGGGCCTCGGATGGTCCAAGACAAATATAAATGGTAAGTCTTGGTCACAAATATGGAGAGGTATCGGAAAGAATTGGATAACAATTATGGTATGTCTTGCAACTATATTTTAGATAGCTACTATGTAAACATAGTCATAATTTGATTGATAGGCATGCTTATGTATAATGGTTCTTTCACGTAGATAGGTTTGATTTGTATGTTTGTTTAAGTATTGTTAAACTTAAGTATCGTTTGAAACATCAACGAGGTGTGATTGATTGATTGAAAATTGGTCTAATTAATAATACAAGTTGATACAAGTTGGGACATGGTTTTCCCATGATAGATAAATTTATGCATGTTTTATGTTCTGAATTAGTTATCTCGTATTTATTCCTAACAAGTGGTATAAAGAGTCAATGATTGTGATGCTTAAGGTTGGAGGAAAGTTCGATATTCAGTTGTTCAATGGAGGAAACAATTGTACCTTATGGTTGCGTATGGTGAAATATTTGTTAATTCGGTAAAGGTATGTGCAACTCTTGAACACAGCAGCCTAGAGACAAGGAGTACACAAAGCAGGAAAATATGAAGTTATGTCTGGCATGGGCTATTCGATTTGCTCTTGCACTCGAAATCAAGTATCATATTCTTGAGGAATTGTTTAGGCTGGAAGAGATCGTCTAAATTGTTTCAATGTCTTGATCAACCAATTGAATACTTTGGATGAGACTATTGTTACCGGAAGATTGATAAAGTAAGGATTGAATTACTCATCAGATAGAAGGACACTCATGGTAGATGTCATGCCGATAAATAGACATATACCCCGTTATGATGAAAAATGATATTTCAGAAGTTGCTAAATGGGATTTAGCAATACTCAACTGTCGGAAGGATAAGAGAAATCTTTTTGTGTTAGATGAAGAGAATCTTGTTCAAGGGATGCATTGTCGAAAGGACGCCAGTGTCTTGATGGTATTGGTGATCGTTAAATCAGTTGTCAAACTGTATTAGGTTGAAGGGGAGGGGGAGGCTGATGGGTTAAGCTCAATATGGTAGTGTGGGCCATATATGATCCATGGGTTGAATTAATTTTGTGTATCAAGATAACATTAAAAATGATAAGTCTTGGTCACAAAGTTAAGAGTGAAATAAGACTTGAATAACAACTATGGACCTATGGTACATCTTCATGATTAAGTTTGAGATGACTATATACATAGTTGTAACTTGATTGATAGGCATGCATAAGTATGGATGTTTTGGAACATGATTCTTTAACGTAAATGGGTTTGATTTTTATGTTTAAGTATTTTTAAGCTTAAGTATCATTTGAGACACCACTGGGGTGTGATTGATTGTACTAATTTTTTTAGTTAATAATAAAATTTGGAATGTGGTTTTTCCGTGTTATATAACTTTGTGTGTGTATTGCAATAGATTTTATCTCGTATTTATGCCTAAAAAGTATCATCAATGAAATTCTACACCCTATCATATTCGTGACTCTCACCTCATTCATCCTTCATCCTTCTCCTGCATCTCTAATCTCCTTAACATATTTTTGTTCACTCCTATCTCATTCAATTAGATCCAACAAAACACAACAGAAGATCCAAGTGCAGGAGATAGATAGGGAGGATCCGACAAAAGTACAAAATTCCGTGTTAGTTTTATAAGTTGATTCATCTAGTAAAAATTAGATAAAATGAAATACCTTTATGATTAAACACATAAACATTATGTCAAGATTTGGACAATTTTGCAACAAAAGGTATTGACATATAAGTGTTCGGATTGCTTAATTAATAATTTTGAAACATAATGGCACCAAGTTGGAGCATAACTTAGTACATACTAAACCCAACTACATACCATATTTCTACATGTATATCATTTCGTTTCTCGAATTTAAAACTTTCTAACTCCTTTTAATAGAAACAATCTTAAATTAATCTAGAAAAGTTATGAAATCACTAATTTAGGGGGTGTTAAAGTATCACTGTGACTAATAAGTTCCACACAACTCTAATCAACCAGATATCTTCCCAGCTATCGCCCAATGAACAAGAAGCCACGTAAATATTGATACTCATGTAAAACCTTAAAATCAATCATTAATTGGTGTTAATTTTTATAACATGGTTTCTAGAGAATCAAAGAGTGATCGAGCAATGGCAAACTATCACTTTGGCTAATAGTGCCCCACGACATAATATTAATCAACCATGTATCACCCACAGACGACAAGAAGCCAAGTACATATTGGTATTCATACAAAACCTTAAGATCAATCATTTAAAAATGTTAATATTTATGACATGGCTTCTAGAGAATCAAGAACTGCCCTAGCAATGGCATGTGCTTCTAGTGCTAGAAGAAGTCTACAGTTCGCTCCTCAACTCACCACCTTATACTTATAAAAATGAAAACTATAGAAGAAGAAAATTGATTGTCAATGCAACAAAATTTCATTAAATTCAAAATAGTTTTGAATTTACAATTTCAAGGAGAGTTGCAAAGCATCAATCCAGTTTCGAGTTCCCCACAACTCAATACGAATGCGCACATATATCTACCCCATTCATAGGACAAGAAGCCAGTTACGATATTAATGGTGATCCAAAACGTTTAAGACCAATCCTTTCTTTGATGTAATAATTAATATGTGATGCTTACATTCAGTAGCAAGAAAGCTGATTAAAAGAACTTAATGTAGGTAGGATCCCTGTCACCAGATATACCTGCTTTGCATACAAAGAGAGCAACAAGTTATGAGCCCCAGGATCCTCATTCTGCAAACGATGTACACAATATTCCAAATATTTTATAACTTCGTGGGTTTCATTCCTGCAAATAGTAAATAGGAACGGATAAAGGTACCGACCATTATGGAAGGAAAAAAATACCACTAACCAATAAAATTAGCTCTTCGTGCAAACTCAAGATAACTGGTCAACATACTATGTACTGTCTGAAAAGTAGAATTACACAAATATATTAGCTACACTAACTTTAAGAAGGGACGAGACTTGATTGATGAAAAATTACATTCCAGAACTACCTTATCTAGAAATGAGTACACTTTAATAAAAATAAGGATAGAGAAAAGCTAGAGTTTTGTGGTTTAGTTTATTTATCAAGTGTATACTTATCTATTTACTACTATAAGTTCTTTTAGAATTCGAAATTGAGAAGAAAGTTATGCATCTATGTCTTAGCCTTGTTTATAGAAAAGTCCAGAATCAAAACAAATTGCAGGTCATATGTATAATTGATATTCTAATTTACTATTCGTAATATACAACTATATCATAACTCAAAAATATGGAAGTAATTACTAATCAGAATTTTATGAACAGGATCCTCAGTTTTGAAGCAATGAAGGTAGATATAGGTATATATATGGTGCCAAAAGTGAATTGGGGTGTAGATGACTACACACATGTTAAATAATAAACACTAGTCCTGTACTCGTGTCCACTATTCTCCTTCACTAACTGCATAAGAAAATAGTTGGTGATTATTTAAGAGTAGTAAACATTCATTCCTGAGGCCAGAAAGAGTTCATATTGATACAATGTGCTCATTTAAGAATGTTCCAAATTCGTTAGAACGAGATAGAAAAAATCAAAAGAAAACTTCAATCAAATCAAACTTTTAAGTTTTTCGAAGTCAAAACTCAGGTTTTCAAAGTCAAAACTCAATCAGCTTTATGCAATCATTTGTAAACTATATATTATATAGTTCTTAACCAAAAACTCCTCCATACTTTGCATGTGGTTCACTTGAATATCTCATCATGGCAGGAATCAGCTTCCTGGGATTCAAATTGTTAGTGATCATCCAGGACTCAACAGTTTCATACGCATCAAGCATGATGAGCTCTGGTGCAAACTTGTACTGAAACGTAACCAAAAATCTGTTACATTGTTTATCTTGGATACGCACACAACTTATGCATGATGTAATCTGGAAGCATCTAACCAGATTTGCAGATATATTACATTTCAAAGGGGGAAATGATGATCACAATACCGAGGCATTATGTGGAACATGATATAATGTTTTTAAAGGCATGGTATGATAACTTAATTGTTCGACCTAATCCTATAGTTTAGGTATCAGTGAATACCTGAAGATCAACAGGAACAGATGGCTTCTGAAGCACTTCTAGTGCTTTCTTTGCTTCACCTTGCTGAGAAAGAAACCCAACAGACACATCTGAATCTAGTTAATAGGATAATTATATAGATAAGCTACCAAGCTATATTTACATACTTTCTATTTGATAGTTGCATATCTACACGCTATTTGTATTTTACAACCTGTCTAAAAATGCATAGCCTAGAGAATACAGTTGATAACCTGAATATAATGGTGAATTACAATCTCGTACTGCTCCTTCAGATTAGCAAAGTATACCAATTCATCAACTCTACCATAACTGCAGGAAGTACTAGGACAATTAGCATACTAGGACAAGACAGTGTATGAAGGAAATACAATCAAGTTATTATCACTAAAAGAATAACTGAAGTACTAGATAATAGAAACCACGCAAAAGCAAAAAATAGATATCGGTCAATGCACAAAGGAACATGTCAAACATAGCATAACATAGTGTGTGTGTATATGTATAATGAACATCAAAGCATGACACGAAATTACAACATTGACGACCTTTCTAGTAGCTTCATTGTAGTTGCCTCATCCAACACATCCTTCGAGTCGCTAAGAAAAGCACGAAACTCCTTTACGATTGAATGGTATTCCGGACTACGACTCTCGGTAGTGGTTTCATCTTCCAACAGCAATCTATTGATCTAGTAATTGACACAAATCTAAATTTGTTAAACAATTATATACTTTAATTGACCAGTATCAAGTTCACACAACATTACCTCAAAAAGAAAACATATACAGAACATGGCTCCAGGAATACATACATGTTATGTACATCAGCAAAAAAGGAAAGATGGATCCTCATAACAAGCTCGTTACTGCAATTTTTTTGTTAGTGCAAATATAATGGTCTGAAACAGATCTTTCAGTAAAATGGGACACTCAATTTCACATCTACACACCTTTATGGTCTAGCTAATATATGCAGTTACATTAAGTTGTCAAATCATATAGCACATTAACCATTTCTAATTTACGTCAATAAATGATGGGTTTCCTGGAGACCAGTACCAGTTTTTTTATGAATTCGCTATACAGACAGGAGCCAGAACATAAATTTGCAGCACCAAGAATTGCACCCGCTATTTTACATATTTGTTTCAGGCTACTTTAAAATGTAAGCATAAGAGTTATCTTAGCCAAATAACCATCCAGGTAGAAGATATTATCAGAAACAAACCTTGTCCAAGTACAATTCTGTTGTCCATGTAGAAATCATGGTGATTTGGCATCTATCATCTTTATCAAGATTGTCAAGCTTTCGTAACAAGAAAGTTCTCAAAGAGTCCTGCCGATGAAGTACAAAACATGGTAAAGTACACAATTCACATCAATAATTTCATGAAAGCACATCTGTAATTCATGATATGATACATTTTATGATGGACTATGAACTAGTAAATTAAAGGCTGTTCAGATGCTAATAAAAGAAAACTTACAAGTGTTGTGATATTGACCAACAACACTGAAGTTTGGTTGAGAGAGAGAGAGAGAGAGAGAATGGCCTCTTTACCATTTTCACCTAATTTTTGTCACCATCACATCTTCACGTCTCAGATATGTCTACCATAATGATCGAAGTCTTGACATGCAACAGAATTCACTGTGACTTGGGACTTTGGTTTAAGTTTATAAACCTGAATGTATTCACTTCTTAGAGTTCAACCACTATAAAACTATATATTCTCTCTGTTTTCTCCAGAATAGGTACCATTGTATGATGAGCCAACCAAGTGTAATCAACCAAAAGCAAGCCAGTAGAATTCTAAGCACTGTAATATGTGTATATTCAAATAACACGTCTATCTTGTGAAATTCAGATTCCTATCGTCATAGCTAGCAGATTCATCTTTTTAAGATTGTCCAATAAAAGAAAAGTCTCTCCACCCCTAGGCTAACTGTTCTCCTACCAGTTCACATGTTTCCAGTAATTTGAACAGTGGAAAGGTTGTGTGAACTCCCAAAACTTTAATTACTGAAACTCATTACAAAGTTTTCCATTACTAGAATACAACAGTCATTGTAACGTATACAAGAACAATGTTGACAATGTTTTGGAATCCATAAAGAGTAAGGACATACAATATAATATTATAAGGAAAAAACAAAACATGGCCCATGAAGAATGTGCATAGGTATCTAACAAGCTATGAAAACTGATAGAGAAAGATATAGCAGTTTAATTAAGGTGAAAAGCAGATTCCGAAGCTGAAAGAAACTAACAGAGATGTGCATAAGTAAACGGTGCAGCAAAACGAATTTGGACAAGATTAATTCGTTAAGATTGCAGCTAAATGTTGTAAATAGATTACAAAATAAAAGATATAGGTTAGAGTTAATTATATATTAATTTGATATTATTATCTTTTATATAAATTGATAGAAGGAATTCAATGAATAGTACCTGTTCACCAATGCTAATAAACTTCAATGTGATCTCTTCGAAAGACAAGATGTAATTGATCTGCAAAATTCAATTACCCTAGTTAAGAAGGGTCTCTTCTTTAGCTAAACAGAAAAATGGCATTGATAAACTGAATGCAATTTCTAGATAACAAATACAAAACAAATTTTAGGCAAACTGAAAACATATATGGCTTATTTCTCCAGTTTGTAGCACCACCTCATTCTAAAATTAGAGTATGCGCCTAACATGATTGTGAACAGAATATCTTCTTGTCATCGGAAGATGTGAGGCATCGATTAACCAGATATGTAATATCTTACAGATTTACAAAACTATGAAATATACCATTAAGCAATGTTGACTGCACAACAATAAGTAACCCTACCTCTAAACTTAAAGTTACTATAGTGTTTTCCTTAAATATCCGAGGGTTCAATTTAACAGCTTTAATAGAAATAAAATAACAAGGAAAAATATCAACATTATTCTACTAAAACATGTGCTTAAATATTATTCACAAAAGCTCATCTGTCCAGATTTTAATAAGTTTATAATTATGTGATTAATTTGAAATGACTGGTACTTGCACTCTACAATATATAACTCCAAGAAGTAAAGTACTACAAAGGATTCAAATCCATGATACATATCTTTGTTCTACTTGCTACCACTTAGAAAACGCTTCATGTAAACTTTCACAATCTCTACTTCGAAATTCATAAAACGTAGCAGGAGATATAACTTCAATACTATATACACATACACCAACAAAACAACATAAACTTAAATAAACTATGTAGTTTAGATTAGAGTATGCATGTTCAGCTTTAAAAACTGTGTCGGTTGAGAAACAAGTAAATTATGATATACTAATTAAGTATCAGCTCAAGTTCCTGGTACAAGAATTGAAACCCTAAGATTTTGATGATCAAGCATAACAGAAAGTTACGAGCTTGTTATAGCTTAATATTTACTGTAGGCTCTATAATAGCTTGATATATTTTCTTGAACTAACAAGTTTTATATGAAATTTAGTTAACATTGCAGTAAGCTGTTATTACAAAAGTAACAAAACAGCTTGCCAAGATACAGTCCACCAGATTTCAATGTCTTAAGTTATAGGATTCGAATAAGATTCTATATATGTTCATTTTTGTCTATATAATATGTTTTAATATATATATTTAAGCTCAACTTTTTTATTAAAACGTTTTCCCTAAAATATAGGAAATAGTTTTGATTTCAAACTCTTTTAAATATCAAACTACTTCTTATTCTTTCTAAAACTTAGGAGATCTATTTTGAACATGGTTAATTATAAGATGTAGTGTTAACTAAATTTCCTGTAAAACTTGTTAGTTCAGGACAATATAACAAACTATAATAGATCATACAGTAAATGTTAAGTTATAACAACCTCATAACTTGTTGTTATGCTGTGATGCTCGGACTCTCCGAATGGCCCATCCGCACCCGTGTCGCCATGACACGACACAACACGGACATGGGGATCCGGGTCCGGATCCGGAAAACGGGCACTTCATCTATGTTAACTTGCATCAATGTTAAAAATATGTTCTGTGTGTGTGTATATATATATATAATTCTTTACAACTTGCGCATAAATGTACAAAAAAGTAACTCGTTAAAAGTTTATAATATATATTATTTTATCTTTATATTTTGAGTTATTAATTATTTTTAGAAAATAATTTATTTTATATAAAGTAATTGCCGTGTGCAAATCCAAGTGTCAGATTCTTATAAAACGTGCACAAGAGTCTTCAATTTTAGAGTTTGAAGAATCTAACACTCTGATTTGTCTCCGTGTCGGATCCTTCTAAAAGAGTCCGAGCATCATAGTTGTTATGTGCTATCATCAAAATCTTTGGGTTTCAATCTCTCCCTTTTTGATGATTACGCCCCTGTTTTCAGGAGATATAACTCCCCCTGAATCTATGAACTTTCCTGCATACCATGTCAGAAACAGATAAAGCATATACTCATGCAACACTTAACAAGTAAAACACCATAAACCATAATCATTCCTAAAATCCAAATCATCCAACATGAAACCACATAAAATCCAAAATAAACATCCAAAAACCAACAACCAACTAGCAAGTAGCAACAGTACCATCATCCAACAACAACATAGAAACCATAATCCATGAAAAAACTAGTTCAGAAAAGCAAAAGTTCAGAAATAATTGAACGACATTTATAATCTTATTTTTCGATGGAGAAGTGTTATTCTTTAAATACCTGAGCAAGAGGAGAATGTCTTGCACAACTACCCAATGAATGACAATGATAATATTTGATGCCATCAATTATTTAATGATACGTAAACATTGCTTAGGATTAATTAACTAGCCAGCGTTAAGAAAAACACTAAATACATTGCAATAATTACACATAAAAATACTACAGCATAACTTACTTTTGCATAGAAAGATGCTGCTCTCACAAAATCCTTGGCAGAAAAAGCAACTTCAGCCTGTGGTGATAATCGTTACAGGTCAATTAACTAATATAATGATAAGAATAAAGACTGTTAATCAATATATGTTTTTAATATCATACAGAAGCATTTCCCTTGCCAGATATAGAAAAATATGAGCTTATGTATAAAACTTGCAAGTGAGGCATGTCATTAAGTTTGAGTGAATTCTAACTTGCTCTAGATAGACTTGGTCTCGTTGAAATGGATCGCGGCAATTCGCCAAAGCTTGAGCATACACCTTCAAGTCCAGGTATACCTTCCACATGTCCCGGCCTTCATCATTCACAGAGACCTAATTTGTGTTCAAATTTGACATGTGAAGAGTATATAACAATGTCGTTATGTTGTTGAGTTTAGAACAAAAATAGTAACCTCGGACCTGAAAGATTGAGTTCTGGTCATATGTGTAGAACAATCCAGCAGAGGCATCACTACACAATCCAAGTATACCACTTGATACCGCTTCTGATGTTTGATCAAAATGAAGTTCCTCTACAATTTGTTCGCTAATACGATTTACTACCTGCAAGACAACAAAATAAAAATTGAGAGATAAAGGAGTCAAGATTACAAAGCAAGACTCACAAGAATCTACAAGAATGTTCTGCAAACAAAAGAAGGGCAGTTAATATTTAACTACAGAAATATCTTAACCTAGTTCCCTTGTCTATAAACCTGGTATGTATGATTTAGAAATAAAAGCAGTTGAAAGAAAAAAATTGTTTACAGACTCACCTTAACCTTATTCCCAATAAGTAGCAGGAAGTGATATTCAGAAACTGCAAGGGAACTAGGTTTAGTAGCTCCAGCACCTTCAATCAATTTTGAGTAATCCAAAAGAGCCTTGTTTTCCACAAAGTTTTGGTCTCCATTGGGTGAACTATCAGTAACATTACAAACAAAAATTCCATTTTAAACGCCAATAATCTCTGTTTACCACAATCAATATATCTAGTACATATTTAATCACATAAAATATAAGATACAAAATGGCATTTATGACCTAAAAGCCATCCACAGACTTCAAACCATTCCTTCTTAAAGCATATATTTGGAAAAGGATGATGAATGGCATCTTGTACCTATGTTGTGCACCAAAATTTAGCCCACCATGGTAGATACCTGCTCCAGAAAGCCATGCAAAATGTATTGCCCGTCTCTGCTTGATAAAGAAATGAAGCTCACTGCCAGACATGAACAAGGAAATTGATGTATAATTGATATATAAAGAAATCTAAATTTTACACGTTATCTTAGACAAGAATCTGGGAACATCCGTATTTTCCTAAAAATGGATGAAGTTTATGATTAAATAAGACACTTTTTTAGGTGACAAGATATAAAGTGAACTTAAGTAGCCATAAAGCCTTGGCCCAAGTCATTTTTCAGACACCTGAGTTCAAGTTTTTACTTTGATTAATATGAATCTATCATCATTCAAGGGAACAGATTTCCTACCAGGCCAATTTCGAACGAACAGGTGAACCTAAATTATGACATTTGGTAGCCTCTAGCAGACAACAATAAATTTATATATAATTCACTGAATTGAATTAATGGACTGATTTAAATGATAACGATAAACTTTAGCAACAAGCAAACTAATAATATCAACCAGATTGTCATATAACTTAGTTCAGAATGCTATATTTGATAATGCACTATAAAATGATATAATAATCAACTCCATCGTAGCACTAAACATTACAATAAACCAAAGTACTTGCCTGTTTGGTATATCTCCAGGAAGTTCCATAAAATGAACCGCACGATCTGTATAACTCGCAAAGACAGCCTGCAAATACATGAAAATCAATAAGAATTGATTTTATCAGTATCATCACTTAGTGCATCATCTAGAACTCCAAAATAACAATATATTATCAATATATATAGTATCAAAAAATTATAAAGCCATCTAATATGAGCCTGTTTGGGCTTCATTTAGGTTAGTGTGATGTTCCTTTAAGTTAGTCTAGTAGTGTTTGGGTAATCTGATTTATGATTAACTTAAAGTTAAAAAGGGTTCATAAGTAAGAAGTTATAAATAGGTAATTTTTAAGCTTATATTCAACTATTACGTTTTTTTTTATTTTTAATCCCTAATTTTCCTTCCATGAGTTACTTTATTTTATTTGTAAATAATATTAATTTTATTTTTCCAAGTAAAGTTTTACTTTAAATAAAAAATTATCAAATATTTAACACACTTTAAGTCAAATTATCCAAACAGAAGAACATAACTATAAGTAAAAAATGATTACATCATGCAATGGGATCGTGAAAGTATGGAGATATTACAACAGAAAACAGCGTACTAGCATGTCTTAGACTTGGGCCAGTCTACATCATGCATCCTCTGCAGTTTGTAAGTATAAATTTGTAACTTTTTTCCAGATATGAAACAGTGTAAAGTATGAGGTAGCATGCCACCAGATAATTCCAAAGTCCAACTTAAGAAGAATGGTCTCAAGAATTTCTATCAACGTCAGGCTTTTAGATAAATTAAATGCTTGAAAACAGAAAAACCTTATTTGGGTTATACTCGTATATAATAGGGTGTTGAAAGCGCTAATCTCAACTATGCCAGAAGCCAAGAATATGATGGCTAAACCTTTCTCTTATACTCAAATTCACTTTGATGTGCAAACTCGGGCTGGGCACTGAAAATGAACGTATTCAATGTGAAATGCTGCATCACCAGGGTCTGGAAGATTCCACATGTACACAACTTTATCCTTATTTATCATAGAAAGGTTGTGACCTTGTGGACACAAAGTATACACTCAAAGATATGTATGATCAACATTTTTATTCGGTTAGAAAGATATCCAACAAATACATACACACAGGTTGCTTCCCAACTCAAACCCCTCCCCTGGAAAGAGGGGAGTGGAAGTGGATAACCCATTTAAATAAACGTACTAGGTGTATGTACAATTTGACTGCCCAACTGGGTAATAGCCCACAAACTGGAAAACCAGAAAGAAATAGACTTAGACAGTAACTTACATCCAGTAATCCTATCCCTGTGAAGGAATAAAGTCGTGTAGGGGTAACAGCCATCACATAATATCTAGTTCCATTGCTTGTGCTAGCAGTTTCCATCTGCAGATAGAAATCGAGAAGACAATATAACTTAATTAGATAATTTACTAATTATGTAAAAAAGTTTGCAAATAAAAAGTTTCATTCCTTTTAACTTATTATACAAAACTATGAAACATATCTTAACAACCAAGTTCATAAAGCACAATGAACAGTCATTACTCAAGCTGTTGAAGGGAAACAAAGCTTACATGTAAGTAAAGAACAGAGGGAAGGGGAAGATACATACCTGTAGATCTTTGAAAGCTTCTGGTAATTCTCTAAGTTCAAAAAGGAACTTTATATACTTTTCCCTTTTATCTTTCTCATCAACAGCAATTTCATGCAATTGGCCATTGTCGGCCCCGAGAATCACCTCCCTCGTCGAAGCTGAAAAGATGTTAAATATATATACAGGAAGTGAATTAGTTTGTTGAGGGGATATACGTAGAGTATTTATTGTGGGATAACAAAGTAATTGACCTTCTGTTATCTGTTGTCTATTCCAGGCAACAGCATTCACCACAAGGCCTTTCAGTTTGTTTAAAATTCGTGGTTTGGTCCATTTTGCATGCATGTAGAATGTATCAGCACCTCCATTGCCCACCACAGTGGCAATACAATGGCAGCCCCCAGGGTCAACAAAAACGCTGTGAATGGATTGTTCACCGGGTCGACCCACACCCGCAGATAGATCAATATCTAGGCAGTTGGGATTAGAGAAATTAATAAGGAGTTCCTACATTAGAGGGCCTTAAAAAGAGAAATAAGTTGAACAAATAGGATTATAATACAATGGCTCTCGAGGCAATTTACCCTAAAAAACATAAAATAACAATTATTATCATACTCAAATGTAGAATCCAATTCGAAATAAATTTAAATCTAGTAGCATTCAGCAGTACAATTTAACCTTAAGGACACATTAAAATTTGCCACACGCTGCAATGCAGGAGTTGATGCTACGCCGCATTAGATCATCACTTCTATATTTCCAATTACGCAAGTTAATTAAGATGTTGCCGACTGAAGTATACTACAGTAATCAGTAGCATGATTTGTTTGAGCGAGGTGTTAGTTAGGAGGGAAAATAGTATATTAAATGTTCCGCAAGTAGTAAAAATGTGTGATGATCTGTAGCAGAATAGGTTAATAATGGATTGGAATATAATGGATATATAAACTATGTGATCTCATAAAGACACTCTTAAGCCTTATCTCCCAACTCGCTATATTTATTTTTCTTTGTGTAAGGCATAGACAATATATGTAATATAAAGCAACATACCGGAAGAATGTCCAACTCCGAAATCGTGCCTAATAACCCAACCTTTACTAGTTCCTAAAACAATGACATCATTCCCGGCGGCCATACAAGTGATAACTCCATGTCCTTTGGCCGCGTATCTCTCGAGAAGATCTACGGTAAACACTTGCCTTCCGGCCTCCATATACTGCATTCAAATTCCCCAACCCTAACAGTTACTTAAAACAAACCGTAACAACTGAAAAATGAAGGCATTGAATTAACATAACTTAACAATCCGATATCGTAAAGCGACAATTCGACAAACAATATATTATGATCTGATGAGAGAAGTAAAGATATTATGATTACCTGTGATCGGAGAATTGAACACAGCTGTGTAAATGTCGAATTGTGGTTTGGAGTGTTGTAAAAAGTGAGGGGGGTTAACTAGTGGACCCACCGCACCATAAGAGGCCCCAATTACCACTAAATCAACAGGTTCGAGTGACAGAGCAGCAGGAGGATATAAGGGGGGGGGGGGTTTTGGCACGAGGAGACGTAGGTGTTATATGCGTTTCTGGTGATTACAAATTGAACACTGCCAACAAGACCTCGGCAGATGGATTGAAACTCCGGCGGTATGTGCTGGAGGAGAGCAGGCTCTAATTACGAGATGAAATTTTCGTATAAAAATAATATTGAAGCGAGCTATGGAAGATACATGTATAAACAATTTTTACTCTGCCTATTGCATGATTGTATCAACCAAGTGTGGGATTCATTTTCAATAATACAAATTGATTAGTATTATTTTAAATTTTTAGATTTATACATATATATTTAAATATTTTAGGATTAAAATGAAACTCGAATTTACACTTTTAATTATTTATATATATTATTCGGTTAAATTCAGAATTTTAAATGAATTTTAAAGTTTCAAATAGGTGATGAATCTGATAATGTTAGTAATTAAATTAAGGTAAAACTCTTTTTAGTTATTAATTTATTTTTCAATTAATCTACTCGATCACTTCCATCCTCTTTCTTCCCTCTTATGTTAAATTTATGTAAAAAATTCTATCTATAAAATTTTAATTTATCATTAAATCATGTAAAAAATGATATAATTAGTGAAAATATTCCTTTTCCGTGATGCATGACATCTTTTTAAATACTTTTAATATATAATAAATTTAAAATACTTAAAACTATTATTTTATAATATCTTTCAAAAAAATTATTTTTAACAGCAATCTCAAACATAAGTCTTATTTCAATAAAAAAAAAATGAGTAAAGTGCACTTCGTGTACCTGTACTTTTTGTGTCAGGCCACTTTAGATACTGACCTTCTAAAACTACCAATTTAGGTACTAAAATTTAAATTTTGTTATAAAATGTGTATCCCCGTCAATTCTGTCTTAACTCCGTTACTTTAGTTGAGGGTATTTCTGTTTATTAATTATCAAGCTTTTTGGGTTTTAATTACTTCTTCTCTTTCTTCATCACAGAACATTCATTCTCCCGCCTGTTTCTTGTTGTCGTTCGAAGAAGACAATGGTGTGGATGCGAAGAGATGTTAAAGACAAGAATGTGTACTCCCCTAATGAGTGTCCTAATTATGGAGGTAATATTTCTCTGTTTCAATTAGGGTTTGTATGTATAAAATGAAACTAGGGTTTATGCATTACCGTATGATTCAATGTTTGTATGTATAGACGAAGTTGGTTGCATGCAGTAAAGTTATTTTTTGTCATTTGTCATGAACTAGTTGTTCCCCTTGTGCTTGATGGCTCCATTGTGGTCCCTTGTGTTTTATACTGTAACATAGGCTTCGATTAAAGTGTGTTCTTTATATTTTTTTACAGTGGTAATATGTTTTTTACAGTGCTAATTTATACTACACATCTAATAAGCATGTGTCTTATTTTATAGTATTTTGACAGTTATCAAAGAAGTGTTTTGACTGGTTAAATGAGAAGCCTAGAAGCCAGTGGTCAAGGAGTGCATTTAGAAGCATTTGTAGGAGTGACATGTTTGTTAACAGCCATTGAGAGGTTTTTAACAGTACCATAAGGAAATACAGAGATCTTCCAATTATTTCCATGTTCAAAGCTATTCACAATGACATTATGATGAGGATCCAACAGAGGAGAGACAAAATGCTAAATAGTTATGCACTTAATCCAATTTGTCCTAATGCAATGAGGAGGCTGCATAAGTAAGTGTTTCATTACTACAATTATTGTGATAGTATGTTGGACATTGTAGTTACTTAATTTAGACTATAATTTTGTAATTGGCTAGGGCAATTGATCAAAGTAAGAGATGTCATGTTATTTGGAGTGGAGGTGCAAGGTACCTGGTTACAATGTCTGCAGGTGGCTATGAGATGGTTGTAGATTTGGAAGCACATAAATGTGCCTGCAAGAAATGGGAACTATCAGGGATCCCCTGTTACCATGCATGTGCTTGTATAGCTTGGAGCAAAAAAGCATTTGAGCCATTCATTCATAGATCTTATAGTAAAGAAATGTTTTTGGAGTGTTATAAGTATATAGTGGAGCCTATATGTGGAGAATCAGAATGGGACCCAACAAATTTTCCAAGACCATTGCCACCTGAGGATAGAGTTCAAACAGGTATGCCTAAGAAGAAGAGAAACAAGGCTACTGATGTTGTTTCCCCAAATACAACCAAACTTAAGAGACAAAACACAAAGATCAAGTGCACATATTGTACTGAACTCAGTCATAATATAAGGACTTGTCCAGCCAGGGTAAGCCATATTATACTTGTATGGTTGATTTAATCATTCTGTGATTTCTTGCAGTGATACCAAATTTTGTTGAAACAGGAAGCTGACAGAGTAAATGGATGTGAGAAAGAAATCAAAACAAGGACTAAAGGCTCAAAGAAAGCACATACCACAGATGGAGGACAAACTGCTACTGATGGAGGACAAGAGACTGCTGGAAAAAAATGTTGGAGGAGGACAAAAAGCAAATGCAGGAGCCCAAACTGGTACTAAGAAGGCCATGAATCAAGATGGCAATCAAGGTGGTATCCTGCATAAAAAGCCTGTAAGACCTAGAGTACAAAACACATCACTTGGCATTCAACCACAGAAGACTAATGCTAAAGGGCAAGGGACCACAACAACTAGGCAAAATATTGAGGCAACAAGGACAGAAATGCAAGTAAAACTAAGGGAAAATCCAGTTTGGAAGATTTAGAATAGGGACTGTGCTTTTGGATTGTGCTTTTAGAATGTACTTTTGCATATTTATAACTTTTGGAGGTAGTTGTTATTTAACCTAACTTTTGGATTGTACTACTAGTATTGGCCTCTTGACAATGTTATTTATGAAAGAATTTGAGTACTAATTTATGAAGGCATTTGAGTATTGTGTCAATCTCTATTTTATTGTGTTCGTTTATGTAATTTTTGAAGCCGACAAAGTATTGTATTTGTAAAGACATTCACTCTTCATAAGTTTTCAATTCCAAATACATAACATATAAAGTTCTAACTAACAAACTAGCAATAAAATTACATCAAACCAACAATTTCAAGCAATTAGAATAACAAGACAAGGACTTAGGATAACAAGCAATTTCATTACATCAAACCAGCAAATTGATACATCAAGCTATCAAACCATTCATACATAAACATCCCTTAATAACAGAAACATCAAGCTTCATAAAATTAAGAACATAAACATCCTTAATAACAATTTGCATCAAGCTTCTGCATAACATCTTTAAGAACATAACTATCAACTACCAAATTCATAAACTTAATCATCAACATCTAAAAACTAAAATCTACATCTTCATCTTCATAAGCTTCTGCATCAAGCTCTTCAACACTTTCATCATCAGGGAGGGCAGTAACCATCAAATTCATCAACACAGAAAAAACAACAAACATAAAAGCCACTGTAACTGTTGGGTCCCGGAAGTATCGTAGAAGGGGGGTTGAATGCGATACTGACAACAATTTAAAATTCTTTTCAGAATTGAATTTGCGGAATTAAATTATTGCTTAAGCTGAGGGTTAGAGTCGTTATAGTGTTTGGGAGGCTGACTTACTAGCTTTCTATTTTTATGATATAACATTTAAGATATAGAAAATTAGCAAGTAAGTAAACAAGATTCAAGTTAAATATGTATATTAAACTTGAACGGGTGTTACAATATCCGGTAGAATAAACTTTAATTCCTAGAACAAATTTGACATGAATTGTTCTACTTTAGGAATTAAAATCAAACCAGCACAGAAAGTCTGTGAATATTACAATGCAGACAAATTCTGAATTTGAACTGATTTTTCTACTTCTGAATTATGAAGCAAATGTCTCATATTTATAGAGGAAATTCTAAGCTTGTATGACCTTTTTGACTATGACTTAATTTCAAGAAAATAACCCTTGTATGACTTAATAAATCGTTGGGCATGACATATTCTGGTCGGTATGACTTACTGAAGCTCGGTATGACTTTCAGAAATTAGGTATGACTTATTTTATTAATTAAAAAAATCGGTATGACTTTTTTAATTAAATAAAAAATCAATCCACTTGCTCCAGCATGACCTTTTAACTTGAATAGCTCGGTATGACTTATTATCCACTCGGTATGACATTTCTCTTTTCTCTCGGTATGACATTTCAATTCACCTGCCATTTTCATTTCTTTTCCACTTGTTTGGACATGTGGCAAGCTGTGATTGGCTAAAGAATTCTCCTGCCAAATTCAAATTGAAAGGGGCCTATTTCGTCTTATATGGATAGGCTCCGTAGAAATACTTTTCGACCCGCACAGCTTATAATCTTTGATTAATAAATAATAAATTTAATTCATAAATTATAAAAATAAATATCTAATATTATTTAGATATTTAAAAATATAATTTATTAAATAAATAAAATATTTATTAATTAAATAAATCCTTACGCTCTAAGCTGCGGTCTTCTGATGGTCTGGAACCAAACTCATTTTGACTTGCAAATGATAAATCAATTCCAACTGGGGTTCCACCTTTAAGAATATATGACTCCGCATTTCTTCTGTGTCATTTCTTTTACCGCCTTGTCTTCAAGTCAGTACCGTATCTCTTTGAGCTTTCAGCTTCTGTCTTCTGTCATTCTAAAATAATTCTAAATTAATTAATCCTTTAATTAATTTAAGAAATAAATTAATTCTGAGTGAATTAATTTACTAATTAAATTAACTAATTAATTTAATTAATTAATAGAGAATTAAATTAAAGGCTTGACTATTGTTGATGTAGATAAGACTCTTCTGTTCTTCAACAATAACCTTTTTAACCACTTGAACTTTTTGATGACGAATCTTCACTGACATTGTTGACACCCTGTGCACTGGTCTGGTTCACGGATGACTAACTACAATGTTGATTCTCATTTCTACTGTAGTGGTCTTTGTGTCTTGTCTTGTCTTGTCATGTCATGGCTTCTTTTTGTTCTTCCTCTATATTCAACATTTATTATTTACTTCGCTTTCTTATCTGAGTTGAGTTGTCATCTATTTATTACAAATAGGACTAGTAATATGACTTTCAATTCTTTTTAGGACCTCAGCGCTTACCATTGCACCAAAACTCCGGAGTGATAGTGAGGTGCTACTTTATTCCCTTAAGGGAACAGTCAGCGCCAACGTTTCGAATAGGCAAGATGCTGGATATTCCCAACAATCCCCCCAGCATATTGCCAATATTCAAGCAAATGCCTTACGTTGAGACTCGAACACGTGACCTGCTCTGATACCACTTTTTAGGACCTCAGCGCTTACCATTGCACCAAAACTCCGGAGTGATAGTGAGGTGCTACTTTATTCCCTTAAGGGAACAGTCAGCGCCAACGTTTCGAATAGGCAAGATGCTGGATATTCCCAACAGTAACCAACTGTTTCTTCTTCAAATTAGCAATCTGAGCATCATGCCTCTCTCTCATTTTGTTCAACTTGTGAAAAAACATATCATCCCTCTTTATCTGGCGGTCTTGAAAGAACTTGATAATCTCCAAGGTACGATCTCCAAGCGGTTCTTCATCGATCCACACATGGTATCCGCACATACCCTGTGGACAAGTCCTAAATCTTCTCCCAGCATTTACTCCATACCATTGTGTCTTCACCACACTCATTCGGTAACAATCACAAGCAAGATTCAATACTGCATCAACTTCAGACATATCTGTCATCTTGGTTTGTAGAAGGGTGAAAATCATTCAAATGAAATTAGGGTTTTCAATATGTTTTACTGAAAGGGGATGAAACGTTAGTGTATATATAGCTGTAGCTGTTATAATAGTAATAGACAGAAATACCCTCAACTAAAGTAACGGAGTTAACACAGAATTGACGGGATACACATTTTATAACAAAATTTAAATTTTAGTACCTAAAGTGGTAGTTTTAGAAGGTCAGTATCTAAAGTGATCTGACACAAAAAGTACAGGTACACGAAGTGCACTTTACTCATAAAAAATATATACCGATCAAAAAATATCTGGAATATCTCTAATAAACATATTTAATATTATATACTAAATTATAGATATTTATACGTGTTTCCTATTAGAATTTCAAAATTTTCTTTAAAATCCTAAAATATTTATTTAATATTTTAATTAAATTACAAAATCCTTATATTCAATTAAGATTTCTTTAATGTTTTAAAATTTAAAAGTATTGAAAAGTAGATGGATTTTTTAAATTTTTTATAAAATGATAGATTTAATCAAAAAATATATAAATTTTTTAAAACTTATCAAAAAATTATTTAAATCATAAAACCTCTACACCGGTACTATAAAATTCTATATTCACTTTTCCAAATTGCATATAAAATTAAAACCGACAATAATTCTTTAAAAAATCATAAATTGCAATACTATTAAGACAAAATTGCAATTTGCATACCTGAAGTTTTTTATTTTTGTACTTTAGTGGTCGGAATAAAAAAGTAATCATTTATATGGCTAAATATACTTTTTAAAGCACTTTAAGGTTTCCGAAAAAAATAATGGACCATTACGTTTTTGAAGGATAAAATGGTCAATTCAAGCTTATAACGACCATATTGTGTATATATCTCAACTTTAAACCGTAGTTTAAAACAACTCAATGATTAGAAACTCAGATTTAATGGCTAATATATACTATAACGATATCTGAATTTAATAAAATTTGAGTTTCTAATCATTGAGATATTTTAAATTAGGATTTAAAGGTAGTGATATATACAATATAACCGTTATAAACTTAAATTGACCACTTTATCTTTAAAAAACGTAAGAATCCATTACTTTTATAACGTTCATCTTTTGCAGGCCTTAAAATGCTTGAAAAAAAATATATTTAACCATGCAAATAATTACTTTTTTATTCCGTCCACTAAAGTGGAAAAAAAAAAAAAAAGGTATACAAGTGCAATTTTGTCTATTATTAATCCGACTGAATACAGACTAATAAACATATTTGTAAGGAAAAAGGGGTTTAAACTGAAATGGAGCGTGTGAAAAACAGTCATGGAGCGCTCTCTCAACGTTTAATTTCCTCCAACGGTCAAAACATGTTCCCTTCATTTTAGCCTCTTTGCTCAAGAACCCTAAACAATACACAATCAATCAATCAATCTCTTCTCTTTCCTATCTTGTCTACTCTAATCTTGTGTGTATTCTCAAAATGAGTGTTAATCTTCGTTACCCACAATCCATGAATTCATTAACAGATCTTCAAATCTATAACAACGCTGCTTTCGACAATGTCGAAACCCATGTCAATTCTTCTTGCTCCCCTCCTGTTAAATCTGTGAGTCTCTCTGATGTTAGTAAAGAAAATCAGAGTCTTGTAAGCCCACTTAACCGTAATGGGGCTACTGGGGTTTCCAGGATTCAATTGATGAAAGAAGGGGTTCGCGATGAGAAGAAGATCGATATCGAGATCGAGGAGATTGAGAAAGAAATTAGTCGGTTATCGGAAAGATTACAGGTGCTTAAATTGGAAAAAGAACAGAAGAATGTTAAGTTAGTCGAGAGGTGTGTGAGGATTGTTCCTGCTAAGTTTATGGAAGTGAAATAGAATGCGAGGAATAATAATTCAGGGGATGTGAAAAAGAGTGATGAGAGTTTGTTGTTGAGTGCGAAAAGGAAGGGTTTGAGAAGGGGTGTTAGTATGTGTCCTGGTGAGATTCTTGCTGGTTCGTCGCGTAGGGGTTTGAGTTTAGGCCCGTCGGAGATTGCTTCTGGAATGAAATTTAGGCAAATGTATAAGCCAGAGATTACGCCTGTTGATTCTATGAAGAGTAGGCGGAAATCGTGTTTTTTGAAGCTAGGGGAGATTGATGAGGTGAGGGCGATTAAAGAGAGGGGGAAAAGTGGTAGTCTTAGTCCGAAATCAAGAAAGGCGATGAATATAACTCAGGGTTCAAGACAAGCTTTAACTACAGTGGGATCAAGAAAGGGTGTGAAGAAAGATGATGGGGTTCTTGCCGCAATTCAGCCGAAGAATCTTTTCAAGGATGGGGAAAAATCAGTTGCTGCTAAGAAACCAGTGAAATCTGGTAGGGTTATTGCTAGCCGGTATAATCAGAGTACAATTCTGTCTGCTATGAGGAAAAGGTCTTTACCGGAAAATGATAAAGACGAGGGCAGGAAGTTTGATAGAAAACAGTCTTTATCTGTTGGGAAATCACGGGAAAGTATTCCTGAGTATAGTGGATTTCAAGGTACTAAAAGTTGCGTGAAGAAGAGATGGGAAGTTCCAAGCGAGACTGTTGTTTGTGGGAATATCATGGCGCCTGATGTGCTTCCGAAGATTAGAACTGCCCGATATACTATTGATACTCCAAGGGACTCGGGAGCTGCAAAGAGAGTAGCTGAATTGATAGGGAAGAAATCATATTTTTGCAATGGTGAAGATGTGGACTCGTCAGTTTGTCAAGAACTGAGTTTTGCTGAAGAGGAATAAATGGAAATGTTGAGTGCAAGTAAGCCTTTGTTTGCTTTCTTGGAGTGTTAATATGGTTTTCTTAATATGCTTCATTTTTTGAGTTGTGAGGTTAGTGATTGTGGGGCAAATTCTGCTTTTGCTTCCTTGAAATAGTTTGGTTATAAGATATTGTTGCATTCAGTTTGGTGTTGTTATATAATACATCAGTAAAGCTTTCTAAATTTGATCTTCACATGATGAAGAGTTTAAACCATAAATTTGTGTTGCGATGAATGTTAGCTATGGTCGGAAGATAGAAAAAAGAGAACTATATGTTCCTTCTTAGGCGCAACTTGTCTACTTCTATTATCTACCCTTCCGGTCACCATGTGATTTGTATGTTCTTATAGTAAATAACACATTATGTATGTAATTTGGGAAAATAAAAAGGCCTTAAATCTAATCTAAATATCTCCTAGTAGCAAACTATAGGTCTAACAACTAAGATATAAGTTTTAAACATATCTGAAAACATGTTTGCCCCCCAGTGCAAGAGAGTTTAACCTCTTAACCAACAACAAGCAGTAGCTAAACCCATAAAAGGCTAAACAAAGTATTAAAAATTTACACTGAAACCTATTTATTCACTGCCAATATAACAGCATCCGCACTTAAACAGACCCCATATCTTCTAATATGTATGAACATAAATAAACATCTTATTAGTTTACATAACATTAAACTGACCAGTATGGTTATCACAGTGCCAAGTTAAGCCTTGAAGCCCGACTGCCTTTGAGAAGACTAGTCGACAAGTTGCCCAACTAGTCATAAAATGTTGACAAGTTGTTCATATATACATATATTTACTAGATTAAATAAATAATATTGCTAAACACATTAATTTTTCAATTTAAATCAAAAGTAATAGAGTAGTAAGTACAAATTAAGTATATTTACTACAGAATAACATCCAAATACCAGATATCAAACATGTCCAAGTAAATAAAAACTTAAGTGATGACGAAAATTAAGCAAATAATTCATGTCAGTATTAAGTTCATCTCCATCCCTTGTGTATTGTCATTGGTCAAAACTGGTGAGTGTACACCATAATCATGGTTATCACGGCATGTCGGCACCAGGTCGGGCGTTGAAAAGCCTCGGCACCCGAGTATCTTCGAGTCAACTGATAACAATGCTGACTAGAAAATTTGAATCTCTTAATGGGAAAGCTCAACAAACCCATCAACTTTGTACACCTGCAAATAACTGAAGAATAACAGAAAATTTGAATGGATAAATAAAATACATTAACAAAAGAATATAATGTCAGTAATTTTATATATATGGATTGTGATGTCAGTTGTAACTTGTAAGATATTGCTGTATTTTATTTCAGTCTATCACCATAATATACATATTAGTAAGCTATCTAAATTTGATCTCAGAGAATCAAAGTTGTTCCAAGATCAATTAGCCTCCCAGGGCTCAGAGAATCAAAGTTGTTCCAAGATCAATTAGCCTCCCAGTTAGTGGCTAAAAGGCTAAGCAGACTAATTGAAGTTTACACTTGTTAATGACTTCTTTCTGAAAGCTCAGTATACTTGGGTAAACAGCTTTCAGAATAAATGTCGTTCTCAGACGAAGTCAGATGCAATGATTAGGCGTTTAGAGCAATAAAATCATTTTACTTCAATCAGGATGTTAATATTCGATACTGACCTGTGAGTTCGACATGATATAAACCCCGAATTAGCGAATCAGGATTAATCTTATGTAGTTATGGGGGTCGGGTTGTGTGAAACACGAAGTTGTGACACCTTAATAATTAGTGAATTGTGGATTAAGATCTTTAACCTGAAACTAACCCGCATAACCCCTTTAATACTTTTTTATAGAAGATAAATTAACTATAATATATACATTAGCATGATGTATTAGTCAATAATATATAATTATTTTAATACTATATGACTATATGTAATGTACATGTGTTTCATATTTTTGTTATTACTTGTAAATTATATGTAATTTCGAGTTTGTTGACTTTTTGTAATTTAATTTTTGAATTTTATGCATAAGTATATTGTTTAGGCAATGAATTACATATGATACATAAAGTTAAATAAAATGATTTTAGTTTAACAAACACATCAGTATACAAATACAAAATTACTATAATGACATGCAAATGCTAATTTAGGTTTTGATGGGTGGCAATTACTTGCTTATGAAGTGCTCATGTTCGAGTTCTCAAATTAGGAGTTAGTGATTCAAGTGAGACGTGTTGGGACTTGGGAATTTGGGTTTGACCTTAGCTCCCTGGAACAATAGGTTACTGCTGAAACGGAAGAATTAAAATATTAGATGAAAACACTTTTCTTCAACTTGACGGTGGCGCTTTTAAACAACAAAGTTTGAATTAGGGGCTTCCAGTTTGAAAGAAGCTCCTCTAGGTCCCACTAGAATGAATTGAGTGCTTGGATTCATTTTTATGAAGTGGTAGAGGTGTAAAAAAATAATGAGAGAAGTTAATATTTATAGTGGTATTTTCAAGTGCTATATTTACAACGGTTATATTCCCAACGACTATACTTACAATGGCTATATTCTCAACGGTTATATTTACAATGACTATATTTTTGAATTTTTTTTTAGTGAAGTGTTTAATATAAATATATCAGTAATTAATTAGCTCTATGTAAATACATTGAATCAAGGAAAAAAATAAAAAAGTTAATTTAATATTTAAAAATAGAGAAACAAAATAAAAGTAAAAAATAGTTGAGAAATAAATATTGATAATAATTTAAATTAGCATAAACAAAACATATGACTTAGAAATTGAAACAAAAAAATTTAACCAAGAAAAGAAGATTAAAATGTTATCGTTAAATACTATATACTATAAATAAGTGTGAGAAAGTACAAAGTAGCAAATGGTCTAGGACCATTTTCCCCTGATCCCGGCCCATTTCCCAGCAATCTCTCCAATGCAAAATAAAATGTCCAAGTCACTTGCGCGAGTCCCCGACTCCCTGGGGAATTCCGCCCGGGGGTGCTATAAGATACACATCACTGCATCCGATTTCAGACTATCAGCAAGTACATATCAGTAGGCTTTCCAAATTTAATCTCACAGAAAGATAATGATAACTTGGTGGCTTCTATTTTTCCATGAACTTGTACCCGTAATATTTATTGGACAATTGTTAAAATTAGGAAAAGTTCGTAGCCACTAGCCATAACCAGAAGAGTTTCCTGGCTTGGTATTGTTTCTGAAATTTTTTCATTAGCCCTTCCTGCTCTCTCTCCTCTTCTCTTCATAGGTGATAATCGTGAGGATTAGATACATTAAAACAACTATATTTTCATTTTCCCCCCCTCATTTTTCACATCATATTACTTTTTCATCTCCAACTATTATTATAAATGTTACTTCATAAATTAAACATTCTGAATTTGGTGGTATATGTGTACAAATGAGTTTATATGATCCTAATTCCTAGCAAAGCCAATTTGTCTGATTTTATCCGGATGATATCCATCTCACTTTATTAATCAGCACGTTGACATCCCAAGTGTTCCATTGCTGAAAGCCTGAAACTGTACATGGCTTATCCTCTATCAAAGTAGAACTTGCAGCAGCAAAACAAATGGCAGTGGAAGATGCTTTGAGATAAAAAAAATTATTGCTTCATATGTATAGTGTACCTCCAAATTTGGTGTTGTACACTGAATTACTTTATATGTATGAAGGTAGAGTTATGATCCCTTGGAAGAAGATTACTTTATATGTGAAGTAAAAAATATGAAGGAATGTGTGTTTTGAAGTTTTTGGAGATGTCAGACTGTAGGCTTGTAAACAGATACGGTTGGGTTCGGATCGGATTGGCCTATATCCATATTCGGATCCATTTATTTTTTTCAGATCGGGAGTCGTATATTTGATAGGCTGATCCATATCCGGTCCGTTAGGATCACGGATTATTGAATAGCTCAGATTATGTATATAAATTAGTATGTATACATGTATAATTATAATTTTGTTTAGTTTGTAATCAGTATGTATGGATAGTGGATAGTTACATGGGTCGGGTAAATTCGCTTTTGAAACTTGTGTTATGAGACTAATATTGTGCTCCCGAGTTCAAATATAGAGAGAAGAGAAAAGAAGGGAAGAGAAACTTTTAAAATTTTCTCTTCATGTTGTCCTCTCGAGTTTTTTCAGGAGAGAAGAGAAATGATTGAGAGAGAAAATTTTCAAAATTTTCTTTACAAATGCTTCTTCCCTAAAAATGGGATGATTGTGAGGGAAGTCCTCACATAACTTTTTAAAATATTCTCCCTCTGTCCTTTTTTTTTTCAAAATTTTCTCTCCTATCCTACAAAAAACTTGCGAGCATGCTAGAGAAAATTGGTTAAATATTTTTTATTTCTTTTCTCTTCTCTTCCACTCTCTTCTTCTACACAAATCTCTGGAGTACAGTGTAACTCTTGTTTATGAGTTATGAGCTTTAATCAAGTTTTGCATAACTATTTTGAGTTACTCTACCACAATAGAATTTTTCATGGTCTTTTGGTTCATGATATTTAAATATCATATATGTTTCTGTCATTGCAATCCCATATTTAGTGCTTGATTGAAAAAAAAATAAAAATTAACACATATAACTCAAACTCACAAGTTATGGGTTTTAAATATCCAAGAGAAAGATGAGTATGAGATATAGGTGACTAAGAATAAAACTTATATATTAATTTCAAAGCTATCTCATTTTCCCGATGATTTCTTTATGTTTGAGTCCATCGTTTTATCTTCCATATGGCAGCGTGTGTTATAATATTCAAAAAATCTTTGCTGGAGTGCCGTTCAACATTATTCACGGTTTGAAGAAGGCTACAGCGCACGGTTTGAGCTCTTTAGCTTGGAGGTTTATCAGTAACAATTACACTAAGTCGGTGTTTTTTTATTCATGTCATGAGCAATTACTGTGCGTTGCAAGGGTTGATGCGACTTAAATGGTATGATCGGAGAAGTCATAGACAAGACAAGTACAAATAACAGAGGAAATAGATGCATTAGCTTAACTCCTTTAGAGCAACTCCAACCGAATGTCCCTCTTAGCTATAATAGCTTACGTGTCAAAAAACAGTGTAAATTATAGAAAAGGTCTATCCAGATATCCATCTCCAACCGTGCTAATCTGTTAGCCAAAATTTTACATATCCGATATTCATACGCTATATCTATAGATTGCAAACCCGTCTTCTAAATCCTGCCACTTCATTTCCCGCACAATGTTCACCTCTCCCGCTACCATTCATTGTTCGCTGCTAAAATACAAATAAAATATATCTTTTTATGAATTTTTATTTTAATACTCGTAAATACATATAAAATATATCTTTTTATGAATTTTACATTTTTTTATTTTCACTTGTATTTTTTTATTAATTATTTTCACTTGTATTGAATAAGAAAATTAATTTATTTTATTTTAACTTGTAAAATTACCTTTTATATATGTATATTTACATTTAAATTTAGTTATTTTATTAAAAATTACTTTTATTTTAATTATAATTTTTAAATTTTACATCACATAATGGATACAAATGGAAATTACACAGCAAACATGCAAGGAAATTAATGAGAAATATCAAAGGAAATCACATAACAACAAATATTTAATTCATGTCACCACCATGAATCTGCCAAGAAGAATCTGCCAAAGATGCTCCACGAGATCATTTTGCAACTGAACATGAATTTGTTTGTCTCGAATTTGCTGGTGCACTTGTATGAATTCGCTAAAGGTATTTGGATGACGTGGTATACGAGTAACAGTTGATTCAACATTTGTATCAAAGTGTTTTTCCTCCGTACGTAATTGACCGTTGGAATATAGCCGTTGGAATATATCCGCTGAAATATCGTTGTTGGAATATAACCGTTGAAATTTGAAAATAATAATAAAATACTATTTTTGAAATATAACTAACCATTATAGCTAACACCATTGGAGCACAACATCTTACATGTTCAACAAATTTTACATAACTATTACTTTATATTATTTTAACTAACCAATTTAACTACTCCCCTTGGAGATACTCTTACACCTGATGGATGGTACGCTCGTTGAAGCTATAGGCATCTAAGGGACGTTGCTTTTGCAAGTATTGTACCGGAGTCCCATGCTTTTAATCTTTTTCTTCCATTCTGGAGGTATTCAATCTACATATCATGTCAAATTTATTTTCTTCAAAATTGTACTCCTATACAAATCTCCATATCTGATAAATAATAGTGAATGCTTCAGCCAAAATCGAAACCTCATCAATTCATCATCAGACATTATGTAAAAAGTTTTTTTCCCTTGTTCCTTGACATGAATACTCAAAATATTTCTTCCCAATCCCTCCGAAAAGAATCTTGAGCGTTACCAGAACAGCTTCAGAGTTTATTAGACCTACGGTTGGTAATGATTCTGATTTGTTGTTTTCACTTCACATTGACTTCATCAAATCAAAATCAATTCAGTCCCTTCACTCTAATATGTTGACTAGAGTTGTTATCATATCCAATGACATTTATGGGGGTGTTTTCAATCTTCCGAAATCTATCTACGTTGATGTCTTGATAAACTAAACTTACACCTGATATTGTTAAGCACCTGATATTGTTAAAAATCATCTCATTGTTCCAGGATACCACTTCATGATAAGGCTTGCTATCAACAATAAATTCAAGTCTCAACAGTAGGTGGACTAGATAGGTTTGATCATAACAGCAAATACAACTCCAACTGCCTAGTATATGAACTTGGTAGGTTCGAAAAAAGAAATTAACATATCATAAAATGTTGTGCTTTGATTTGACCCCAGTCCTGTTGTATATACTGAGGAAGAGGCTGATGATATCACAAACTTTGTGAGTTTTTCAGACACTAAGCCCACATTATAAATTTCAATGGCACAGTGTATAGTTAAAACTCAAAAGCTACCATAAGAAACCAACTAGAATCCTTGATAAAAATTTACTTAAACTTTTAAAGACGAAACATAAATTGTTAAACAGAATAGCCAATACATATTAGAGCTCAGACAAATTGAACATAATTATAATCCTTGAACCTTCACAAAGAAAGATCTAATAGAGCTGGGATTAGTATTTTATCTTCATGGCACCACAATTTACCATATAAATACACAAATGATGCATAAATACAAATCATGTTCGACAACAATGTTGAAGAAACAAGCCTCAGTAAAATCCGATAATATCATATGAAATGTGGTTTCACCAGGTGGTTCTCCCTTTAACAGGGTCCTGATTCCACCACACCTCATTCCAGTGGATTATATCATCACAGGCAAAATCTATATTAATTAAAAACTCTACGTAACTAGGCTCAGATGAATTCAGCTCTATCAATCAAGAATTTTCTGAAGCAGAACTGGCATTAAAGCTGTGTTTTCGATCATCACTGCCAATTTTAAACAAAAACAAAACAATCTTCACTTTCAATATAATGTAGAGGCTCATATTAAGAAATTCAACCATTTTTATCCTTTATGCTTCATTGATCACTCTCAGAAGCGCGGATAATTTATAATCACAGCCAATAATATAAAATTCAATAAAAAATAAATAAATATAGCGGATATATTTAGAGGTAAAACAATAAACAAAACAATTAAACCTCCACGTTAAACACCGCTAAATATATATATGCCTCAATGACTAGACCTTTTTTCCTGTGTTTTTTTTATTTAAAGAAAAAAGGCTAAAGGTGTGTGAGGCAAATAAAAATAAAAATAAAAATATTTAATCGATTATGAATTAATCGAGATTTAGCCGTCGATTTGACACAAAGAGAAGCCATGGGGAAGTTAGGTACAAGAGGCTAAACTGCAACACTTGACGGCAACAAATTTAGCACGAGCATTGGGGCTTTCTTCTTCATACCTGCAATTTGATGCTTTCCGACAAGCCCGGGGTGCTACGTGCGGACTATCGTAACGATAAAGATTTAAAAATATGATAAATTGTGTGTATGAAATTTGGTAGAGGAGGCTGGGAGGGTGAGGTTTTAGGTTGTGTGTCTCTGTGTGTTTATATAGGATTGTTAAGGGGTTCTCAAACCCTAAATTGAAGGTTTGAGTGGTTGGGTTGGTCATAGAAAGGCCCATTCGATTTCTGGGCCTCATTAATCTGGCCTGCAAATCTTATTTCATCGTATTCAGACTAGTTGGTCTTGCATTGTGTTACTGGAGAAAAAAGGTATTTATTTATTTTTATATAAAAAAGAAAGGAATATAAATATGTCTTCATTTATTTTCAGTTTTTTTCCGTTAGAATGAAAAAATTGGGAGATAAAATCAAGTTATAATAATGAATATATTTAATATTTTTATATCTTCACTTGAAAACTCTACAATATAAGAACAAAAATTAAATTATATGTTTATTATTTTTTATTAATCTCAACTTAAATTCATTTTTCCACTAAAAAATTTGGGAACACGGTATTAATATTATACCAAAACAAATGTTTACTTTTTGTTTTCTACTCACACGGGCCCAGAAAACCGATGAAGCAACCGTTCCATTAATTTTGCATTTACATAGTTAGGATACATCAAAACAAACGAGAGCTTAGTTTTTGAATATTATGTATTAGTTTTTGAATATTATGCAGGTATACAAAATATAGATATTTCAGAAAAATGTAGAAAAATTTCTACATAGGTATACTAGTATCTTTTAGTCCCTAAATGTAAAAAGTTGCACACTTCTGCACTACAAGCAGAATACATAATTTGATTCCAAAACGTCAAATTTGTAGCCTTAGCTAACATCTAAAGACAAAATTTATCATACTCTCCCGACAAGGTCAGCTTCTTAGAATTTCACGACTTTGATAGCATTCCACTCAAACTATCATCCATGTCAGGTGTCGGTAACCAGCCCACTTAGCAGCAACCCGGATACCAATAGCCATTGCTGCACAGAGCAACGGGATAGGAACCCTTCTACCTGTTGTAGTAGATTCAACTTCTTTTTTGTCCGATGGCTTGCTTGAATGATGAGTGATCGCCAATGCGAGATATAATGCAATCACTATAACTCTAACCCATGGTTCTCCAACGGCAGCTAGAACAGCTGCTGCAGGCAATGCTGCCGAAACATAATCTTGTTTTTTCACAAACCGAGCAAATCCAAACAAACCTGTCAAAAGTGTCCAGAAGAACAGCTCAGAAATGAAGCCTCTGACAGCAGCAAAACCAGTGATGCCTGCTACTGTAAGAAGATACGGCTGGCTGCTTACTGCGTCTGGATTTGCAGCCTCTGCAATAGCACATACTGTAGAAGCCAAGATGATGATCGTTGTGAATTCGGAGATAGGGGTACATGCCACCACCCAAGAGTATAAAGCTCGGATAGTATAAAATGAATCTTCAATGAACCTGATAACAGAAGTGACTGGATCACCTATGAAATGGAAAACTAGGGCCAGTGCAAGTTTCGAGAGGTATCCTATGAAATGAAATATTCCTGCAGCAGCTTTTTTCCAATTATACAGTTCCCATAATACAGTTCTCCAAGCATAGACAAGAAAACCGAGTGCTGTGTTTGGTTAATAAAAGGAACAGAATAGTTAGTTGCAATATATAATAACATTTTAATACATAATTAAGCTTATATTCAAATATGTACGGCTTTTCAGCTCCACATTCTACAAAGGCACATATATTACAAGGATCTATTCCATCTCTTCTGATGGACGCGGGTTTACCCAATTTAAGATCAGTGACACTACCCTCAGGTGACAAACCAACTATATAATTTACCCACACAAACAACAAACATTCACCGCCACAGGCACTTATGGATCCTAAACTAACATATGGGTCAGGAGAGTTTGTACTCCGGAAGCTGACTAAAACATCTTAATGCAGCAAATTGGGTGTTGATATACAAACTTCGTGCTGACTTTTACTCAGAACATGAGTAGAAACATTCAAGAGCGGAATAAGTTAATGACACTGCCCTCATGTGACAAACCAACTATAATATTTACCTGCACAATAACACAAACAGAAAACATTCACCGCCACAGACTCTTATGGATCCTAAAGTAAGATATGGTTCTGGAGAGTTTGTACTCCGGAAGCTGACCAAAACATCTTTACGCAGCAGATTAGGTGTTGTATTATATTATCCTGCAAACTAACTCCCAAGCATACAAACATCGTGCTGACTTTTACTCAGAATATGACATTTAAGAGAGAAATAAATCAATAACAATTCTCAGTCAACCAAAAGAAAATGCAGTTGTTATATATCAGATATTCTGAAACATTTACGAGAGAAATAAGTAATATCAGAACATAATTTAATATGCAGTTTTAAGAGGGGGAAAGCTGTTAAATTTTTGGTAGTCACAAGAAACAGATTGAAAAAAAAATACAAGTAAAAAATATTAATAAATTAAATTTTAAATTGAACAACTCATAGAACCTTTCCTAAAATTTTCTTATAATAGAAATTTGTAAGCGGGGGCTGACATGTGGTATTTTTCAATTATTTATTCATAAAAATTATACTTACAATATATAAAATAATATTTTTTGATTTTTTTAATAATCTTAAATTTAATATAATACTACGAGTAGCTTATATCCCTTGTGATGCACGGATGAAATTTTTTAGTTTTTTAATATTTTTTCTATGATTTAAATTTATTTTTATTTGTATAATAATAATTTAAACTTTATTTAATATTATATGTATATATTTTTATATAATTTATTTTTATTTATATTTTAATAGTATAATGTTTGTGTGTTTTGTATAGAGATGTATTTTAGTTAGGAGATTAATGTTTTAAATTTAGGCCCAATAATTAACTATCCGCCCCAAATACTGATCGACTACCGACTGACTACCAAACTTTCAATGTTTCGGCTTTAATAATATAGTATAGATATGAGATTTTTGAACCATTGTTTCAGGAGAAAAAACTGGACACAATGTTGTTTTAGTATTTTAATTATTTTTTAAACATTTTAAATATCTCTAGTAGTTAAGTATTTTGCATACAGCAAAAATTATATAATATAAAATTTTAGCGTATAAATTAAAGTTTGTTATGTGCGGCTAAATTAGCTAGTATAATTAACAAGTTAACATACAACTTGAAGAATAATCTATATAATGGGCTTCCAAAGCCTATGGCCCTATAGGCTATAGGACTGTGGAACCCAGGACTTTTTGTGCCTTTTAAAGGAACGTCATGCATCTACCACTAATAACTCTCCATGGATCTTGGAAGAACCAATGGCTACAAACTTATAAATGTATGTCAGTATGATATAATTTAGAATAGTAGCAACTTTAAGATGAAATAATACTATCAGGAGTGAGGACTCAGTCCTCAAAATTAAGATTCTGTGAAAAATGAGGTGGACCATGAACTTTACTTTCTACTATTTACACACCGGCGGATTTATCTTGGGGATTTTAACTAGTTAAACAAGTTGTCATATCACAGCATAATCACAAAAACAATGCTGCTGTTTGCTGATTTTAACCAGTTAAACATTATTTTGTGAAAATAATGTGCTCGTGAAGAGCTGAACAACACAGTAGACGAAGGGAAACACTTAAACCAGAGAATTAAAATCTAAAATCGAGAACTTCAAGATGCAGAATGCCTAACAATAACTTTCAGACAGCTGAAATGGAATCTTCAATCACTCTGATTGACTAAAATTCTCAAACTACAGTACAGCTGGTATAAGAGCACAATAGAAAAGTGGCACTAAAAAGAAAAAAACACAACTCAGTTAACTCGCCTATTAAATTGCACTATTATACCAAGGCAAATCTATTCTTAGTTCTAAAGTTGTAATGCTAACATACAACTGTTTTAATAGCATTATATCAAATTTCTATGCAAAATACATTATTAACACAATATAAAGCTACAAGTAAGAATACAAATAAATATATCCCCAGTCTAATAGTTTCTACAGTAAATACTAATAAACCACATCCAATTACCCCATCTTTTCGGGAAACAGTACTAAACTAAACATACCCCAACAGGTTGCTTCCGTAAATACCAACAATGCAACAACAATCAACAGCAGCATAAGAACACGAATAAAATTTGTAAACAAGAACATATACCTATAAAGTAAGGCCATCTAACAGGAGGATCAGGAGCTTCCTTTGTCAAATATCGAAACCTCTCAGGCATAGTACTCATCCCCCTAGCTTCATTTTCACCTTGTTCAACAACACCCTTATCCCCATTTTCAGCTTTGATTGAAAACCCTAATTTTGTAAGTCTCAAATTCTTCCCATAAACCCCATTTATACGTTTAGAATCGATATGGGGTTTATGGGAAGAGTGTAATGGAACTAAATTAGTACGGTGGGAGGTGAGTACGCGAGCTTGTTGGGGGGATTTAAAAGGATTAAGAGATGAAGGGTTTGGAGAATATAGAATTGAGAAAGAGATTGACATTGTACTAATAGCTAGCCTGTTGATTTCACATTGATTCAACAGGTTTAGCAACCATTGTCACAGCAAACTCTAGTTATCTGCCCCCGATTGTAAAATAAACAGGTCATCGTAAATCGTAATGATAAATAAAAGTGTAGATTTGAATGTGTTTACTCCCACCTCCCTCCGTCCCACATTAATTATCCATGACTTTCAGAGTAATTTAAAATAGATTTTTATTTAAATTTTTATTTAAAAAAATAAAAATTATGAATCTTTCAACACACATCTACTTTTTTCCGTGAGTTATCAAATTTTGATCAGTAATATTTTTTTGTACATGTGGGCATTATTATTATAAAAAAAGGAGTCAATAAAAATTTAACTAATCAAAAAATAGTTGTCAGCGTGTGCATGTAGTACACACTAGAAAAATCAAAAAATTATAAGATTATACGGTTAATGTACCTTAAACAACGCATAAAAGTTAAAGTGGACAAATAATTTGGGACGAAAGAAATATTAATTTTTGTTTATATAAGATATATTGAGTGTTTATTTGATTGTTTGCAAACCAGAGTTGTAAAAAGTGTGAATCAAAGGAACGAAACATGAATTAATACGATAAATCAAAGATTAATTGGAATAATTAATTAGATAATCGAAAATTTAATTAGTTCGATGAGTTATTGAACAGGGATTAATCGTAATTAATTGCCGATTTTTTTTTAAAAATGGGGGGAAATTTAATAATGAAAGTCATACGACATCTATAAATACAATCGAAATTGAACAAACGCTTAAACATATTGATGTTGAATCTTTTTTTTTGAAGAGACAACCAAGGGATTTTTCGAAGATATGAATATATCTACTTGCTTTGAGCAATTTACTTAGACGCGATTTCATAAACCCCTTTATCACATAATTAAATCCATGAAAATTTTATAAATGTAAAATTTCAGACATGAAAAACACCAAAATAAAACCAAACTTTTATAAGGAGAGACTAACAAAACTAAAAAAAAAATGAAAATTTATTCAAGGAAAATAAGAGATTAATTAAAAAAAATTGGGGGGGTGGGGGATCGGAACTTTTCCCTGTGAAGAACCTAAAAGTTACATGTTGAATAATGTTTGTTGGTAGTTATTTTTTTTAGAAGTTGTAATTTGGTATATTTGATTAAATGAAAGTTCTATATTTTTTAAGAAATGCAAGTCATTGTCAGAGAGATGGGGAAACAATTTTATATATTGTAGGAATATTCTAACTTCCTGAAAATATTATTTTTCATAAATTTGTTAATTGAACAAATTTCAAACTACTACTTTTTAAGAAGTTAAAGTTCCCACATAAATAAATATTAATCAAACCTTTTAAAATTTATCATGGTTATCTATTTTTCCATAAATATAAAATTTAAATAGTATATAACATAAAATTTTATAAGTTTTATAAAAAAATAATTATATAATATAGGGTAATATAAGTAACGCATTAAAGATTTTTAAATCGATATAATACATTATTTTATTAATTCAAAATAATTATATTGTTACAATTTTAAAAAAATCATGATGTTAAATGCCGAATATTGAGAATATTTTTTCATTTTAATATAAATTATAATTATTTCAATATATTTTTAGATAATTATCTATATTAAAATTAATTTTTGAATAAAAATGATTTTACATGTTTTTATTTTCATGAATATCGTTATTTTGAAGATATATTAATCATACTCTTATATTATTTTCTAAAATTCATGCATATTATATTATTAAAATTAAAATATTAAAAGTTTAGTAATATGGTCGGCGCTTAGGCCTAATAAGTTAGTTAATAATTAAGCCTAATTTTTAAATATTTATCTTTTAATTAAAATACATTTTTAAGTAAAACACACACACACACATATATTATCCGCTTAAAATATAAATATAAATATAAATAAAATACAAATAATTATATAAAAATATTTGTACACATAATTTTAAAATGAAATTTAAATAAGTGTTGTAAGAATAAAATAAATTTAAATCATATAACTAAAATAATTAAATAAAAATAATAAAATATTAAGAAAATTATGTACATTATATGGATGTAAGTTAGTATTATAGTATATACAAAACATTAAAATGTTTCGATTAATGAATAATATAATGATAATCACAACTTATTATTTATGAAATAAAGATAGACATATTTATGAAATTTTTAAACAATTCTTATTATTTATGCATATAATTTAGTTGATTCTCATACTCTTGTATAATATACCAGTTCTTGTCACTTATTCCCACTTTTCTAGTTTTTATATCTTAATTGATTAAGTGCGTCAATTAAAATTAAAAAGAAGAATTTAATCTAGGTTGAATAACTGGTTTAATTTAGTACAATTAGGTAGTAGATTCTCAACAAACAAAAAAGAAACAAGTCAATTCAACTAATTGAAGAATAATGTTAATTTGTAATAAAAACGTATATGGAATTTGTGGTAGAAAATATTACTCATGAATAAAAACCCTCAATAATAAAATAATATGAAAAATAGTTAAAATATATATTACCCCGAGTGAATAATTTATGTTTCTGTCAGTACTAAATAACCTGACCCCTATTATATTTAATATAATATTTTACATTTCTTTCCATATATATTATAATGTGAATTTTAATTTTACTATGTAGTCTGCTGTTTGATTTTTACACGCATGATACATTCCCAATATCTTGGTTAGACATTAATGATTGAGTTGATCTTTTCAAAATACTTACAAGCATGACAGGATCATAGATGATCTTAATACGGAGTATCATAGATGAAATGATCAAATTGCGCTTAAAAAGGCCTTCGTTGTAAATTGCTAAAGAAAGCAACAATCTTCGATTTGAGTTGTGCCCAAATTCGTGTTTCACAACTCCTCTTTTCAAATGCTCCTCTAAAATGGACAAAATGATAAAAATATCATTTTTTTTATACTAAGTGACCAAAACCCTATATTCAAAATTTTGACCAATTTTACCCATGTGATGCATATTTCTCATTTGAGTATTCCAATTTCTAATTTTTTAAATATTTTTTCAAATTTATAATAATTATTATTATTTTAATTTTTTAAAAAAAATTTTGGGAGTGATACACATAACCCTTTAACACGGGTGATATCTCATTCATTTTCAATTTTTTTATTTTGTTTTTTAAGTGATACTCATTTGTAAAATGCATATTAAAGATACTCATTTGTCAAATACGTATACAAGTGGTATTTTTGACCAAAATTTTTAAAATGAATATTTTAATTACTTTTTCTTTAGAAAATGATATTTTTGACCATCACCCTCTAAAATGAAATCCTTTGACAATTAGCGAATTAGAAAATGATGTCCGTGATATGGCACTTCTGTTTTACAAAGCACAATAGCAGTTCCACTATGGTAGTGCAACCATGATCATGCGATTGAAAACCAAAATACAGGGTCATGAATAACAATTAAATTCTGTTATTAAGAAGAGCTCCAATTTTTAACAAATAGTGGCCTAAGAAGTGCCAAAAAGCTTGTATTGCATCGGAGTTCAGTTGTCAACTAAATGGTTCAAAAATTCAAAAATGCAGGAAAAATTATATAGAAAGAGAGGTGAGCAAAAAAAAAAAATTACTAGATAACAACATGTATCATTTCTGTGTTTTTTCTCACAACATTCTAGCAACATCAGTTATGGTAAATTCAACTGCTTTGAATGCCAAATATCCCGACATGATTGTGTTTCACCTGGTGAAAGATGAAGTGAATTATGATGCAATAAAAGCCTGGTTCACAATAAACAATTTCAAAGGAGTGACTATAGATGTACAAAAGATAGAGCAGTTTAGCTAGTTAAATGTCTCTTATGTGCTTGTTCTTAAGCAGCTTAAAGACTTTGACACTAGGAGCAACTATTTTTCTAGCAAGAACAATGGAGGTAAAACTTTAATAAAGTTCAGGAATCCAAAATATATATGGTAAGTATAGTGGTAAGTATATTCGTCTGTCACGCAGATGACCTGGGTTTAATCCCCGAGAACGATATATTTTTAATATTTTTCACAAAAATGCATCACAAAGCAGACTTAAATAAACATCTATCTATATTCAGTAAATATAGGTTATTTTATACGCACATCTTCAGCCCAAGTTTATTTTCCTTAAATTCCTCCTCATTTAAAGATGGTCCAAATATTAGTTTGATTGGTCATAATCAAATATAAATCCCAAGCCTCTAATGATTAGTTCCTTGAATGAATAAAAATTTGTTAATTTCTTGATGTATACCAAAATTTAAAACCTTCTCTTCTTTCTCTAAAATTAAGTTCTTCCGATCATGGCCTTAAGCTCTTAAACACCAATATTTTAAATTTCAAATAAGGGAGTAAAGAAGTAAGGTGTTGAATAGAAAAAAAATATTCATAAAGTTTACATATCTGTTTGGATAAAAGGAAGTAAATATGAATGATTTATTTTCCCCTTCGATACGAAAATACTCTGACTCGAAGCAACCAGGCCCCATAAATGACATGGAGGCTGGTGCTGGAGTGAGTAATGGTGATCTTGATAAATTTTTTGAAGATGTGGAAAAAGTAAAAGAAGACTTGAATGCCGTGGGTATAATTTATAAAAGATTGCAAGAATCTAATGAAGAGAGCAAAACAATTCATAATGCCAAGACTATGAAACAACTTAGGTCTAAAATGGATGCAGATGTTGCCAATGTTCTGAAACGTGTCAAAGTTATAAAAGGGAAGCTTGAAGCGCTTGATCGATCCAATGTAGCTAATCGAAAGATTCCTGGGTGTGGGCCTGGATCATCAGCCGATCGAACCCGAACATCTGTTGTAAGTGGACTAGGGAAAAAACTCAAGACAATGATGGATGAGTTTCAAAGCCTAAGGACTAGAATGAATGAAGAGTACAAAGAAACAGTTGGGAGAAGGTATTTTACTATAACAGGACAACAAGCTAATGAAGAGATGATAGAGAACCTGATATCAAGCGGTGAAGGAGAGAATTTTCTTCAGAAAGCAATTCAAGAACAAGGCCGTGGACAAATAATGGACACAATTTCAGAAATTCAAGAACGACATGATGCAGTCAAGGATATTGAGAAGAATTTGGTGGAACTTCATCAGATATTCTTAGATATGGCAGCACTAGTTGAGGCACAAGGACAACAACTGAATGATATTGAATCTCATGTAGCGCATGCAAGTTCATTTGTTAGACGAGGGACGGACAACCTAGTGGAGGCTCGAGAGTATCAGAAAAATTCCAGGAAATGGACATGCTATGCAGTTCTTCTGGCAATTATTTTGGTTATAGTTGTTTTATACCCTATATGGTCCACTGCACTAATTAATTCATTACATTCAAGTAAGAAGAAGTAATTTGATTTTAGTTCTCACAGTTCTGACCAAAGAAAAAGTGAGCAAGAACGTCGTCTTCAGTAAGTGAAATGCTCTATTTGACAGTTGACATGGATGTGCTCAACAGCACAACAACATAGATTTATTGGCTCTTTTGCATAATATGTATTGTAATTCTTCTTTTAGGGATAGTTGACCAATACTTCTATTCACAACATGAAATTTTTGTTTTCTTTGTACAATATGTATTGTAATCAAAGTTTAAAGGGCCGCTTGGCTAATTTCTTCATTTTTTTCAAAAAACAAGTTAAAATTTATATATTTATATCCATTCTAATTTAAGGGGTGAACAAGAATTGAAACCCTGGAATACAAAGTTTGTTATAACTACATTAAATAGATTGTATTTAATATAACTACATTAAATAAAAAGTATAAATTTTAATATAAATATAAAATTTATGTTGTTATTTAGATATAATATAATATTAAGATTTAATTTTAGGTGAAACAAAAATGAGGGATAATCAAAATATAGATTATATATATATATATATATATATATATATATATATATATATATATATATATATATATATATATATTTGTAATTTTAGTAGGATTTAGAAAAATATAATTTTAATAGAGTTTAAATAGTTTGAGTAGTATTGAGATTGAGATATATAAGACAACTGTATTCGTTACAATTGTATTAGATCTGTACTATTATATTATATATATTATATTATTATAATCAATATTATATTATAAATAAGATTTAATAACAAAATTGAGAGATAATCAAAATATAGATTATATATATTTGTTTTTTTTTAAATTTTAATAGGATTTTAAAAGAAATAATAATTTATAATTTTAATAGAATTTAAATAATTTGAGTAGCATTGACATTGAGATATATAAGTCAACTGTATTGGTTACAATTGTATTAGATCTGTACTACTATATTATCTATATTATATTATAAATAAAATAAATTATATATTTTTAATATTTTTGAAAAGTGTTTACAATTTTTTGAAAAGTATTACCAATCAAACAAACCAACAATAAACTTCTGTTTTGCTTATGCTTATAACAGTAGATAAGTAACTTATATGTCATAGCTTATATATATGGCTATTGTACAAAATTCAAGGGATATGAAAAATGTTTTATTTCTTCCCCTCAAACTTCTTTTATTTTATAATAATTTTTATAACATATTATCAGTATGATAGAAAAAAGGTTATCAAGGTATAAAATTACAAGTACTTTAAGAATTACATAATTCTAAATTTTTGGGAACTTCAAGCACAAGAGAAAGATGATTTAAGAAATACAAGTATATATTTCATAATGTATACTAGATAATGATGTGTATTTTAACATGATTTTTTGTGTGATTCAAATATGTTACATGTGTTTTAATATAGTTTGTAGGTAAAAAGATTATTAAGTCAAAAATATGAAATAGCACCCCTTGGAAAAAGTCAGAACAAAAAGGATAATATTGAGATTTTTTTTATAAAATTGATAAGGTTATCGTTTGATTAACAATTTGATTAATGAAATGACATATTTATTGTAATTCGTAAGTCAAAAATACGAAATGATAACACTTGAAAAAGTCAAAAAATAGAAAAATACCATTAATAAATTCCCTTAATCTTTTAATAAAAATTATATTATGAAAAAACATATTTAATATATTATAAAAAATATATTTCCATTTTTTAAAATTATAAAATAATAAATTTTAATTCTGAATCAAAATTTGATCGGTTAATAGTTAAAAATTAAGATTGACAATTATTTCTAGACCACCGAAACAAACAACGGTACTCAACGACGTCGTCTACTAATCTCCTCGACTACTAAATGAGTCCAGTGCTTGCGGCCATCGCCATTTCCGATACTTCTTACATACAATTACACACACACACATATACATAGATCTATATATATTATCCCGGACTCATACACCAAGCTACGACGAATAAAATGGCTTCATCTTTAATGGGTCGTCAAGCTCTAAACCTAGCTCGCCTCTCAGCTTCTCGATCATCTTCTCAAATTCAGCGCCGCAGCTTCTCCGGCGCCGCCGGTAACAAATTTAGATACCTTTTTCTTGTTTTATTCAAAGCACTTATGATTTTTGTATATGAATTGTGTATGTATAGATTGTGTTATTCATTGGAATGTAGATATGGTTTATATGTTTGTGAAATGTTGATTTTGTTGTATATGTGATGTTGGTTGTGTTTGTATTAGATCATCATGGACCTCCAAAGGTTAATTGTTGGAGTGCTCCGATGAGTCCATCGACATGGAAGGAAGAGCATGTGAGTATATATATTTCGTGTTTATGTGTGTACTTTTTAGTGTGGCATTTGAAATTGACCAAGAAGTTGAAAATTTTGGGTTTTTATGGTTCGATAATTGAGTTTGGTAGATGGGTATCGGAAGTTAAAAGTTGGTTGTTTGCACGTTATGAAAAAATTGAGTTTGAGAAGCTTTTTCGGAGTGATTAGTGGATGATGTATTGTTTTGGCTTAGTTTTAGGACTTATAGAGAATGCTTGTTTTTGTTTTGCAGTTCGTACTTGTTTCGTTGTCTGGATGGGGTCTTCTTATCTTTGGTGGATATAAAGCCTTTTCTGGAGGCAAGAAGGAAGAGGTACTAACTACTAATTTGTTCTTTATTGGAACTTTTACCCTATTTCATTATGTTCATAGTTCACTGTCTTGGCATCATATGCTGAAAATTTGATGACATTCAGGAGCAATTATTTTGCTGTTGGTAAGCTTAAGTAAATTCATATTGCAATATCAAAATGTTAGAACTTTTTTTTTATTGGAAATGAGGAAGTCGACCTTTTTTTGGTATCTATTTAAAAATTTATATATAATTAGTTGTTTAGAAGTTTTAGGAAGCATTTTTTTCTTTGACTTATGGCCTTGTGCTTTAATTATCTACTTCAACTATACTTTGAGCCTCTCGAGGTTGATGGATATTTAATGACTAGAAGTTACGATAATTTTTCTTGCAAAGTTAGTACAAATGTACAATTGACAAAAATTTTATTAGTGGTATATCAGTTATACATATGTTGGCTGCTAGAGACCTATACTTAGGACCATAGTTGCTGTATATTATTAATATTAATTCTATTTTTGTGTTATAGGAGATTTTTTTTGTCTCAGTCTTCACATTTGTTTGGTTTTATAATTGCAGAAATTGGCGGAGGCAGCAAAGTAGAGTTGCTGTGTAGCGTCATTTCTTTCTGAAGTTTCTTCCTAATAATGTATTTGCGGTGAAGTAAATCCCTAAAAATCTTGTTTTTTTGTTGGAGACGGATTTTCTCTCATCGTTAGTTGTATGACTATTGAATGCCATTTGATGCCATTATAGCTTTACAAGACAAACCAATCTGTTCAACACTTAATTTTTGCTTATTTTGTTTTCTAGAATACTTTTGTGGTTTTCTATTGGTTTGTTTGAACCTAAATCTAACATTTAATGATGGTCGTTAGATATCTGTCAATCAGATGTAGAGTTAAATGCTCATTCCCAGTTGTCTCAAATTTCAACATTCGGATAATTTCTTCTATATATGCCTTTGCTTATCTGACAAGTCTGCATCATAGCAATCATCCGGACTTTTTTAATGGCAAACTAAGAGGTCGTTTAGTAGACATTTAAGTTCCTAGGAATTTCAACTTTCTAGGAAATAAGGATAAATAAATTTGTTTAGTTGTCATTTGTATAGGAAATTAGGAATTGGAAGTACCCTGGATAAATAAAATTGTTTAGTTGTCATTTGTATAGGAATTGGAAATACCCTGGAAGTGTGACTTCTCACATAACATGGGAAGTTGTTTACCTACCCTTCCCTTGGTGACTTACACTTCTCATGAAATACAACTTCCTATATATCAACCAAACAAGAATTTCACTTCCTAGGATATTAAGAAATTAACTACCTAGGAAATATAATTTCTCATGAAACTTAATTCCTATCCTCAACCAAACAAGCACTAAGATGCAGGTTTTGCAATTATTTCCTAGCTGTCTGCTGTCTGCCTTATCTTCTTCCTACTTAGAGCTAAACTGCAAGCTTATGTGAATCTGATTCATGAATATCATCAACCTCCCAGTCTGCAATATCAGCATTCTTTTCACCACTGTTTCGTTTTTGGGATTGGCCGCTTTGTCGTTGCCACTCCTCTCTATGCGATGTGGATTCCCATTGGTTTGTGCCTCTGGGCGAACAATATCCTTAGGCTTCTTTTTTTTTGTCATCACTGGTAGCCCTGCTTCCCTTATCTTTTCACCTGGACTTCATCTGCCGACTGAGAAAACCTTTCTAAGATCCTATTCTCACTGTTCATAAATGACATTAGAACACCGTTTGAATGATCTTTTTTGGTTTTGCTCTCTGAACCAACTTTGGTATTACCTTCTGATTCCTTACCTTGAACTGGGTTAAATAATTTAAACTTTGCGTCATTCTCATTTGAAGCAGTTCTGATGTTCAAGCCTAGACTTTGACCTTTTTCTTTAAAGAGTTTTAAGAGCTCTGCTTCTCCAAGCCTCTCATTCTGCTTACCATCTTTTTTATTTTTGAAGAATCTTTTTCCTCCTGTGATTCCAGCGACATTCTTCTCTTGAACATATTTTCCAAACTTGCTGTTTGCAGCGAGTGTGACACCATTAACATCTTTAGTCTTTTCAGAATCAACAACAGAGTTTACTCCTGCCTCAGTTCCATTTATGTTACCCTTATGGGTGTCTATATCCAAACTTTCACTGTCTTTAGAAATATTGTAACTCATTTGTTCGCTATAATTTTCATTGGTTGTATATTTGTGTTGAGAACTTTTTTGTATTTTTGGTTCTTCTCCAGATATTTTCCTACTAACAGCAACATTTTCAGTTTCTCTTCCATCCTCACCATTTATTAAGTTTCCTCCATCTGCAGTTTTAGTAGAATTATGCAGTTGCCCAGCATTCTCTTTTCTAGTCTGAAAGTTTCATCCTTCCTTGCAATGCGGACCCTGGTGGTTAAATTCATAGGGAAATTTGGATATCTGAAATTGATATTTCAATCTGTAGCCGGCAATTCCGGATTACTTTTGAGATCTTCAAATTCAGCTTCCTTCAAGCTCAAATCTTTTGCTAGATATGATCCACGACTATTTTGTTCGTTTACACGCTTTTCTCTCTCTTTCATTAGATCGATCACATTTTGCTTTTCTTCCAGTGCCGACTCTATGGTTTTGTGCTCCTCTTGCAAGGAAGATATTCTGGATTGCATTTCCAATATTTTGCCACTGAGCTCCGACTTCTGGTTCCAAAGAGTGTATAACTCTGATTTCAACTCTTCTGATTTCCGTTTAGCTTCTTTGGCAAAATCTCTTTCCTTCTGTAACACAAAACAGAACTTGTGATCATTAATATAACAATAAACTAAAATGTAACCAAGTAGTGCTTGTTTGTATTTTATTCTATAGAATTGAGATGTGTGTTTTTTTTGTTCTTGTATTTTTGTTAAAAAAAGGTTTAGAAACTAATAGAAGGGGAAAAGGGCGGGGGTTGGCCGGGTGGGGGAGGGTTAATCAGATAGACATATTTCGCTAATTTCCAGTGCCCTCCAAGAAGAGAATTACCCCCCCCCCCCCCCCCCCCCCCCCCCCCACCCTATAGTACCATGTGGAAGTAGGGTATGGGGCCAATGACTTACACCTAAGGTGACTTATCTGATGTAAACAGGCTCACTCAGAACTTACCCCTACACATAGGAATAAAGAATGCAAAACAAGATATGGAAGTGGAAAGCACAAGAGAGTGTGCACCTGCAAGTGTAAATGAAGAGAATGGAGTTGGAGGTTTTTGTCTTTGATAACCAGGCCGAAAATTCTCCTCTCCCTATGCTTGTGGAGGACCATCACCCCAAAAATTAAAGCTCCAAATGCAACAGAAAGCAGTAACACCCACCAATATGGCCTTCCTGCTCTCCCGCTCCAATGCTCATCTGTGTTCCGTGTCCCTTCAGTCCTCCCCCCACTCCCATTGCTCTATTTCTTTTGTACGTGCAGGCTTAGTTAAGAGAGAATTATGAAGCAGAATGGGAATAATACTAGAGTTAGGAATATACAGTGATGTCTCATGTTATAGGTGTTCCTTTTTCTGGTAATTCACAGCTTTAGTGTTGCTCTAAGTTCTTTGTAATCATCCAACAAATGCCATCGAACTGCCTCTCCATCTCTCGTCTCATTTTATTAATATTAGCATACATTTGTGCAGTAATTTACTTTTAAACAAATAAATTAAACTTCTTCTATATATGTTATGTGTTATGTGTGTATTTTTATGTTTTGTTTAAATATAATATTTCTAGAAATGGGACCAGTCTACAGTTATTTTTCCTTTTTTCTCTGAAAGCAAATAATAAATTCTTGTCGATAAACATCACCATCATCTTTTAAAACATTATAATTTTTTTAAATAAAATTTTGGGATCTTTACGTTGCTCACTTTTATGCACTCATTTTGATTTTTGGACCGAACAATTTGTGTGTAACTTGTTACCTTTTATAGTAGTTGTTTGACACAGTATTATATGGAGGTCAAATGCAATATTATAAATTTTAGATACTTTTTCAAAAAAAATAATTATATTAATAAATTTATCGTATATATGACTACAAAAATTCAAGAACGGTATTTTCTAAACTAATAATATTATTAACTACTAAAATATTTGTCCAACTTTTTTTAAGGGCTACTATATTAGTTGTTAAAATGCTCGAGAGAATGCAATAAGCAGTAGTTGATTTCTAAAATCTTACATATACGTGAATGTGAGAAACTATTTATATATTCAAGTGACAGTTTTCTAACTCGTGGTTACTGTTTATGGTATCGTTCGCAGGGAAGGACTGTTATCAATATCAATTTCAAGTATATTATCCCTTATAATCTAGAAGTGAGAAGAATGATTTTTGGGTTTTTGTTTATAAACTAAATTAAACTAATAAGCAAATAAAATTGTTAAATTAACGATGATAAAAAACAATCCAGGAAATAGGGTTCTTCATTGGCATTGATGAATGTCTATCAATTGCGACATACAAGTCTTTTACTCCGCTAAAAACAATCCTTCTAAAGTTTATAATGTTCTCTCCCAAGATATCATATAATACTTATAATTATGTCTTAACCGTCACTCTCATGATCAATTAATGTACAACTATAAGCTATCAAGACCCAATGATTTTCTGTCTCATAAGTCTCATATTAATCTCCCAATTAAATATTTGACTTATGTCTATCATATCATGAATTAGAATTACAATTCCTCTCCCGATTCATTAATAACCCCTACAGATACAATTAAAGGTTCATGACTCCTATAATTGTGTTAAGCATTATATGACAGATCAGCAAAGCATCGAATTCACAATATAATATTAAACAAACATCTCAAACCAATGAATGCTACCTAATCCCCAGATTAGAGAATTAGTTACGCATAACGAAGAAAGAAAACAAACATATATTAATAATGAAAATCGTGGTTACAAGAGTATAGAGTTAAGAAGATACAACTTGACAAAATCTCTTGAACTTGGATTGAATCTCTTCAATCCTTGCTCAAGTTCTCTCTCCAAGTTTTCTCTCCGATTCTCGCTCTAAGTAATACACGGCCACCACTAATTATTTTACAAAACCTAATATATAAGTGTTTTTAATAGTTTCCAAAAAAACAAGACTCACTTTTCTAAACGAGATAGAATTGTAATACAAAATTCGTAGTCAGCTGTCCAGGCCTGTTTTTGGGCTGTTTCAGTTGAAATATGTGTATTGGGCCACCTCTGAATTATAGATTTTTCTATTATCTTCGCGTGGGTTGTAAAATCACATAATTCTGACTTCTAAAACTCAAGTTATGGTCCAAATAGTGAACCGTGTATGCGCAACCCATCAATTCCGAATTTAATTCTAATTTATCTCCAAATTGGACTATTTAATCTCCAATTCTTTCAAGTTTAGGATAACTTTATTTTCTCAATAAAACTTTAAGCTGTAATTAATAATTATCTATTTATGTATAAAATACTAGAAATGTGAGAATAAAATCCTATAAAATATATATAAATATATACTCTATCAGTTACAAATTTTCTAAAATGTTAACAGACAAAAGATAAAGAAAAAATAGTACGAGTACAACATAAAAACATTCTTTTTATAATTTACATTTATTATTTTGATTCGTTTGATGTTGAACCGTCAAACCTTCTAAAATATGTAAACTTTGTCCCATGCTCTCCAAGAAAATGTCATAGTCTCGCAAGTGGGTGATATAGAATAAAAAGTTCGGCATCTATCTAACCTGTTCTAACGTGTTTCTGAAACACATAATCTAATTGAGCAAAACATTATATCAATATTGTTTTAACTTCTTGATCTGCAATAGTAACGTTTTCTACCAGGTTGGTTGTTAAAAGAATCTGTCAACTATGTCATCAGACATTGTGTAAGGTGAGTCTAACCATATTGTTCTACGATTGCATAAACCTTACTCTCAGATATCCACTAAATGTTAGTATGTTAATTTTGAGTCTTCTGTCACACATTTTGTCAAAGAGTCTTTTTAAACTTTGTATCATCAAATATTCTATCATATCTGAAAATCTTCTGTCAGACTTTCTGTTAGAATAGATTCTTCATAATATTCTTCAAACATTTGGTTCCAAGCTAGGTTGAATTAGTGCATGAAAATATTAATAAATAAATAATAAATTATATTAATTGGAGTAAAGGGATTAATGTGGCCGTCATGGTCGCAGCTGAAAAATATGAAATTATTTAAAATTTTGTAAATAAATTAATATTTAAATTATATTTCTACACCAAATATTTTTATTTTCAATTTCGTGACCTTCACTATACAAAAATTTCCACCTAAAAACAAGTCTATACATGTTATACATTTTACTCTGTTATGTGTGCCAATTATCTCTTACCACGCATACAACACGACATAGCAATCTATTCAAAATACGATCACGGGCTGACCTAACCCTCAGTCCCTCAGCCTCAAGCATTTAGTTTTCACTTTTCATACAACTACATTGCCTGTTTGTTTACATTCTCTGTGGGCTTCTTGTTTTGTTTATTTGTACAGACCACAGGTTTGCTTGCTTCGGGGCCTCCGCCTCTGAATTATATGCTTCTTGTTTTGTTTATCTGTATTTTTGTACTTCAATATTAAAATATTGTGCTATTCTCTTTTTCCCCTTTGAATGAACAATTACATTCGAATGGATAAACCTATTTAATCATGGATAAACCTATTTAATCAGTATCTAGAAAATAATTTTAAGAAGGCATCTGTTATGGAATAAAATCTAGGTCGTAGTTAATGCATTATGAATGCTAGGTTTGGTGAGCGTTGAGCTCTAATGGTTGCACATGCATATCGGAACTAAGTTTGTTCTAGCAAGGTGCCTATGTATCTCAAGCGTGTTGAGAATTAAAGCAGACATAGTTTTTGGAATAATGGGTTAGACCCTTTATATAGACGTGAAGAATCTAAGTATTTGATTAGGGTTGAGAAACTTGGCTAACAAATTTCCTAATTAAATTGTCGACCTGATTAGTCGGTTGTTGGCTTTTAGGATTCAATTTCCGTTTAGGATTTAGTTTCCTTGTTGACCAACGTGTCTTGGGTGTTACTCTTCTCGCTGCCTTCTAGGATGGTTCTCGATGGTGGCGGTTTCGGGGTGTCATGGCACGATGGTGGCGGTTTCGGGGTGTCATGGCACTGGGCCGAAGTGAAGCCCACCGAGGTGAGGCTGGGTTGAGAACCATGTTGATTGACCGACTTGGACCTCCGTCTAGCGTTCTCAACGAAAGTGTATTTTGGGCCCAATAGTGACTTTGCCTTATTTTCAGGAATCGCACCTAAGTTTTTGGGCTGAGCTGGTTTTTGGTTTTAAGCTTTCTCGGGTCTAATTAGTACGACATTAATGATGTCTCTACGGTTTATTTTTAGCCCACATCAGCATCCGATTATTTTTGGAAAACACTTCTATAAATTTTAATGAAGAAAGTTCTATATTTTTATATAAATTTGATAAAAAAAATTTAGTAGGGACAATGCTCCCGGTACTCCATTACTATGGCCTCGTTTGGTTGAATGTAATCCAACGCAGTAAGTCATACTTCCTGGGAACTTATATATTTATTGTGTTTGGTTGTATACTTCTTTATTTAATCTAGGTAACTCGCAGTTCCCTGGTATATGTAGTTACCCCAAAACGCAGTAAGTCAAACGTGATTTTTCTGGGTTATATAGTTAATTTTTTTTATTAAATAACATAATATTATACATTACTAAAATCATAAAATTTATATATCAAAATCTAAATAGAAAATATTAAATTCAAGTTTAAAGTTAAAAATATTTTTTATCTTTCATGTGATAAATATATAATATATTTGTTGTATGTTTATATAATAAAAAGTAATCATAAAATTGTAAAAAATATTAAAATGTATAGATTATTTTTCTTATTAAATTATTAAGATAGGTAAGTCAAGTATTATTTAAAATTATTTATAATATTTTACACGTAAAACACATATATATTTATACATATTAATATAATCATATTAAAAATGTATTATTTAATTCTATTTTTATTATTTTTTATGTGAAATATAATAACATTATATTAATATGTTAAATCATCTTCAGGATCAATTTAATTTTTTAGAATTTTCAATATATTTTTTTAAATTTAGATGTTACCTAGTAATTTGGTAGTATATATTTAATTAATTAATTTTTTTATTTGTATAAATAATTTGTTTTTATTATTACACATGAAAAATTAATTATGTAACTATGTAATAATATTTAGTTTTGTATATAATTTTTAGTATAATTTATTTTTTATTTTTATAACTAATTTTAATATTGTTTATAATTTTATTTATTTATATAAATAACTTTGTGTTATTTTATATAAATAATAAATTAAATAAGTTACATAGTACTAAACCAAATACTTATTTTTTATTTATCCAGCAACTACACGTTATAACCTAATTCTAAGTATATTTGAGACTTGCAAACCAAAAGAGGCCTAAATCTGCCCCCCTATACACACCCATGCACAATTATCATCCCAAAAATCTTTACAACAATTGGCATGAGAAAACGTGATGATAAAATGATATAGTAACATGGCATAATAGGTACATTTTCTTCTACTTTTCTTTGTCCACGTAAGGATGTGTCATTTATCTGTATTGTTTGCGATGAAGAATCCACGGTGCATGCAGTTGGATAAGCCTAGGCCATAAGATACAAGTCAGAATTGACGGGTCCCTAGCTACTGCAGAACAATATCTTAATTATTATTGGTCCTACTCAATAAAAGAAAACGAAAATATTATAATATAATTTTAATTTTAATTTTTTTATTACGTATTTAAAAATAAAAAGTGACTGGTGACCACTGACCACTCTTTGGCAATAGAATGGGTTTGGAGAAAGTTTAGACGTGTAGGTGTAAAAGTTCAGACAGATGTTCTTAGTTCACCTCTTGCTCGTGCTGCCTTTGCTTGGTGCCAACAAATTGCTCTTGATGAATTTTTGTCACCCACACTATCAAAAGTCACATACATGAATATCTATTAATGGTGTTAAATTTATATTTATCGATCTCTCTTGTTATTGATAAAATTTTGTGAATTTATTTTTGCATGTCAGATTCGGCACATTTAGTTCAAACTATTTAAAAATAATGAAATGTTTCTAGTCACCTCGCGAACTCGAATTTAAATATTTTACACTATTTATTTTTTTATGCATAAATATTTTACACTATGATAAATCACAGAATCTCATACTTTGAGATGTCCCGTTAACAATACAGCATCATTAAAAAAAAAAGGAGCAGTTTGTGAAAGAAACAACAAGGAAGAAGTAGTTTATGTATAGACCATGGAGGTATGAGCATGTGGTAGTAATATATATTATTGTGGGACATCCCTGTGGCTAAACTGGTAAGATGATGTATGAAAAAAGGGTTAGATAGATAGATTATTACATACATAATTCTATCTCTTCTTTACATTATCCTCTCTAGCTAGTTTCTTATGACATACAACAGAGCTGAAGAAGCAAAGCAACATACAGATATCAATGGCGTTATCTCCAGATACCAAGGTGTGAATTTAACTTTTTTACTTGTCAACACTTTAATCATTCTCCAACCAACCAAAAGACACACACACACAGCACTTGCACTTCAACCTTAATTATGTTCGTGTGTGTATCTTCTTGATCTTTATACAATCTTTGTCAAAATATGTTAACTGCGCGCACACACACACAAATGCATAAGAGAGTATGTATGTGGTACGGGAAGTTTTATTCTTGTAAGACATTTCTTGGTATGATCGCAAGATCGATGCTCCCAAGTCCAAACTTAGTTTTATTAGCTTACATTTTTTTATGGCAAATTTGTGTTTATTTTGTAGCATTTAAAGACTTCTACTGATGAACAAAGAAAAGAGTTCAGTAAGATTGGCCTAAATAGACTTCTCATAAATTCTTGAAATCACAAGAAGGCATAGTATAGTCAATGACTCAAAACGGGCTAATCATCAATTATGTAAAGATTTATAGCCAATTATTTATGAATTTATTGAATTTCCGGTTTATTTGTACAAGGACAAGAAGAAAAACATTCAAACTATGCTGCTATGCTGTAAGCTCTACATATCTGAGTCACGGAACAAAGAAGTTCTTGATTCAATTGAGCGAGCAGCTAAACTCCAACCAGAAACTGTCATTGTAAAGAAGTTCGAAGATGATGCTTACAACCGAGTGAGGTACACTATGGTTTCATATGTAGCTCATGATAGTACAGGTTGCCCTATTTACAGCCCCCTGCATCAAACTGTGGTAGCCATGGCTGAAGCTGCATTCGCTGCTATAAATCTGGAGTTACACTCTGGTGCACACCCTCGGCTTGGCGTTGTTGATGACATTATTTTCCATCCACTTAGTCGGGCTTCTTTGGATGAAGCGGCTTGGCTTGCTAAAACTGTGGCAGCAGATTTTGGGAACCGCTTTCAAGGTGTGTACATATATTCAACTTGCGAAGAATTTAGAATCCTGAACGGCTGAACATATTGCTTGATTTATATGGTATTTTATTTAAAAGATGAGTAGTGTTTCCTAGTTATATGTGTACAGTTCCAGTGTTTCTGTATGATGCTGCACATCCCACTGGCAAGGCATTGGCCATTATCAGGCGTGAACAAGGTTATTTCCGGCCTAATGTGATGGGCACCCACTGGACAGGATGGATCAAACCTGTGAATTATGCTGAGAGGCCTGATGAAGGGCCAAGCACCATCTCTGGAGCCAGAGGAGTAACTGTGATCGGTGCAAGTCCGTGGATAGCAGCATATAATGTGCCAATATTGTCCACTGATTTCTCAGTTACTCGACGAATTGCACAAAAGGTAAGTGGCCGAGGTGGTGGGCTTCCAACTGTTCAAACAATAGGCTTGGTCCACGGAGAGGACACGACTGAGATAGCTTGTTTCTTGTTAGATTTTAATAAAGTCGGAGCAGATCGTGTCCAGAGTAGAGTTGAGATGCTAGCAAGCCAGGAAGGGTTGGGGGTGGAGCAAGGGTATTTTACTGATCTTTCACCAGAGAAGGTTATTGAAATATATATCAAGTCCATCTCTGATAATTCAAGTTGACTCGATGACTTTGTATGGACATCTAATAATTCAAGTTAAGTGTATTTAATTGACAAAGGTACTTGCTCTAAAAACAGATTCATGATTCCAATATCATGGCTTTAAATTGAAATATTGTACAACTTTTAAAGTAACAAAAAAAAAGATCAATTTAACTAAAACATTCTACCATTTACAAATTAGCACATTTTAAGCCATGGATAAAAACAATGTACAATTGCCTATTTTTCAGCTTTTGAGTTATAGAAGCAGCTGCTCCAAGAAAATTCAACAGCAGCTGCTCCAAGGAAAATTCAACAGCATCCCAAACAGGACGGTAAAGCCTTTCAGAGGCATCATATGAGATCCTTTGAACCACAGATCTAGTTGTTTCAATCATGTTTTACATGTCTTACTTCGATATTCTTCAGATAACAACTTTTCAGTTAATTCTTGCAACCTCCTGGCTCCAGGGCCAGGCCTAAACACTGAATCATCACCTCGCAAGGAGCAAGGATCATGGCCATCTGTTGTATTGCCTATACACCATGCTCCAGGTGCAAATCGATTCGCACGCTGTAGCAGCTCTTTATCAATCCTGTCTAATGCCGAATCATCTTTGGCAAACTTCCGAGCAAATGGAGCACTACTATTTACCATATCGCCGTAGTCTTTTATTGTTAATGACTTGGGATGCTGTTTTGGAGGACTGTCCCAAGCAATATAGTGAAGATCATGGCTTACTGCAGTGTTACGGAACTCTTCAGTGTTGCAAATAACAGTGTGAAAATAGCCTTCTGGAGAGGAGACAAAGTTCGTGTAGTACATTAGGACTGTCCGTGGAAGATTATCCCATCCCCATATACAATATTCAACAAAGGATCGACTGAGTATCACCCAAGCTGAACCTGCATCAGCGACAGGCCAATGGAAATGTGAATTAAAATCAAAATATAAATGATCAAGGCCTTGCAGACTTGAGAGCATCAAAATCCTACTGCAATAAATTGGAACAACACGAAACTGATCCGGAAGAAAAACTATCTTTCCAGTAGTCGGATTTAAGAAGGGACTGAAGAATTGTACATGGGGAAGATTAGACCGACTAAATAAGATGAAATTCTGTACCAATTAATCACATCAAAACTTAAAATACAATGTTATCTATTATAGCAAAGATCAGATGTTTTTGCTTAAAGGGACTAAAGATACGACTGCCTATATAGATGCTACCAATATGAATTATTACATGTGAAGACATATGCCTACATAACTCACTGAAAGACAAAATATATGGTTTCCTGCAAAGAGTCTTTTACATCACCATCATAACAGACACAAAACATATATTTGAAACCAGTATAACAGTAAACTTGTCCTTAAATCTTGATCATTGAAAGCACAAGTAATCACAAGCATCCACCGATAATCTGTAAATTATGTATTAACTTACCAGTAAATAACTTAAAAGTAGTAGGAAGGGATCTGCGCTGGGAAGTCCAAGTAAGGTCAGATTTTTTAGACATATAAAGACCAGGATCAACAATGATCGGCTTTGCCCTATGGTTTCTGCAAGCAAATAATCAAAGGATACATTAATTTACTTTATTTACAAAAAAAAATTACAGAAAATATGTGCAGTGGCAAAGTTGTGTGTCTACTTACAGTTTCCACCCAGAAATCTGTGTATGCTCAATGAAATTGAGATTTCTGGAAATATTAGAGAATACATGAAGCATATCTGCAAAACCGGAAAACAAATTTAAAATGGGCATCTGAAAAAATAAATGTGTAACCACAATCATTTGAAAGAACTGCCAAATTAGCGGGCCGCATGTAAACATGTATCGGATACAAAAGCAAATATGAGAACCAATGCACATTATAAGCTCTCTTTTCTTTTTAAAATTAATTTTCTTTTATCCTTCTTAAAGGTCTACTTACAAGTAAACAAGATCATATGACTGATAGTGTCCCTTATTACAATCCATATAATAGAATTTAGTTTACTTTACCCCGCAAGCTGGTTTAACAGGTAAATTATCCGATCGATATGGGCAGTAAAATTTCTAAGGGAGAACCGTCCTTTGTCAGAAAATGACTTGATTTAGGAAAATATATTGGGTGAATATATATTTCAGGAAAATATATCCCGGGAGAATATATTTTTGGTAATTATTAATATTATTATCCTATGTCGACTACCGCTTAAAAAGGTTAGGAGGAATGGTGAGAATTTGGAATGCGTTTTACTCATCAAAACCGGGGGGGGGGGGGCGGGGTATTTTACCTAGAACCATAACATTTTTCAAATGAATGTTGCTCCTCTAGAAAATATTTTATTTTCCCTAAACTAGACAAACACAGAAAACTCTGGACCATTTTTTCCTGAATTCAAACAAATGCAGGAAAATCAGAAAAACACTTTCGTAGGACTAAACAAACATCAGGAAATTTTCTGTGAAAAAAATGGAGCCTTAGATTCCAACTAAAATGTTTTGGCCTGCACCAAAAAGTGCTCACCATCTCCACTTCTTCTAGGCTTTAATTCAACACAAATCTCCATATATGGATTGTCATGTAGCAAGGACGTCAAAAGTATCTTTAGACTATCCATAAGACTATTTGAGAATGAGCAAATTACTCATCACAGGAGTTAATATTGGTGCACTAGGATGCTCGGACTCTTTTGGAAGGATCCGACACGGACACATATCGGGGTGTCTGATCCTTCAAATGCTAAATTCACAGACTCGGGGACACGTTTAAAAAGGATCTGACACTGGGATATGGACACTGACATTTATTATTTCTAATATAATATGATACTTTTTATAAATAAATATCTATAATTTTATATAAAATAATAATATATAATAGAAGACTTTTTGTCTTTTTGTCTTCTCTTTCTCCATTTACATCAATTGCACCTTTCTTTCTTCTTATATTTTCTTCTTCTCTTCCTTTTAGAGATGAGTTATCAAAATTATAGATGAGATAGAAGTGTCCATTTTCTAGATGGGGTTCGGATCCGGATCCAAGTGTCCATGTCCGTGTCGTGTCCTGTCGACACGGGTACGGCTGGGTTCTCCGGAGAGTCCGAGCATCACATATATCAATTGGCAATAGCTCTGACTCTTGGTTAAAGCAGGAACAAAGAAAGAGCAGTCAATCCTAATTCCTAACTCATCAACAGGGTAAATGACTAAATCTATTTTGGAGCTGGCAATTCTTTCCAGATAACAACAAATTCAAGATAAATTAGTCCTACATTTTAAATATGAAAATATAAAGTCCCCTTTACTAGTTTTATGATCACCGGGAAAGAAAAATCACACAACATTTTCACTCCGTTCAGCACCATTCACTCGATTGCTTAGAACCACGGAAGAAAAAAGTGACTAAACAACAACAATAGCAACAATCCAGATTATTGATCACCACAAAAAATTTGCATACTTTAATAGTACATTGCAGGAGATTTTTAAGACTGCCATCGTCTTGTGTGCCACATCTTAACTTAATTATCACTGCACCTATTTATAGTTCTGTGTTCACAGACACATCTTCCCATAGAGCAACATCAATATTCATAGAACTAAAGTATCTTGCTGTAGTAGGAGTGTTTTTTTAGAAGGCGTTCTAGACTTCTAGTAGTCTAGTGTTAAAAAAGATAGGCAAATAGACACCATGCAGTCATGCCTCAAATCACCTTTTTGACAATATACTCCTTGTACAAGCAAGCTTAATTATCTATATTTAAATTTTAAGTGAAGCGGCATCTCTTCTAAAAGCAAATTAATCTTCTAATATCTGTACATACTACACATTATCCATCTTACTAAGCTAAAACAAAATACTTCCACTTGAAAATCTAGCTAAGAACAAAACATGAAACATTATTTGTAGACACACTAACACGCATTATGACAATTATAAAATAATAAAGCAAGTAAAAAAACTGACCATCTTGAGTCACAAGAGGATAATCTGAAGGGCTGAGGTTTATAAACCAGTCCCAATTCGCACTCTCCCTCAACAAAATTGCAATAGCTTGAAGGGTAGTAGCAATCATTGTAGGCCCTTTATACGTTACCAGGTTTGACTGTGCCATCACCCGTACATTCCCCACTTCGCGAAATGTCAGATCACTCTTTATCGACGTTGTCAAATCCAACCTTTCGCGTGGAGGAGCCTCAAGATCCATGTGCAAAATATACTGGTTTCTAGGATGATAAACAGCTTGCAGGGTTCTCATCATTCTTTGACTATCCCCTTTTGTGCCCGAAATAAGATAAGCAAATCTAGGTGCTTCTCTCTTTGAAGACCTATTGTCATCAATTGATAACTTCAAATCAGATTCTACAAAATAACCACTCGAGTCCGACAATCTTGCGAATGAAATAATATCAAACTGAAGTGGATCCCGACCAAAGGAAGCCGAATACATCCCGAACACAGCAGCCATAAACAGTGTAATCCAAACAAGTAAACTTGCAAGAAATGGAATAATCCACCTCCTATCACTAAAAATCCTTCCATAGTGATAGTTACCAAATTTTCTCCCATTCACTAGCTGATCCTTCATTGCAGATTAAACACAACTCTTTCAAAAAAAAAAAGCACTCAGCCTTTTTTCCGATAACCCCAAGAGTACAGAACTAAAGCAAACCCAAGAATTCCCAAAGAAAGAAGAACCCAAACCAAAGCTCAGAGCTTACTGATAGAACTGACTCTGCCTTCTTCAATATCTGAATAAAGATGTAACCTTTCCGAGAAAAGGGAACAACCAATCTTCAAAACTGAGTTAAAAAAGGGAGACTAACTTATTACAAAGAAAATACAAACAAAGAGGACCCACTGGATTTTGTGGAACAACCCTGATAACAAAAGAACAGAATCACAAGAACATTTGCATATACAAAATGAGATACAATCTTATAAGCAAAGCAACAAACAATGAATTAGTTCTACAGCAAACTACCCTTCAACATTACACAGATCTAATTCCAATAAATTCATAAATACAAATGGAGGGAGATACATAAAAAAATATATATGAGTTATTAGACACAGATTCTGGGTTATTACACTATATGGGTCAGACAAAAGAACAGATTAAAATCCTAATCCTAAGCTTAATAAACAAAAAAAACACATCTTTATATTTATGTACGTATACTACACATAAACGTGTGCGTATGTATATAAAATAGAAACAGAGAGAAAATGAAAAAGGGTCTAACTTGAAAACAAGTTGGAGATGAAGATGATGACTCAGATTGTAGTGATCAGACAGAGGTTGCTTAAATCTTGGGGTTATATCAGTTATATATATAATTTCCTTAATGACTGCAACCTTATATTTAAATAATTTACATTGCAAAATTTAAATCCACATGAAATTATGTTCTTTTTTCATACTAGTGTCATTTTGTATATGTATCGTGGTATTAACAATAAAATAAGCGTTTACAAATATAATTTTTTTTAGAAGAATTGTTTTTATTAAAAATTATCATTAAAAAATAAAAAGCGGGAGTTTCTAAGAAATTTTATCATATACTTTCAATTTATACATCAGTTATTTATATATATGGAATATATTTATATATCAATTACTGTATTAATTTATGATAATAATATTTTCATAAAAAATTTCATAGATTTATATTTTTTATATTTTTGTGTCACTTCAAATATATGAACTTTTGCATACATGATTTAAAAGATAAAATCAATGGAAGCAAGTTTTAAATTAAGAGGTATAAATCATTTTCTTTTAAAGTTACTAATACTATACCAAAATACTTTTAAAATATAATTTTAGAATGTAAAACTCATTTTTATTAAAGTATTCTACTATATGTATTTGAATTTAACGTTGTCACGGAGTGGGCTGGACCACTGGACCTCACTCTGACCAAGGACTAAAGTTTGGAGTTCGAGTCTTCATCAAGTGAAAAAGTTTGATCCTATCTTTGGACAACTTATATCTAATCATTTGTGATGCGCTAGTTGGATCTTTGAATTGGCTTATGTAAGTTCTTATTTTGTATCTCTTTGTTAATTTAATAAAAATTTAGTGGACGACTGTTTTGATCACTTGCTACAAGTCTACAACCCCATCTTATGGTATTTTTTTTTTTATAGAAGTTAGCAGGAATTTTATTAATAAACAGGTCCAGTCCTAAAAATTTGGGTGCCTTAAACGAAATTTTAAAATAGCATCTTTTTCTTTAAAATTCTAAAAAGGTAAAATTTTAAAATGTATATAAATTTGATAGTGTCTGGGCAAGTGTCGCCTTATCCGATAACCGGCCATATTAATAAATATCCAAATCTATCAAAGTGATAATACTTTGTGGAAAAAAAGGATCAAGAACAGCTTGTTCCGTGTCTTGAGTAAATTTCCATCGTGCTACGAGATGGGCTACTTTATTTCCTGTTCTTCTAATATGATTACAAGTAAAAGAATGAAAATGCGAACTTATCCTATTAATATCATCCAAGATGAAAAATATAGGTGCTGCTCCAATTTGTCTTCTGTTCACTGCATTCACCACCATAGTTGCGTCACTCTCTAACTTGACATTAGAATAACCAAACCTGTCTACCAGTCTCACTCCATAACTAGCAGCCGCTGCCTCTGCCATAGCTGGATAAAGCTCATAAAGCTCACTGCTGTCATTATTGGATCCAACCTTTTTTGTTCAAAGAAAGCTTTGTTCCTGCACATCCAAGCACTCACGCTAGTGCTGTGAATTTCCTCACGGTAGTGTTTGATTCTGCTTCCCTAATTTGTTCCCCCAAGTTGTTCAAATGTCCATTTCTTCCAAGCCAATATCCAGATTTGGCGGATTAATTTCCATCTGAATTTGGCCACCAAAATTTACAGTCAACTGGCCAAAAGGATGATAAAGGAATACTTAATACAAATGGAACATCTTCTATAACAAAAGTGGCATTTACCTTCTGTTCATCCCAGCAGCCTCCTTCAAAATTAATCAAGTAAGACACCCACATTTCAGTATTGTCGTCTGATTTTGGAGAAGGAACAAAATAATTCCAATCTCGAGGGACCCATGCTTCATTCCAAACCTGTATGTTGACTCCATTTCCCACTCTCCATCATAAATAATGAAAGGATCGGGAATATTACGTTTTAGAATATTTTTAATGCATTTATTTGAGTTAGGATTTTTATTAAATAGAAAAATTACACAATATGTGTTATATAACTTTTGTGTGGTATAAAATATTTTATTTTATTTTTCTATAATTTTTGTATTTTTAGAAAAAAGTTATTTTGATATGAGATTATCGGACCCAGTCCCTGCAGAAAATTTGAGACCTTATTTTTGCATAAATATTATATTTATTTGAAAATATTTTTTATATATTTTACCCCGTAATAATTATTTTTGAATTTTTTATTTTAATTATGGGATAAAAATATATTTAATAAAATGAGAGCCCCAAAATTTTTCAAAAATATAAATAATTTAGAAATTTTTTAAAAAAAATAGATTTATACTAAATATAGAAAGCAATCAGCTACAGAATTGGGGGAAGAAGGAAGAGTCAGGGTTTATATTGTTCTTTTGAATCAAAAGCCTTTTAAAGGTGATATCGATTTCCGTTTGCCTCGAGCAGTCGATTTATTTAAAGCATATAACATGTACTATACGTTTATATTATCAATTGTTAAGCTAGTTCATCGTCGTGTAAACTCGTTATTGACTGAGTTGTGTCCGATTTTTGTTTATGAGTTTGATTGCTTGTTAGTTTGATTGGGTTACATAGTTGTCAGACCGTTAATTGAGCATGACCCCAGTATTTTTTTCGTTAATTTTCGGGTTGATTTGTGATCCACCGGAATAATCCGACTCCGGTCGTATTTGTTAATTTTCCGGCTTGATTACTTGTAGTATGTGTGTATTGCTTATATATTTGAATTTCTTGTAGTGTAAGTATCGATTTGATATCAGATTGACTAAGCTTTGTGCTGATTATGTGTCACCGGAGATGGCTCCGGTCGTTTTCCCCGTCGAACTAGTCGGGCAAGGGGGCGATAGCTTTGGTTTTTGAATCTGTTCGTTGGGTTTTACTGCTGGTGTGATGAGGATCGTTTTGGTATAGGAAGCTCTTTGAAACAGTGTTGTTTCGGGGATAACCGGACTACCGGAGCATTCGCCGGAATTCGGGAGGGTCACCGGATTCTAGAAAATTCTTAAGTGCTTTAAAAATATTTTAGAGTCTTCTAAAAATAATTTGATTGATATTTTATTTGTGAGTCTTACTTGTTATGTGATTTATGTGTTTACATGCTTCCTAATTATTGTTATTTGTTCTTATTTGATGTTCGATATTGATACAACGTATGGGTAGACACTAGAACATAAGATAGAAGTATACTTAGCATTGTATGTCTGTCTAGCTGTCTAATCGAATATTTTATTTATAGTGACGAGCGAGGTATTACCTAAAGTTCACTATAGTTTACCAGATTATTTACTAGGCAAGTATTTTCTTCTTGACCATCTTTAACACTCTTATTTTCTGTTTCATTTATTTATATCATGACAAATAGCTATTGTTCAGAGTTATTTGTGAATTTTAAATTTTTATTGTGAAACATAATTGTTAATATCAGTACCTTTGATATTGAAAAGCTGATTTAAATAAATATATCATATCTTGTTTTATCGAAAAATGATATTAATACGAAAAGTGAAGGATTATGATATTGGTTTAAGCAAGCCGAACATTCCGGATTGCTTGGTCGGATTAGACGATTGTGTAGTGACCGGTAGCGGATGAAGCCCGGTCCTGCGTGTTGCGTAGTGGCCGGTAGCGGATGAAGCCTGTTTCTACATGTTTTATATTTGACCCATGTGTGCCTAGGGTACCCGACATGATTTGTTGGACTTATACGGATGTGTATTATATCCCTTTCTGATCAGGGGGATATGAGTATAAATGTCCAAATCCAGTTCGCCAATTTGGCTATTATGATACGTGAGTATCAATTAACTTTTATGGAACGCAGCTTCTAATGTGGATTTTAAATGTTGTTGTTGATTATTTATCATTACTCACTATTCCTATTATTATTAAAAGTTTATTATATACTTGTTGAACATATTTTTAGCTCACTCTTGCTTACATCATACATTTTTCCAGACAAGACCAGAGATGGTTCGCACATATCTTACCGCTAGAAAGAGGAACCGTAGAGATCCTAAAGCTAGGGCAATAATATCTGCCAATATACGTGTTTTATTGTTGCATGACAGTGGTAGATAGTGGCTTGTAATAAAATTTTGAATAGATAATAAATCTTATCTAGATGTTTTATTATGAGTATAAATTTTAAACGAGGTATGCTGATAATGCTAAATTGGTTTGTAATAAGATTTAAGTGTTATGTTTTGGAATCTTATTTCATACCATAACCTGTTAAAGATCCGTGGTCGGTAAGCGAGGTCAGATGCATAATTACTTTATATATTATTGTGATTGGTTTTTGCCCCTAAATCTAGACCCCAGATTTGAAGGGCATCACAGTTAGTATCAGAGCTACAAGTTTATTGGTCACTGAAACAAGATTAGGTAGAGTTCAGGATAAGATAAGTAGATCACATGAGATGAGAATTATTAAGTAGCTCATATAGGGGCGAGTTGAGATGATTGATATGGCCTTGGTTATTAGAATATGACCATGTTGTGAGTTAGATACGTGATACTATGTTACTTGGTTACTTCAGAAACCAGTTCTAGAGCCCGAAGAGGTACATCAGATTGAGCCTATAGCTCAGATTGAGCCTACAGCTGAGATGAGCCAATAGATGAGATAGAGTCTATAGCTGTGAGAGAGCCCTGTTAGTTAAGATAAGTGTTGTAGAGGGGGGAGTTAAATGTAACTTGATTAATTATGAACAATTCTTGCTAACATCAAATAAGAATGATAATTAATAAGTAAATGATGCAAACAAACTAAGCAGATAAAATGACACAATGTTTAAACTTCAAAAATTAATTTTCTTAATTTTTTGTTTTACTACAACTGTCTGGAAAATAATTCCAGCTTCGATAGATACAATAATAATGAGTTTGTTAATATTTCTATACTTGAGAAATTCTAGCTCAGTTGCATTAGAGAAAGTACTTATCAGATATGTGTATTTATACTGAAACACATATCCCACTTACAAGTGTACTTTCCCTTGTTCATAGAACAAAACTTGAAATATAAACTTTGCTTTTTTTATTCAAATTTTTCTTCTTTCCATTTGTAGATAAAGAAGCTCTGAGATATGCAAAATTTTTTGACTCTTTAAGCATGTTTTACTTTTTTCTTGAATTCAGTCAAGTTGTAGTAGTAGACTTGACAGACTAGATAGTAATGTCAAAATCTAATGTCAAAATCATTCATTGTATTTTCACTGTCTAGTCTGCTACCTGAAACAGACTGTCAGCTTCACTAAAAGTTTACTGTTAACTTTTAGCTTCTCTTTGGTGACAGTATCTTTGACTCAGCATACTTTATTGTCAAGATTTATAGTCTTTTAAAACATACTGTCTCCAAAGCTGTTGTCAACTATCTCCATCAATGTTGTTGTCAACTACTCCGCCAAAGTTGTTGTCAGTAAAATTGTTGTCTTCAAATCTTCATTCTCCGTCAAGTTTACTGTCAATGAAATAGTTATTGTCAGTAATACTTGTTATCTTCAAATCTTCATTCTCCACCAAGTTGACTATCAATGGAATAGTTGTTGTCGTCTGTTCCAATTGTGTTGTCACTTATAATGTACTGTCATAGTCTTGAGTACTTAAAATGTTGCTGTCTGAGTTTTGAATCATGCTGTGCATGAACACTTAGTGAACTTCTACTGCATGACTCATTTTTATTCCTTTATACAAGACAGTAACTTTCAAATGTATTGTCACCTAACTATTACTTTTCAAATATACTGTCTACAAGTGACTACTAACTATACTGTCAATATATATATGACTGTATGCTTTACTTAGCTTAATTAAACTTAAAACTAAGTACATTAGTTGATTACACCACAATCCATAACAATCTCCCCAATTTATTTTTATGTAAAATAAAGACAAATTTAAAGTTAATTGAAGATACAAACTCAACTAATATAAGTTGAAGTGTTTGTACAAGAAACGTATATAGAAAATTACAAGTACAAATACAACAATCTTTCTCAAACAAAGCTCCTCTAGACTGAGCAAATCTTCAATTGTAGTTTGAGTTTCCTTCCTCATTTCTTCTTGGGCATCTTCATTTCATGTAGATTTTCAAGAGCATTCAGGGCATTCTTTTCTTCATTGGTTATGGCATCTGGAGACACAATCAAGAACTAGCTTCACAAATTTGTAGGGTAGATCTCTCAAATCAGTATAAGTCTACTGATCCTCTAGAAATGCAAAGATATTTCATTCCAAGCATATCAGCAATATATCTATACTTTGTAGATGATAAAATCTGCTTCACCCTTATTCTATCTACCTCATCATCCTCCTGAGACCTTTATTCAATGACTTTTTCTGATTCTGCACTTAAATTCCTTTCAGTCTCTAGAAATGAACCTGTAGTCAATCTAAAAATTCTCTTGAGATTAGCAATGTTAAGAATTCCAAAATCTTCCATCTTCACCTTTATGCTGTCAATGATGATTCTTAGTGGATTAGTAAAGACATGAGACACATAGTTTGACTTTCTAAAGAATTGATCATTTAGCTTGGCACACTTTAAATCAATCTCAGTTTCTTTGATTTGTTTGTGAATCATGTCTATCTCCTTCTTTATAGCTTCAACATCAGCATCAAATTTCATTGCTTTCTCCCTTTCTTCACCTTCAAAACACAAATATCCAGAGCTTTGTTCTTGAGATCAAATACCTTAAAATTTATAATATTGAGTAGTTGTCTCTTGATGAGTTTGACTATTTCAAGATCCTTCTCAGCCAATGTCTTCAACACTTCAAATGTGATCTCTTCAGCAGATCCACCAGAGTTATAGAATATATTTCTCCTAGGATTCCTTATAAGACATTGTTGGGTCTTCTCATACTCCACATTCTTCTTTATAGAGATGATTCTTTGGAGTTTAGGGATGAATCCTTGCTCTTCAGGATATGGAAATTCTTGAAGTTGCTCAATTAGGAGATCAATATTTTTGTCTTGCAAGGAATTCATGCTCTAGAATTCCTTGATTGCTCTAGAATTCCTTGATTCCATCTTCATTAGCAAACATCACCCCATCTGAGTAGACTACAGTCTCAGGTTCCTCAACATCAAAAAAATCCAAGGGATGAGTTTTGAAAAACTCCATTAGCACCAAGAATTTCCTGATTAGAATTCCCCTGAAGACTCGAGTCATAATATCTAGGCCCTTGATGATTTACAGCATCCTTCTAACCATAAAATAATTTGACTCCTTCAATTCATGTCTCATAACTTGAACCTCGCCAGTGGAATATAATACATTTACCTTGCTCAATGAATTTAGCTCAGTCCACTCAACAACAACTTTAGTGATTGATTCTGCCTTTGACTCAGCCAAATTGTTAATTGTTGGTCTCCTGACATCTATGCAATCTTCTTGAATGACTTCTGTCACCAGCTTCCACGGTTTCCTGCTAGGCTTCCTACTTGAATGTGGCCTTGGTCTTTCAGCCTTTGCCTTCATGTATTTCTTAAAGATAGAAATTTTCCTTGACAATAACTCTTCCCTCACTCCATCTGACAATGACTTTGAAGTTACTGTCAACACAGGCTTGACAACAGGTTTAGGCTCCTTGACAACATACTCCACCTTATTGCTCCTGACAGCATCTTCTTTATCTACTTCAAAATCAAGAACCACAATCTTCATAATCCTTCCTTCAATCTCACCAACTATCTTATCACCTTCTCCATCTTTTTATCCATCCTTATCACCAGTTCCAGAGGTCATTGCATCACCATTATTGTTGTTATTGGACTTGGAACTACCTGCACCACCATCAGGCTTTGCATCATCATTTTTATCATCACCTCCATCAAATCTTCTTGCCTACCTTTCAGCCCTCAACCTTTCAATCCTTTCTAATTCCTTCTTCATAATTCTAACCACTTTCATCACCTCCTCACTTTGCTCTAGCTGACAGAAGTAATCACATGCATCTTTCACTAGCTTTGGCTTGTACTAGCTGATCTTCTCAAGATTCATAAATCTGTACTTACCATCATTTGAAAAGCTATACCTGATGCTGAGAGGATTATAAGTGATTTTTAGCAGTTTCTCCCTTACCATTTTCAATAGTACTTTCTTGAGGTTTTCATTTAGAAAAGATTTCTCAACTTTGATCTTGAGTCTTATGGATTCAATAACTGAAATTTCTTGTATGCTCAAGTAACCCAAGCTAATGTACCAGGTCAATCCACCTTGTATCCTCACAGTGGTTACCCACTTGTTGCTCTTGGACACCATCACAACAGTACCCACTATAGCCTGTTTCATTAGCTCATAAAACTTCTTGGGGTCCCTGTTGAATGACATCTTTAGTTCTTTTAACTTTTCATTGAAGCTAGCATCTTGAAAGACACTGTTATTTTCATTTTCATCAATCATTAACACCGTGGCTTCTTCTCATTCAAATCCTCTATTTCCTCCACAATGATATCATCTACATTGTTTGGGAATAATTTATTCTTTCCTTTTCCTGCCATATGCACCACATAGGTCTTCACCGCACTCTCATTTATAACAATGCCTCTCTCATTAGGCCTTTATGCAGCTTGCTTCTCCTTATTTCCTTCAAACTTTTCAGCCATCTCAGTAGCCACCTTAGACAACAATGCCAATTGGCTTTCCCCCTGAATTGTAGCTTGTGTCTCCTTATTATTCCTTTCAACAATCTCAGCATCTACAAAACTTCATCCTCTCCTCCCCCTTAGTTGAGTTGGCAGTTGCAGGGAATGTGAATTTAACTTCAAACAACTTCAACTGAACAAAAATTGCCTGGAAGCTTTCATTCAGTTGCCACCTTCTTAGACAATTTGCCAACCTTCTTGGAAAGGTATTTCAACCTTCCATCAGTTTATTTAGAACCAGATTTTGGAACTTTTGGGGTTCTCTCACACTCTGGTTTTTTATGGATTATCTCATCACCCCTCACAGTCTCACATTCAGGGCCTAGTGCCCTGGATTTTTTGATTCCCTCTTTTATTTTATGGCCATGCTCAAGGCCCTCTCCTTTTACCAGGGTATTTCCCTGCCTCTCTGTTTTTTTAGGCCCGCTTCTCTCTTTTCTTTTACTCTTATTCTTTTTCACTCCTTCACTCACCCTAGGTGCAAGGGACTGAGTAGGTACACCTTGCACAATTGGTTTAGAATTTACCTTCATGATTGAGAAGATAGGAGCTAAGTTACTCTCTTGATTTACTTCAGGCTCTGGAGAGTTGTTGTCAGGATTAAAAGTGTTGACAACATCTTTAAGTTCAAAGTTACTGTCAAGAAGAGTGACAATAACTGTGTCTTTAACAACAAGTGAGGTCGTGACAGTAATATCTTCTACCATTTGAGTAGAAGGTTTTTGTGGATTACTCTTGGCAGACTCATCCAAACTTTTAAATAATTAATCAATATTTTGTTCATCAAAAGTATCAAAATATGAAGCATCAAAGTTGAATGAGTTGTTTTTCATATGTTCTAGCCCTATAGTATGTGTTTCTTCAAGTGAGAGCTCATGCTGAGTGTGTTCAGCATGTGGTACAGACTCTTTACAAAATGTCATGGGAGACTGATCAATTTCAATAGATGTCTCATGTTGAGAGGAGACACTTAAGAATGAGCTATTGTCCCTATTAAGATTTATGCCCTGTTGAGAGGACACAACCTGGTTGACAGAGATTGGTACCCTTGCCTTCTTTTTCTTAGGCTTACCAGGGCCCTCTGTGGGCTCTGTGCTCTCACTACCACCCTTATTTGCTGCACTTAGTGCAGTTTCACCACCTAATTATGGAACGATTTCTATCCTAGGTCTAGTGGTCCTCTTTCTTTTAGAAACCTGGTCCTTTTGGGAGGATCCAAGCTCTTGGCTGATAGACTTGGAGACTCTAGAAGGTTTAGCTCTTTCAAAGGGTTTGGAGTGTGTGTTAGGAATGGAGAGGTCAACTCCATTCTCATCACTCAAGGAAAAGAAAAAAACTCTCCCAAAATTCTTAAATTGAGTGAGTTTATTATAGACCTCGTGTGGTCAGTAATAAACAAACCCAACTCAGAATTAAGGGGTTTGCTAGACAGTATGAAGTGTGTGTTTTTCTTAAGGGTGGGGGACTTCATACATTGTATACTATCTAGATTAATTATGCCTATAATAGAATTAATGATAAACATTAAAAATTGAGGATAGTATGTTACCGGCCTCCTGCTTTCCTTCTTGTCTAGCACCAGCTTGAATAGCGGCATCATGAGCTTTTCAATGTCAATTCTGTAATTGTACACCATGGAGTGCACAATCTTCCTGATGTAGGCTGGAAACTCATTCTAGCAGCTGGTCTTGCATGAAACGACTCGAGTGACAGCATCCATTATCATGCTCCACTCTTTGGCAAGATACTTCTTATCCATCCCCCCTGATGGATATCACTAATCTGAAATTGGGCTTGTCTTGGGTCCTGTATACCCAATCATTTTGAAGAACTTGGCTATTTGAGCATCGCTAGAGGCTCCTGAAATTGTGAACCTTCTTCAGCTTCAACATGGAGAGCATTATTGATGTGGGTTGAGTCGATGGTGTATGAGGTGTTATTGATTTGGAATGTTATGGTGATAGCATCCTGGTCCCCCTCACATATGACAGAGGTCCATAGATGTGACAGTCGTGGAATCTCTAACATAGGGCTTTCAGTCAATGCATATGAGAGAAAAGAGTTGTTCATGAAGCCAATAAAAGGATTGAAGGCTTCTCCTACTTCACCCATTGTAGCCATGGTGGTGAAGTTAGTTTGGAAAAGTGAACAAACAATTTGAGGTCCAGACATGAATGTAGAAGAAGTAATGGTTAAGAAATTTAGCTAGAAAACAGAAAGAAACGTACTGAGTTGTAGAGAGAGAATAGAAGATTTAGAGCAAAAGAGTATTAGAAAAAGTGAAGAGTGTAAGCAAATATATTGTTTTTATATAAATGAAGGGAAAATAAACTGTCAAGAAAGAATTTCAATCGATTAATTGACAGTTGTATGCTTAATCTATTCCTTTTGACAGTAACTCATGCACTAAAATTCACAAACACTCTTGACAATAACATTAGCGGTTAGAGAATAAATAAATACATACCAAACCCTAATATAACTGTTGACAGTATGTTATGCGGGGATTTTGAAAACTATGTTGTCAATGAATACTGACAGTAAGTATTGACAGTAAGTTCCACGCTCGCATACTATGCTGTCAAACATGATAGTATGCTATGAGAGGGTTTAGAAAACTATGTTGTTAGTGTATACTGTTAGTATGTTTTTGACAGTAAGTTTCAGTCCCACATACTATGTTGTCAAGACTCTTTCAAGTGATCGACAGTAACTCATCACAATATGACAGTACCGATAAAATATACTATCAAGACACTTGAAAATACTTTTTACTAACACCATGTGAGATAAAAGTGAATTAGTTAACCTCTCAGTGAAATTTCATCATGTGTATCCATTGTGATAGAAATCAAAACACCTTAACAGACCCTTAAATCACAGTGAATTTCAATTAACTAATATTTTTGATCATTAAATCAACTTATATAGAAATACATTAACATGATAAATTTAACATACCCAATTCACTCACTAGCTTGTTGAATGTCTTTCCATCCAATGGTTTGGTGAAAATGTCTGCAAATTGCTTCTCTGTGGGCACATTAATCAGCTTGATTGTGCCATGCTCCACATTCTCTCTAATGAAATGATGTCTGATGTCAATGTTCTTAGTCTTGGAGTGTTGAACATGATTTTCAGTAATGGTTATTGCACTAGTGTTGTCACGGAAGATAAGGATCCCTTGCAATGCCAAGCCATAGTCCAACAATTGATTTCTCATCCAAAGTAACTAAGCACATCAACTACCAGCTGCAATGTATTTAACCTCAACAGTTGAATTTGACACAGAGTGCTGCTTCTTGCTAAACTATGAAACCAACCTTTCTCCTAGAAACTGACCGCTTCCTGTTGTACTTTTTCTGTCAATTCTGCATCCAGCATAGTCTGTATCTGAATAGCCAACCAAGTCAAAACCAGATTCTTTAGGATACCAAAGGCCTAAATCCTAAGTGCCTTTCAAGTATCTAAAAATTCTTTTAACTACCATTAAATGTGACTCTTTTGGATCAGACTGAAACCTTGCACATAAATTTGTAGCAAGCATGATGTTAGGCCTGCTAGTAGTTAGATAGATGAGAGAACTAATTATTCCTCTATACATCTTGTTATCCACCTTCTTTCCTTTTGAATCCTTATCTAGTTGAGTTGCTGTTAAGATTTAAGTCTTTGCAGGTGATGAGTCTTTCATATCAAATCTTTTCAAAAGATCTTTGACATATTTAGTTTAACAAATGAATATTCAATCTTTCTTTTGATAGACTTGAAGTCCAAGAAAGAATACTAATTCACCCATCATACTCATCTCATATTTGTTTTGCATTAACTCAGAGAATTTCTTGCACAGTTTTTCATTTGTTGAACCAAAGATGATATCATCCACATAGATTTGGACTAGAATGATATCATTTCCATACTTTTTATAGAATAGAGTCTTATCCACAATCCCTCTTTTAAAATTGTTCTCAAGGAGAAACTTGGAAAGAGTGTTATACTAGGCCTTTGGGGCTTACTTTAAACCATATAATGCTTTGAGTAGTTGTACACAAAGTTTTACATCTTTGGATCTTCAAAGCCTGGAGGTTGTTCAACATAAACTTTTTGTTCTAGTTCTCCATTTAGGAAAAAACTTTTTACATCCATTTGAAATACCTTGAAGTTGTTGAATGCAGTAAAAGCCAAGAAAATTTTTATGGCTTCAAGTCTGACAAAAGGGGAAAATGTTTCATCATAATCAATTCCTTTATGCTGACAATAACCTTTTACTACCAGCCTTGCTTTATTTCTTGTGACAACTCCACTATCATCCATCTTGTTTCTGAAGACCCACTTAGTACTAATTACTGATTGTTCGACTCAAAAGCATTATGTCTAAGCTATAGTTCTTCATTATTGCATTTACTATCAATGGAATAGTTGTTATCACTTGTTCCAATTGTGTTATCACTTGTAATGTACTGTCATAGGCTTGAATACTTGAAATATTGTTATTTGAGTTTTGAATCATGTTGTGCATGAACACTTAGTGAACTTCTACTACATGACTCATTTTTATTCCTTTTAGACAAGACAGTAACTTTCAAATGTTCTGTCACCTAACTATTACTTTTCATATTTACTGTTTACAAGAGACTACTAACTATACTGTCAATATACATATAACAATATGTTTTACTTAACTTAATTAAACTTAAAACTAAGTACATTAATTGATTACACCACAATTCTTAACAAGCCCGTAGCCAAAGAGGAGCCTATGATTGGGGCAGAACAGAACGTGATGTACCTAACCGATATGGATGAGTCATCGAGCCAGTGGACTTCGGGGATCAGGTAGACCCAGCTGAGGCTGTGATACCAGTTGCACCTGTTGGGGCAAGGCAGAGATACCCTTAGAGTAGAGGGAGCCGGGATTATCCGAGGTAAACAGGATTTTAGCTAGGATATTGGGTGAGCAGTCTACGACATCCAGGGCACCAGTAGGAGAGTATCCGAGGAGAGAGCCTAGTATGGTACCTTATGCTATGCATGCCGATCTGTTGAGCGACTATGACTACCTAGTTGGACATAACACGAAATTGATTAGAATGGTGGACGAGATGACTGTTGTTCAAGTAAGAGGACCGAAATATGCTGATTATGAGATTCAGAGAAGGATTAAATATATTTTTTTTAGGCAGACACTAGTGTTATTGATGTCCATATTACTAGTTGTGATGATATGGCGAAGTATCGTCAGTTATTGTACCTTCTTCGCAGGATCTTGGTAGATCTAAGGCACATTAGTGGTCCGGGATCTTATAGGCATCAAGAAGTTGGGAAAAGAATGCGTGAACTGGTTGTATAATATTATTAGTAGTGACTGAGTGTTCTGTTCTTGTTATGTGTGTAAACCTCTTATGTTATGGTTTACGGTATTATGGTTGGTAGTAGTTGGATGGTTATTTGGACAAGATAATCTTGGGTACTTTTGTCATAGTTCAGAATTTCCTATGCATGAACGCTTAACGTATCTTTACTGCGAGATACTGTCAATTAGTATGTTATCTGAGTTGATTGTACCGTAACATATCAGAATGATGTATGTGTGTATATGGGTATGATGTTTATATATTAGACGTGAGTCGTGCTATACTTCCGTCTATGATATTTTAGTTATGACTAACAAACAAATTGTTAGTAATTATGCGACATGTGATAACTTTTATATAATTGAAAAAATGCTTTTAATAAAAGAAATTTTGACATGTACATACCAATTACTATTTTTAAAACATGTTTAGCAGATTACTAAAGAAATTTCTTGTTTATTTACCAGAAAAATGGCAAACCCACATGCAGCCGAGAATCATATAGAGGAGGAAAATAATCATCAGAACCTAGTAGGGCAAGGGAACGTGAATATCATGCAACAGATATTGAAATTGTTTCGACAACAAACAGATAATCTCACATGACAAGAACAACAGCAGCCAGCACCGCCGGCGGTAACTTTTAATTCCTTTCAGTCTGTAAAGCCACCTAAATTTAAAGAATTTGCAGATCCAGTTGAAGCCAGGGCATGGTTGAAGGAGATAGAAAAAACTTTTGTGTCGGTCAAGGTAGATGCAAATCAGAAGACATAATTTGTTAGCTACTTTCTGAAATGGGAAGCAAATTACTAGTGGAAATCCAGGAAAGCTCTAGAAGGTGCAGAAGTGGTTACATGGGAAAGATTTAATGAATTGTTTTTAGAAAAGTATTTTCCACGCTATATGCAAAACCAAATGGAAATCAAATTCTTGGAATTAAAGTAGAAAAATAGTGTGGTAGACTATGAGACTAAGTTTATGGAGTTAGCTAGATTTGTTCCAGATTTTATTGACACTAACGAAAAGAGAGCAAAAAGGTTTCAACAGGGATTGGAATCATGGATACGAAGTAGGGTAGTTGTTTTTGAATCATGGATACTCTTCTTTTCTAGTGCACTAGAGGCACTTACTCTCTCACCCTCTTTAGTTGATCAAGCTTTTCTTTTCAGGGGTTTAGTAGATGAAGTTGTATCTGTTTGAGTGTTTATGTTTCTATGATCTGTGTTAGAGAATGTATGTTTTCAATCCCTTGATCTCGTCCTATAGGCACTGAGGGCTCAATATATCAATTGTAATATTTTTATATCAATTGATTAGAGAATATATCAAATCGAGATTACTTGCTTTTACCTCAAGTCGATTGCTCTTGTTCGGCAGGACACATATATGCTTTTATTATTAGTGATTTTCAGATAAACAATATATATATATATATATATATTATCACTAATAACAAAAATCATAATTAATTGCAATGAAATAATAACAAATTATCAATAAATGATAATTAATAATAATTTCAAAAAGCAAGTAATTATGCTCATAATATCTTATCGTATTAAAATTCTGAAACTAATAAACATTTAATTGTTTCAATTCATAATTTTAATAAGATAAAATATCATCGCTAAATACTAAATAATCATAGGAATGAAAATTAACACTTAACTTCATACATAATATCTAATAATTTTTACTCAAGCATATGACAATTATACTCATAACAATTATCAGTGATATATGTAAGCTCAAGAAAATAAATGTAAAGAAATTCACAAGTCCTTTAAATATTGACATTTAATACTTATGATTCTTAGAATAATTTCTCGTAAAAATAAAAATAACTAAAAAAACTAAAAATAAACTTACACACATATCTATATAGAAATAATGATACTAAGAGTTTGAAAATAAAAACAATATGTACCAATTGTTGGAAAACAAAAATAATAAAGATATATATAGAGTATAGATGTCAATTAAATAAAACTGTACAAAGTTCTATTAACCTATTTATTAAACTTATATATATATATATATATATATATATATATATATATATATATATATATATATATATAATAGTTATACTTCAATATTAAATTATTTTCAAATAAAAATAACTTTTACCAAAATTCTAACTTGTAAAATTTTGATTAAATTATTTTTAAAGATAATAATTTAAAATTAAAATATAGTAGAATACGATCAAAATAGATAAAATATAAAATATTATAATAATTTACACTAAACACACATTCGAGAACTAGAATTTAGTAAAATAAATTCACAAGTGTTATGACAAATATTTACATAACAAACACTTGAAATTTTATTTAAGAACATAATGCGGATGTGAACTGGGATTTAAGATGAAGAACTATTCAACATCCCAAGTTCACCAACCAACCTGGTGAATGTGGATTCATCAAGTGGCTTAGTAAAAAATATCTGCAGTCTGTTCTTCTGTGGGTACAAAGTGTAACTCCACAGTACCATTCATAACGTGTTCTCGAATAAAATGATACCTGATATCTATGTGCTTTGTCCTCGTGTGCTATACAGGGTTGTTGGAGATCGCAATGACACTTGTGTTATCACATAAAATAGGAATTTTATTTAACACAAAGCCATAATCTCTGAGTTGATTCCTTATCCATAAGATCTGAGCGCAACAGCTTCTCACAGCAATGTACTCAGCCTCTGCTGTAGAATTGGAAACTGTTTTTTATTTCTTGCTGTACCAGGAAATCAAACTTCTCCCTGGGAATTGGCAGCTCCCTGAGGTACTCTTCCTATCAACAACACTACCTGTATAATCAGAATCTGTATATCCTATTAGATTAAAACTAGATTCTTTAGGGTACCAGATACCAAGATTAGGTGTACCCTTAAGATATCTTAAGATTCTTTTCACAGCAACAAGATGAATATCTCTAGGATCCGCTTGGAACCTTGCACATATACAAGTGGCACACATAATAACTGGTTGGCTTGCAGTTAAGTAAAGTAGAGATCCAATCATACCTCTGTAGCTTGTGATGTCTACCTTTATTGAGTTTTCACATACTCCAAGCTTGATAGCTGTAGATGAAGGAGTTCTTGCAGATGCTGAATCTTCCATGTGATACTTCTTTAAAAGTTCTTTAAGGTACTTGGACTGACAAATGAATATTCCATCTATTCTTTGATTCACTTGAAGTCCAAGGAAGAATTTCAGTTCTCCCATTAAGCTCATCTCGTACCTACTCTGCATTAACTTAGCAAATCTCTTGCATAAGTTATCATTAGTAGACCCAAATATTATGTCATCAACATATACTTGTACCATTATCAGATCATTATTGTGTTTCTTATAAAATAAAGTTTTATTTATGACTCCTCTAACGAAACCATTTTCAAGAAGAAATTCTGAAAGAGTGTCATACCATGTTCTGGGTGCTTGTTTGAGACCATAGATAGCCTTGAAAAGAAAATATACAAATTCTATGTGATCTGGATCTTCAAAGCCTGGGGGCTGTTGTACATATACCTCTTCAGCTAACTTTCCGTTCAGGAATGCACTCTTCACGTCCATTTGATAAAATTTAAAATTGGAGTGAGCTGCGAATGCCAGAAACATCCTGATAGCCTCAAGTCTTGCAACTGGAGCGTAGGTTTCATCATAATCAATTCCTTCAGCTTGGGAATAACCTTTTGCAACCAGTCTGGCCTTGTTCCTTATCATAATGCCATCTTCATCCAACTTGTTTCTGAATACCCATCGTGTGCCAATTACAGTCTCGTCCTTCGGTCTGGGTACCAATTTCTAAACATCTTGATATTCAAATTGATTGAGTTCATCTTGCATAGCAATCACCCAATCAGGATCAGATAGTGCTTCTTCTATTTTCTTAGGTTCCATTTCAGATAGAAACCCAGAATAATTACATTGATTCTGTGTAGCACCTCTTGTTCTAACACCAACATCTGGATCACCAATGATTAACTCAAAAGGATGAGCTTTACTCCAAATTCTCTGACTTGGCAGATTAGATCTTGATGATTCGCCTTAATTTTCATTGTGATGTTGTGTTTGATTTGCTGATCCTTCATCTCCTCCCCCTGAGTTGCTGCTAGGATCTCTTGATAAATCTCCATGTGTGTTAGTGGTATCTCCAGAGTTTCCACTATTTCCACCACTAGCACTTGGATCATCAACATTATTAACATTGTGTTTTCCTATTGCAGCCTCAGGTTCATTTTCATCATCTGAGTGTGAGTTTGGCATATTGTTAAACTTAAGAGTTTCAGATGGATCATTATTTTGGATGTCAGGGAATTTTGTGTCATCAAAAGTTACATTGACACTTTCTTTGACATGATGTTGATTAATAATATACACCCGATAAGTTCTTCTTGAATAACCAACAAAAATAGCTTCTAGAGCTTTAGCCTCGAACTTCCCAATATGTTCTTTTCCATCTTTAAGTATAAAGCATTTAGCACCAAATACATGAAAGTACTTGAGCGTTGGTTTCTTGTTAGCCATTATTTCATTGGGTGTCTTCATTAAGTCCTTGTTAATTAGAGTCCGATTCTGGGTATAACATGCAGTATTTACAGCTTCAGCCCAAAAGTACATTGGAAGCCTTGATTCATTCAACATAGTCCTTGCAGCTTCAATTAATGTACGATTCTTCCTTTCTACTACTCCATTCTGTTGCGGAGTTCTAGGTGCTGAGAATTGTCTTGTTATTCCCTTTTCAACACAAAAGTCATTCAGAACTGCATTCTTGAATTCAGTTCCATTGTCTGACCTTATAGCTTTAACTGGAAGCTTCGAATCCAACTCAATCATCTTGATATGATCAATCACCATTTGAGGAGTTTCATCCTTTGAGTGCAGGAATAAAACCTATGTATATTTTGAATAGTCATCAACAATTGCCAAGGCATATCTTTTATGTGACATTGACATAACATTGACTAGACCAAATAAATCTATGTGAATTAATTGCAGTGGTTCAGTAATACTAGATGTTTCAGTGCTTGGATGTGATGCTTTCTTTGCTTTCCCTTTCTGACATGCCTCACAAAGTCCTTCTTGTATGAATTCCAATTGAGGCAGTCCTCTCACTAATTCTCTTTTGACTAGAGAATTCAAAGATTTGAAATTAAGGTATGAGAGCTTCTTGTGCCATAGCCAGCTTTCATTTGACGAAGCTTTAACATAAAAACAATTGACTTCATCTCTGCAACTTGAGTTCAGATCGGCTACGAACAAGTTTCTTTTCCTTACTCCCTGAAGAGCAAGCTTTTCATCCTTCTTGTGAGAAATCAAACACCTTTCCTTCATAAAGTTCACTGTGTATCCTTTGTCACAAAACTGACTGATACTCAAAAGATTGTGTTTGAGACCTTCCACGAAAGATACATTATCAATGACGACATTGTCAGCTTCTAAACAGGCATATCCCTTAGTCATACCCTTGCTGTCATCTCCAAAGGTAACTATTGGGCCATCTCTCTCAACAACATTTTATAGCAGGGCTCTATCTCCGGTCATGTGTCGTGATGATCCACTGTCGAGAATCCAAATAACCCGGTTCACCTGTTTTACACCCTGCAATCATCAAATGAGTTAGGCCTTCTTCGGAACCCAACATTGATTGGGTCCGGCATATTTGAAAAACTGTCCTTTGTAAGGTTTAACAACAGAACCTAACTTGACAAACTCATCTGCTACTTTGACTGAACATTTCTCCTTGTAAACAACCTTAACACCTTTGTATGTAGGCTTAGGAGAAAATGTCTTCTTCTGTGAAACAGGAGGACTGACAGTCTTTGATCTAGCATGCCTGTGATTTATGTGTTGTCTAGGTGTAGTATTGACATTCATAGCATGCATGCTTTTAAAATATGCAGACATAATATTAAAAGCACATAACATACAGTTATCTACACCACAAGGTTTATGGCATGCATCAATAGTAGGCATTTTATTCACAATAACATGAGTCTTAACAGTTTCTACCTTAACTTTATTAACATTTTTAAAGTTCTCAGTAACATGGAATCTGTCGTTATTATTCTTACTATTAACAAACTTATTAGGTCTGTTATGATTTTTCTTAAGCTCATTAGCACCTAAACCAGGAGTGGATGAACTAGTAGTGTTCATATTTTCTATTGGTCTTTTAGGTACATATTTAGCTTTCTGGACATTTATTCCTTTAATATCCCTAACAGGTTTTTCCTGTTCTTTCTCTTTCTCTTCAAGGTCTTCAAGTTTAATTTCATAATCCACTATTACACAACTATCAAGAACTAGTTCTGCAATAGGAGTTATGAAAAGAGGTTTCTTAGTGTCTTTAATAACATGTGGAATACCCATCTCTATAGCACTCTCTTTAAAAGGGGTGATGTTACTAGCCTTTCCTACAGATTTATGTAAAGCAAAATGTAACGTAAAGTAACATGTAACCGAGGTAACTAACTCAACACTACAAGTCGGTAACTTATATTAAAGTGAAGCACAGAATCGACTGCGAATCATTTATAAGTTGAATACAAAAGACCAAATTATTAGAGGAAGCTTTGAAGACATTGAAGATCACTGAAAGAAGTTCATTAACATGTTCAAGCCTCAGTGAAGAATAAAGTTGAAGTGGTTCAAAGGTTCTGAAGATGAAGAAGGTTTTACTACAGAGAAAGCAGAAGATTTCAGTGAAGTTTAAGAAGCACTTCTTATCATGATGGAACAGGTCAATTGTGTAGCAAAGAAGATGTGAAGATCAAGTTCTTGCTAGTCGGTTGTGAACCAGACCAGTTGCACCAATCGACAGCACAAAAGAGTTTGAGAACTACATCACTGATTCAGAAGAATTGACCAGATACTGAGATGAGTAACCAAAGTGGTATGTGATTAAGCCCAGAATAAATCAAGGTCGAATTAACATGGAAATATTTATTTGACTTGGTTGCAGTGGAAGAAATTATGTTAAAGGGCTTAACAAATTCGAAATATGGCTAAGTGAACAAGACTGCAGAAGCTGTATCCAGAAGTCATTGGTCAAGCTATTTCGTCTTATTCCTATTTTGTCCTATTCACCTATGGTTATTAACCATCGGGTGATTTAATCAAGTTAACTAAAAATGGACAAAGTAAAAGCCACTTCCCGATAGTTATTAACTATCGGGTAAAGGAAAAAGAAAAGCTAGCAATTCCGATAGTTGTTAAAAACTAGAAGGATTTCAAATGCTTATTAACTATCGGATAAATGTATTAAAAAGAATTAACAAGAAATTCCGATAGTTAATAATTCCGATAGTTACTCAGTTTGAAGTAATTAATTTTATTTCATGAATTGTTTTAAGTGTCCGATAGTTATTTTACAGACTCATCGATACTTAACAATTACTCAGAAATTGTTCCGATACTTAAGGAAAATCAGAAGTGAAGAAGCAACTTGTTTTACTTGGCACAAAATGGGCCACGTATCCTAAGTTGAAAAAGACTACACAAAAGCAGCAAAGCATCGTCTTTGAAGATATTCATTCAGCTAACAGCCAGAGAGATACACAGAGCAGTAAAGAGAGAAAACCCAGAGAACATTCAAGAGAGTAAACACTGAAGCCTTTAAGTTTATACACAGCTGTTGTTACCTTGTTTGTTTTAATTAAAGCTTGTAACTCAACTGACTGTACTAGTGAATCATTGTAACTAATCGAAAGATTAGATTTGTGGAGCACCCTCAGGGTTTATATAAATCAAAAGATATATTCCCCGAACTGTTGTGTTATTGCATACCTTGTGTTTGATTTAATATCTGTTCGAACTGTATTAAGTCCTAAAAGAACCATTCCGCGAATATTTTATAAATTGGACAATATCATATTCAACCCCCCTTCTACGATATTTGGGACTAACAATTGGTATCAGAGCCTACTGATTAAGTTTACAAATCAGGATCTATTGTTCGGACTTCAGTATTAAGCTTCTGGAATTTTTCGCGAATTTTTTAATTTTCAAAATATTTCACTTAGAAATTTTTTTTGAATCTTATATAGTTTTGAAAAATTCAATATCATGAGTTCTCAGAAAGTAGGAAGTATTAAGGTTCCTCAGTTTAATAGAGTGAATTATAATCTCTGGAAAAAGAAGATGACCTTGTTTATTAAGGCTGCAAATCTATTGTACATGGGTATCTTAGAGAACGGACCGTTTGTACCAATGAAGATGATTTCTGAATCTACAGTGGACGGAGTAAGAGTTCCTCAAAGGTCTACTCCAAAGGATCCTACAGAGTTCACTGATACAGAGAAAGAAATTGTTGCATTGGACATAGGCCTTCAGTTGATTATTGTTGACTCAATGGATGAAAACATGTGCCATCAAATTCTAAATTGTATATCTGGAAAGCACATGTGGGAAACAATCGAACTGATTATGGAAGGAACAGAAGAAGTAAAAGAGAACCGGTTGGATATACTAACATCAAGATATGAAGTGTTCAAATCTACTCCTGGAGAAACGATCACTCAAGTTTTTGAGTGATACAATAAATTATTAAATGAGTTGAGTATCCAGGGGATGAACTATCCATTAAGGGAAACGAACAGGAAGTTTATGTTGACTCTTCCACATCATGTTGAGCATAAAGTTTCTTCAATTAGAGAAAGGGACAACTTCAATGTCATGCCCCTTGAAAAGCTATATGGAAAATTGAAGACTTATGAAATGGAACAAGAACAGAGGTTGATTATCTATGGTTCCGGCTCAGTGGACAGTAAGAGTGCATCACTAATGAAAACCACAGCTCTTGTGGCAGATGAAGTGAAGACTTTTGAAGCAAAGGTTGTTGAAACCAAGATTGGTAAAGAATTGATCATTGAAGCTGAAATGGCTACAGAATCACAAGCTGAAGAGGAAGATGATTTTTATACATTGGAAGAGCTTGATGAGATGGAAGACAAATCTATGGCGTACTTGGCAGGGCGTTTCAAGCATATAAGATTCAGAAGGAATCCCAAGTACAAGAAAAGTTTTGGTAGCAGATTTCAGAAGACAGGATCATTTTCGGGATCCAACTCAAGAGGTGGTTACAAGTCAAACATGGTGGACCGTAGTAAGTTCCGGTGCTACAACTGCAATGAACTAGGGAATTTCGCCACTGAATGTAAGAAACCGAAACAAGTAAAAGACAATAAGGTTTATGAGAAGAAGAGTTCATACGAGAAGAAAAGCTATGATGAGTTAAAAAGGGAGAATGAGAAGTTGAAACAGAGATTGGATGCTTTGGTTGCAAAACAACAAGGCAAGGCTTATATTGCTGAAGGTAGAAGCTGGGATGACACAGATTCTGAAGAAGAAGAATATGGAAATCTTGCATTAATGGCAGATACTTCAGAAGAATCTCCATCATCAGCACAGGTACCTATTCTCACCACTGTAGATATGTCTCTATCTGAATATAAAAATACTGTTAATGACTTGAGTATAGAGATGTTTAACATTCATACAAGCATGCTAGCTTCTGAAGGAGAGAATGCTAGACTAGTTGCGAAGATTAAAAAGCTAGAATCTGGAAAGGAACAACTAGAGCTTGTAGGAATCACATTTAATAACCTTAAGGAAAGAAATGAATATTTAGAGAATAAGGTTATCTGTAATGCAGAGGTTGAGACAGCACTTAGGGCTAAGATTTCTGAGCTAGAGTTAAAATTGGAAGCTTTTAAGAACTCAGCTAATATTTCTAAAGACATAATGGATAAGCAGAGCTTAGATAATAAGACATGTATAGGCTTTGACTACGATGAACATAAAAGGAAAAACAAGAAGGATAAAAGGAATATAATTTTCAATGCTTCTAGTACTGTTTTATTAGAAAATGAAAATGTTCCTTTTGTCATTAAGAAGAGTAGTAATCCTGTCTTTAAGCTCCCACTCTCAGAACCCTTAGACGAAGATACTATCATATGGAAACAAGAAATGCTTGTTGAGGATAAGTTAAAAGAGAAAGAAGTTGAGGAAAATAATGTAGAAGAAGTTACACCTAATGAGCCAGTTAAAACTGAATCTGCTAAAACTGAATTAGGTGGTAACAAGAACAAGTCAAAGAGTAATAGGAATGGGAAAGTAGGTGTTAAAATTGCTAATTCTGCTACACCTGCACCCACTGCACCTAGGAAATTATGTACTAATTGCAATTCTGCTGGACACCTTAGTCATGCATGTAATAAGGTTAAAGTAGAATCTAATATTCCTGTTGTGCAGAACATGTTTAGCATGAACAGTTCTCATTTGCCTTGTGGTATTACTGGATGTATGCCATGTGCTTTTAATATTATGCATGCTTATTTTAATTTGATGAATGCATCTACTTCTAGTAATTACATAGGCATAGAAAGAAGCATGAATAAGAAAAAGGTAAGGGCAAAGACTGCTAGTCCTCCTAAGGTTAGGAAGGAGACTCAATCTCCTAAGCCAAAAGACAAATCTGTCAAGGCAAAGGAACATGATTCGAGTTCAGTCAAAGTAGAACTTAAAGATGTGAAAACTGAACCTATTACACCATCTGCAAGAACCTCTAAATTTCTTGGACCCAAACAAGTTTGGGTGCCAAAGAAACATTAATCACTTTGTGGTTGCAGGGCATAGATACTAATGAAAAATTCATGTGGATTCTGGATAGTGGATGTTCAAGGCATATGACAGGAGACAAGTCCCTGCTGACCAATGTGGTTGAGAAGACCGGCCTAGTTGTAACCTTTGGAGATGACAGCAAAGGCTTTACTAAGGGATATGGTAGTCTGGAAGTTGGAAATGTCATCATTGAAAATATCTCTCTTGTTGACGGTCTGAAGCACAACTTGCTGAGCGTCAGTCAATTTACAGATAAAGGATATAATGTGGACTTCAGGAAGGAAAAGTGTATGATCACCAACAGGAAAGATGAAAAGCTTGCTCTTAAAGGAGTAAGAAAAGGAAATCTGTTCGTAGCTGACTTAAACACTGCAAGCAGAGGAGAAGCAAGTTGTTTCTACAGTAAAGCATCCTCTGAGTTGAGTTGGTTATGGCACAGAAAACTATCTCACCTGAACTTCAAGGCGATGAATTCTTTAGTTAGAAGAGAATTGGTGAGAGATTTACCACAGATAGAATTCTACCAAGAAGGACTCTGTGAAGCATGTGAAAAGGGTAAGTCAAAGAAGGCGTCACATAGAAGTAAGGACATGTCAAGCATCAGCGAACCTCTCCAGTTGATTCATATGGATCTGTTTGGACCGGTTAATGTCATGTCAGTTTCAAAGAAGAAATATGCATTAGTGATTGTCGACGACTACTCCAAGTACACGTGGGTGTTGTTTTTGCATACTAAGGATGAAACACCTCAAATGGTAATCGATCACATTAAAAAGATTGAGGTGGAAGCTGGATTGCCTGTGCGGACGATCAGATCAGATAATGGAACTGAATTCAGAAATGCAGTTCTAAATGAATTCTGCACGGAGCAAGGGATTTCAAGACAATTCTCAGCCCCAAGAACTCTACAGCAGAATGGAGTGGTAGAAAGGAAAAACAGGACTTTGATTGAAGCAGCAAGGACAATGTTAAGCCAGTCAAAGCTACCTACATATTTTTGGGCAGAAGCAGTCAACACAGCTTGTTACACTCAAAATAGGACCCTGATTAATAAAGATCTAGAAAAGACATCCTATGAGATTAAGACCAACAGAAAGCCATCACTGAAGTACTTTCATGTGTTTGGTGGAAAATGCTATGTATTGAAAGATGAACATCTGGGCAAGTTTGATGCTAAAGCAGATGAATGGATTTTCCTTGGTTACTCACTGGAGTCTAAGACGTACAGGGTATATGTGATTGAAACTCATAAGGTCATTAAAAGCCTTAATGTAACGTTTGACGACACCAAACTCCCAAGTCTTCAAAAAGATAAAGATTCTGAATCTCTGGAAATTGAAAATCAGTCAGAATACTACTTAGGAGATGAAGACATATCTGGTGTTGCATCTGGTAGTCATGAATACACGAATATTGATAATCCAGAGCAAAGCAGTGGAAGTGTTGGTAATACCACACAGTCACAGTCACAGACGTTATCTGAACCTGCTAGCTCAGCTGGTGGATCATCAAACAGTGGAGGCAACAACTCAGGGGGAGGTGAAGAAGGATCAGCTAGTCACTCTCAACACAACTACGAAGAAGGACAATCATCAAGGGCTAATCTGCCTAGACAGAGGGTATGGAACAGAGATCATCCCTTTGAATTAATCATTGGTGACCCAGAGAGTGGTGTGAGGACTAGAAGAGCAACGGAGAATGAATGTCTGTACTCTGGCTTTCTATCAGAGGAAGAACCTAAGAAGGTTGAAGATGCTCTAGAAGATCCAGATTGGGTGATTGCGATGCAAGATGAACTCAATCAGTTTGATAGGCAGAAAGTGTGGAAACTGGTACCCAGACCTAAAGATAAATCTGTGATTGGCACTAAATGGGTATTCAGGAATAAGTTGGACGAAGATGGCATTGTTATGAGGAATAAGGCCAGACTGGTTGCTAAGGGGTATTCTCAAGAAGAAGGAATAGATTATGACGAGACCTATGCACCAGTAGCAAGACTTGAAGCCATCAGGATGCTATTGGCATTCGCAGCACATTCAGACTTTAAAGTTTATCAAATGGATGTGAAGAGTGCATTCCTGAACGGGGAGCTCGAAGAAGAAGTATATGTAGAGCAACCTCCGGGTTTCGAGAACAAAGACAATATGGACTTTGTGTACTTCCTTTTTAAAGCTCTTTATGGACTCAAGCAGGCACCTCGGACATGGTATGAAACACTATCTGAATTTTTAATTGAAAATGGTTTTATCAGAGGTGTCATAGATAAGACTCTCTTTCATAAAATGCATAAAGATGCTATGATATTAGTACAAGTATATGTTGATGATATAATATTCGGTTCTACTAATGATAAGCTTTGCAAGAGATTTGCTAAGTTAATGCAGAGTAGGTACGAGATGAGTATGATGGGCGAGCTGACATTCTTTCTTGGACTTCAAGTAAGTCAGAAGAAAGATGGGATCTTCATTTGTCAGACAAAGTACATCAGAGATCTTCTGAAGAAATATGGACTTGAAGATTCAGCTCCAGCCAAAACTCCAATGCCAACTGCCACAAAGCTTGATGAGGACAAATCAGGTAAATCTGTCGACATCACAAGCTATAGAGGTATGATTGGATCTCTACTCTACTTAACTGCAAGTAGACCAGATATTATGTTTTCCACTTGCTTATGTGCACGGTTCCAAGCTAACCCAAAAGAGTCTCACCTTATAGCTGTCAAAAGAATTTTTAGATACCTGAAGGGTACTCCAAATTTGGGAATTTGGTATCCTAAAGGTACCGGTTTTGACCTAATCGGCTATACAGACTCGGATTTTACAGGTTGTAAGATTGTCAGGAAGAGCACTTCTGGAAGCTGTCAATTCTTGGGAAGAAGATTGGTCTCATGGTATAGCAAGAAGCAGCACTCAGTGTCTACCTCAACAGCAGAGACATAATACATCGCAGCAGGTAGCTGTTGTGCTCAGATTCTATGGATGAGAAACCAGCTCCAAGACTATGGCTTTATGTTGAACAAGATTCCAATATACTGCGACAACACAAGCGCCATAGCTATAACCAACAATCCGGTTCAGCACTCACGGACAAAGCATATTGATATCAGGTATCACTTTATTCGAGAGCATGTCATAAATGGAATTGTGGAGTTGCATTTTGTACCCACAGAACAACAACTTGCAGACATATTCACGAAAACACTAGACGAATCCACTTTCTCTAGGTTGGTTAGTGAATTAGGGATGTTAAATCTAAATTAATTTTTGTTTGCGAGGAGTTGTATGGATTCATAAGTTATTGAATCTTTATATCCAAAGGACTTGTGAACTCCAGTTTAACTTATAATCTCGGGCTTATGAATATCAATATTAATTATCATAGATATACCAGTTATGCTTTGTGAAAATTATTTGATATAGCATAAGTAGTTAACTGCTACATAATTGTTTGTAGTTAACAAGAAGCATAACAGTCTGTGGTTTAGAATTAATTGGTGGATTTCAATGTCATGAAATCTTGCTGAGAGATTCTATATCAGACAGTTGTGATCTGTAGTGAGAATTTGGATGTACTGTTTTGTTTATTTATTTTCCTGGCTCTCACTGATAGAATATGTAGCAATTACATTTCATGTTTATCTTTTGCATAACTGACTGTATGTTCATTTTTATAGTCTGTCTGCTTAAATTGATTAACTGAATTGTATTGGGTTGTTTGTTTTAATTTTTTTTTGGAAATCTCAAATGCAACAGAGTATGGAACAATTTTTTTTTTGGTTTTCAAAATCCTTAAAACAACCACTAGTAAATATTATATATTTATATGTCTGTATGTGTAATTCAAATTGAATTATATTTAATTTTTAGTTATTTCTAAATTAAAATTTTAATAATTCTATTTTAAAAATATTAAATTTTTAATTCAAGAAATCTCTATTTTAATTAAGTTTATGACAATTTGAATTTATGTGTTTTAGAAACTATTTGATAAATGCTAGTGTTATTTTATTTCTTAAATCATCAGTATTTTAAATACTAATGATTTTCTAAATAAAACATCAACTCACATGTATCGATAGTTAATTATATTTTGTTTTATTCTTTAATTAAAAATTGCATGCATCGATAGTTGGTTACTATCGGGGAATTTTGTGTTAAATAATTATTTAATTAATTAAAAGGTTGCCTGATAGTTACAATTATTCATATTTTATTTTATCAATTATATAAATATATAGTTTATCCCTGCATGTACCGACTATTAGCTAGTATCGGAATTTCTTTTTATATATGCATGTCCCGATAGTTGTTAACTATCGGGTGATATTTTTCTTTTTCTTTTCTTTATTTTCTCTCTCTCCTGCATGTGCATGTCCCGATACTTAGAATTATCACATATATATATATATATATATATATATTGTTTTGTTCTCCCGATACTTAGCTGCTTTAATACTACTTACATATTTTCGACAGTTAGCAAGTATCGGACAAAAAATCGATTTTTAACTTCGAATATCTACAGTTCTAAGCCTTGTTTTGAAAATCTAAAACCGTAGAAGTGTAGATCTATTAACCAGCTTCATTTTCATACTAGTTTTGTTTAGTTTTGTTTCGAAAATTTTTCGAAGATTTCGAGCTTTGGGAATTTTTCTAGGGTTACCTAGAAGTCTAAAAATCAAAATAAAAATAGTGGTGTATTTCAAATCTCTACTAGTTTATCATATATTATTTTTAGAATTTTTGGAGAAGTTTGAATTTTTGGGTATTTTTGGTTCGTAATCGATTAAACTAAGTTCGTTTTTGTTTTGAAAAAGTTAAAAATTTTGGTAATTTTTACTTGTTAAAAATGGCTGGAATTTTTAATATTACTCGTACGAATTTAGTTGCCGAATATAATATTCAGACCCTACCTGCTGATTATCGGGCTTGGGTGCGAATATTAATCGAATATTCCAGGATCAGGTATGCTTTAGTGACCGACGTGCTATTAAATCATAATATGTTGCGTGACTGTTACTGCTCTGCCACTGACTCCTCAGAGGGTGAAGTGTTGGCTTTTACTTTTCAATTAGGCAATCGGGAAATTAGGGTTACTGAACTTGATTTGAATCGTATTCTTCGATTCCCACAGGATAATTTTGTTCAAAATCCTACACCCGAACAATTAGCTGATTTCTGTACTTTTGCCAACTACTTCAATTTCGAAGTTCGTGACTTGGGTGAAATGTATAAACAACATTTTCCTAAGGCATGTAATTTCTTTTTCCATACCATTATTCAGTGTTTTTCCTTTAAGAAGACTAGCACCCATGGTATTCCTTATTTTTATCAAGCTATTGGATATGGTGTTGTTAATAATCTTAGGTTAAACTATGGTCATTTGTTAATGCATAAGATACTAAGCGTAATGGGACTTACGGATAACAGAAACCTCCAACTTCGCAATGTGGACTGTTTCTTTCCAAGGTTCCTACAACTTGTTATTAATGATTTATCTACTAACGAGGAAAAGCTACGCTATTATAGTAGTCCTACTTCTTTTCCTGTGAAGCAGAAGAACAAGATTGCTACAACGTTGCAGAACAACAATGGCTATAACAACAACTCACCAGCACTAATGACAGATTTTATGAGGAGGTGTGTTGTTGATATGGACAGAGACGTCCCTCTTGGACCACAAGAAGATATACAAATCCCTGAACAAGATCAAGTACCTACCCCTGAATTGGAGTTGTCACAAGAAGAAAATGTTCAGGTGACCGAAGAGGTACAAGTAACATCTGGAGGAGATTCACTTGGGAATGCTAATAGTCAAGATTCATATCATCTCATCTCTCTAACAGGTAGTCAATCAGGTAGTCCAACTGAATCTATATCTTCACTGTTTATTGATTTGCAGAATTTGTATGAAGATGGTGGAATGGAACTTGCTGTTGAGCCCTCTGTGGCAATAGGACAAGGCAATGAATCTGCAAACCAACAGATTCTAACCCCTGCCTCAGAACCAAACACTACTCAATCCTTACCGTTATCTTCTCTCCAACCCCTAAAAAGAAAATTTGTGAGTGAGGGAGATAGTGCCTTAGAAGCACCACATAAGGCAGGTGAGGGAACCCCAACAGCTCTACCTCTGACTAGAAGGAGATTAGAAGAACCTGAGGTAACTGTTAGCCCATCTATGCCCTCTCAACAGGACATAGAGCTGAAAAAGGCAAATACACAGTCTCTGGGGACATCCTCTCAACAGGGTGAACCTATTGAAATTCGCCTGTCGGCCAGGGCATCTGAACGAGTGTCAATACTTGAGCCTCCAACCAAGTTATTTATTGCACTGAAAGGAGCACACACACAGGAGGAATTGACGGATATTGCTACTACAGTAGCAGAACCTATGCAGGTAGATCCTGTACAGGTCATGCCTTCATAGGCTATTGCAGGAGTCACGGGTCCTTCATTGCTAAACATTACAGAATCCAATGTGATAAGCCCCCCAGGAGGAACATTCCTGGCTCCTCATAAGGAGGTCTCCACCACTATTAGTGGAAAGGAGAAGCAACTACTTGGCAATAGTTCTTCGGATGAGCCATTTAGGATTTACACTGCAGGTACAGGAGACTTGCTGGAGTCAAGGAGAGTGAGTGAAACACCAACAGAACGATTGAGTGATCATAATTCACCCACACCCCTAAGCCCGAGCGAGAGAATTGAGAGACAAACACTTACAGAACCTGTCAGTGAGACACCTACCAGCCAAATAAACACCCTCACAATGCACACACAATCACTAAGTCAAAGGGTTTATAACCTGGAGACTACTATCACCGAAATGAAATCTGAATTTCACAGCAATGTCATGGAAATAAAATCTGTTCAGTATAACATGTTGCAGGATTTGCAGAGTTTCAAGACGGATATGAAGACGTTTGTTACAGATTTGTTTGAAAAGCATAAATCTCAATCTACTCAAATCCCTGCTTCGGAGGATAACCCAACTAAGGGGGAGATAGTGCGAGAACAAGAAAAAGAATCTGGTGCAGAAATGAGGAATAAAGAAAAAGGTAAAGGCAAATTGGTAGAGGAAGAAGCAAACATCTATACATCTCAGGGGGAGCAAGATATACCGCTGGATCTTGAAGAAAGAGAAATATGGGAACTTTCTCATACAGCTCCTACAGTTCAGGAAGATGATGTGTTTGATGAATTTGTAAACGATGCCGCTTATCAGTTTACTGAAACGGACTTCGTGGAAACATTTGGTTTGCTCGATGCGAATTAATCCAGGATAAGGGCATATAAAGTTGCACGCATGTCTCAAGAGAAAATCAGAAAAGAACACTATAACCATTATATTGAAAGGAGACAAAGGCCGTTGATGTTATCAAGAGAAGGAAGTGAATGGGATAAGGCTAAGAGTCTTTTGCAGAAACCAGAGTTAGGAATGATTCAAAATGAAGATCAAAAAGTTCTGGAAGCATTGCAAGAAGCTCACAAGAGTCATCCATCAATAAATCAGTTCTTTCATGCAGTGAAACAAACAATCAAATTGATATTCATCTCGACCAACATAAATGGATGGCAGATTCAGATTCAGTTCAATAATTCGACCACAAAGACCATTTCTTCGAATTTCATCAAGTTGAGGTCTCTAACAGAATTGTATGTCATGAAGATTAGAACAGACAAGAGATCTCATGTGAATGAACTTCTTACTGATATGATTGAAGATTAGATGAGCAAAACAGAAGTTGAAGTTCACACAACTCCTTATACAGTGATATTCTACAAAGACAAGTTGGTTCAGACACTGTGTCTTAGTGATGAAAGACTGAGCCTATATCCTCTGAAGCATCTGAAATATATTGAAGGGCTTCTTAGGAATGAAGGACTTAGGACAGAAGAAAAATGGAAAGCTGCAGAGCACATTTATGCTTATAGACTTAATGTCTTATCAAGTCAATCTGTAGATATTTCCAAGGTCGGAAGAATAGATCCTTCAAATGGATCTCAACCAAAGTTGCCTGTGTATTCAAGAGAAGAAAGAAATTGGGACTTTGAAGAAGTCAAGGCAATGACTGAATTCAGATATAACCATCCAGAGAAGGTGTTCGAATACGCAGAAAAGCCAAATTTTCCAATTGTCTTTCCAGATTTTGATATAATCAGGGAGACAGAGTCAATGGTGCTAAAGGATCCTCCAGCAATCAGGTATAAGAACCCCAAAGGAAAAACTGAAATAGTTGATATCCACAGGATGTCTTACATGACTTCTAGGGAACTGGGTGCTATACTTGATCAAATCAAGACTTCAACGAACTACAAAGACAAATCAGCATTGGCAGAGATCTCTAAGCTTTATATGGAGAAATTGAGAGCAGAATCATACTACAACACTGATCGGGTTAAAGCAGTACCAAAAAGGTTGAGTGTTAAAGGAAAGACGAAAGTTCTTGAATTTACATTCGAACAAGTTAAGCAGATCAGAAGAGTAGCTGTCTTGCAAACACTTCAGGAAGCTTTGTCAGATCCCAAGCCAAGTAATATGCTAGAAGAAGAAGCGCTGGATCTAGTGAATGACCAGCTTGCAAGTCTTGTACAGTGAGAATGACTAAATGTATATCAGTTCAGGCTAGAGGAACATTCATTCTACATTGTAATTGTTTTTGAAATCTGGAAATGTATAATGTAATCCAGAACTTGTTTAATATTAGTTTACCGTCTTCTATTTACTTTTTCTTGTAAATTAGTTGAGTTATCCTCTTAATGGATTTGCTTGTCAAACTCTATCAATCAAATAGGGGAAGATTGTAAAGCAAAATGTAACGTAAAGTAACATGTAACCGAGGTAACTAACTCAACACTACAAGTCGGTAACTTATATTAAAGTGAAGCACGGAATCGACTGCGAATCATTTATAAGTTGAATACAAAAGACCAAATTATTAGAGGAAGCTTTGAAGACATTGAAGATCACTGAAAGAAGTTCATTGACATGTTCAAGCCTCAGTGAAGAATAAAGTTGAAGTGGTTCAAAAGTTCTGAAGATGAAGAAGGTTTTACTACAGAGAAAGCAGAAGATTTCAGTGAAGTTTAAGAAGCACTTCTTATCATGATGGAACAGGTCAATTGTGTAGCAAAGAAGATGTGAAGATCAAGTTCTTGCTAGTCGGTTGTGAACCAGACCAGTTGCACCAATCGACAGCACAAAAGAGTTTGAGAACTACATCACTGATTCAGAAGAATTGACCAGATACTGAGATGAGTAACCAAAGTGGTATGTGATTAAGCCCAGAATAAATCAAGGTCGAATTAACATGGAAATATTTATTTGACTTGGTTGCAGTGGAAGAAATTATGTTAAAGGGCTTAACAAATTCGAAATATGGCTAAGTGAACAAGACTGCAGAAGCTGTATCCAGAAGTCATTGGTCAAGCTATTTCGTCTTATTCCTATTTTGTCCTATTCACCTATGGTTATTAACCATCGGGTGATTTTGTTAGGTCCAAAGTGTTGTAGAGGGGGGGGGGGTGAATACAACTGTTTAAAATTTATGAGAGAATAATACGCAGGTAATAAATGATGACACAGAATTTCAAGAATATATCATTATATTCATTGATGGATTTGCTACAACATTCATAAAAGCATCATGATCAGTTGAACAATAAATACAACAATTAAAGCTAGATTCAACTGATCCTCTCTCTCACTTTTTGTTTTACAGTAAAATGCTCTCTCTTAAAAATATTGTCTTAAAATACAGAGATACTTGTTACTACTAAATAACAAAGTGCTGCTTTTATAATGTCATGTAGTCTTGATCTTGTCCTTTTTGTGTACGTGGCCCAATCAGGATTTCGATAACAAAAAGTACTTTAACAACAACTCTGGATCAACCGTTCACAATAAGCCACTTGTCCCTTGAACATTAAATGTTACATGTCTACCCGCATCTCGATCTTCGCCTGGACCCATCTCGATCTCGATCTGTGAAAATCTCGATCTCGATCTGGGAGAATCTCGATCTCGATCTATGAAGATCTCGATCTCGATCTGTGAAGAATCTCGATCTCGATCTATGAAGATCTCGATCTCGATCTGTGAAGATCTCGATCTCGATCTATCGCCTGGATCGAGATTTGCCTTTGCCATGTTTTACTTCACTTGTAAATCTCGATCCGCATCTCGATCTGCTGTGGATCGACATTTGCCTTAGCAAATATGCACACATCCAATGTTGACCTTCTTTAGTGACTAATTGAGAATTAACCTTTATGAGCAAGTTTCCTTAGCTTCTTCAATTTCTTTTCCTTACTCAATTCAAATGAGATCTTCTATTACTGACATGAACTTGCCTCCAATGTCCTGACACTTGATGCAACGGTCTGGTTCATAAGTGACTAGTCTTGTAGGGGTTCTTGCTTCTGAATGTCAGTTCTCATTTGTTGATTAACCTTTACATTATCCAGATGTTGATATACATTACATGAAATCACTTTGGTCTTCTTGATACTTCTTTGACATTAATCTGATCCTCCATTAGATAAGTTAGGGCATGAGCAATACTGAGATTGAACTTCTTCTCACTTATGCATCCTTGATTAACCAAATTAGTTACTTGTAGTTACCAAGTATCATTACCATTTCTTCAGTTGATTGATTCCATGTGCTTCTTCCGTTTCTCTTGTTTTGCTGTTGTTTTATCTTTTACTTAGTTGAGTTACATAATAATTAAGTGTTACAAGTTAGTACACCTATGCCTTTCAATCTCCCCCTATTTGATTGTCTAACAATGACAACCAAATTCACAATGAGGATAACTCAACTAACCAGGGACTGAAAAAGATAAAATAACATTCATAAAAGATCATGTCAACTTGCATAATGCTTGGCTTGATTAATTAACTTCATGTCTATTACTGATACTTCAAGTGCCAAAATTGGACACCTGTTGGCTCGATTAAATGGCTTCATGCTCTTCTAGAGATTTTCTCTAAGTACTTTAAGAGCACGGTCCACTCAATCTTCAATTATCCTTCTGAAGTTCTTTTAGCAGTATTACCACCGCCGAACTTCGCGAAATAATTGATGCCTAATATAAATCAGTTTCAAGACACTTAGTTAACTAACTTCTACCTTACACTACACAAGAAAACAGAAAATATTTTTACAATGCAGGAAAACAAGAAAACAAATTACAACGCAAAGAAACATTAAAAGCATGATACATTAAAACTTTTATTTCTTGCGCTCCTCTTCCTCGCGAGCTTTCTTCTTGGCTGCTTTTTCTTTCTTCATGAACTCAAGGTTGCAGACTTCATCCATTCTTTTCTTGAGAAGATTAAGTCCTTCTGCTTCCACATGATTTCTGATCTTGTAATTTCGAAACAACCTCAACCACCTTTCAACCATGCTGCGAGTGGTAAGCTTCGTGGGAATGTCTTCAAACCTCAGCTTTGTGACTTTGTCAGGGTATCCCTTTTCCCCTTTCTTCCTTATAACCAGCTGCTTAGGGTATCCAATGACAATAGCGGTGGTGCATTGCTGTAGCCTCTTAATATCAAGCTGTTGTCTTCTCTTACAGAAGTTATCAAACGTGACCCTCAGATAATCCTGATCAAACTCGTCAATATCATCCATCTCCTCAATCAATTCTCTTATAATACACAGTGTTTCATGACTGTGTTCTGCAAAGATGTCGTACTTGATTTCAATGATGGTTTCCACCTTATGCTTGTCTGTATAGATCAGCAGATCATTCTCATTCTCAGCTTTGCTCTTGACAAACTTGACATTTGCACCAGCCACTGCACCTGCTTCCTTCCTTATTTCCCCTTCTTCTGGAATGTCTATTCTTGGATCTCCGTATCTTTGCACATTCTCTCTTATTGCCTCGTTTTGCAGCTCGAATGCATAGTCTTCAGGTTCCTTCTTAACCACTGGTAGTGTAGCTTCAGGCAACTTGTATCTAGCATCTTGCCTTCTTATCAGCTTCTCCAAGTCCTTAGCCACCAGCTTCTTTTCCTTTGTTAGAAAACCCTTAGAGAGGACTAGCTTTGCAACTGCCTTCAGCACATTTCCGCTCGGAGTTAGTTTCGAGTCATGCAGATTTACGATCCCCAAGACCTTGTCATGGACATATCTGATCTGGTAGGGATTTAGAATAATGTCAACCCCTCTGTCTTCAGCCATCTTCAACAATTTCTCCTTAAACAGCACTCCAGTCTTGACAGAGGTGTCTACCTTGTGAGCGAATTCTACCAGTTCACTTGCACCCCTTTCATGAAAGAAAGCTTCATCGACCATACACGGCCCGATTTTTGTTATGGGTGTCCAAGTGATCATCAGATTCCATGCCTTCTCCTTGAATATGACTTGTACGGAGGTGCATCCCTGTCTTATGCAATTTAGATAATTCAGCAGCCCGGGGTTTAGATTTTCTAGCTTATGAAGAAGAAAACTCAATCTTCCTGAGTCATGAGCATAGGCTCTTGGTCCAGCTAAGGCTTCTCTAGCCTTGTCCCACTCGGGACCTTCCCTCCTTATGTCAGCCTGGACCTTAGGATCATTGATCTTTTTCATTTCAAACTCATGCTGAGTTTTCTGAGCCGCTCTCTTCTCCTTTGCCATTAGTTCTTTTTCAACTATCCCTTGTAGAACTTCTTCATTTACTCTTTCTCTGGCTTCCCTGAAAATCTCTCCTTGCATCTCCGCTTCATCAACTTCTTCTTCTAGAACATGCTCGTCAGCAACCGAGTGGTCTCCTGCATCACCTGCAACTCCTGCGCCAGATCCGCCAGGATTTAGACCTCTTTCTTGTTCCCATTCTCTTGCTCGTTGCTCGAGTCTCGACCTCCTTGCCACTAAGGCTTCTACATCCATCTCGTCATCATCAGAATCTTCAATAAAGTCTCCCATAAATGCATCAACAAGAGGTGTTTCTTTCTCAGCTTCTTCTTCAGCTACCATCTTCTGGTTGCCTTTGTCCTTAAGAGCCGGTTGAGCCTCCTCCACCTTTTCACCAGATTTGTTTGAGGACTCGATCACCGGACCCGTACTAGTCAGCTTTTTCAGACCCTGATCCTCTTTCTCCCCCTTAGGTGTGTTATCCTCATCAGGAGCATCATCATCATTATTATCGTCACCACCACCACCAGTTGAAGGACCAGGTCCATCCTTGTTACGTCCAAAGACAGCATCAAGTAGTTCATTCAGTTTCGTCCAAACCTGAGACATGCCATAAGTGACATCATCTACTGACCTCCCAACCTCCACCTGTGCCAATCCAAGATTATTTATCTTGTCAATCATCTGATTTTGGACGGCAATCAGGTTCTCCATGAACTGAGCTCCAACCTCCAACCTTCCAGAGTGAGAAGAGACAGCAGCAGTAACACCAGCAACTCCAGCCTCCAAAGCCTCCACTTTCTTCACTAAATCCTGCAATATGGGGGACGGTGTTTGGCTTGGGTTAGACTGTTTAATCTCGTCGGGTTCTGTTTCACTCAAGATCCCTAAAAAGAAGGGATCTACTCTCCCTGTCTCTCCCTCGTGTTTAGAGCCTAACAGTACTAGAGCCTCATCCACTAATCGCTGGGGACTAGCGGTGAGTTGGTCGGCGATATCGATCAGTGAGACTGAGCCTTTAAGCGCTGTGTCTACGATAGGAGATGGCGTTATGACCATGTCATCCCCTTGTTCACTTAGAACCTTTTCTGGTTCGCTGGGCTGTTCTGGAGGCGTAGACCCACCAGTCACCAGATGTCGTTGCTCTGCAAGCAACTTATTTTCTGATTTAGATGAGGAAGCGTCATCCGTACTGGATTCGACAGACTCTTCCTCATTAAAACTGCCTGAGATACTAGTATCAGAAGTGCTAGTCTCAGTTTGCCATTCCCCTTCCGAGAAATTGCTCAAAGAGCCCTGAGCGGACAACTCAGGGAAGGTAGGGCCAGCTCCTATTGGCTGTTGAGCTGGACCCCCTTCTTGACTCTCACCAACATGCCTAGGCGAGTGCGAATGTGTTGAAATGATTTGGAGAGGAGAGCCACCAGCGTGAGGTGTGGTGGCTGTGAGAGGTGAACTAGCCTTAACAGGTTGTGCAGTTGCCACTGGGTTTGAATCCACCTTTTGCTTCTTTGAAGGTGGCAGAGCTGCTGAGGTGACTACTCTCTCAACTCCTACACTCCCTCCACTCGATTCACTCGACTCAGATAAGCTTGCCTTCCTTTTATCACCAGTTTTAGGGCTGGCTGAACGTTTATGAACAGAAGGGCTTGCAGCCTGGGATAGAGCCTGGGGGTTTTCAGGCCCACGGCTGTAGAAAACAGGTTGAATTGATGATTGATCAAGATTAGCAAGAATAGGTACCTAACTAAGAAGATCGTCATCCTTGTCAGCTCCAGCTTCTGCAACATTTGCCTCAGCCATGTCAACATCCATTCTTGCTTGTTCTAAATTTCTAGGCACTGGATCTCCACCTTCAGCTTCGTTACCGCTACTCTCAGCTTCTACTGCAGTAAACTGAGAAGCATGCCTCCTAGCATACTCATCTTGCAGATCCTGGAAGTACGGAGTCAGGCGCAACTCAAAAAGTCTTGACTTTTGCTGGGTTTCCATGGTGGAGATACTCTTTAGAGTCACATCAAAACATGCCATCCTTTCAGAGCCTTGAAATATTCTTCTGTGTTCCTCTGAAAGGACGTCATCCAGAACCATCTGAAGAAATCTTGGCATCCAGCATTTGACTGGACCATCTTCTGGATTCCTTGAGGCATTTTTCTCCAATGCCCACCTCTCATGCAACTGAATCAACAGATGTTTGCCCACATTCACTCTCCTGTTGTTTGCCACTCCATATAGTATTACCCGGCAGCTGTTGTTCATTGGCCTGTAGTCTTTGTCCTTTGGGAACATGCAGCGCTGAATGGCCTGAACTACATAATCCCACTCAGCTGGTAGCATACCGGTGTTAACCTTTGTTACCTTAATAGGACCCGTGGGAGGGCGACAACCTATCTCCGTGAATAATTGCAACATATCCTCCATAGTGGGTTCCGGAGCATAATCTTCTGTAGGAAGCCCGAGTAACTCATTGAACTTCCGCAGACTGACTTTATATTTGACACCACCAATAGTAAATGATAGTCCTGTTGGATTGGCTTTTCCACCCTGAATCTCTAGTGTAGAATAAGCAGCTTGAAGGGCTTCGACATTCAGGATGGGAGAGGCGGTTAACGCGTGACTTATGATTGATGTGTTGTTGAGGGATTCAATCCAGAACTGATAGTGAATAAATCTACCAGTTGCTCGATCAGCAGAGAGATTAACAAAGTTGGTCTTGGGAATTGTGAAATTTGGGTTTGCCATTTTAAATTTGTGTTTGAGAAAAGAAATGTTCTGAAATGGTTTGGCAATGGAAATTTTTAGAGAACAGGTTCTAAATTTAAACAACAAAAAAAACGTACACGAACCCCACTAATTACCCCACGTAATTAGTGACACAAATTAAAACAAATTAACTGCCCACTAATGACCACTTAACTCCCCACTAATGATTGACGGTTGAGTTTTCGAAAATTAAAGTGAACAGCCGTTACAAAATAAATTATTTTTCCAGAAAAACCACAAACACGGCGGTAAAGTTGCACTTTAAGGATTAACCAGTAGTACTCACAACTATTTTGCTCAAGAACACAAAAGTACTTAAGAATAAGAAAGCACGAAACAAAAACAAACTCACTCGAATGAAGAAGAAAACTAAAGAACTATTTGCAAGAACAGTAATGACGATAAAAAAAACAACGCAAGAAGTTCAACAGTTTTAAACAAAATTTTAGCAGAGTTTCGTTTTAGTTATTGATGCTTTTAAGTAACAGTTAGTGATTTTTGTTTAAGAAAATCACAAGAAAACTTGATGTAATGTATGTATACGCGTGTGTATGAAGAGCTTAAGCTTTTGGAGAGAAAGAAAGTTAATGTAAATAATGAACAGCCTTTTTAATGCTATAATATATACTTGCACGCCTAAAAAGGAGTGACTGAAAAGACACGTCACATCTCGATCTCGAGATCCGCATCTCGATCCTCATCTAGATGTCGATCTAGATGTCGATCTCGATCCGCATCTCGATCTACATCTCGATGTCGATCTGGATGTCGATCTCGATCCGCATCTCGATCTACATCTCGATATCGATCTTGATGTCGATCTCGATGTGGACAGATCGAGATTTGCCATAGAAAATTTCTCATTACTTCATTTAGACACTAACCATAACGATATACAGATCAGCACAAGATTAATGTCATGAAACTTTCTAACCCCTTATGATATGCAACACATACATTTATGAAGTTAAGCACACATTATTAATTATGAATATTCATGATTAACAATAATATGTACACAAACTGAATTATAACAGATAGGTAGCAAAACTAACAGGTGTTAAGCATCCCCAATTCACCAACCAATCTAGAAAATGTTGATTCGTCTAGAGGTTTAGTGAATATATCTGCTATTTGACGTTCAGTAGACACAAAATGCAACTCTACAGTTCCATTTTCTACATGCTCTCTAATAAAATGATACCTGATGTCAATGTGCTTTGTCCTTGAGTGATCCACAGGATTGTTGGTCATTGCAATAGCACTTGTGTTGTCACACATGATAGGAATCTTAGATACTTCCACACCGTAGTCCTTGAGTTGGTTCTTCATCCACAGTATCTGGGCCACACAGCTTCCTGCAGCAATATATTCTGCTTCAGCTGTCGAGGTAGATACTGTGTGTTGTTTCTTGCTTTGCCAAGACACCAACCTTCTTCCAAGGAACTGACAGCTTCCTGAAGTACTCTTCCTATCTATTCTACAACCTGCATAATCTGAATCCGAATAGCCAACAAGATTAAACCCTGTATCTCTTGGGTACCAAATCCCGAGATTTGATGTTCCCTTGAGATACCTAAAAATACGCTTTACGGCTATGAGATGTGACTCTCTAGGATCCGCTTGGAACCTTGCACATAAGCATGTAGAGAACATAATATCAGGTCTGCTAGCAGTTAAATACAAAAGTGAGCCGATCATACCTCGATAGCTTGAGATGTCTATAGGTTTACCCGCTTTGTCCTCGTCAAGCTTCGTGGCTGTTGCCATAGGAGTCTTTGCTTGTGATACATCTTGGAGACCATACTTCTTCAATAGATCATGAATGTACTTGGTCTGGCAGATAAATATCCCGTCCTTCTTCTGACTAACTTGAATGCCCAGAAAGAACGTCAGCTCTCCCATCATGCTCATCTCATACCTTGATTGCATTAACTTTGCGAATTTAGCACACAGCTTCTCATTTGCAGACCCAAAGATAATGTCATCCACATATACTTGCACTATTATTAGATCATCTTTGCATTTCTTGTAGAAAAGCGTCTTGTCGATTACTCCTCTTGTAAAACCACTTTCTAGTAAGAAGTCTGACAGAGTTTCATACCACTTCCGCGGAGACTGCTTAAGGCCATATACTGATTTGAAGAGTCGATAAACATAATCACAATATTTGATATCGATAAACCCGGGAGGTTGCTCGACATACACCTCTTCATCCAGTTCACCGTTTAAGAATGCACTCTTGACATCCATTTGATAGACTTTAAAACCATGATGTGCTGCGAATGCCAAGAACATCCTTACTGCCTCTAGCCTTGCTACTGGTGCATAGGTTTCATCATAATCAATTCCTTCTCTTTGAGTATAACCCTTAGCAACCAGGCGAGCTTTATTTCGTGTTACACGTCCGTCTTCATCCAGCTTGTTCCTGAATACCCATTTTGTCCCAACAACAGATCTATTCTTTGGTCTGGGTACCAGCTTCCACACCTTCTGCCTTTCAAACTGATTGAGTTCCTCTTGCATAGCAATCACCCAATCAGCGTCATCTAGAGCTTCTTCCACCACTTTAGGTTCCATCTGGGAAAGGAACACTGAATATAGACATTCATTCTCAGTGGCAATTTCAGCTCTAGCTTTTCCTCTAGTAGTCACTCCGGCTTCTGGATCACCAATAATTAGCTCGAACGGATGGTCCTTGTTCCAAGTGCGATCCCTAGCAAATGTTCTTGATGATTCAGCTCGTTCTTGTAAGTGAAGGTGACTTAGTCTAGAAGCACTTTCACTAGCTTCCCTTGAGCTAGTACTGGCTCCCCCTGAGTGAGCTGCTCCCCCTGAGTGCATACTGACTCCCCCTGAGTTAGTACCAGGTCTGACGGAAGGTGATCCCTCAGTCCTAGGGTTTTGAATTTGCGAAACACTAGACTCTTGATTAATTTCATTATTTATAGTTGGATCACTACCCTGCACTACTGACTCAGGAACTGTATCCACTTCATCAATATCCACATTTTCAAATCTTAGGGAGTTGGGCTCACTATCTTCTTTTTGTATAGAGGGGAGCTTTGAGTCGTCGAATGTGACATTAAGGCTTTCAACCACCTTGCGATCATTAAGCACAAACACCCTGTACGATGCTACTACTTCAAGAGAATATCCAATGAAAACCCCTTCATCTGCTTTGGCATCAAACTTTCCAAGTTGTGCATTGTCTCTTAACACAAAGCATTTGGCGCCAAATACGTGAAAGTACTTGATAGATGGTTTTCGTTTATTCATCATGTAATACGGCGTCTCATTATGGTCCTTTATAATCAGGGTTCTGTTCTGTGTATAACAAGCCGTGCTAACTGCTTCAGCCCAAAAATATAAAGGAAGTTTTGACTCATACAGCATTGTCCTAGCTGCTTCAACCAGTGTCCTGTTCTTCCTTTCTACCACCCCGTTCTGCTGCGGTGTTCTCGGTGCTGAATACTGTCGTCTGATCCCTTTAGATATGCAGAAATCCATTAACACTGAGTTCTTGAATTCTGTCCCATTGTCGGATCGGACAGTCTTCACAGTCAGACTTGCTACATTTTCAATTTCCAGTACATGTCTAATGATCTCATGTGGCACTTCATCTTTCGATGTCACAAACTTCACCCATGTGTATTTGGAAAAGTCATCGACAATTACCAGCGCATATCTTTTCCTTGACATTGACATAACATTAACAGGTCCAAACAAATCCATGTGAAGGAGTTGTAGGGGCTCGGTAATGCTATTCACTTGTTTATCCTTATGCGAGGCTCTTTTTGATTTTCCCATCTCACATGCTTCGCAGAGACCATCTGGGGTGAACTCCATCTGCGGCAGCCCTCTCACCAATTCTCTCCTTACGAGATTATTCATTGCTTTAAAGTTCAGGTGAGATAATCTTTTATGCCATAGCCAACTTTCATCAGCAGAAGCCTTGCTGTAGAAACACGTGACTTCAGACTGATCAGCAGAATTCATGTCAGCTATGAACAAATTTGACTTCCTTACTCCTTTGAGAGCAAGGCTTCCATCCTTTTTGCTTCGAATCGAACAATCATGCTTCCCAAAGTTGACGTCAAAACCCCTGTCGGTGAACTGACTAACGCTGAGAAGATTATGTCGCAATCCTTCCACAAAAGATACATCCTCAATGATAACATTTCCACAAACGATCTTGCCATATCCCCTGGTGTAACCTTTGCTGTTATCTCCAAAAGTAACCACGGAGCCGGCTCTCAACACTAAATCTGTTAGCAGGGACTTATTGCCGGTCATATGCCTCGATGCTCCACTGTCTAGCACCCATATGACTTTACTCTTTTCCTGTTCACTGCCCTGCAAATCCATAAAGGTTAGGTGTTCTTCGGAACCCAATGATGTTTGGGCCCGGCATCAATAATTTCCTTTTTCTTTTCAGATACAGAAGGCTTTGCCTTGTTGCCATCAGGGGCATCAATCTTGACTTTGTCTTTTCCCTTGTCAACCTTGACTGATTTGTCAGGTTTGGGAGCAGACTGGTCACTCCTAACTTTAGGAGGACTTGAAGTCTTAGCCTTTGACCCCGCATACTTTTTCTTACCACTACTAGATGTATGTTCAACAGATGCACTAGCAGTATTCATTAAATTAAAATAAGCATGCATGATGTTTACAGCACATGGCATACAATTAGGATTATTGCATTTAGCATGATTTGCATGCATGTTAGGCAAAGCAGTAGTTGCAGGCATGGTATTACAACCAACAGATTTTTCTTCCTCTACATAGAACGGGCAGTAGTAAGACAAGTGATTAGTTTGATTACAGATATAGCATGCCTTTCTAGCTCGTGTAGATGTAGATACAGATGCAGGTTCAGTTTTAACTGCCTTTACAGGTGCTTCCATTTGGTCTGACCCTGCTACCCATTGTTTATATGACACCGTCTTAGCCTCCTTGGTTCCTACACCTCTCTTAGCATAAGCAATCTTACTAGCTCTCTTAGAAGTTGTAGGTTCTACCACTTTTTCTTCTGAATCTCTTTCAATTTTAATCTCATGTTCAATTTTAGTAGCAACAGGATCTATGGTCCTAGGCTCAAAATGCTTAAAGATAGGTTTTCTAACATCCATTAAAACCTCAGGCACATTTTCTTTGACTAACACAGGCTCTAACAATTCAGCAGCCCTATTTTTCTTTTTCTGTGTGTAGTCAAGTCCTATGTTTACTTTTTCATTTTTACTCTTGCCTGCCAGTTTCATGTACATGTCCCTTTCTACGAAAACTTTATTAGCGGCTTCTTCAAAAGATTTACATGTTATTTTAAGCTCAGCTAATTCATTTTTAAGTTCTTCGTTAAGGTCTTCCCTAATCTTAAGCTTGTGTTCTAAAACATCTACCTGATTCATTAACTGCCTTTCCTTACTTTCTCCTGATTCTAATTCCTCTACCCTGGCCTCGAGAAGTCTATTCTTAAGGGAGAGTTTAGCATTTTCCTCATTAACAGCAATTAGATTAAGTTGGAGATTGTACATATCTTTAGTCATGGCAGCTAATTCATTTTGGTACTCAGGAATAGACATTTCATTTACGGTTAGAATTGGTACCTCTGATTGTTCTGAAGATTTTGCCATTAAAGCGAAGTTGCATAGCTCCTGATCTTCATCTTCATCAGACTCGTCCCAACCCTTCCCTTCAGTCACAACATACGCCCGGCTTCCCTTCTGTTGCTTGCTAACCAAGGCATCATATTTCTTTTTCAAATCAGCATAGGATTCCTTGGGATGAACGTACTTGGGCTTCTTGCACTCTGTTGCGAAGTGCCCCAATTCATTGCAGTTGTAGCATCTGAACTTGTTCTTGTCTACCAGGTTAGGTCTGTAGCCACTACCAGATGTGCTACTCCGACCGCTGTAACTTCCACTACCACTTACACTACTGCCTCTCCTGCCTCTTCGGCTGAAAGAACTACCAAATCGTCCTTTACCACTTCTTTACTTCCTGAAGCTGATATGAGCAAATTCTCGAGCAATACAAACATATGACTTGTCTTCTAATTTGTCCAGCTCTTCAAGGGTATAGTATTCATCCTCACTTTCTTCGGATGGATCTTCAATGTCTAATACCACCCTTTCAGGATTAGCAGTTTTCAATGAGACAGCTGCAAGTGCCTTTACAGCAGACTCTTCAGCTACAAGTCCAGACTCACTTACCGCTTTGTTTTCTCCACTATTGTAGGATCTTCTTCTGTCATTTTGTTCCTGCTCCAGCTCGTAGGTCTTCAAAACACCATACAGCTTTTCGAGAGAAGTGTTTTTCAAATCTCTCGACTCTCGAATGGCAGTGATCCTGTGTTCCAGATGTTTAGGCAAATTCAAGAGAAACTTGATATTTGAATCTGCTAGTGGATAGACTTTATCTCTTATACTCAGCTCGATAAGCAATTTACTGTAACGTTTGTAAACATCCGCTACGCTTTCTCCTCGTTCGCATCTGAACGATTCATATTCAGATATCAGAATGCGTTTGTGATTATCTCTAACTTCCTCGGTCCCCTCCATCACCACAGCCAGTTTATCCCACATGGCTTTAGCTATTTTTAATCCCTTTATTTGAACATAGTACTCTGAGTTTATGGATTCAATTATGACGTTGCGTAACGACGCATCCATACCAACCAATTCGCTCTGGCTCAATTCTCATGGGTATGTATGGACCGTTTTCCAATATTCTCAAGTATACCTTGTTTATTGATTCAAGGTAAGCTCTCATCCTTCCGGTCCATTCGTCATAATGTTGTGCATCAAACGGAGGTATCTTAAATCTGTGTGCGGCGGCCATTTTAATAAAGTTTAAAATTAAGATAATACACTTTTCAAATTACAATAAATTGTATTTACTTGAAAAATTAATTATCTCACTTTAAATATCCAACACTTAATATCCAACGGATTTTGCACTTAAGATTCAAGCAAGTTAGTTTTAATCACAGGAACAGTAGCAGGGTCCACCACTTTCTCAAGTCCAAACAAAAAGATGTCCACTTTCTAGTTGACAGAAGTTCGAAATTGTCCTTTTTGTTTAGTCAATCAGTTGATTCCAGTTTTGACCACAAGAAAATCCACAAAGCTCTAAAGTACAGTATTTTGGAATTTTGTACAAGTATTCCTTACACCATGACTCAGAACTTTTTAGATCTACGACTTTTTCAAGAAGAAACAAATAAAAACTTTTCGGCACAAACTTCAAGAAAAATTGGATCTGGGATTTTCAAGAACCAACTCAAACAACACAATAGGATCTCTGTTATATGTGTTTAACAGGGGCTCTGATACCAATTGTTAGGTCCAAAGTGTTGTAGAGGGGGGGGGTGAATACAACTGTTTAAAATTTATGAGAGAATAATACGCAGGTAATAAATGATGACACAGAATTTCAAGAATATATCATTATATTCATTGATGGATTTGCTACAACATTCATAAAAGCATCATGATCAGTTGAACAATAAATACAGCAATTAAAGCTAGATTCAACTGATCCTCTCTCTCACTTTTTGTTTTACAGTAAAATGCTCTCTCTTAAAAATATCGTCTTAAAATACAGAGATACTTGTTACTACTAAATAACAAAGTGCTGCTTTTATAATGTCATGTAGTCTTGATCTTGTCCTTTTTGTGTACGTGGCCCAATCAGGATTTCGACAACAAAAAGTACTTTAACAACAACTCTGGATCAACCGTTCACAATAAGCCACTTGTCCCTTGAACATTAAATGTTACATGTCTACCCGCATCTCGATCTTCGCCTGGACCCATCTCGATCTCGATCTGTGAAAATCTCGATCTCGATCTGGGAGAATCTCGATCTCGATCTATGAAGATCTCGATCTCGATCTGTGAAGAATCTCGATCTCGATCTATGAAGATCTCGATCTCGATCTGTGAAGATCTCGATCTCGATCTATCGCCTGGATCGAGATTTGCCTTTGCCATGTTTTACTTCACTTGTAAATCTCGATCCGCATCTCGATCTGCTGTGGATCGACATTTGCCTTAGCAAATATGCACACATCCAATGTTGACCTTCTTTAGTGACTAATTGAGAATTAACCTTTATGAGCAAGTTTCCTTAGCTTCTTCAATTTCTTTTCCTTACTCAATTCAAATGAGATCTTCTATTACTGACATGAACTTGCCTCCAATGTCCTGACACTTGATGCAACGGTCTGGTTCATAAGTGACTAGTCTTGTAGGGGTTCTTGCTTCTGAATGTCAGTTCTCATTTGTTGATTAACCTTTACATTATCCAGATGTTGATATACATTACATGAAATCACTTTGGTCTTCTTGATACTTCTTTGACATTAATCTGATCCTCCATTAGATAAGTTAGGGCATGAGCAATACTGAGATTGAACTTCTTCTCACTTATGCATCCTTGATTAACCAAATTAGTTACTTGTAGTTACCAAGTATCATTACCATTTCTTCAGTTGATTGATTCCATGTGCTTCTTCCGTTTCTCTTGTTTTGCTGTTGTTTTATCTTTTACTTAGTTGAGTTACATAATAATTAAGTGTTACAAGTTAGTACACCTATGCCTTTCAGATTTAATCAAGTTAACTAAAAATGGACAAAGTAAAAGCCACTTCCCAATAGTTATTAACTATCGGGTAAAGGAAAAAGAAAAGCTAGCAATTCCGATAGTTGTTAAAAACTAGAAGGATTTCAAATGCTTATTAACTATCGGATAAATGTATTAAAAAGAATTAACAAGAAATTCCGATAGTTAATAATTCCGATAGTTACTCAGTTTGAAGTAATTAATTTTATTTTATGAATTGTTTTAAGTGTCCGATAGTTATTTTACAGACTCATCGATACTTAACAATTACTCAGAAATTGTTCCGATACTTAAGGAAAATCAGAAGTGAAGAAGCAACTTGTTTTACTTGGCAAAAAATGGGCCACGTATCCTAAGTTGAAAAAGACTACACAAAAGCAGCAAAGCATCGTCTTTGAAGATATTCATTCAGCTAACAGCCAGAGAGATACACAGAGCAGTAAAGAGAGAAAACCCAGAGAACATTCAAGAGAGTAAACACTGAAGCCTTTAAGTTTATACACAGCTGTTGTTACCTTGTTTGTTTTAATTAAAGCTTGTAACTCAACTGACTGTACTTGTGAATCATTGTAACTAATCGAAAGATTAGATTTGTGGAGCACCCTCAGGGTTTATATAAATCAAAAGATATATTCCCCGAACTGTTGTGTTATTGCATACCTTGTGTTTGATTTAATATCTGTTCGAACTGTATTAAGTCCTAAAAGAACCATTCCGCGAATATTTTATAAATTGGACAATATCGTATTCAACCCCCCTTCTACGATAATTGGGACTAACAATTTATTATATTTAAAACCTATCCCAACTTTACGTTTAATCTCTTGTTGGTCAACTAGGTCTTTCATAACAAATGAAGCAGTTCTATAGGCTTGACACCTGACTTTCTCTTTTTCAATTTTATCCTTCAAAAAAGCTTCAATTTCAACATAGTAGTTGACTCTATTAACTTGAAATGCAACATCTTCAGTTAATTTTTCATTTATAAGTTTCATCCTTTTTCAATTCAAAATTCTCTTTTGATAAAACTTTGTTATTGAGAGTTAAGACTTTTATTTGATCTCTAGCACCAGTTAAATTTTCACCTAGCAATTTAAACATTTTAGGACAGCTAGGGTTTACCTCAATTCCTTGTCGAGGTGGGGATTGTGATCCTTCAAAAGAAGATGCCATTAGAGCAAGATTTCCCATATCATCTTCTTCATCATTGTCAGAATCATCCCATCTTTTTCCATCTGCTAAGTATGATCTTCCCTGATGCTTCTTCAGTAGAGCTTCATATTTCTGCTTAAGCTCGTCATATGAATCCTTCTTTCTTTCCTGCTTGGGCTTTCTACAATCTGTAGCAAAATGTCCCATTTCATTGCAGTTGAAGCAACGGATCTTGATTTTGTCAACCATCCATGTCTTGTATCCACCTCTTATATTGGATGAGCTAGAAGAACCACCTCTCTGAAATATGTTTGCCATAGGCTTGAATTTGAAACTAGGGTTCCTCCTGAATCTTGTATTTCTAAATTTTCTAGCAATTAGTGCCAGAGATTCATCCTCAAGTTGATCAAGTTCTTCCATTGAGTATAATTCACTTTCTGATGAATTCATTTGAGTTACTCCAACTTCTGCAACAATACCCTGATCAATGACTTTGACTGACGAAGAATCAGTAATAGATTCTTTGTATTCTGGTACTTCTGCTACAAGAGTTGTAGACTTGCTGACCACCTTGCCTGTTCCATATATTTCTTTCTGTTGAATCTGCTCTAGCTCATAGGTCTTCAGTATGCCATAAAGTCTTTCCAATGAAATTTCATTCATGTCCCTTGACTCCCTGATGGCAGTAATCATATGCTCTAAGTGAACTGGCATTGTCAGCATAAACTTCCTATTAATCTCCTTCTTCGTATAGTGTTTACCATTGAGATTTAGATCATTTATGAGTTTGTTGTATCTCTCAAAAATATCAGAGATACCTTCTCCAGGATTTAATCCAAAATGCTCATATTGAGACGTTAAGATTTCCAATCTGTTCTCCCTCACTTCTTCTGTTCCTTCATTCAGTATCTCTATCGTTTCCCAGATGTGTTTAGCATCTTTGCAATTAACAACATGATTGTACGTTCCGGGATCAAGAGATTCCACCAAAATTAATTACAGGCTGGTGTCCAATGAATCCAGTTCCTTTTCTATTTCAGTGTACTCAGAAATATCTTTTTCAAATTATCTGTGCGGAATAAGTACACCGTCTTTCATATGCTTAGGAATGATTAAAGGATCCAGAATCCTTCTAGGAAATACCTTATCAATCAAGGTTCATAAACCTACTCTAATTCTTAGACTCTCTATGTCTATATAAAGGGCCTAACCCCTCATTATTAGAACTACGTCTGGCTTGATTCTCAACACATACTGAGATACGTAGGCATCTTGTGAGGGCAGAACTAAGCTACGAAACACAAGTGCAGCCATTAAAGCTCGATAAGCTCCGACATACATCGCAATAACTACATCCTAGATTTTGTTCCATAACATCTGGCGCCGTCTGTGGGAAGAAAACATCAACCATGGCAAGAACACGAAGAACTGATGGAGACACCGTCCCTACCACCGTAGACCTGATCGCTGTGATTCCTCCTGATGAAACTCAAACCGCCGAGGTACCCGTTACTACCACTATTCCTGCTGGAACTCAAGGTCCTGGCACTCAAAGGCTTGGCCCGTTCAGTGAAATCGTCCATTCTACAAATCCTGAGGAAATCATCCATGGATCCAATCCTCTATCCCAGGTAACTCAAACTCCTTTTATTGTTACTGCTCCTCATCATGCACAAATTTCCACTATTGTTATCCCTAGTAGCACTATCGCCCAACCTAGGCTTGGAATCTCCCAAGCTTATCCCCCTCTTTACATCCGAGGGTTGGAACCCCCGCAAAGTTATGGGCAAAGAAAAGAAGTTCGTGATTTCTCAGGACCATACTCAACTGATGATGAACGCTCCGAAGGCACTGATGTTAATCCTAGGAGGAGAAGGCCTGGCAAGGAACCCATAGGAAGCCGACGTTCACAGTCCCGTAGGACACTAGAACAGAAAATTGCTTCATATGAGGCTGAACTCAAAGAGTTGAAGAAAAACTCAAGTCGACATCACACAAGGGCGGCCCCGAGGCGTGAAGCCCCCGACATCATAGAACTGGACGGAACCCCTCGAGGGAGAAGAATGGAAACTGTAAGGGCTGATCCTACTGAGTTGCTGCCTCTCGGAGATCCTGATGATCCAACGCCACCCTTCACCGAGACGATCATGAACGCTCATATCTCAAGTAAATTCAAGATGCCCACCATCAAGACTTATGATGGGGCAGGCGATCCGGCAAATCATGTAAGAACCTTCTCGAATGCTTTGCTATTACAACCTATCAATGATGCTGTGAAGTGCAGGCCTTTCCCCCAAACTCTGGGGGGCATGGCTCAACGATGGTATAGCCGGTTACCTCCCAACTCCATTGGGTTCTTTAAAGAACTCAGTAAGGCCTTTATAAGCCAGTTTATAAGCGGAAGAGTACACGAAAAAAGCTCAGCTTCTCTCATGAATCTAGAGCAAGGAAAGAATGAATCCCTGAGGGACTACCTGAACCGCTTCACCAAGGAAGCCTTGAAAGTCCCAGACTTGGACGAGAAAGTGGCTATGATAGCCTTACAACAGGGGACGACTGATCCTTATTTCAAGAGATCTCTAGCCAAACACCCGCCTGAGAACATGCTTCTTCTCCAAGACAGAGCAGGGAAATACATCAAGGCAGAAGAAAGCATGAAGAAAACCACTATATCAGTGGCTACACATGGGAATAGTAACAAAAAAAGAAAAAACGATCAGGAGTATGATGCCCGAGACAAATATCCCAAGACGGATAAGGATTCTGAATCCCCTCCTAAGAAAAATAGCTTTGGACCAAAATTCGTTGAATATGCAAGGCTGAACGTGCCTCGAAGTCAAATCATGTTGGATATCGAAAGAGATCGAGACCTGAGATGGCCTAAACCCTTAAAATCTGATCCTGAGAAAAGGAACAAGAACGCGTTTTGCCGATTTCATAGGGATACCGGGCATGACACGGATGACTGTAGACAATTGAAGGATGAAATCGAGTTCCTTATTAGAAGAGGAAATCTTTCTAAGTACACTAAGGATGAAAGTCATGATATGCGCGACGATAATAGAAAGAATAACGATGGTCGGGATAGGAATCCTCAACCTAGAGGACCAGTTATTAACATGATTTTTGGAGGCCCCACTGCCGCGGGGAGTTCAAGAAATTCAAGGAAAGCATATGCAAGAGAAGTTATGCAAGTCGTAGGGGAAGCACCTAAACGCGCTAGAACAGAGGTAGTCATATCATTTGATGACTCGGACCTGGAAGGGATAAAGTTTCCCCATGATGATCCTCTTGTCATAGCCCCTTTGATAGGAAATTCAGAAGTAAAAAGAGTCCTGGTAGACAATGGAGCATCGGTTGATATCTTGTTCTACGATGCATTTGTAAAGATGGGGTACAATGATTCACAGTTAACCCCTTCGGATGTTCCCATCTATGGCTTTAATGGAGTAGAATCAAAAGTGGAAGGAACCATTCAACTACCCATGACAATGGGGAGAGAACCTCGAGAGATCACACGGATGCTAACCTTTCTGATAATTAAAGCATCTTCTACATATAATGCAATCCTTGGAAGAACGGGTTTGCATGCTTTTAAGGCTGCTGCCTCGAGTTATCATTTGAAGATAAAATTCCCTACCAGAAACGGCGTAGGGGAGGAAAAAGGAGACCAGAGAATGGCAAGAAGTTGCTACGTAGCAGCCCTGAGACCCGATGGAGTCGGGGGGGCAAGTCCTACCCATAAAGGACATGGACTCGAGAGAAGATGAAGAAAGAAGGGGAAAACCAGTTGAGGACTTGGTTCCAATTTCTTTAGTTCTAGGAGAACCGGAGAAAGTCACATATATCAGGGCCTCATTAGAAGAGCCTATGAAAGAAAAATTAACAAAGTTCTTGCAAGAAAACGAGGACTTATTCGCTTGGACAGCCGCAGATATGCCAGGAATTGATCCCAATCTAATTACTCATAAGCTTAATGTGGATCCACGACGAAAAACAATAAAACAAAAGAAAAGGAATTTCGCTCCCGAAAGACAAGAAGCCATAAAGCAAGAGGTGGAAAAACTCTTAGAGGCTGGATTCATCAAAGAGATTCAGTTTCCCGAATGGCTTGCTAATCCTGTAATGGTCAGGAAATCCAATGGAAAGTGGAGGATGTGCGTTGACTTCACTGATTTAAATGATGCATGCCCAAAGGATTGCTTCCCTCTCCCGAGGATTGATGCACTTATAGATGCCACGGCGGGACATGAGATGTTAAGCTTCATGGATGGCTTTAGTGGATACAATCAAATCCGAATGCACGAGGATGACATCGCCAAGGGGCCACCTATCAAAGACTAGTAAACAAAATTTCCAAGCATCTCATTGGAAAAACCATGGAGGTCTACGTTGATGATATGCTAGTCAAAAGTCTCGATAAGGCCGATCATATTGAGCACCTGCGAGAGACTTTCGAAGTGCTACGACACCACAATATGATGCTTAACCCTGTAAAATGCGCCTTTGGCGTGGGATCTGGAAAATTCCTAGGAATGATGGTCTCTAAAAGAGGGATTGAGGCCAATCCTGACAAAATCAAGGTTATACTCGATATGGAACCTCCAAAAACAGTAAGGGACGTCCAAAAAATGACAGGAAGAGTTGCTGCCCTGGGGAGGTTTGTCACGAAGTCTGGTGATAAATGTCTACCCTTCTTCAAGACATTGAAAAAAGTTAAAGATTTCGTGTGGACAGAAGAAAGTCAAACGGCCTTTGAGGAACTGAAGAAATATATGGCTAAAGCCCCGTTGTTGGCCAAGCCTAGCCCCGAGGACATCTTATACTTGTATTTGGCCATATCAGAAAAGGCCTTGAGTGTTGTCCTTATAAAAGAAGATGAGAAAATTCAAAAGCCAGTCTATTATGTGAGCAAGGTTTTGCATGGAGCGGAACTTAACTATTCCAAAATTGAAAAGTTTGCACTGCCCTTGGTAATGGCCTCAAGAAAGTTACGGCCATACTTTCAAGCACACAAAATCGAAGTATTAACTGATCAACCCCTGAGAAACATTATACACAGCCCCAATGCAAGTGGAAGACTGATTAAGTGGGCCATTGAGCTAGGAGAATTCGACATCAAGTATAAGCCTCGAACGGCCATTAAAGCTCAAGCTCTTACTGACTTCGTGGTCGAATGTACTATTGACGACCAAGAAGTCGGGGGGGCAGGATAGTGAGGAAGCAACGCAAAAAGGATGACAGACTCCTAAAGAATATACGCAAAAAGGATGACAGACTCCTAAAGAATATTGGGTGCTCAATTTTGATGGGGCATCAAAAACAAAATCTAGCGGCGCAGGCTTGGTGCTATAAAGTCCCGAAGGATTCATTATTGAGTATGCTATTAAGCTTGATTTTCCAACAACTAATAATGAAGCCGAATATGAAGCCCTGATAGCAGGCCTGGGCTTGGCCAAGGCACTAAAAGCCAAACACCTTAAAGTCTGTGGAGACTCAAAGCTGGTTATATCCCAAGTAAATGGGGAGTTTGAAGCAAGGGAAGAAGTCATGGTTAAGTACCTCCGACTAGTAAAAGCCATAATGACCCAATTTGAAGAATGTCAGATGGAATATGTTCCTAGAGAAGAGAATATAAAGGTCGATGCCTTATCAAAGTTCGCCTCATTAGAAGTGGATGATCATATGGGGAGTGTTTACTTCCAAGTCTTGAAGACCCCCAGCATCAATGCAAAGCTGGTAGCCCCGATAAACATGGGCAGTTGTTGGATGGATCCAATTAAATCCCACATTCAATCTGGATGGACACCTACCAACGCCATGGAAGCCAGGAAGCTTACTACAAGGGCATTAAGGTACGCTCTCATTGATGGAATTCTCTATAAGAAATCTTTTGTTATTCCATACTTGAAATGTCTAAGGCCGGATGAAGCCCATGAGGCCTTGGAAGAAGTACACGAAGGAATTTGCGGTCAACACTAGGGGGGCAGAGCTCTGGCTCATAAAGTCACCCACCTTGGCTTTTATTGGCCTGACTTGTTAAAAGATTCGAAAGAATACGTAAGAAGGTGTGACAGGTGCCAAAGGCATGCACCAGTTGTCAGGCAACCACCTGAGATGTTGACGTCCATCAATTCCCCTATCCCCTTTGCAATGTGGGGAATGGACATCCTTGGACCCTTTCTAATGGATAGCGGACAGAGAAAGTTCCTAATCGTTACAATTGATTACTTCACTAAATGGATTGAGGCTAAACCACTAGCCAAGATAACCACAAAACAAGTAGCTCAATTCTTCTGCGAAAACATCATATGTAGGTATGGAATACCACGAATCCTGGTGACGGACAATGGCACACAATTCAACAATGAAGAATTCAAGGGATGAAGCTGACATTAGACCTAATAGATGAAGTCAGGGACAAAGCTCATGCAAAAATCATTGAATATCAAAAGAAGTCGTCTTTCTACTACAACCTAAGGGTTAAAGAAAGGTTTTTTAGGCAAAAGGACTTAGTCCTCAGGAAAGCTGAAGCTTCCGGAGTAGGCCCCAAAGGCAAGTTAGCCCCCAACTTGGAAGGGTCTTACAAGGTAAAACGAGTTAAGGGAGGAGGATCATACATCCTTGAAACCCTAGAAAATGTTGAGGTGCCAAGGACTTGGCATGCCTCCAACATGAAGGTTTGTTATGCTTAAAGAATTCAACTATGCCCACTTTAGCCTCGAAGGCATTATTAATAAAGTTTTCAGCCTTGTGGCATTTTCAAAAACATGCGTGTTTAGCCTAGATTGGCAATCTTTGTTAGTTCCTTCATGATAAAGGAATAAAATCAAGCCTGGATGGCACTTTGATTTATTCTCATTTGTTCTTTTATGCTCGAAAAGTATATTTTATCAAATATGCTAAGGCACGAAAAAGATAAGAACAAACGAAAGGAAATACAAGGAATACGAGAAAAAACGACAAGTCAAAGAAAGAAAGGTACCATTATCAGATACATGAAAGAGGGGACTTGAACTTATCCCACATTGATGGGATTTGAGTAACAAGTCTCTCGAACAACTATATATACTTGCATATGTTTGAATGGCAAGGGAGACAAATTTATGGATACAACTTCATATGTCACTAAACCCCGAGGGCACGATCATGACACTACTAAGCCTCGAAGGCATCCTCACCAATCCATGTGAACAATACTTAGCCCCGAGTGCATCATCACCATGCCTTGAGGGCACTACTAAACCCCAAGGGCACCATCATCATACCCCATGTGCATTACTTAGTCACGAGGGCATCATCACTACCTAGTCCCGAGGGCTTTACCACCAAGTTCAGCCGACACTACTAATCCCCGGAGGCATCATCAAATACTGTACATGGTAGTGCATGAAATTAAATTTAAAAAAGCGAAGTGAAAAATGAAGTTCTCACTTCACTAATTTATAGCCAAGAAAAATGGTAGCTCAACCGATGAAGCTTCCCATGGCTAGTAAAAAGCCCACAAAGTAATTTGGGCCACGACAACATACGGCCCCAAAATTGATGAGGACTGGGACTTTGTTTTGAAACAAGAAAATATAAAAGATGGGACCATAGCAGAACCCAAAAAGGAGGCCCAATGGTTATCACCACTAAAATCATCAAAGGAATAGGCGAATAGAAATCCATGTCGACTAAAAGCCAATGAATGGCCGAACAACGACTAGGAATCCATGTCGACTAGAAGCCAATGAATGGTCTAAAAACGACCAGGAATCCTCAATGATCAAACATCAAGGATGGTTCTACAAATGACTAGGATCCTGGTCGAATGAACGGTCAAGAATCCTCAACGACTAGGAACCAGATATTTGCACCACGACCGACTACGATCCTAGTCGAATGAACGACCAGGAATCCTCCATGATTAGAAGCCAAGATTGGCCTTACGAATGACTAGTATCCTGGTCGAATAAACGACTAGGAATCCTCCACGATCAAACGCCAAGAATGGCCCTGTGAACGTCCAGAATCCTAGTCGAAATTCGACCAGGAATTCCATTCGACTAGAAGCCGAAAGACGACCTAAAACCGATCAGGAATCAACTTCGACCAAGATACAACAAAGTCATCAAACGACTAAGATCCTAGTCGAAGTCGATCAAGAACCATTATCGGCTAGAAGCCCGAGTGAGGCCTAAAAATGACTACGATCCTGGTCGAAAATCGACCAGGAACCCTGTTCGACCAGGATTCCGTGACAGCCTAAAACCGACCAGGATCCTGGTCGAATTCGACTAGGATTCCTGGTCGAAAATAATGCTGAAGAAATGCCAGAAAATCATTAAAAATGATTTAAAAGGCAAATAAATTATGGAAAATTCTCTAAAAATAGAGGAAAATTCCTAGAAAAATACCTGTGGGTACAAATAAATTATGGAAAATTCTCTATAAAAAGAGGAAAATTCCTAGAAAAATTCCTGTAGGTACAAATAAATTATAGAAAATTCTCTATAAATAGAGGAAAATTCCTAGAAAAATACCTGTGGGTACAAATAAATTATGGAAAATTCTCTATAAAAAGAGGAAAATTCCTAGAAAAATACCTGTGGGTACAAATAAATTATAGAAAATTCTCTATAAATAGAGGAAAATTCTTGAAAAAATACCTGTGGGTACAAATAAATTGTGGAAAATTCTCTATAAATAGAGGAAAATTCCTAGAAAAATATCTGAGGGTACAAATAAATTATAGAAAATTCTCTATAAATAGGGGGAAATTCCTGGAAAAAATACCCGTGGGTACAAGAAAAGAATTGTGAAAAATTCTTCATAAATGAAGGAGAACATCAACGACAAATTCATAAACCTTAACTTCTACAAAGTATTGTACACTTTACAGAAGTTGGGGGGCAAATGATATGGGCTAAAAGTAAGCCATAAGGACATAATTAATGTGGCATTAATTAGACCTAGTTTGGTCCAAAAAGAGGGGCCCATTTAATGAGGCTTGAAACCCTAATGATTATATAAATTCGTAATTAATTAATTAGCTAAATATACAGCTAATTAATTGTGTCCAATTATAGGGAAACCTATTCCTACATGGAAACTGCTTCTACAAAGGATCCAGAATCCTTCTAGGAAATACCTTAACAATCAAGGTTCATAAACCTACTCTAATTCTTAGACTCTCTACGTCTATATAAAGGGTCTAACCCCTCATTATTAGAACTACGTCTGGCTTGATTCTCAACACATATTGAGATACGTAGGCATCTTGTGAGGGCATAACTAAGCTACGAAGCACAAGTGCAGCCATTAAAGCTCGATAAGCTCCGACATACATCGCAATAACTACATCCAAGATTTTGTTCCATAACACTACCGACCTGAATTGATTCTGTGAATGTATATCTGCTGCCTTTTTCTTTTTCTTTTATTTTAATTTAAATTCTATTTGTTTTATTATATATCTTATTCATTAAATTAATTCTTTTCGAATTAATCTAAGTAAATAGAATACATAATAAATTATCTTTTTGATAATAGAATTAAATTAAAGTCTTCTTCATTCTAAAATAATTCTAAATTAATTAATTTCTTAATTGATTTAAGGAATAAATTAATTCTGATTAAATTAATTTACCAATTAAATTAACTAAATAATTTAATCAATTAATAGAGAATTAAATTAAAGTCTTGACTGCACAACCATTGTTGATATATTTCCAAGTCTTTTGTCTTCACACCAATGTTTGTAGCTGACCATTTCTTCTGTAATAAAGAATCTTCTCTGTATTTTATCAACACTCCGTATACTGTCTGGTTCACGAGTGATTCACAACAAATAGAATTCTTTACTTGACTTTTATAATGGTTCACTTCTGCTCCTTCTGACTTGACTATAATTGTTGTCACATAATATTGAAATCTTCTGACACTGTATCTTCTTCAAACTTAACTACTCCACTGAGACATGATCAATTAAATTGAGCTTCTTTCAATGTAGTACTGCTTCAAGTCTGTAGATTGACTTTTATCTTCTTTTTCTTGTCAAATAATACCCGCTGAAGATTCATGTGACAGATAATATATTTACTTACAAATTATCTATATTTGAGTTGAGTTGTCATCTCTCTAAATAAATAGGCTTCTAAACATATGTCATTCATGAATATTGGGTATACTATGAATCGTATGAGAAATATGAATGATAGATAAATGATTTAACATTTCTATTTAGGAGTGATATTATTGGCCTCTTGATTTCGTGAGACTATAAAATGCATGGTCGTGCTCAAATGTTGATTTATTTAATAGTCTACTCATTGATCAAGGAAACCCGGATTAAACATTGAAGATGATGACACGAAACATACCTTGAGTTTGATCTATAATATAAGGTTAAAGGGATTATATTACATGAAACATTATTCACGAAAGGCTTAATCAAATCACTGATTTTATTAGTATTACTTGGGTAGCAATGATGTATTACTATATGCCACTCATTGTTTACAATTTTAATTAGATATTAAAATTGTTGTCAACGTAATAATAACCTATAGGGTCACACACACAAAATGCTCGAAGGAGAAATAATTTAAATTATGAATTTAAATTAAATAAGTATTTTATTTTATTTATGATATTAATTAAGTATGACTTAATTAATTATATAAATAGAATAAATGAATTACTTAAACTAATTCCAAAATTAGTAATTAATTAATTAAGTGAGACTTAATTAAATAATTTAGAATTTTGGATTAGTATTAATTATAATTAGATTGTAATTAGAAAAACTTATTCATCTCTCTATATAATCTCTTTATGGGCTGATTTAATTTATATATACACATATTTTTCTAAAATCCTAGCCATTTTAAGAAAAGAGGAAGATAGAGAGAGAAGCAGTTTTCAAGTGCTAGTACACATCAATCCTTCATGAAAAGTGTCCGTATGGATACCGTAAAGCGTAGATCGCGTGAGTGGGATACGTGGTGATTAAACAAGCTTTGGACCTCCATTAATATTCCATTGATGAACTGTTAAAGTTTTTTAAGGTATTTGTTCTTAATTTCCGAATTAAATATCATATTTCGCATGGATCCTGCGTTTGAGTTTCGTTTTTGTATTTATTTTGGCGTTTATTCCGCTGCGTTTGTGCCTCGAAACCTTTCATATATTTTTTCACGAGTTTATAATTTCAAACTTTGAACTTGTTGTGAAAAAAAGTACAGATTAGTACGCTTGTAGGAGTTTTAATCACTTCATTTTTTACTAAAATAATTAACATATTATCAAAATAAGAAATATTACTTATTAACTTTTAGCATATTATTATAAATATCAGTAAATTATTAAATTTTAAAATATTTTAAACACAATTGTGAAGACTCGCATAATATAGAATTTGTAATAAAAAAAGGACAAATCACTAAATATTTTGTGCAAATCACCAAAATCAAAGTAAAAATATAAAATTATATCAAGGTACTAAGTACTGTATAAAATGTAAAAAATTAAAAATATAAAATATAAAATTATTTAAAAAAACAAAGAAAGGTCAAAATTTAAACACAAAGTACTAATATTATATCAACCAAATCACTTAAAATTTATGCACAAAGCACCAAATTATATATACAAAACACAAAAAATATATAAGTCTCTTTAAGGCATTTTTGTATCAGGACTTTTCACTTTTCAAACATCAACTTGTATGAGTATGATAAGGTTTTTGTGTTCGAATTGCCCTAAGATTAAGTTTGATCATTTTAATTTGACAAAAATTTGCTCAAAATCCTGTTTAATTTTAATGTGATTTTAAACAAACAAATATTATATTGAAATAAAGGCATAGCTTGAAACTATATCATCTTTTTCTATTGAAACAGATCCATTACAAGAACCACTACCACAGTTTGAAATAGTATCATCATATATACACAATTATATTGGTTCCTTATTACAATTTATGGCCGTAAACACACCATGTGCGGTCCGGGACAAAATACCCAACAGAATGCCACCATCGACCATTCCCCAACCGTATTTCCCTTGCTGTGACGAACCCACAATATTATATACACACCGATCTCTAATGTGCAGACTCATGTGCATATAAATACCACCGTGTGCAGAACACCCAGTTGCAACACCCTCTCTACATGACATACAACACTTTCTCCATACTATTTGCTCTCTAGAACTCCACAAACCATAAGCAAAACTAGAATTAAACCTGAGCATCAAACCTGCAACAGGTCCACGACATCCAAATACGTCAATTTTTTCCATCGCAGCACAACCTCAACATTTCTTCAACTGCAAACTCATCTTGCAGATAAGCTCACGCTTTGAATCACCTCTCGCCTTGTCTTCTAATCCCCAACAAAATATCATCATGATAGATATAAAAACCCATAAACTGCATGAATCTTTCAATTCAACATCAAATCGAAAGTTTACACCACTACTTCCACAGCACAACCAAAGCACACCACCACCAAGTTTCATAAAGAAGTTGCAGCAGATACATTTTATAAATTAACCCACATTTAACAAATACCTCCCACCTGGACACTCATAACAAGTACATGATAAAGACATAAAACTGACTACAAAATCAATAACTAATAAATAAATAAAATTAAATAAATGATTTGCAAAAAGAACAAATAATTGAGAAGGCATTGAAACCCTAACTAAAGTTAACAAAAAATACACAAAGCACCGAAATTCTTGACAAATCACTAATGTTAAAATTCAAAAGATATTCAATCCTTAAAAATGTTAACTAGAAAACACACAAATCACTTAAATTCTTGACCAATCACTAAAGTTAAAATTAGAATAAATAGAATTCTTAAACTATTCACATGACTAAAATCTCAAACAACTTAATTGAAGAACATAAAAATCACTAATTTTGTAAAAATAAATTGAAGTTATAGTTGATGACATAACATAATACATGAGTAAAAATCAATTACAACAAAATCAAACTAAAAACATATAACTATACCTTGATTAAAAAAGCCGACTTAAAGACCGAGATAACAGGGATTATTAAATTTTTCGATCTCATATCCAGCATACTATAGAAACATGATCGTTGAATGAAAACGAAATTGATGATTAGATATATCGAATCATTGAATCATTGAAATATGTTTTCAAAATTTTTACCGATGAAATGAGTGAGAGAGAATTATCGAGAGAAAGTATGAAAGAGGGTAAAAAGTTGTTAGTGACCACAGATCTATTTCCTTATATATTATACCAGAAACCAGCGGCTGAGATTAAAAACAAAATAAAGACACAAGTGGCTGAGATCAATCAATTCTCAGTTCTCATTTTAAGAGGTGGGGTCTCATTTAAGCACTTTTATATATATATATATATATATATATATATATATATATATATATATATATATATATTTGAGTAAGGATTATTATTATTTTAAAATAATAATTAAAGTCCAAGAAAATATATGGAGATAATCTATACTATACTATTAAAGCCGAAAAATTAAAAGTTTGATGGTCCTTGGTCGCTATTTGGGCCGGATAATAACTATTGAGCCTCATTTTTAAATACTAATATCTTAACTAAAATAAATCTCACATTAATTTCCTAAATAAAACATATTTCTAAATAAAACAAACAAACATTATTGTATTAAAATACATATAAAGTATATGAAAAATTATATAATTTATATATATATAACATTAAATAAATTTAAATTATTATTAAAATAAAAATATATTTAAATAATATAAAAAAATATTAAAATAATTCGATCTGTGTATATCATGGGATATAAGCTAGTATATTATTATGTGAAAACATTATAAACATGAGATATGTTACGTTTAGAAAAAGGTATCGGTGGCTATTTTTTCTTTTGAAGAATTCTTTATCTCTGTGGCTATTTTTTCTTTTGAAGAATTCTTTATCTCTGAATCACCCTCTCACAAAATAGATTCAAGATTTTGTATTGGATTTTTTCGGCGAACTTAGATAGATGGTAGTTGTTGAATTTTCCGGTTTGTGACGAATTGCTTTGTTGCTGTTTATCATGAAAGTAACATCACAATTTCCAACAATGACAATAATCAAGAGTCAAGTTCTTTAACAACTCGGCTCATATTTTATTTGATTCGAAAGTGATGGCTAAGTTTTTTTAAAAATATATTTGTTATTAGTGATTATTTGATATTATTTGACATTCATGTTTATTTTGTTAATTAATTTTTTGCCTTTTTAAAATTGTTATCAATTGAATATAACTGCTTTTGTTAGTGTATTACGATTGGTGTAGAATTTGCCTAACATTTTTTGAAGTAAAAAAGCAAAACGAGATATATGTTAAAATTTCAATATATTAAATAATTTCATTTCATATTTTGTTTAACGTGAAATTTTAGAATGAAAAGTAAAAATTTATAACATTCTAGTTAAATTATTTAATAATTTTATCCTTAAATAATATTTTAATATTATTTCGCCGAATGTTACTAATTATGTTTTGGTAAATATCAATCTTAATTAAATATAATTTTAACTAAAATTTAAACATTAAATTTGCAAATATTAAAGTAATTCAAAAATATTTAAAAAAATATCATCCATATGTTATTTCTAATTTAAAATTTTATTATTAAATAAACAATGAAATGTACATATTTTATTATGCTTATAATTATTATGTTTTGTATATGATAATTTTTTATATTAAATTAAATGTGTTTACTTTTATATGCAATATAATTAAATTTCATTCAAATGAAAAATATTTTTATTTGTATTAATTATTAAACATGTAGAATAAATTTTATAATAAAAAATATGAAGCACATACATATAAATTCTCTAATTTTTGTGTAAATATAAGATTTCAAAAAATTATAAATATTTAATATTTATATTATAGTTAGGAGTAAATATGTGTTATTTTCATAATTCATTTTTGATCAATATATCATTTTACATTTATATGATTAGTTCAATGTTATTTTCTTCATCAATAATACAAATATTTTATTATTTATGTAATGATTATAAAAAAGTAATTTTATATTTTTTTAAAATCAAATATGTAATATGACATAATTCATGTTCTATGAACATTTAATACACACACAAAATAACAGTATATACAATTCATTACTTTGTAGAGATTAGAGAATTATATATACAATTTATGTGTATATAAATTTATAATATATTTTTCTTTAAATTTTAAATGGCATATATATTTTTGTTTTTAATTTTTTATTGAAAGTTTCTCCATAAGATTAAATGCTCGCACCACTATCATTGCTTATCGATTTATAGAATTCACTTAAAAAATTTGAAAAAATTATTTATGAGTTAAAATTAGTATTAAGGAAAAGTAAAATCTAAGTTTTAAATTATTTTTGGATAATTTTATTGTTTTTATATAATTTATGAGTTATTAAAAATGAAAATAAAACTTATAAATCCATTTCATTAATTTTATTGAATAAATTTAAAATTTTAAAAAGCTACGTAAAAAATATTTCCTAATGTTAATTTTCTAATTCTAAATAATTTTTTATTTAATATACAACTACATATATTTTAATAAAAAGGAGGCACCCTAGGCAAAGAGATTCTTCGTGAGCAATTACCAACTACAAAGAGACTAAATGACTAATTAACAATGTTGCCTTTTTTAAAACAAGGGTTGACAAGTTTCTTTGATTTTGGGCTTGATGATTCCAGAGTTACGCCGAAACATATGGCCTTGCAACAAATTTCAATCAGTCAGGTGGATCACAGGTCTTAACATGGTACTCTGTGCTTTCAACATACAGTAATACATATAGAATAAGTCACACTAATTTTAAAAAAAAATCAATTTATGTTTCTTTATGGGTACATATACTCTTGATATTTGGTATATAAATTTGTTTCGAGAAATACATCAAACCCCTTATAATATTGTCATATACATATTACATGTATGCACATATGTTGAGAAGGTAGCTAAGCCTACAGTATATTTATTACTTGCAAACCATATCTTGTGATTCTTTATTCTTTTGTTAGTGACATTTAATTTTACATATAAATTATAAGAGTTATATTAGTTATTAAATTATAGAATTGTAAATAATTGTATTACAATGTGTAATATTAGCAAAAATTGATAAATAAATTTGATGGAATGCCCTTTGTAAAATCTTGGGTTCAATTGCAGATAATATTATATATAAATCTCATGCATAAAATTATAGGATAAAAATTTGTTCATATAAATGTCATCCATATATTAAACTTACGAAGTTAGAAATTGTACGGTGTTCAGTGCTCACCCTAACCAATGTAAATGTTTGTTCTAAAATCTTGCAGCAGACATAAATGCGTATACGCAAAGGAGCAGTATCTAATATCAATAGTAGTCTCAGTATCTGACTCGGGAAGAGATGGAAAGGTGTGATATTAAACAAATAAAGGTCCCTAGGTGTGTACTTAAGTTTTTGTGTGTTTTCGGACAACCTAGCACCCCACCTAGATGTTCTAAACTGGCACAGATCGGAAACAATTTCACATGGGTTGCAAAAGCCATTATTAAAAATCAACAGTTGTGTAAACAGTGTTTAAACAGTTCTTTCATTCACATATAAGAAATACGATTAAATATTTTTTTGTCTAATTGGCAAGTTTAATCCCTTATGAAAATTAAATTTTGTAAGAAACCTATTAGGGTTGTCTAATAAGGAAAATCTTTTAATTAAAGTCAAATGGCCCATATTATTCTAAACCGAGCAAACTTAAAATAATAATATAATATTTTGTATTGTTTTATTAATTATATATTATACTATCATTGTATATTTTTGAACTAATAACTGAAAATGCTACGTAACCCTTTATTTTAGAGCTAATATTTGTATAGTGAAATTGATACTGTATATATGCCCCATAACAAAATTCAGAAACAAATTTCTACTGTCAGCCTAAACACTGAACAGTCTAAAGCAACCATAATACTAGGAACTTACATGAAACTGTCCGACACATCTACTAATATTAGAATACCAATAAAAAAACCTACTATATATTAAAACACCTTTGTCATTTCCCGTGTCAAAGGATTTCCTCTATATTCTACTTCATCTGCTCTTTTTTTTCCTATAAAATATTTTCTCATTTCTTTTATATTACTTTATTTTAAAATTTTCACATATATATATATATATATTATAAAGGTTAAATTTTTTATTTATATTTTTATTTATAATTAATATAGTATTTAATATGCATGTGAAGATAGTAAATACTGAAATTAACAAATTAGAAGTTTATTAAAAAAACTTAAAGAGATAGAAAGATAATATAAGATAATTTTTTTTAATAGACTAGCAAAAGAAAGGGACGGATACACCTAAAAGAAGTGTATTTATTCTATACATGGATCAAAACTTAGATAAATACACACACAAATATAGTAGATACATAAACTTATTTACATTACACATACTCCGTATCATATTAATATAATAATACCTACCATTTAAACAGCTTACGCAAAAAGAAAGTATTCCTGAATAAAAGAATCCACAAGCCCTCTTTTTCTTTATAAACAAACCCTTGACTTGCTCTCTCTATATATACTCTTTATATTCTCCTCCTACCGGATCTCTCGTCGCTCCAGCCCTAGAAGATTGGTCCTTGTTTTAGACTTTTCTTCTTTGTTTTCTGGGTCTCTCATCTCCCCCCGCCCCCCCTCTCTCTCTCTCACACACACACAATCTCTCTGGCTATCTCTCTCTCTCTGACGATCTATCTCTCTCTAATCTGTATACATACAGAAACACATTTATGATTTATCCATCTACAGTAATAAAAGTAGCTACTGTTAATTTCTGTCTTTATAGCAACTTGTAATAAACAGACTAGCTAGTCTCACACACATGTATCTACTTAAAAATCTTGTCGGATTTTCTTGATTACTGTCTGAATCTTGGTGTCTATGTTTTTATTGTATGTAGAGAGAAAATGGAGAAGAGTTGTAGAGAATTGGGGATTGCTGGCGCGGCAATGTTCAATGACGAGGATGTGAAAGATATAAACGGGCTAAGGGTGGGCGAAGATCATGTCGAGGTCACTTGCGGATGCACTAGTCATCAATACGGTGATGCTGTTGGGACTCTTAGGGTTTTTCCTAATGGTCAACTTCATATCAACTGTGAATGCATCCCTGGTTGTGATGAAGGTGCTTTTATTTATTTTTCTGTTATATTTTATTATTAGTTTCACAAATATTATGTAGTTGATAGTGATACCCACTTGCATAGTTGCATGTAATATGGTTGTTTGAATCACTTAACATGACAATATTTTGTCTAGTGTTTATGGGTCTATAGATTGATGCTTAATTACACTCAAGATGTATGTTGATTTGTCCAACTGAACTTTTCTTTTTTATGTTTCTTTGTTCTATGTTGTCTTTTTAATGTATGTGACCTGACTTGTATTATTTTATGTTGCCATTTCTCTTATTTCTGGTTTCTGGTCTGGGCTTAGGATAGTTTCACAATGTACTTGTATATTAATAGTGGCTGCACTTTGATGTTTATGTTGACGAATTTTTTAGTTTTTTCGTGGTTTTAATGAAAACCAATGTTAAAAGCAGTGTCTTCGAATATGTGCAATCAGTTTATTAGATAGCTAGGCTGCTGTTGTACATAATATTTCTTGTGCATCTTTATTTATTGTTGTTTTCTATACATGACTTGGGCAAGTGAATATACTCTCTGCTGGGTGATAGATGGCCTGTATAGTTGAAATTATTGGTGCCATATACTGGATTAAATACAGGCACACTAAATTCAAGCGATCTACTGGTTGTAGACTATAACATAGTTTCAAATGGTTTTAATTAGAAATTTCTGTCTATCTGGTCATATGTTTTAAGTGGACCTTATTGAGATGTTAGAATTACTAGATGTTTCCAGTTGATAATATTGCATTAGAATATTCCAACAGACCACTAGCTAGATTGAACCATGTAAGATGATAAACAACAATCTGAGATTAATTGGTACTCGGAGATACCTCTCCTCTCTCCCCTAAAAAGCAAATATAAAAGGACTGTCTGCTCTCTGTACAACAGAATAATTGATCAGAGGAAAATCCTAGTTAGATTGTTGCATTTCTGTTGTATCTGAATAATAAATTACATCCTTTGGCTTCTAATTTCTATTGTACATATATATATGCTCATCTTCTGAAGTATACGTTTTTTAGTCAATTACGTGACGGGAAGTAGTAATATGTATACTTGCACTTGACATGTTCCCGGTCCTATTCATGTCTGTGCTGTATATGTCATGTTGTTTTGAATATCTATTGATGTGGTTTATATGCCCTCCACCTTTTGTCAGATATTTTTGCATAGTAGTTACATTTATCATCTTTCATATATATTAATTAAATACTGTGAGCTGATATGTGCACACCTTATATTGATAGGTGCCTACGTTTTATAGAATTTGAGACTAAATATCCTTACCTATCAAATGCTATTAACTTTATTTAATTTATTTGAAGGGATAATTTGCTCTCAATGTCAACAAAGGGTGTGCACCTTGTATGCCAATATGTTACTACATTTTATTTTAACTTGGAAAATTAAACGAATGATATATGATTACATATTCTGAATTTTAATTAATGTGCTTCATATGTCCTCTACTTAATGTGCTTCATATGTCCTCTACTTATTATATAGATACTTTATCATAGTAGTTACATTTATTGCTGCTATATCTGATGGAATATAATGTACACGAACATATTGCTACATTTTATTTGAACTCAGAAAATTAAACGAATGATATAGATTTCTGTTTATTTTAATGTGTGATACTTTGTACGTAAACAGACAAATTAACCCCAGCTGCATTTGAAAAACATTCTGGAAGAGAAACTGCCAGAAAGTGGAAGAATAATGTTTGGGTCATATCTAATGGCGAGAAGGTTCCATTGGCAAAGACAGTACTGCTGAAGTACTACAATCAAACAACTAAACATGGCAGTGGACGATCTCAAAACATTCGAGGCCATCGTGATGAGTTTGTTCCTTGTACTCAGTGTGGCAAGATGCGAAGGTTTCGACTCCGCGACAAAGAAGAATGTCGAGTTTACCATGATGCTTTGGGAGATGCAAATTGGAAATGTTCTGATACACCATACGAGAGGTATACACTAATTGTGCACATTTTAGTGTTAAGTAATATATAATATCACATGGTACTACCAAACCTTTCTAGAGCAATGAAGGAAATTAGCGAGACATACCCTCGCTTGTCTATAGTAATTTTTTTTTTTTTACTTTTACTAAATTCAATGACTTTTTCAATCCATTGTCTGCTATTCTTTAGACAAGTAGATCACTCGTTTTTAAATTGTAGTTAGGTTGTGATAATGTTTGGCTAATTTGTTACTCTGTAGAAATGATAATAATATTAGCAGCTGATGACTTTAGCATTATCTGTTTTCTTGGCTTATATCGTCAATGTGATCAGGGTGTGGTGTGAGGCATCTTTCTGTCTAGATTATTAAAGCTAACAAAGTTAGAAAAATAACATAGCAGTAGTCTTACCTGAATTTTACTCAATAATCACACTTAAAATATTTCTGGTTGAGGTTCAACTTTGGCAGGTCACTTGTTATCACTTGAAGTATTTCCAGTTAAATTTTACGTGAAATTCTTAAATTATTAGTATTACAATTTTCTGTAGCACATATATTTTTGCTGAATTTAAATGACTTTTCTGTTACTTGTAGATTGTTCTGATATAATAATATTTGTCTTTCCCAGGGTGACATGTGGAGATGAAGACGAACGAGCTAGTCGAAGAATTTACCGAGGATGTTCCCGTTCTCAAACATGCAGAGGCTGTACATCCTGTGTATGCTTTGGATGCGAAACTTGTCGTTTTTCAGATTGTAGCTGCCAGACGTGCAACGATTTTACTAAGAATGCTAAAAAACAAAGTAACTGATCAAGTCCTGGACATGACATACTAATTTGAGCTGCTGGTCTGTTCTTCCTTGTATTAGGTTCTCTTGAAACGAAAGCTTTTGACTATTTTATCATTTCCTTCTGTTCAATAATTGGTACTGTATAAACCAGTGTCTTTGTTGACGTAATCGGTTTATAACTTGCAGTTTAACTGCTATATACTCCTCCTTAGTATTCTATCTTATGCTCGAGTCTTGATATATAAGATGATCTAGTTAACCTTGGTTGGATTAATTGGATACAGAGTGTTTATATCAAATATAGAAAGAGTACCTGAAATACCATATAGAAGTACACATGTAAACATCATTTGAAATTCATTTTATATTCCCAAACACGTTCTGAATACTTATCCTACTTGAATAAATGTGTTTCTGGTATTCATCTAACTTGAGCCCCTCTCGACTTCAAGAATGTAAGAAAGAGTACTATCCCCCATAAAACTTTTGTATGAAAGTATAGAAACAATTGGAAGCAAAAGTAAAATAAAATATTCTACTTGATAGTAGAGTACATGATTAGAACACTGAAAAGTGTGCAGATATTGGAATAAACTTAAAATATTGTATGAGAATTTTAGGGATATCATAAGAAAATACATTTAAGGACTTTCTTAGTGCATCTCCTAGACTAGAGACCTCTTAATTAAATTATCTGTGAGACATTAGAAAATATCTAAAAATTGAGGTACTTCGATCATTTTTTCCCTTAGCAAAAAATTTAAATAATTATATTTAATCATATTTATTGACTCCATAAATCTCTCATGTATAATTTACATAATTATAATTATAGATAACTACATATACTTTCTCTTAACTAAAATTTTACATAATCATTATAACTAACCATTTTAACTAACAATTTTGTATATTATAAATTTGAATATATATATATATAGGTACTTTTATCAGCCGTTGATTTTTAATTGATCTGATGGCTCATATTGAGTGAATTTCATTCAATTATACTTAATTTCAATTACTTGCATGACAATAAATGCAGATGAGTTCTTAATATAGTTAACATATATAAATTATTTAAATCAAGTAAGTACAAAATCTCATATATTTTCATATCATCTCTCTCATATCTTTGTTAAGATTCTAATAAATATCTTTTTAAATTCTATGAGGTGTTCAACCATATTCAATTTTATAATAATTATTCTAATAATTATTAAAATTTAAATTCTATTGAAATATGTTAAAATTATTGAGATTACAATAACTCATGCACTAAGTATATTCTACATATAATTTTATTATTAATATTAGATTAGAATTCTACTTTTGTTAAAAAAATTATTTAGATTTAACTAAGTATTATACTAATTATTCTAGAAAACCACATATCATCATCATTTGTCTCTCATTCAAATTATACATCACTGAATATATTTCAAGGGATTTTAAATTAAAGTATTTAACTCAATTCACTGTATGTATGTGTCATTATCACTATATGTAAAAAGATGTTATGTTGATATTTAAGAACAAGATTTGGTTCGATTAATTTATGTTAAAGGGTTTGATGTTGGGGGTGTCTGTGAGGAGAGAGTGTGAGAACCCAGTTAATTTGATTGGTGTATCACTAATGTATGTTAATTGTGTGACCACGAGCAAATAATATATATTAAAATACGCACGGTCTGCATGCGAATAAGATGTATAAAAACAACACATATTCCCGACAAGTGATATATAGAGCACTTAGATTTATTAAATTGTGATATTAGGGACATTTTCTCACTAAGTATTCTAATAAAATTCTATTAAATATTCTAGTAAGTATTATATAAAATTCTACCAAGTATTCTAGTAAATTTTTACAAAATTCTACTAAGTATTCTAATAAAATTCTATTAAATATTATAATAAGTATTCTATTAAATATTTTAATAATTTTTTATAAAATTCTACTAAGTATTCTAATAAAATTCTATTAAATATTATAGTAAGTATTCTATTAAATATTTTAATAATTTTTTATAAAATTCTACTAAGTATTCTAATAAAATTCTATTAACTATTCTAGTACGTATTCTAGTAAATCTCTATTAAATATTCTAGTAAGTATTTTAATAAAATTCTATTAAATATTCCAGTAAGTATTCTATAAAATTCTGATAAGTATTCTTATAAAATTCTATTAAACATTCTACTAGTAAATCTCTATTAAATATTCTAGTAAGTATTCTATTTAATATTTTATAAAATTCTACTAAGTATTCTAATAAAATCCTATTAAATATTCTAGTAAGTATTTTATAAAATTCTATTAAATGAAATAGTTAGTTGAATAGTTGTTGGAATCTTAATTTAAAAAATATTAAATCTTAATTTAAATTATTCAATTAAATATCTAATAGAATAGTTAGTAGAATCTTAATATATGAATATGTTGATGATATATATTGATTGTATTTGGTCAAATTGAGTGCATTTAGTGATTGCATCTATTATTTCACGAGTAATAAATTAGAATATTAGTTTCCTTTTATTATTTTAACTTGTCATTATTGCCAGTATTTCTATATAATACTAATTATATATACAATAGGATGATCAACGGTAGAGATGGTGGTTTCTAAGTTTTCTCCATAAAAAATTTTCCCTGGATCCCTACCCTATATATATATATATATATATATATATATATATATTTTAATTTATAAGATAAGTCAAAAAAGTAAGTAATCTATTGTTATTTGTTAAATTTATTTCACAACTTGTGCAAATGTGGAACAATGATTTTCAATTATTAATCAAAATTTCATAAGATCCTTTATTTGTAAAAATATGTAAAAAAAAATAAACTGTTAATCAAGTTAATATGATTCTCAATTGTCAAAATATATAAATTTGAGTGGAATGGGGGTTGTATTAGACAAATCTTATCGTATTTTATGAAGTACAAAAATTTATTGAAAAAAATATTTATAAATTAGTGCAATAGAATTTTATAATCCAGCTAACTTATTTTTAAAAGAAAAATAGCGAATAGGTTTTTTTTAGTAAGTAGGCTTAGAGGGAGGACAGACTTTTTAGCATTTAAGCTATCCAATAGACGAATGATAGGATTAAAGTATACAAAAATCAAACTTTAAAAGATGAGGAAAATGTTACTTATACATCAATATTTTTATTTTGAATATATATATAATTATGTCATCTCTTAATAAATCGGAGATATTCCATTTTAATATAAATTCTTTTAGAAATTAGAAAACGATTTTGTAAATAATATTTTCCAAAGTTAATCATATTTTTTTTAATTCCAAAGGTAAATGTGTATAAATGAAGATAGAGTATTTCCAAGCCCAATCCCAATCCCTATATTAGTTCCTTAAAATATAGTAAAAATAACGATTCCCTAGAATGTAGGTAATCAAATTATTCCAACAGTATTCCTATATTGGTCCCTGTATTTTAAAAATAATATTTAATTAGTATTTTGAAATTTTTTTAACTCTAATAAATAGTACATAAAATGTGCTAGAAAACAGCACATATTTTTTTTATTTTCACTAATAGGTAAGGATTGACAAAATTGGAATTTATCAATAAATAATTATTTTTCTTTAAAAAAATACAATTCATTTACACTTTAATTTTTATTTTAAGATATTTAAATCCAATTTGGTCATTAAAATATTAATTAAAATTCATAAAAGTTTGAATTAAAAAGAAGAGAGATATGAAGAAGAAAAAAAAGAGGGAGACCGGATTGAGAAACGAGGCGGAAGGATATAGAGATTTTCTCTCACTTAAAAATTTTTAAATAAAAAAATAATAATTAAAGTGAGTATTTTTAAATGAAACCCTTATTTCTATTCACATGGATGTTTTCACTACCAGGAAAACGGTTAAAACCGACCGCCCAAATTATCGGTTATAATCAGTCGGTTATGACTGATTTTGGTCGGTTTAAAGGTTAAAACCGACTGACGGGCTCGGTCGGTTTAAACCTAGTCGGTTATGACATTTGATCCATTTTAATGGTCAAAATCGACCACGAAATCGGTCAATTATATACCTTCAATTTTTGTTAGAATTGGTCCCACAAATGCCACCTGTCTACCACGTGTATCATTAAATCGATCGAGTCTCGGCCGATTATAGGTGGGTCAAAACCGAACGACGATGCAGTCGGTTATAATGTAAGGTGTACCATTAAAATCGACCGATGTGCACATCGGTCGGCTTTGTAGCAGACTGGTTTCTAAAATTTTTGGAAAAGACATAACCGACCGCATTAAATCGACCGAATATAGTAAGAAATTGGTCGGTTTTAGCATGAGTCCGGTCGGTTATGACAGGTGTCGGTCGGTTTTACTGGGTTTATGAATGGTAAAAAACGGTCGGTTATATGCTTTATCGCTCGATTTTACTGGGTTTCTAGTAAAAAAAACCAGATTCTTTCTGCAGTTTCAGCAGTCCACTTATTAATAAACATTACCAATCACCAACAATTTTAATATCAAACATTATAATAACAATAATCATTTATACACAGAAATTAAATAAACAACATTAAATACTTTTGATTTCATCCCAAAATTAAAACATCCCAACATTCATAACATCAAACAAATTAACATAACATTCCAAATTAATTTACATAACATCCCAATATTTCCATAACATCCCAAAATTGTCATAACATCCCAAAATTAATAATAAAATACTAGAGTCCGTCCTCATCGGACAAAGAAACACTAGTGTCCGTCCTTATCTCCTCATCTTCATCCCCTTCACTTTCGGCATTGTCATCACCTTGGCCGTCATCGCCTTCCCCATTGGCATCGCCTTGGCCATCTTCCGTCAACTCATCATCATCCGTATAATCCTTTTCCTCGACATTGCGTTCATTTTCCTACACACATTTAAAAATCAATTAGAAGCAATAACGAAAGAGTTATATAGGTTAATTAATATCAACTAAAGAGTTATATAGGTTAATATTACCTCACACATACATGCCACTTGTGCCTCACTTTTTTGGAGAATATCTTCAACCAAAGTAATTACAATGTGTACCATTTCTCCGAATATTAAATTATTCCATTGAATTCTTCTACTTTGGTCGGCAGATGGATCAGGGGCCTCAAGTGTCGTCCGTGCAAAGTTAGTTATCTCTTCATCCGATAATTACTGAGAAAATTGTGTAGGATTAGCACGAACCTCATTGAGCACGTTCCAGACCACCGAGTAGTAGACATTGTCGGGGAGGACGGGTTGTTGTCGTGTAGCGGATGAAGAAGAGGATCCGGCTTCGCCTCGATGAGCATCCATATAGCGTGTAGCAAGTGTATGTACAATATCACTAGGTCGAGCATTGGAGTACCCGACAAGATAATTCTTCTTTGGTTTTTCACCTTCGGGTACCCCAGTTGCTTACATCCACCATTTCAATGGCTCATCTCGATCACCCCTTTGTGTCACTGATACCGGCATCTTCTCCAATATATCAGCATATCGTTCCTACACATAAATAAATCAAATGCAATAAGAACATTTATAACCTTAATACATATATACTCAAAACAAATTAGATAGACAAAGGAGTACCACAATTTGCTTTGCCGCCGGAGTGGTATACACGGGGTGATCCGGATCGAAGCCAACCCTAGTATGAGTTTCATTCTACACCTCAAGATGACTAGTTCTTTCGAGATTTCTTTCTCATTAATTGTCACTTACTCTAAACTCATCAACCCGTTCACTCAACCATTTGGGATGATGATAATCAATATCACTGAAGGTGTATTGGCCAATGAGCAACATTTCCCGAATCATCGCTAGCAAAGTCTTTTTAGCTTCATTATTTTCAATACTACATATATTTACAACATATATAATTAGACTTACTAAAAAGAAACATACTAACACAAATAAATCAAACTGAAAAGAAAATTTTGACTACGCTAAATGTAATATACCTAGATAAACATGGTAAAACACAATTAAATAAACTCAAAAGACAACTTAATTAGACTTACTAAAAAGAAACATACTAACACAAATAAATCAAACTAAAAAGAAAAATTTGACTATGCTAAATGTAATATACCTAGATAAACATGGTAAAACATAATTAAACAAATTCAAAAGACAACTTAATTAGACTTACCGTCCACCGGAGATATTCATGCATTTTGATCATCTTGGAATCTTATCTTCAAACTTTTCGGATGAATGCGTGCGCGGTATCCTCACATGCCTTTTCTCACCACCCTCCATGTCGTTCATATTTTGATCCATATCGGTATTCGACTCAGTAGATTCGTCAATCAATCCCAAAATACTCTCCACCGGTTGCTTTCCCTTTCCCTTTGTGTCTTTACCATTCGTCGTCTCTTTCTCATTCCCCTTGCCTTTACTCTTCTCGCTCTCATTTGCCTTACCTTTCCCCTTACTCTTTTTCACCGTTTTCTTACCCTTGCCCTTATCGGTTTCCATGCCCTTCCCTTTCTTAGCCATCATGGCCACAACAATGATCCCAAGAATAATGATCCACCAAATGAGCCCCTAAAAATAAACCAAAAATTTTACAAGTTAGTGTAAAATCATACCCTCATAAAATCACAAGTCAAAAGCCAATTGTAAGCACATTGATATTCTACTCAAAAGAAAGTTTAACCCTCATAGAAATTTAACACACAATTGTAAGGACATTGACAATTGTACCATCTACCCTCATGAAAATGCATTTTTATTAACCAATCAACTTCGATGTCAACTTCAAATCTAAACACTAAACCATTACACAACCAAAATGAAGAATATTAAACCATTCAAGAATATTAAAATTACATGTACAAAAACATAACCAAAATCAAAAATATTTTCAAGTGTGTATAGCAAATAAAGTGCACTATCATTTATTTATTTATGCTAGAATGAAACATAAACAAATAAAGTAAAATAAAGGAAGTAAAATAAAGCAAAAACTCATAACCGACTAACATGTACGTGCATGGAAATATATGACAAACCCATTGCAAATCCATTAACCCATTACAAACTCATTGACCCAATGCAAATCCAAAAAATCAAAACATATATTCTTAATTAAAACCCTAAAACCCTATGTACATATTAAAATCAGAACATATAAAGTTTTTTTAGAGCCCATTACAACCAAGAATATGATTAACACCAAGAATGATTAAAACCCTAAATATGAACATATAAAGTTCATTAAATCTCTAAACCAAGAACACATGAGCATATAAAGTTCATTAAATCAATAAAACAAAGAATCAAGTGTATATATATAAAGTATATAGAGCAAAGAAAGTGAATCAAAAGTTGAAAAATTACCATATTTGATGAAGAATCGATAATGGCACTGTTTCTTGTTTGGAATCGAGTGTTAGAATTTCGTTTATCTTGGAATCGAGTGTTTTTCACCATTGCTTCGTTTAGCTTAGAGAGAAAAAGTATATTTTGTCTGTTATGAGAAGATAAAAAAGGGAATACGAACTGTCTATTTCGTATATATACAAAGCACCTAATATCGACCGACGGTCGGTCGATTTTATCATTGAACTCTGTGTACATGCATAAAACGACGTCGTTGTATTAAGGCGGGGTTTCTAATTTGTAACGAATTTTTTTAATTTTCCGCCAAAATATAAAATCGACCGACCATATATGAATACGGTCAATTTTACAGGGTTTTTAAAACCTAGTTGTTGGTCCCTGATATTGTAGAAGGGGGGTTGAATACAATATCTGAAAATTAATCGCGGAATAATTTGGATTAAAAATATTATTTTAATTATTCGCGAAATATTAATTAGAATGAAATACTGTTCAAGTGAAAGATATAATTTTAACTTGATTAGTATTACAAAATTAATATTTAGAAAACTGTTATATAATTGATAAAAAGTCTAGAACGAATTCGACATGAAGTGTTCGTGTTTAATCAATTATATTCAAACTCAGCACAGAAATCTGTGAATATTACAATGCAGATAAATTACTGAATTTGATCTGATTTTCTTAACTTCTAACAACTGAACTCTTGAAAAAGTGAAGGCTGATTCTCATATTTATAGAGAATGAAAAAGGCTGCTATGACCTTTTTCAGTATGACTTAATTTCAAGAAAATAAGTCTGTATGACTTATTTTAACCCTTGTATGACATTTAAGAACTGGGTATGACTTCTGAATGGTCGGTATGACTTACTGAATCTCGGTATGACTTATTTAAAGTCATATTCAGATTTTATCTAATTAAAATAAATCGGTATGACTTATTTTAATTAAACAAAATAGGTTCAGTATGACCTTTTGAGCACAGAAATCTCGGTATGACTTATCCACTGAGCTCGGTATGACTTATCAGTCGGCTGTTCCGGTATGACTTTTCTTTAACAGCTTCGGTATGACTTATCAGTCGGCTGCTCCGGTATGACTTTTCTTTAACAGCTTCGGTATGACTTTTATTAATATAATTCGGTATGACTTATTAATAAACAGTCGGTATGACTTATTTATTAGTCATTTGAATTATATTAAAAGTCATATTAAGTCATATCTTTTATAATAAATTAATTCTACTTAAATTAATTAGTTAATTTACAAATTAAATTAAATTCAACTTGAATTAATTTAATTAGATAAATTAAATAATCAATTAACATTTGATAGTAGAATTAAAATACTATTTCGTCTTGTATTACCGTGCTATCAGTCTTGAAGTCTTCCAGTCTTCGTTGTGTCTTTTGTCATAAAACCACTTGAGCTAGATGATGAATATTTATTATTTTAGTTGACACACAAATGTACTGTCTGGTTCATTTATGTCATACTATAATAAATATTCTTCATCTTTAACATTAAGCTGTGGTCTTCTGTTCTTCTTCTACTTCACTGTCTTCATTCTTCTTCTGGAATCTTCTGTAGTAGCCACTTAGAATCTTCTGAATCTTCTGAACAACTGCTTCTCTATTTTTCTCCGACGCTTGAACATATAAATGAACTTCTTCCGGTGTAGAGTAGCAACTTCATTATAATTCTTCTGACAAGTTGATTCTTTGTGTCTAGTTGACATTCTTCGATTTGATTCCATCCTCAGAATTTATTACTTACTTTAATTTCTTACATGAGTTGAGTTGTCATCTACTAATTACAAATAGGCCTTGACATATGCCTTTCAATCTCCCCCTATTTGTTGTTAAACATTTAACACACAAATTCCTAGAGGATAACTCAACTAACAACTAAGAAACTAATATGACATTTAAGAACTGTAAGTAAATAAATTGTTCTCTGGATCATATAATACATTTCCAGATTTCTTTGTGTAACTGAAATGAAAGATGTTTGTTCCTCTAGCACTGAACATATTATACATGTAGTATTATCTTCATTTCTCAGACTCATCACTACTCCCCCTTAGGATGTCAGAGATGATGTCTGTTCTCTTCTTACCACTTCTCCTCTATTTCTCCAACTCCTGTCTTCCCTTCTCTTCCAAGGTGAATTCAATTTCCCCTTACTTGAATTATCCAACCATTTTAATAGAGGTAACAAACATGGCATACATACAGCATTAAACCATCGCAGATATAAAAAATGCAAACTATGACATGTTATGCATTTTAGAAAATCCGGTTAATCATATTTACAAGAATCTTCTAAAATCAAATGGAATAGAATCCAAGCATGTTGTTATATACCCCTTTTTCTTGTTCAACAATTGAGTAATCCTCTTCTGGCAAAAGCCTTTGTTTACTTCTCCCCTTTTGATCTACTCCCCCTTAGTTGAACACTTTAACATTTTGGAGTAATCCTCTTAATAATTCTCCCCCTTAGTTGAGTAATCCTCTTAATAATTCTCCCCCAATTGTAGATAGGTAACAATTGTTGGTCCTTTTCTGAAGAAATTTCCACCTTGGTTAAGTAACATTTGAAATCTGTAACAGGGAATGGGGAAAGGGATTCGGTAAGTGTGCTAGTGTGTGATTTTACTTTGTGTTCCTCACAAGTGTTTCGCTCATATACTCTCTAAGTGTTTCACTCATAGAATATATATTTTCACTCTTCCTTACTTGTGTTTCACTCTTTTCTCACATCACTATATCTCTCTCAGTACGGATGACTCAGCCTTTTGTACCTGCAAGAAAGATCACCATAGCCCCTTCAAGAGAGGTCACTGGTGGTGCAATGGGGTTTCGCAAATCCCCGTCCTCAATTGAATCTATAAAAACATTTTGACTTTGAAAAAAACTGAATTGCTTCAGAAATAGCAATTCAGTCTATCTGCAAGAATCAATCGACTGATAAATATCGATCGATAAGTCATCAACTGATGGTAAGCCATCGACTGATAAAGCCAATCGAGAAGTCATCGATCGAGAAGTCATCAACTGATATTTATCAATCGAGAACTCAAGTCATCAACTGATATTCATCAATCGAGAACTCATCAACGGATATACTACCGTCAATTCATCCTTCCTGTGACATTTCAATTGTTCTTTCTTGGTCCATTTTGGTCCCAAGTAAGTTCTTGAATTGTTGGTCCAAAATGCCAATTGAGTTGGTCCATTGTTGTCCCTAAAAATAAGACAATATTTGTGGTTTCTTGAAAAATGTCAGATGAAATTAACTCTTTGCTGATAGCCTTGGCTGACAGGCTGAATTCAATAGGCTCACTCTGTTGAGAGAATGAACCTAGTAACAGTTTTGCCTTTTCCAAGTCTGTATCCTTTTGAGAGAACACAGATGAGCTAACAGTTGTCTCAGTTTATATGTATTTGAATCACCTTTCTGGAGACAGAGCTGTTGGTTCCCTCACATTACCAACCTTATCAAATGCACTCAAGGCATTGACTCCCTCATTCTTAGCAATTAGGTATTCTGTTTAATGGTTAGAGAGACGGATGTGATTGTGTTTGTGTGTTTGGTTCTAAGATCTTGGATAGAGATTGATGCCAATGTTTGGGATCTAACTATTAGAAATAATTGGATGATCAACCTCATAGATCTTTCCTACTTCTCAAAAGAGACGCGAAATAATCAGCTTATATTTATGTATATATATAAAAATAATAAAGATAAGGATTTCAAAGTTGAAAAACAAATAACACTATACATACTTATATATATATATATATAAAATATATGCCAATTGTTGGAAAACAATTATAATAAACAATATTTACAGAAAAGATGCCAATGAAATAACAACTGTACAAAATAAGGAAAATCTTTTTGAGTTTTCTTTTTCAATTTGTTTGTTTGTTTTTGATAATTTTTTAAGGAATATATACAGTGTATTTACAGTGCTTCAAAATAAATATGCAATTTAAAACAACATGCAATAATTAGTTCATGTTTAACATCCCTAACTCACTAACCAACTTAGAGAAAGTGGATTCATCAAGTGGTTTCGTGAAGATGTCGGCAATTTGATCTTCTGTGGGTACAAAATGTAACACCACAGTTCCGTTCATGACATGTTCTCGGATAAAATGATACCTTATGTCTATGTGCTTGGTCCTTGAATGTTGTACAGGATTATTGGAAATAGCTATGGCACTTGTGTTGTCGCAAAGTATTGGAATTTTAGATAACGCAAGTCCATAATCATTCAGCTGATTCCTTATCCACAAGATTTGTGCACAACAACTACCTGCCGCAATATATTCTGCTTCGGCTGTCGAGGTAGATACTGTGTGCTGTTTCTTACTGTACCAGGAAATCAACCATCGTCCTAGAAACTGACAACTTCCAGATGTATTTTTCCTGTCCATCCTGCATCCTGCATAATCTGAATCATGTCCTCGGTGCTTGCTTGAGTCCATAGAGGACTTTGAATAAGAAGTATACAAAATCAGCAAACTCTGGATTTTCAAAGCCAGGGGGCTGTTCCACATATACTTCCTCTTCTATCTTTCCATTCAGAAATGCACTCTTCACATCCATTTGATAGACTTTAAAATTGGAATGTGCTGCGAATGCCAGAAATATTCTGATGGCTTCAAATCTTGCAACTGGTGCGTAGGTCTCATCATAATCAATTCCCTCTTCCTGGGAGTAACCCTTTGCCACCAGTCTGGCCTTGTTCCTTGTAACAATGCCATCACCGTCTAACTTGTTCCTGTATACCCATTTCGTGCCAATAACAGATCTATCTTTAGGCCTGGGTACCAGTGTCCATACTTCTTGCCTTTCGAACTGATTGAGTTCTTCTTGCATGGCAAGAACCCAATCTAGATCAGTTAGAGCATCTTCAATTTTCTTTGGTTCTTCTTGAGATAGAAAAACCGAAAATAAACATTCATTTGAAGTTGCACTTCTGGTTCTAACATCAACATCTGGATCACCTATGATCAATTCAAAGGGATGATCTTTGCTCCATTTCCTTTCCCTTGGTAGATTTGATCTTGATGATTCGCCTCTATATTCATTGTGATGTTGTGTTGTGCCAGTTGATCCTTTATCTCCCCCTGAGTTGCTGCCTGGATGACTTGTTGATCCACCACTGGTATTAGTAGTATCTCTAGTGTTGCCATTGTTTCCACCACTATTACCTAGATCATTACCATCATTGTTGTCATCATCATTTCCTGTTGCAACCTCAGGCTCTTCTTCATTATCCGAATCTGAGTCTGGATGATTGTCAAATTTTAATGACTAAGAAGGATCTTCAGTTTGGATGCTTGGGAGTTTAGTGTCGTCAAATGATACGTTAACACTTTCTTTTACTTGGTGCTGATCAATTATGTACACCCTATATGCTCTTTTTGAGTAGCCGACAAAAATTGCTTCATGTGCCTTGGCCTCGAATTTGCCACGATGTTCATCTCCATCTTTTAGCACAAAACATTTGGCTCCAAATACATGAAAGTATTTGAGTGTTGGTTTCTTGCCAGCCATTAATTCGTAGGGTGTCTTCATATGATCCTTGTTGATTAAAGTTCGATTCTGGGTATAACAAGCCGTGTTCACTGCTTCAGCCCAGAAGTAGATAGGCAACCTTGATTCACTTAACATTGTTCTTGCAGCTTCAATCAAGGTTCGATTCTTCCTTTCTACTACTCCATTCTGTTGCGGAGTTCTTGGCGCTGAGAATTGTCTTGTTATCCCTTTGTCTGAGCAGAAGCTATTTAGAATTTCATTCTTGAATTCTGTTCCATTATCTGATCTGATTGCCCGGACAGGTAGCTTTGAATCTAACTCAATCAATTTTACATGATCAATCACCAACTGTGGAGTTTCATCCTTAGAGTTCAAGAATAAAACCCACGTGTACTTTGTGAAGTCATCTACAATCACTAAGGCATATCTCTTCCTTGACATAGACAGAATATTTACTGGACCAAATAAATCCATATGAAGCAGCTGCAGTGGTTCAATAATATATGTAGTGTCTGTGCCTTTGTGAGTTGCTCTTTTTTACTTCCCTTTCTGACATGCCTCACACAATCCTTCTTGTGTAAATTCCATCGGAGGCAGTCCTCTCACCAAATCCCTCTTGACTAGAGAGTCCATTGTTTTGAAATTCAGGTGTGAGAGTTTCTTGTGCCATATCCAACTTTCTTCTGTTGAAGCTTTTGAATAAAAACAGTTTGTTTCAGCTTCAGGTCCTGAGTTGAAATCAGCTACGTACAAGTTTCCTTTCCTTACTCCACGCAAGGCTAGTCTGTCTTCTTTAGAATGAGCTATTAAGCACTTCTCCTTGATAAAGTTTACTTTGTAACCTCTATCACAGAATTGACTGACGCTCAGTAGATTGTGCTTAAGTCCTTCTACCAAAGAGACGTTTTCAATGATAACATTTCCAGTATTTAACTTGCCATATCCCGTAGTCATTCCTTTGCTGTTATCTCCAAAGGTGACGATTGGGCCAGCTCTTTCAACCACGTCTGATAGCAGGGCTCTATCTCCGGTCATATGCCTTGACGATCCGCTGTCTAGGATCCAAACAACCCGGTTTTCCTGTTTAACTCCCTGCACATATCAAACGGATTAGATTATCTTCGGAGCCCAAAATTGATTGGGCCCGGCATACTTAAAGAATTGACCTTTGTCAGCTTTGACAACAGATCCTTTTCGAACAACAGCCGCATCCTCATTGACTGTACTTACTTTCCTATAAATAGTCTTAACAATTTTTTATTTAGACTTAGGAATATATTTTTCCTTCTTGACAGGTGAAGGAATAGCAGTCTTGGATTTAGCAAATTTATTATTGATGTATTGTCTCGGTGTCATGTTCTTTTTATTAGCAGTCATGCGTTTGAAATAAGCAGTCATAGCATTAAAAGCACATAACATACAATTTAACATACCACAAGGTTTATGGCATACATCAATAGCAGGCATGTTATTCACAGCAGTAGGAGTTTTAACAATTTTTACTTTAACTTTTTCAACAGATTTAAAGTTTTCAGTAGAATGGCATCTGTTGTTACTATCCCTACTTCTAACAAACTTATTGTTAGGTCTGTTCAAATTATTCTTTAAGTTCTTAGCACCTAAACCAGGAGTGGATGAACTAGCAGAGTTCACATTTTCGATTGGTCTTTTAGGTACATATTTAGCTTTCTGGACATTTATTCCTTTTATGTCCCTAGTCTGTTCTTCTCTTTTCTTCTCTTCAAGGTCTTCACATTTAATTTCATAATCCACTATTACACAACTATCAAGAACTGGTTCTGCAATAGGAGTTATGAACAGAGGTTTCTTGGTGTCCTTAATAACATGTGGAATACCCCTCTCTATAGCAGTCTTTTTAAAAGGGGTGATGTTACTAAGCTTTCCTACTGATTCATTATATTCAAAACCTATTCCAACTTTCCGATTGATCTCTTGTTGGTCAACTAGATCTTTCATAACAAATGAAGCAGTTCTATAGGCTTGACACCTGACCTTTTCTTTTTCAATTTTATCTTTCAAAAAAGCTTCAATTTCAACATAGCAGTTGACTCTATTAACTTGAAATGCAACATCTTCAGTTAATTTAACATTAATAAGTTTCAGCTTTTTCAATTCATAATTCTCCTCTGATAAAACTTTGTTTTCGAGAATGAAGACTTTTATTCGATCTCTAGCATCAGTTAAATTCTCACCTATCAATTTAAACATCTTAGGACAGCTAGGGTTTACCTCAATTCCTTGTCGAGGTGGAGATTGTGATCCTTCAGAAGAAGAGGCCATTAGAGCAAGATTTCCCATTTGATCTTCTTCATCATTGTCGGAATCATCCCAGTTTTTTCCTGCTGCTAAGTATGATTTTCCCTGATGCTTCTTCAGTAGAGCGTCATATTTCTGTTTGAGCTCGTCATATGAATCCTTCTTTCTTTCCTGCTTGGGCTTTCTACAATCAGTTGCAAAGTGTCCCATTTCATTGCAGTTGAAGCAACGGATCTTGCTTCTGTCTACCATCCCTGTCTTGTATCCACCTTTTGTGTTGGATGAGCTAGAAGAACCACCTGTCTGAAATCTGTTTGCTATAGGCTTGAATTTGAAACTAGGGTTCCTCTTGAATCTTGTATTTCCAAATTTTCTAGCAATCAGAGCCAGAGATTCATCCTCAAGTTGATCGAGTTCTTCCATTGAGTAGAATTCACTATCAGTTGAATTCACTAGAGTTGCACCAACTTCTGCAACAATACCCTGATCAATGATGTTGACTGAAGAAGATTCAGTCTTAGCTTTTCTGTACTCTGGTTCTTCTGCTACAAGAGCTGTAGACTTGCTGACCACCTTGCCTGTACCATATATTTCATTCTGTTGAATCTGCTCTAGCTCATAGGTCTTCAGAATGCCATAAAGTCTTTCCAAAGAAATTTCATTCATGTCCCTTGACTCTCTGATGGCTGTTATCCTGTGCTCTAGGTGTACTGGCATTGTCAGCAAAAACTTCCTACTGATCTCCTTCTTCGTATATTGTTTGCCATTGAGATTTAGATCATTTATCAGCTTGTTGTATCTCTCAAAAACTTCAGAGATACCTTCTCCAGGATTTGATCTAAAATGCTCATATTGAGACGTTAAGATTTCCAATCTGTTCTCCCTTACTTCTTCTGTTCCTTCATTTAGTATCTCTATCGTTTCCCAGATGTGTTTGGCATTTTTACAATTAACAACATGATTGTACATTCCGGGATCAAGAGATTCCACTAAAATTAACTGCAGGCTGGTGTCCAATGTATCCAGTTCCTTTTCTGTCTCAGTGTACTCAGAAATATCTTTTTCAAATTGTCTGTGCGGAATGAGTACACCATCTTCCATATGCTCAGGAAAGATATTTATTGGAACAGCAACACCAGTTTTTAAAATATCCTTGTACTTGGGATTTGCAGCTCGAAGAAACAAGGTCATCTTTCTCTTCCACAGATTATAATTGTCTTTATCAAATTGTGGAATTTTAATGCTACTAACTCTTTGAGTACTCATCTTTAAATAAGATTAAAAATTAATTGTTTCAAAAAATATTTTAATTTTTGACTTAAAATAATTTTTGATCAAAAATAATTTTTCGGAAAAAAAATTATTTCAAATAAAAAATTATTTCGAATTTAAAATAATTTTTGAGATCTGTATGAGTTCGCGGAATTTGATTTGGATCTGATATGAAAATATATCAACCAGCTCTGATGCCAATTGTTGGTCCCTGATATTGTAGAAGGGGGGTTGAATACAATATCTGAAAATTAATCACGGAATAATTTGGATTAAAAATATTATTTTAATTATTCGCGAAATATTAATTAGAATGAAATACTGTTCAAGTGAAAGATATAATTTTAACTTGATTAGTATTACAAAATTAATATTTAGAAAACTGTTATATAATTGATAAAAAGTCTAGAACGAATTCGACATGAAGTGTTCGTGTTTAATCAATTATATTCAAACTCAGCACAGAAATCTGTGAATATTACAATGCAGATAAATTACTGAATTTGATCTGATTTTCTTAACTTCTAACAACTGAACTCTTGAAAAAGTGAAGGCTGATTCTCATATTTATAGAGAATGAAAAAGGCTGTTATGACCTTTTTCAGTATGACTTAATTTCAAGAAAATAAGTCTGTATGACTTATTTTAACCCTTGTATGACATTTAAGAACTGGGTATGACTTCTGAATGGTCGGTATGACTTACTGAATCTCGGTATGACTTATTTAAAGTCATATTCGGATTTTATATAATTAAAATAAATCGGTATGACTTATTTTAATTAAACAAAATAGGTTCAGTATGACCTTTTGAGCACAGAAATCTCGGTATGACTTATCCACTGAGCTCGGTATGACTTATCAGTCGGCTGTTCCGGTATGACTTTTCTTTAACAGCTTCGGTATGACTTATCAGTCGGCTGCTCCGGTATGACTTTTCTTTAACAGCTTCGGTATGACTTTTATTAATATAATTCGGTATGACTTATTAATAAACAGTCGGTATGACTTATTTATTAGTCATTTGAATTATATTAAAAGTCATATTAAGTCATATCTTTTATAATAAATTAATTCTACTTAAATTAATTAGTTAATTTACAAATTAAATTAAATTCAACTTGAATTAATTTAATTAGATAAATTAAATAATCAATTAACATTTGATAGTAGAATTAAAATACTATTTCGTCTTGTATTACCGTGCTATCAGTCTTGAAGTCTTCCAGTCTTCGTTGTGTCTTTTGTCATAAAACCACTTGAGCTAGATGATGAATATTTATTATTTTAGTTGACACACAAATGTACTGTCTGGTTCATTTATGTCATACTATAATAAATATTCTTCATCTTTAACATTAAGTTGTGGTCTTCTGTTCTTCTTCTACTTCACTGTCTTCATTCTTCTTCTGGAATCTTCTGTAGTAGCCACTTAGAATCTTTTGAATCTTCTGAACAACTGCTTCTCTATTTTTCTCCGACGCTTGAACATATAAATGAACTTCTTCCGGTGTAGAGTAGCAACTTCATTATAATTCTTCTGACAAGTTGATTCTTTGTGTCTAGTTGACATTCTTCGATTTGATTCCATCCTCAGAATTTATTACTTACTTTAATTTCTTACATGAGTTGAGTTGTCATCTACTAATTACAAATAGGCCTTGACATATGCCTTTCACTAGTGGTCGGTTTTACTTAACCTAGCGGCCAGTTATAATTTAGTAAAATGCAATTTTATTTAAAAAAAACACATTTTTATGTTATGGAATTAGAAAATTTTCAAAATATACCTTTTATTCCTATGATCTAAACATTCATAAGATCGAATTGCTAAAAATACTAAATTTTGTTTAAATTTAAATTGTATGTTAGTATAAACCTAACATAAAAATATATATGTAAAACGTTAGTTTCTGTTTCTAAACCAATATATCATACAATTTGTAATATATATATATATATGATTTTAATATATTTTTTATATATAATATATAAGTAAATCTGAAAATATAGTTAATTTTGATATTTTTATTTAATTTATTAATAATATTTAAATTAAATATATAATATTAAAATTTTATTATCCAATGTAAAAATGCTCTTATAAAAATATTTTATGTAAAAGTGACCCAAGTGAAATGCATTTCATTTTTTTTAAGTTTATACTAATTTAATAACTTAATATACAATTTATATTATTTAAAAATAATAGTTTTTAATTAAATAAAGATAAACGGTCGTATAAAAAGGCTCGGTCGGTTATATCGGTCAGGTTTGTAGCAGTTCACATTTCAAAATTTATGGGACTGTCATAACCGGCCGACTAAAACTGACCGTGACCGTGACTATCAAGAAATCAGTCAGTTTTATGATGAGTGTGGTCGGTTATGACCATAATCGATCGGTTTTACTGGGCTTATATATGATAAAAAATGGTCGATTTTGACATTTTACGGTCGGTTTTACTTGGTTTCTGACAAAAAAAACCCAACATTTTTGCACAACCGATTCATAACCAAATTTACCAATCAACAACCAAGCATATACATTTCCATAAACAAAAAAATTACACTAATAATCATAAGCATAATCAACATCTAATAATCAAAAACATTTGTAAAGATCCGATCAATCCCATACAATACCATTTAATTTAATAAAGATCCACCCTCGAATTACATTTACATCATCAAATTGAATAACATCAATCGACTTCGTCTAAATCGTCATCATCTTCGTTATCATGATCATCATCACCTTCTTCTTCGTTATCTTCTTCATTGTCATTATCGTTTCCATCATCATCATCATCATCATCTTCTCCTTTATGAGATTGTTGCACAAATAGAATTTATTCATATTGGGCGAAATTAACGAACAAAGAAAATGAACTTGATGCCGCATTAGATCTTTCTTCTTGAAAAGCATCTTCGATATCATTTAACACATTAGTTGATTCATCTAGCGGATGACTTTTAGATTTCACCACTGTATATAATTTACTTTGTGAATTCAATACACTAGGTGCATAATATACTTGAGAGGCTTGACTAGCTAAAATAAAAAACTCGTTGGACCTCAATCTTAAAGTTATATCGACTGTCACGACTCTATTTTTATCAATTTTTACCCCGTTACCGACACTATCAAACCATATACATTTAAACAAGTATGCATGATTCCTTCCTTGATAAATAAGTCTTACAATTTCTTGTAATTAACCATAGTAATCAAGTGTATTGTCATGTGAAGTGTCTCGAACTACAACACCGGAATTTGATACGGATTTTGTAGAAAAATTATATCCATTAACATGACAAGTCTCAAATGTCACGACTTTAAGTGTCGATCCGTCAATCAAGTACTTGAAACGTGGTCTTTCTACATCATCGTTCTCAACCTATAATAATTTAATTATTATCAAGAAAAAACAAGTAACTAATGATAAAATTCAACAAGTAAAATACCTTTTTTTTAAACCAAACTTTAAATCGAGTCTTGACAAAATGATCTGTTAGGGATATATTCATTTGATGATTTACAAAATACTAGAACAGTGTCTAGATTAGTTTATCTGTAATAAGTTTTTCTAGTCTCTGAAATGTATAATCAGAGTCTAGATAGTCAATATTCATGTTATTTGTACTTGGAAGAATTTCTGTAGAAAATGAAACCAGAGTCTGGAAGGTGATCAGAGTCTATAGACTATCAGAGTCTATGATCTATCAGAGTCTACATGTGATCAGAGTCTGAAGATCATCAGAGTCTGAAGATTTCAGAGTCTATACAGTTGAGGATAAATTTGGAAGAAGATCACAGGAATGGAAAGTCTTCGAAGATCAAGATAAATATATTGCAGATATGCTATGGGAAAGAAAGAGAATTCTAGAAGGAAACTGTCAACTAATAATTAGGAATTCTATTCCTATTGTAATTTATCTTTCTGTTATTAGTTGATAGGCAGCTCTCTATATAAACTCTATGTAACCTAATTGTAAATGTGTGAAAGTCGAAGCATAATTATCTGAGTGAAATTTTATGAGAGCATAGAGATAGAGAGAGTTGATGTGATAAACATAGAGAAGCTGTTATGGTTTGTGTACACCCTATGAGAGTTTTGTATTCACAAATCAATAATACAAAACAGTACTTATTCATATTTTTGTGTTTGAGTTTGTTCTTAATTTGATTTTAAATCGGGTAGAAAAGACATACAAGTATTCAACCCCCCCCCTTCTACTTGTACGACTGGGAAAACAATTGGTATCAGAGCCTAACGTTTAAAAATCGATCAAAGATGTTTGGAAACAAAGATGGCAATTCTAAGATTCCTATGCTTAAGAGAAACGAGTTCACCCACTGGAAGGTTAAGATGCTGCACCATCTGGAAGCAACAGACCCTGACTATCTTGACAGGATTAATGAAGGACCCTTTGTGCCCTTAAAAATTGTGCCTCAAATCAATGAGGAAGGCAAAATAACTGAAGAACACCTCATTGAGAAACCAAAGGCTGAATGGACAAAAGAGGACAAAGAAAATGTCCTTAAGGAGTGTTAGGAATCTACATGTGATTTGATGATAACATTAATCTTAGAATCATAGAAATTTTATTTGTTGTAACTGATCAATTGATATGAAAGTTATAAATATCAATTGATCAGGAAACCATTTATCAGTTGAAGTGTTTAGATGAATCAACTGATAATTTGGATTATAGCATAGGTGTACTTAGTCTATTTCAATCGATAAGGTGTAAATCAATTGATATTTTGTTCATCAATTGATGTTAGAGTCGATTGATATGGATCATCAATTGATGTGTAAATTAAACTGTTAAATTGTAATTATGTGAAGACAGGAAATTGCACAAGTGAAGGATGATCAATTGATATTGAAGCATCGATGGATGGAGGATCAATCGAAGAAGCCAAGCCAAGGATTGAAGACCATCAACTGATGTGAAGACCCATCGACTGATATATCGATTGATAACATCTATCAATCGATAAGACATCTTTTATCAATCGATGGATATAAAGATCAATCGAAGAAGTACATCAGTTGATGGATTAAAGAATGGATCAATTGATATGCCTGACAGCAAATTATCAATTGAGTGTGACAACACAGAAAGAATATCTGTTGAAGATCTAGAGAACAAAAGCACACCTATGGAAGACAGTCTAGAGTAACTGTGAAGACTCAATCAGAAGCTGTCTTTCAAACCTTTTTGTAAAATAGAAAAAGGTAAAAAGAAGGCAGGTAGAAACAATCCTAGAATAGGAATTGTAAAAGAACACTTGTGGTATATAAACAAGTGTAGTAGCATTATTAGAAAACATACAAGTTAGACATATTTCTTAATCAACTGTTCAAGCTTGAGAGCACATGTGTAAGAATAGTTGATTTGTTTTCTAATCTTGTAAACGCAGCTAGGTTTCTTTTAACCTAGGAGCATTGAGCAAAAATATACATTGATGGAAAAACCAATCCATCAATAATTTTAAATCTCTTTGTTCAGTTTTATTTTTCAGCATTAATTTGTTCGAACTTATTCTCTTATTCTATCAAACATCATGAACAAATATTAGAACACACAAAAAGTTTTAATATTTGTATTCAACCCCCCTTCTACAAATATTGACATTGTTCTAAGGAATAACAATTGGTATCAGAGCAGGCTTTCAACATACAGAAAGTTTAAAGATCAAGAACAGTCAATATGGGTCAAAGAGATTCAGGTGTGAAAATTCCAGTTTTAGAGAAAGATGAATATTTTCCATGGAAGGTCAAAATGCATCTGCATCTTCTTTCTCTCGACCCTTCTTATGTTAACTGCATAGAAAAAGGTCCTCATGTTCCCATGAAGCTAGTCACAGGTGTAAACCCTGATGGAACTCCTGCACTTGACAGACATGTTCCAAAACTTATTTCTGAGTTCACAGAAGAGGATGAAAAAGAAGTACTCAAAGACAAGAAGGCCATGAACATTCTGTTTAATGGTCTAGATAAAGATATGTTTGACAATGTAATAAATTGTACTTCATCAAAAGAAGTATGGGATACACTTCAAACTCTGTGTGAAGGAACTGAACAAGTAAGGAAAAACAAGATGCAACTCTTGATTCAAAAATATGAATCATTCCATTTCAAGAGTGGAGAATCTATCAATGACACCTATAGCAGATTTCAGAAGTTGTTAAATGGATTGAAGCTATATGGTAGGGTTTATGCAACTGAGGATACAAATCTAAAATTTCTTAGATCTCTTCCAAAAGAATGGAAACCAATGACTGTTTCCATTAGACAATCTCAGGACTTCAAGGATTTTACACTGGAGAAACTTTATGGTATTCTCAAGACATATGAGTTGGAAATCCAACAAGATGAAGAGATTGAAAAGAATCAAAGAAAAGAGAAAACTGTGGCTTTGGTAGTCAAGGGAAATGAAGAGAAGAAGGAAAATGGCTATGAAGAAGAGTCAGTCATGATGGCTGGTGATGCTGTTGAAGAATCATTCAAGAGAAAAGGAAAGAGCAAGTGTGAAGAAAATGAAACATGCTCTCAGGATGATTTGAATGAGATTGATGAGCACCTTGCATTTCTGACAAGGAAATTTTCAAAGCTAAAATTCAAGAAGAATCCATATGCTCAAAGGCCTGGATCCCAGTTTAGAAACAACAATCAAAATAAAAATCTGGTTGAAAGATCTAAATTCAAATGCTTTAACTGTGGATTGGCTGGTCATTTCTCAAGTGAGTGCAGGAAGCCAAAACAAGAAAAGGCAAAGTCATATGAGGGTATTGATTATAAGAAGAAATACTTTGACCTTTTAAAACAAAAAGAAAAGGCTTTTGTAACTGAGGAGAAGGACTGGGCTGCTGAGGATAGTGATTCTGAAGAATATGTCAATCTTGCATTAATGGCCAATCATGAAGATGAAGAAGCTAGTTCAGCATCTAATCAGGTACTAGCTACCAACTTTTCCGAGCTTACATCTGAGGAATGCAATAGTACTATTAATGAAATGTCTAATGAACTGTACAATTTGCATGTCACTCTAAAATCTCTAAACAAAGAAAATATCAAGTTAAAGAACACCATTGATGCCTTAACTGAGAGAAATATGTTTCTTGAAAATGAACTTGTTTGTTTAGAAAGATTTAAGCAGGAAAGAAAGGATGCTAGGAATGAACTAGTAAACAGTTTGAAAAGAGAAGAATTGTTGAAAGAACAATTAGCTGAAGAAATTGAAACCATTAGCAAATGGAATAGGTCTGCTAAAACTGCCAAACAAATTATTGATGTTCAGGGTGTAGATACTCTAGGAGAACTCCCCAAATCAATAGGCAAGTCATTGGCTGATACTTCAATGGATAAAGATCAATCGACTGCTAATCCTTCATCAACTGATAAGGATTATCAATCGATTGATGCTGAATCAATCGATAAGCATCCATCGACAAGTAAATCATCAATGGCTAATAAAAAGAACAAATTTAGCACTCCTATTAAGTTTGTTAAGGAAACCAAGAATCAAGTTGAGACTGAGACTGAGAAGATCAACATAGGTAGCTTATCCAAGAAACAATTAAAAGAAAAATTAGAAAAGATAGCACCTGTGGAAATTTCTCTATCTAAGTCTGAGAAAAAGAAAAAGAATAGGAATGGTAAAGTAGGCATAAATAAGTACAATAATTACACTCCTGATATGTATGCACCTAGAAAGGTATGTGCTAAATGTGGTAGTGTAAATCATTTGTCCATGCAATGCAAAAGTGAAAAGAATTCTATATCTGCAAATGATTTAAATATACATGCCATGACTGCAAATGCCATGTTTACCAATCCTATGCTCATGAATGCCATGTCTTCTAATTTGGTTGCACCTAATGTTCATATGCCTTATGCACAAGTTCCATACATGTATAATCCATTCTTTGCATATCCTAATATGAACATGCCTGGTATGCCATGGAACATGCCTAATGTAAATGATGAAATCCATGAAAATTCTGTCATGAGTTCTAAGGTGTCAAAGCCCCAAAAGTCAACTCCCAAAGATAAAGTGGATTTAAACCCACCAAAACAAAAGGAACCTAAGTTGACAACAGGGGCTCAAGCTGCAACTAATAAAAGAGGACCCAAGGCAACTTGGGTACCAAAAGCAACTTGATTGTTTTATGTGTGTGCAGGGAAACAGGAAGAAAAATCTCTGGTATTTGGATAGTGGATGTTCAAGGCACATGACTGGAGATTTGTCCCTGCTCACAAAGTTTGTGGAAAAAACTGGCCCAGGAGTTACTTTTGGAGATAACAGCAAAAGTTTTACTCTGGGATATGGCTCAATTGCAAAAGAAAATGTTATCATTGAAACTGTAGCACTAGTTGATGGATTGAAGCACAATTTGCTCAGTATTAGTCAACTGTGTGATAATGGTAATGGTGTGTGGTTTACAACTGAATCATGCATCATAGCCAACAAAGAATCTGGTGAAATTCTCTTAACTGGAGAAAGAAAAGGGAATGTCTATGTGGCTGATTTTCACTCTGTAAAGGCAAATTCAATGACATGTCTACTTAGCAAAGCCAATACAGAAGAAAGTTGGACTTGGCACAAGAAACTAGCCCATTTGAATTTCAAAGCCATGAATTTATTGATTAGAAAGAATCTGGTTAGAGGCATTCCACAGATGGAATTCACCAAGGATGGACTATGTGATGCATGTCAAAAGGGAAAACAAAGAAAAGCATCATTCAAGTCAAAGTCTGAATCATCAATTGATAAGCCTCTGGAATTATTGCACATGGATTTATTTGGTCCAGTCAACATCATGTCAATTGCCAAAAAGAAATATGCCCTAGTAATTGTGGATGACTTCACAAGATTTTCATGGGTATATTTCTTACATTCTAAGGATGAAGCAAGCAAATTAATTATCAATCATGTGAAGAATGTTGACAATGGCACTGAATGGAAGGTCAAGAAATTTAGAAGTGACAATGGTACTGAATTCAAGAATTCAACCATGAGAGAATTCTATGAAGAAAAAGGTATCACTCATCATTTCTCTGCTCCAAGAACTCCACAGCAAAATGGAGTAGTTGAAAGAAAAAATAGGACCTTGATTGAAGCTGCTAGAACTATGTTAGAAGAAGCAAAACTTCCTACATACTTCTGGGCAGAAGCAATTAATACTGCTTGTTACATTCAAAATATTTCCATGATCAATAAACCTCAAGGCAAAACTCCATATCAATTGATAAAGAAAGACAAGAAGCCAATAGTTAACTTTCTTCATGTCTTTGGCTGCAAATGCTTTGTACTGAGAAATCAAGGTGAAAATCTAGGAAAATTTGAAGCCAAAGTTGATGAAGCTATATTTGTTGGATATGGAATAACAACCAAAGCATACAGAGTCTACAATCTTAGATTACACATTGTTATGGAATCTATGCATGTAGTTTTTGATGACAAGAAAATTCAAGGGTTGTTTGATGAAGGATTTCATGTTCTATTGCATTTTGAAAATGAATCCACAAGTAATATTGAAGATAGTGATGATGATGTGGAAATCACAAGAGTTCAAGTACCTAGAATCCTCCCATCAATTGATGTCAATGCATCAACAGATAACTTATCAGTTGACAATCATCAATCAACTGATAATACATCAATTGATAATCATTCGATGGATATCAACTCTGCTCAACAATCTTCAAGTAGAGTGTCCATCTCAGGGGGAGGGTTCTCAAATAGTCAATCACATCACAATGATCATAACACTTCCAATGATCATGAAGCATCATCTTCAAGGACAAATTTACCATCACAAAGGAAATGGACAAACAGCCATCCCTTTGAATTAATAATTGGAGATGCAAATGATGGTGTCAAAACTAGAAGTGCAACTCAAAATGAATGCTTGTATAGTAGCTTCCTGTCTCAAGAAGAACCAAAAAGGATTGAAGAAGCCTTGAATAATCCTGATTGGATAATTGCTATGCAAGAAGAGTTGAATCAATTTGAAAGAAACAAGGTATGGAAGCTGGTGCCCAAACCAAAGAACAAGTCTATCATTGGTACAAAATGGGTGTTCAGAAACAAAATGGATGAATCTGGTACAGTGACAAGAAATAAAGCAAGATTAGTGGCAAAAGGCTATTCACAAGAAGAAGGCATAGCTTTTGATGAAACTTTTGCACCAGTTGCAAGATTGGAAGCAATCAGAATCTTTCTAGCATATGCTGCTTATGCAAATTTCAAGGTGTATCAGATGGATGTGAAAAGTGCTTTTCTCAATGGAGAACTAGAAGAAGAAGTTTATGTAGAACAACCTCCTGGTTTTATTGATCATATTCATCCTGGATTTGTATACTATCTTCTCAAGGCACTTTATGGATTGAAGCAAGCACCTAGAGCCTGGTATGACACATTGTCTAAATTCTTGATTGAGAATCACTTCACAAGAGGTACTGTTGATAAAACTCTCTTTCATAGAAATGTAAATGGCTCTATGATTCTTGTTCAAATCTATGTAGATGACATTATTTTTGGCTCAACTAATGAAAAACTTTGTAAAAAGTTTGCTAAGTTGATGCAGAGTAAATATGAAATGAGCATGATGGGAGAACTAACCTACTTTCTTGGCTTGCAAATCAAACAAGTTAAAAATGGTATTTTCATAAATCAAACCAAATATATTTCTGATTTATTAAAGAGATTTGATTTAAGTGAATGTTCTTCTGCTAAAACTCCCATGGCCACTGCAACTAAACTTGAATTAAACACTAAGGAAGCAGAAGTGGACATTTCAAGTTATAGAGGTATGGTTGGCTCATTACTTTATTTAACTGCATGTAGGCCAGACATAATGTTTGCTACATGTCTTTGTGCTAGGTTTCAGGCTGATCCTAAAGAATCTCATTTGATTGCAATAAAAAGAATATTCAGATATCTCAAAGGAACTCCAAATCTTGGAATTTGGTATACTAGAGATTCTGGATTTGATCTAATTGGTTATTCAGATGCAGATTATGCAGGTTGCAGAATTGACAGAAAAAGCACAACAGGTTCCTGTCAATTTCTAGGAAATAAGCTTGTTTCATGGTTTAGCAAGAAGCAGAATTCAGTGTCTACATCTACTGCAGAGGCTGAATACATTGCAGCTGGAAGTTGCTGTGCACAAATATTATGGATGAGGAATCAACTACTTGACTATGGGTTCAGCTTGAACAAGATTCCTATTTTCTGTGATAATACAAGTGCCATTGCTATAACAGAAAATCCTGTACAACATTCCAGAACCAAGCACATTGACATAAGGTATCACTTCATTAGGGAACATGTAATGAATGGTACAGTTGAATTACATTTTGTCCCTAGTGAAAGACAACTTGCAGACATTTTTACCAAACCATTAGATGAATCTACCTTCAATAGATTGGTCTGTGATTTAGGTATGCTTAATTATATCTAATCCTTTAAATGTCTGACAAGTTATGTATTTATATTACATGTAGCCATTGACTATGTTAAATTATTGATTCTTCAATAATCAACTGATAAATATTTTACATATCAATGGATATTAATGGAGCTGTCGACAGATAAATATATCAATTGATGATATATTTGTTTATCGATGGATAGGGGTAACTATCGACAGATAGATATATCAATCGATGATATATTTGTCTATCGATGGATAATTGTACCTGTCGATGGATAAGCAATTTTATCAATCGATGACCTAGAATTTAAAGGGGTTCATGTCATCAATCGACCTGTACAAAAATCTAGCCGTTGATTACTTATTTTATCAATTGATTAAAACGTACATTCCTGTATGTATAACAATCGATTGCCAAAATTGGTAACTTTTAATTATCAATACTCTTCCAACGGTCGATTTAGTTCTATTTTGAGTAAGAAATTGGTTGGGAAATCAGTAAATATAAATAGTGAGATTAAAACTTCTTTTAATTCTTACTTGCATTTTTACTATCGATTTTTCTATCTCTTTCTCTTTCTCAATCTTCGAACTTACTCTGTATCTATCTCTTGCTAAGAACCCTAATCTACTACTGTCTATTTATTATTTCTGTTATAATTACTAACAAGTTTGCCAGTTAATTCAATTATAAATCTTCAAACACGATAATGGCATCTTCAAAGAAAGTCTCACAATCTGGATTCTACTATGAGCTCAACAACTTCGTTGCTTGCACTATGGTGGAGGAAGCCCCAACAGAATTTCATCCCCTAATGGAATTTCTAAGGAGTTCGAAAATTGCAAAGGCCCTCTCAGAAGCACCAAAAATAGTGTGCAATCTAGTTGAAGAATTCTGGACAACAGCAGAAGTAGCAGATGATTTTTCTACAATCTCCTTTGAATGCAAAGGACAAAGGTATATTCTAACCACTGTGGTCTTGGGTGAGTGTTTAAATATTCCTGCAAATAATACCGAAAATGCACCCACTGACACAGATATTAGAAACATGCTCAGGGAAATCAACTATACTGCTCCTGATGCTAGTCTAGGTAGTATTGTTAGAAAGAATCTAAGAAAAGAATGGTCATATTTCTTTGATGCTTTAATAAAGTGTTTTTCTGGTAAGGTTAGTAATTTTGATGCAATAACAACTAGTATGCAACAAGTAGGGTATAGCATTTTATATGATAGATATCATAATTTAGGAAGCCTGTTACTCAATGAAATATCTGCCAAATTGGGGAATAAAATAAATAGATCTAATCATATTTATTATGCAAGATTTATTATGATTATTATTAACCACTTTGTCAAGGATATTGAGATTGACAGGAATACAGAAATTTTGGATTGCTGGACTCAAAACAAAAGGGTCTTTAAAGACTTGGTTAGGATCAATCTTCACAGCAATGTAGAATTGATCTATCCCCCTTTTGTTCAGGTATTTATCTCTACTTTAAACTCTTCTAAACCTAATTCTTCTTTGCCTTCTGTGACTATGGAGGGTGGTAGTAATGACCTCAACCCTCCTACCCAGGCCACACAACCAATCTCTAAATCCAAATCTAAGAAACCAACCTCAACAGGTTCTCAAAAACCTGCTGTTGTAAAAACTAAGAAAAGAAAATCAACTAGTGTGGTAGATAGATTAGAGGAGGATGTAGGTGGTGAGGGAACTGGGGAATATCTAAGAACCCAGAAGGATAAGAAGAGTGAGGGTGTGCAACCTCAACCTAGCCACTCCATAGTCTCCCAAAAGACTGTGGATGTTAACATGGAAAATACCACATCCCTATTGTCATTCTCTCAAAAGGATGACAATATTGAAAATAGCCCACAACCAGGGGCACAGAATCAAATTGGGGACACAAAAGTCAAAACACTAACACCATACAAAAGAAGAGAAAAGAAAGTCACCTTTGCACTTGAGGAATCACACACTGCAAAACCACAGGAAACTGTGGAGGAGCCTTCACAAAGTCTGCATGATGCATCTCATAATAATGATGAGATGCAGCCCCATTCTCTTTCAATTCCTATCTCTTCTATTCTTCTATCCCCATCTCAAACTTCTTCAGAAAATGTTTTGATAGACTATCGAACATTTTCAGATTCTCCTTCTTTGTTTTTCAAGGAGAAGCCAACACTCTCCCCTGAATCTTCTTCTCAGAATTTTCAGGATTCTATTTCCAATATCATCTCAAACATAACTTCACAAATTATCTCAACTGTTTCTTCTCCATCAATTGATGTTCCTTCATCAATTAATATTCAGCCATCAACTGATAAGCCATCGATCGATACTCAAGATCAATCGATGGGTATGCATCAATCGATGGATATCCCAAACACCACTTCAACTGATAATGTCAATACATCAATTGATGCTCAATCAATTGATGTTGCACAAACACTCTTAGGATTGAGTGAGTTGAGTGAGAGGCAGGATTGTAACCTGGCAAAAGGAGAGGAAGTGAGTAAAAACATTCCTATTTCTTCCAGGAATGAGAGTGAAACACTTGAGGGCCCCACCTTAGTAGGTGCAAAAGAAATGAGTGAGGGAGAGGTGAGATTCCAGGATGAGATCCTGATGCAAAATAGAGAGATGAGTGAAAGTGATAAAAACAGTCTACTTTTTGCACAGGAATTGGAAATTGAAATGATGGCAGAAGAAGGAGTAAAGGAGATAGGGGGAGCAAATAATGCTGAAGCTAGTGGGAGTGGAATTGCTAAGGACTTTGAAGAGGAAATAGATGCTGGTGAATTGGATCCAAAGAATTTCATTCATCCTGATCCACAATATCAAGGGTTGGCTACTTCAAGTAACAAGAATGCAGAACAACTCTTGGGCATTGATCATACAGATCAAAGGACCAGGAATCTGAAGGAAAGCATCGCCAATACAACAGACACTTGTTATATGGCACCTGAAGAGTTGGAGAGTGATTCTGATGAAGAGCCACGGATGAGCACTATTGATGGTTCCTTAGAAGCTGCTGAGACTGAAATTCTCTCTCAATATAGAAGAGCAATGGTGGAAGGAGAAATTGAAGATCCTACTCAAAGGAGAATTGCTCACTATATGAGAGAATCAATGAAAATTCAAAAGATGACAGTAACAGGAGTAAGGAGGGAACTGGAGAGGATTAAAGACTCTATCTCATCTAACAAGGATGCAATGAACAGGAGATTGGATGAGAAGCTACCATTCAACACCATGAATAGCATCAAAGACAAGCTTTTCAAAGAATCCAAAAATTTTACATCTTTGGAGACAAGAGTATGTTCTCTAGAAAAGAAGATGGATGATATTATCAGAGGTCAAAGTCTTCATGCTTCCATTCTTCAAAAGTTTCTTGACAGACTTCCACCACCCCCTCCAATTGATGATAACAAAAAGGGGGAGAATACAAAGAAGAAGGATGATGGTGGTGGTGATGGCAAAGACAGTGGAAGTGGTGGAATAGGTGGTTCTGGTATGGATAAGTCAAGTGGCATTGGTGGTTCTGCACCGAGAAGAGATAAAAGCAGAAGTAACATGGACAATCAATCTTCAAAGAAATCTAAGTCATCTAATTCTCCAAATGATAATTTAGAACAGAAAAAGAAAGATTACAAGAAGTTTGATGATGATCTTGAAGCTAGGAGAATTTCTAGGGAGAAAGAAACTCAAACAATGATTGAGAGAGAAAAGAAAAGAATTGAAGATCTAAGGAGAAGCACTGAGTTAGTAACAGAGGCAGTAGAAAAAGGAGACTTGGATGAGTTCATTGCTCAAACAAGAAAATTAAATGAAGATGCACAAAAGGCTGCCAAGGAAAGAAACTCAAATACAGAAGCTTTTCTTCAATTGGATATTGAAGCTCTTAAAGAAAAGAAGAAAGGGAAAGCAATAGTGATTGAAGAAGAGAAGAAGAAAGAGACTGAACCAGTAAGTCAAAAGCTACTTCAAGGAGCCATCACTACAGGAATCTCAGATGCCTCAAGGAGAGAAAGGGAGAATGAAGAGATTGCTAGACAGATGGAAATGCAATGGCATTTGGAAGAAGAGCTACAGGCAGAGCAACCTTTGAGAAAAAGGAGAAAAGTTTCTATGGCCAAGAAAAGGTCAAGTTCTACTCAAGAAATAGTGGTTCAGGAAAACCTCTAGGGTCAACAAGAAGAAATCAAGGAGGAGGTCACAATTGAAGGTTATGATTTGAAGGGAATACCAGTAATCAATGAAAAAGGATTAATTGGAGTAAGGACTCACCCTGCAACCTCTAACCATGAAGAATCAATGAGGTTGGAGTATGAAAATGGAGTGAAAACAATCTATTCATTGAAGGTGATAATGAAGCAAAGCTACAATGTTTTAAAGACTATTCTTCCTCTACTCAACAGAAAGTACAAACTCAACACAACAATTGCTCAGGAGATACAACAACAAATTTCAAGGTTAAGAAGATCCAAGGCAGAAGCTGAACCTGATTCACCTCTAAAGCTATGGAAGTCACAGGTCAAAAAGGTGGTGTTGGAGCCAAAGTATGCTATGATTTTTACAGATATAGAGGGCAACACAAAGTTCTTTGATATCTGCAAATATCTGGACAAAATCACAGATGAAGAAATACACTACCTTATGAGGCAACTTGGAGAAACTGACAGGGATGAAGCAATATTGAGAAGTTCTTTCATGAGGCAACTAAAGGAAAATGCTGAGAAAAGGAGGAAGAGGAACTAAATTAAATTATGAAGATATTGAAGCTGCTTGCAGGAGTTATATATCAATCTGGTACTTCCAAAATTAATGTGCCAATTAAGTTTCTTGATTCTATCTAAATGTAATTTTTTTAAGGGTTTTTGTTATCATCAAGTAGATTTATGCCTGTTAATAACACAGACACAAATAGGGGGAGATTGTTAGGAATCTACATGTGATTTGATGATAACATTAATCTTAGAATCATAGAAATTTTATTTGTTGTAACTGATCAATTGATATGAAAGTTATAAATATCAATTGATCAGGAAACCATTTATCAGTTGAAGTGTTTAGATGAATCAACTGATAATTTGGATTGTAGCATAGGTGTACTTAGTCTATTTCAATCGATAAGGTGTAAATCAATTGATATTTTGTTCATCAATTGATGTTAGAGTCGATTGATATGGATCATCAATTGATGTGTAAATTAAACTGTTAAATTGTAATTATGTGAAGACAGGAAATTGCACAAGTGAAGGATGATCAATTGATATTGAAGCATCGATGGATGGATGATCAATCGAAGAAGCCAAGCCAAGGATTGAAGACCATCAACTGATGTGAAGACCCATCGACTGATATATCGATTGATAACATCTATCAATCGATAAGACATCTTTTATCAATCGATGGATATAAAGATCAATCGAAGAAGTACATCAGTTGATGGATTAAAGAATGGATCAATTGATATGCCTGACAGCAAATTATCAATTGAGTGTGACAACACAGAAAGAATATCTGTTGAAGATCCAGAGAACAAAAGCACACCTATGGAAGACAGTCTAGAGTAACTGTGAAGACTCAATCAGAAGTTGTCTTTCAAACCTTTTTGTAAAATAGAAAAAGGTAAAAGGAAGGCAGGTAGAAACAATCCTAGAATAGGAATTGTAAAAGAACACTTGTGGTATATAAACAAGTGTAGTAGCATTATTAGAAAACATACAAGTTAGACATATTTCTTAATCAACTGTTCAAGCTTGAGAGCACATGTGTAAGAACAGTTGATTTGTTTTCTAATCTTGTAAACGCAGCTAGGTTTCTTTTAACCTAGGAGCATTGAGCAAAAATATACATTGATGGAAAAACCAATCCATCAATAATTTTAAATCTCTTTGTTCAGTTTTATTTTTCAGCATTAATTTGTTCGAACTTATTCTCTTATTCTATCAAACATCAAGAACAAATATTAGAACACACAAAAAGTTTTAATATTTGTATTCAACCCCCCCTTCTACAAATATTGACATTGTTCTAAGGAATAACAAGGAGGCAAAAGTAAAGAGCATTCTCTTTAATAGTTTAGATTCTGTTCTAACTAACTGTGTCATATCATGCAAGACTGCTAAGGAGATGTGGACAAAACTTGAGGTGCACTGTCAAGGGACTAAAGATGTCAAGAAGAATGCTAGGTCTTTGCTTATTCAAGAGTATGAGTACTTTGAAGCAAAATCTGGAGAATCTATCACTAAGATGTATGATAGGTTTACAAAACTCTTGAATGAGATGGCTATGCTCGGTAAGGTTTATGATTCTGAAGATACGAACACCAAGTTTCTGAGAGCACTTCCTGAAGAGTGGGATAATAAGACTACAGCCATAAGAGAAGCTAGAGATTTGGATGAACTAACTCTAGAAGAATTGTATGGCAGACTCAAGACATATGATTTGGAGATGCAACAGAGAAAGAATAAGAAGTCTGTAAAGACAAAATCTGTGGCACTCTTGATGGAGTCTGAGAAAGAACAACAGGAACCATCCACAGAAGCAAGAATCAAGGATTCAAGAAAGAAGGGTAAAGCTGCTGTGGAGTCAGAGTCTACTGACACAGACTCTAATTCTGATGAAGAGTTTGATCTAAGTCAAATGATGGCTATGTTTGCTAAAAATTTCAAAAGAATGAAATTCAACAAAAGAACTGGCAAATTTAGCAAAAGGCCATCATTCAAGAAGGAAGATGAAAAGGTTGAGAAGAGCAAGAGTACAATTATCAAACTTGACAAAGCAAAGGTCAAATGTTTCAACTGTGGAATATTGGGGCACTTTGCCAGTGAATGCAGAAAGTCAAAAAGTCAAGGAAAAGGAAAAGCACTTCTATCAACAGGAAAGGACTGGGCAGACTCAAGCTCAGAGGATGAAATTGATTATGAAAATCTAGCACTGATGGCATCCTCCTCAAGAAAATCACAGTCTCCCAAAGAACCCTCATCTCCTAAAACTCAGGTATCAATCTTTACTCCTGAATCCTTAATTAATTTAGACTCTGATGGCATAGAGATTGTGAAAAGTGAGGTTAATAAAATAATGACAACATATAGGTCTCTCACTAGTGAAAGTGAAAGGTTGAGAGAAGAAAATTTAACCTTAACTAAAAGGAATTGTCATGTAAAATCTGAGTTATTATTAATGGAACAATACAAAAAGGATTCTGAGAAATATAGTCATAACTACACTGAAATTTTGAAAGCCTGTGACTATGTTAGGAAAGAACTAGAAGAAGAAAGGCTTAAGTTTAAAGTTTGGACAGACTCTGGAAGAAAAGTTCAAGAAATTCTCAATAATCAAAACGTGTGTCAAACTGCTGGTCTAGGCTATGACAAGAGTCAAGACAAAAGACCTATTGTTGAGAATGATAACAATGAAGAAGCTAGCAAAATTAATAAGACTAAAGACAAAAGTACATTTGTTTCTGTTAAGTTTGTGATCCCTAAAGAAAAAACTGAAGCCATAAACTCATCTGTCAATAGTCCCCCTGTTGATGACAAAAAGACAGATGAAACAGGGGCAAATAACTCTAAGAAAATTATAAACATAGGGTACTTGTCTAAGTCTAAGTTGAAAGAAAGGCTAGAGAACTTATCAGAGTCCACCAAAACTAGGAGAAATAGGAATGGTAAGGAAGGCATCAATAAGGCTAATAATTATCAAAAAGATCCTAATGCTCCTAGAAAGAAGTGTTATAGATGTGGCAACCAAAACCATTTAGCTATAGATTGTAAAACAAAAATTGAGAAGAAATCAGAGTCTAGTCCTTCTCAGACTCTGAAAAGTCACTACATACCACAGAAACCTTGTTATCACTATGGTAGCATATTTCATTCTATATATATGTGTAGGGACTATCATGCTTTGTATTACAATTTTTATGAGCTAAAATCTTCTATTGATAAGAGTTGGTATGACACTGTTAAGACTCCACCACGGTCTAGAGCAACAAAAGAGACAGGTAAGCCAAAGGTGAAAATTATTAAGCCTGTTTCTCCTAAAATTAGTAGAAAAGGATCCAAAACTATTTGGGTCCTCAAAACATCTAACTAGTTGCTTTATGTATGCAGGGAACTAGGGTAAAGAAAGTAACCCTAATCCTGGACAGTGGATGCTCAGGACATATGACTGGAAAGAAATCCCTGCTTACAGACTTTGAGGAAATGGCTGGCCCAGAAGTATCCTTTGGAGATGGCAACAAAGGACAAACACTGGGATATGGCAAGATTGTACTTGGGAATGTCATCATTGAACAAGTAGCTCTAGTTGATGGCTTAAGGCACAATTTAATAAGCATAAGTCAACTTGGAGACAAAGGTTACCATACTGGCTTTGACAACAAAGAGTGTCTTGTGACTCACAAAGAAACAGGCATTGTGGTTTTCAAAGGACACAGACATGGTAACATTTATGAAGCCAGCTTGGAGGATTACATAAACAGTGAAGTCACATGTCTATACAGCAAGGCCTCAATTGAAGAAAGCTGGAAATGGCACAAGAAATTGTCACACATCAACTTCAAAACACTCAACAAGTTGGTTAAACAGAATCTTGTAAGAGGATTACCACAGGTTGATTTTGTACAAGATGGACTTTGTGAAGCATGTCAACTTGGAAAACAAAGGAAATCATCCTTCAAGAGCAAGACAATAAATACCATTTCTGAACCCTTTTATTTACTGCATCTTGATTTATTTGGTCCAGTAAATGTTATGTCAATTAACAAAAATAAATATACTCTTGTTATTGTAGATGATTTTACAAGATTCACATGGGTTTTCTTTCTACATTCAAAGGATAAAGCTTCACAACACATAATAGATCATATCACTTTTCTGGAAAGAAAATCAAAGAAAACAGTAAGAATTCTGAGGAGTGACAATGGTACTGAATTCAAGAATTCAATCATTGAGAACCACTGTGCATCAAAGGGAATTACTCAACAATTTTCTGCGCCAGGAACTCCTCAACAAAATGGAGTTGTGGAAAGAAAGAATAGGACATTCATAGAAGCTGCCAGAACAATGTTGGCAGAGTCTAAGCTGCCAGTATATTTGTGGGCTGAGGCAGTCAATACAGCATGTTTCACTCAAAACTGCACTCTAATAAACATGCATGGAAAGACTCCCTATGAAATGATAAAGGACAAGAAGCCAAGTGTGAAACACTTTCACATATTTGGATGCAAGTGTTATGTACTGAAAGTACATCCTGAAAATCTAAGCAAATTCGAAGCCAAGGCAGATGAATCAATCTTTCTTGGATATGCATCGAACACAAAAGCATTCAGAGTGTTTAATCTCAGAACCAAAATTGTTATGGAATCTATTCATGTTGCATTTGATGATAAAAAGTTTACAGAATTGCAGGATGAGTCAGAATCTACAACACTGGAATTTGAAAATCTAAAAAGTTCTGAGATAAATGAAGAAGAAGAGGATGAAGACCTTAGAATAAATCCTGAACTAACACAGGAACCTGCACATTCTGAGGGGGATCCAGAAAATTCAACTCCAAATAATTCAGAGTCTAACAGGTCAGGGTCTACCCAGACAGAGTCTATCCAGACAGAGTCTAGACAGACAGAGTCTAACTCATCAGGGTCTGGATCAAGCAACTCTAAACTCTTGTCAGAGTCAAGCAATTTAGGGGGAGCCTCTTCATTTGAATTTCACTCAAATACAGAAGATGCAAATGACTTAGGGGGAGTTTCAAGTTCAAGAACCAATCTTCCACCTGCTAGAAAATGGACAAGGAATCACACTCCTGACTTGATAATTGGTGATCCTGAGAGTGGTGTACAAACAAGAACAACCACTCAAAATGAATGTCTTTATAGCTGTTTTCTCTCAAAGAATGAACCCAAGAAAATTGAGGAAGCCTTGCAAGACCCTGATTGGATTATTGCAATGCAAGAAGAATTGAATGAATTTGAGAGAAATAAAGTGTGGAAACTTGTACCAAGACCTAGAGATAGATCAGTGGTTGGTGCAAAATGGGTGTATAGAAATAAACTTGATGAGAATGGAACTGTAGTAAGAAATAAAGCAAGGCTAGTTGCAAAAGGATACTCACAGGAGGAAGGAATTGACTATGATGAAACTTTTGCACCAGTAGCAAGATTGGAAGCTATTAGAATGTTTCTAGCCTTTGCAGCTCATTCAAAATTCAAGGTGTATCAGATGGATGTGAAAAGTACTTTCTTAAATGGAGAATTGGAAGAAGAAGTCTATGTGGAGCAACCACCAGGATTTGTTGATCCAAAGTTTCCTTATCATGTTTACAGGTTAGACAAGGCACTATATGGATTGAAGCAAGCACCTAGAGCATGGTATGAAACTCTTTCAAAATTCCTTCTTGAAAATGGATTCACAAGAGGTACCATTGACAAAACTCTCTTTATTAGAAAATATAAAGGTGATATTTTGCTTGTCTAAATTTATGTTGATGATATTATATTTGGATCTACTAATGATAATCTCTGTGAAAAGTTTAGTCAACTAATGCAGTCAAATTATGAAATGAGCATGATGGGAGAATTAAACTTCTTTTTGGGGCTTCAAGTCAAACAGAATGATGATGGAATTTTCATCAATCAAACAAAGTATGTAAAAGAACTGTTGAAGAAGTTTGATATGCAAGATTCTGCAACTGCTAAAACTCCCATGTCAACAGCTACTAAGCTAGACTCTGACCCAAAGGGTAAGAAAGTTGACAACACTAGTTACAGAGGTATGATTGGCTCATTGTTATATTTAACTGCTAGTAGACCAGATATAATGTTTGCAACTTGTCTGTGTGCCAGATTTCAAGCTGACCCTAGAGAATCACACTTAATAACTGTGAAAAGAATTTTTAGATATCTCAAGGGGGCACAAACTCTTGGACTTTGGTATCCTAGAGAGTCAAATTTTTTACTAATTGGCTATTCAGATTCTGACTATGCAGGATGCAAATTAGATAGGAAAAGCACAACAGGACAATGCCAGTTTCTTGGCAACAGATTAATTTCTTGGTTTAGCAAGAAACAACAGACTGTATCAACCTCAACAGCTGAGGCTGAATACATTGCAGCTGGAAGTTGCTGTGCTCAAATCCTGTGGATGAGAAATCAATTACTTGATTATGGACTAACATTCTCAAATATTCCTATGTATTGTGATAATACTAGTGCTATTAAAATTGCAGAGAATCCAGTCCAACACTCCAGAACAAAGCACATTGATGTCAGGTATCACTTTATTAGAGAACATGTTGAAAATGGTACTGTGACACTTCACTATATTCCAACTGACAGACAGATTGCAGACATTTTAACAAAACCACTTGATGAGTCTACCTTTCTCAGACTGGTAGGTGAATTAGGTATGTTAAATATGTAAGTGATCAAAAATTGCAAGAAGCAAGGTATGTACTTTAATTATAGTCCCTGTCTTAACACACTGTGATTAATTGTTAGTGCAACATTTTGTTTGGTATTTTACCTTGACAGAGTCTAGTTTTTAGACTCTGACGAGTCTGTAGACTCTGAAAGTCAGTAGACTCTGAGAAAATTATCGCCTAGACTCTGAAACGGTTAAAATTCGCGCCTGCAGACTCTGTTTGCATTTAAAATGTTCAAATGACTTGAAATAGGCGGTAACAGTTATTTTTTGACCGGAGACAGGCTGTAGACTCGTGTGTATTGTATGCAACTTGAACAAAATAGAATTTTTCATACAATTTACTCACTTGTTTATTGCAATTGATTTCTAAGGCAAAAATATTCACAGAGCTTTTTACGAACCCTAGCTAAATTCTTCAAGCTTCTCCATCACTTTCAACTCAATAACTTTAATGGCTGCCGTTTCTACTGTCATGAGAGGACCCAAGGCGATTGCGTTCACATTTGGGGATTTCGAGTTCATGACCACAAATCATGTTGCTGCTCTTGGAGATAAGAAAGGGGTAGATGCTGACTATTACCCTGTGATGGATTTCTTGGAGCAATCCGAGCTACATTACATTCTCAAGGCATCACCAGTCATTCACATGGATGCTGTATCACAAGCATGGAGCACTGCAAAGGTAGTTGGTCCTTCTCAGGATCAACCAGGTAAAATAATGTTTACCTTTGGTTCGACTACATTTGATGTCACTGCAGATGTGCTTAATTCTGTGTTTAAACTGCCTGTTAAGTCTTCTTTTGATGAAATTGTATCTGATGATGACATTAAAAGCATGTTTAAGGCAATAGGTTATTCTGCTAGCTTAGATAACATGAGCAAGATAACTAGGCCTTACTTAAGGAAAGAATGGTCATTTTTCTTCGATCAAATTGCTAAGTGTTTTACTGGTAAGTGTAGTGGATTTGATGCTATTACTGCTATTACTTATCAAATTGGTCATAGTCTCCTATTTGATAGAATAATCAACATTGGTGATATGTTGCTCACTCAAATGGGAGCAAAATTAAATAATGTGCATGAGGGGAGAAAGAAAGTCTACTATCATAGATTTCTTATGATTCTCCTCGATCACTTCATTCCTGACATGTCAACCAAGTTGGCAGATGATTGCTATGTGCAGGCATACAAACAGCAAAGGAGGATATTCTCTGACATTAAGAGAATTGATGACAAGAAGAAGAGTCTACCTGCAATGACATATCCACAGGTAATGCAGGTAAAACTCTCATCCTACAAACCTTCTATCTACAATGCTTCATTTTCTGGTGGTGAAATGGTGCAGGAACAAGTAATGGAGAGTCCCCCTGCACCTACCCAAGTCACTCAATCCCCTTCAATTATACAATCTTCCAAACCAAAATCCAAAAAGAAACCAACCTCTGGTGTCTCTCAACAGGCACCAGTTGTAAAGAGGAGAAAATTGATTCAATCTAGGCTTATAGATGAGCACAGTGATGAGGAGCTCAATCCACTAGAGAAGCAAGTTGTTGAAGGACTTTCTTTGCTAAAGGAAGGTCATGATACACTTGATTCTAACCTTCAAGCCAAGTCTGTAGACTCTCAAAAGGCTACAGACTCTGAAAAACCTAGGGAAGCACCTCAGGATTCTCACATTGAGTCTCTTGAGAAATCTTTTGCTAAGAAGAACAGATGGTTAAGGAAGGCTTATTCTGCACACACACACACAAGCCTGTTATTATTATTAACCCTGTTTTGCAGGAAACAGATGCTCTCAAGGCTCCTGCAGAGCCAGACTCTGAAATCAAGAAAACACCTGAACCAGAGTCTAATGTTGAGTCAGAGTCTAGACTGCCTTTAGACTCTGATCATGACACATTTTAGGAAAGAATTCCATTGGATGCAGCCTCATGCCTAATTGATGAGATCATTACTCCAAGTGCTGAGGCACTGCTATTCTTATATCCTTTGGTGGAATCAGTTGAAGATCCAGAGCAATATCAGACTAAATCTTAAGTCTTGGATTTTCTTTCAACCTATGAAGCCCTAAGGAAGAGAATGGAACAGGAGCTACAAATGTCTGCACAGGATGTGGTCAAAAATCTCTACAGCTACCTATTCAACTCTTCATTCCAAGTGTAAGCAGCTGGGCTCATAGAAGGCGGAACTAATGAAGTTCTCAAAGCACTAGGTGTGCCAGACTCTGAACAGAAAATTACAAAGAAGCCTCAAAAGTTTAAGGTCCACAAAAGGAGAGCATCAGAGTCTGTTGCTGAGTTGGAAACTGAGATTGAGCAACCAGTTTTTAACTATGAAGCAATTTGGGATAATGGAGTTACCTACAGGACAACCATTCAATGGATCTCTCAAATTCAACCTCTGTCACGACAAGTGGCTGACTATCTTGTCCATAATATAGGTACAATTGCCAACAAATACATCTATCCAACCTACCAAAGTAGACTGGATCAATTCAAGGGCACGTATTTTCAAAGAGTAAGAAGGGAACTGCAGGACCTCTTCAATCTCACAGATGCCCAGGCAATCAATGCAATCCATCTCAGGGCCTTTCATCACAAGTTGGATGCATTTATTCTTGAAGAACAACAGGAGGTAGCAGGTGGTGCAAGGCAGTTGGAGGTTGGGACTAGTGCACCAGTGGTGACTAGTGATAAAGATGCTCAGTCTGCCTCACCCACACAAGAACCACCTAGTCAGAGGTTGGGTGATAGTGGGGAAGGGGAGTATGCTGTTGGGCCCTCCTTGACAACTCATCAATGAGCTGATGAGAACCCCAGTGATATGGGAGGACAGACTCTGATGGATGCTCATGAAGTGATTTCCCAATCTATTCTATCAGAGTCTATCCACCTTGAGGGGGAGTCTCATGCACCAACAATAAAAGATGATAACACTCAGACTCTGGCTTCTAATGAAGTCATACGGAAGTAGTCAGAGTCTAGAGTAGACCCTGAGACTGGAATACTGGAGCCAACATACTCTGAAAAGAGAGAAGATGCTAGTAAGGGTTCAGAATCTGTTGATGCTCACCCCTTGGTGGAAACCCCTAGCCTTCAGATATTTGAAGGGGTTCCCCTCCATCAAGGTGGTTCAGGTATTGAAGCACCATTTTCATCTCTCAACCCCTCTTCTGTAGGTTTATTGAGTGCACCCTCCACATTGAGTGACAAAATATATGAGAGGCTGGCACTGGACCAGGCAAAAGGAGAGGTAGATACGGCTGTAGAGAGCCTGAGTGAGATTGAGAAAGTGGGTGCCCAACCCCACTGTGAGCATGAGAGATTAGGGTATCCTGAACCTAGCTTTACTTATTGGGATCAAGATTTTCCAAAGAGTTGGTCCAATGAGTTGGAGCAGGGGATGGATGACAATTCACTATGTCTGATTGTGCAGATTGGCAAACAGGAGGAGGCTCTTGCTGCTCAGAAATCATTTACACAGAGACCACATCTTCATCTGGTGGATTCTCTAGCAAGGAGAGCAGATAGGGTCATGGAGACCTTGGTGGATAATCCTGTAATTACAACTGAGGCTGTATATTCGAAGTCTGAAGAACCACTCTTAATCATGCCTATAAGGGCTAGACTTCCAGAGTCTACAGTCTCTGATCACTCTCAGGAGGAGTCAGGGTCTATAGTCCTGTTTGCATTTTCGGAGTCTACACCACCACCAGAGTCTACACCTCCATTCACAAAGCTAGAGCCTGTTGCTGAGGAGTGCACTTCTGCAGATGATGATCATATTACTCCTTCTTTTATCTATTTTAATCAGGTGTTTCCTCAGTCTTGGGAGTCTGCACGACAAAGAGGCATCAATGATAAAGATTCTTTTGAGTGTATTTTGGATATTCATCTTTCTGAGAGACTTAAGGCTTTTCAGAAAAAATCTTTTCAACAGGAACATGGTTACTATCCTGGTGAAGAAGATCAAGTCTTAGATGGAGCTGTTAAAGCTGAGCTACCTGATGTTGCTGCTCAATTATCCAGTGTGGTCCAGGACATTTCTCATATTAAAAAAAAGCTCACTGGTGTTGATAATACAACTTCTCTGCTCAATACAAGATTTGACAGAATTCACTCCCTTCAATTATCCAAAGAGGTCGCTTTTAAAGATGCTCTAGCTGCTATCACTACCACTCAAGCCTCTCTTCAAACTACAGTTTCTGATTTGACCACTAAGGTTGATTCAGTTATTGCAGCCCAGGCAAATATCTCCACTGTTCTTGAGCAGATTCTTTTGGCTGTCACCAGTAATGATGATGTCAAAAAGGGGGAGAAGGTGAAGCAAGGTGAGTCCTCCAGGAGACATAAGGATGAGGGATGCAAGGATAAATCAAGGGGAGTTAAAAAGAGGAGAGATGGTGATGATGATGATAGTTCTCATGGTCCTAGGGGTCTTGATGATGTGCAACAAAAGCAATCAGGCGTATCAAGAACTCAAACACATCAATCAGGGACTAGACATGTGAAATCAGAGTCTAAGTCAGACTCTGATAAGCAAAGAAAGAAGTCAGACTCTGATCAAACTCAAGAACCTTCATACTAGAAGTGCAGTCAATCAAATCTGCAACTTAGAGCTAAAAAGAAGATAGGTCTTGGAGGATTTGAAGAATCTGACATTGACAGAACATCTACTCTAACCAGGGATCCTCAATCCTTGACAGATAGGCAGTTTGAGAAGATCACTCAGAAGCACTTAAATAAAGTAGTGTCTGCTCAAATTGTTTATAATGTTTTTCAAACAAAGATACAAGGAGGTCATGGAGGTACAGAAAAGGTGAAAAATGAGATGCTGGTTTACTTCTTAGAAGGTGGAAGTGTAAAATGGATTAGTCAGTCAAATTTTATCTTTTTCAAACAAGCTGATGAATTACAGTATATTAGATTCCTACTTCAAATTGCTTATGAAGTTAACAAGAGCAAAGAAGCTGTCACACACAAATGGTTCAAGGAGATTGATAGGAAGCTGATTTTGCACAGACAGGCAAATCGACAAATGGGCAAATTTTCTTTAAAATATGTTGATACTGAGGGAAATGATCAAGTCATGCCATTGGAAGAAAAACAGATTAAATTTCAAGAAGGTGTGGGTCATTACTTTGGGTTTCAGCCTATGAGTGGGAAAGTTAGTGTTCTGATGTTGAAGGACTTAAAAGATCAAGAAAGCAGTGCAAATGATCTTAGAGCAGCTTATTGTCAAATCAAATGCTCAAGTGAAGAAATGAAGAAATTAAAGAAATTTATTGGTGAGGCTCTGGCAATTGTTGAGGAAAATATGCTGAATTCATTTTTGAAGAATAATCCAGCCTTTGAAAAGATTAAATAAAAAGTAATTCTTTTTCCTTTATAATTCTTTTATACTGTTCTAGATTAATAGTTTTATTCTTTAGTTTTGACATCATCAAACCTTGATTTATGCTTACATTTTATAAAGCATAAATAGGGGGAGATTGTTAGGGATATATTCATTTGATGATGTACAAAATACTAGAACAGTGTCTAGATTAGTTTATCTGTAATAAGTTTTTCTAGTCTCTGAAATGTATAATCAGAGTCTAGATAGTCAATATTCATGTTATTTGTACTTGGAAGAATTTCTGTAGAAAATAAAACCAGAGTCTGGAAGGTGATCAGAGTCTATAGACTATCAGAGTCTACATGTGATCAGAGTCTGAAGATCATCAGAGTCTAAAGATTTCAGAGTCTATACAGTTGAGGATAAATTTGGAAGAAGATCACAGGAATGGAAAGTCTTCGAAGATCAAGATAAATATATTGCAGATATGCTATGGGAAAGAAAGAGAATTCTAGAAGGAAACTGTCAACTAATAATTAGGAATTCTATTCCTATTGTAATTTATCTTTCTGTTATTAGTTGATAGGCAGCTCTCTATATAAACTCTATGTAACCTAATTGTAAATGTGTGAAAGTCGAAGCATAATTATCTGAGTGAAATTTTATGAGAGCATAGAGATAGAGAGAGATGTTGTGATAAACACAGAGAAGCTGCTAGGGTTTGTGTACACTCTAGGAGAGTTTTGTATTCACAAATCAATAATACAAAACAGTACTTATTCATATTTTTGTATTTGAGTTTGTTCTTAATTTGATTTTAAATCGGGCAGAAAAGACATACAAGTATTCAACCCCCTCTTCTACTTGTACGACTGGGAAAACATGATCCATTTCTTGAGGCGCTGTTGTTGGACGTTGTCGAAGAACACGATTTTGGTACCTTTTGCAACATATAAATAATATAAATATGTCAATAATTGTTACCTTCTAAACACATAAATAATATGATCTTCTTCTGCTAGTAATTGCCCATCATCATTCATATATCGAGTTCCTTCTTTACCAAGATATTCAATTGGATATTGAAAAACTCCTAATTTTTTTGAATTATCATTATCAAATGCAACCTCGTGGCGTCATTTTTTGTTATGGACCAAGTCAGAGGCAAAGTAAAATGAACAAAAATTAACAATTTCATCTTCCATATATCGTTCGGCGATTGAACCCTCAACTCGTGCTTTATTTCCAACTTTTTGTTTTAACTTTCCTAATAAGCGCTCAATAGGATACATCCAATGCCAATAAGCAGGTTCTGTGAATCTACATTCTTTTGCTAAATGTATAACCAAGTGTTCCATCGAATCAAACCATGTTGGAGGGAAAATTGTTTCCAACAAACACAATGCTCTAATAACCGATTTTTTCATCATATCCAAATCTTTTATTACAAGAACGGATGAGCACACATCTTGAAAAAAAATTAAAATAGTAGTTATGGCATCCACATTAGGTTCTGGTAGAAGCTCACGAAGTGCAAGAGGCAATAACTTTTGGAGGAAAATATAACAATCATGCGACTTTAAACCAAAGAATTTGCGCTCGTCAACATTACAACAACAAGATATATTTGAAGAATAGTCGTCCAGAAGTTTTAGTGAGGTCATCCATTGAGCCAAAAGTTTGGTTTGTTTTCTAGTAAGAGAGAACGGTGCTTTAGGTTTTTTGCCATCTTCCGAAATTCACAAATGAGGCAACATATTAAAGTGTTTGCAATCCAATCGGGCTTTTTTGTGATTCTTTAACTTTGCGGCATTTACAACGGTGAAAAATATATTTTTAAACACATTTTTTTCCGTATACATGATATCAATAGAATATCGCAAAGTATGGATGACCAATAAGGTAGTTTATAAAATAATGGAACATAAGTCCAATGGTGCTCAACCCCATAGCCGGGACTCCTTAACTTGGCAGTAGTCTTTCCAGGTGGTGGAAAGATTAAACAGTCCAGTAAATTCTTCAAGTAATCCCCACACAAACGACCACGCCACAATTTATTTTTAGTACTATCAAACACATTACTTTTTTTTACGTAATGGATCATTTGGGTCAAGAAATATTTAATTTATGCCATGCCAACAACATTTACCAGAATGTTTTAATTGAAAACCTTGTACACTTCCATGACACACCAGACATCCCATTTTTCCTTTACTCGACCAACCACTTATCATACTCATAGCGGGAAAGTCATTAATAGTTCACATAAGTGTCGCTCTCATTGTAAAATTTTGTTTGGTAGATTGATCATATATTTCTACTCCGGTACACCATAATATCTTCAATTCATCAATGAGAGGCCTTAGATATACGTTAATATCTTTGTTAACATTATCTGGACCCGACACTATATTAGTCATAAATATATACGGCTTTTCATACACATCGAAGGCGGGAGATTATAAATGATAATTATTATGGGCCACCTACTATATATTTTTTCCATTTTACCAAATGGGTTGAAACCATCCGTCACAAAACCAAGCCTCACATTATGAACCTCTTCGGCAAATGATGGGAATCGGAGGTCAAAAATTTTTCATTCGTCTCTGTCAGCGGGATGACTAATTTTTCCCTCGTTGATTTCTCGATTTTTGTACCATCTCATATGTTCGGATGTATGTGCCGACATATACAAGCGTTGTAGTCAAGAAATTAAAGGAAAATGTCTTTAAAAAAATTTGGGTATCTTTTTACCATTTTTCTTTACTACGTCTTTGTAACGATTACAACCACATATATCGCATACAATCTTATCTTTGTCATCTCCGTTGAATAACATATAATCATTCTCACATGCATCAATTTTTTTATATTCAACCCTCAAACACTTCATAACCTTTTTCATATGATAATAAGATTCGGGTAAACTGTGTTGTTTTGGTAACACATCCATAATAAGTTTAATTAAACTATTAAAAGCTTTATCGCTAAAATGAGCATCATTTTTGAATTCTAGTAGTTTAGAGGTAAAACTTATTCTTGTATATTTTGTATTTCTGGGATAGATGGCAACTCCATTTTCAACAGTCGCCTTATACAAATTTTTAGCGCTATCATTTGGAGCTTCTTCTACATTACTAGTACATGTGGTGTCATAAAAATCATAATTTTTACCCGCAAAATCATGTAACATCGCATTAAAATCTACCGGTTGTTTTACCCTTGAAGATTCTATATGATGACGAGAATGTGATTATCAATTCTCTTCCCTTCGAACAACTTCACCGTGCGAAGTCCAAACCGTATAACCATCACTCATCCCAATCGAGATTAAATGAAATTTAATTTCATCAATTGGCAACCAATTCAAATTTTTACAGTTTTTGCAAGGACATTTTGTCTTATCTCCCTCCATTCCATTTTTACTTACAAAATCTAAAAAATATTTTACACCATATTTATATTCGGTAGTTAGAGAAATTTTATCACTTTGTAATCGTTTATATATCCAACTTTGATCATTGTTTGCTATCTACATAAATATATATTATAAACAATAATTTAGCATACAAACAAAACATTAAAAGATCAAACAATAATTATAAATATACATGCATTTATATAGAATTATGAACGCAATATACATACATATATATATATATACTATAAAAGATATATTCAAAGTGAAATCTTACATTATATATATATATATATATATATATATATATATATATATATTCCTTGATCTTCCTCTTCTTGATTTCCACTACTCTTCTTCTTCTTCTTCTTTGTGTTCTTCAACTTTTTAACTCAACTTTACTTTTTTTTTTAAATGAAAGCTTACACTTCTAATTAAAAAAAAAGTAACTCTTAAAACTGACCGCCAGGCGGTCGGTTATAGTGTCAACAGCAAAACGGCATCATTTTATCTATAACCGTACAAAAACTTTAATTTAAATTATTTTTATAATATTTTCCGTACGCACTAAAACCGACCACGCCGCAGCGGTCGGTTTTACTATTCCATGTCAGAGTCAAAACCGACCGTTTGACATCGATCGATTTAGTTTTCTGCCACGTCATCAAAACGACATTGTTTTTTTTCTTTGCAAAATACATAACCGACCTCTCATCTTTTTGTCGGTCGATTTTAGCCGGTCAGTTTTAGCTTTTTCCCTTGTAGTGATTATAAATAAGTGAAATGTTCCCTAGAGTTGCTCTAATATGTTAATAATCCTTTTTTTTGTCAATGGTCAAGATTAATAACCCTATTTTCAAGCACACATATTGTCTTTTTTCCCGAATAAGAAATAATTGATGGTAAGAGCACTTTATGCTTAAAAATATTCTGTTAGTTATAATATTTCTCATAACTTGTAAGTAGAGCAGAACCCCCGAAAAGTGTATAGATAGGGGAAGAAACTTAAAATATTTTATGAGGATTTTAAGATATACTCTTCCGTCTTTATTTAGATTTTCACTTTATTTTTAACACAGTTAAAATGATTATTATAATTTAAAAATAATATATAATTGAAAAAAAAATTATATTATTGAAAAATATATATAATCTACTTTAAAATGTATTTTTTTACTTTTTAAAATTATAAAAGAACAATTTTTAATTTACAGTCAAATATTAATCAATTTAACTCCTAAAAAGTCAAAATGCACATATAAATAGGGACGAAAGGAGTAATAAGAAAATACATTTAATTTATTGTTTTTCTTAAACCACATTAAATTTATTGTTAGATTAATTTCAGAACTTGTGAAAATTATTTTAAATTGTTAATCAAAACTTGGGAAGATCCAGGCCAATTTTTTATTTATAAAAATATGAAAAGAAATAATTTTCAATTGTTAATCAGGTTAATATGATTATAATTTCTAAATAGTCAAAATACATAAATTTGAGTGGAATGGTGAGCTATATTAAGTAATTTTTATCCTATTTTGTGAAGTACGGGAATTTTTTGAAAAAAGTATATTTGTAAATAAGTGAAATAGAATATAGTTTTTATAATCAAATAAGTATTTTTGGAAGAAAAGTAGCGGATAGGATCAAATGATACAAAAACAAAAATCGAAAAAATTAATGGTATATTTTTCTTTTAATTTTAAGAATTGAGGTATATAAATGAAGATACTTTAAGGTGTGATAGGTTAATATCCCTATTTTCCAAACTCGCATGTTTTTTTCCCTATTAGGGAATACTCGGTGGTAACTAGGAGTACTTTATGCTTAAAAATATTCTTTTATTTATAATATTTCTAATAATAGAATCATATTGAAATGTTGAATTAATACAAGGCTTTCCGTACAAGACAAGTTTGATGTGTGTTCCTTTGGTTTTTAAATTTTCCCTCACAAAATAGCCATAGTTATTTCAATCTAGCAACTTCTAAATTAAAAGATCTACCGTGTAAAATAAAAACACAAATCATGCACCACGGTTAAAAATAAGCTGCAACAAAAACTTCAAGTTAGGATGCCTCTTTAATGCATATCATCACCCACTCACTAGACCTACTTATCTGGCTACCTTATATATATATATATATATATATATATATATATATATATATATATATATATATATATATATATATATATATCCTATTAGTATATAGTTAGTACAAGCCCTTGTATATATTTTGCAAAGTTGTCAAACATTGATACAGGCACAAACATATGCAATCTCGATTGAACCTGGCCTGTCACCACATAATTGTCTGCGTAACAAGTGTTCCGCCAACATCACACTTTTTGACATGGGAAGGTTAAACTGGCCTCCTCTCCACGTGCAATTCTCTCATCTCTCTACTTACACAGTTACACACACATCTTTATGGGAGAGAAAGTTAGATAGTAGATATTGCTAAAGTCCTGCACATTTGGGATGAGTGAGCAATTAAAGTAGGGCTGCAAATTAACAGAGCTGTTCGTGAACAAAACTCGAGCTCGGCTCGTTTAAGTGAGCTCAACTCTGTTCGTTTATTAAAAGAACATGATCTTGAACATAAAAATCCGCTCGGTTAGTAAACGAACCCGAGCCGAGCTTTATGCCTGTTCGGCTCGAGCTCGGCTCGTTTAGCTCGGGATCGGCTCGAGTTCGGCTCGAACTCGTCTAGCTCGGCTCGCATAAAATTTATATATATTATAAATAAAAAAATATTATGAATAATTTAAATATTTATATCATATTTAATATATTAATGTTTATATGAAATTATTCATATTATATATATATTGTTAATGTTTATTCATATTTAATATATTAATGTTTATATATACCGCCTAAAATATTTATAGTTTGATTATATATTTGTGTAAATTGTGAATCTGTGATGTACTGATGTGTCTTAATTCTTGAACATTTTATTTTTAAAATCTCTAAATATAATAATTAACACAAATTCAAATTTTATATTATGTTTTTATTATGATGTGTATAAATATATACACACACGCATATATTATAATGTATTTACATTTGATTATTTGAATCATATTTAATATATTAATTTTTATGTGACTATATATATATATATAACACACATAATTTTATAATCTTTTAATTTTCTTAAATTGATTACAATCTCATTTTAGAAAATGAATATCAATTTTATTTAATTTGTCAAAATTAAAAAATTGATTAAACCATGCCATTTTTCTCACAAGTCACAACACAAATATGAAATTTAGAATTCAACATTAAGAATTTAAAAAAACAACTTATGACCTATTCAACTTCGATCACATAGAGAAATTGACCATAATTAAATATGTTACATTTGTATTATTATACATAATATATATATATATATATATATATATATATATATATATATATATTTATATAGATATAGATATTAATAAATATAATACATTAAATTTGGGAATATCATTAAATTAAATATATCTCGACATCTGTACGGTTGGATCATCGAGAAATATTTTTAAAAAAATGGAAAGAACAATTCGTGACAAAACACTAGTTACGAATTGTAGTCAATATAGTAGTGATATACTAAGATCTCCAACCAAATTAATTTTTTATTTTTTAAAAATTTGGAAATATCATTATATTATATATATCTTGACATCCGTACGGTTAGATTATCGAGAAATATTTTAAAAGAATAGAAACAACAATTCGTGACAATGCACTAGTTACGAGTACTAGTCAATATAGTAGTGATATACTAAGATCTCCAACCAAATTAATTTTTTATTTTTTTAAAATTTGGGGATATCATTATATTATATATATCTTGACATTCATATGTTTGGATTGTCGAGAAATATTTTTAGAAAAATAGAAACAACAATTCATGACAAAACACTAGTTACGAGTACCAGTCAAGTAGTCAATATAGTAATGATATACTAGAATCTTCAACCAAATTAATTTTTTATTTTTTTAAAATTTGGGAATATCATTATATTATGTATATCTTGACATCCGTACGGTTGGATCGTCGAGAAATATTTCTTAAAAAATAGAAACAACAATCCATAAAAGTTATTTTTATTAATTAGACTTAATTGAGTAAAAAATATTTATTTTGTTAGCGAACAACTTGATTCGGCTCGGACTCGGTTCGAATTCAACTCGACTCGGACCCGACTCGATTTGTTCGCGAAAAACTCGTGTTCGGTTCGTTTATTAGGAAACTCGGCTCGACTCGGTTCGTTTAAAAAAAAAGTCAAACTCGGCTCGGCTCGGGCAAAACTCGGCTCGGCTCGGGCAAAACTCGGCTCGACTCTGTTCGTTTGCAGCCCTAAATTAAAGAGTGCATTGATAATATTTGTTTGAAATATAATATAAACTAGTTTTACAACAGTGTAAGCTACAGATTAATTTTAAAATCGAATTATATTTGTATATTATTTTAATTTATTACTTTCTAAATTTGATGTGTAGTTCGATAATTTGCATCTATATGTATACACCTATATTATATGTTACTTATATATTAAATTATTCATGAATGTACTCATAATTTTTTAATTATTAATTATGAAATGATGCTCTAAATATAGATACATAGATGGCTGGCAAGATTCTACGAGACATATTCAACATATGTTTTATATTTTAGTTTTTATTACATTTCTAAACATATATCTTGTAACTTTTTCTCCTATTCTCTATATTATTATTTTATAAAATATATTACAAATATTTTTCAATCATCATTAATATATATTAATTCACAATTGCATAGAGTTATTAATTATATAATGTGCAAGGTTCAAGATATATTAATTTGCACCTCGTTTGCTCTAAACTGCGTTAAGCACTTTTTATAAAAAAATCTCAATGTATGTTGCACATGTATAAACACATCTCAAATGGATAACATTAAAATAGTGTTATTTTGACATTATTTTAACTGTTAAAATTACATAATTTACAAAATCAATTTCAAGGACAGTTACACTATATTCTAAGAAATTTTTTATTTATGAAATAAAATATTCTTCTTCTTACATAAAAATAACTTTTTTTAACAAATCATTTATTAATATATAAACTTACAAAAACACTTTCTAATATATGATTCTATAATTATGATTTATCAAACATAATTAAAGCTAAAAATTACAATTTTTTGATAAAAATAGGAATTATGAAGTGAGTTTCTAACTTATTACACAAAGTCACAAATAGACATTTTTCAATCAAAAACAGTTTAAGTGTTCGGCTTAAAACTTAGTCAAACAGACTCTTAATATCTGCGTGGCATAGAAGTGGGGTGAAAGAAAAGTGGGAAGTGTCCTCGACATTGGGATGCAATAATCCCTTCGGGAAAGAGGACAATATATCACATCCTCACACTCCATGTGCAAGAAATAGCAGGAACTATTATTAGAACAAGATTACCTGATAGTTTGCAAAGTACTGTACGTATAATAGTATTGTCAGAGGGTGCAGGCAGAGTAGCTTAGTATTGTTTTAGAGTAAGAAACAGTATTTTGCTTCCTGTTTTTCTTGGAGATGATATAATATATTAAATATTATTACAAGAATATTATTAAAAGAATAAAAATAAATATAAATTCAAAATTAAAACAAATGAAAAATTTTTAAACCGCATATAAAACTAGTACTGTGTATACAAAAGAACAAGTACACTAGTTTCGGTTCTCGTCTGAACCTGAGCCTCTCCATATACACATTTACAATTGTTCTAGTACACTGATTCAAACCACATTATATATATGCATCCTTTGTAATCTCGTGGACACCATCAGTTCTGTACAGCCTAAAGAAGTCGTCTAAATTTTTTGACGAAAACAAGTGTCTAAACTACATTACGCCTGAAATAAGCGACAACAAAAGTACGAAGAGTTGAGAGCCCGGACAAAGAAAATTGAGGAAAAGTGCCAACTAGCTGAACCCATAGGCCAGTGTTATAATGCAGCCATTGTTCTTGCAGCTTCTCGTTTCATCTCTGCAGCTTTGCCACTACCTCGAAAATACATGTAGACTTGCTGCACCAGGAATTAACACGAAGGCATATACGTAAGGGAAAATACAGAAATTCAAGCGTGTGAAATGGAGGCAGTGGAGAAAAACATAACAAAACAAGTGAAGGATCAAGGATGTGGACCTGAATAACCCAGATGCTCATCAGTGATTCTATGGCAAAAAATGCACATCCAACAAAATAAAACATCTGCAATTACTAAACGGATTATCAACCTCATTTTTATAATTGTATGTAAACCTGTAACACTACTAAAGAAAAGAGTGCAGTGACCTGTTCTTCACCTACTATTATCAATTCAACCATAGACTCGTTCTTTTTCTGCTTAATCTGTTTCTATTATCCGGATCTAATAATTATAATTATTCAAAAGAATTAGCCTTGGATTTAGAGAAATCTGTTTCAATGACAAATGTAAATAAGAACGTGTAGAATCTTTTGATGGCCTACATATTAAAGAACTACGTAACACAGGTTATGGTTAGAGCATCCAAACATAGTCATACATTAACTTACCCCAACCAGAGTATTATCATTTGACATATCAAGCGCTGGCAAGATTCCTCTGCGGAAAAACACAAAAGAAAATTATTAGTCATACAATGTAATACAAAATAAATCTCACTGACGAATAAATTTCCCAATGACTTGCTTTCATTTAAAGATATATACTGATTAGTAAAGGTCAGGAAAAACCATCACAATGATAACATGTCCTCTAATGATTCCGTAGATAAAATTTTGAAGTTAAGAATTGATACGGTCAAGAAAACTTACGTGAGAGATCTTCCGTCGAAAAATATTGGAGGAGCAATTGTAGCCAAACAACAGAACCCAATATGGAACTGCGCGGTGAAACAGAATAAGCAAAACCTCCAAAACAAAGATGGCATTTGAACTAAAAGGAGAAAAGTGCTTACTACGTAAGCGAAGAAGAAAATCCCAAACTTTAGAGCACTCTCAGTTCTGTCAAAACAATGACAAAAAAGAGTAAGCAATCAAATCTTACTCAATATCAATGAAAGAAGAGAACAACATTTTTTTCACAATCTCGATATAAGATTACTCTGAAGTCTGAACAGTCTCAAGTCACAAAAAATTTCTAATGTTAAAAATATTCATTGTCAATACATAGGAAATTGTTATTCATTGGCTTAATGATGAAAATAACAAAATTAACTGAAAGAACTGTGTTCAAGTCTGGTAATTCAAATTCCACAGGTATAATTAATATATCCTTGTCGGCTATCGCTTGCCAAGCCAAAAATGCGGAGTCAAATTAGAAAACTAATACCCTCAAACTTATGATTATACATATCGATCATTTATACCTCATAGCACGATAAAGAGGTCGATACCAAAACACGTAAGATCCAGGAACTCCTGATATCATGTAGATAATGGCAAGTAACCAGATTTTGGGACCTGAAATAGTAAATAAGTTGGAAAAGTATTCATTATAGTGATGTGTCACCAGCTGAGTTCAATAAAAATTAATATGATACCTCCCCCATTGATCCATGCAGCAGTAACCGCAACAAAGTTCCATACAAGGCAAAAAATCAAACCTGCATGTAATGTATATGGAACATTTATGCACCATAAACTTACTGAATATTTACAATAAATTTAGTAGGAATGAGATGCATTAGTTAATAAAACGGGAAGGAGACAGGAAATGCATGAAAATTCGGATATTTCACTATAGAAATAAAACAGCAACTTTAAATCCTATCCAGAGGATATGGTATAGGCTAGTATCTAATTTTATTATCATAACTCAAAAACTTTTCAGGATTTGGAGTACAGAAATTAATTTCTGTTGAATAAACTAAACTCTTGAGTTTCAGTAATATGTGAGAATACATTAAGTGTGATTCAAAGAACTGAAAAAATGTATCTGATTTGATTCACGTATGATGGTGTATTCTCCTATTATAAAAGGATAAATTTGTATTATTATTTTTAAGAAGAAAAAGACATAACAGAAAAATACACAGAGAAACAGTTCTGTTTTGATTCCTTGTTCCGTTTTGTGCCTCTTGTACTGAAATTATACTAAAATCTTATACACAAAACTCAACAAATTGGCATCAAAGCCTACCAAGAATGAGTAACTTTCTTACTATTCCAAAGCTTACCAAGGAAAACTATGGACACTGGTGTATTCACATGAAAGCTTTGCTCAGCTCACAGGAGGCATGGAAAATTGTAGAAAAGGGCTACGAGGAACCAGAGAATGAAGGAGCTTTGAATCAGGCTCAGAAGAACGCTCTAGCAAAGGCTCGAAAACAAGATCAACAAGCTTTGTCTATTTTACACATGGGCTTAGATGAAGCCATGTTTGAAAAGGTTGCATCTGCAACAAAAGCAAAGGAAGCCTGGGAGATTCTTCAGAATAATTTTACAGGAGTTGACAAAGTAAAAAAGGTACGATTACAAATTCTACGAGGAGAATTTGAAATATTGCATATGAAAGAAACGGAATCAGTCCCAGATTATTTCACAAGGGTTTCCTCTGTTGTAAACCAAATGAAGAATTATGGAGAAAAAATTGAAGATGCTCGTGTCAATGAAAAGATACTAAGATCTTTGAATACAAAATTGCAACTTGTTGGCATCTCCATTGAAGAATCAAATGATATAGAAACAATGATCGTGGATCAACTTATGGGATCTTTGCAAGCATATTCAGAAAGATTGTTAAAGAAGGAAGAAACAGAGTCTCAAGTGCTGAAAACTAATGTCTCTGTTGAAGACAAAGATAAGGTGTTGTACACACAATACACTAGAGGAAGAGGACGTGGACGTGCAAATCAGAGTTTCAATCGAGGCAGAGGACGTGGGCATGTAAGCAACAGATTTGAAGAAAAGGTGCAGACAAATCAACAAAATTGGCGCGGATAAGGATGTAGTCATGGTAGAAGTGGAAGATCAACCCCTGGCAGAGGTAGCAGATCAAATGAATGTTACAATTGTAAAAAATTTGGACACTTTGCCAAAGATTGCTGGGTTTAACAAAAAGGTTGAGGAAAAGACAAATTTAGCCAAAACGGAGGAGCAATAAGATAATGGTGTTCTGCTAATGGCCTATAAAGATATGATTCTAGAAGATGATATTATTTGGTATTTTGATAGCGGTGCCAGCAACCAAATGTCTGGACTCAAGCATCTCTTTACTAATTTAAAAGAAATAGATTATGGATTCATGTCTTTTGGAGACGCATCAAAGATTGAAGTCAAAGGAAAGGGTGAAATATGCTTTTATAGAAAGAATGGCAGACAAGGAAGAATTGAAGATATCTATTATGTTTCGGACATGAAGAACAATATTCTTAGCCATGGACAACTACTTGAAAAAGGGTACTCAATTTTCATGGAAGATAAAGTCATGTTCTTAAAGGACAAAAATGGCAGGACGGTAGCTCATATAGAAATGTCTCAAAATCGGATGTTCAAATTAAACTTGAGAAATACACAGGAGACATGTATGCAAGTGAAGTAAGAGGATAAAGCATCTTTATAGCACAGGCGATTCGGACATTTACACTATGGTGGTTTGAAAGAGCTAGCAAATAAAGGAATGGTTCATGGAATAACAAGCATGCATTATATAGGAAGCTTTTGTGAAGAATGCGTGTTCGGAAAACAAACAAGAAATTCATTCCAGAATAAGGCGATATATCGTGCTCCAAAGCCTCTCGAACTGGTGCATACGGATATATGTGATCCTATTACACCTCAGTTATATAGTGTCAAGAGGTATTTCATCACTTTTATTGATGATTATTCTCGAAGGACATGGGTTTATTTTTTTAATGAAAAATCTGAGGTGTTAAAAGTATTCAAGAAATTCAAAGTGTTGGTAGAAAAAAGGCTGGAATGCATATCAAGGGATTGCATTTAGATAGAGGTGGAGAATATACATCAAATGCTTTTATGGAACACTGTGAAGAACAAGGCATTAGAAGATTTTTAACTGCTCCATATTCACCACAGTAGAATGACGTGGCTGAAAGGAAAAATCGGACTATCTTAGACATGGTTCGATCGATGTTAAAGAGCAAAGGACTACTAAAAGAATTATGGGCAGAAGTTGTGCAGTATATTGTTTACGTTCAAAATTGTTGTCCACGTTCAAACTTAGGAAATAAAACACCTCAAGAACTATAGAGTGGAAGGAAGCCTATTGTATCACACCTAAATTAAAGGTCTTTGGGAGTGTGGATATTCACATATACCAGATCAAAGAAGAACAAAGTTTGATGACAAGAGCATGAAGTATATTGTTAATCAAGATGAGTGTTGCAGAAGGGGGGATTGAATGCAACTCGATTAATTATTACAGATTCTTGCTAACAACATCAATAATAATAATTAATGAGTTAGAGATGCAAATCAACTAAGCAGATAAAATGACAAAGTGTTTAAACTTCAAAAATTAATTTTATTAATTTTTGTTTTGCTATAACTGTCTGAAAAATAATTTCAGCTTCGATAAAATACAATAGAAATGAATTTGTTAATATTTTTATGCTTAAGAAAATTCTAGCTCAGTTGCAAAAGGGAAAGTATTTGTGATATATGTGTATTTATACTGAAACACGTATCTCACTTACAAGAGTACTTTTCCTTGTTCCTAGAACAAAACTTGAAATAGAAATTTTACTTTTTCCATTCAAATTTGTCTTCATTTCATTTGTAGATAAAGTAGCTCTGAGATATGCAGAAATCTTTGACTCTTTAAGCACACTTTACATTTTTCTTGAATTTTCCCAAATTGCAGTTGTAGACTTGACAGACTAGATAGTAATGTCAAAATCATTCCTTATATTTTCACTATCTAGTCTGCTACCTGAAACAGACTGTCAGCTTCACTAAAAGTTTATTGTCAACTTTTAACTTCCATTTGATGACAGTATTTTTGGCTCCGCATACTTTATTGTCAAGCTTGATAGTCTTCTAAAACATGTTGTCTTACAAAGCTGTTGTCAACTATCCCTGCTAATGTTGTTGTCAACTATCCCCGCCAAAGTTGTTGTTAGTAAAACTTGTGGTCTTCAAATCTTCATTCTCCTTCAAGTTTACTGTAAATGGAATAGTTGTTGTCAGTAATACTTGTTGTCTTCAAATCTTCATTCTCCGCCAAGTTTATTGTCAGTGGAATAGTTGTTGTCGTTTGTTCCTTTGTGTTTTCACTTGAATATGTTGTCGTAGATTTCAGTTGTAGAATGTTACTATCAAAATTTTGACCCATGTTTTGCCTAAACACTTTGTGAACTTCTAATTCATGGATCATGTTATTGTATTTGTACAAGACAGTAACTATTGAGACTTACTGTCACCTACATGGATTTTAAACATACTGTTACAAGTGACAATTAAACATACTATCAAGATACATATGATAGTACATTTTATTTAATTAATTTCTAATTAATCTAAGTAACTTCTAGTTGATTAAAATGTTAACACCACAATCTCTAACATATATTTTCATCGGGTATGATGAGAAAACAAAAGCTTACAGACTTTTTGACCCGGTTACTATGAAGGTGGATGTAAGTTGAGATGTGCAAATACAAGAAGATGATGCATGAAACTGGAGTAAAGCACCAGAAAAAGAAACAAATGAAGGTGCTTTTCCAATTTCTAAAATCTCACCAACAATTTTTGATGCACCAGAAGATGATGAAATAAATGGGGATAAGCCCCAAAATCCTAGAATGAGAAGTTTGCAAGACATATATCAAACAACAGATGAGGTGCACCTGGTGTGTTTGGTGACATATGCAGAAAATATAAATTTTGAAGAAGCAGTGACAGACAAAAGTGGAAGGCCGTAATGGATGAATAAATCAAAACAATTGAAAAGAACAAAACTTGGAAACTAGTGAAACCTCCAGAAGGTTGTAAGCCTATCGATGTTAAATGGGTTTATAAGAAGAAGGTGAATGCTCAATGAGAAATAGAAAGATATAAGGCGCGGTTAGTTGCAAAGGGCTACCGACAAAAGGATGGAATAGACTATGATGAAGTTTTCGCACCCGTTGCCAGAATGGAGCCAATACGACTTCTAATTTCTCAAGCAGCTCAATGCAAGTGGCCTAATTACCAGATGAACGTGAAATCTGCTTTTTTAAATGGCATGCTCGAAGAAGAAGTGTATGTGAGTCAACCTCCTGGATATGTAAAAGCAGGAAAAGAAAGAATGGGGTTAAAATTGTATAAGGCATTATACGGTTTAAAACAGGCGCCTTGAGCATGGAACACCCGCATTGACACCTACTTCAAGAAGAACAGATTCATACAATGTCCTTTTGAATCTACTTTGTATGTCAAAGAAAGGCAATGTAATTTATTACTTGTTGCACTTTATGTTGATGACCTAATTTTTATGGGGAACAATGAAGACATGATTAAAGATTTTAAAAAGGAGATGACTCAAGAGTTTGATATGACAGATTTGGGCTTAATGATATATTTTCTTGGTATTGAAGTGTAAATAATTCAGGCATTTTTATATCTCAAGAAGCATATGTTAATAATATCTTAAAGAAATTCAGAATGGAGCATTGCAATCCAGTAGCAACACCCATAGAACTGGGCATAAAGCTTTCTGAATTCGAGGGAGGAGCTTCGGTGGAAGCAAATTTATATCAAAGTTTGGTTTGGAGCTTGAGATATCTTACATGCACAAGACATGACATTGCGTATAGTGTTGGGATAGTAAGCAGATTCATGGAGGAACCAAAACAATTACTTTGGAAAGCGATAAAAAGGATTTTGTGATATATTCGAGGAACAAAATTATTGGGATTGTTTTATTCTAGAACAGCGGAGTAGGAATTACTGGGATATTCTTATAGTGATTGGTGTGGAGACGTGGATGATCGTAAAAGTACGTCTGGATACTTATTTTTTATGGGAGACACAACATTTACGTAGTATTCTAAGAAACGACCTATAGTTTCATTATCAACTTATGAGGCAGAATATGTGGCAACCGCTTATTGTGTTTGTCATGCTATATGGATAAGAAGGTTACTTTGTGAATTAAGGATCCCACAATAAAGATCAACTGAAATTCAAATTGATAACAAATCTGCAATTGAGCTTGTCAAGAATCCAGTGCATCACGAAAGGAGCAAACACGTTGATGTTTGATTTCATTTTATTCGGGAGCATGTAAAGGAAAAGAATGTGTATTTACGCCATGTTGTTAGTCGTGACCGATAGCAGATGTGCTCACTAAACCACTGTCCAAAACTCTGCTTGATACTTACAAAAAGTTGATGGGCATGAAGGATCGAAAAGAGTTAGTTTAAGGGAGGAATATGATGAATAAACTAAACTCTTGAGTTTTAGGAATATGTGAGAATACATTAAGTGTGATTCATAGAACTGAAAAAATGTATCTGATTTGATACATGTATGATGGTCTGTATTCTCCTTTTATAAAGGAGAAGTTTGTATTATTATTTTTAAGAAGAAAAAGACATAACAGAAAAATACACAAAGAAACAGTTTTGTTTTGATTCCTTGTTCCATTATGTGTCTCTTGTACTAAAATTATACTAAAATCTTATACACAAAACTCAACAATTTCTACAAGATGGATGAATGACGATATAATGTGACAGTCTAACCGAGCATATTACTAACGGGTTAAATATCAATCAGGTCACTGATTGCGTCCAGATGTATCAAATAGGTGACTGATTGCAAATTTGACTCATTTTGGTCACTGATTGCACAATCTGACTCATTTTGGTCACTGATTGCACAATTTGACTCATTTCAGTTTTCCGGCCACCTGAAAATTTTCTGACGAAAAAAAATATGCACAAAAAAATCCGAAAAAAATTTATATGTAGTAAAACACCCCGACTTTAAATCTCCTAAACTCAGAATTATCGAAAGGAAATTCAAAACTGAAAATCAAAATTAAATAAATCTTGACCCAAATTTATTTAATTTTGATTTTCAGTTTTGAATTTCCTTTCGATAATTCTGAGTTTAGGAGATTTAAAGTCGGGGTGTTTTACTACATATAAATTTTTTTTAGATTTTTTTGTGCATATTTTTTTTCGTCGAAAAATTTTCAGGTAAACGGAAAACTGAAATGAGTCCAATTGTGCAATCAGTGACCAAAATGAGTCAAATTGTGCAATCAGTAACCAAAATGAGTCAAATTTGCAATCAGTCATCTATTTGATACATATGTACGCAATCAGTGACATGATTGATATTTAACCCTATTACTGACATAAAAACAAATCACCTTCTTGTAAATATGCCCAAGCCTTGTAACAATATCACCGCTTAAATCCCCAATATAATATACTCATATTTATTCTATGAAGGAACAAGTGGAAGTGTGTATATAATTTATATATGAACAAGTACCAGAGAATTTGCACAACTTTACATTAGATGATCTGATCAATTAAGCTTACCTAACCATGTTGTGAACGCAACATACTGCAACTTCCGCAAATGAATCGGAATCTCATTTGCAATATCATGATGAATGATGGGAAATAATGGAGGCCAATTTTTCTCCTCAATAACAATTCCAGCTGTAAAAGCAAAAAAGAACAGGAAAAGTTTATAGCCAAAATTTTAAACTCCAAAAGAATGAACAACCACCAATAGAACTACCTCTAGCTATAGCATCCTCTCTCCTCTTCAACTCCTGCATTGCGGAATAACAAAAATATCATCATAATAATTAATATTTGAACAACAAGCAAAACACAATATAACAAGTGTAAGTCGAGCACACTTAGGGCATTACTAAGGTTTCCTTGGAAGAAATCTACAGGAATCGTACAGACTACAATTATGACTTCCAATAAATTTGCATTTTCTTGAACTATTATATCAGTGGCCGGCTAGAGTTTATATATGGATGCACTACTAGTAAGATAATTAGATAGAACTCATCTGAATGAAAAAAACGGAACAATACTCAACACTGGACGAAAAGCTAAACCGCTTTATCACCAGAACCAAAATGACTACACAAATTCGATTTCTCTTTTACAGGAAAAAGAAAATTAAAACACACACCTGTTCCCTCCTTTTCAGTTCATTTTCTTTTGCTTGAAGTTCCATCTCCTTCTTCCTCAAGTCCTACACATCAGAATCGGACTCTTGTTTATACAAACTAAATACATCACAAAATTTTACTATGGAACCGATAAATTGAAGATATTTAAAATACGTACCTTGGAACTATCGAGAGAAATATTAACTGTTGCATCACTATAATTGGCAGGTTCTGGAGAAAGTTGTCTTAGCCTTGAATTTGTTGAGGGAGCTCTCTGCAATTTTCAAAGAAACTTACAAATAATAAGGGTTCTTTTAAAATTTAGGCCCCAAAGTAAAATCATAGACGCCTGACACTGAAAATTTGCTAAGAGTATTAGAGCAAGGAAACAGCGTCATAACAAAGACATTCAGATTTAACGAGAGAACTGTGCCCTAGCTAATTGATAATTTTGTAAGTTTGAGAATCAAAGACAAGTAATGAAGAACAAAGAGATGACAATATATTTACAAAACTGATTTTACTCAAAACCGCTACATTGTTTGTTCTCAATTAAGTCACACACACTAATCACTAATTAAATACATATTGAACTGATCCATGCACCAATCACTTTCTAATCATAGAGATGCAACGCATCTCAAATCCTTACGTTGAACAAGATTATCCAGGTTTAACATTCGAACACGACCATCAATCTTTTAAAAATAACTTTGCAAGTTGGCTGGTGATTAACCTAAAGATAAAGTGTAAACTTTAGCATTTATCTTAGTATAACAATATTCGAAATTAATATATTTTCAAGATTTGTTATATAGCATGTTCTGAGGGCATCCCTGCAACTGAACCAGGGCGGCCGGCCGGCCTTGGGCAAGATTAATTTCCAGAACCTAATCTATATATACTCTATATATTTTCTCTAATTTATATAAAAATAATTCAAAATTTTGGGAGCCATTTAATGTTGAGTGTCTGGAGCGCAAGTCTTGTTAGACCACCCTCAACTGAACCATAAAAAATTGAACATATATATATTCATAAAATAACAATTTAAGTTGTAGCTCAATTAATCTCCCTCCATTTTCCAAAAGGAGACCACAAAAATCAATCTCAGTTTGTCTGTGCCATCTTTCTGCAATCATCCCCACATTAATTAGAATGAACTTTTTGGAACAATGATGCCTATATTTGACGCAATTCAAAGCACAAAATTGACGTAAACATGCAATATTTATACGAGAATTTAACTTAACCTTTCAATATTTTCGATATAAATCAAACAAAATGTAACGTAAAATGAGAGTTGTAAACGTTAAATACCGCAAACGGGTTAACATCTTCATCAGCAAAAGGGTTAGAATCTTCACCACGAGCCATGATTAACAAATTCTCTTATATATGTACGAGTATGTATATTTATAATCACACAAAAATGGAATAATAATGTATAATTGTATATAAATAAATATGTAATTGTAGTCTGAAGAAACTCTCTTATTTCTGACGTTTGTTTAATTAGTTTCCCAGGAAATTTGAAAGCAACAATAATAAAATGCATGCATGGGAGAGAAGCAAAGATTAGGTGTGGCTCTATATTTCAAATAAATATTTTTTTAAACAAGACAATTTTATTAACCGAAGCAATCCTCTTCAGTAAAAGCTTTAAATCGAAAGGAATAAACTCCTCTAAGAATAAGTATATTCTTTTAAATAAAAATTTAATGAATAATCCATCCACAATTGTTGGGTTTAAATTGACGTGTATAAATTTTGAATTGAAGGCCTAATTACTCGAATATGTTGAATTTGATTAATTTGTTCATATTTTACTCATATTACCTCTAATAATACCCGTACGAGTAATATTTAAAAATCGAGTTATAATTTATATTTTATTTAAGTGTATTTTTCTATAATTCATCTGATGATTTGAAAAAATATATATTTAGTGATAATACTTGTCTCAAATTAATCATACAAGAGTAATATATAATTTTATTAACGGTATATTTTGAGATACAAATATAATTAAAAATTGACTAATTAAATATGTATAAAAGTATAATATTAATAAATTTTACTTATATTCGACAAATATTCGGACAATGATATTTTTATTTTTTTTCCTTCTTCCGACTAATAATACTCTCATTTATTTTTACTAAAATCAAATGAGTAATGAGCGGCTCATTATTTGTCCATTGGAACTGAAAACTATCAAATATTCTATGCAACTTATTTTAAGAGGAAATCAAATACATTAATAATACTCGAGATTTTGTTAACTAAAATTAATGTGTACTCGTTTTATTGAGTAATATTTTTTTGGTCATAGTTTTTATTGAGTAATATTAATAAAAAAAATACCTATATTATAATTATATCAATTATAGGACAAAAGTTTCGTATTTTATAGGATATGAAGCTCTTTATATATGTATTGGAATGTTGTGTATACTATATATATGTACTATAAGTCTATAACGAATTCGACTTAAAACATGTATAATAAATTATGTATTCAATTAATATAAAATTATTTAAATTACTCTAAATAAATATGATCCAATATCAAATATTATTTCTGATATTCACCTGATTAATATGAAAATATTCAAATTTATTTATTTTTTCTTTTGTGCAAAAATAATTTGTATACTTTTTTCAACACCTATCCCGCAATTCAGAACTGGCCCTGAGTTTTGAGATGCCCTATACAAATTCAAAAAAACTTACCCCAGAGGATACTCATTGAGAACTTAGTATTTAATAATGAAAACGACTTCACTTTCATTATTAAATACTAAGTTCTCATGACTTAAAAGTTAGTCTTCTCACATTTCTGTTAGCAAAATCATTAATCAAACAATTGGGTTCAAATTTGAATTAAGTCTTCAAAAATAGAATCTGTTAGCATTTCCTTCTCAATTAATAATATAACCAACTCATTCAACAATTTTTGTGAAATACTAGAACGGAGATACAATTTAATCAATTTCAATTTTTAAAACAGTACTACATTTTGCATAAAATAGTTAACAATATTCTATAAGTAATTGTTGCAGTCGAATAAAATTCTATATTCTTTAAAGAAGTCAAACATATCAATCCCATTTTTCTATTTACTACTCGTGATCATAATGACGACTTAATAGAAGCACGTACTTTCTTTCAAGTTGGTTCAGTTGCACCAGAACTAGAACTAGCTAAAGGAATTGTGATAAGAGAAACATTTAGTTGGTTGAAGAAGAAATCTTAGTTAAGAGATACTTTAGCTAGATTATCATTGTGATGTGACAATTTTAGCTATCGGAAGTCAAATGTCGATGGCTTCAGTTTTTGGCTTGGTCATTAAAAATTGCAGGAACTTATGTTATCGGTTAAAGTTAAAGTATGTAGGCTTATTGTTTATTTACCATTGTGCTAATGAGTGTGCTCATAAATTTTCTAGAGGGTCTTTTTTATCTAGAACGAACTTTTAAGGGGTGATGTTCGTGTTAATCTTATGAAATATGTATTATTAGATAATAATGAATGAATATCTACATATACTTTTAAAAAATTAAAAATGCTCCTTTTTCTATTTGCCAATTAAAGTAAGCCTTCTTTAATTTTTAATTTCAAATAATCAGCTTAGTTTTTGAAATTTTTTCATTTCTAAATTATTCTTAATTTTTTTAAAAAAAATTGCCCCATAATAATATATGTCTCATGCGGTGGCTTGTATTGCTTGCTCTCGGGCCCTACACTGCCCCAATTCTTACATGCATATATAAATCAACATTTTATAACCCTCTTATGATATTTTGGTGAAAACTTGTTAAGAATATAGTGTACAAGACTTCTCTTTTCTTTGCATTATTATTAGTTCTAAATTTCATTTTATCTATTAAAAAGTCAACCCTACAGGAAAATTACCATTATGTCCCAATCTTTCTATTTATCTATTTTTGCCAAAGTAAAATACCCATGGGATAGACTAGAAGGGGATGGCAGCCTTGCAGTGCCTAGATACTCAAACCCCTCTGAATTTTTTTCACTATCAGGATTTGATTATAAATAAAAATTTACAAAGTTAATGAGTTGGTGGATATCTTACATAAGATTGATTATAAAGAAATGATCGGAAGAATAGGTAGACTTGACTGCCAAAAGTTTCTGCTGCTGAATGCCATTAGCCTTACGTGCAGAGTAGGCTCGGGGTAGGCTCCTTTAATGAATAAACTTGATGAATGTCAATGTGGGTGAGGTTTGTATGCTTACTGCTCCAGTCCAAGGCCGGCCAGCTGTCACTGATGTGCCCTCTCAGGGTTGCAATTCATGAAAGTATAGGTGTGTATATTTACCACCAATATGCTGATTTTCCAAGGCTTAATTGAAATCTCTCCTTATCATTTGTATGAGGTCCTGTACAACTTCAGACATTGGTGGCCTGAATTCTGGCTCCAGCTGCGATGTATTTTGTTATTAGAACCCAGTACAGTGAAGAAAATGTTTGAGAGAGAAGGGGGAGGGGGGAGGGGGCTTACTCTAATCAGTTGATAACTGAAAGATCAATGTCACTACATACATATCAGATATTATGATTGCATGAAATATCAGTGTCTATTTTTTTGCCTATACTAGTTGAATATAGAAGTAGTTATTATTGCAGCCTGCGTACAGGGAAATGGTTCGTTATTACTGGAGGAATGTAAGATTAGCGAACAAAAAATCAACCACAGAATATAAATATATTCAAATTTCAGACTCTCCCGCACCCACCCAGACCAGCCAACTCGTTATGAAATTCACATTCTTTCAGGGACAAAGAAATTACCTGAGTACACCGTGATATGATGTCAGCGAAATGGGATAATGATTTAACAGGGTATTTTCCTTTTAGTGAAGGATCAACCATCCTTGACAACGCATCGATATCATGAAGCTGAGGGATTGCCCATCTTGCAAGAAACTGCTCCGCACGGTTCCGTGTGCTAAACACAATACACAGACTTAGATTAGAATATTGTCAAAGGGAACACAATAAAGAAAGATATGGTTCTATGCTTAGCTCTACCTGTCATGTGACTTTCTTCCTGTTAAGAGTTCTAACATCACCACTCCAAAACTGTATACATCACTCATAGAAGTATAGATTCCAGACTCAAATTCGGGGGCACCATAACCGTAAGTCGCAAGGAGGTTTCCTGACAGCTGCTCATAAACATGATACAAGTAGATCTCTTCACTTTCCAATTATTTGACTACTCGATACAAAAACATATGCATATTTAATGTTGCAAAAGCTGTTAAGAGAAGAATTTGATAAGCGAAGATACATTTGTACCTGACTCACTGAGCCTGATGATATAAGAGGTGCCAAACCACAATCTGATACATGCACTGTGAGCTCATCGTCAAGGAGAACATTAGAAGACTTGAAGTTTCTGTGGACAACAGGTGGCTCACAGAACTCATGCAAATACCTTCATCATAAAAAACTAGTAGTTTAATACCTCAAATAATGCATAACAGATTGTTTACAGAAGTATGAACAACTCTCTGAAATTTATCTCACTTTCTGTATCTCTGGACTATATCCTCAAGTCTAATCTATTATTACCTTTATGGTGATCAGTTCTTTAATAATATCACTATAAGAGCATCATTCTCTATTTAAAGTCAACTTAAAAATTGCTGATTCAGAATTGTGATGTATTGGATGTTAGATGATAAAAGACTGTCCACTTACATATATATATATATATGGGTTGAATTCAATGGAGGACTCTTATATGAAGTACAAATTGAAGACCTATATGTCCTGCATTAAATTCTGCAATATATAATAAGTAGAATACGATGCAGAACATATATGTTTTCCAATTAATACTCCATATAAGGTTCTCCATAGAACCAATTAGTACTCCATAGAACTTTTGCCTATATATATATATATATATATATTACGATTAACACTATTAATTGTTTTGAGAAATTAAATATCGACATACTTTTTCTGTTTTGGGGTTTAGCAGAACTTCAAAGAGTCAACATGGACCATTTTATGCATCAAAGACACATATGGAATCCACTCCCTTCTTACATAACTTTTGTCTGCCATACTCGCCCTGTGATTTTATTCTTAGTTTCTGAAGTTGGACCAACATTAGCAGAACAATTTAAAACAGATAGCATTCCAGGTTGCAGATAGAAGTTTGTAAAACCACAAGTATGAATGGATTAGAAACTTAAAGGACTAGCCCACTAAAGCTGATAAACATCTAAATCTATGTCCTTTATTTCTCCCTATTCAGCACTTGCGCACAGAATACTAACTGAAGACCCCAAATAATTCTATCCTTATAGGCAGATAATGGTCAAGTTAAGAATCTCAAATACTGTTACGTTGATATACGGTAATTTAGTGAGGTGGGTAGAATTAGTTGCTTCACTTACTCCAAAGCTCTCGCAGCTCCGAGTGCCATCTTAATACGTAGATACCATGAAGGTTTTGACTCATCATCGGAGAGTAGTACATCTTGAAGTGTCCCATTACTGCAGTACTCATAAACCAGAAGTCTTTGGCCATGTTCCGCACAATAACCCAAAATCTCAACAACATTGGCATGACGAATTTTATCGATACTGTTTACCAGGTCAAGAAATTCATCATCTTTTAGCTGACTAGAAACCCTTCTATCCAACTTTTTGACAGCAACTAACTGCAGATGCACATAACAACATGAATATGTCAAAACACACAATTTTATATATTATCTGGGTTATAATATGGCACAATATCGTGTATGTGATAGGGAGAAAGAGTATTCTATAAAACAAGTAAATGCTGACAAGTATGATATTCTAATATACTTGTGCAGTAATTTTTTACAATTTTTTCTTATAAATAACCAAATAACACAATCAAGTATCTGACGTTTAAAAAGTGCTTATATGCTCAAGTCCTACAAAGAGGACAACTTTTTTAACTAATGAATACTACTAGTCTACTCCCAAGTTCCATTTCTTCATTTATTAATTATTACTACTTATTTAAGGTTGTTAAAAAGACTCAAAAATGGTTGGAAGACCAGAAGGAAAGCCCTTGGGTTATATATTCACATATCCATAGAATTTATTCCTGGTGTACCTTTCCATTAGGAAGCTGCGCCGTGTAAACATTTCCCAGCATTCCTCCTCCAATGAGATTTTCTTGAGAAAAGCTATTTGTATATTGCTGAAGGGATGCTATAGAGTATGACCATACAGTTGTCGGAGGCAGAGATCTAGAGGAAGGATTGACAGGAATAGATTCAGCTGGTACAATTGGATTCACTTTGACATCTTCAAATGGCACTGATGGAGGTACTGGAGGGGATGGCGGTGGCGGTGAAGGTGGAGGTGGAGGTGGTGGCGGAGGTGGTGGCGGTAGCGGTGGTAACATCGAGTCAAAATCAAATCGAGCCATATCAATCTCATGGTCCTTAGCCTTTGGTACTGCACTCATTTTATCAACATTTAGCTCCTCCTTTCTCGGCATTGGAAGTCCTTTCTGATAATTATCCATGGATTCAAGTAAATCCATCTTGGGTACTGGAAATTATATTCAAGGTATTGATATTCAGGATGACTAATCACAAATTCAATTCAACAACAAATGGATAAGAATTCAAGACCTTTCTCTGTCTGATAAAATGGTTGGACCAATGATCCATATTCTCTAAGATTCTCTCGGTTGCCAATATATGGAGCTATCTCATGCCGCCTGGGAATCCTCTCACCCCTCTCTCTGCAGCACCTTGGGATGAAAAGCACTAGTAATAACAATAAAATAACAACTGACAAAACAGTACCAATTGATATCCAGACTATTTTCTTGGTATTTGAAGTTTGCTTAGTGTTTTTAGGATTTGAATCAGTTGCAGATGGTCCATCAGCTGGTTTACTTGGTGTTTCTTTTCCAGGTGCTTGTCTCTCAGGTGTTTGGCCAGAGGCCGGCACAAAGAATGGTGGAACAGGTGGGCGTGCTGTTGGCAATGTGGGAGAGCCTATTGGCGACGTGGGTGGGGCACTTGGAGCAACACTGGTGTTGAATGGATTTCCATTTGATCTGCAAAAGTTACGATGTTTAGCAACAATCAAGTTGTATTACTTCCACAATGGATGTATCGTGACAATGTGGTGTGCAGTTAAGACCACACTACACAGTCACCTATCGACAGGGAATCATGACAATCAAAGAAAACTTGAGACTATTATACCTCTATGAGATTACGGTTTAACCCAACAAAATATTTTTATATATGGTCGCCTTGCCTTGCAGATGTATATCAGTTAAAAGTAATGTCTCTGTGTGACTGTATTACAATGATTTTTAAAACCATCAGGAGATATCCCACTATTTCCGACTGCAAACCAAGGATTGCAGTTGTGCAATCCGGTTAAGTCCGAGTATGATCTTAGTCGACCAATGTGATGTATAACAGTAGCTTATGTGATAATACAGTACAATATTTTTGGGCCTCAATTCAAGGAGTCCACATGTTCACCTGAGCTTGGATTGGCATGGTGATTTTATCAAAAAGAAGTATAAAGAATGATATAAAAAGATATTTATTTACGATATCAAGATCCACTGCGTGCGCGCTTGTGTATGGTCCTATATTCCATAATCTATAAGCCAAAGATTCAGGCCTTTGTCTTGAAATGTAATTATGTTCCCTTGTAGAAACAACTCGCATAAACATGTCAGTAAGTATTTGTTTTGACAAGTAACTTCCTGCCTTTCTTTCTACATTTTTGTACAAGGGTCATCAAAGCACATAAAAATGTCAGTGCTCTAAGAAGTTGACATAATGATAATTTTGGAGTTGCATACTAGCGAAAACTTCTGTTAAATATAAATAGAGACAGAGCAGAAATGTTTTATGCATAACACAGGTATAGTTAATAGAAAATAGAACAATAGAGTGTTCTACTTGCTAATATAGAAAACGTAATAAATTTAAGTGAAAGAACAAAATAGTGTGGCCCTCACTTGAAAATAGGAAGGCTTAACAACTTCTCAGGTATAGGTCCAGAAAAATTGTTGTTCTCTACATTTCTGAGAAAAAAGTCAGTTAAACAGGGGAGAATATCTCAACAAATTGCTTGGAAATCATCCACGCATTAGTATTTTACATAACCCGAGTAAATAGAAACTATAGAATTAGTTAAACTATAATATTTAAAAAATAGAAATGGTTGAGAAGAGTACAAATCTCTGAGGGGAAGATCTTGAAGAACATCAAGTGTCCCAGAAAGCTGATTGTTTTGCAGATGGCTGCCAGTCAACATATTAGTATTCATGTAATTGCAGGGCACAGAAAGGCGACCTTAATCTTAGGATGTATGATAATTACTCACAAGGTAGTCAAAGATGAGAGACCTTCTAAGGAGGGTGGCAATTGTCCAGTCAAATTATTACTGGACAAATCTCTGCAAGAGACAAAGCATACATTAATAAAGCACTAAAACAGAAAAATCATACAAAATGATAAATTATTTAGTTCGTGATTGTACAGGTTGACCAAAACAGTTAGTCCCTGAAAGGAATCTGGTATGTCTCCTGTTAATTGGTTGCCATTTAGAGACCTAAAACAAGAAGAAGAACAAGAAATATAACTCAAGAAGCTAAAAAGCAAACAAACATGAGCAACAGGCACTTGCGGGGTGGGGGAGGTGGCGGAAAGACTTACATGGCTGACAACTGAGTGATAGATGATAAAGAACTAGGGATGCTTCCGGTAAACTTGTTATCTGATAGATAACTGCCAAAGGTAAATAATATCATATGTTTTTGCATATGTAGTCAAATTAGCAGGTCATTGTCCAAAGACAACATCTATATAAACTTCTAAAGATAACATATTTGATATTTTATTTGAATAAGCTATTCTCTTCAAGTAAAAGGAGTTGTAATATTCTTTCAGAAGTCAGAACTAAACTAATTTGTGACCAAGGCAACTCAAGTTAGATATGACGTTTATAATTGCAATATATATTTCTTTGTAACGTAAAAGGACATACAGTTGCTGCAGGGAGACCGGAAGATTTGTTGGGATACTTCCCCCAATCTGGTTGTTGCTCAAATCTCTGTCACAAAACAATTTCACAATCAATATCTGCAACTAAAGGATTTAAACCTAATAACTCTTGAAATAAAATGTGAATTGCGACAGGGAAAACCAATGGTCTGACAAACTTCCAATCTGATGAGGATCATATGCTAAGCAATACACTCCTTGCAGAGATAACTAACTTCAAATAAAAAAGCGTTTTAACATAGTAGAATGAAGAATAAATTACAGAATTATGGAATTCTATGTAAGCACACTGTTCACATAAGTGAAGATTCTGAGAATGCTTAGTAACTCTGGAGGGTATGATATTCTTGCTCTGCTAAAAGACCTACTGACTAAAATTTTAAACGTTGAGATATGTTTGAGTCTCAAACCTTATAGACTTGGAACATAAACTTCAAAAAACAACTCTTGCACTACAAAAAAAATGTTTACATTGACAAGCAGACATACATTGCTAAGGAAATGAGGGATCCCTTACATTATTTTGATTGAAGCAAACGATCCCAAGTTATCGCCCAGGTCTCCTTTCATATTAGCAAGATTAAATTTTCTAGAACATCATATAAATGTAGAGGATTGATTAAAAAGCCCTGCATATAAATATATATATATATATATTACCCTGATTAATGGGCAGACATTTAAGATAATTCATACATTGAGCTTATGTTTGAACCATCACATTTGACACCTTGCCAAGCATCACCACACGGGTCTCCACCAACAGAAGCCCAGCCAGGAAGAAAAGGGGAGCCCACGGAAATATATAAACTATTAATGGCAGCAACTGTTCCATCATAAATATATGGCAGAAGAAATAATCAAATGTTCATGTCAATAAGCAAGGGAAAGTCAGTGAAAATGAACATAAAAGTTATATACTTTATGCAGACAGTTTACTACATTACTGTTAATTTCTAAAAAGTTCCCAACACCAAAATTTCTGCATTACAAGAAACCAATCATATACATCTGTCCCACTTGGAACTATGGGGTAGGGTGAGATGTATGCGGCACTCTAAGTTGGCTGTTTCGGTGGATATACCAACTTAAACATATATATTCAAAGAAGCTACATATATACCATGAATTTTTTTGACTTTGTTTTTGAATGAAATCCTAAATTACCAAAACAACATAAAACAAAAGGAGCAAATAGTACAAAGTTTCACTCACCATCACCGGGATTAGTGTAGCCATACGAAATTCGAGCTTCAAAGATCAGGATCAACCCCAGAAAGACATTTACACGGTTAAAGTTACTCCCATTAGATCTCTTTGCACCCATTTACTAGAACAGCAACAAACCACTTTGTTTAATCAAGTTATAGAAAATATTCAGAATGAATAATGCAAATATATAATTACAACAAGGCAAAAGAAAGAAAGAAAAAAAAAGGGCATGATCATTGATCAGAGATATCATAACAACTCATCAGTTAATTAGCACAATTTCAATGAAAGTCAATCCGAACTAATTATCATTACCCAACATGCACAATTAAATACAAAAGTAAAATCAATAATGAAGCTCCAAAAATACATATAATCTTAACCTTATAATTGATAGTAATTGCATATATATTCAACTATGAAGTATGAGTTTAATCATGAAATTAAATAAAAACAAACATAATTAGTGAAGAATTAATCACCTTAATTAATCTTAAGTGCATATCCAGAGAGAGACGAAATAAAGTTAAGACGACTTGTAGAATGTTGCAGAGGAGCTTCGAACATAAAAATATATATGTATGTATATTATTACAGTGTGTGTGTGTGTGTGTCTGTATAGAAACTACAACGGCAGCATGTGCAAGTCATACTCATACATATCCCTCTACTTTCGTATGCGGAAGTAGCAAGGAAACAAAGATGGTAAATATCGGAGACCCACGCGCTGTTAATTTGCGTGCAAGTAACTTAGTATTTTACTGCATTGACAAATGACAAGTGGAACAAAGCGACGACTGGGAATAGATGGTGATATAATTGGCGTTATTAAGGGCGCGTGAGACATACTCTCTTTGCACGTAAATTTAAGTCTTAATAAAATGAGTTTTATTTAATATTTTATAATTTTTGTTTTTGAATAAAAGTATTTTAAAATCCTTTTATTCAAAAAAAGAATTATTAAAAAATAATAGGTAGAACTTTTTTTATTTAAACCTAAATTGCGTGCAATGTCCTGTAAAAAGTACCGGATAGAGTAATTTAAGAAAGGTTTAGCTTAGTGAGAGTTTATAAAGTATAGCCGCCAGACTGTTAAGATGGGCTGGAGAGTGGGGACAGGAGACCAAAACATGAGACCCCCATAATTAAACAGGACTCCATTATTTGACCATGAGTACATGTTCATACAGGATTAATATAAATTACTATATTAATTTTTGTATGTGTATTTTAATGTATATTAAAAATATAGTTTACTAATTTTTTTTCAAATTATTTTTTATAAATAAAATTTTGATATTTAAATTTTTATTTGTAAAAAAAATAAAAAATAATTTATTAAATTATATTTTTTATACGAATTAAATACGCGTAAAAAAATAAAAATAAACTAAAAGGAGGGAGTACTGTTAAGTAAAATAAATATTGCAAAAGGGGAGTTTGAATGCAACTTGATTAATTATATCCAATTCTTGCTAACAATAAATAAGAATAACAATTAACAAATTTTATGATGCAAACAATAAAAACAGATAAGCAAGACAGTGTTTTTAAACTTCAAAAATAATTTTATTATTTTATTTTGCTACAACTGACTGTAAATGAGTTTCAGCTTTGATAGATATAATAACAATGAATTTGCTAATGTTTTTATACTTTAGAGAAAATCTAGTTCAATTGCATAAGAGAAAGTACTTGTGAGGTGTATGTATTTATACTGAAACACATATCCCACTTATAAGTGTACTTTCCCTTGATCCTAAAATAAAACTTGAAATAGAATGTGACGCCCTCCAAACCCGGGGTCTAGGTCTGGGGGTCACCAACCAATAACAACAACAATAAAATAATATAAACCAGAAGCGTAATAAAAATAATATAAATCAGGTGCGCACTGGCCAAATAATACATCAGAGGCGCACTGACCCCGCCAACAATTAAGGATCGCTAACAGGTTATAGTATGAAATTAAGCAGCTGAAACTAAAAGTAAATCCAAATCACTTTATTACACACCAGAAACTAAATCCAAAACTCAAATCCATAAGTTAAAATAAATTTTAAGTCTAAATTCATTTTATTACACATTCTATCTACAACAAAACTGTAAACAACTAAATACCTGGGAAGCCCGAGAAGCGAGCCGCCCTAACACCTGAGACTCTCTATGCCCGCTAGAGCTACCGCTGTGACTCATACTGGATATCTGGCAGAATTTTATAAAAAGCAAGAGTGAGCCAAAGAAATGCTCAGCAAATATATGAACAATTAAAATGTAGTCAAAATATGATATTTGCATAGAGAATGGAATATAAAACAGTTTATTATAAAAACTGAACAATAAATAAATCACAGTTTATCTCAACTGAAACAATGCAGTATGTCATCAAAATGAATCAACTGCTCGATCACAATATGTAATAGCCAAACTGGCAATATGGATTGGATAGTCAACACACACCACTATTGCCCCCTGATCAGGTTCAAAAGCAATATGACCCCTTTATAGCTCATCGGTACATTTCTATACCCATAGATATAACAAGGATTTCAAATATAGGTACCAAAATAGGCAAGTACAGTTAGCCTATAGGAAGATGGATTGGTTACCGTATCCTCCTCAAATGCTGGACTCTCATCACTGAGCCTCTTACGCTACAATTCCAATCCAATAGAGCAACCCAAGTAAAATAAAGGTATGCTTAGTTTTAAGTACAGACCATATCCCCATTATTTACTACGATAACACGGATATGATGTGTTTATTATAATTAACTTCTAATATTCAGAGTACGAATAGCAAGTAACTCTGATGCACAGAATAAAACAGGAATCATAAATAGTTCTGAACAATAACTATTTATCATGATATGAATAATCGAAACAGTAAAACAAAAGTGTTTAAGATTATCAAGGAGGAAATACTTGCCTGATATGGATGCGGTCCTAAGCTGGAATGGGTCGACTACACTGTCCGTCTCACTGTATCACCTTTTAATAATTCTTTAATCCGACGCTCCTTCGGTAGTCTGAACTATTGAGATCGAGTCCGCGCATGTACATCTATAGTCAAATATAATACGGTATTTTAGTCCTTGAAGTACCTCGCTGTATTCTACGAGCGTTTATAACTTAACTATACTTATATACTTATATCAGACATATTCCTATTAACAAGAAACTCACATCAAACCTAACAAACCAATAAATAAAATATAAACCTAATTATTAACTAATCCTCAAACAACCAATTAATCCTCGAGACTCCAATATAAATAAACAATTAATTCTCGAGACTAGAATATAAAACAACAATTAATCCTCGAGACTCGAATATAAATAAACAATTAATCCCCGAGACTCGAATATAAATAAATAATTAATCCTCGAGACTAACAATTAATCCTCGAACAAAAAGGAATAAAAAACTAACAATTCTAATTCATACATTAAAACTTATAACGTCTACCCTCGATGACGTTATCAAATTAAACACTTAAACATAACATTAAACATTTTTTTAATATTTAACTAATTAATATTTTTAATCAAATAATACTTAAAACTTAAAATAAATCTTTTATTATAAGAAAAATTTTCGAAATAAGGGCTTTGTAAAATGAACTTTTCCCGGGGTTACAACCCCTCAAAATCAATCTCAAACAATACAATCCAACTATACTAAAATAAAGTAAACAAATTTAACCAACAAAATAAATTATACATATATACATAAAATTGCCAGAAACGGAGAACACAATCATCTAAACCCAAATATCTGGCTAACAGCTAACTATCTATAAAACAATCTCTAAAAATCATGAAATTAATATATCTAAACTAACATGCCCGAATATTTGCAAGCGTCAAGTCAGGATCTTAAAAGACTTACCATAAAATTAATTATGGACACCCCACGAGTCTTTTCTGATGCCCGGAAAATATGCTCAGAAAAATCCGAGATTAATATCCATGCATATACACGTGCTGCACTGCCTCCTAGCTTGATCACCATCTTCAAATCCCCTTTCTTTACTCCTAAATAAATTAAAAATTAAAATCTGCCCAGCAAATAATCTTCTCAAAACTTATCCAAATTTATACCCATGCGTAGGTCTTAAAGCGCTGATCATTTATATATATAGATATCGAATATTGGATGCACGGTTTGTAAGTAATGAATTTTTAAAATAATTTAAATATATAAATGTACTTACCGTAAAGAGACAATAGAGGAGACGGGAGAAACCGGAGGGAAGTGGTACGTTGTTGTTTAACTCGAGGGGAAAGAAACATATGCAGAGACAAAAGGGGCCGCGGAAATTGAGAGAAACAGGGGTTGCGGAGGGCGACTACTGAATATAACAGGGGCATGGGGGGTTTCGGGTAGATTAGGATAAATATATATATATATATATATATATATATAATTGTTTTTTTTCCTAAACATTTACAAATTATAAAAACTAAATTCTGTAAAAGATGTTTTTGGGTAAATATATATATATATATATATATATATATATATATATATATATATATATTTTATTATTTTTAAAAACTAATTAAAAACAATAACTTTCTAAAATATTTAAATATTTTGAATATTCAAAAATATAACAATACTAAATTTTGAATATTCAAATAATTTATTCAAAATAAAATTTTCAGCCGAAAAAAATATCAACTCGAGATACTGACCTGATGAGTAAAATAATATAAATTTTTTAAATCGAGCTCTGCTTCACTGAATCGAAAATAATTCCTAAAATAATAATAAAAATATTGAAATGCATCCAACTGGAATAAAATATATTTTTTTATTATTATTCCTCTTTTGAGAAAAACAATAAAATATTTAAATAATAATAATAAAATTTGGAAAATATCCGGGTTGTTACATAGAAACTATGTTTTTCTCGTTCAACTTTGTCTTCATTTCATTTGTAGATAAAGCAGCTATGAGATGTGCAGAAATCTTTGACTCCTTGACAAACTAGATAAACATGTCCAAATCATTCATTGTAATTTCAATATCTTAATATGCTACCTGGAACAGACTGTTAGCTTCACTAAAACTTTATTGTTAATTTTTAGCTCCTCTTTGGTGACAGTATCTTCGGCTCTGCATACTTTGTTGTCAAGTTTTGATAGTCTATTAAAACATATTGTCTCCAAAGCTGCTATCAACTATTCTCGCCAAAATTGCTGTTAGTAATACTTGTTATCTTCAATTCTTCATTCTCCGCCAAGTGTACTGTCAAGGGAATAGTTGCTGTCAGTAATACTTGTTATCTTCAATTCTTCATTCTCTGTCAAGTATACTATCAAGGTAATAGTTGTTGTCGTCTGTTTCAATTGTGATGTCACTTGTAATGTACTGTCATACGCTTGAGTACTTGAAATGTTGTTGTCTGAGTTTTAAATCATGTTGTACATGAACACTTAGTGAACTTCTACTTCATGACTCATTTTTATTCTTTTATACAAAACAGTAACTTTCAAATGTACTGTCATATAACTGTTACTTTTTAAATGTACTGTTTACAAGTGACTACTGACCATACTGCCAATATACATACGACAACATGTTTTACTTAACTTAATTAAACTTAAAATTAAGTACATTAGCCCGCAAGGGTTGACTCAGTTGGTTAAAGAGAGTAATATCATCTTCTTGGTCACATGTTCGAATCTCATGGAAGGAGAATTTGTGATTATGCCATCTGGGCCAGAGCCTGTCGCACTTGTGCGGTTTACCTGGTTCACGTAATTTGCAGGCTATTACGTGAGCTCGTGAGTATACTCAGTACGCACCCAAAGGGTAGCGGCTGTGGGTTCTCACAGTAAAAAAATAAATACATTAGTTGATTTCACCACAATCCCTAACAAGTACATTCTTCCTCTCTTCTTAAATCTCATTCGCTGATTCTAAATATTAAGAAAATATATATTGAATATATAAGTCAAAGAAAAAATATTTAAAAAAGCATAAAATACTAGTAACAAACATTCAGCCAAAAATATTACAAAGTAGTACTCCTTCCGTTCCTTTTTATTAGTCGTTTTAGAAGTTTTTACATAAACCAGGAAAGTGTAATTAATACACTTTAATGTGATTAATAATGTTGTTATTTTACTTTTATAATTTTATAATTTAATGTGAATGTAGCAGAGAATATAAACAAAATTATTAATGCATGGATAATTAGTGAGACATTGATTATTAAATATGTTTTGAAATTATAAATTGACAAATAAAAAAAATCAACACAAATTTAAAGCGACTAATATTAAGGAACGCACCAACTAAATCACTAGTATTGACAATTGTTACGATGAGAAGGGATGTCAAGTCTTTATCCTTGGCCCTTACTATTTAATTATTATTATTTAATAGGATTAATTAATATATTGTGTATTGCAGTAGTATTCTTTGTCACGAATCTATTCGATGGGAACAGAAAGCTCCACTCACCTTAACTTTTTTCTTTCTTTCTTCACAACATAAAAGATAATGAATGATGTTACTTGAGCAATATATTACTCGTATTTTCATCTTTTATACATGTTATTATTAATACAAAATTGTATTATGATTCAAATGAAAATGAGATAACATGCGAATTAAATATGTAATATCATAAAGCACATAGCACGTAGAAAATGCACAATTAGCTCTCTAATCAAAGTTTTAAGTAACATTTTCATTCCGTTGTTTATACTTTTTGTAATGTACAAGTGTTTTTTATTATATTATTAAAATTTCTTTAAACTTGTGTATGCTTATTTAAAAAAAATTAATTAATTAGTTTTCATGATACAAACCCTAAAATAGGCGGAATACATATGTTGCACTTTTGCAGTAATGCAGTCCATCCAAGGAGGCAAGGACAGTCGTCATTCGTCAATACATTGCAGTATCACTCTGATATGCGATATTTTATATTAATAATGCATAAATTTATTTAATGTGATAACCATTGAACTGAAAAGAAACATAGGTATATCTAGATACTAGAAGTTTATTTTAAACATGAATTATATAAGTTTATAATTTTAATTCATGTTTACAAACTTATACAAATTTATTCAAATTTATCCTTTCTATAAAAAAATATATATTAACCTAACAAAAAAAACTTAAACAAATTTGATGAATTTATTAGTTATTTTTTTTTAACACATTGTCCGAAAAAGTAATTTTTAGTTATTACTCCCTCTGTTTTTTATAAATTGCTTTGATTTTTGACACACACTTTTAAGTGTTTTGACAGTATAATAAAAATTAGGGGTGTTCATGGGTTATAAAACCCGATTAAACCGACATTTATTTCGGCCGATTTAACTGAAAATTAAAAACCAGATATTAGATTGGGTTAAAAAAAAATCAACCCGAATTAATTGGGTTGACTGTGGATTGAAAGTTATTTTAACCAACTCAATCCAACCTGATACTTATATATTATATCTTATATAATATATAATTATATTCGATATTTTATACTTTCATGATAATTTATATATTATACATTAATGTAATAATAATTATATATTAAAAGTTTTGAATATTTATTAGATTATTTGTAAGTTTTACAATTTACGAATATAATTTTGACACACACTTTTAAGTGTTTTGACCGTATAATAAAAATTAGGGGTGTTCATGAGTTATAAAACCCGATTAAACTGACCCTTATTTTGGTCGATTTAACTGAAAATAAAAAACCTGATATTAGATTGGGTTAAAAAAAATTCAACCCAAATTACTTGGGTTGGCTATAGGTTGAAAGTTATTTTAACCAACCCAACTCAATCTGATACTTATATATTATATTTTATATAATATATAATTATATTCGATATTTTATATTTTCATGATAATTTATATATTATACATTAATATAATAATAATGATATATTAAAAGTTTCGAATATTTATTAGATTACTTGTAAGTTTTATAATTTACGAATATAATTTTTTAACTTTGTTTTAGTTTTTTTGTTATTTATGTTGAGATATTATATTTTTTTTATCACAATTTATGTTTAAATATGTGAAAATATAAAATTTTAATATTAAATATAAACATATTAAACCGAACCAACTTAAATTGAATAGAGTTGGTTTATATAATATTTTTTAATATAATGGGCTAAAATTTTTCAAATCGAACTAATATATGCGTGATTTAAAAAAAACAGAGAGAGTACGTAATTTTCTAAAACAAAAAAGATAAAATCAACATTTTAAGTATCCAATCGAGAGTAATTATAACGTTTCCTCGTAAAAGACCCATTACGAAATACGCCGTGGAAGCAATGTTTACTTTTGGACATGGCTGCCACGTAAGCCTGAATCTTTTTAACTAATTTGGCGTAATTTGGTTTGATATATGGCCTGTTTGGCCTGGCTTAAAAATAAGTCATTTTGGACTTATTTTCGGGTAAAAATTTCATATTTGATAAATGTTTTTATACAAGTATTTAATGTATATTTGAGATTCTATAAGTTGCAAAAAAAAGTTAACTTTTTTCAGAAAAAAGTTAAGAATCTCTAACTTTGTCTTAAAATAAGTTGACTTATTCTGGAAAAAAGTTCCCCAAACACCCCCATAATCCAATGTAATAACTTGTAATTTCTTGGAATCTATTCCTTCTCGTTGTATTTATATGTCTCATTTGACTTTTTACACGTAATTTTTTTATATGTTTTAACTACATAGTTAGAGTTAATTTTTTTTAAATTTTCTTTTTATAAATTAAAATTTAAATATTATGTTTTTGTTTAGAAAAAAGAAATTTTTAAAAATATCAATTTTAAGTATATAGTCAAAACACCTAAAATTAGGTAAAAAAAAGTCCAGTGACCTATATAAAGAAATAGATGAGTATATAAAAACTGTGTTTGGTTATATAAAACCTAAATAACTCATGCTTCCACGGTATATGAAGTTATTGTAAAACAGTAACCTAGTTACCTATGTGGTCATTCTGACTTACGTCGTGTATTTTGTTTTTTTATAGATAATATAAAATTGTTTATTGAATTATATTGCTTGCTAAAATTATAAAATATATATTAAAATGTAAACAAAAATATATATATATATATATAATAAAAAAATAATCATAAAATTATAAAAAAAATATAAAACAATTTTTACATGACAAATATATAATACATTTTTTTGTAAATTTACATAATAAAAAGTAATCACAAAATTATAAAAATTAAAATATATAAATTAAGTTTCTTATTAAAAGGTTAAGATATATAGTTAACTATTATTTAAAAATAATTTATAATATTATACAGACAAACACACACATATATTTATATATGTTATAATATATATATAACAATTTTATTATAAATGTATTATTTAATTCTATTTTTATTCTTTTATTTGAAATAGAGTAAGATTATATTAATATATTGACTTATTTTAATGATCAATTTAATTTTTTAATATATATATATATATATATATATATATATGAACTATCAATTGAAAATTATATATTTTATTATTTTTGTTAAATTATTATATATTAGATATTTTGTTTGATTATTTGTATAAATTAATTATATAATTTGTAATTCATAAATCAAATAAATTTTTCTAAATAAATATTTTATAATTTTACATATTTATTTATTTATATAAATAAATTTCTTTTATTGTTATAACTAAATTATAAAATAAATAAATTACATACTTGCAAACCAAATACAATTTTTTTATTTATATAAGAACTTTATAATGTAACGTAATTCCTTGGAAACGTGAGTTACTAAGTAACTATGGATTGTAAATCAAACTAGGCCTAAGTCGCAGTCGCTCTCGCTCTCTGAAACTCACCAAATTTATATATCAATAGTCCATGTGACAGAACCGACAAATTAAAATATTACTGTAGCATATCAAAGGTAAAAGTACTGTTACTATTGAGTACTGTATTTTTTAAAGATAATTTAACTAATATATTTTGAAGGGATGAATAAAAATTCATCTTGCGCCCGACGGAGAAAGTCAAAGTACAAGCGTATTAGGACATTCCCCTGCGAAAATCCAGTTCAATAATAAAAAATAAGACAAAATAGCACTTTGCACCCCTTTTAAATATTCATTTTTTCGATTTAATCCTAAACTATTATTTGTTACAATGTACATCCCATAGCTAATAAATTTAATTCAATTCGCACCCCTCTGGTTAACTCCCGTTAACTTTTAACAGTCAACGTTACTTTATTTCGATCGGCAGCCATAACCGAAAACGAAACCAAACAAAACAAAAACCCCAAAAACCTAAACCCTAACCCCACTTTCTTCACCGCCAACTCACTCACAAACGACTTCGACGGCGTCTTCCCCCACCACGTCCCTGAACTCCTCACTCCACCGCCACCACCGCCACTCTTTGGCTTCGTAATCGAGACCGGATCAGTCGGGACGGACCGGGTCGAGGCGGCTGAGAAACTGGTGACCGTTGTGGGAGAAGCGTGTGATTGAAGAGGCGGTGAGCAATGCAAACTGAGGTGTTCTGATGCATCATCGTGATCAAGAGATGAGCGACAAGATGAAAGTGAAGAATCAGGTGGGGAACCCAAATGGTTTTGATTAGAATTAGGAGGATTAGTTATATCTGAGACTCTCCACTGTTTTTCATTTTTCTCCATGTATGTATGTATGTTAGATTGTAAGTATAGTTTGAGGTAGAGTAGACAAGAACATAAATTAGTTTTTCATCTAGTAAAGTAAACAAAGAGATAGATACGCCTGAAGCTCTACTCTCTAAACTGCACTTTGTAAGCTTACACACGAAGCAAAGTGTCATATTCCCTTTTCGGTTTGTGAGTGGTTTCGGTTATTGCCATTACTCGGTCAAAGTAACGTTGACTGTTAAAAGTTAACGGGAGTTAACCAGAGGGGTGCGAATTGAATTAAATTTATTAGCTATGGGATGTACATTGTAACAAATAATAGTTTAGGATTAAATCGAAAAAGTGAATATTTAAAAGGGGTGCAAAGTGCTATTTTGTCAAAAAATAATTATATTATGTTATCAATGTACCTTAAATTATACGTAAAAATCGTAGTGAACAAGTAACTTGGACCGATGAATATATTGGAGGAGTATTTAAATAACGTTTTATTTAAATAACCTAGACAATTACTCCATAATTCTAATCTTTATTAACTAATCTTTACCGTAATATTTCGTAATTCTATATTCTAAAAATTAGTTACTCTTCAAAAGTTTGTTGTACTCTACAAAGCTGACTGGCGGGCTTGGTTGGTTTTGACTTTCGACCTAAAATGTACAACATTTATAGTTTTATACCGAGTCCTAAAAGATGGATGAGCATCAAAAAGATTATAATACTTTTAATTATTAAAACTATTAAAAAAATTAATATTAAATGACTATACTCTCGTACTAGAGAATTTCAATTTCGTGGAAAATACTAAAGAGTGAGAATGTTTGACAAAATTGAGAGCGTGACTTCCATTCAAACTTCCTATACCTCGGGGACGCCAATGGCCAATCAGACACTTAACTTAATTTTCTAGAAATTTAAGTAAAATATTGGGAAAATTCAGAGTACTAAGAAAGTTCAACTTTCAAGAAAAGATCAATTTTCACGTCCAGCTAAAAAAGCATTTACTATAAGGTCGTGTGGAACTTGATGTTTGAATATTGGGGCTGTTTGGCGAATGATTAATCTCTCTTTTTAGAAATATTTGATATTTTACTTTTTGTCACACATTTTTAGAAATTTTAATTATACAATTAAAATTATTATTTTAATTTTTTTTTGAATAAAAATATTAAACTAAAATTTTTATTCAGAAAAAGAAAAATTAGAAAATAATAATTTTAACTATATAGTCAAAACTTTTTAAAATATGTGTTAAAAATTCAAACGTCAATTATTTTCAAACAGAGGGAGTAATAAGTTTATAATTTAAGTTAAAATTAATTAATTTATGTTTATTTGTTTAATAAATAAAATTGATTTATAATTAAATTAAAGTTAAATTCTGAAATCAGCTATTTATTTTAATTTACCTAATTCTTTATAAATTATAATCGGTTCAAATAAATTAGAACTTATAAATTATTATTAAATATTTATTTTATTTTAAATAATTAATATAATATATTCAAGTCAAACACTTTCCTAAGGTCAATCTTCATCATCCTTGTTCTCTTACCTACAATCAATCTAAACAAACAATTAGAGATATTATTGAAATTGGAGCATTATTTGTTTTAATAAACTATATTATAGAAATTACACATTATTTGTTTGCTACTGTTTTATACACTTGTCAGTCCTTTACTTACGGTTCATATTTTGCTAATTCGCATTAAGCTTTTACTTTTATGTTATGGAGTATGCAAATCAGTAAATGTTTCCATACAAAATCTAGAAGTGACTATTTAAGTGAAACTTCAAAGTAAAAATGAACCCTGATTTCCCCAAAATTAATTGTAACTAGCACTAAAATTCGTGCAATGCACGGGTCTCTAGTTTAAATTATATTTTTTATCATATTATTTAATTTATTTATAGTTTTTTAATTTAAGTATTTTATATATACTTTTTGAAATTTTATTATTTTAGATTTGACTGTATATTTTAATAGACTTTTAATATTTTAATAATATTTTTTTACTAATACACACAACCACACACATAATATATATTATATATGATCATATATTTAAAATTTAATCTTAATTATAACTCGAGTCTATATTTTATTTTAATCTTGTTTTATATTTTATTTTATTTGAATGGGAAATCTAATATAAAATTATAAAGGTAATATAATATATTTGATCTTATATATAATATCGTATTTTAATCAAATTATGATTAATTTAAAAGTTAAAATAAAAATAAATATTTGATAAGATGAGATTTGATGGCTGCCTGACTTATATAATAAGAGTTTGAAATTAAAATCAAAATTTTAGTTAGCTGATTAGTTATGACCATATATTTGATTTGACAAAAGAGATTAGAGGGTTCGATTCTTCCTAGCAACATAAATCTCCTTGATTTTTAGCATTAATTAAAAAGTAGTGGCATCTTTGTTATTTTATATAAAATTGAGGTAGATTTATAATTTTAAAGCCATTTTATTCGCTCAATTTGCCATTTATGTTGGCATATTATATATATAGAAACAGATAAATCCTTCACGTTATACACATTAAAAATGCACTTCATTTAGAGGGGGTAATTTTGGATTCTGGGTCGGGTTCGTGTCGGGTCAGATTGTATTTCAGTTTGATTTTTTCCTAACCATAACCCGTATCTACCAGATTCGTGTCGGGTTTCGGGTCATTTCAGATTTCATCTCCTCTAATTTTTTTTTAAGTAATTGAAAACATACTCCAATATTATATATTCTTTCTATTCCGATTTATATGAATTGATTGCTTTTGCACAAATTTTAAGATAAAACAGTTCATTTGTCTTTCATTCCACGTGAAAGTTACAGTTCAAATGTATAATATGTATTGTACCCACTTTTGTTAGGTGTAAAAAAGGGCAGAACATGTATAAAAAATGGTTATTATTGTTAAATAATTATGAACCAACTAACGAGTCTCTATCATTGCAAATGAAGGTTATTTTTTTATAGTTAAATTTAATTATTTTAAACATAAAATATTTCAAAAGTAGGGTTATAAATAGAAGATTTATTAATTTTCGGGTTTCGGGTTCATGTCTGATTGTACCTGCTTGATTCAAGTTTGAATATTTACAGACTCAAATTAGTATCGTTTGTATAATGATACAAACAATAACGGGGAAATCTAATATTCTCGGAATTCTTAACATTTTATCAGCTCTCAGCACTTCCTCCACATTGTGCCTCATTTTGGGTTTTAGGTCAAATGTAAGTTTCTAAAGTTAAATGATAAAAATTATTTTATTCAAATTTCTTCGTTACTATAATATCAGAAATCACATGAATTTTAATGTTGGATACGTAGTTTCATATTCAAAAGTTGAAGTGCTAACACTTTTTCTAGAACAGAGTACAAAATTGTTATGTTTCATGTGTGATCACCGCAGAAGATCATCTTTCCTGTATTTTCAAAAGGATAATACAAACAAGAATTAAAAGCACTCCCTGCAGTGAGCCTCTGTAGTTAATCTGGCACTCCTTCACAACATAACAAATCAGATTTATAATTCAAAGAGAGATTGACTACCAACCTCCGAACAAAATGTTTGAATACCAGCCACTACAATAAGGATAATTCCCTCTTTAATAGCCAACAGTTCGGCAGTTAGAGGCATGAGGGGGTGTTAATGGAGAAATCTGGTAATCAACGAAGATCGAAATTTTTTGCCGAAAAAAGAATTGATGCTGTTGAATATCTCCCGAGTGTGGTGGTTTGTATGAAATTGGAAGCTGAGATTGCTAGGTTTCAGAATAACTAGAGATTTTTGTTCTCTGACAATTGTGAGCTCTAATAATTCCGACCCCCAACAATGTGTTTACGTACCTCTATTTATAGGAAAAATAGAGAATCAAACCCTCGTAATTCTTGGTAAAGCAGAAGCCCATTAGGAGAACAGAACCCTAATTTAAGTTAAATTAAGTAACTGACAAAAGGAGACTTCCTGGAAGAGGACTCTATATTTGGGTTTGTTCGGATGAGTCAAAACTCAGTATAAGGTCCAAGGACTTCATGGATCCGATATTGATCCGGAGACCGTTGGCTTTAGCCGGTCCATTACAGCTATTTCCAAGGATACCTTGACTAGAGGTCATCACTAGATCCACCGCAAATATAGGTTACGTTCTAAGCCCCCAGACAAGGGTAACCCCGCCGGAATACAGAGAAAAGATCTTCCAAGATAAAATTTACAGCACATCATAACTCCCTTACGAGGGAAATCCGAGAAATGTGGAACTATAGCCTTTGATAAGTATTGACTCCATAAATTACGGAGATATTATCATGGCAAGATAGACAACTGTAGCACGCTCGACCGGATTCTCGAAGGAGAGGGCGCGCCCACCTTTCAGGGCCATCAACGCGCGTCTTCCTTCTACAAAAACCACCTATAACAAGGGTTTTTTTTTCCAGAAAAGCACCCTTAGAAGCCAAAATATTGCCTTCGTTATTTCTAATAACTGCTCCCTACTCCAGTGCTAGACGTTCCTTGATCCTTGCATATGGCTGTATCTACATTAGCAACTTAAATTCCAGGCGGGGTGGGGGAGCAGACGGCCTAACGCTTGAGAAAACAATCTTAATAATGTTTTTACATTCCTTTCCCCAATAATCTTGAAGAAAATTAGAGGCCCAATCTAGCAGAACTTGAGCGTCCAGTGTGTTTTCTTTTAAACACTTCTTCATTTCTTCTGAGTCATGAACCAGGATTGCCAAACAAGGATGCACCAAAACTGAAAATTACCTCGGGTTAATTCCTTTGATACTTTAATTATGAAGAATGCAGGATCCTCTTCTAAGTGTCTTCTGTTAACATTTTTAAAACCACCCAATTTCCATAATTTCTTAATCTTCCCTGATATATATAAAATGAATGTATCTATATAAATATATGTGTCTTGTGAGGCATTGATTTCTCATACATTTCTTTAACTTAATACTATTCCTCTATTTGTGTCTGCAATATCGATACATGACATCTGGCATCTGGTCAGGTTGTCGTACAAGATTGGTGAATTCTACATTAAGTACATGATTGAATTAGATTGTGATGCATCAGCACCTTAATGAATGTCTTTTATGATGTGCAACTTCAGAGTGAGGTTACTAATTATTTTAAAGGTGAATTACAATAAATTTAAATAATCGAGTGCACATGTAGAAATGCCACAATAGTTATCTACTTGTGGCTTGTTGGTGCAGTGCCTGCATCTTGTTTATAGAATCTTTCATCAGTCCTATCTTGTCTTTCGAGTAAATCCCCTTGCATAGTTACAAATTGTTCCATTGGATGCTCATACTTGTACTTGTTCTAGTAATCATTTCTTACGGTTCATCAACATTCTTCTATGTTTTTTTTCCCATGAATCTCTTCCAAATTTAGTTTCTAGCAAATACTTATATACTTGACATGTTGAATTACCTAGACCTCGCATCACCCTACCTTAGAAATTACAGAGTCTGGAGCCTTGTCATAGTCTCCGGCCGGGAAAAGTTCAAGAAAAATATTGACGAACAAAATCTTCACCACCCAACCCTTCCCCAATCTAAGAAAAATTTCTTAGATTGATCTTAACCCTTTATTTGAAATCAATCGGATAATTATAAATTTGAGTCTCAAGTTTTCACACATAAATAGTTTTCCATAGAATGTTACTCTACATTATAATATTAAATTAACTCCGATTATCATGTGAGAAAACCTCGCTACTTGAAAACATTATTCCTGAGATATTACAAAATAAATTGGAAAAAATGGTCAAAATGCTTTATTTTGGTACTTTATGACTCCAAAAATGCTAATTTCCGAGAATGTAGCACAAAATACCAACGAGACAGGTATCTAGAAGACACGCGGATCCATTTTTTGCCTTTGCTAAATTATTTATTGAAATTATATTTTTCCTAAAGACACGCATCTATATTTTTTATTTTTGTTTTTTCTAGAAAAAAAGGACGACGACACATGTTTATACATATATATCACCCGTCCGATCATCATGCACATGTAAAGAATGCGTGACTACTTTTTTTGTTTCTTTGATCACATGCGTGACTACTTTTTTGAATAAAAAAGGTGATGCACATATTGGACAATGGACATCGCATATCTCTTTTATTCTGTGTGTGTATTTCACAGATATTTAGAACCCCGGCTGCACCCGCACCCAAACCAAACACCATCCCCTGAAGATATCATCGTCAACCCCCCCCCCCCCCCCCCCCTCCGTGTTCACTTTAACACTTGTCAATCACATTGTAATCAAATGGGCTGCTGTGAAAGCACCCCCATCTCAACCCACCCCACTAAGCCCACCACAACTCCACCTCCACAACCACCACAGCCCAAATCTACCCTCATTACCCTTCCCCAATCTCCACCACCAGCACCTGAAGAAGAAGAAGAAACAGTCAAAGAAGTCCTCTCTGAAACACCTATCTCTAAACCACCACCAACCCCACCTCAAATCACCATCACTGGCCCAACCCCTGATGTTAAAATCAAGAAAAATGAGCCCATTAATCTCACAAAGCCCACTGAACAAGAGCTCACTACAGTCTCTGAAATCTCAGAGGTCTCAGAGTTTTGTAGCTTCTCAGGCAGCTTTTCTACTACTACACTCAATGAGAAAGATGATGGTGAGGTTACTCAGCGAGTGGGCCCACGTTCTCCGAGAAAATGCAGTTACTCCGGTGATGTGAGAAAAGAAAGGGGGCCCACTAGATCCAAAAGGGGTGGTGGTGGGGGTCAGGTTGGGAGGTCTTCTAGACCAGTTGTTCAAGGGAGGAACAATACGACGCCGCATCGGAGGAATGTGGGGCCTACTAATGGGGTTGTCCGAAGGGATACCGGTGAGGTGTCTCTGAGGAGGTCGAGGTCACCGGCGCCACGTGGAGAGCGAGGTGGGCCAGGTGGGAGGAGTGTTGGACAGAAAGGGGTAACGGGTAGTGGTGTGACCGGTCAAGCCGGTTGCAAGTCACCTGTGAGAAAAGTTGAGGAGAGTCAAAGGAAAGTGGAGAAACAAGACGACGGCGTTTTGCCAGAGAATGGGAGTGAGTCACTTGAGAATCCTCTTGTTTCACTCGAGTGTTTTATTTTCTTATAAGCGACGTCGTTTGGTGTAGTCAGTCTTACTCGAGCAAAAATGTTACTTTTCGTACTGCCCTATTTCTAACTTATCCACTAGCAAAATTTATAGATATCAAGTAGTATTTTGCAAGTGTCTAAAATTGTTGTATAAACTTCTCCGGATCAAAAATTTAATAATAGATCATACGTTTGTTTTCTTCGTTTGATGACATTTCTTGTTGTAGCAAGTAGTATAGGGTATTTCATTTTGAGCGACAACTCTTAAAATGCATCTCAAAATTATTATGACGCATTATATTATATATTTTAATTAATGATGTACATATTTATAAAAGATGTTTATTTTATTTTTTAGGAGAAAATGGATAATAAACTGACATTTCAGTATTTGAGATTTTTTGTAAAACACATGCATTTTTCAACTGGACACCAATCACAAATCAAATTGTTGGATAAATTTATTTGATGATAAAATTTAATGGATATTCTCTGTTATAAAATTGGTTTTTATCAAAGATACCATTACATTTTGAATTTGTATTCATGGTACTCTCAAACTTATAAATTGTTATTCGTGATACATTTATGTTAACCAAATATTAAGAAAACACCCAATTTTAAGAGTACCACTGCTAAAATTCAATTTTATGATCGTATCAAAAAAAAAAATTCTTTAAATTTTATGAATATATTAATTTGAATTACTAATATTAATATCATATTGTACATTATTTAATATGGTAAAAACTATTAACTATTGCTGAACATCATTTTAATTGGTACCAGAATCATAGATTTATAGGTGCCTCTTAACATTTATCTAATAAAAGTGTACCGTGAAAAAAAAATCTATAAATTTGAGAGTACTATGAATAGAACACAAAAATGTAATACTACCATTGATAAAAATCAATTTTACCATGATAACATAGAGAATATACCTAAATTTAATTGATAATGTTATCAAATTTAATTGATATTTTTATCAAATTTGAATAAGAAAATATGTTAAATAATATTATCGAATTAGAATAAAAAAATGTTAAATAAAGTTAACGAATATTGTATAATATGTTATAAGAAATTGTTCAAGTCGAAGTTTAATAGTAAAAACTTTAGATTTTTAATGAATAAAGTTGTAAAATATTACATTATTAAATTAAGGTTTGATCTCTGTTTAATTCAGACTCGGTAAATTTAATTTAATATATTATTAAGTTTGAGATCGAATAAAAAATTATGTTTAATAATATTATTGAACATTATTTGATCTAATAATAAATTGTTCGAATTTGATAAGAAATTAATAATTTTTTAATAGACTATCAAGTTTATAGAGTAAAAAATTGCACAAAAATTGTATAGAATTATGTAATACAATTTTTTTAAACTCTCCCTGGAAAAAATCTTACAGAGATAATTTTTATCTATATAAGCCCTTACAGTTGGACTTTGCCATTGTATTCAAGTGTACTGAACAGTGAATAGGGATTTAATTTGATTTCAATTTAAAAATAAAATAGAGAATAAAATGACACAGTACCAAAATAGAGTATAATGTTAAAAATTGAAATGAAAGATGAAATATGGAGGCGTTCAAGTAATTTTGGATTTGTTGGGAGTATGATATACTGGTTGCTTCTTTTGGAAGCAAAAATATTTAAGAAAGTGAATACTGGGGTATTGGGGTTAGGAAGTTTGGTTAGAGATTGCGAAAAGTTTATTGGGATGCGAGCCTAGTAAAATACACTAAACGCGAGCCTAGTAAAATACACTAAACCTTTGTGCATGCCTGCTCGCCTCTGTGTGCAACGGTTGATAAAGTGAAAGATTGGGTTTATCATTTCTGATTTACCAAGTGTGCGGTATGCTATTTCTCTCCCATGCAATGGACGCAAAATAGACTGGTGGGTAGGGGTGGCCACTCTTTTTCGTTTTTAGTTGGAACACGACGAAAATAAAGTTCACCGTTAAGCAGGAAGATTTGCACAATAAATCCTCGCCGCCTTTTTCGCCTTTTTATTTTAAAGAATTCTCTTGTCTTGTTTATTTCCGAGATGCATTCTTCTTTTTTAAAGAGTAGAGTCAAAACTCGAAGCAAAACTATTCCGTTATTTATTTCTTACTACATCTTATATAATAATATAAACAGGTAAACCACCAGCCACCCCGACCTAATTCATGATGAGCCCACCAACTTCCTGGTGATCAATCGAGTGAATCGGGTGAGCCGTGCCGGTTTGACGGCGAGCCGGTTTGACCACCGAGTGACTCGGACACGACACACGAGAGAAGACGAGCCGTGTCGAATCGGAGAAAGTGTGATTCATATAAAGTTTGACAGTTTGGCGGGTTAGAGGGTTAGGCAAGTTTTATTTTTTAAATTTTTTTTAAATTTTTTATTCAATATAATGCTGCTGGCCATCTGTACTTTCTGATATGTTTCTCATGATTGTTTCATTATTGCAGTCAACCGTACCGAGTCAGCGTGCCGAGTGTGTTTGGCGAGCCACCTGTCTTACATTTTAATATATATTGAATACGGTTAATTTTTTATTATTTTTTTAAAAAAAGAATATGTTTACACTTTTTTTATATGTACATATTTTTATTGAAAATAAATAAAAATTTAAGGCCGGGTTTTATTTCATTTTTTAAAAATAAATAAATACTTATTTCATACGAATATTTTTGGAAAAAAAGAGGACGGTACCTCTATAAATTTTATTAACTAAAAAATATTTTACAAATTATTTGAGAGGGCTCCTCTTTAAAAAAACGGAACAAACCGATTGTGCATAATAAACATATTAAAAATAAATTGAGTCTTTAAAATAAAATTATTTGTATATTTACAAAAATATTATGAAATATTAAATTTCATAATATAATATAGAGAAATATAAAAAACTTTAAATTTTAATAAATATGTCCCAAAAATTAAATTATTAAGTTGTTATTGATCTCATGAAATATATGGATTTCTATTTGACTCTAACATATAATCACAGCTCATGTCACATGATTGTACAAAATGCCTTAAAATCAATTATTAAATGCATGCATCTGTCTAAGTATCTAATAGCCGTGACACGACACGGTTTGTGGCGAGTTACGCGAGTCGGTCCGTGCGACACGATTTTCCTACCGATCCGTGTTGTTTTGTGAACCAGTCCAATTGGAATCACCTCTCACATATTTTACGGTGAGTAGGAGCGAGTTGACCCACCCGTTTGACCACCTCTACCGTGGGACAATGGACAAAAACAGCTTACAAAATTAAATTTTGTTACTATCATTTTGATGCTGATGAGGGGCAAAAGACCCGAATAGCATTAAAAAAATAGTGATATTGGGGTACAAATCTAAAATGATATGTTCATTCTAACATATTTTTAAAATGTAGTTTGATAGAATAGTTTCAATACTCAATTTTACTATTTACAATTAATGTTTCTGGTTGGAAATTTTAATTTCTTGTTAGCATAAAATTATATTAAAAACAGTATTAAAATTTGATCACTTATATATGAAAAAGTATATCATTCTTCAAGTTGTGGTATTTATAGTGTGGTGAACGTGTATATCATTCTTCAAATCGATTGCATTTGGATTCTGAGACCCGAAATATATAAGGTTTTCCCATTCGGAATATATTGAAAATTATAAATGAATGAAATTTGGGGAATTTGATCCGAATTGTTTAAACTTTGCTCACGATGGTCTTTTGTTAACGGGATGATCTTTTAACATGTTCGATTCAATTAATATACTCCTAGATTTTAAAATTAATGTGTTTGTCTGCCGTTAGAAGATTGTGAGTGTGCATATATATTTGTAAGTTGATACTGTTACTGTTAGTGCAAATATATCTTCAACGGTACATACATACTGGACCCATATGTTTTAATGTTTTACTAGCAAATACGTCAATGCAATATTGTAATTTAAACACATTGGACGGCCGAGGGTGGTTTGGAACTGACTAGGGGATGCGGAAAAATCAGTGAACTGTTTTATTTTCAGCCATATTTTGCACTTCAATTTATTTTTTTTAATTTCAACTCCGGTAGAATTTGCATAATCAATAAAAATTTATTATTTTTAATTTCAAATTCAGAGCCCAGGACTATGACCGCGTGCCTGTCTGGGTCTTTTCGAGTCATAGACTCCTAGTTCCGCTGTTGAAATGACACTGGGTAAACTATAAACCTTGTTCTTGGTATTAGTCTTTAGCAGGCTTATTGTAGTCTTAGTACAAAAGGAACAAGTACCAAAACAATATAAAAGCTCGACTTACTTTTGCAAGCCCATCCAATGTTCTTGCTACTTGTACTCCAGAATTTTTAACCCAAAATGACTTCAGGAGGGAGTATGTTTGTAGGTATCAGAAGGATTAGGACTCAAGAGGCAAAGTTAAGCGTTCCTTTTCAATGGAGGTGCAGGCCTTTGTTTTTTAGATACAGGCTTTGTCCAAATCGGAGGGGACTATTTTTTAAACAAATATACCTCTTGGCACAGTTATTCCCAAATTAAGCAAAACTTTAATCAGTGTTTTCTTGCTATATATTAACATGGACGTAAGTGAATACACATGGCATCAAGATTTGTGATCATTTTCTTGTACTGTTTCGGTGGCCTTAAGCTTCTAGCTAGTACTTAAACCTGCAGATGGAACGGACACTATGCTACATTCATGGAGAGGGCGAGAGCTGAGCTCAGGAGGAGGATGACACGGTGCAGGAGCAGGATGTGCAATGAAAGTTGGGATTTCTTCTCCAGGCATTAGCACAGACACACCTTTTGCATAGATACTCATCTGCAAATACATAGTAAAAGTATCAAATTTGTGTATGCAGTAATCAAACCTAGAGAGCATATTACAGAACAAATGCACAATTAAGTATAATTAGCTATTGAAGTTATCATAGAATAAGATACAGACCCTTGTTGAATAAGATAAAAACAGCTTAAGTTTCACCCACTAGGTTGAGGTTATCGTTCTCATATTATAAATGTAAATTTGGGTTAGCAACAAAGCGAAAGCAAGTTTTGCTGCTCATGCAAGGGGAACAATAGTAAGAATATGTTTCTATTAAGTATTACCTACATATAAAACAAGATAGTGGCTACACAATAACTTGTAAAGATATAAGAATCCGGGCTACACAATAACTTCTAAAGAAACAAGAATCAGAGCACAGATTTCAAATTTCATTTCTTCACATCAAGAGGGTGCATACATGATGCACATAATAGTTCACTAAATAACAAAAGTAGTGTGAATTATGGAGAGAAACATGCCAGTAATAGAGAAATTGACATTGTGTTGTACATTTTATGAATATATCACTTTCTTTACTGTTAGGAGGAATGATAGACTACACAAGGAGAGAGTACTTTCCACCATCACATATCAATATGAAAAGGTCCAACTGTGGAAGAACCCGGCATATCTTGTCAACAAATTATTATTCTACTGTAAAGCCAAAGCATACATCATAGGTGACCTAAGTTTCTACTTCATACTGTCAAATGTTTATTCAAGATATTAGTAAGCAAACACACAATGACAACGACACTCCTGTAGCTTCACGAACCATACTCTTTGGAGTCGAAAATTAAGCAAAAGGGGACCGGAGAATTATGGACTGCAAGGTAATAAAATAGATGAACATTCATCAATGCACCCCACTAGTAAAACTGAGTATATTCAAAATTTGATAGTTCATTGTACTATAGTTGTGGTATTTTGGTATTTTGTGACTTCGCCGTTGTTTACCCCAGATTCTTACCTGCTAGTCTAGCCATTAGTTATTAAAATTTCAAGTTTAGAGACTCGTAGTAAGAGCTAGGAGTAGAAATCAATATGCTTCCTTGCATAGACTAGAACTGAAATGAAGCTATGTGTTTGTATGGGGTCAGTTCAGAACATCCGAATTCTTTATAGCTTTTAAAATATTTGACCCTGCAAAAATTTTCCTTGCATGTCACTTAATATACATCATGGGAACCAGGAGAGGGGGTGCTTGTTACCCTGAAAAAATTAAAATAATTCATACCTGACAGTATACTTGCCCTGAATAAGGCATACAACAAACAACTATCATATCCCGACATTATACTTACCCTGTGTTAAGGCATACAAAAAGGAACTATCATATCAATTAGTGGAAATCCTTTATATACAATATTAATTAAGTCAGCTGAGAATCAAATGTAAGAGATGATAAAAGCACATCAAATCAATAACTTTGCGAGTATAATTGATAAATATGAATGGAGATACTCCTTTTTAACGTAATAAAGTTGGACAAGCTTTAGGCAACATATATGGTTGGATTATGATGTGAGACCACACGTATAAATAATATCAAAAACATAATTTCAAAGTAGTGGCGGAGCCAGAGTAAGAGGGGTGGGGGGGATCAATTCATTTTAGGGAAAAAATCTAGCTAAAAAGGGTTGAACTAATTAGTTGTTGAATGTGAAACATGGCCCAAACCACCTCGGACTTCAGTTAGTAAGATTTAGTAATTGACCAGAATCCTAGAGAATGTAGCCTGCACACACCCTCTGGTAAGGATATTAAGTTATCGAGTAGATTATCTATTACAAGTTAGTAATTGTGTTAGCTTAATAATAAATCAGCACATGGCGATTCCAAAATATAAAGAGACAAACTGATATCTAAGATAATATTTATTAACATAAGCCAACCACTAAACAGAAACTTTGAATCCCTTTGTACTCAGTCTCCAAGCAGTAATATATCACTCAAAAAAAATAAACGACTTTGAGTGACCAGGAAGCCAGCTAATTTTTTCACATCTATGACAATGACTACGAACAATTACTCAGTGATCGACAAAATGGAATCCGATTTTCTTCAAAAAAAAAATAGAAGAAAAGATGATTCCCCACATATAATAGGCTGAATTCAGTAGTTGACACTAACTAAATTAGCAAGAAATTAGGGACATGCCAACATGACAATCCAATAGAGGACCTATTTAAACGGGTGGTTCTAATAAAATAGAATATAAGGGTCCTTGATAGCAACTACATTGTCTACTTGTAGTCTTTATACTTTAGACAGGATCACATGAATTAAAAGATATAAAGAAGCAAATGTTTGTTAGCTTTGGCTTTGGGAGGGACAGAGACAAACTTCCACATATTTTCAGGTGATCACCACAATGATCTTGAAGAACAAAAACAAGCCCACAAATACAGATACAGATGATTCTTGCCAACACCAATCTATATTGATGAATTCATTTCATTATGACAAGAAAAATTAATTTAGTAAAGTCCCAAATAAACAAGCAAAGAAATTCTTCTACAAGACTTGATTTTGAGGACCCCTCCAAAGTAAGAAGCTTAGAGCTAAAATTGCCTAGATTAGTTATAATAATTACACAAGGAAAATAACAAAGAAAAGGCAGGCCACAGTAAAGAAAGTTGGTTTACATAATTACACTCATTGCATTCTTTGCAACAAAGAATGCAAAAGAGTAAAGGGGTATTGGCTATTGAGGACAAAAGTTTAACCTTTTATGTAGGGGACATTGCTCAAAACCTTGGAGATAAATCTCGAAAATTACATGACACAACTCTGACATTAGTCGATCAACTCGAATATGACTTAAAATTACTTGTTTCTTCTAAAATTTACTCATATAATCTTGTGTGTTCATTTTTATCGAATTCAATAAGTTTTAGAATGATACAAAATTTATGCACTCTAAGATCAATCTATGCATCTTAAAAACTGAAACTAAAATGAACAAAACTAGAGCACATGATACAACAAATAATTACATAAAGATATGAAGTACAATAGACTTGCACTAGTTGTGTATGTAGAAGATAAAGAGAACATACTTTAGGAGAAGGGTAATCTAGTTTGATGATTTGAGCTTCAAGATCACGGGGGTTACGAGTAGAAGAAGAAGATGATCTTGGACGTAGAAACCTCTCAAAAATAGCCATAACAAGAAACATCAAAATGAGAACAGCAGTAGCAACAAAGCCAAAGGAGAGAGCATTAACAGTGCTATCAAAATTGCTTAAATGATCTTGTGTCTCCACAACTGCAACTGAACTCAATGGAGCTACACTTGGCGCTACTAGTACGTTTCTACCTCCTCCCATTCACCTCTAAGTAATAAATATTATTGACTTGTTTTTACTTTCTGTGCATCAGCAATTACTAGTTAACCTGAAGAAGTCGGCTAACAGAGTAATAAATTATGGGCATGCCCAGGTTGCAGAGAGATAATTATGTACAAGAGAGGAAAAGACAAGAGGGGACAGACGATGGATTCAAGACGGGGGGATCTTTCAAAATATGAAAAGAAATATAACGCTAATATCAACACTAGCTAGTGGAACTGCGGAAGTGGACTGCTACTAATTTTTTTTAACCGTGTATGTATATGTGTGGAGAGAGAGATATGGTCAGAGAGAGATGGTCGCAGAGAGAGAGAGAGAGAGAGAGATTTTTAAGAGTAGTAGCCAGTCTTCTGAATTTGGATTGTTGCTAATATTTTACCAATCTCAAGAGATGATCTATCTATATATATATATATATATATATATATATATATATATTACTGAACTAGTTAGGCTTCTTGGCAGCAACAAATTACAACGTGCTTGTCTCTTTGTATTCAGAAGTATTGCTTGTTTTTAACAATGTAGTAGTACTTTTAACACCACTTCCATGCCCATGAAACCGCACAATTTACAAAATTCAATTTACCGCAATAACCGTAGTGACTTTAATAGTTTACATCTTTCCATATTTTTTTAGGCGCAAGTTCTGGACAACATTACCTAAGGTAAGATAAAGCCCTATAGTAGAGTTTTTGATATTAGTTATTATTCGAATCCAAATATTTTCTGGTTCCGCCACCGGTGCGAGAGTGTTTTTTCGTCAAAATTATAAGTAATCCCAAGTTAAACTAGAGTAATTTAGAGAGTTAATGATGCGTAAATGGATTGCGAGTGAAATAAAGTATCGGTTGACCGTGAGGGAGGAGGAGGACAAAGGTGCAGTGATAGAATCCGTGTAAGTAGCTGCCAAGAGATACTGGTTGTCTTGTGTCTGCTTTTTCTAACTCCGTTCCTGCAAATTACCAGCACGCTCACCATTACGTTACTGTAAACACTAGTCTAAAGAATGTTTTTCCTTTTGTTTTCTTATAATTTGCCATTATTACTCCATGTCGTATATATTATTATAGGACAATGACAATACTTGCAATTTAATAAAAAATATTCCAAAACATTGATTGCAGATGATAAATTTAATCTCGAAACTAAGTTGTACAATAAATCAAAATATGTGATCAAAGATTCAGCAGAAAAAGGAGAAATGTCTAATGATTGAGACCACAGGTGATTAAGATATAGGTGAAATTAAGGTTGGCATGACAGTTATTATATTGGTATAAATGTTACTGGTATAGTCGTATGTGATTTGTGAATTGTGATCGCATGCATGGGAGTTGAGGCAACAAGCAAAAGCAACAAGTGTGTTTTGTATCACAGTGAATTAGTGATAGATTGATTCGTAAGGGAGGAGAGGGGGAAGGATTGATTCTTTTGATGCGTGTTCACATGTTTGAGTCAGAAAAGGAACAAGTGAGAAGCAGGCCTCAATTTCACACAGGACCACACTCTAGTTCTAGTTTACGTCACGTGAATCCCTCTCCTACTTTTTACACCTTTCTTTCTTATTCTTCTAATTCATGGTGGTGCTTCAATTTGAGAATATTACTGTAGTAATTTTATCTTCTCAAAAGCTTTTTTTATACAAGTCTCCCATCATCCCAACGCCGCCACCCGGGAGCAAAAAAACAGAAATACAAATGAAATCATATCAAAACCGATCATCTGTATAAAATTGAAATCAAAATCGAATCGTTTGATCGGTTCTGGTTTTGGTTCAAATCGAACCGGATTGATTATTAAAATAAATAAAATTATTATATATAATTTATTTATTCACCGGTAGTTCTCGATTGCTTACATCCTCAAATGTTTTCTTAGTTTATTCATTACTCAGTAATAAGTATCTTTCGTGATATTTCAAATTTTAGAGTCGAGTGACATGGCTTAAGATAATGAATGCTCAATATCGTCTACAAGTAAAACAGCAATACAACATTAAGCCATATAAATCAGTTGTTGAGTTGAAAACTGCAACTTGACTATGTTTTAAAGCTAATATATACATATTTTAACCAAGACGAGCCGAGTTCCTCTTTGGCACCTACGGTAGAGATCGGACGTATTTGCCCCCAAAACGAACGCATATTGTTCGTATTTCTCTCCTTACGGTCGAGTGGTTTTGCCCCCTTCCCAAGATATATTTAAACAAACTTGAATCGAGTTCGAGCCAATATGTAATTAAATGAGTCAGGTTTGAACCAAACAGACATAACACTTTAATAAAAAATATTTTTTATATTCAAACTCATGACGTCAATTATATTCTAAATGATATGAGATTTTATAAATACCCTGCCTTGTTAAATTGATATTTTCATCGAGTCCATAAACAAATTAATAAAACTTAGATAATGCATAAGTACTCTTGGGCGGGTAAAACTCTCATACCAATTTTAACAACAAGATCACAACTTGATACACACTAAAATTATATTATTAAATCTTTTAAATTTATCCCTGATGTGTTATTGAATCTCGTATACATTGAATTATGGATTAACGAGGGTAAAAAAATCCTATTCGACGAAACCGGAATTTTGGATTTGAATTTATTTTCTAAACCCGAATTAGTTTGGATTTGGATATCAAGAATTACGTATCAGAACCCGATCTGAAATCCAAAATCCGATCCAAACCCGAAACTTGAAAAAAAATCGTTATACACACACATATATTATATAAATAGTTAGTTTATAGTATTTAATTTACTCTTTTTTAATTATTATTGATAATAATAATAATAATAATGAATTTCAATTTAACAAAGCATATTAGCCATTATTAAACTCCTTTACTTCCACGATATCAATTATTAGTTATCACATTTTAAGTCGATGTTTTTATGTCATTACTTCTTTAATCGCTAACTTTTAGAATTTTTAATTTGTAATATTTTAAATATGGTTTAAATTTCATATATCATGAAAACTCGAACCCGATCCAAAACCCGTTAAATCGAGTTTGAATTTTGATTTTTGAAATCAGATTGGATTTGGATCGGGTTTGGATCTAGTAAAATATTCCGAGTTTGGATTTGGATATCTCAAATATCCGAACTAACTCATTGTCATCCCTATTATGGATTTGGGGTGTTATAAATGTTATTAAAGCCGAATCTCCAAAATTTAAGATGTTAAGTTTTCGGAGGTATCGAGACATGTAAATATTTTAGTTTAATATATAAGGTAGAGTACTACTACGAAATGCACAATAAATAATGCTTTTTTGGATTCAAAATTACTTTTCATTTATAAGTATTTTAAAAATTATAAATAAAATAAAAATATTTCCTTATAAATTATTATCAGTTTGGATAAATTTATTAATAACTTATAACTTATTATATTATATATAAAAAAACAATATAATTTGTAAAAAAAACAACAGTATGACAATAAGATGTTAGAAGTTGATTTTTTTAAAAAAATATATACATTTTAATAAAATTAAATTGTAAAAATAAAAATCATTGCACAAATTTTCTCTGTAACATTAAATTTATAAATTACCTCTATGAATCATTTTTACTTGCTACACAGACAAACACAGATAAGCTAATTTAAATTTCAAAGTTAAAACTCCAACCAAACACCCCCCTAGTTTCTTCCTGTATGGCCCTATTTTTCCATAATTCCGGCCCAATTTAACTAAACTATTCCGCTGCAAATGAAAAATGACCCACCCTCACTGGAATTTTTGTTCCCAAAATCAAGACGAAGTATCACTAGGAGATACATCCTGTATGTCATTATAAAACAATTGGGTTCAACACATGTAGCTCGGTTGATGGTTAGGGGATACATGCAAATGTTAATTTTATATTGTACATTTATACGGGCACTTTTCATCAAAAAATTATTATTCAAGCGAAGATTGATTTGTAATAAAAAATAATATTTTACCTTGAAAAATTGCTCGTATAATCTGTTTGTAGTTGTTGTCGATCATATCAACATTTAAAAAATTGCTGTATTCATATTTGTTTTCAGAGTCCTGCCAAAAAAGTGTTAAAAATGGTGATTGCGTCAATGAAGTTTGGTTATAGATTTTAGGATATTAATATACGCATAGCGCACAAATGTATTTGTTAGCGACGTAAAAGAACATGTAGAATAACTAGAACTCTCCGATTACACGGTACAAAATTTTCTCTACTAAAGAGATGCATCTACCAAAGTGGAATTGCAAGTCAAGAATACATGATTGGCTTGTCACATCATTGCATAGATCATGTTGATTCCGATCATGGAACAGGGTACGACTTGTTATTGCACATACACTTGTAAGCCATAGGGCATGACTCTGCTTCTTGAATGGTTGCACAAACAAAACTAACCATAACTAATCGACAGGGTGAGCACGAACCACAGGCATGCGAACAATCTGGCAATCTTGAGCCTGCAACTTGAAGTGTGTCCGCTTTCTTATGTTTCAGTACCGGCCTACTGATCCCATTCGACGAATGCCTTGGATGGTGGTGTCCATGCTCTGCATGCAATAAACAGTCAACTATAAGATCAACATACAAAATAATTCGAACTTCATCAAGTAAAGTTCTGAACACTGCATTGCATTGCACACAACATCGATATTAATATTTGCAGGAAAATTTTAAAATTAAATCGACGTACGTGAATGTGGGTGGCTAATGTGCCTAGAGAACACGATTTCCGGAAGTAAAAGAAGAAGCGAAAGAAATATCACGGCACGAATAGAACCGTCCACGGATGTCTTGCTATAATGAAACATCCTTATATATCTTGATTAACTTTCTTTGATAAGGTTGTTTATCAAACACTTTGTGCTGAGGCAGCTAGCTAGAAGACTAGTACAAGAAACAGTTGTGGTGGTTTAGTGGAAGTGAAACCGAGGCATATAAGATATATATATGTGAAGAGGATTAGAAGTTGGTGAAATATACTAACAAGGTGGTGGCAATGAAGCAAGTCACAAGCAAAAGTGTGGAAAATGTAAAAGAATCACATGAAAGAGGGTTGGCAGCTACAAGAATCACAGGAAAGGCAAAGACTTGATCAACATTACATGGTGATCGTCGATATATCATGTGATTAATTTTGGTGTAGCTTATAAATTTAACACCATTTTTTATGAAGGAAACGTAGCTAAGATTACTCAAACCTTATATACAGGATATGATGACTGCTGCTTTTACGTGACTTGGAGTAAATATTGTGAACTCGTGTTATTAATGACAATCAAAATATTACAATAGCAGTAAATTATGTAACGGGGTTGTATATGTGATGACCATAAGTGTTTTTGTTATGTTCTTCAATTCATGTGCTTGGCGACCAATTAATTATCATACTCTAAGTGGTATGTTTGATTTGGTTTGTGTATTGCCTTTCATGTCGTAAAGAGGATAAGTTAATGAAGAGCCTTTCCTTTTTTACTTGCACGTGACGCAGTTAGTACTGACTCCCTCTGCCATATTAACATCGTAAAAATAATGCATATTAAACAAAAGTTAGTTGTAGATTAATTTTTCGTACGTATTATATTTATTATGATTATATTATAATAAATAAAATAAATTTTATATTGGAAATAACAAAAAATGGTAAGTTTGAATTTTTTTAATAAAAATGAACAATTATTATGAAACAAATATTTTTTCCGGAACAGACTAATATTATAGAATAGATGGAGTATTAATATAGAAACCATATGTTAGGACTGAGGCATTTGGATGGCCAATTTAGGTGGGCTTTGGTTCGGCCTTGGAAGATATATTCCTTGCTTAAACAGTAAAGAAAGTTTAGTGCTCTCTTTTTTGTTTTAATAAGTTTATAATTTTAAAAATAAATATTTGTTCAAATAAATTTTATTGAGTGAAAATTGAACTTAAAATTTGGGATGACAGACTATCTCATTTTAATTAGTTTCTTTTTCTAGTTTTCTTTGAAATGGATGGTTCTGGTTCAGAAATTGGTTCTTTTTGTCAAATAAATATAATTTTATTTATATATATAATAACTCCAATAAAAAGTTTTAAATGAAATAAAATAAATGAGTTAGTTTATTCAACATGAAATTATAAATTCATATTTAAACAGACATAAATATTATTTTATTTTTTTCATTTTCCCCTTAAATTTTTTTATAAAATTATTATACTATACATTTAACAAAAATATTATTTTATCACATTGGTCTAAATCGGGATTGAACAAATATATTACTTAATTGAGGTTATTATTTTATTAAATTTTAACTCTAATTTGACAAACTGACTTAATAATAATTTAAATTAATTCAACATTAATCAGAACCAAAATTTTTGAATTTAAACAAAATGCGATTCAAAATAAAAAGACCGGAAAAGATTTGAACTGAATTTAATCCAATTTTTTTTCAAATTTGACCCGAAACCGATACAAATTATACAAAATCAAAATTGGATACGAAACGAATGAAATTGATTATCAAATCCAGTATGCATGACGAGTTCATATCAGCTACCAAAAACTTCGCCAGCCAACACATCGTCCATCTATACATATGACATACATGATTCAACAACAACTTGATAGACACTTAAAAATCACAAAAACTCTATCTAGAATTAATTGAAGTAGGAACTCCATGGTCCTAGTCGAAATCCAAGAATACCATATACAGTTTGTCGGTGAAAATGTAAATAAACATGTAGTATTGCAGTCATTGGTACATCACAATATTACCTGTTGTACCAAATACCAAATACCAATTGCTCAATTGACGTTGGTAGTCGTAAATTTGTGTTGGTAATTCTATAAATATCATTGTTTAATGTTTAATTGCACGAGGACGAAGATTTTTATATAAAACAAAAAGGAAGCTGATGTCTTACATTTCTCCTCTTTTAAAAATGCCAAGTTAGGAATAGGAATGAGATTCTGATAAAACAAAATTTAAAGAAGGGAAAATTGTTTATCATCATTAAAAAGTAATACACGTTATTCTTGCTGCGTGACTGTGAGGGCATAGTTAGTTCTACTCGGTATATGCCCATGGCACTCACTCACGCACACACAAAACACACTGAAATGTCCAGTTATGTATGCGAAACAACGAGAATGAATACTTTAATTAAATACAAAGTTATACGAGTACTATTTATATTCCAAAGCAGAAAATGCAGCTGCTTCTTAGTGACAAAAAGGGACATCTACAAATGCATTGTTCATGAGAATGAATACTTAAATTAAATACAAAGTTATGCTATTGAAGTGCAACTTCTTTTTTGTGTTCAAGTAATGAAGTGCAGCTTCTTAGTGACGAACAGGGACGTCTATAAATACACGGTTCCATTAAACTAGGAGGGCAACTCAAAGTTCTCGTTCAGCTAGATATTGGTAAGTAGATTGCAAGCTAGATTACCTCATTTTTGTTCTAATAATATTTTCCCGTATTTATCTACCATGTCAGCTGAAGCTATATATGCCGCTCTTACACAAAAGAAGTGGGGAGAGGTTATAGACTTATGCAGCAAGGATAAAAAGGAGGGTCCATTTCTGAAAATATCACTCAACCAAGACTCTGTTCTACAACGGGCATTATACTCCGGAAATGTGAAGTTAGTTATGGAATTGCTGGATAATGCTAGAACACTTTTTAAAGAACGAGTAGAGTTTGAAGAGAAGCTGGTGAATGATTTAAATATCAAGGGGAACACCGTTCTCCACGTGGCTGCAACTCAGGACGCTTGTGTCTTAGCTGCCGAAAAGATTCTCTCCTATGCAGGTCACTTGCTATTGGCCAAAAACAAAAAGGGAGAGACCCCTATCTTCTATGCTGTCCATTATGGCCAATTGAAAATGTTCCAGTTTCTTTACAAAGAAACCATAAAAATGGTTCCTGATGAAGAAATTCGTCTCTTATTTTTTTACAAAACATCCCATAATTATGAACAAAGTTGCACTATACTTCACGTAGCCATCTACAACGAGCATTTTGGTATGCCATCTCCTTTCAACTTATGTTAACAAAATGGAGTATTCTTGATTGTAATATATATCTCACTTTTATTTAACAGCCTGAGTGATCATGTTTATGTTTAATCTACATAACAGAACTGGCATTGTGGATAGCACAAACTATTCCAGATTTAATCAGTGTAATGGACCATCAGCAAATGACTGGTCTTCACATGCTGGCTATGAATTCAACAGCCTTCAGACACCGGTACTGGAAATGGCTCAAGCACCTACTGCCCTCTACTTTTCGACCTTTTAGTAAGCAACCAAACTCTTTATATTCCAATACAACAAACACCTAATAAGTTGAAATTACAGGAGTTCCATAGACTGTCTCTGTTTATTAATTATGGTATGTGTAATTGTGGTTTCTACATACTTATGGTCTATCTTGATGTGTGCATATGTATGTGATACCATCAGCTGCTGAGATTTTAGGCCAAGATGCTAGTGATCATAAAGTAAAAGACGGAGGAGGTACGACTACTGATATAATGCCACATTGTTACCCGCTTATACAGATTGACGTTATTATTTTCTTGTCTAATATTTACAAAATATAACGTATTATTATTTTATACAAAATCTTTTAAAATTATTTATTGAAATATGGAAATCGGCTTTCCTCCCTCTTCCCCTAATCACATCAAGTTCTTCATTTTAATTATTATGAAAATATAAAAGTTCTAATTTATCCTTATTTATGCCCACAATCTTAATATTTTTCGTGATTCCCCTTTTATATATATATATATATAAGCAAGTGATCAAATAGAAAATATCATAGAATAGAAAATAAAAAATAAGATCTAGATCATATATTCAATATAATCCAATGGCAATCAGGGGGCACCCCCACACAAATTAAATAAACACTCTCACACACAATCTCACATAATTCCTCCGTTTTTAATTTAAGTTTTCCCGTTATTTAGTGAACGTTTTTTCAAATTTAACTTCACCACATTTTTCTCCATCTCCCAACAATCAGTTTGCATACCATATGTGTCATATTCCGGTGACTTTTATTTTTCCGACGATTTCCATTATTTTTTACGAACCCAGGATATATAATTTAGTGATTTCTGTGATACAAATTAGTGATTTCTATAATACAGATTAGTGGTTACTGTAATATAATTTAGTGATTGAAGTTCAGATCTGATAAGTGACTAATTTATTTTAATTATAAATTATATTCACCAAAATATAATACATATGGTATGGAAACTGATCGTTGGGAGACGAAAAAAAATGCGGTGAAGTTAGATTTGAAAAAAACCTCGCAAATTGATGGAAAAAATCAAATTAAAAACGGAGGAGAATAGATGTGATTGTGTGTGTGAAGGTGTATTTAATTTGTGTGTTAGTGTGACATGTATAAAGATAATGTTTTCTATTTCTCATTTAAGCTATCTTCTATTTGAGTAAGACTCTATATATATATATAATAGTTGATAATGTTATTTCCATATTTTTATAAGGGTAACAAGAAGATCAATGAAATATGTAAACCATTTATTGTTAATATGCACACGTAAAAATATAAACTTAGATTTTAAAATAAAATTATTATAAAATTTTTAATATTTGTTGTAATTATATAAATTTAAAACTTTTAAAGATGGTTAAGAGTAATACCATTATAACATTAATGGTATTAGTGTAAATAAAAATTATTATTTGTAAGAAGATGTTAGGTAGTAATTAATATACATTATATAATATTATATTAATGTTATATATAATATTTTATACAGTATTAGGTTATTAAAAATTAAAATTAATTTATCATTTACACATATATTTAGTTCAATTTTATTAATATTATGAAATTATATAATATATTAAGGTTTAAAAAAAATAAACTTGAAAATCAAATTAATTACAGAAAAATGTTAAATTCAATAATAATAATAATATATACTAGCTTACATAAGATATAGTATATTTGGATTATTCTTATATATGATATAAATTTTATTTTATTTTAATAATATTTATTTCTTTCATTATATTTTAAAATTATATAATTTATAAAATTTTAATAAATTATGATATTAGTGATATTAAATAAAATAATAAATTACAATTTTAAATAAATTTTAGCAATATTAAATTTAAATGTGTAAAATGATTGGGTAAAATTATTTTATATGATAATATATTATAAATAGAATTATTAATATGAATATATGTAATTCAAGTTATAATGTAAATTTGATATAATTTAAAATTTTAGGTAAATAAAAAGTTTAAGATAACTAAATTATATTTTGATTAAATGAATTGATTATAAATATATAAGTGATTATGACAGTAGAGTGTAGATAAATTATAAGTAGATGATAGTATTTTATTTTTTTAAATCTTTAATCGAATTGTATGAATTTCTTCAGTTTTGTCATTATTTAAATTTGATTTTTTAACGAGGTAATAACTAAAATACCTATAAAATGAATATAGATGGCCCAAAATACCTCTTGACAGAAAAGAGACCCTATGTACCAACCAAGCACGAATTATGTTAATGCGTATAGTTGTAATAAAATAATTACCCAACGTATTGTATATAACTATATATTACATGTTATACAATTATATTGTATACATTAAAAAAGGTGTGTGGGCCATGTATGTATAAAATCATTCATGTGCATTTGAATAGTGATGGACATAAGATATGTGAATTATGTCATATATGTGTTCAACTTTAAAAATTCAGCTTGAAACACCCAAGAAGCAAATGCGTATAGCTGATTGCGTAAATTTGAAATATGTATAGTTACACACCTATTATATACTCCCTCCGTCCCACCCAATTGTTATCACTTTTTTTTCACTTTCTGGCACGCATTTTAAGGCGGATTTTAAGGATAGTTCCATAACTTATTTTTAAAATTTTCTTTTTTTGTATAAAAATAGGATTGTTCTATTTTTATACAAAAAAGGAAAATTTCAAAAATAAATTATGGAACTATCCTCAAAATTCACCTTAAAATGCGTGCCAGACACCCCATTTTGAAATGATAACAACTCAACGGGACGGAGGGAGAATATAGTAAGACTATGGGCGCGTATCTTATATGCGTAGATCAGAATTGCGTATTTAGTAGGTATTTAGGGTCGTGTCTCCCGTTTCTTGGTGTTTTGATAACTCTTTCTTTATAAAAAGACAATTAAGGCCTTCACCCCTTTTTAACTCTAATAATTTTTTAGCTAGTTAAGTAAATAATAAGTATATCATATTTAGTTGGCATGAAGGTTAGAATTTTAATATTTTTTATCAATACAATTTTGGAAACTTTTTAAAATGAAAATATTTTAATATATTTTTGGTGAAACTCAAATTTTGGCCTTACCATAGTAATAGTAAAATAGTAAAATTATTTATTTTTAATTTGTTGGATAATTTTAATTGATAAGATATATGTTTGTTAAATGAATATTCATATATTTAACAAATGAATATCAGGCCTTTGGCATTTTTGTAGAGTATATATATCATACAATAAGCATTTGGCATTTTAGTAGAGTATTTTATAGGAAATAGGACAATTATTTTTAAATATGTATTCCAAAATTATTTCATACAAAAGATAATTATTTTGTAATGGAACTTGTATAAAGCAGTTGGTAAAATCGTTTCACTCGACTGTCTACTAAATCAATTTTGTTTGTGTGGGAATTATCAAAGTTGAATCAAGTTCTACAATGACAATTCCCTTTTGGACTAAGTTTAAAAAAGAATATCGAGGTTATCTAGCTGCTCTGGAACTGGGCACCTTACTAGTTAAGAAAGATACAAAGTGGATAGCGAGGCTAGGAACTAATGCTGAATCAGATTCTTCTGAAGACGACAGTTCTGGCTCGGGGTCTGCAGGGAACTCGAAGAATGCAGATGAGGAATCAGTGAAACCACGAAAACCAAAACCACCAACACCGTTGATCCTGGCAATAAAATTCGGATGCATGGAAATAGCTCTTCAGATCATAAAGGAACACCCTCAAACAGTTGAGCAAGTAGATGAGGAATATGGCTCAATTTTACACCTGGCGATTAAATATAGGAGGATAGAGATATTTGATGAAGTGGAGAATATGGAGATGCAGATGAGGAGGCTGGCGAGACTTCAGGACAAAGATAAAAACTCCATTTTGCATATGGTTGCTCTAAATACCACAAAAGTTAAAGCTAAGAATGGCACTGATAACTCCATTTTGGATATGCTTGCTCTAAATACCCGAAAAGTAGAAGCAGCTAAGAATGTCAGTGATGCCATTTTGCATATGGTTGCTCTAAATAACCAAAAAGTAGAAGCTGATAAGAATGTCAGTGATGCCATTTTGCATATGGTTGCTCTAAATATCCCAAAAGTAGAAGCAGATAAGAATGTCAGTGATGAGACTTCAACTAATACACCCAAACGATGGCCTTGGGAAGCTGAAGAGCTCAACTACGAATCACGCAGCCCTGCTTTTATATTGCAAGATGACCTAGTCTTGTTTGAGGTGTATATGCTTTGCGTATATTGATTATACAATATTACATGCATCAGAATCCGGATTATTAGTATTTAAAAGTTAATTAACTAATTTTTTGTTTTTTCCAAATAAAATGCAGCGCGTGGAAGAAATTCTCAAGACTCACTACCATAAAATCCCAAACAAAGATCTTGAAACACCCGATCAGTTATTTGCTGCAAAGAAAGAACCACTTCGAGAGGATGCCCAAGAATGGATGAAGCGAACAGCAGAAAACTGTTCCCTCGTTGCTGTCCTCATTGCGACGGTTGCCTTTGCAGCAGCATATACGGTACCAGGAGGCACAGATGATAAAGATGGTTATCCCCGTCTTCTGGATCAAACATTCTTCATGGTGTTTACTGTTGCTGACGTTCTTTCTCTTGCATCCACATTAACAGCTGTTGTAGTGTTTCTTTCCATCCTTTGTTCATCATACCGATTAAAAGATTTCAAGGTGATGCTTCCAAGGAGTCTAATGTTTGGAATATTATGCCTAATATTCTCCTTAACAATGATGATGTTGGCATTCGCAGCAACAATCATTCTTATGATCAAGAATAGGCAGAACTGGACTAAAATCGCCTTATATGCTGTTGCATTTCTCCCTATCAGCGTGTTGGTTTCAACATACTTGCCTTTCTATCTCCCACTAATGCAAACAGTTTATTACACCATGGACAAAGTAAAGTTAATCTTGCCTGAGTTTGATGATCCAAAAAAAGAAAAAATAATTACTTGGTTTAATCGTCTCAAATCCAGCCTCTCCAAAAACAAAGAATCCACAACTTCGCCTGAGCCTAGTAATAAAGTTTAAACTACACGAATTAGCTAGAGTTCATCAATCCCATCTTTGTCGGTCTTTATTTCTACTTCTATACATGTTGAATAAATAACTGGGAAGCAATGTGGTCATCAGCTCTCCAGGAGTTTGCATTCAAATACAAGTAATATTGTAATTTATTTATTTTTTGTCAGGAAGTAATATTGTAATGTTTAAATATGTATGCAAGATTTTGTACGTGAATAAAGTAATTTACCAGCTGTTGTTGTTCCTAGAAAAAATGCAATAATATGTTTCACTTTTTAGTTTGTAGTTTATTGTTTTTTAATATAACCTTACAAATGAGTACCTTGGGGTGAGCCAGATGAGTACTTTGGAATGAGCCAGAGTCGAACCAATGACCTAGGACGATGACAGAGGATAAAACCTTTATCACTTGGGACTTAGCTATCCAATCGTACTCTTTAAGTTTATTGTTAGTTCGGTAAATAGTTATAAATATACGTACAATATAAATCTTATTACTATTTAGTAGGAACAAAATCACAATCGTCAAGTTACTTGCTTGGGTATCTAATATTTATGGCATAAACTTTGGTATTGTAACATTCTCAGTTCGTCGGCGTGCAACCAACGATGATTGAGTAGAAGCTGATGCAATGATGTTGCCATGTTGGTACGGCTTTTTGAGCTTTGAAACAAAATAAATATATTGAAAATCTTCAGCTGGATGATATAGTTTTAAGATTAATTTTTTTTATCTTGTGGGGAACACTTTGTGTGTGTGTGTCTGCGAGAGATCTGGGCAATAACTTGTTCTGTTTTAGTTCTTTAGAATCACTTTCGTACCCAAGCACGGGATGCGGCTTGGCTCCGTAACTATTCCAATAAAGTGGTTTAGTTGTTCCGAATCTAAAAAATCAGGATGACAGATATCTGCATCAGTAAAATGATGCAATCTTGTCAAGGCAAAGCTTGGCAGCTAGCAATACCCACATAAAAGTTCATGATAATATATATTGAGCCCTTGTTACCTACAGAAATTGTAAATCAAGAACAACGCTCACTAGTCTTTTAGACAGGGCTACGAATATGAAACTACAACGCAACTTATGAACCCATACTATTTGTAGTCTAAAGAACAAGTTAAGGCGAACACCGCAAAAGATGAAAGCACCTCATAGACCTATTTTCTCTTCTGATTTGGCAACCAAGTCACTAAAAATCCCACACTTGTCTTATCAGAAGTAAAAATTATGCCGAGAGATATAAGTAACCATTGGAAGCCAGTCTTTCGTAATGACATCTACTGCTAAGAGAGTTTTTGCACTTGAGAGTGAGGTTTTCACTGAAAATGGTCCCTTTAATGGTCCTCCATTCATGATCCAATTTGCTCCCCATGAATGACTCATCTCTAACCACCCATTTGAACCTGCCTGCACAGTCCACACACCAATACATTGAATTTACTGATTTGATCCATGTTACAAAAGATTCAATGTGTTTGGCTCCATTTGACAAACATGTGTAATATAGTGGCGTTTGTACAGAAAAGCAAAGAGGTTCAACTGGTAGAAGTTAAAGTTGGAGGTACAATTTTACTCTCTCGTCCCAATTCAAAGGTCTTGTTTAACTGTTTTTTTGGTCAATTTTGCCAAAGGGAAAAAATGCAGTAGAAATCCGACGGGAAAATATGCAGAAGTCGAAATCAGAATTTTGGCATGTTTATTGATAATGAGAAGTCGATGGTTAAAGTATTAGTGTAAATATAATTTTTCTTACAATTAGTAAAAAAAAATTATGCGACTGAATTGGTTGTCTAATATGAAATAGAGAGCTAAAGAAAATCAGAAGAATAAGAATACCTCTTTAATATGCATAGATCCAATATCGCCATCTCCATTCTCAAATTCCACCAACAGAGAAAGCCAGTTAGGTGTTGATCCTTCATTCACGCGAAATGCAACGTTTTTCCCCGGGTATGCACACGATGTCCTATATACAACATTCATTTACATACAAATTATTTGATAATAATCAAGTAGCCTACTAGTGAAAAAATTATATATATATAACCACTCACTCATTATTTAACCTTTAGTACATCTTGTAAGATAGAATGGAAAAATTCCAATTAAAACCAAGCAGAAAAAGATTTAAGATGGCAGGGATCACGCCACGATTACGGAGCTGGTCTTGTTCACCAGGAATAGCCATGCTGCCAAATGCAGCACCACCGATATCGAATTGAGTGCGTGCGGGGGAGCCGGGACACTCGTCAGTGATAATAACAGTAACGGGTCTCCGAGAACAAATGGACTTGTCCAAGCACATGACATTGTAACATTCACCACAACCCTGGCCACCTTTGAACAGAATGGGACTCGCTGCTCCAGCTCTTCCCCTGAATGGTTCCGCATCAACCATTGGTCCGTATCCACATGCACCACCTACATTATTTAATTTACAAAAACATAAATCACATAACATGTCACGATTATTTAAAAGGTCCAGCCGTGTTATTTCATTATGTCTTCGATTCTCGTATCTAAAAAATAAAATTAAAAAATCGTGCATAAAAATTATGAGATAACGATTGTGTTAAAATGTAACATTTTAAAAAATATGGTTTCGAATAGCTTAAAATATGGTTTCGAATAGCTTAAAACGTAAATTACCATCACTACCATCGCCTTCAGGGCTACCATACCACGAAGCCACAGCAGGAAGCCAATTGAGGTCAGTCTCAGATACACTGTCGACGGGAGTGGCGGAGGTGGCGAAAGAATAAACGGGCAACAGCAGCAGCAGCTGGAAACAGAGGGGTTGTGCTATAGATAAGCGGTAAAAACCGTCCATTATATTATTCAAGTTACTCAACTAACTTTACTAGCAACGTTTTTTCTGTTCTGTTGTGCTTGTAATAAACTACAGGTGATACTTTGCTATGAGCATATGTTTGTATGTTCATATATAGACGCACACAAATTGTTCTCTCTTCGTACATGGTAAATTTGACATTAAATGTGAATATGTGAATCTTTTCTAAATGTTAAGAGATATTGTAGTTGCTCTATATTATGGTAAAAAGCAATTGTAGGATATTGTAGTTGCTCTATGTTATGTTACAAATCAATATACTTGGAAATAATTTACATTAACGATAGTAATTTCGAATGAGAAGATTACAATTTGAATAATTTATACTTATATTTGTAGCGTTTACCCTCGGACCGACCGGCCGGCGTTAATCGTGTCTGATGATCCCCTTGCCTTTTACACCTTTTTCCTATAAAATGATACCCTTGATTTCAGTTATCAAACTCAAGTCCACTTATTAACATATATTGATTTTTTTTTTGACAAAACCTATATAGAAAGTTTTAGAATATTTAACACTTTTTTTTAAAGATATTTAGCACTTGCTTTTCTTTAAAAAGAAAAAGTAAATATTTTTGGGACATATAAATTATAAAATTTGGTCGAAAAAAAAAATAATCCCCCGATGCTTGGTGGTATTGTAAAATATACAGTGAAGCTAAGGAGCAAAGCATGGTATAATTGTCTCGCTGGGAAAAAAATTATGTATGTACCATAAATTGTAAATTTGGGAGTTAATATTAATAAATTAAAATCATAAATTGGCAATCCGCTTGTAGTAGAACAAGTATCGAGCTTTTTTATTAAGGCCATTACTTAAGCTTTGGACAAAAATTAGCTTCCGGTATTTTTGTGTTATTTGCAACAGTACTAGAGAATTATGTTCAAGATTCCCAACTATTGTATATTAGAAAAATGATTATAAATAAATTAAATTTTTATATTTATAATAGATAATTTAGATTTTTATATCTATAAGATCATATATTTTTGTTAAAATATGTTCGAATGCCAGCATTATATACAGTATAAATAGATAATAAACGAATTAATATATTATATATAGAGAAAAATGGGTTTGAAATTATCTTCAAACACTTTAAATTTATAAATATAACAATCACGTTATGTCTTTATACAATCCTCCCATTTTTATATTAGTTTTTCCTTTAACCTCATATAACAGTTAACACTCACAAGCTTATATTTATTTTTATTAATATGTAATATAACATTTTATAATATTAAGAATTTATGTTAATACATATTATATATTTTCTTATTTTATATAAATTTATTAAAGATGTGTGTGAAAATAAATTAATTAAAAGAATTATTTTAATAATAATTAAAAATTATATATATTTAATAATTTTTTATTTAACATAAATATGTACCTTATATTATTTAATGTCATTTATTTATAAATATCCCCATTTTTATATTAAATTTTCTTTTCACATCGGTTAACGCTCCGAGGTCTTCAAGAACAAGAATCTATTAATTATAATAACAACTTTAATATTTTATAATAAGAAATATAATATATATTTTAATAGTTCATATTTGAAATATAATATATATCATATCTTATTCATATCACATAAAATTATGCAAAAGAAACACAATACAACAAGATTCGTTTCTTCTTCAAAAAAGAAAAAGAATTCGTCTCAAATGAATATGTGAAATATTTAAAGGGTTAAATGACTAATACATCATTGAAGTCTCTAATAACTTATAAATGGATTATCAAGTTAAAAAAATTTAGAGCCAATCAGTTGAACAGATGAAAAAATTGTAAGTTGATTGCTTCTGTTAAACACGTTAAATATTTAACGGTTTATTGATATGGACTTGCTTAAATGGCATAACCCATTAGAATTAAGATTAACGGTTTATTTAATGGTTTAATCATTCTAGCCGTCATTTCTCTACTTTCCAGACCTTCATCCCTTTATCAATTAAATCCCTTCACTCTCTCATCCCCTCTTCTATTTACTCGTTTTTTCAATAAAATCGAGATCTAATCTTTTTTAGATGAGATCTTGTTAGGTACCTTTCTATCAAGGTTGTTAATCGTGCCCATCTTTTTGGGATGTTAGTGCGTTATGTTTTGATATTTTTGTGTCTTGTTACGGGTTTTCGTATTTTTTCTTAGAAGGATTTATATGGTATTTTGAAAGATTTATAAGACTCGCATCGAATTAGGGACGGTGATAGAAATCGCAAGAACTCGCATTTCACAACAAAAAATTGTTCATATTTTGGAGGTATGTGTTCCTCCAATATCAGTTGATGTAACTGATAATTCTGAACATTGGACTACATATGACACTTATGTGAATTTCAATTGTGATGCTACTAGTTTCATAACTGATGTAAGTTGGATTGCTCGAGATGTCATTGTAATACTTTTTACATTAAAGAATTTGGATATTCTATGTGTAGATTGCTCGAGATGTCATTATAATACTTTTTAGATTAAAATTTTGGATATTCTATGTGTTAATCGATTTGAAATCAAAACAACTATTTGTTTAGCTTGTTTTTTATTTTACAATTAGGTTGTAGTTGACAGTTAGGGGTTTGTCCTGACTGAGTTCCAATGTTTTAATAAATTTTTCGCTTTAGGTAAAAAAAATGGCATAACCCATTCAATAAATATTTAATAATATTTTAATCAAAATTCAAAATAACCCGACTCATTTTTTTTTAAATAACTTAATGAATGTTAGGGTCAAATAATTCATCCTCCTCGCTTATCTCTTTCAAAAATAAGTTCTCCAAACTCTGATAATAATAGCAGCTTACAGGGAGATCAATGAACAACAAGTTCAAATATAATAGATATTGTGTATTCATATTCAGGCTAGAGTTTGGATAACTCAGAGCATCTACGACATTAGTTAAATTTGGTAGCTAAAATATGATTAGTTAAAAATTTGTCAAACGAGGTTTTACTCCAGTAGCATTAGCTATATTTAAAAATAATATTTTATTATTATTTTGAATAATTAATTGACTAATATAATATAGTATAATAAGTATAATGGTTAGTTATAATTTAAAAATAATTATATTTTGAATAATAATTTTTTAATAAAAATTAAATTTTATTAATATTAATATTGATTGATCATAAATATGTAATCATATATTTAGAATATTAAATCAAAATTTTAGTAATCTATTGTACATGAATATATTTATATAATTCTAATTCTAATAAAATTAAGTAATTTTTTAAATTAATTATATTATATGCTTATATTTTTAAAGATAATATTTTATAATTATTTTTATTAATATATATATATATATATATATATATATATATATATATATATATATATATATATATATATAGGGTCCTGCTCAAATAGAAAATAGCTTAAATGAGAAATAGAAAACCTTATCATTATAACTGCCACACCCACACACAAATTATATACACCCTCACACAAATTATATACACCCTCACACACACAATCTCATCTATTCTCCTCCGTTTTTAATTTGATTTTTCCCGTTAATTGACAAAGTTTTTTTCAAATCTAACTTCACCGCATTTTTTTCCATCTCTCAACGATCAGTTTTCATACCATATGTGCTATATTTCGGCAAATATAATTTATAATTAAAATAAATTCGTCACTTATCAGATTCAAACTTCAATCACTAAAATATATTACAGAAACCACTAATTTGTATTATAGAAATCACTAATTTATATTACAGAAATCACTAAATTATATATCCTGGGTTCACAAAAAATAATGGAAATCGTCGAAAAAATAAAAGCCACCGGAATATATCACATATGGTATGCAAACTGATTGTTGGGAGATGGAGAAAAATGTGGTGAAGTTAAATTTGAAAAAAACTTCACTAATTAACGGGAAAAATCAAATTAAAAACGGAGGGATTATGTGGGATTGGGTGTATGAGGGTGTATTTGATTTGTGTGTGGATGCACCCCCTTGCCATTAGATTAGATTGAATATGTGGTGTAGATCTTATTTTCTATTTTCTATTCTAAGTTATTTTCTATTTGAGCAGCACCTTATATATATATATATATATATATATATATATATATATATATAAAAGAGCACACGGGATTGACCATATGTCATGAGTGTGGATATGATAGATTTTAAATATTATGTATAATTTATAGATATGGGCTAAATTCCGAGGATGAAGAAGTATTTAGCTAACAGGAGTAAGGATTGAAGTTGAAAAATTATTGATATTATGTAAAAGGTAGTACCACATTATTATTTTAGGAGTACGTTGGAGATGTATGCTCTTAGAAAATCGGAATTATAAATCCGGATAAGGTCTTATATGGGGTTACATACTTTTATCCTATAGTGATTAAATTTTTTAATGATCACGTAAATATTTGTATGATGATTTGTTTGAAAAATATATTTTATTTAATTCTGCGATCTTTTTAACTTGCAAGTTAATAATGACTTCAGTGATACATTCATTATTTAATTATATTGAAATGTATACTTGAAGTTAAAGGAGAATAAATAAGCATAAAATATTTAAATTACAAGTTATGCTTAATTTAATTACCCACTTTTAATTGATATTAACTTAAATGGCGAATTAACTCTTTAATACAATATTAAAATTAAAATAGGCGCACGGTATTAATCAAAGTTATCCAATATCGTCTGTCAACTCGATATTTCTCTGACCGACTTATGAATTAACCCGATTGTATGTATATTAACATCTGAAATATTATTTCAAAAATAAAACGAATTCATGCTCATCGAACCGACTTGGTAGTCCTTGTCACCAGCCGAAAGATTAAGAAAGGAATAAATAAGAGTGCGTTACCTAACTGGACAAGCATTACGTCTCATACTTATCCCTCACTTAAAGTCGGTAACCGTTAAATAATTGACATGTGTCAATTTACAGATGGAACACAAAGCAAAGCACGAGTATATAAATACGTACACCGTAGTCAGATGTTACCAATGCACTAGCACTCCAAAGTCATCAAACGACCACCATTATAAATACATTATTATTTATATTCATTCGTTGTTATTCGAACACCCCCTCTTCTCCAAAAATCTTAGTTTTGATAAATACATACACACACATATAAGTAAATTATATAGTGAAGAAGAAAGCGGGGGGATCTATGGGTAGCTTTGGGAATCAAGTGAAGCAAAGAGCTAGGGAGGTGAAGCACTTTTTTAACAAAGGAGTGAGAGTTATGAGTAACTCATGCAGGAAAGGCTGGTACAAGGTCAAACATATCAGATCTTAATTAGCCGTTTTAACCATCTTATAATCATGTACTTAGATTCATCTTGCTTTTGGTTGGGTTTATCTTTGTACTTAATTACTACTACTACATATGTATTATTCTAAATCAGCAGTCCTGTGTAGGCTGTTCGATTCTTTTATGTATATGTTCGATGGACTTGAGATTTGTTCAGGGTTTTTCTTTGTATTTGCGAATCTTGATGTTTTCTTCATTTTAAGTTTAAGACTATCTGGACACATATTTTATCCAATTCTCTTTGTTTTTTTAGCTAATTTGTTTATATATTTTATAAATAATAAGAGGTGGAGGCTAGCTCCACCCCGCCTCCAACGGAGGAAATCTACAAGAGTTACAACGAAACAAGCTCATAGAGCAGGTTCAAAGATACTAGCATTGTTCAAACATATCAAAGATAAAAACTAACTTGACAGAAAGTTGAACATTTTTGGAAATTCTTCTGTGCTTTGGCGCATGTCAATAGACAAAGCGATCATCGTTCACACTGGGCAATTCAACAACTATTACCCTTGTTGCTGTCTAGTTAGCTTCATGGATCGAGAAGACTTGATCATTTTCATTTGAATCTGCATTGGAATGTTCAACATGGGAAGACACCATTTGTTTGCCTGCTGCTTTGTCGATGTTCTTGTTATTGTCCTTGCCCCTCGTGTGATTAGTGAGTACTTCAACATCTCCTGTATCAAGTTTCATCTTGTTGCTGCTTGGTTGCTTGCCCACCTGCTTCAACCGTGAGGAGTTAGTCTTGGATGGAGTGTTCTTCGTTCTTCCCCTATGCTACAATCCTCGGTTGCCATCATGTGCGTCCACTAGTGAAGCAATCCCCATGTCTATAACACAATCATCCTCAATGCCATCCAGCGTTGTCAATGAAACTTGCAGAAGCACTAACTTATTTAGACACAACTCTTTCATGGGTTTCCTAGTTCCATAGAAACCGATTTTCAACAAACAACCATAGTTGGGTAGAGAATGAATGCTAACAAAAAAAATTAATTCCTTACAGTCGTATTCTTTTTTCATGAAAGAATATAAAGCCAACAATCAAGCGAAGTATCTCTACAACCATGTTATTCCATTTGTAAGAGCAAGTTGAGTGTTTAGAGAGAGAGTACATGGGATAGTGCACAGTAACCATAATCACGGAATCAAAAGGCAACACATAGCTAAGCTTATGATCCACAACACAAATTTTCACAAAAACCATGTTATCAACCAAATGCTCTTCTTTACCATAAGCTTCATAAGTAAGTCGGGGCATGGTAATGGATTTTCCAATAGCAAGATCGACATAACAAAGACCACTCATGGTTTCAAACCAAGATCTCAAGAGAAATAAACATTCATTAATTTCTAAGAAACTTAAAAGTCTAAGCATGCATCGAGCATTCTTGATTTGAGCCACAATATAACCTCTAATAAGATGACCAACACAACCAATTTCATATAAACCAAAGTAACAATCAACCCACAACAAAGTAGATGAATGTAAAGTAATCATGCGAACAAGTATAATGAGTAAGTGAGACAACCTGATTAATGGCATGAACATTCACACCCACCTTTGTTGTGGTGTGACCAGATATAGCTTGGCTTGAATCGATTATTGTGTGCGAGAAATCCAACCTTTTGTTGTCCTGATTCTCCATATCCAGGAGGAAGAATATCTTGTTTTCATCCCAGTTGAATGGTCGTCATCTTTAGCGGAGCGATTCGCGCAAGGTTTAGGCAAACTTGATCCAGAACCCATCTTGTGAATAGGTGATAAATGGTAAGTTACAGAAATCTCAAACTTGATCCAAGGTTGAAGACGGAGCGTCATCATCCTTGATAAACACAACCCTAGAAGGAGGGAATGACTCAAAAATAACTTCAAGAGAAGCAGAGTAAACAAGATCATCCGGGAACGAGAGCCCAAGAGATTCATACGATTCCGAGAAATCAAGAAACGAAAGAGAGGTCTGAAGAGGTAACAAGGTGAAAGGCAGAGAAGTTAAAGGAAAGAGAAGGCGGCTATTAGGGTTAAACAAGAAGGGGGAGAAAGGTGGGAAAAAGAGTGTAGTAAAGGAAGAGGGAGGAAGGAGAGAAGAGAGAAAAGTCGACTCTCATTTAATTTTTTTAGTGTTGAGAATTCTCTTTATTTTTCTTTCCTGGTTTTGTTCAATTATTTGAGTATACCGTGTAGTTCCGTTTGGATCATTGCAATCTCATTCTATTAATGGAGTTTAATATTTTTCTATATGATTCAAATGATATGTGAAGTGGTTCCAAATATGCCGGTTGCCTAATTTAATTGACTCGAATTGAATTTTTTTCGGATATTTATTAAATATTTTGTGGATTTAGTTATAGCTCTAGTAACGGATTTTTATTTTGTCAATTCAAAACCAATCTATTGGAATCGAGGTTCCTCTTTCACTCCATCTATATATCTATGTTTATATGAGTATTATAGAAGTGTTTTTCCTCTTCTGTTTTGCCAAGTTGATACTTTTATTCTTTTGTAAATGGGCCCTTTCTGGATTTTTCTAGTAAATGAACTCTCCTTAACCTAAAATATTGAGACCCAATATAATCCCTCAATTCCGCTAGTTTGTTCACGATTATAAATTAAAAGTGCACAAAAAGCCCATCAAACCGGACTTTGACCGGATCCTGAAAAATCCAAACTTTTTGGTCAAAGCCCAACCTGGGTTTTGACTTTGACAAGATCGGGCCAGGTTTTCAGAAAATATTTAAGCCTTTTTAAATTCGGTAAATGAGTTGCGTCAGACTTTCATCAAACCAAACCGGGTCGGATCAAACTTTATCCGGACTCGATTATTTTTTATTAAAAATTATTATAATTAAAGATTTAATATTTCTTAAGTCACTTTTAGATAACTATTTAAAATTAGAACATGTTATATTAATGCAACGTTAAGGCTATTTTTGTAAATATAAAGAAGTGGATTATATTATTTCAAAAATGTCAAACTTTTATACTCAAAATACTTGTAACTTTAATTTACTTAAAGTTGATTTTATGAACATTTTTCTTATTAAATAAATACATGTATATATTAGATGATACATAATTCACTATCATAAATATTGTCATTTATTCATGAATTCGGTCAATTTTATGAAAATTAATCCATTAATTGTGTACATGATATATTTTAACTATAAATGATAAATATAAGTATATTTAATCTTTTTAGTCATGAATATGTAAATATATATGTGTCTAAACTATTTTTAATTTGTAATAAATGTAAAAATATTTTAATAATTTGATTTTATTAGGGATTTTTTTGGGTTTTAATCGAGCTTTTATCCGGACCGGATCCGATCTTTTTGCTAAATCGGGTCAGGCCTGAACTTTTTATCAGACCAAGCCGGCCTTCACTTAAAGATATAAGACTCGTTAGAGGCCCTAAACCCAACCCAAACCGGGCCGAATTTTTTCAAACCTTTTTCCGATCGGATTGACCAGATTTTCGGGTCCAGGGTTTTGTGCATCTCTGTTATAAATACAGATCTTGCTTTGTGGGTCTAACTCATAATTCATCGTACATGATGAAGAAGCCTGAACCATCGAACTGCTCAAAAGTTCCAAGAAAAAAAACCCTTATAATATAGAGTTTTTTTGAAAAACTACTTTTTTATATAAAAATGTGTTTTTTATTTTACTTTTTATAGAAATACAATTTTTAAATTTTTTTGTCAAAATATGATTTTTTTTAATCAAATGTCACCTAATACAATCAAAATCAACCTAAAAACGGAACCAGGAATAAATTTAAATTTTCTAAAAAAAATTGTATTTGGTTGCAAACTATCTCTTTTCAAATATTTTCAAAAGACATTAAAATTGCAAAACAAAATGAAAAATATATTTTTAATAATTTCTCTATAATATATCATATTATGCTTTATGCATTTTGTGTAAGTATATATATTTGATAATAGATAGTTAAATCCAATTTCTTCTCAAGTACAAAATATATATTATATCCGTCTCTTAAACTTAATCAAATATGCTGAATTAGATGTCTAACCTTTTATTTACAAAACTTAAGCCCGGTTTACTTGCAGGAAAAAATAAGTTTTCTTTTAAAATTCTCCAAAATTATCACAGTTTTCTTTTTCTTAAAAAAATTGGTAGAAGATTTAGAAAACGTGTTCCAAATTTTCAGTAGTTTTCTTTTGAAGTTAAATAGGCTCAGTTCATGATTTAAGAAAAAAAATGTCGATTGGATATGCATTTTCTTAGTCAAAGCATGTATATCATCCAAGATCTTCCAGAAGGGGTGATATGTGTGTGATCCTCTTTTTTATTTTTGATAAAAAGGCACTAAATATGTATGTTACCCTTTGAAGGGTTTATACTTTATACAAATGAATAACATGTATAATTTTGATCATATTTTGATAACTTACAGGATTTTTTTAAGTAAATAAATCTATAATTTTATAAATTAATATTTTTTCTAAAAAAGTTCGAAATGAACGAATTAGGACCTGAAAAAGATAAACCTTTATTACTTGGATTATCAATCCTGCAAATTAAGAAACGTCAGTTCCAGACTATTTAGAGCAGCCACAATACTGCATACCATTTCACCAAATCCAACTGCACCTTTAGCTGCCACATCAGCCGCAAATGGGTTGGCCGAAAAGTTAGTCAAATTGGTCCAATACAAGCCCACTTGCCACATTTTATAGGACCCACTAATTTCTTATTATATTATATATTTAATAAATTATTTTAGAATTTAATTACTTAATTTAATAATATTATGTTATTAAAATTAAAATGAATAAAGATTTAAAAATAGTATTAAAATAATAAACATGCCTCGTAATTAAAATGCATCATATTATTAAAAAACATGAAATTAAAAGAGACCCCACACGAGAAAATATTAAATTTAAACGTTACAATATGAAAAAAAATCAACGATTATTGTGAAAATGCGAGATATGCTCAACCAGGTCATTTTGTAGCTGACGATGTGTCCTTTTATCACGTATTTGTATAATATTTTGAATATACGTTTCATACGGGACAAAAGGTTCTTCACCTAAATTTGGTTGCGATAAGCCATTTGTTGCATCATCATAAATTGGTAAGGGACCGAATTGAGTGGCGTATGTGTCCCTCTCGTCTTCAACAATCATATTATGCATTATGATGCATGCTCTCATAAATGGGTAAGGTGATTGTTGGGTTTCAAAATGTGGATTTGAAAATGGAGGAAAAGGAAATTGGTATGGAGAATTTTGAGGATATGAAAATGGAAATTGAGAATTCTGAGATTGTGAAAATTGGTATTGAGAATTCGGAACTTGAGAATTAATATTAAAATTCGGTGGGTTTGGAAAATAAGAATTTGGATATGGATATGGAAATTGAGGGTTTGGATTTTGAGAATTTGAAGGTGGGATATTATTTGGATTCATCTTTTGGTAGAGAAAAAATTTAAAAAACAAAGAGTATGAGTAATGAGATATGAAAATTTATATTTATAGGAGTAGAAATTATAGCCGTTGCTAAATTATATATGTTATGTAACGTTAATATTAACGTTACAAAAATAAAGTAAACAGAAGCATGAATGAACTAATAAAGCAGTACATATGCTGAGTAATAACACAGTTTACGAGACAGAAAAGTGATAAAAATAATAAAAAGCTGTCAAAGTGGCTCTGCCCACCATGGTGGGACTAACCATTTTTTGAGTGTCTCATACAGTGCTGAAACCATAAAAAATACATGACCGGGGTCATTTCACGTGGATCAATGTAACAAGTAGGCCTCCAGTGGAGGTACTCTTAGTACAGTAGTATTTTCATTGGGCCTATCATATACACCAAACGTCGCCGCCCACTTCCATACAATAATAATGTTAACGTAACATCAACTCAAGTCATCGACAAACCGAATAATATTATCAGTCTTGTTAATAACTACGTACTACCTAACGGATACTCTACTAGTACATGTTTTTAAGAGAATGTTCATAGAGTGCATCAGTGTAGTAATAATGCAAATGTAGACTCATCACATATTCATCTATTACATCAATCAGGCCGGATGTGTACATAAGGTCAATATATAATGTATGTTTCTTTTTTCTTTTATATTATACAAGCATAGAACAAGATATAGCGATCAGAACAATAGAAGGCATAAGACCATGCAACAACACAGGAAAAACAAGAGTCTGCCTAGTGATTTATCAGCCTCCATCACATGCCTTCTAAACCTTGGATTACTGTTAATAATTATATTGTAAGAGTTTGGGTTGTATAATGTTGTTTCAGAGTTTCCAAACAGTCTTGCATAAACCATTTCTCCAAACACCCCTATAACTGGGTTCGCTGCAGTTGTGCTACTTAAGCTGAGCATCGGTGTAGCACTGTAGCTATCTGGGAAAGAATAATACGGTTGTACTTGATGTCGATGTTGGCGATAGTGCAGTTGCTGAGCTGGTTGTATAGTCGGAGTGGGTGTATGAGTTTGGCTCCCACATCTGGTAGTGGAAGGTCTTTGCGGTATGACCAAACCTAGATGCGAAGATTTAGATTCTGAAGGTTTCGTAGATAGGCCACGACCATAGAGTGGAACTAATGTCTCCTTTGAAACTACCGCCTTGCATACTGGGCACTGTGGCTTCTCGAGATTTTCAGCAGAAACACTCTGATGATGTATCCATTTGTAAATGCAAGGCCAACAATAGAGATGGCCACAAAGGGTTACAACTGGATCATGCACAAAATCTAGACAAATGTTGCAATCAAAACATCCGGTTATGCCTTCAAACTTGTCCTGCTCCGTGTTGGAGCCTGATTTACATTTCTGTTGGGAAGTTCCTTTGCTTTCACTGCAGTCACCCAAATCTGAAGCCTCTTGTAAATATTGCTCTGTGGCCATTTGATCCACCAGTACACAACTCTCCTGTATTAATTTCAGTGCCTGAAAGGTTAGATGGGAAACCGTTAGGATACCTTATGCTCAACTCCAGCTACTAATTAAACCAAACATACCAAGTATCTCCAGTTCAAAAATAAGATGGGGGAAGTAACTTACAAGCAGAAGATTAATATTATTAATAAAGGAAAATACCATTGAAGTTACAAGCAGTGTATTAATAATTAATACACTGGTGTTGAACCACAAATCCACTAGTAACATTAGATTAAGGTCGTCTTTTAAATATTATAATTGTTACAGAAACAACAGGGATATTTTATAACAGGCAACTTCTAGACAAGCTCTGGGGTGCATTTTGTTGAACAAGATTTTTTTTCGTTGAACAGAATTGCTTTATTTCTAAGATTGAGCCAATTGCTTTTAACCAACTCACTCAATTCTTGGATATTTTAGCTCGACATTAGGGACAAATAGTAACATAAAAAAAACAACGGGAATACATCATTCTTCTTCTTGATATAATAACAGTCAGGTATAGCAATAACAATTTTATGTTCTTTGCTTTGAGAAGAGGTAGAAGAAAGGAATTGTTTTCCGGAAATCTTTCAGGAACCGAAAGGCATAAGGCAATACAGAACGCAAAGAACCAAAGCCAAGAACAAAATAAACATAAATTAAAAATGATTAGCCAGGTTCAGATGATTAGTGCAACAAGGAAGCAAAAGGCAATCCAAACCATTAAAGGAGAACAGTTCAAGGCTTGGGCAATAAATTGAATGCCTACGATAAAAAGAATTCAAAAAAGTTTCTATCATCTCAATAAAACCTCATATTAATGTTTTGATATTAAGAAACAAATCAGAACTCCATTTTAAGCTAAAAAACATAACTAGCAAAATCTAGTTCGAATTAGTTGAGAATTCGATTATAGCAAAATACCGAGGCTTCTTTTCCCCCCAATATAGCCTAAAATACAATGCACCAGATAATGGAGCTAATTATCAATTAGGTCCAAAGTTTCGAGGCAGGTCACTTCCCTCTCATCGCAACACCTTCATAAAGAGGCAATATAATCCCTCAATGCACAGAGTTGAGTCACTACATAAATGTGCATAAGTATTTAAATTTGCGAAATTGATCGAACAAACTGAGCGAGTATAAAAAAAGACATGGATTAAACTTGTCGTGCAAACAAGTTTCTAGAATCTGAGTTTGAAATCAGTTAGTCAGTCTGTAAAACATGTCTTAAGATGAATTAAAAAATAGGTGGGTATATATTTATTCAACAACATAACGCGTTTTAGACAAGCACGTATACCAAACTGTATAAAACTAAATTTAATTTGTTTGTATTAAACTAAAATAAAAGCTATTTTCATAAGGATCTGACAAATAGAAAGAGAGAGCGAGAGATGGGATAAAAATGGTAAACGGAGAGATAACGTACCGGAATTTGCAGTGGTGAACGGCGCGATGTTATCGGAAAACGGGGATTCTGTCGATTCTAATCGCCGCCCTCCAACACAAACACCCAAAAGAAAAAGAATGGATTTTATATTGTATAGAGAGATGTATGTATATGTGGAGCGAGAGAGGGAGAGAGAGATAGCAGAGAGTAAAGTTGCAGAGGAGAAGCGGGTGGAATGGAGATTGCGTGAAGAGGAGATATATATACAGAAAGAGACATGTATGTATACTAGTAGTTCACCTGTTGCTACATAATTATTATTTTTATTTTGTAATTGAGAAAATTGGTGATATTATCGTTTTTCTAAATAAATAAATTTATAACACTTTATTTTATTTTATATGTTCTAGTAATATATTCTCAATTACTATTATTTTAATGAATATCTGTTTTCTAATAAATTTTGGAAACAATAAAAGTCGAACTTGAAATTTGAGATAGACAAATATATACGAAGAAAAGATTTTTTAATTGACAAGAAAGGATTATTATTTTTATTAGGGTACAGGTAGTTGGTTAGATGATAAAATTTTATTATCCAATCTATTATCAGATATTATATAATAATAAAACGATTTTTTGTTTTTGGCATAAAAAAGAGAAAAAAAGATGATGATAAATGTGATAACCCGTTACGTGAATAAACGCCAGAAATCCACGCCATTACCAATCATGTACCTAGCTGGGACCGCATGACGCGTCACTTGTTTTTCTCTACACTCATTTTGTATTCTTTTATCTTTTATACTTCTATAATATTAAAAAAAATTGTTTTGGCACATTTCTCTCCCCCTCCGTCTCTTCCTCTCTCTCTCTTCCTCCCTCTTTCTTTTGTTTTCCCAGTTACATAAGTAGAAAAAGGATTGAATAGAATACTTGTATGCTTTTTTCGTTTGATTAAAATCAATTTAATATAAATTAAAATTTTAAATTAATAACGAATAATAAACACAAAGATATGAATGAATACTGTTTATATTATTGATGTATGAATACAAACTCTCCTAGGGTGTACACAAACCCTAACAGCTTCTTTGTATTTCTCACAACAACTCTCTCTATCTCTATACGCTCTCAAAAGTTTGACTTAATAAATTAAGTTACATAGAGTATTTATATAGAGAGCTGTCTATCAACTAATAACATAAAATAAAATTACAATAGGAATATAATTCCTAATTATTAGCTAACAATTTCCTTTTGTAATTCTCATTCCTTCCCATAGCACATCTGTTATATTAGATGAGTGTTGCAGAGGGGGGATTGAATGCAACTCGATTATTTATTAAAGATTCTTGTTAACAATAACAAGAATAATAATTAATGAGTTAGAGATGCAAAACAAACTAAGCAGATAAAATGACAAAGTGTTTAAACATTAAATATTAATTTTATTAATTTTTGTTTCACTACAACTATCTGGAAAATAATTTCAGCTTCGATAAATACAATATTCAATGAGTTTGTTAATGTTTCTATACTTGAGAAAATTCTAGCTCAGTTGCATAAGTGAAAATACTTGTGGGATATGTGTATTTATACTGAAACACATATCCCACTTACAAGTGTACTTTGCCTTGTTCCTAGAACAAAACTTGAAATAGAAACTTTGTTTTTTCCATTCAAATTTGTCTTCATTCCATTTGTAGATAAAACAGCTCTGAAATATGCAAAAATCTTTGACTCTTTAAGCACGCTTTACCTTTTGCTTAAATTATCCCAAATTGTAGTAGTAGACTTGACAAACTCGATAGTAATGTCAAAATCATTTCTTGTATTTTCACTATCTAGTCTGCTACCTGAAACAGACTGTCAGCTTCACTAAAAGTTTACTGTCAACTTTTAACTTCCCTTTGGTGACAGTGTCTTCGGCTCCGCATACTTTGTTGTCAAGCTTGATAGTCCATGAAACATGTTGTTTTCCAAAGCTGCTGTCAACTATCTCCGCTAATGTTGCTGTCAACTATTCCCGTCAAAGTTGTTGTCAGTAAAACTTGCTGCCTTCAAATATTCATTCTCCGCCAAGTTTACTGTCAATGGAATAGTTGTTGTCAGTAATATTTGTTGTCTTCAAATTTTTATTCTCCGCCAAGTTTACTGTCAATGAATATTTGCTGTTAGAAATACTTATTGTCTTCAAATCTTCATTCTCTGTCAAGTTTACTGTTAATGGAATAGTTACTGTCGTCTGTTCCAATTGTGCTGACACTTATAATGTACTGTCATAGGCTTGTGTACATCGAAACTTGCTGTCTGAATTTTTTAATCATGTTGTGCATGAATACTTAGTGAACTTCTACTACATGACTCATTTTTATTCTTTTATACAAGACAGTAACTTTCAAATGTACTGTCACCTAACTAATATTTTTCAAATGTACTGTATACAAGTAATTACTAATTATACTGTTAAAATACATATGATAGTAAGTTTTACTTAGCTTAATTAACCTTAAAACTAAGTACATTAATTGATTACACCACAATCCCTAACAATCTCCCCCAATTTGTTTTTATGAAAAATAAATACAAATTTGAGGTGAATTGCAAATGCGAACTCAACTAACATAAACTGAAGTGTTTGTACATGAAAAATATACTGAAAATCTATATCGTTTAGCGTCTTTCTTTTAAAAAAAATAGTTTGTATTGGCTGTGATGGAACGGAGCAGGGAAAAGCCCCATTGCGGCGGCGGTGGTGGCATTTGGTGATTGAAAAGAGAAGAGAGTTGGATATCTGTATATATCTGTGAGTGTGTGTTTGTGATGAGAGAGAGAAGGAGATAGGGAGAGAGATCGAGGGAGAGAAAGGGTGAGAGAGAGAGACCCAATTTAAAATCATATTTTCGGTTTAAAACCCAATTTAAAGTTGCATTTTTGGTTTAAAACTCAACTTGAAGTGCCATTATGTGGGGGAAGAAAACAGGAAAAAAATAAGAAAAAAATCAAAACGTTACTTCGTAGAGTGTTATGTACTCTTTCTCAAAATTCTACTCAAAATCACGTTTTGAAGTGTTATTTGGAATTGTTTTTCCCGATTGTGTTATTTTGAATATTTTATCCCAATAATGTTTTATGTAAGGCGGACACCCGAAGTGGAGTTGATGCCTGGTGGCTACATCTTGTTGACCCCAACAAAGCTAGTCAACTGTTTATGGTGTTTACTTTCTACTTGCCAGATTCCTTTGTCTTGTTAATTCTCTATTGTTTCCCTCTTGTCCGCCGACTGCTATTAGAAAAATCTCACACCTTGTGACAAAAATAAAATAAAAATCTTACACCTTAATCGGTTTATTTAATCATTAATATTTTTAATGAAAGTTAGAATCTCTGCATAATTAGAATAAATCCAATGTGCAGAAATTCTATTTTTTTTTTATTTTAGCACCTTTTTATATATTATATTTCAAAATATAATCAAATTAAAAAGTATTATCAAACATTTATCTAATTTTTTTAACAATATTTTTTTATTACAGTAGACAGTTTTTTAACAGCAATGTGAAACTGACCCCGAATCCGTACTAGAAGACTTGTTTAACACGTTAAATTACTGAAATCAATACTTTTTAAATACTCCGTCCGTTTAGAAATAATTGAGATTTAATTTTTTAACACATATTTTTAAGAATTTTGAGTACATGATTAAAATTATTATTTTTAAAATTTTCTTTTTAATAAAAATTTTAGTTTAATATTTTTATTAAAAAAAATTAAAAAATAATAATTTTAACTATATAATCAAAACTCTTAAAGATATGTGTCAAAAAATCAAATATCAATTATTTACCAATAATACTGGGTGTACTACGTTTTTTTATCATTTGATGGTTACGTTCTCTTCGGAACTTCCGAATTCAGATGCCGTTGTTACATGATGAATTCATTTGACTGATCTCTGTATAGTCTTATGTTGTGTTCCACAATTCCGTCACAAAACAAATATTATTATTATTATTATTATTATTATTATTATTATTTTATTAATGTAAAAACTGTATATCAGAACTAATTGAAAAAAGTATTAGTTTAAGAATAATTAGAAAATTAGAGATTTATCAAAAAGATTAATCAGATTATAATATTAATAATATCTAACTTATTAATATGATTTTATTAACTATTTATTATTTAATGTATACTTATCATATTATAAATTCTCTAAGTATTTATATTTAATCATACTATGATTTTAAATGTAACAATTTATATAAAATACATCGATGGATGAAATTTATAGCGATTAATAAAATTTCAAAAATCAATAAAATAAGATAACTTGTAAGAAATTAATTGAAATTTAATCAACTGAATCTGAGATTTTGAACCATGTCATTTCATAATTGATCTTCAAATCCAATTCAAGAAAAAAAAAAAGAAATTGAGTTGTGGATCATAAAACTCAAATTAGGCACACGATTTGTGGGACAGAAACTTAAAATTTTTCGAAAATATAAATTCGTTATTTTCGACAAAAAAACAAGTTATAAATAATAGAACCTCATCAAACCTAAATCCGTAAATAAAATTTACATTGAAACGCTTAAAAAAAAGTTTTACATTGAAACCGGTACCGGAAACTGAGGATCCAGCTCACAGAAACAGAAACGAAAAACAATGGTATTTGCTGCTCTAGAAAGTAGAAACTGTTCTAGAAAGTAAAAACTGTTTGCGGCTCCTGGAATTTGATTGTATCAGGTCCAATCCATTATTAGTCCAAATTAACTTTTATTTAAAAATAAGTTTTATTAATTATATTTAAAATTTTTAAATAAAATAAATTTTTTATAAATAATATGTGAAGTTATCGGTACATAACATACCTATTAATATGAAACAAATAGACAATTATCGAAAAATGCTACGTGCCCCAAAAATTATTCCGATTATTTTTCCTCAAATAACGTGGCATGTCATATGGTTTATTTTATTTCGTAGGCGCATATGTATGCACGCGGAGTCTTGTATTATTATAGAAAAATTACCGATTACACGTGTGATAACTTAACATTTGGGACAAATTTTGAATACATAACATTTTATTTTATTTTATTGCGCTTTGGTTTCATCGGTCCATGTGTGTATATTAAGCGGTACATAGTTTATTAATATATATCTAGCAACAGAATTTAATTAGTTAAGTAAAAACGATTTATAATTTGACCTGTGCTTATTAGTTAGTTACTGCTAATTTTTTATTTTAATGTACAACGAACTAACTATGGTTTCCTGTCGGGGAAAAAGAAATTTAATTATGATTTTAGTTTGTAAATAACTCTTACACCGTACAAGGCATGTGATATCTTTAAAAATCGATTTATGTTTATATGTTATTTTAATATATTATTTTTAGATTTTATAAATATAGTTTTTTAGCTAAATATTTTATAACATATAGATTGATAATGTGACGCCCTCCAAATCCGGGGTCTAGTTTGGGGGTCACCAACCAATCAACAATCAATAACAACAATAAAATAATAAATCCGAGACACACTGACCCACCAATAACCAACAATAATAAAATAATAAACCAGAGGCGCGTTGACCCAGGATCGCTAACATGTTATAATATGAAATTAAGCAGCTCAAACTAAAAGTACACTAATATTTTATTACAAACCAAAACTAAATCAAAAACTCAAATCCATAAGTTTAGTTAAGTTTTAAGTCTAAGTTTAGTTTTATTACAAGCACTATCTACAAACGTACTAAAACATCTTAATACCTGGGAGACCCGAGAAGTGAGCGGTCCCGGACACCTGTCTCTCGCTACGCCTGCTAGAACTACTGGAATGACTCATATTGACAGTCTGGCAGGATTTAGATAAAAAGTAAGAGTGAGCCAAAGAAATGTTCAACACGCATATGAACAATTGAAATTAAATCAAGATATGAGATATGTATAGAGAACAGAATATAAAATAGTTTATTATAAAAATTGAACAGTAAATAAATCACAGTTTATCTCAAACTGAAACAATGCAGTATGTCATCAAAATGAATCAACAGCTCAAAATCAATATATAATAGCCATGCTAGCAATATGGATTGAATACACAAATATAAACACTATTGCCCACTGATCAAGTTTCAAAAGCAATAGGACCCTTTAATCGCTATCAGTTCATTTCTATACCCATAGATATAACAAGGATTTCTCAATAGGTACCAAATATACAAGTAATGTTAGCCTATAGGAAGATGGATTGGTTACCATATCCTCCTTAAAATGTTGGACTCCATACATCGGGCCTCCTACGAAATTGCTGCACCCCATACACCGGGCCTCTTACACGATAAATTCTAATCCAATAGAGCAACCCAAAATCACATGTATGTTTAGTTTTAAATACAGATCATATCCTATTTATTTATACAATAATTCGCTGGATATGATGAGTTTATTATAATCAACTTCCAAAATTCAGAGTACGAATAACAAGTAACTCTGATGCACAGAATAAAACAGGAATCATAAATAGTTCTGAACATCAACTATTTATCATGATATGAATAATCAAAAAAGTAAAACAAAAGTGTTTAGGATGATAAAGGAGAAAATACTTGCCTGTTATAGACGTTGTCCTAAGCTGGAATGGGTCAACTATGTTAGTAATTGTGCCCTAGAGACAATTACTTTTATATTTTTAAGGAAAATATTTTATTATTAAGGATTATGTTTTATTGATTATTATTTATTTATTATGTTTTATTTACTACGTAATAAATTGAAAGCATAATAAATGTCCTTGAAATTTTGATACGTATTATATATCTTTCAGTACGTGACTTAAAAAAATGAGATTATATGAATAGTATCTTATTCCTAAAATTCCCTATTCGAGTATTATTATATAAGGACAATAATAATGCAATAAGACTAGTATGTTTGTTGACAGATGACCACATCTCATTGGTCATATGTATGGTGATACTAAAGTCAAGAACATAAGTGCATGTCTCAAAGAATGACACTGGAATGACCCGCCGTGAGATTCTACATGTTAATAAGTGTCATATGTTAGGAATTTAGAGACCCAGAAGTTACAGGGGGGGTGAATGTATACTTCAAAATTTTCTTGTTTAGAAAATGAACTTGTTCGAAGCTTGAAGAACTGATGGAATTACGATAGTGTTTGTCAAGACATATAACAATAAATAATATAGACACAGATGTAACTTTCAATCTAATTTGTATTAGAATGAACTTTGCTACAATCTGAAATTCAGTTTGAATTTCAGCTTCTTGTTCTGGGATTCTTACAATTGTAAAAATACTCAAGACACTATCAAATGTGGCTGTGCATAAAGTATATAGACAACATGTCCTGTGCACATGCTCACATGAGACAGTTTAGCTAAAACTAGAAATAGACAGAGACTGCTTTACATTTGACTAATGACTATTTCTAGCTAACACTGCTGTGACAGTCTGCTCCATCCTGCCTTATCTCTTCTGTCACTTTTCTTGACTTATCTTCCCAGCTGCATTGTAGACTTGTCTCTATCTGTGCAGGTTTAACTTATCCTGCATAAACAGAGCTGCAACATCATCTGTCTTGTTCTGCAATTCTTCCTTGAAACTAGCTTCTTTTACAGTCGAGTACTCTTCTTGAAATTGATTCGATAAGTCAAGGAGATTGACTTCTCGAACAGCTGTGACTTCTCGATTGGTCATGAATACTTGATTTCTCGAATGACTAGACTTCTCGATCGCATACTCAGCTTGATAACTTCTCGATCAGACTAGACTTCTCGAATACATGCTTGATATTGACTTCTCGAATGACTCAGCCTTATTACTTCTCGAATGCTCCATTTGCTAGCTTCTCGAATTGTTTATTTTCACTTCTCGAATGACTCATAATTAACACTTCTCGATTGGCTTCAATACTTGACTTGTCGAATGACTGACTTCTCGAACGAGTACTGAGCAGATAAAAGTTTTGAGACTTCTCGAAATGTTTCCATAGTTCTGACTTCTCGAATAGATGATTTCTCGACCAAGTAATTTGCCTTAGTAGAATTCTCAGATAACTTCTCTTATTTCTTCACAGTCTTCTTTGTCTGGTTGCATGATTCAACTTGAATCTTCTAACTGAATTTATTTCTGACTTTATTTACAATTTAAAGGTAAACAGAGAAAACTTCTATTTGCAAATTACACATGAATAACTAAGTCACTAGTCTACTACAGAAGTACAAACTGAGTTACAGCAAGACATATAATTAAATAGGCTAGGCTTGATTTAAGTCCAACAATCTCCCCCAATTTGGAAAATGATGATTTTTTACAAATTAATACAAGATATCAAGCCTACCTATATTGTTGTTGTTGATGAGCTGCCTGATCATATTTTTCTTTTCTTTCCTTTTCTTCCCTGGCCTTGTTTTCTTCAATTGCCTGCAGTATCATTTGTCTGGCCATGATTTCCTCAAACAAAATTGCATCTTTCAGTATGTCTGCAGCAATCTGTAGAGTGAGCATTGGATAGTCTTGAACTAACTCGAGTCTAATTTTGACAGTGATTCCACCTCTCAGTTTGAATTCAACTCTGTCAGGATCTTTGAACACTCTACTCTTACCCTGTCTTCTCAATTCTTCAGACAACTTCTCTACTCTCTCCTCCTCCTTCCTTTTCTTCTCAATCATCTCCTCCATGCACCTTACCTTGTCAATCTTTTTCTGATACTTCTTTTCCAAGTACTGAGCCATTTCCATCATTCTCAGCTTGTTAATCATGCATTTCTTGTCAAACAGACTAATCACTCTCCTAATGTCATGAGTGGTAGCATCACTATTGTCATGATGAAATCCTTTTTCTTCTCCATCAACATTAGTAACAAACATCCTCTTGTCTCTGACTTTTACCTTGACAATTCTGTTAGCCTTCCACTGTTTGATCCTCACCTTGTCAGTTTCAGCAATTTCTTGAATAGGTTTAATAGGTAGACCTTTATCAGGAACAATGAGTTGTTTTCTCCACTTAGGACATCTTACTAGCAAAGAGCTAGTAGAATTCTTGAATTTAGTTGTTGTGGCAGTGTTGACTTTGAGATGTTGGCTTGGCTTCAGTTTCCTTGACTGTTCCTTTTTAATTTCCTTCCTTATCACTCCATGTGCAGTAACTTTCATGAACATCCTTCTTGGAGATTTGGTTTTGATGGCTGTTGCAGTTTCAGAAACTGTTGACATCACACTAGTACCCTGAGATTTGGTAGGTGAACTAGAGTGAGTGCCAGCAGCTTGCTGCTTAGAGGGATTTCTTCTTTGATATTGTTTATTTTTCTCAGAGTTGTCTCTTTTCTTCTTGTCTTCATCCTTATTCTTCTTGTCTTCTTTCTTTCCCTCCTTATCACTCCTGGATTCAGGCTTTTTATCCTTCTTGTCCTGATCCTCATTGTCATCATCTTTCTTTTTGTTCTTCAATTCTTCTCTTGCAAATTCAGAGATTTGTCCAGAGATAAACTTTTTCATTTTCTCTATAATTTCATTGTCCTCCATCTGCTTCACCTTCTTCTTTTCAATCAACTCAATTATGTTAATAATTTGACTTCTGTTACCTGAATTGAGATGTTGAGGGATCCTGAAATGAGCAAGTTTTTCTCCTCTAGCCATATACATCACACCATCTGGACTACAGTAGGATTCAGGTAGAGCATGAGGTAGGAGAGACCCCAATATTTTATTCTTCAATTCCTCATCTTCCTGGGTTACCAACTCCACTGCCTTGTACAGACATTCCAGTTCAGTATATGAGAGCCTTTGGAATAGAGTAACTGAGACTTTAAAGTAACCAGACTCCATTTGAATGAGTGGCTCTTTGAACATTTGTCCATGCTGTTCAAACTTAACTCCCCTCACTGCAACAATAGCATTGTCAAGCATCTTCTTATAATTCCAATGATTTCCCTTGACTTGCTTTTTGATATGATGCAGAAGGTCAAGAAAATCCTTGTCAGAATTGGGCTTTAAAATCTCACTTCTGAGCTTTCTCATAACTGCCTTTTGCCTTTCAGCCTCTATCTCTTCTCTCCTTGCCTTCTCCCCCTTAGGGTTGATATCTTGTCTTTGGAGAAAGGAAGAATGACGACTTAATTTGAGTCCAACATTGAGTTGGCAATGTTGCTGGAGGAGCCTGACTAGTTGTGCCTAGGTTGGAAATGAGTGATTGTAGAGAGGTGAGTTGTGCGGAAATGCTGGCAAGTGAAGTCCCTTGATTTGCAGAAGTAGAGACAAACTCATTTTTCAGGCTATGAACATCTGAGACAACTTGAGAAATTGTGGATGTGAGAGAATCCACTCTAGCATTTAAAGTATCAATAGTGGAGGCCTTTGCAGCTTCATCTTTGGCCTTAGACTGGTAGTACAGATCCACTTAAAATGGAGATAAGGTGTGAATGGGCACATTCTCAGGCAGCCTATCTGCATGCCTGTTTTTGAATAAGACTTCAACCATGTTGTTGATCCTTCTTTGATTTTCCATAATAGCTGAGTTACTTTGGACCATTTCTGTGAACACTTTCTCCATGGAGTCTATCTTGGAATGGAGAATTGATGACTTGCCTGAATCTCCTCTTGATGTGTTTCCATAGAGACCTCCAGGATTCATTTTGTCTTCCATGGCTTTCAAAGTAGTTTCTACCTTGGCTCTGTGATCATATATCTCAGATTGCACACCTTTAGCAAGGTAGTGGTTTGACTGAAGTTGAACCTTAGCAGCTTCATGAATTGCATCATACATAGCACTTGGTGTAAATATCTTCTCACAGGATCCAAGTGAAGTAAGATACTTCTGTCTGGTCCATTCCAATACTTTCTTCATGCTAACTTCAGAACTACCATCCAGCCAGGCATCTACATTGGCCTCTTCATCTTCAGCCAAGTTTGCATTTTTCTCCTTCAATTCCTTCTGATCCTTTGCATATTCAAGCATGATTGCAACATAGTTTTTGTTTGGCAAATGAGAAGTCAGTAGCTGCTGTGCAATATGATAAAATCCCTCCAACTGATCTCCATACAATTCCTTTAGTTTCTCATCAGAAAGTGCCCCACCAAGAGATGATGGTCCTGAATCCCTGTCATGTTGCACAATTCTCCTAAGGAGACAGTCTTTGAATGACTGGGGATTTTTCAGGGGATGCCATTTGCATGGAGTGGAGGTCCCCCAGATTACCCAATGTCTGTGAAGACACTTGGCTTTGATATGCCTGAGCCCCCACAGAGTCTGAAGTGAAAACTTCTGGAACCTCTGTGGTTTTGATGGTGTCATCAGGATATGCCTCAGCATGCATTCCCTCACCATCTTGATGTATATCCTGAGTGGTGAACAAGGTGTCATGCACCAAGTCACTTGAGAGGGGCTCATCAGGGAATAAAGAATCCTGATGATCAACAACCTCATGTGTTTGGCCAGACACATTTGGTTGAGAAGAAATTTTAGATATGGAAGAAAGAGTGTGAGTAGATTTGAGTGTTGGCAACTCCCCCTCAGAAAATGGGGAAGTTTCAATAGATAGTCCTATCTGTGCATTGAGTGTCTCATTTTCAACTAAATCTTCTTCATTGACAGGAGTGAATTCCTGCAATGGTGCAGACTCTTTACAGATTGGAGTGGGCTGGCTCCCAATTTCAATAGATGCACTTTGTTGAGAGAGTGCACCTAGGAGTAAGGTTAAACCCTCATTAATCTCTACATCCTTTTGAGAGGATGTAGAGTGGTCTGTTGTGACCTTTTTGATTTTCTTTCTCCTAGTCAAAGGCTCCACAGGTGACTCATCTGTTTCATTTTCTACAACTGTTTCTAGCACTCTTTTCTTAGCTGGTTTCTCCTTTCTCTTCTTTACAACCACACCCTGTTGAGAGGATGTGGAGGTTGGTTGACTATCATCTAGGGAATTCAAAGAAGGGTTTGCAGTTGGGTTAGAAGTCCTTGGGTTAGGTGCATTCTGTTCTTCTGCCACCTTAGGACTTCCTACTGCTTCAAGGTAACCATATTTAGGCTGCACAAGTGGGTACCCCCTAAATTCACTCAGCATGTGAGGTGTTATTTGAAGGGGAACATTCACTGTGTTTCTCCTATCTAATGTAGCAAAAATTATTTTTGACATGGATTTGGAATAGCCAATTCTTTGTTTGTTCATGCCAGGCAATTCAATTAAATTGGCATTCTTATTATTGAGAATTAATTGAATAAAGCGAGGAAAGAAAATCTCATTACCTCTCCTGGGAATCCTGGTTGTGAGCTCCCCAAGAACTAGCTTACCAACATTGAGCCTTTGATTGTAGGCCAATGAGTATACCAGCTTCATGGCAATGAGGCTGACCTGGTCAAAACCCGTCTTCCTGCAAGTGAAGACTCTGAGAATTGTGTCGAAGAGGAATGACCACTCATTTCTCATGAATTTCTTGTTGATTTTTCCCAGCTTGAACCTTTCCCCTTCCTTGTCCATAGTGTCTGAGTACCTTATGATCTCTAGGAAGTCTAGAAGATCATCTTCAGTTGGTTCCTCATTAAACTCTTCAGTTGAAATTTTCAAGCTTTTGTTCACATCATTTTCATCAAAACTAATGTCCTTTCCTTGGATTTTGCAAGTAACAACCACTTTCGAGCTCCCATTCTCCAAGGCTATGTTATCCCAATCTGCAGTTGCCCAAAACTGCTCAAGAATGTCCAGGTATAGAGTGGGGTTTGCCAATAGAGCTTCTTTTAGGTAGGAATCGATGAGAAACCTAGTGAAACATTTGTACTGGGGTTTAGCATCTGCATCTCTGGATATCGCTAAGAAATTGGTTTCTGGAATGACAAAAACTTCGGTTGAAACTGAGCTTGAGGACGCCATTGAATCAGTGTATAGAAATAGAGAAAAGAAGAAGCGAAAGTTTTAGAGAGAGAGAGAGAGAGAGAGTGCAAGAGTAGCAAGAGAACAATAGAAAAGCAAGGGTTTCTTTGAGTTTGCAGTTAAGTGTAGAAATGAAATGTTAGATCTACTTTGCTATTTAAATGACACAGACAACTCGACTAGAACAGTAATCGATTTTAGTGATCGAGAACTCTAAAGCTGTTTTAGTAGAGAACTGTCAGAATTCAATCGAGAACTAAGACAATCGAGAACTCTTAATAAAGCTTGTTCGAGAACTCACAGAATGAACGATTCGAGAACTCACAGAATTGAATGATTCGAGAACTCACAGAATTAAACTATTCGAGAACTCACAGAATTGAATGATTCGAGAACTCACAGAATTAAACTATTTAGTCGAGAAGTCAGAAAGGATGGCAAACTTAACTACAAACTCCAGTTTTTAAGAAATTATTTTACCTTCACTTGAAAATAAAATAACAATTTACAATCATTATTTCTTAGACAAATAAAATTTATTTATTCATATTGAAGTAAGAAATGTGATTGATTAATGTTCCTGAAACTTTTAATTATCACACTTGTTATTTAATAATGCACAAGTATAACTATTTGATTAAGGTTTTCTCAGAACTGTAGAACAGCTCCAAGCTAAGTTAAAGAATTTATTCACCATCTGTACAACAATATGACTGACATATTTATAAGTATACACCAGTTTTGTTTCACATAGATAAATCATTTAAGATCATGTCTGTGAAACAATTATTGTAACAGTTGGAGAGATATATTTATTGGGCCACTTATCCTGAAGAATTTAGCATTCCTATTTCACTAACCAACCTGTTAAAGGTGGCTTCATCAAGTGGTTTGGTAAATATATCAGCTAACTGTTTTTGTGTAGGAACATAGAACAATTTAATTACTCCATTTTCTGCATGTTCCCTTATGAAATGGTACCTTACATCAATATGCTTTATCTTGGAATGGTTGACTGGATTTGCAACAATTGATATGGCACTAGTGTTGTCACACATGATAGGAATTCCTTCCAACACCAGTCCATAGTCCCTTAATTGATTCCTGATCCAAAGCACTTGAGCACAACAACTTCCAGCAGCAATATATTCAGCCTCAGCTGTGGAAGTAGAAACTGATTGTTGCTTCTTACTAAACCAAGACACCAATCTCTGTCCAAGAAATTGACAGCTTCCTGAGGTGCTCTTTCTATCCACTCTGCACCCAGCAAAATCAGCATCTGAATATCCAACTAAGTTGAATCCTGTTTCTTTAGGGTACCATAACCCTATGAATGATGTTCCTTTTAGATACCTCAGAATTCTTTTGACAGTAATGAGATGAGATTCTTTGGGGTTTGCCTGGAACCTTGCACATAGACATGTAGAAAACATTATGTCAGGTCTACTAACTGTGAGATAGATGAGAGATCCAATCATTCCTCTGTAGGTCTTCATGTCTACACTTTTTCCTTTCTTATCTTCATCAAGTTTTGTAGCTGTAGACATTGGAGTCTTGGCAGTAGAACAGTCTTGCATGTCAAACCTTTTGAGTAAGTCATTGATGTACTTTGTTTGACTTATGAAAATGCCATCATCCCTTTGACTTATTTGAAGGCCTAAAAAATAATTGAGCTCTCCCATCATGCTCATCTTATATTCACTTTGCATTAGCTTAGAGAACCTTTGACACAGTTTTTCATTTGTAGACCCAAAAATGATATCATCTACATAGATTTGAACAAGTATGATATCCTCACCATGCTTTTTGTAGAAAAGAGTTTTGTCAATAGTTCCTCTAGTAAAATGATTTTCTAGAAGAAATTTTGACAAGGTGTCATACCATGCTCTAGGGGCTTGTTTGAGTCCATACAATGCTTTAATGAGTCTGTAAACAAAGTCTGGAAAATTTGGATCTTCAAAGCCAGATGGTTGTTGCACATATACTTCTTCCTCTAATTCACCATTGAGGAATGCACTTTTGACATCCATCTGATAGACCTTAAAATTTGAGTATGCTGCAAATGCTAGAAAAATTCTTATTGCTTCCAATCTTGCAACAGGAGCAAAGGTCTCATCATAATCAATGCCTTCTTCTTGTGAGTAGCCTTTTGCAACCAGCCTTGCTTTGTTTCTTATCACTATTCCATGTTCATCCATTTTATTCCTGAAGACCCATTTAGTGCCAATCACTGACCTATCCTTTGGAGGTTGCACTAGTTCCCATACATTATTTCTCACAAATTGATTCAGTTCCTCCTGCATTGCAATTATCCAGTCAGGATCTAGCATAGCTTCTTCAATCCTTTTTGGCTCATTCTGAGACAGAAAACAAGCAAATAAACATTCATTCATAGTTGCTCTTCTTGTCCTCACACCTTCATCAGGATTTCCAATGATTTGATCAGCTGTGTGGGCTCTATTCCATTTTGTTTGATGAGCTCCATCTCTGTCACTTGAACAAGTTTCCTCCTGATTGAGTGGATTTCCATTAGTTGCTGATCCTTGAGAATCTCCCCCCTGAGTAAGTGCTAGGGTTGTGTGGAGAATTCTCAAGTTGAATATGGCTGAACTCTTCATTCACTTTTTCCACATTAGTTCCATGTGAGATGTCCATAGGTGATCCTTCATGAACATTGACATCATTATCAACTGCAACAGTTTCAGGCTCTATTTCATTTTCAAATCTTAAGGTGTCACAGTTTTCACCTTCCAGGTTCATAGCAGGAAATTTGAAATCATCAAATGTCACATTTGTACTTTCCATAATCTTCTATTGATCAATCACATATACTCTATAGACAGTTTTGTCCAAAGAGTATCCCACAAAAATTCCTTCATAAGCCTTGGCTTCAAACTTCCCAAGGTTGTTGACATCATCTTTGAGAACAAATCACTTGGTTCCAAACACATGCATGTATTTTACAGATGGTCTTCTATTTGTCATGATGTGATAAGGAGTCTTTCCAACTGGTTTTGTGATGAGTGTTCTGTTTTGAGTATAGCATGCAGTTCTAACAGCTTCAGCCCAAAAGCTAGTTGGTAGACTTGCTTCTGCTAACATGGTTCTTGCAGCTTCAATGAGAGTCCTGTTCTTTCTCTCAACCACTCCATTTTGTTGTGGAGTTCTTGGGGCTGAGAATTGGTGAGTGATTCCTTTTTCCTTACAGAATTCATTGAGTATAACATTTTTGAATTCTGTACCATTATCACTCCTTATGGAAACTACTGGTGTAGGGCCTTTATCCAATCTTCTCAAATTTTCAATGATGATCTCATGAGCTTCATCTTTTGAGTGCAAGAATTCCACCCAAGTGTATTTTGAAAAGTCATCAACCATGACTAGAGCAAATCTTTTCTTAGCCATGGACAAGACATTTACTGGTCCAAACAGATCCATATGAATTAATTGTAGTGTTTTGGTGATTGATGTGAATTCCTTACTCTTGTGACTTGATCTCTTCATTTTCCCTTTTTGACATGCCTCACATAATCCTTCTATGCAGAATTCAAGTGTGGGCAGGTCCTTCACTAATTCTCTTTTGACTAAAGAATTAATGTTTTTGAGATTTAGGTGAGATAACCTCTTATGCCAAAGCATACTTTCATTTTCCGAGGCCTTTGTGTAGAAATAACAAATCTTCTCCTTGTTTACAGAGTCCAAATCTGCTACAAACAAGCTTCCTTTTCTTACTCCTTGCAGAGTAATTTCCTTTGTCTTCCTGTGTGATATGAGACACAATTCCTTATCAAACTCCACCTTCAAATCTTTGTTACAGAATTGAGTGATGCTGAGAAGATTATGCTTCAAACCACTGACTAGGGCTACATCTTCAATGACAACATTTCCATGAATCAATTTGTCATATCCCATGGTGAAACCAGTGCTATTGTCTCCAAAGGTTACCATTGGGCCAGCCTCATCCTTGAACTGTGACAGCAGGGCCTTGTCACCAGTCATATGCCTTGAACAGCCACTGTCCAAAATCCACATGACCTTCTTCTTACCTGTGCCCTGCAATCAAACACAAATCAAGATTTCTTTGGTACCCAAACAAGGTTGGGTCCTTTATGCTTAGTCACATGAATGTCATTCCTGTTCTTAACAGTCTCAGTCACTTGCACATGCACATTTTCATTTTTCTTGTTTTGATTTTTTGCTTGATTAGTGCTTCCAGAACTAGATGCATGCTTAGGTGACATGGAGTGTTTTCTGTGTTTCACAGGACTAGCAGATTTAGGCCTAGGACTGTTGATATACAAATTCTGACTTATGCATCCATCAACAAACTGTTTCCTGAGCCTAAAGCAGGTATTCATGATGTTCATGTTACATGGCATACAATCAAATTTGTCACAAAATTTATGATTATCATGCATTAAAGGCTCAACATAACCACATGCAAACTTATCATTTCCCACAACAGGTTTCTTGCACAAGTGAGTAAGATGATTTGTTGAACCACAGTTTTTACAAATCTTTCTTGGTGCATTATGAACAGGTGCATAGTTGTTGTGTTTGTTAATGCCTATTTTTCCATTTCTATTAGCCTTTTTCTTTTTAGCATGCATTGGATCATTTTTTTGAGCATCCTGTTTAGTTTCAGTTTGAACAGGAATGGACTTGGTTTTGATTGTGGGTTCTTCTTTCTCAACAGAGGTCACTTTTCTTTCAATTGCTTCCGTATCCTCATCATCTAACTGTTGTTTGATAACCATACTAGTAGGTTAATATATTTGCTAGTCAGATTTTAGCTAGTGATCGAATTTCACATTTTGCACAAACCATACTAGCTACATGGCCTCGTATTTGATTATTTAATTGTTCAAAGTATCCAAAATTAAACATAAAAAACAATATAAAAAAAGAAGAAAACAAAGACGAATGAGAAAAGATAAATAAAATAACAAGTAGCAAATAAAATAGAGTCTATTTTGACAAAAAAAGAATAAGTATTGACCCTGGTTGATCATAATTGGTACTCCATATAATAAATTTGGCCGGAAATTTGTGTAGTTAAGATGTAGTCAAAATGAAATTATGCACTTCATTCAGATTGATGGTACTTATAGCAACTCTGGCAACATGTGAAGGTAGCAAATCCAGACCTAGTAGCCTTCCACTTAGCAATATATCAACTCAAGACTTTAGCAGCCTTCCACTTGAGCAATATATATACCTATACAGAAAACTGACAAGTTTTGAATGCCACATGATATGATGGTTATCAAATTACCAAAATGTTTTGTCCTTTGTTAATTTACCTCACTGCATTTGACAAGAGAGTTCTAGCATTTGGATCATCTTTATAATTTTGCTCATGCCGCTGTCTTGTATGAACAAGATATCCTGGCTTTTAAATAGTATATACAGCTACATCTGGTTTTGAGAAATAAAATTAATACATCAGTTTCTCTCGTCATGAGACTATGACAGTCTTCTTGTCTATATAAAATTTCAGTTTCGAATGTAGTCCTGTGTCAATATGTTTTAGATTATCTGATTATCCATTTGTGCCAACTAGTTTCTTGATGGACTCCGGATATGAACTTTTTATTAAAGGTAAGAGCTAAATCCGTTTGATAGAAGGTCGGCCCTGTACATCTCTCACTATGGGTGCATCTGCTATGCATAAACTATGGTACTGGTAGTTATATGTTTTCTCAGTCAGTTATATGGTCATATAAATCATATTTGTTATATTCATCTCATCATCTGTTGATAATATTGTGTTCAGATGGCAGCCCTGGAGAATAGTTGGATCAAAGTTGTTCAGTACCAATAGCAGCAGCTGCCACCCTCTCTATGAGTTACGAAGTGTACCAAAGGCAGCTCATTTGGACTGAAGGAGGTGGTCTAGAGAATTTCTTAAAAGCTCTCACAGCTCAAGGGTTTCTGGGCAGGTCGATAACCGATGAAGGAAGAACCCTAGATTGAATCTTGCATTTGCTTATCTTTTGTTCTTCTTGCTAGCCTGGCACCCTTTTTAGCAATTCCTTCATTTCCATACTCTTTAGTATCTGATAAAATATTTTGTAGTGGATCCTATGATTAATCGTTTGTATATTGATTATGCATATGATAAAATTATAAATAGGATGCTGGGCAGTACCCTTCTTCGGCAGCAGGAACCCTTTTTTTTTTTGTTTAGAAAATAAATATTTGAGAAGAAATTGGGTATATACGACATTTCGGGATTATTAATGTTTCAAGAAAATACGTGCATAATTTCTATTTCTTCATTCAATTTTGACAAGCAGGCGAAAAAATTTCTTATCAACTTACGAAGACAAACAAACAGGCACCATCCAATCAATATATACATAAAAACATCACAATTCTTCCCGACAACTATTGTGTTGTTCAAGATTGAAGCGAAGATTATAAATCAATTAGCACAAAAAAAATGAAGATAAATCAATTCAAGTTAAAAGTCATACTGAATGGTATAGTTGAGTTTACAGTTGATGCTGGTGACATGTTCAGTTGTTTGTACATATTAAGGAAACAGAAAGGCATTGACTATGAGTGAAAGATAATCATTTGTATAACAAAGTGATAATGAATTCTAAAGTTGAGTTAACACTTCATGCTGGTAGCAAATGCTTGTTTGGACAAATCAAGACACAATTTCAAAGTGAAAGAAATCAATGTATTTTAGAGTGATAAATGAGTTGTAAAGTTCAGTTTATACACTTGATCCCTGTGACATGCTTGTTTGGACAAAAAAAGAAAAAAGAAGAAACGTGTATCAGTTCTCATGGAGGACAGGACACTTATAAGTAACTTATAAGTTAAAAAATGTATCATGTATTTTCCAACTTATAAGTAACTTATAAGAGATAACAAACGGTACAACTTTTAGATGAACAACTCTTCCTTAATTTGTTGCACAAGGTCAGTAAACAGATCTGACAAATATTCCCTCATGAGTGCAACCTTTTAATTTTTAAATTTCAGTCCCTCCACTTTTTTACTCTAGACTATTCTCTAAGAAAAAATGCAAGATTAAAAACTGTTCCAAGGGCGCAATGATGGTCTGTCAAGGAATAGACGAAAAGAACTCAAAGATTGTCTCTCAAAAACAAAGAAAAGGGTTGGCTTTGGCCTGATCCTAGTAAGCCTCTCCTAACACCTTAAGGGTTTAAAGAAACCCGTAACTAGAGTTTGAGTATGGACACAAAGGCAAATTGCCCAAAGATGGGCACCCATGATCTCAAATGAGGGGAGTATGATCCTCTTCTTAACTCCTTAAGATTTTAGAAGAATTGGTAACTTAATACTATTATCGTGATATCATTTCTAAACCTTTTGATTTTGGCTAAATTCACTAAACTTACAAGATTTACAATGGACAAGAAAATTTAACTACACCTATTATGTGATAAGCACAACATTGAGGACAAAAAATTAAAATCAAACTAAGATAGCTCAAATGCCTTAGATTACGCAAGTTACAGTTACAAATTAACCCCTGACTCTCGAAACAATAATCTAATAAACTAAAAGATAGAATAAAGAAACATAAAATGTTTCCACAGATCAAAAATGAGAACACATTGTTGGCATCAAACAACAAATGTAATTCAACTAATTCACCGATGAGCAGTGATCAAAGTTTCGATAAACCTTAACCCATCAAATCTTGGAGCAAAAGCATTCTCCTTAGATGAATTTCCACCATTCCTTCTAGAACCATCATCCTGTAAAAAAAAACAGTACCATTTGTCAGATACATACAAAAAAAATACACATAGATCTAATATATTGATTAAACAAATGGGTCATTATAATTTTCATATCTGAATATAAATAAAATAATAATATGTATGATGTACCTGAGGAGATGAAAAGTGAATCTGGGAAGTGGGGTTGTGATGAACAGCGGTTGAAATAGCGGTGGCGGAGGCTGCTGCTGCCAAGATTACTGATTTCTTCATCCTCCTCCTCGTCCTATATGTATGTAAGTATATGTTGCGTGTATATACAGAATGAGAGATCTGATGTCAAGAAAGAAAAAGAAATACTTGTTGAGAGTATTTCTTTTTCTGGGCTCAAACTCACAAGTTGTGATTTCCAACCTAATGTTCGCCTTTATCTAGTTTCCAGCCCAACAATCCAAAATATTACTCCATGTCAAATATAATTAATTAAAACATGGGTTTTGTTCCCGAGCAAGGGATAGTTGATCTACCGTCTATCTAACTATTTTTTTGACGAAAAAACCCTATCCAACCCTTTTGAAGCGCGGATATACGACATAATCCTTAATCCCTGAATTTACAAAAAATTTCAATGTTTATATTATTCACGGAAAATTATGGCGAATAGAGGGTTATGCCAAGCGGTTGTCATGGAGCAGGATCCTTAAAATATTACTCCAGGTAGACAAATGGAAATTATTTTACGTTCGTATGTGCACATCAATTTTTATCCTTTTTTTAAAAAATATTTTAATAATTGACACTTGACATCCTTATAAAAATATCAATTTTTAGTATTTTTTATTTCTTTAATATTTTATCATATTTGTATAATAATAAATAATATTATATATAAATTTTTAAATGCATATTTGCGTACAACTTTTGGATTAAATAAATTTTTAAATATAATAATATGAATCGAATCAAATCAAACAAAACATATCCAATACATTCAGCTTAGAATTAGAATAGAATACAAGAAGAGTAAGATGTACGCAAATCATCCTCTTACCCTAATAAAATAAAGAAATTATTTTCGTAAATACCCCAACTTTATGCATTACAAAATAGTAAGTGATATATATATATATATATATATATATATATATATATATATATATATATATATATATATATATATATATATATATATATATATATATATATATATATGTAAAAGTTCTATGAAGAACCTTAAATGAAGTACTAATTGGAGAACATATATGTTTTGCATTAGATTCTCCAATAAGAAAAATATAATTCAGGACGTATATGTTCTCCAATTAGTACTCCATTTAAGATTCTCCATAGAACTTTTACATATATATATATATATATATATATATATATATATATATATATATATATATATATATATATATATCGAGAGAGAGTTGAGTTCAGTAGAGACTCTAGAGACCGAATCAGGACCGTCCATTTCAATCTAATACATACGTGCATGATATAACGTAATAACAGTTATACCTAATTGTATCAATAATACATTCACTCATATATTTGTATACTACAATGATATATTTGTGTACACCACACATTTGTGTGCAATGATATATTTTTGTACTGCATGATATACAGTTACACAATACACCATATATCTGTGTTACACAATAATAACTTCACTCATATTATCAGTGTCTTGTAATGATATATATGTGTATTGCGATGATGTATATTTACACCATACACCATACATATATATGTGCATTGTAATGATACTTTCACTCATATTATCAGTGTACACCATATATTTGTACGTACTGTGGTACTTATGAATTTAATTAAATTATGTTTTACAGTTATACTTAATGTTCTGCAGTTGTAAGTTGTGTTCTACAATTATACTTGCAATTGTAGCGGAATGGGTGTATTGATAAAAGTGAAGGTATCATTGGGTAAGACAAATATATGATGTATGGTGTAACTATATATCATTGCAATACACAAATGTACGGTGTGCAGAAATATATCAGTGCAATATACAAATATATGAGTGAATGTATTATTCCTACAATTACGGTATATGGTATAATTATCACTATACCAAAAACTGAAATAGACAATACTTGATATACAATGCACACCAAAATAACCATTGTCCGAAATCAACATACAACTATTTTTTAAAAGGTAAAAAAATGTATGGTTTGCTAAATATAAAGATTATGGTTTTAGAACAAAAAAATGATTGTTGTCCAAACATGTAGGAACTCGTAAGAACACATAACAGTTTATAATATATACTTATATCATATTTTTTAGACAATACCTCAAAAACCATGATTGGACTTAGATATGTCGTACAATAGTTTTTATATACCCATTGTGTAATGATATTTCAAACAAGCAGTATTTTCCGTTATATGATTTACCTAATATGAGACAAGTTTATTGATATAGTATTGTCTAATTGCTGCGTAACATATAAGTGTTTTTCTAGAGTTGCATGTTTATCTTTCAGACATGTGGTTTTTTAAAGAAAAACTCTTGTATAATGACTTAGATTTAAAAAAAAAAATTAAAAGTACTATTTTTTTTATGAATTTAGATTTCACATTTATTTAGTATTTTTTTAAACAAAAGTAATAAATATCATAAAGAAATATTTTTTTCGATGATCCAACCATACGGATCTTAAGAACGATAGATTTTAGTAATGTATAAAAAAATTAGAATTTTTTAAATTTATTTAGTGTGTTTTTTTAACAAAAATAGTAAATATCATAAAGAAATATTTTTGTTTTATTGTAAAAAGATGATTTTTGACTTATACGGTGAAATAAACAACGTTTTTGTGTATGGTTGTGTTGCATGAGTTAAAACAATACATCGATTTTCAACCTAACACCGTTGTGAAATAAAACATTGTATGAAAACACATGACATAATACTTCGCGAAAATCCAATGTATTAGTTTAAAGAAGAAAACGTTTTTGAATGGAAAAACCTTGTATAGTAGGTTAGTTTTTTTTTAAAATCTAAAAGACTCGTTTTATTTATGAATTTTGATTTTTATACTCTAGGACTTGAAAACTATTTTTATATTATCGATATATACAAATGTGAATAGTTTGTTATTAGCGCTTAGTTAGTTTTGTAATTTATACATGAAAATGTGTACGCGTTTTATGTTTATGAGTTCCGATGTAGATAATGAGTTTGTGATAAATCTACGATTATCTCCTTATTAAATTAAAAATATTTTTGTCTTATTCTAAAAAGGTCATTGTGAAACATACAACGTTTTTGTGTACGATTGTGTTGCATTAGTTAAAATAACACATCAATTTTCAGCATAACACCATTGTAAAATAAAACATTGTATGAAAACACATGACACAATACTTCGCGAAAATCCTGTATGAGTTTAAAGAAGCTAACGATTTTGAATGGAAAAATCCTTGTATAGTAGGTTAGATTTTTTTAAAAATCTAAAAGACTCGTTTTTTAAATCATTATTTTATAATGTCATGAATAATAGTATTGAAATGTATACAAAAACATTTGTAATACTAATATTCATAATAAGATATCGATACATTAAATCAAATGCAATCGGATGCAATTGATTTCCTATTGAACAATAATAGATAAAAAACAAGTAAGTACAAATATTTTGTAATAATGAATTAATTATTTTTATATGAAATTTGTATGTTATTTAAAACAAAATATTATTGAACTGATTTTTTTTAGTTTCACTTCTAAGAAATTTAATTTTTTTTTATAATCCAATGTTAATATAGATTTTGTACTAGTAGCCTAAAAATGTTATTATTTTTAGGTAAAAATAATATTTATTTAGTTATAACAAATGAATATATTAATTGATTTAAAAACGTCATGTACGAAATATAATTGATCTTTTTTTATAATATTGCTACTTAACAAATAATTTTCTCAAATCACAAAATATTGTTTAGTATTGGCAAGTAGTTTTACTTTATAATTATATATATACATAATTAGTAAATATAAACTATTTAATATTACAATTTTTTCAAAAATAGATTTATTTTGGTAAAAAGGAGATATAAAACTTAGACAATTTTCTTATACCGACCAAGTCAAAATAAGTCTCCAATACATTAACCCTTCATCCTCTTCTCTTTCTTTTATCTGCCTCCTCACTTATAAACCTTAGATATGAAATCAGGGGTCTTTTATAACTTCCAATGCTACATTCAATCCAAGGTCATGCCTCAACCTCTGCAATTTCTGGTTCATCTTGTCATCCCTAGCTAAGAGCAGCTAAAGTCGTTATTTCTATGTTTACGTTCACAAACTAGTATATCTCTCCCTTTCTCGCACCTCTCTCTGTCGCGCATTCAAGGATATGCAAACCTTGTTGAAATCGGTTCATTACTCATCTCTCTTCCTCTTGCCTCTTTCTATCTTGATATTGTAAGTTTACTATGTTCTTTAATTTAATTTTTTTATACAATTTAGGTTAGGAATTGGGGCTAATTTGAGATTTAGGACTTCAATTTGGGCTTTTCAGGTATTATTTCACCCACCTTTTTGATGTATAATTTTGTAATTTAGGGTCTTGATATTGTGTTTTGTATTTAAACTTTTTTGTTACGTTATTCTTATTATATGTGTTTAAGTACTAGGTTTTTGTGTATAAATGTGATAGATTTTGTATTTATGTGTATATATGAGGCTAAATGTGTATATAAGTTCTAATAATTCTATTAAATTTCAAAAAATAAGGGATTTCTTTAGGTAGTTATAAGTTTTACTGCTATTGTACTTGTGTTAGGTATGATAAGTGTTGTAGAAGGGAGGAGTTAAATGCAACTTGATTAATTATGACTAATTCTTGATAACAACAAACAAGAATAATAATTAACAAGTTATATGTTGCAAACAAAGCAGATAAATGAGACAGTATTTTAAACTTCAAAAATAATTTTATTATTTTTGTTTTACCACAACTGACTGGAAATGAATTTCAGTTTAGATAGAAATAATAACAATAAATTTACTAATGTTTATATACTTGAGAAAATCTAGCTCAGTTGCATAAGAGAAATACTTGTGAGATATGTGTATTTCTACTGAAACACATATTTCACTTACATGTGCACTTTCCCTTGTTCCTAGAACAAGTTTGAAATAGAAACTTTGATTTTTCCATTCAAATTTGTCTTTATTCCATTTGTAGATAAAGCAACTCTGAGATATGTAGAAATCTTTGACTCTTTGAGCACACTTTAACTTTTTCTTGTCTTCTCTCAAGTTGCAGTAGTAGACATGACAGACTGGATATAAATGTTCAGATCATTCATTGTATTTTCACTATCTAGTCTGCTACCTGAAACAGACTGTCAGCTTTACTAGAAGTTTACTGTCAACTTTTAGCTCCTCTATGGTGACAGTATCTTCGGCTCCGCATATTTTATTGCCAAGCTTGATAGTCTATTAAAACATATTGTTTCCGAAGATGTTGTCAACTATCTCCGCCAATGTTGCAGTCAAATATCCCCACCAAAGTTGCTGTTAGTAAAACTTGTTGTCTTCAAATCTTCATTCTCCACAAAGTTTACTGTCAATGGAATAGTTACTGTCAGTAAAACTTGCTGTCTTCAAATCTTCATTCTCCACTAAGTTTACTGTCAATGGAATAGTTGCTCTCAGTAATACTTGTTATCTTCAAATCTTCATTCTCCGTCAAGTTTACTATCAATGAAATAGTTGATGTCATCTGTTCCAATTGTGTTATCACTTGTAATGTACTGTTATAGGCTTGAGTACTTGAAATGTTGTTGTCTGAGTTTTGAATCATGTTGTGCATGAACACTTAGTGAACTTCTACTACATGACTAATTTTTATTCTTTTATACAAGACAAAACTTTCAAATGTACTGTCACCTAACTATTACTTTTTAAATGTATTGTCTACAAGTGACTACTGTCCACACTGTCAATATACTTATGACAGTATGTTTTACTTAGCTTATTTAAACTTAAAATTAAATATATTAGTTAATTGCACCATATTCCCTAACAATCTTCCCCAATTTATTTTTATGTAAAATAAAAACAAATTTAAAGTTAATTGCAGATGCAAACTCAACTAAAATAAATTGAAGTGTTTGTATAGAAAAAAATATACAGAACATTACAAGTACAAATACAACAATTTTTCTCAAACTAAGCTCCTCTAGATTGAGCACATCTTCAATTTCAGTTTGAGCTTCCTTCCTTATTTCTTCTTGGGAATCTTCATTTCATGTAGACCTTCAAGTGCTTTCAAGGCATTATTTTCTTCATTGGTTCTAGCATAACTAGAGACACAATCAAGAACTAACTTCACAAATTTGTAGGGAGATCTCTCAAATCAGAATAGGTGTAGTAGTTCTCCACTGGTCCTATAGAGATGTACAGATATTTCATTTCAAGCATATCAGCAATGTAATTATCCTTTGTGGATGAGAAAATTTGCTTCACCCTCATTCTATCTATCTCATCATCCTCCTGAGATCTTGATTCAATGATTTTTCCTGCATCTGCACTTAAGTTCCTTTCAGTTTCTAGAAGTGAACCTGTAGTCAATCTTAAAATTCTTCTAAGATTTGCAGTGTTGAGAATTCCAAAATCTTTAGCCTTGACTTTAATGCTGTCAATAAGGATTCTGAGTGGATTTGTAAAGACACGAGACACATAATTAGACTTTCTGGAGAATTGATCATTTAGCTTGGCATACTTCAAATCAATCTCGGCTTCTTTGATTTGTATGTTAATTTTGTCTATCTCCTTCTTTGTTGCTTCAATATCTGCATCAAATTTACTCTTCTTCTCTCTTTCTTCCATCCTCTTCTTCACTTTAACTCACAAATCTCTAAAGTTTTATTCTTGAAATCAAACACCTCAAAATTTGTAATGTTGAGTAGTTGTCTCTTGATGAGTTCTGTGATTTAAGGTTCATTCTCAGCCAAATTCCTCAATTGTTCAAAGGTGATCTCTTCAGCAGATCCACTAGTGTTGTAGAAAATAATTATGTCAGGATTTCTGAGAAGACATTGTTGAGTCCTCTCATAATCAACCTTCTTTTCATATTCCTACTTCTTCTTGGATTTAATGATCTTTTGAATTGTTGGAATGAGATTTTTCTCCTCAGAATAAGGATATTTGGATAATTGTTCCTCCAATTAGATCAATAAATTAGAATTTTTATCTTACAAAGAATCCATACTCTAAAATTCTTTGATACCCTTCATTTTTCTCAAACATTAGTCCATCAGAATAGAAGACTGACTGGGTTCTTCTACTTCAACACCATCCAAGGGATGTGGTTTGAATGAATCCATTAGCTCTAGAAATTTCCTGATCAATATCCCCTGAAGACTTGTATCTTTATGTCTGAGCCATGGATGATTAACAACATTTTCCTGATCAAGAAATAGCCGACATTCTTCAACTCATAATCCATCTCCTCCATTTCTCCATTGAAGTAGTAAAGACTTATCTTACTCAAAGAGTTGAATTCAGACCACTCAGTAGCTACTTTGGTCAATAATTCTACCTTGGATTGAACCACGTTATTGATTATAGGATTTCTTACATCCAAGAATTATTCATTCAGTACCTCAAACACAAGCTTCCACTGCTTCCTGTTGGGTTTCCTACTTGAATGTGGCTTTAGACTTTCTGACTTTGCCTTCCTGTATTTCTTAGAGATAGAAATTTTCCTTGACAATAACTCTTTTCTAACTTCTTCTGACAGTGTCTTTAAAGTTATTGTCAATATAGGTTTGACAACAGGTTCAGGCTCCTTGACAGCATACTCCACCTTATCTCTCCTAACAATATCTTTCCTGACAATATCTTCTTTGTCAGCTTCAAAACCCATCACCACATGCTTCAACATCCTTCCTTCAATTTCACCAACTATTTTCTCATCTTCTCCATCTTCACCATCGTTATCACCAGTTCCAGAGGTCCTTGCATCATAATTGTTATTGTTGGACTTGAAACTACCTGTGCCTCTATCAGGCTTTTCATCATCTTTTCTTTCTTGATCTTTCTTTCTTGTCTTTTTGGAATTATTCTCCTCAAGCCTCTTTAACTCCTCAACCAACACCTTTAAAACTTCAATTTTTTCTTCTGTCACTAGAAGTTGCATGAAGTAGTTGAATGCTTCTTTCACAAACCTTGGTCTACACAGACTGACCTTGTCAAGATTCATTGATATGTATTTCCCATCTGTTGAGCTACTGAACTTGATGCACATAGGATTGAGAGTTATCTTAGGTGATTTTTTAACTACCATCTTCTACAAGATTCTCTTTAAATTTTCATTCATCCAGGATTTGTTTATCTTAATTTTGAGCTTAATGGCTTCAATTACAGCTATCTCCTATCTACTCAAATATCCCATCCGCATGTACCAGCTGAAACCACCATCGGTCCTAATAGAGATCACTCATCTATTACTCTTTGAAACCATTACAGCAGCTCCAACTGTTGACTACCTCATATCTTCAAAAAAATGTCTGGGATATCTGTTTGAGGATCTTCTAAGATCATTAATCCTGTCATTGAAGCTAGCATCCTAGAACACTCTATTATGCTCATTCTCATCCACCGTCAACAGAAATGTTTCTTCATCATCCAATTCTTCCTTTTCCTCAACTATAAAATCATCAGCATCATCCTTGAATAATTTCTTCTTTCATTTCCCAGCTACATGAACATGGGCCTTCATAACACCCTTCTTGATCACAATTCCTTTCTCCACATTATTACTTCCAAGCTTTTCAGCCATCTCAGTAGCCACCTTGGACAACAAAGCCAATTGGTTCTCCCCCTGAGATGTAGCTTGAGTCTCCTTATTACTCATATCCTTATCACTCATCTCCACCATCTCAGCTTCTACAAACACTTCACCCTTCTCCCCCTTAGTTGAGTTGGCAGCTGCAGGGATTGTGAAATTTGCCTCAAACTCCTTCAACTTCTCTAAAATAGCCTGAAACCCTTCATTCATACATTTCTCAAAGCTGGCCATCTTGGCCACCACTTCAGTTGATTTCTCCCCACAGTTGCCACCCTCTTCGACAATTTGGACACTTTCTTTGAAAGGGATTTCAACCTTCCATCAGCTTTTTTAGAACCAGATTTGGATGATGGGGCTTTGAGGGTTCTCACACTCATTGGTTTTTTTTGAATGATCTCATCATCCCTCACATACTCACACTCAGGGCCTAGTGCCCTAGTTTTTTGAATTCACTCATTTATTTTCTGGTCATGCTCAAGTCCCTCTCCTTTTACCAGGGTCTTTCCCTGCCTCTCAATTTTTTAAGCTCACTTCACTCTTTTCTTTTTCTCTTATTCTTTTTCACACCCTCACTCATCCTAAGTGCAAGGGACTGAGCAAGTACACCTTGCACAATGGGTTTAGATTGTACCTTCAGGATAGTGGAGATAGGATCTGAGTCACTGTCCCGAGAGGCTTTAGGCATATGAGAGTTGATGTTTGGATTTGTATTGTTGACAACATCTTCAGTTTCAAAGTTACAGTCAATAGGAGTGACAATAACTGTATCCTTAACAGCAACTGTGGCTATGACAAATTCTTATAAATGAATGTAGCTGTCAGAAGTGACAGCAACCTTACCTGAGTCATTAACATCGATAGAGGCTGTGACAACATCCTTAACCAATGGAAGAACAATTTCTTCCACCCTTTGAGTGTAAGGTTCTTGTGTACTGCAAAAGAGGGAATTCATGGTAGGCTGCTACCCCAAATCAAAATGAGAGGCATCATAATGAAATGAGGATTCCTTCTTGTGCTCAAAGTCAAACATGTGTGTATTTACAAGTGGGGCTCATGTTGAGTGAATTCATCATGTGGTGCTGACTCTTTACAGGTTGCCATGGGAGACTGATCAAGTTCAATAGATGCCCCCTGTTGAGAGGGGACACCTAAGAATATCTTATTGTCCCTTTAAAGTTTTGTGCCCTTTTGAGAGGACACAAACTTGGTGACGGAGGTTAATGTCATTGTCTTCTTCTTCTTAGGCTCAATAGGACCCTCTATGGGTTCATTGATAATTCCATCCTTATTTGCTGTACTTAGTGCAATTACCCCCTCAACAACTTCATAAATTGTTTCTAGCCTAGAGGTTGAGGATCTCTTCTTTATAGAAACCAGATCCTTTTGAGAGGAAACATGTTCTTGGCTAGCAACCCTAGACTGTCTTGAGGCTCTACCAGACTTGAAAGGTTGTGAGTGTGGGTTAGGAATGGAGAGGTCAACTCCATTCTCATCACTCAAAGAAAAGACAGTAAAATCTCCTAAAATAATTAAATTGAGTTAGTTTATTTTAAACCTCATGTGGTTGGTAATAAACAAGCCTAACTCAGAATTAAGGGGTTTGCTAAAAGCATAGAGTGTGTGTTTTTCTTGAGTGTGGGGGACTCCATACATTATACATTATCTAGATTAATTATGACTACTACAGAAATAATGATAAGCATAAAAAATTGAGGATAGTACATTACCGGCCTCCTGCTTTCCTTCTTTCCCAAAACCATCTTGAACAAGGGCATAAAGAGCTTTCCAATATCAAATCTATAATTATGCACTATGGAGTGCACATTCTTCCTGATATATGCTGGGACCTCATTCCAGCCGCTGGTTTTTCTCATCATAGCTCGAGTGACAACATCCATTATCATTCTCCACTCCTTTACAAGATATTTCTTATCTATTCCCCCTGATGGATACCATTATTCTGAGTTTGGGCTTGTCTTAGGTCCGATGTACCTAATCATCCTGAAGAACTTAGCTAGTTGAACATCATTCGAGGCTCCTAGAATGACGAGCCTTCTTCAGTTTCAGTATGGAGAGCAGTGTTGATGTGAGTTGAGATGATAGTGTAGGAGATGTTATTGATTTGGAAGGTTATAGTACTGGCATCCTGCTCCCCCTCACATGTTGCCGAGGTCCACAGCTGTGACAACCTTGGAATCTCAGCATCAGGCTCTCAGTTAGAGCATACGACAAGAAAGAGTTGATCATGAAGCCAAAAAAAGGTTTGAAGGCTTCTCATGCTTCACCCACTGTAGCCATAGTGGCGAAGTTGGTTTGGGCAAGAGTATAAATAATTTGAGGTCCAAACATAGTTGTAGAAAAATGAAAGGTTAAGAAATTTAGCTAGAAAGAGAAATAAAGAAAAAATGAGTTGTAGAGAGAGAATTGAAGGTTTAGAACTTTTGAGAGTAAAAGAGTATTAGAATAATTGAAGAGTGTGAGAAAGTTTATTGTTTGTATTTATATGAAGTGAAAAAGAAACTTTTAAGAAAGAATTTCAATCGATTAAATTGACAGTTGTAACTCCTGCACTAGAATTCAACAAAACTCTTGACAGTAACATTATCGGTTAGATAATAAATAAATAAATAACAAACCCTAATATAACCGTTGACAGTATGTTATGCGGGGAGTTAAAAAACTATATTGTCAATGAATATTGACAATATGATATTGATGGTAAGTTTCAGACCCGCATACTATGCTATCAAGACATGATAGTAAGTTATGTGATGATTTAGAAAACTATACTGTCAATGAATATTGACATCATGTTATTGCAGTAAGTTTCAGTTCCGCATACTATATTGTCAATACTCCTTCAAGTGATCAAAATAACTTATCACAATATGATAGTATAGATAAAATATACTATCAAGGCATTTGACAGTACTTTTTATTAACACCATATGAGATAAATTACTAAAAATAAATTAGTTAACCTCTCAGTGAAATTTCATCATGTGTATCCACTGTGATAGAAATCAAAACAACGTACATCCAATGGTTAACATGCCATAATTCATAGTGAATTTCAGTTAACTAATATTTTTTATCACTAAATCAACTTACAATAGAAATACATTAACATGTTAAATTTAACATACCCAATTCACTCACTAGCCTGTTTAATGTCTTTTCATCCAATGGTTTGGTGAAAATGTCTGCAAGTTGCTTCTCTGTAGATACATATATTAGCTTGATTGTTCCTTGCTATACATGTTCTCTAATGAAATGATGTCTGATGTCAATGTGCTTAGTCTTAGAGTGTTGGACAGGATTTTTAGAAATGGCTATTGCACTTATGTTGTCACAGAAGATATAAATTCCATGTAATGCCAAGCCATAGTCCAACAATTGATTCCTCATCCAAAGTAACTAAGCACAACTACTACCAGTTGCAATGTATTCAGCCTCTGCAGTTGAATTTGACACATAATACTGCTTCTTGCTAAACCATGAAACCAATCTTTCTCCCATAGACTGACAGCTTCCTATTGTACTCTTCCCATCAATCCTACACCTAGCATAGTCTGAATCTGATTAGCCAACCAAGTCAAAAACAGATTCTTTAGGATACCAAAGACTTAAATCTTGAGTGCCTTTCAAGTATCTAAAGATTCTTTTAATTGCCATCAAATGTGACTCTTTGACATATTTGGTTTGGCAAATGAATATTATATCTTTCTTTTAATAGACTTGAAGTCCAAGAAAGAATACTAATTCACCCATCATACTCATCTCATATTTTTTTCTACATTAACTCAGAGAATTTCTTGCACAGTTCTTCATTTGTTGAGCCAAAAATGTTGTCATCTACATAGATCTGGACTAGAATGATATCAGTTCCATGCTTTTTGTAGAAAAAGGTCTTATTCACAATCCCTCTTGTGAATTTATTCTCAAAGAGAAACTTGGAAAAAGTGTCATACTAGGCCCTTGGAGGTTGCTTTAGACCATACAATGCTATAAAAAGTCTGTATACAAAATTTTGCATCTTTGGATCTTCAAAAACAGGGGGCTCTTCAACATAAACTTCTTCTTTTAGTTCCCCATTTAGGAAAACACTTTTAACATCCATTTGAAATACTTTGAAGTTATTGAATGCAGTAAAATCCAAGAAAATTCTTATGGCTTCAAGTTTGGCAACAGGTGGAAATGTTTCATCATAATCAATTCCTTTATGTTGACAGTATCATTTTGCTACCATCCTTGCTTTGTTTCTGGTGACAACTCCATTGTCATTCATCTTGTTTCTGAAGACCCACTTGGTACCAATTATAGACTTGTTCTTTGGTCTAGGTACTAATTCCCATACAAAGCTTCTCTCAAACTCGTTGAGTTCTTCTTGCATAGCATTTATCCAATCTGGATCAAGAAGTTCTTCATCCAGAGATTTGGGCTCAACTTGATATAGGAAGAAGGAGTACCTACATGCATTTGCCACATTTCTTCTAGTCTTGACTCATGTTCCTAGATCACCAATAATTAAATCATTTATGTGATCCATGTTCCACTTTGTTTCTCTAAGTGAATCACCAGAATCTTCTACACTTTGTTGATTGACAGCATCTTTTGCTCTTGCACTAATGACAACATCAATTTCTTCAAGTCCACTATACATGGGACATTCCCAGAGAGATATGTTGTTTGAGCAGTTCCTTAATTCTCTATAGATTGATTAGGAACCATAGTTGGACCATAAATTGTGTGCTCAACTCTCGGTGATTCTTCATCATCAATCTCTTCCAAATAGCCTTGATTCTCAAAAGCTAAGGACTCTGATTCTTGACTTCTTTCAACACCAGGAAACTTGATTTCATCAAAGGTGACACTTACACTTTCATTCACAATCTTGTGATCAATGATATAGACTCTATATGTTGTTCTTTCAATTTCATAGCCCATGAATATTCCTTCATATGCTTTAGTATTAAATTTTCCTTTGACTTCTGTTGAGTCTTTCATGATATGGCATTTGCTTCCAAACACATGAAAGTACTTGACAGTAGGTTTCCTTCCTGTTAGCAACTCGTAGGGAGTTTTTCCAAAAACCTTACTGACTACAGTCCTGTTTTGAGTATTGCAGGCTGTATTAATAGATTTATCCTACAAATAAGTAGGAAGTTTTGCTTCACTCAATATGGTTCTTGCAGCCTCAATGAGAGTTCTGTTTTTTCTTTCCACAACACCATTTTGTTGAGGTGTCCTTGGTGTAGAGAATTGTTGAGTAATGCCATTGTTTTTGCAGAAATCATTCATGATACTGTTTTGGAATTCAATACCATTGTCACTTCTCAAGGTTTGGACTTTGAACTCGGGATTCTTGTCAAGGACTCTTACTAGATCAATAATTTTTTGTGTAGCTTCATCCTTGGTTGCCAGGAACCTCACCCAAGTATATCTTGAAAAATCATCAATCATCACAAGGACATATCTTTTCTTTGACAGTGACTGCATATTCACATGACCAAATAAGTCCAAATGAATAAGCTGAAAAGCTTCATTTATTAAACTACTAGGAGTAATTTTGTGAGTAACTCTCCTTAGTTTCCCCTTTTGACAATCCTCACACAATCCTTTTTGACAGAATTCAAGTTAAGGAAGACCTTTCACTAATTCTCTCTTCATTAAATAATTCATAGCTTTAAAATTTAAGAGAGAGAGCTTCTTGTGTCACAACCAACTCTCAAAAGATGAAGCTTTGCTATAGAAACAGTAGATTTTGTCCTTTCTAACTAAATCAAGGTTAGCAATGAATAGGCTTCATTTCCTTACTCCTTGAAGAGCTTCTTCTCCTATCTTTTTGTTGACTATTGAACATCTGTCTTTATCAAATCCAAGTTTGAAAGGCAGAGTATCTAAACTTGTAACACTATAACTTATGTAACTCAACTAAAAGAAAAGATACTTAACCAGAAGACAATCAAGAACATGAAGTCACAAAGAAATCAATGTTAACTATGAAGACAAGGTAATTGATACAATTCAATTTGTTAACTATGATCAAACAAAGAAGAAATCATTGAAAGAAGTTCAAGACAAAGTTGTTCATGCCTCAGTGGTTTGTAACTTAAAGATTCAAGATCATAACTATCAGTATCAATAAGTCAAATTGATTTCAAGTGAACAAGAAGGAAAGCAATGATTGGAAAGCCACATTACTAATTGAAAATGGTAATCTATTCAAGAAGCAAAGACACTATCAAGACTAGTCACTTATGAATCAGACCATTGCATCAAGTGTCAGGACATTGATAGTATGTTTATGTCAGTAATAGAGGTCCAAGTTCAAAGAGCTTGTTGAAGAATTTGGAAAACATAAAGAAATCACAAGTTCAAAATGCTGCATTGAAGTTTCAAGTCGAAGCCCAGAATTTTTCTAAGTACAAAATGTTCGAGATGGCCAAGTAGAATATTCCTATGTAGAGTATTCGACTTAAATGTTCGAGATGGCCAAGTAGAATATTCCTATGTAGAATATTCGACTTAAATGTTCGAGATGGCCAAGTAGAACATTCCTATGTAGAATATTCGAGATAGATATTCGAGATGGCCAAGTAGAAGTTCTCAAGTAGATGTTCTACATGAAGGGCAGTTTCAACATGACACATGGCATCATCTAATTGGCAGATTTCCAAGCTTTCAAGATTAGATAAGATTTATGTGGACATCATTGGGCCACGTATATCTTAATCTTTGAAGACTACAAGACATAGATTACAAGTAGTATAAATAGAAGTACTTGTGTATTATTTTAAGAGAGCAATATTTTCAGGATAAACACTTGTAAAAGAGAGAGAGAGAGAGTATTCACAGAGCTTAGTATCATTTACTACCCTCTTTACTTCTAGTGTACTTTGTAAAGAATGTTGTAGCAACCCTTTCAAGTTATATATAAGACATATATTCCTTGAATCATTGTGTTCATTTATTACATAGTATTTATTGCTTCATTAATTCGAAAAGTTGTATTCACCCCCCCCCCCCCTCTACAACACATTTGGACCTAACAAAGTTTGAAACCTTTTTCACAAAATTGAGTAAGACTCAATAAATTGTGCTTCAATCCATTCACTAGAGAAATTTTCTCAATATTCCAGAATGCCATATTCCATTGTGAAACCAATGCTGTTGTCACCAAAGGTTATATATGGGCCATCAATTTCCTTGAACTATGATATGAGGGCTTTATCACCTATCATGTGTCCTGAGCATCCACTATCAATGATCCACATGATTCTTTTATTTTTCCTGTTTCCCTGCAAAGCAAAATTTTCAAGTTACTTTTTATACCCAATTCTTATTGGGTCCATCTAGCTTAGCTAAATCACAGTTTAAGATACGATCAATTGATTTGCTTTCATTAGCTTTGAACATGACTCCTGTGGCCACCCATTTAGATTTGATCATCAGTTTTGAATTCTTGTTCCTGGGTGGCTTGCCCATTCTAGCTTTAGGAGGGCTTGAATTATTTGCCTTCTCAGATTTGACAGATTTATACAGGCATACATTGTTGGAAGCAACAAGCATGTTAAAGAAGATGCTAAGCATATTCAATTTACATGGCATGCAATCAATATTTCTACAATGAGATACTTGTCTATCTATCAAGGGATTACTATGAAAATTTCCATTAACAGATATAGCATGTTTTACTTCAGACTTACTCTTGGTACATGCATGAGTTAAATGACTAGAAGACCCACAGTTGTTACACAATTTTCTAGGAGCATTAGGAATGTAACTATAAACATTCTTCTTATTTATTCATAACTTTCCATTTCTATTCTTCTTGGTCTTCATGATATTAGGTTTATAAGTTACTGTCTTACTAGTGTTGACAGTAAGTTTAGATGGAACTGTCTTGACAGTATGATTTGATCTTACTGTCTTGACATCAGCTTCTAAACTTACTGTCTTGCTAGTATTGACAACATCTTCTAGACCCTGAGTACTATCAAGGGCAAAACTAACTATCTTGGAGATTTTGACAGTATCCTTTGACCTAAGGGTTTTAGTGACAGTATCATTGTCCTCATCATCTAGAATTTGTTTAAGAATAAGATATTTCTCATCAAATTCAAACTCATCCTTTTTAAACATGGGATTCTTGACATTGCTAAGTATAGAGGGTCTGATAGTAGGTTTGTCAATAGTAGTGTCTTCCTCTACCACATGTTTCTTACCATTTTTCATCTCATAGTTAAACCCTATACCTACCTTTTGATTTTCAGTATTATCAACATGGTATGATTTTAACAATGATGAATAATTTTTGTAGGCTTTGATTTTAAGCTCATTTTCAGTGATATGTTTTCTTGAAAAACTCCTCAATCTGAGAAGCACAAACTACCTTATTCTTAAAAATCTCATTTTCTTGTTGTAAGGACTCAAAACCGTTATGTCTAAGTTCTAGTTCTTCATTATTGCATTTTAATAACTCATTAGCATTAATCAGTTTAACAATCTCCTCATTAGCAGCTAGCATGCTTGTATGAATATTAAAAAATTTAGAACTTAAACTTTCAACAGTTTTCTTATACTGAGATGCAGTCATATCAACAATAGTAAGAAAAGGTACCTGACTTGATGAAGGTGGCGAATCTTCTCCAGAGTTTGCCATGAGAGCTAGGTTTCCATACTTTTATTCTTCATCATCATCAGATTCCTCCCAGCATTTGCATTCAGCTACAAATGCCCTTCCTTGTTGCTTCTTGAGCAAAGCATCATACTTTTCCTTGAGTTTCTCATAGTCATTGTCATTTCTTCTCACTTGCTTTGACTTTTTGCATTCAGTTTCAAAATGCCCCATCTCATTACAGTTGTAGCATCTTATATTAGATCTGTCCATCATTCTTATCTTGTATCCACCTTTGCTACCTCCTCCAGGTTTTGATGTGTTTCCTTTATTGAACTTGGAGTTTTGAACTTTAGGTTTGAAGGACCTGTTCTATCAGGTTTGAGAACTTCCTTGCCATGTAGGCCATGGTTTTGTTTTCCATGTTATTAAGTTCATCCAGGGTATAGAACTCATCTTCATCACCGTCCTTGAGTTCAAGAGTAACAATTTTGTCTTCATCAGTGACCTCTTCAATCTTGATTTGTTGTTAATGTTGAGACTCTTGAAACTGCAGTATTTTTAGATCTTGAGCCACTAGAGCATTCGAGGTGTTGGCCATTTTTCCTCTTTGGCCAGATTAGATAGCTCTATTTTATAACAGTTCTAGCTCATAGGTTTTGAGAATGCCATATAAAGTTTTAAGAGATACTTTTGACATATCTCTCCATTCTCTTATAATTGTAACCTTGTGCTCCAGATAGTCAGGAAGTGTTAACATGAATTTCATGTTTACTTCCTTCTTGTCATATATTTTTTCATACAGCTGTAAGTCATTTATCAATCTGTTGAACCTCTCAAACATCTCAGTCAACCCTTCATTTGATTTGGCCATAAAGGCCTCATACTGAGACACCAGTATTTGTCTTTGGTTGTCTTTCACCTCTTCTGTTCCTTCACAGAATATCTCAATAGTTTCCCATATTTGTTTGGCACTTGTGCAGTTGACAATGTTGTTATACATAACATTGTCAAGTGCTTCAATGATTATGAATTGTAAACAATCATCTAGAGATACTTTTTCTTTTTCAATATCATTGTACTCTGAATCCTTTTTAGGAACTCAGTAGGCAGGTATTGTCTCACCTTCTACTGTGGTTTCAGGTACATATGATTGAGGAATAAAAAGATAATTTCCAGAATATCAGGATAAAGTGGATTGACTGTTTTTATGAACAACATTAGTTTTCTTTTCCAAAAATTGTAATGTTCTTTGTCAAAGGTGGATATTTTTATACTGCTTACTTTCTGTGCACTCATCTTGGATCTTTTCAGGTTAGATATGTTAAACATGTTGCTCTGATACGAGTTGTTAGGTAAGATGATTGTTGTAGAGGGGGGGTGAATGCAACTTGATTAATTATGACTAATTCTTGCTAACAACAAATAAGAATAACAATTAACAAGTTATATAATGTAAACAAACAAAGCAGATAAATGAGATAGTGTTTTAAACTTCAAAAATAATTTTATTATTTTTGTCTTGCTACAACTGACTAGAAATGAATTCCAATTTCGATAGATACAATAATAATGAATTTTCTAATATTTCTATACTTGAGAAAATCTAGCTCATTTGCATAAGAGAAAGTACTTGTGAGATATGTGTATTTATACTGAAACACATATCCCACTTACATGTGCACTTTCCCTTGTTCCTAGAACAAAGCTTGAAATATAAACTTTGATTTTTCCATTCAAATTTGTCTTCATTCCATTTGTAGATAAAGTATCTATGATATATGCATAAATCTTTGACTCTTTGAACACGCTTTAACTTTTACTTGTCTTCTCCCAAGTTGCAGTAGTAGACTTGACAGACTATATAAAAATATCCAAATCATTCCTTGTATTTTCACTATATTGTCTGCTACCTGAAACAGACTGTCAGTTTCACTAAAAGTTTACCGTCAACTTTTAGCTCCTCTATGGTGACAGTATCTTCGTCTCCACATACTTTGTTGTCAAGCTTGATAGTCTATAAAACATATTGTCTCCAAAGCTGTTGTTAACTATCCCTGCCAAAGCTACTGTCAGTAAAACTTGTTATCTTCAAATCTTCATTCTCCGCCAAATTTACTATCAACGGAATAGTTATTGTCAGTAATATTTACTGTCTTCAAATCTTCATTCTCCGCCAAGTTTACTGTCAATAGAATAGTTGCTATTAGTAATACTTGTTGTCTTCAAATCTTCATTCTCCGCTAAGTTTATTGTTGTCTGTTCCAATTGTGCTGTCGTTTGTAATGTAATGTCATAGGCTTGAGTACTTGAAATGTTAATGTCTGAGTTTTGAATCATGTTGTGCATGAACACTTAGTGAACTTCTACTACATGACTCATTTTTATTCTTTTATACAAGACAGTAACTTTCAAATGTATTATCACATAACTATTACTTTTTAAATGTACTGTCTACAAGTGACTACTGACCATACTGTCAATATACATATGATAATATATTTTACTTAACTCAATTAAACTTAAAACTAAGTACATTAGTTGATTGCATCACAATCCCTAACACTTGTTTTTCCTGCAAAAACATTAAGCTCGAAGCTTGGATTGTTATAGTATTTGTAGGCTCATGATTAAAAGTATTTGTAGTTATCTACACTATACAAATTACCCTGTATTTTTTGTTTTTCATTGTGGTATATTGAAATTAATAAAATAACATATTCTTCATTCACTCTCTAGAACATCATAGACTTAATAAGGAATATATGTTAGCAATGTGGATACCAGACCAAGAACTTAATCAGTTGAGGCTAAGGTCTAAGGTCTAGTGCAAATATGAAGAGAAAACTTTTATGATATTATTTGGTAGCTCTGGTGTTGGTGTTATGCTTGGTGCTGGAGTTTTTGTCACAAATAGTTATGTGTCCTTGAGTAATTCTGGTCCTTGTGTTTTCTTATCCTATATTATTACCAGTCTATCAGCCATCATTTCTTCCTTGTGCTATATTAACTTCTCAGTACATATTCCAATTGAAGATTATTTACAAGTGACCTTTGATATGATGCTTCACTAAACTCATATAGAAGTATGTTATTGGTTTTGTTATTATTTGGCATATGATATGTGTTTACGTGTTCTAAAAAATATATTCTTCTAAAATGGTGCAACAGAGTTTGTTGGGTATTTTGCTAGAGGAAATATATTCATGGCTTATGTTCCCTGAAATGTTGTCATAGTAAAAATTTTGAGTATTTGTGCTGTGTATTTGGAGAAAATGATCTTAACTCATGGCAAGTTCAAGTGAATGGACTAGTCGAAGGCTACAACATGTTGGACTTCCAACAGCTCTAGTCATGCTTTTTACCTTTTTTATGCCATATATTTGATTAATTTATAACTAATAGGTTGTGGAGTGTAAAGTCCAGTGAATTTTCTACTTATACTTACTGAGTTTAGTTCATTTTTCTTTCCTTAATAATAGTCACTTATATTTTCTCTTAACTTTTCTTGTCATTGCCTTTATTCTATTAGGTCGAAAGCATGGGTAGCAATTTCAAATGTTGAAGCACAAAGTCAGGCACCATGATATATATAGATTTCGAGAGCTTCTCAATCTTGTTGCAAATAATGTTCTTGTAATGGTATCAATAAGAACCATTGGTCCTTGACCACCGTGATTCCAGAATCACAAGTTGTTTACCACATAGACCCCCTGAAGCGCATGATTGCTAGTGAAGAATGGTTAGAAGTGGTCGACAAGTTAGTACATCACAAAACTTTATATTTGATTTGGAATCAGTTTAACAATTTCTAAGAAAAAATCTGTTAATGTTGATTCATATTATATTGTGTTAGTAGCATCAAAACTTACTAGAATAAGGAGAAGAAGATTTCAAAGAAGAAAATACCGTTGGAGAATATGGCGGTATGATTTGTTTAATTGTATTTCTATTATCCATTTTCTCTTATTTATGTAAGTGTAATATGTATTGTACATAGGCGTGTAATATATTTTTATGTATCTTCCAGGGTGTTCCTCTCCAGCATGGGAGCACTGATTGTGGTTTATTTGTGATGCGCTATATGAAATAAATATGCGAAGATAAGGAATTCAATTTTGCCGCAAAGGTAAAAATTACAATTTTTTATATTTTTTTGTCCATGCCCTATTGTTTTATGGTAAAATATGCGACTTACGCTAACATTGTCTGATTTTTAGTGAATGCGGAGAAGCAACCTGGCTTATAGCATCAGCGATATGGATGAAATCAAGACTGACTGGGCAAAGTATTTCATGAAGCTCCACGCTTGTTAGGTGCTTCAAAATCAGTAACTTAATTGGTAGTACTTTTGGATATTTTTGGTTGAACATAACAAACTTTTGGGAGTTTTATGTGGTAACTTGCATGCAGTCTCTTTTGTGGATATGTTCATCCCAAAATATTATTCTCCTTTGTTAGGAATGATCTGTGTTTCTTATCTCTTTTTTTGTGGATGTATATCTTTTACTTAGTCGGTTGTAATGGTGAATATTTATTGGTCTTTGTTGGTGAATATTGGTTGTGGTTAATGGTGGTGTTGGTGGTCTTTTGGTTGTGAGGGTGAACTTAGTTTTTAAGTTATATAATCAAATAAAAACATTGTCGTAATGCCTTTCTTACAACACGAAGAAACTGATAAACACTTGTTATAGGCCACTTAAGACAACATGTTTTTTTAATAGCGTTATTTTTTCTAGCTTTTGGACAATGCAGTTAAGCGCGTCTGTGTTGTCTGACTTTGTTTTTCACAACAATTGTGTATCGTTGTCTGATATGCATTTCAGACGGCATCTCAAAAGACAATGAAATTTATGGCATTTAGACAACGGGGAAAAACCCTTGTATGAAGCCTTTTTTCTTGTAGTGGATTATTCATGAGGAAGAGGATTGTCTCCCTTGTACCAGGCATACAATGAAAGTTCAGAAGATCAAAATTGTACTATACTTCATGTAGCAATCTACAACGAGCACTTTGGTATGTCTTTCTTTAAAGTCCTATTTACAAATGGCGGATTATTAATTTCTGAGCAGACATACTCCTGTTAACCGGAAATTCTTATAATTCTTAACTAGCTAATTGATTAAATTTGCTCGATGTAACAGAATTGGCCTTGTACATAACAATAATAATTCCAAGTTTAATTTCTGAGCGAGACCATAATCAGTTGACTAGTCTTCACTTACTAGCTATGAATCATTCAGCCTTCATTACTCAGAATTGGGAATGCCACAAGCTTCTATTTCCAAATTATTTTCCACTTCTTTGTAAGTGTTGGAAAAACTTAGTATGTTAGACTAAGTTATGAACCATTTTGAGACTCAATTTGAGTAGTAAACACTATATATTGATATTGTATATTAGTTGGATTGTATTCTACTCTATGAGTGAATTTCAACGCATATTTACACGCTCAAAATGGATAAAGGGTGAATGAAAACTGATGTTCCAAAGTATAACCCTTTAAAGTAGTATTTGAGAATTGTACCATATTGAGAGTAGTACAAACATATTCCTTGGTTTTTCTTATAAATACTTTGTACCATATTGAAAAGAAAAACAAGCCCACTCAAGTCTCTCCTTATAAATAGAGTCTTAGGGTTTCAGTTTTACCAAGTTGAGAAAATTATAGCCTTCTCTATAATTTCAATCTCTTCAGTTTTAAAGTTTAAAATATTCCAGTGATAGTTTCTAACTCAGTTCAAGTTCGCTGAGAGTATCGTCGATTTATCGGTGGTGTTGTATCTCATTTTATCCTGGGAGACAGGGCGAAACTGCTTTAAGGAGACAGATTTTATGGACTCGAGATTAAATCCAATCTCTATTTATTTTCTCAAACCATTCTCCTTATATTATAGTTAATTCTCTAATTGCATGATTGTATTGGTATGCTTTGTTATATGGATTAACTATTATATATATGAATTGTGATATTCCATATTTGGTTCTTATATGGCTACGGTAATTATATATGATTATATTTATATCGTACAAGATTGACAACAATCTTAAAGCAATTTTATATGTCAAACTTGTACTCTATCATGATTATTATCTTATTTATGTCTTGATTCCAAGAACATGCAAAAATCGTTAAATATTTTCGTGGGTTATCTTCACATCGATGTATGGCTAAATCTAGAGAATGTTTATGGTCTATTTGCATCTTTATGTCATAAAATATGGTGTACATGATTATTAATTTTATGACATTGATAAGTCCTTGAAATATAGATATGATGCACTTTTGGCTATTATAAATGTCTATACGTGTTTATATGTATGTCATATTGATTTGTTTTAGAAAACTGAGATAGATGAAATCAATTATGTTTATATATTTTAGTGTGGTCATTCTTTAATTGTGGGAAGTTGGTGCACTTGTATTCAATGGCTTATAAGATAATACATCTCTTGATTTATAAATTGATTTTGATTTATGTGGTATATTATGTCATATAATATGCCATCCATTATTTGTCCCATGGTGAATACTTTGATAATTTATTATCTATTAATTGGGGATTATGACATATCATTTGTGCATATATATGTTTAATATGAAACGGTAAATTTTGAGATTAGAAATAGACATAGTTTCGGTGATGAGATGTTAATAGTTTATTTTCTAATTTTATTAATGTATATGAATATTGGATGAACAATATAATGTATATGAATATGTCATGCGAATGTAATTAATTTTCCATAAATAAGCATGTGGTGTTCTATATGTATGGTGTACACGTTTGAAGTCTATATGTGATTTTGTATGACCTAGTTTGGCTTCTTCCATTGTTTAACCATGAGTTTTATATTGATTGATTGGGCATATATGTGTATATATATATATATATATATATATATATATATATATATATATATATATATATATATATATATATATATATATATATATATATATATATACACGATATTTATTCGGACACCTTGATTATTTGATTAGAGTAACCTTCTAATTAAATTAATTATTTAATTAATTATTTTGGTTATTTTTTAATGAAATAAGTGAGAATGAGTTCAGTTGAACTAAATCTTTGTGGATATTGATAACGTTAAAAACTCAACGGACCGTGTACATTATGAGTACTGGTTGTGGGGTCGGCATGAGACTTATAATTTTTTGGTTGGATTTGTTCCTCTAGTAAAACTATTATTTCTCGTGTTGGTGTCTATATTGCTGCGGCAGTGACACACGAGCCTATTATGGCACTCCATGTGATACCTTATACAGCAATATTGTTATCAGCTCTGTATGCTGGAAATTTGGAGAAATCCAAAATATTTTTAATCCTAACGCATCAGTTGATTGAGAATCACTGAATATGAATTATTGAAGGCTTCATGCATACCAGTTTTCCTAGTGTATTAAAATTTTGGTTCTTGTGAACCATGTTGAAATTTCTGAGAAATTCAATGGTTGAATTTTAATGATAAGAAAAATTAAATATTGTTCAACGTGATTATGTTAAAACCTTGTGAGGTTATTGATGAATGATGATGAAACCTGCTCTAATGAGAGGTAGTAACAAATTGTGATTACTTTCTGGAATGACAGTAATACATTTATTATGTGTACTCATTAAAGAGTAAGAGTTACGCAATATAGAGAAGTTTAAACTCTATAGACCCGAGGTTGAAAACCAACTTAATTCGATAATTGAGATGGTAAAAAAATGGCTCTTGTAATGAGTAATTACTGAGTGAAATTTGTTCACAAAGTAGATGTATTCATAAAGGATACTATAAATTACTCGCATTAGTAAAATGGAATATTTGTAGATTTGAATCACAATCTAGGGAAGTTGTGAAAGTAAAATTGTTTAATTCAAACTATCACTGAATATGAGAATTTTAGTCACATAATGACTAATTATTCTAAAATAAGATACCATGAAAGGAAATAATAGAATTTCCTATGGATTCTGAAATGTACTGAAGCATTTTAGAAATACTAAGAGTGTGGAGGTATTTTGAAAAGAAAATTATTAAATTTTTTATGAATTCAGGAATGTAGTGAAACATTCTTAGAAATATTTATAATGCGGGGGTATCTTGAAGATGTCTTGATACCAATACTTGTAAACGTAAATAAAGATCCAAAACTAATTGAGAGAATTTATATTGTGTCTAATATTATCTTGTGTATGAATCTAAATTATGAGATTCATAACTATGCAAATACGGAATCTAGGAATGCTTATAGATCCGTAAGTAATCCAAATGGGTTTATTAGTATTTGGATATATATGACGATGATGAACCCAACAATAGGGAATACTTGGGACACGTAAATTGTGTCCAGATTTTTTGATGATTTGCTCAAAGATAAATCTAAAAGTTTGGAAAAAGCTATATGCTTATATGATAATTCTTTGATAAAAGAATATATCAAGAAGGAAATTGACTAAAGTTGATTAGTCAATGAGTCAAAATTTCTAGCACGTGTGTTAGAAAATGGACTATAATATTATATGAATAATTTGAACTCTCTATATAATCCTTTGTGGGGGAAATGGATGTAAAAGGCATACAGGGAGTGGTTCTATTATGTAGAATCATGTTTAGAAGTTATGGATCTTTCTTAAGATAGATGTCATTAAGACCCAAAAGAATTTTAATACGAGTTAAAGAAAGAGTACCTGGTCAGACTGGTAAATAAAGATTACCGTCAATGTGAAGACCTAAAATACTCTTAGATATATTCTCTTGTATGAGAATAAGGTTCATCGGGATGATACTTAAAATTTTGTAGTTCAAAATTGAAAAAGTACATCAAATGAACATTGAGATAGTCTTTCTAAATAAAGATTTGAATGAAATCTACATGAGATAACCTAAGGGTTCCTTTATTAATATAAAAGTAGAAAAACTATGATTTGGTGGAAAATTTTGTGAATCAAAATGAACGCCAAAACAATGGCATATAAAATTGACAATATTGTCAATTTTGATGGCTTCATATGATATGATAAGGTTACTAGTTTGAGGATGCTCAAATTGGATAACTCCATGCATGAATATTACCAGTTTGGGGACGCTTAAACTTGGTAATAAGATAAATTGAAATTGCTAATTTTTGGGACGCTAAAAATTGGTAATGACAATAACAATTTGAGACCTTGATAGATGATTGATAAAATGATTATCAAAATGTGATATATGCCAAAGTTAAGATTATGAATTGATAAAAGGAAATCAATGGATTGACATATGTGTATGAGATATTTACTCATGAAATGACAAGGTCATCGTGGTTGCACCTGAATGATCTAAATCATTACGAGAAGTAGTGACGAAAAGATCATCTTTATCATGTTTCATGAGACTTGAAGGTTAATAATTTCAGAGAGTCTCATAGTATGAAAGTCATATGACAATGACTCGAATTTTGAGAAGATCATCTAAATGTTTTCTAATATAATTAGAATCATGTGAATATGGATTTTGCCTGAATCCAAGAATGAAGGTAAAATGGTTTCTCGAGAGTGATTGAATGTTTGTTGTAATTTTGAAAATTGTATAGAATCAAACATGGACTACACAGTTAGTAAACTGAGTAGATGCACGAGTATAATGGAAATAGTCATTTAAAAGTGATTATAAGAAAATTAAGGTTATGTTACGTACTTGTGAGTTGGAGCTGCATTGCAAGAGATATCTAATCGGACTATGTAGATATAGTACAAAAGTTAGATGTTTGACTTTAAGAACTTAAAAGTCATTAGTGAATACAATTACACTAGTAAAGCAGCATGTCATGGAAATCCTAAAGGTTTAGTGTAGCCCGATTCATAATGGAATATGAGTCTATTGCATACGATATATGCAGAAAAGAGGCTAAATTGGTTGCCACTTTATAGAGGATATTCCTAAATGACAAGGAAATCTATCTTCATTGTGCAATAATATTGTGTAATTAATGTGTAATTGAAAGATTACATTATGACTTATGTAATGGTAAGTCTCACCTTTATGATGAAGACACAATACCATTAAGTAACTACTCTCAACGAGAGTTATCAAGGTTGACTACGTGAAATCAAATGATAATGTTATGGATCCACTAACCAGTTAGTTAAAACGAGAGATAGTTGTAAAATCATCGAGAGGGATGGGCCTTAACCTATTGTTTAACGGCGTCATAGTCGACACCCAACCTTGCTGACTAGAGGTCCCAAGAACTAGGTTCAATGGGCCAACTAAATCATGATGACCAAATCACTGTGGGGGTAACCCCAGGCCTATTCTTATGATGAGGAAACAGTGAGACCCATATGGTACGAGGATAAGCTTTATGCTTTTAATGATCTTTCGGTGAATACATGGAGTTCAAGTTTGAACGCATGGAATTCAGTTGAGTAAACGCGGGTTACTCTATAAGATAAAGATTACCTATGTGGGAGAGAAGTAGGGCCGCTTAAAAGGAGAATTGAGAGACACAATTCTTTAGAAACTCCTGTAGAACCAGGACAATGTTCCATGGCCAAAATGGACATAATCATGAGAACTGAACGAGTCAGGAAAGCTATAGTGATAAGTATATCATCATTTACATAAACGGTTGAACAGTTCAAGGACAATCGCGTCTACTGTCTACCAGTAAAGTCAGTATGTTTACTCGAGCGGAGGTTCAAAGAGCATTCTCTACCTACCGTATGTTATATCTAACTGTGGAAACTATCACTAAGTCAAGCTCCGTGTTTGTCTGTTTATATGGTGTGTGCTACTGGACCATCAATCTCATTTGTGGGGGATTGTTGGAAAAACTTAGTATTTTAGACTAAGTTGTGAACCATTTTGAGACTCAATTTGAGTGGTAAACATTATATGTTGGTGTTGTGTATTGGTTGGATTGTATTCTACTCTATGAGTGAATTCCAACACATATTTACACGCTCAAAATGGATAAAGGGTGAATGAGAACTAATGTTCCAAAGTATAACCCTTTAAAGTGGTATTTGAGAATTGTACCACATCGAGAGTAGTACAAACCTATTCATTGGTTTTTTTTATAAATAACTTGTACCACATTGAAAAGAAAAACAAGTTCACTCAAGTCTCTCCTTATAAATAGAGTCTTAGGGTTTCAGTTTTACCAAGTTGAGAAAATTATAGTCTTCTCTATAATTTCAATCTCTTCAGTTTTAAAGTTCAAAATATTCCAGTAATAGTTTCTAACTCAGTTCAAGTTCGCTGAGAGTATCGTCGATTTATCGGTGGTGCTGTATCTCGTTTTATCCTAGGAGGTACGTCGTTATGCACAGACGCTGAGGAGCAATTTGTTTTCTCAAACCCTTCTCCTTATATTATAGTTAATTCTCTAATTGCATGATTGTATTGTTATGCTTTGTTATATGAATTAATAGTATATGGCTACGGTAATTATATATGATTATGTTTATATCGTACAAGATTGACAACAGTAAGCTACCTCGATCTCCTCTACATTCTAAGATATTTATACCATTATTAAAACTGTGATGATTGAGAAATTATTAAAGTTACCGTGGCATGTCTTGATTTCATTTTCTATTTTTTAAAATATGGTAACCATAGTTTTCGCTTCTTCCTTCAGAAAGTCTATCTTTCTAATGTCTGTGATCGATATGTTAAAATATGATATAAGGTCCATTTGGGGCCTTCCTCTTAAGGTTTTAGAGGAAGACCCCAAATGGATCTTAAATCATATTTTAACAATATTTGATGTATATGTCTCTGATACCTTCAGCTGACCAGATTTTACACGAAGATGCTACTCATGGTGACTTGAGAAATGCTGCAGGTAAAACTAATAAATGACATCATGCCAGCTTATTACAGTATATGAAATTTGGGTTATGTTGTATACATATATAATAAAATGTTTTTATGTATAGTACTTCCTAGACATAAGGTCTATTCTACCTATCTGTTCGGGAATTGTTAAGTTAGATCACGCTAGCTGGATAGACAAGCTAGAATATTCTCCTGACTCAAATAGTAACAAGGATGATGATTATTATGATGATGATCCGAAAGACTACTTTACGGACCAGATCAATGTAGCAGACAACTCAGCACACGAAACCAACCATAACAGAGACCTCAATATAGTCGGCCAAGACAAGAAAACAGAAAAACCGCCAACTCCACTGGTCTTAGCGACAAAGTATGGGTTCTCCCTCAAACAGTTGAGCAAACTGGTGCTGAAGGTTCAGTTTTACATTTGGCAATCAGGTATCGAAGCAAAGAGATAATTGATGCTGTGATGAATATGAAAATGCAAATGAGGAAGCTAGTGAGATGGAAAGACCATCAAGGAAACTCCATTTTGCATATGGTTGCTCTAAATACCCCAAAAGCACAAATTAAGAAGGGCACTGGTGCCACTTCAACTGATAAGCCCAAAAGAAGCAAACTACTTCGGGATAAAATTAGTACCTATCAATGAAAGCCATAGCCCTGCTATTGAATTGCGAGAAGACCTTCTCTTGTTTGAGGTGTGTGTGTCTATATATATTATACAAAAATTGCATTCGGGATAAAATTAAAACTTCATTAATTATTTGGTTTGTTTCATATGTAATGCAGTACGTGGAAGAGATTCTTAAGACTAATTAGATTTTTGTATAGTATATGTAGATGACATATTAATATATAGTGAGAGTTTAGAAATGCATATAAATCATTTAGAACAATTTATAAAATTAGTAAAACAACATGGAATATTACTTTCTGAAAAGAAATCCGAAATCTTTAAAAATAAGATAGAATATTTAGGATATATTATAGATAAAGATGGATTACAATTACAAAACCATATAGTATCAAAAATACAAAACTTTAAAGATAAATTAGAAAATAAAAAAGAAGTACAACAATTCTTAGGAATAATTAATTATGCAGCAGACCAGCCCAAACAACGATCTTCAAACATCTGATCAATTATTTGCAGAAAGAAAGGAACTACTTCGACAATCGGCCCAAGAATATATGAAGCGGACAGCAGAAAAGATCTCCCTTGTTGCTATCCTCATTGCAACAGTTGCCTTTGCAGCAGCATATACAGTACCAGGAGGCACAGATGATAAAAATGGTTACCCTCTTCTTCTGGATCAACCGTTCTTTGTTGTATTCACTATTGCTGATGTTCTTTCCCTTGCATTCACATTATCAGCTATCGACACATTTCTTTCCATCATGATTTCACCATTCCGATTTCAAGACTTCAAGGTGACGCTTCCAAGGAGTCTTAATGTTTGGAATAATATGCCTAATATTAATGATGATATTGGCCTTTGCAGCAACAATCATCCTAACGATCCAGAATAAGAAGCAATGGACTAAAATTGCTTTATATTCCGTTGCATTTCTTCCTGCCACCATGCTGATTGTTTTATATATGACTTTCTATGTGCCACTAGCGACAACAATTAAGTCCACAATGGATAAAGTGAAGTACGTGTTGCCTAAGTTTGATTCTGCTAAATCTTGCACTTCCATTACCAAAAAGCATACACCCTCGCCCCAGCACCGTTCAGATTCATTTGCCGTATAATTATACTGTACTAATTAAGTTCATAAGTTGCTTCCATTTCCAATGTTCCTTTGAATTGCATAAAACTAGGAACCCACTTGATCATCAGCTCTCCAGGAGTTTCCGTTTACACACTGGTGCTTCTTGTCCAAGTTCTTAATTTACAGTATTACAAGTGTTTTGTGCGTGAAAAATATAATAATAGAAAGTTTGTAGCAAGGTTTCAAGTATTTCGAGGCCATATATTACTAACACATAAATATATGTGTTAGATTGGATCAACTTTTTAAATTATGTTATACTGTACCTTAGTTTTCCTTATTCCTCAAATAATGCAAAAATGGGCTTGTGAGTTGTGATCATATCATTCGAGAATCTCCACATTATTTAGCAATCACTAAATAATGTTGGCAATCACTAATAGAGTAGAGAGTAATGGCCTAATTATATCTTGGACCTTGCGAATTATATAATTAACTCTAAGCTACCAAAAAATCAAGGGCCTAACAACAAAATTGATACTGGCGCGATTCGAATATGAACTTCTTTCACATTCATGCAATATTGCAATGTAATTATGAACCAAAATAATAAATTATATAAATAATAATTAGCCGTTACGTATCGGTTCGGTTCGATTTTAACCCATAAACCGAGTCGATACAAAATGTAACAATCTCGTAGAATTTCATGAGCTAGGAACGTACTATTTGCAGACAAGGCTACGTCAAGGAATCAACTTCCAACACATCTTCTACCATTCGTTACACATTAATACATTCTATACATACACAATTACATTTATATTTATATATAGGACATTCCCTCATCTCTATATAACCCATATTTTTTGTTTGATTTCCCGAAATTATTATCATCAATGGCCTCTGGGTCATCCTCGTCGGGTCGGGTCAACCTGGGATCAAAAGGATATGATTTTGGCAGCGATGACATTCTTTCCTCTTACCAAGATTACCCACATCCCGAGGCATCTAATGGGAATCACCCTGTTATCAATACTAATAATTCTCCAAAGGTACCTTTTTTATATTTTTTTTTTCATTTTGTTCCATGTAATAATAATATGTACAGTATATGATTATATTTGTATATTTGTAATATTCTTGATTTAGTGTTGTTTTGGTTGAATAAGACTCATGGGTTTTGAATATTAAGATAAATTGATGCAGTCACTCCCTTTTGCGTATTAGTTTGGTTTATTACCTTGACATTTTAGCTGATATTACTTAGTTTGTCTTCTTGATATTTTTGGTGATGATCTTGTTTAGGGGAGTAGGGTGTAGGGAGCTTTCGCCACTAGGTTATTTACGAATCCTTGAGGCGAGACTACATTTTTTGTTGGTGGATACGTCGTGAGCATCTGCAATGTAGAGAGACTACATTTTTTGTTGGTGGATACGTCGTGAGCATCTGCAATGTACTTAGTGACTGCGTATTATATTGTCGTATACTCGTATGGAGTCATCGATTTTGTTTTCCTGTTTCTCACGCATTGTAATCTGAATTTAGGGCATTGTTGGAGATCTTATGGGGCAATTTGTTGGAGAGGTGGGAAAAATGAGCCATCTTTTGAAAATTAAGAATTACAGTAGAAATTGTAGTATAAAGGTTGATAAACTTGTTATGTTAAAACGACGATTTGGGGTGTTAAGAAATTGAATTGAGATGAGAATCTATTTTATATTAGTTGCATAGAAAATTGATTTCTGCAGCGGACATTATTTGTTTTAGCTATAAAAGACCATGATTTATTGCTGTGTAAGATCGATTTTCCTCCCTTATTGTTGATGATATGATGGCAATAAGTAACTTCTGATGGCGACAACACTGGCTCAGGATACCACTTGATGTAGGACAAGGTTCAGAAAAGGGTTGAAACAACAAGATCAAACCTATGTCCATACTGAATTGTAGAGACACAAATAAATACCCAGATTTGTTAAATATACATCAATTATAATCTTGAACTCCCTCACAAGACTGCAATTGGTTATATAGACATCCGAAAACTTGGACAACAAGTAAAATTTGAGAAACAAATTTTAATTATTTTACTAGTACTATAATCTAGAATGTTCTTAATAATATACTTACCTAATTTCTTACAATATTATATCTTTTAATAATAACATGTAATAGATACAACTCAGTTTATCAATTTATTTGTCTGCATCATTTCTACTAGAATAGACAATAGTATACCATCAAAGTAGTCAATAGACCGCAATACGGAAACATGTATAAATATGAGAATTTTATCTAGTGTTTATACTTTTTATTACATTAAAAAATATGTATATTTCTCCTGTCTTATGTTTTGTCTCAAATATGGGTAAGCAATTTTGCAGTTCTCAATAATCATCTGGATGATTCTAGTAAGAGGGAAATTCTTTTGAAATTTAGATTAATATTTGTACCCCTGAATGTTATCCATATTAACAGTATTCTTGTTAGTGGGTGACAAGCCAGCAGTTTCAGATGAAAGGATTTTTTTTCTAAAATCCTTTGCTGTTTTAGCATGCATATGTAGGTGGGTATACTTATTATAGTTTCTCCATTATGATCATTCTCATAGGCCATTGTCTTTGTAAACTAAGCACCTGATCATATTTGTTTATTTTACCAACCCCGTCCCATGTGTCATACTGTCTGTCACATTTGCCATCAGGGAATTTTTTGTTGCTAAGCGGATATATAGAGGGTGTTCCGGAGTTACTTTCAGTCACGTGTGGCTTTGTTTTTCCAGTTACTGTAGAACCACAAAAACGCTTATTATTCCTCCCTTTCGGTACATATGAAATGACACTGCTAAGTGCTTTGTTCTATCTCCATAGTTTTCCAGTTAAAGTTTCAGATTAAATATTGTTATTATGTTCTCCAGGAAGTCCAAAAAAGTAGAATGGCGAATTCATCAGCATTTCCGGCTTCCGCTTATAGTCCACCAGAAGAATCTTTCAAGCAAGATTTGGCTGCTACTGTTGAAAGCACAGTAAAGAAATATGCTGACAATCTGATGTGCTTTCTTGAGGGGATTAGTTCCAGACTATCACAACTCGAATTATACTGCTACAATCTAGATAAATCTATTGGAGAGATGCGTTCTGAGTTAGCTCGCGATAATGGAGAAGCAGATTCAAAACTAAAATTTCTTGAGAAGCATCTGCAAGAGGTGATCTTGTTACATTTAAATTGAATTTGTAATTTTTTATATAATTTGCAGCAACATTGCTTCTTGCATGTATCATTATACTGCTAAAGTTGAAGTTACTGTCAATCTAATTTAGATGCACCACTATAATCTGCTGGAATGAATCTGTACTTTTACTGATTGCTTAGGCTGCACTTTAATATATGATTCCCTGCTTTCTTGTTTTTAAGTATCCCAATTTCTCCATTTTAGTACGTAATACTTATATACGATGCTCACTGCAGGTCCATAGGTCTGTACAGATTCTACGAGACAAACAGGAGCTTGCCGAAACCCAGAAAGAACTAGCAAAGATTCAGCTTACACAGAAGGAATCCAGTTCTTCAGTCCGTTCCCAACAAAGTGAGGAGAGAGCTTCACCCCCTGTTTCTGGGGCAAGAAAGAATGATGACACATCAGATATGCATGGCCAGCAACTAGCTCTTGCTTTACCCAATCAAGTGTCTTCACAACCTTCACATCCCACCAGACCTGTCGAGCAACGCCAGCAACCAACAATGGCACCTCAGAGTATGATGCCGTCCCAAGGTTATTATGTACACTCCGTGCAGCTTTCTAATATAGCATCGCAGATGCAACAGACACATGGTCAATATCTACTACCTGATTCCCAGTATCGAACTCCACCACAGCCCACACAAACTCAAATGAATCAGACTCCACAAAACCATTCACTATCCCAGTATCAGCAACAGTGGTCCCAGCAGCTATCTCAGCAGGGTCAACCCCAACAACAAATACCTTTGCAGTCCCAGGTTAGGCCCTCGACGCTTGCTGCTTATTCTCCCTACATGCATAGTCAAGCAGCAACCGTTTCTACTCCAGAGACCCTCACAAATAGCATGGCAAGAAAAATGTCATTTTCAGGAATTGCTCAACCCACTTCAAGTCACCCAGAAACAATGTCTTACGGGTATCTTGGTGTGAGTAGGACAGTTCAGCAGCAACCTCCACATCAGCATTTGAAGGCTACATTTGGAGCACAGCCAGGAGATGGATATGTCACTTCTGGACCCCACCCTGCACTATCCCCCGGAAATACTTATGTGATGTATGATGGTGAAAGCGGGACATCATTGCATTTGCCTCAGTCTCATATCCAGCAAAGTAATTACTCTCAAAACCAGCAACCACCCAATGCCACAAACCCGATGGTTCGCCCTCCACAAATCATGAGGAACCATCCCTACAGTGAACTGTTTGAGAAATTAGTTAACATGGGATACAGGGGAGATCAAGTTGTAAGTGTGATACAAAAGCTAGAGCAAAGTGGCCAACCTGTTGATTTTAATGCCGTGCTTGACCGCTTGAATGCACTTTCTTCAGGGAGTTCTCAGAGGGCATGGTCTGGTTAAGCAACAACTGCAGCGACGATGATCCATTTGTGGTGTATATCATGGTGAATAAAACTATTGCAGTTGGCTGATTGCATATAGATTGAGAGATGCATTCTATTATTTTGCCATCTCGTCCAAATCTATCAAATCTTATTGATTGTTAGTTTTCAAGTTTGATGTATTTTAATACTCCCTCCATCTCACAATAAGTTTGATTTTTGTGTAGTCAAATTGACCCAACTTTGACCGTAAATTAAAAATTATTCTTTTACATTTTTAAAAAACTGAAAAATACATTTTAAAGTTTATTATATATTTTTTTAATAATATAATTTTTAATTTTTTTAGTTATATATTATGTGTAATATTCGGTAAAAAATTGGTCAATTTGACCTGACAGAAGTCAGAACATGACCGAGGCAAGTATTCTTCCTCCTGGCATTGCTAGCTTTTGTTAATCTAACATTGGATTTGCTGTTGCTTTGTATACAAAGCAAGTATTGAGGTTTGCACGCAAGTAGTGACCATCTAATCCAGCTTGACCGAGGCAAGTATTCTTCCTCCTGGCAATGCTAGAACAATTAGTTACAATTGAAGATGTCAATAATAATCATTAATATATACTACTATCTCTTAAATTACGTGAACAATTTTCTTAATCCAGTTCGACACTTGCAGCCAGAAACCAGCACAAGCATTCCCAACTCAAGAATAATGGAAAACTCAACAAGATCATAATTCTCTAGAACGTAACATGATCTTGCTAAGAATATTAAATGTCAAATTAAATCTTTACCCTTTACCGTCAAGTAATAAGATATATATGACCAACAGCAGTTTCAAAAACCAGCTTATATCTTGGGTCTTTTCAAAAACCAGCTATTCAATAGTTAACTAGAATCCATCAATAATTTAGCAAAAAAAATATAAACTGAAATCCAGGAATCATCATTCCTTAACTATTTACCCTTCTTAAATATGTACTCTAAAACTAGCCAGTACAAAGTTAATGAAGGCCTAAATGATAGATTATCCCAACCTCGTCTTCGCTATGTTACTACTGAATTTAGTCAGTCTGCAGGATGGAAATCCTCACAGTCCGTTGATCCATTTCCTATAAAGCTATTGACAAGCAAATCCATCATTGTAGCTATATCTTTCTTGAATCCTACCAGCTGGCTCGTTTCACCCTTGCCTGAATCCTCAATTTTACCTTTGACATCTGAACCAACATCAGCCCCCACCATGTAAGCTCTGCAAGAAATTAAAATAACGCGTCCCCAAACACGAAAATGACCGGAAACAAAATGTTCAAAATGCTGCAAGAGAAGAACAGAAAACAACACATTTAATAAATCTTGCAGTGTTGCAGAATAACCCATGTAACTTACATGGATAAGAAAAGGCAGTTATTTACTGAGACATGAAACTACATGTCACTAATAGCAGAAAATATTGTAGCAGAGATGTCAAGATCTACCTTTGGGGGATTTTTGAGGGTATAATTCATTGTTTTCAAGGATAATATAAAGGTATTTTCATTGTAATCCTTGGACATTCTCTCACCCTTAGCTCCACGATAAGAATCATGTCCAGGCTCATTAAAGAATGGTCTTGCATTTAGTATCAGAGCTTGTATAGACACCAAAACCTGAAGCATTGTAGATTTGTTCGGCAACCATTTCTCACTCCCTTGACCACTCCAAGTGTTCAGAAGGCTGAGGCAGACTTTCCCACAATTGTACAAGTTTGGATTTATTCGCAGCCCACCGGAGTGATAATTAACCAGCTTCAAAAAGAAGTTCCATTATTGACAGACACTAAAAATCAATCTCATAGTAATTGTCATAAATAAAACATACAGCCATACAGGTGGTACATAAGGATAGTTATAGGGAAGGTGAACATCAAAGGTAAAAAGCCCATCATGGTAGGGGGTGCCTGTTGGTCCAATGATGACAGCCCGCAACAGATCCATCCTCCCCTCATACACTCGAACATATATTGTATCTGCCCAGTTCAACATAAAATACATGTAAATTAGTAACATGTGTACTTTGTAAAATTATGCAATTTTATAATAAACATGGATGAGCTGCAGAGGTATTATATTAAAATATTTAAAGATTATCAAACAATTGCACAAGAACCCACTTCAACTTTCTTTTTTTAAAAAAAATATTTCCAATAACAACCTTAACGTTGAGTTTGGTTGGAGTGAAAGAAATTGGGTGAATGGAATAAAATTTGTTGGATTTTATGGATAAACTCATAAACATTCATGATAAGCATTCCTCCATTCCCTTCCCAACAATCAAATGCCCTCCCTACCCACCAATTTGAGAATGAATTTTGCATTCTCCATCCTACTTCATTGTTTTTACAAATTTGATCATACAAAATTTGCATTCCCTATTTTAGACTCTTCCCTGGTGACTCCATTTTTTCTATTTTAATTTTGTTGACAATTTCTCATTTCATTCCATTCCGATCAACCAAATGGAGCATAGATGTTTAGACGATATATAGGCATAACAGTTCAACAGAAAACTATAATAGTGCAAAAAGCCAAAAACTCACCAGGTAAGTTGCTCTCCAAAATTTTCCACTCATCGTGGATTTTCCTTGTCCAAGTTGATCCAGGCTACAAAGAGAATATCACAGAAAACCACTATAAAGTATATACTGACAACATGTAATACTGTGCTTCATTCACTCACAAAGTGGAAACATGTATATATTTATGTGAGTCAACCTGACGTGCATGAGCGCCTTCATATTTAGCATAATAATGATCCGAGAAATCATCAACAATATCAAATCTCTTAAAGGTCAGATACTTCTGCACGGCATCAAGTTCTTTCTCTGCGCCTTCCTCCTTTGCATTAGAACTGAAGTTTGCAGGTATTGCTCTACGCCTTGAAGCAGAAGACTCGCTGTTCACAGTAGCAAAATCAGGAACTGAAGCTTCTACACCAGGAGGCAAATCTACATTGTCAAACTGTGATTGCATACTCGAATATTCATCATCACTTGTTTTTTGTTTTTTCTTCTTGGTATTCTCATCATCACTGTAGTTATCAAACATGTAATCATAATCATCGTCATCGTAGAGATCATAATAATCATCATCGACAACATCATCCCCATCGTCGTTATCACCATCTTCATCATTGTCATCACCACGATACAACATATCTGAGGCAGAACCATGAATATCATCTGAAATAGGACATCCTGCAGATTTTGGTCCTACAGTGCTACTAGAATTCCCAAGTTCTTCAGTAATTGCCGCCTAGAAAAAAAATGAGCTTTTTAATTTAAGGCGTGCAGAAACAAAAACAATAATACATATTGTCAAGGAGCATAATACATATGTAGCGGTCTCTCCCACCAGCTTGGTGTGTGTTTGAATTAGGAGTTGGGGAGTGAAGGGACAAGAAATTTTATAATTTTGCTTGCGAATATTTTGGTAAGGTATCGTTGGATGTATGATGAGCTATTATGACATTGTAGAAAGGGTCTTGCTAATTAAGACAGGTTTTCCAACACCCCAAATTTTAATTCTCTCATGTTCATATATCCATTTTTTTTGTTTTCTAAATCAGTCACTACACACATTTATACATTCATTATTTTTATTCTCTTCATCATGTTAAAATGATTTCATCCGAACTTTTATGTTGTCAACCTCAATTTAACACATTTTTGAAGTCAGGATAAAACCCATCCCAACTTAATTCCCCCTTCGAGTTTAAATTTCCAATTACTTATTATTCAATCGTAAAATATACCAATTAGTAAAAGACGGGGTCACGGGAGTGTTAAAGATGTATATCAAATTAATTCATCGACTTCGATATCCGATACGGTCATCTAAAAATGCAGGACAAGGACAGGCCAACATGCAGCACACAAAAATACATAAAATAATTTACTAGTACATCTAAAAAGCTCCATTTAATCAAATCGCGATCAAAAAGAACATAAAAGATAAATAAAAGTACTGATAATACAAGAAAGGAAAAAACGAAAAAGAATAGAGTTTTAATTAAGATACCTGAGGGTGATTAAGGTTGCTGGAGAGCGATGATTCCGGATTAGCATTAACATCCATGGTACTTAATTAGCTTAAGGTCACTCAAAACCCTCCTTCACGTAAACCTATATGGGTACGAGTGTATATATGTCAAAAGAAGATCCATATATATGTAGGATTAAGAATTAATTTTTATTAAGGTTATCTCACAATCTATAAATAAGATAATTTTTATTGTTATAAACCATTATTTACATGATAATTTTATTCTATTATAAATATATAAGTATTATTTATATTAAATTGTTAATATCCTTGGTCATATTTGTCTTCTATTCAACTTCAAACACATCTTTTAATTAAAATGCACTCTTATACAAACTCTTCTAATTAAATAAAATTTAATAATTTCATCATTATTCAAATTTTTTAAATTATTTTAAAATTATAACTTATTAATTAAATCTCATGATATTAAAATCAAGAAAACTAATTAATATATAAATAATATTGCATAAAAAATAATAAAAAATTACTATATTAAATTAAATATTTAAATTATAGAAAATAATTAAGCTAGTAGTATATTAAAAGGGGAATGCAAAAAAGTTAATGCGTTGATGCGGGTATAGTTCTCTTACTAATTTAAAAATAAATAAGAAATATGTAATTAAGAAAAGAAAATGTTCTATTTTGCATGGTATAGTGGAGAAAAATGGCATAGGTACTTGAATTTTATTATTTTCATGCATCCTAGTGTTGGAAACCTTGTCTCCAAAATAACGTAGGTATAGGTTTGTTTTGACAACGTGCGGGATGCTTCCGTTGGTTTACTATTTGATCAGATATGATTAAATAATTAAATATGTAAAATAATTTATTTATTTTTATTCTAATAATAATGATTTGTATATTTGTTATAAAAGTTTATCTTATATTCATATATAGAATTATAACTTTCATATTTAATGTTGATATTATATTAATTGTCTTTGTGTAAATATAATTTTCATTATCATTTTTTTATATATTACTCATCCATATCTATATTATATTAATTATATTATATCTTATATATAATTGGAGTAAAGGGGATAATGTGGTATATGGATATAAATTTAGAAAATAACAATTTTTTAGAAAAAGCATTAAAAGATCCTATATGTAATTTTAGAAAAGGATGTGGTAGTGTGGTGGTTGTGGTAGTTAAATTGCGGCAGAGATGAATATAAATTGATAAATTAATAAATTTTTTAGAATAAGTATTAAAATATATTGAGAAATAATAATAAATATATATTACTTCTATTTCAATTAATATAATAAAAATATATAATTTATTAACATGTATGATATTAAATAAAAATAAAAACATTATTAAAGGAAACAATAAATATAAATCAAAAAATAAAATATCAAAATGCAAATAATATAATATTTAAAATAATTCATTTTATTAAAAATATAATAATATATGACATGATATTAAATAGAACTAAAATATTATTGAAAGAACAAAATAAATATAATTTTTGAAAATAATATCATATAAATAATAAAATATTAGAAACTAATATAAATATTAGTGAGAGAAAAAAAATGTAAATGAGAAAAGTTAATATTTTATTTTATATATAAGTTTTCTCATTTACATTTATTTTTTCTCTCTCACTAATTATCATATTTTTAATAAATTTTATATATTTTTTAATATTTTATTTTTATATATAGGGGTTGATCCCGAGCCAAGGTTGGTTGGGATTAGTACCCAACCAACAAATCAGAGCCGTTGAAAAAGGTGATGAACGGTCAAGATTAGCTGCTACCTCAATGTTTCATTGAGGCAGCCTCAATTTTTCATTGCGTTTTTCATCTTTTTCCGTTACCCGGATTATTATATTATTGAGGTCTCAAGGAAACATTGAGGCAGTCTCAATGAAACATTGAGGGGTTCCTCAAACAAGTCTTCATATTTATTTAGTAATAATTCAACAAGTCTTTATCATCAAATTTAATGGTTAGTCATTTCTCTCATGACTTCATATTTATTTAATAATAATTCTAGTTCTAGTAGTGATAATAATGATTTTAATTATATTACACCTATTGGAAAAAAGAAAGTTGTTTGTAAACTTTTTCATGAAGATGATATAATAGATGTTGATAATTATATGGGGAAAGAATATGATGTTAATGATGATGTGAATAAATATGGTAATCTTGGTAGAAACTTTTTTAATGATGATTATGGTTCAAAAACAATTAATATAAGTGATGATGAAGATATTGATAATATGCATGATAATTTTTGTGATGATGTCGAGGGAGATGTTAAAATCGGAGAAGAAAAGTTTGAGATTAATTTTGAAAATTTAAATGATGTAGTGCCATGTGTTGGTATGGAATTTGATTCATAGCGGAAAAGTTTTATAGAAATTATGGGCATAGTGTTGGATTCGAGATAATTATTAGGAGTACTCAGAGACATTCAAGAGGTAATGAAATTTTTTCAAGATTGTATATATGTCGAAAGGGTGGGAGACTAAGTTCGAAAATTTTGAATTTTGAAGATGGAGGTAGGGGAAAGCGGCCTAGAGATGTAATTCCACGAACGAGTTGTCATGCTCGAATGTATGTTATTCATAAAGTGAAGACGAACAAATGGGAAGTAATTTTGGTAGAGTTAGAACATAATCATAATATATTATTAAAGTATAATTTCATTTCAATCTTACGGAGGAAGATATTTTATTACAATTTAATTAGGTATGTACTATAAGCAGGGGTGTAGCAAACATTTTGGGAGTCCTGTGCAAAATTTTAAAATTGGACCCTTTACATATACTTCGATATACATTAAAATCATTAAAGTGTATTTTAAAAATAAAATAAACTACCAAAAGATACTATAAACAAAAAATAAAGTCTAACAAATGTACTTAAAAAAAGATGTTCTTCTTTTGCATGTTTTTTGACAAAATTATTTAAAAAACTTTCGATGTCAACTTCATCCAAAAGATTACTTTCAGTTGTCAGCAAAACAATTTCATATAAGGTGGTATACATTGGGGGCCCTAAATTTCTGGGCGGCCTATGTGGCTGCTCACCCCGCGTTACCTCAGCGCCGCCCCTGACTATAAGATTCACCTCTAGCATATATGGTTAAGGTTTGGCTTGTTATCTTAATGAAACATTGAAGCAACATCGGCTTCCTCAATGAAACATTGAGGTAGTCTTTTCATTGGGGGGTTCCTCAAACAAAAAGTAATGAACTAATTTGCAAAATGATTTTTTTAAATTTTTTGGACGATCCAACCGTATAGATGTTAACTAAATATTTTAGAGCTGTGAAAAAATTAAAAAAAATATCTAGATCGATCATTTAAGACTTTTTAATACAAATATAGTAAAAAGACTAGTATATTGAAACTAATTCCCGATTTACAAAATGCTTTTTTTAATAATTTTTTGAACGATTCAACCGTACGGATGTTGTTAACTAAATATTTTAGGGTTATGAAAAAATTCCAATTCAATCTTGTACGAATTTTTAATACAAATATAGTAACAATGCTATTATATCGAAACTAATTCTCGATTTAGAAAATGATTTTTTTAATAATTTTCTGGACGAACCATTCGTACGGATGTCGTTAACTAAATATTTTAGGGTTGTGAAAAAATAATAAAAAAATTTCCAATTCAATCTTCTATGAATTTTTAATACAAATATAGTTAAAAGACTAGTATATCGAAATTAGTTCTCAATTGTCCTAATGATTTTTTTTAAAATGATTTCCCATGATAACGAATCAGGGGCTAAAATGTAAAATATGTAAACTAAGAGGCATAATATAAGATTTAATAATAAAAATAAAATAAAATAAAATTTTACAACTACTTTCTACTTTCTATTCTAAGTTTACTCTTTATCAGATCACTAGCTTTTATATATATATATATATATATATATATATATATATATATATATATATATATATATATATATATATATATATATATAAGTAACGGTTTCTGTTTTCATAAAATTATGCACAATGAGAAAATTCTATGAAGACTCGAAAATTATATACATTCCACAGGTATACTTACTACCTAGTTGAATATATGGTCTCCAAGTTCTTCAATTTAAGGCAGCGTTTGGTTTACATGGAGAATGGGAAAGTGGCTTAGAAAAGAAAAGGATGAAAAGAATGGTTTTGAATTGTTTTCCTTGTTAGGTTTTAATTTGAAAATAAAATAATTAATTATTTTTTAATAAATTATTTAAAAAAAATTCTAACCGAGCTCATTAACCACGATACAAACGCCCCTAGGGATAGTAAGAAACAGCTAACATTATTTGATTTTTAGCTATATTTTTTGTTGATCTCAAATTCTCAAATAAATACAAGTTTATAACTCGTGGGAAGCATAGAATGACTAATATTTAGCTAAATTTATTTTTTATATTATATTTTATTGATATATACTATAAAATTTTATAACGTTGAGAATTTATGTTAATATAATATAATATTATCCGTGAGAAGTTGTATAAAAGGAGGACTATCGGGGGTTAGAGTTGTATGTTATTATACAATGATATTTATATATTAATATTTATAAACTTTAATGATATATTAAATAAAAATTATAGGATAAGTAGGAATCTTAAAATAGAAAATATAGAATATAATTTAAATATAATATAATACTATTTGTGAGAAGTTATATAAAAGGAGGACTATCGGGGGTTAGAGTTATATGTATGATAATTTTTTTTTAAATTAGATTTTATTAAAATTGAATGGTTAAGATCGTTTTTATTATTCATCAAAAATTAAACTGTTAGAATCTTTTCTATATTCACCTTGGACCAAAATTTTTAATTTTTCAACTATAATAATATAATATAGTATAGTATAGATGGAGCATTTAAATTACCCGGGTGTGAAATTTATTTCCCTGGGGGCGTTCGAAGCGTTCAGTAGCCTTTTTAGATAGAAGCCTGAAGTATAGTCGGTGTGATGAGGCTCCGACTCCGGCTCCGGAAGCCGTCCACAGACCAAACTTCCAGTTCAATCCCAAGTTGTCAGCATGTACTTTTTCACACATCTCTAACCACCCATTCTTCCAAGTCTCATCGCCAAAACACAATTTTTTCCAAACCCCATCGTCGTCGCTTGATATCAACACCCTCCATTCACGATCCGTGCCAGCTTTGCATCATCTGCAGTTTCAGCTCTAGCATGCTTTAATTTTTTGATGCTTCATCTTTTTTATTGCGTTATTATAGTTTGGGACATATATGCACTTAAGTATACCTATTATATATAGTGTCATCATGACAATTAAATTGACTCGGGTCCTTGTATATCTTTAATTATACATTGCAAAACCATGATGTCCCTTTCCTTTTTCAACCAAAAAGAATTCTACATAGACCTATTAATCTATTATGAAGAATGTGGTACAAACTAATCTCAACCAACACCATCCAACACAACTCAGTTCTTAAACCATAGAAACACTCGAACAAAACATTGAATCAGAATCAACGTGAACACAATTGTTTCAAGTACCTAGTTTGCCAGGGTATGACTCCTTGTATTCTTGCTAGCCTACAAGATTGTTCGGTTATCAGCTTATATGTAGATGGTCTCTGCCATGGCACTATTCCAAATTCATCATTGTAGTCTTCCATTCCTCCAACAAAGAATTGCCATGCAAAAGATCCTGCTCCTGCCCCTTTCTTCTTCGCAGATTTGTATATAATGTCGAAAACAATTTTGTAGAACCTATCTCGCTGAGCTGGGTCAAAACCTTTGTTCTCGCTGGACAATCCGAATTCAGTGAACATGATAGGTTTCATGAGCTCCTTATCACCATCTTCAATGTGAGATTCCATCCATGTTGAAACAAATTTTAATTTGTACTCGAGATCTTGCACATGAGTCCTGCACCAGGAAGAAACTGATTAAATTATTGTATATATGTTGGCAAAAGAGCTAACAGTTTGTCCTTCGTGAGACAGGACAAATCAGAAATGTAACGACTTACCAATGGTCAGGATATATGTGAACAGATGCAAAGTCGATGGTGGGGAGCATGGAGTTGCGAATAAAATCAGTTCCAAGGTCTGATGCCCACCATTCTGGATTCTGGGTTAATCTTTTTGAACTTTTAGGACCGTAGAATCCTTCAAGACCCACAGTTAGTAGGTGCTTCCTGTCAATTGCTTTTAAGAAGGTTGACATCTCTTGAATCCAGTCCTGCACTTATACTACATACAATCAATTCATACTCGGACAAGAAAGAATTCAATGACAACCAGTTAATTGCAACAATGAGAATAAGCAATAACTAGAAAAGAAGATTCTCTATTCATAGCACATCATTAAGTTGTGTTTAAGTTTTGTCAAAAATAAAGTTGTGTTTAAGAGACCAGAAACAGTAGTAGTATAATACTTGCAAAAAAAAAAAAGGATCCCCCTCATCATTTCCACTGGTAGGGACTCGATTTACTCTCATTAATCCAAAAAGTTGCTTAAACGGGTATTCACCATGAAATCCTTATAGACTTGAGCAGCGTAAACAAAGTCAGATACCACAAATTTGATTCCTTTGAGCATGCAAGAGAGCCCGGTGTATATATAAAATTATGATGCTGTTGTTTTTAATAGATGCTTTAAAGCATGAGAATAAACAGTATAGAACACAAAGGACTTGAGAAGTTACAGAATACATTTGGTAGCTCTTAAAATTCTTTAGAACATATTAAGCAAAATGTCCAAGTTCATTAGGAAGTCCAGAGCTTACAACTTACTTGCAGAGTGTTGCCTGAAGCATCGCTTACACAACGGGGTTCATTAATTAGTTCCCAACCAAAAATGGTGGGATCATCTCTGTACTCAATCCCAGTAATAGAGTTCTTCCTCGTCAAAACAGTCTGCAATTGTAAAGTAACTAGTATTGGTCAATTATTGAAAACATTGTCATTATCTCGATTGTATGAAAAATCCAATTTATTTATATGCTACATAATACAAACAACAAAAAGAAAGGAACTATTGATCTCCTCTTCTTGTTCCTTCTTTTTTTTCATTTTGCATCCTAATTTTAGCCCATATCTGATCATTCAATTGGTCAAAGTGTTCAGATATTAGTCCAAGGGATCCAACGTGGAACGAGTGGCATGTCCAAGTGTCTGACACAAGTACAGCTACCAAGACCAACAGAGCGGCTGCGTATTCCTTCTCTATAGAAGACTTGTGCTCAAATGTGCATCCCAAGTCTTGATATTGCCATGACAGTATTTCAAAAAGCAACTTACATTTATATACTACCTAATAAATTTGTGGACCAACCAGGGATTCCTGAACATATAAGATTAAACATTTGAAAACCGACTTACAGTCTTGATATCTTTAGAAGTAAAGAAACCATATTCATGATGCCTAATCCCCTGAGTGACCTTGTGATAAGTATTTTTATTTAAAAACCAAGATCATCACCTGGCCAATGATCATTATGTCAATACATTGGCTAGGAACTAGGATGAGTCAACCACCTGCTTTCACGGGATAGGACATAAAATAGCATATGAGCCATAGGAGGACCTCAAGTAACAAAAATAATTAGCAGTTGACGCCAAACTTGTTCCAGAAGTATCCCTCTCTTGCATTGACTGTGATACATTTATGTGTTTAATAATTTTAAAGAGCCCATCCACAGACACATAAGTATAAACATAATAACCAAGAGATTTCGGATTGGATATGAGACTGATTAGGCATATTTGCTACCTTCAAATAGTGTTTGAAATAGCGGCGAATAGATGGATCATAGAAAAATGAATCATTAGAAGATGTTAAACCAAGGCCCTCTTCCCATGCCCACTTGACATATTGAGTCTTGCCACCAAAAGCTTGCAAATTATTCACTAGAGCAAGGAGAAGCCTGACGCCTTGCTGCTTTGCTTCAGCTATGACATGATCCAGTGCCTGCCATAGTATTTAGCCAATAGATGAAAATTGACTAAAAAATTTGAAATTGAACAACAACAACAAATCAAGGGACATGCATCTTGAAGTAGTTCATAATAATTAATAATTTTAGGCTTCATATGGTAGAAATCTCTTAAGCACATACATGAAATAAAAAAGCATCCCGCAGTCCCGAACAAGTTGTTAATAATAACAAGAACACAAGATATTACACGTATGTAGAACTGCAATAAGAGGTAAGATCTTTCTTAATCTAAAACTTGGCAAGACAGAAATATACTATAACATATTTCGGCATCGGTTTAGTAGATTACATAATTGATAGTCAAAAAATAATTTGTTGAATCAACATAGCTGGAGTATATATAGAAAATTGTAAAGACTGTCATTAAGCTTCCAAGCACAATAATGAATTTACAAAATAAATTCAACAATAAACCAAGAACTACAATGTTATATTACCCGGAATACTTTCTCATCAAATTGACCAGGCGAAATCTGGAGCGCATTGTAATCACCATCATTAAAAGCCCAAGTTCGACACACAGTCAAGCCCATCTTAGCACCAGCTTGCAACATAGCTTTGATTCTGTATTTGCTGTATTCATTCACAGCATGGTCCATCAACCAGTATGAATTCCAGCCATTAACATAGAAAACTCTACCATCTACCATAAAATGAGACCCATTTCTTTCCACAAAACTCACATTTTTTTCAGAATGATCACCAAAATCAGCCCACATGTCACCAAATGACATATATAGAAAAGCAACACATGAAGCAAAACCAATAATTGGATAGAACAAGTTATTTCCTGCTCCCATTTTGTCTTCTTGACTTAACAATCTTATCAAAAACCACTGTCCAAGATTATAAAAGTGATATCTTCAGTACCCTTAGAGCTAAAAATCAAGACTTTGTCAAAATCAGAGATACCCAAATGAGGTATTTTCAAATCTTGAATACCCTTGAGCTAAAAATCAAGACTTTATCAAAATCAGGGACACCCTAATGAGGTATTTTCAAATCTTGAATACCCCTTGAGCTAAAAATCAAGAATTTCTCAAAACTAGAGACACCCAAATGAGATGTTATCAAATCTTGAATACCCACAGGGCTAAAAATCAAGAATCTGTAACATTCACGTATACCCAGGTGAGAGATTATCAAATATTGAATCTCTTTAGTTTCCAAATCTTTAGGAAACCTAACTAGATCCCCTTTCAAAGAACAACCCAAAATAGCAAGAAATTAAATTAAAGACCAACAATAATTGATGAAACTCACAAAAAATAGCCATCATAGTACACTTGCATCAAAGAAAACAAAGTTGAAGAAGATATGAACAAGTTTAATCTTCACAAGATAAGAAAATTATGATTTTTCGAGATGGATGAGAATAAAAAATAGACCTCAGAATGAAAAAAGTTTCCACGGGTGTCTAACATCAAACACAATTATTCATTTGGTGGACATAAATCTGATGTTATTGTGTACTGAACTTTATATATTGAGCAATAATTATATATTTTTCTATTTTTAGGAGTATATATTATTACAACTATCTGATTTTGATTTTTGCTCTCAAAAAATGATTCTGGTTTTGATATTTATGCTACAAAACAAGTAAACAGCTAACATGTCCTTTCATTTTTATAATGCAGTCTAATAAAATGTCTGTATGCATATTTCTGTATGGGTCCTATTCCTAATAATTGTTTAATGTATATCTTTATCCGCAGTAAACGAACGAATAGTATTAAAATTAGGTTTTTGTAAGGAAAAAAAAACCGATAATGGTTGTTAAGTCAAGTACCAGCTGCTGTAGGTGTAACTGTATATACAGTAGTTCTAGCTACAGACAAAATGGCGGGTAGCATACAATATTCATAAATAAAATTATTGCTACCGGTGATTAAGAACATAACTCGACATGGTTTATCAAGGTGGTTGTGAATTATGATAGATTATTAAATATAGTATTTTTATTTATACGCAGTAATATTTATTAAAAATGTACACTAATAATTAACAACTTTAAAAAAATTCTATGGTGATGCTTTTATATTAATTTTATATAAAATTAGGTAGGAAAAGATACATTTTAAAATATTTTATATGAATTTTTAATGATTTGAGAATTTGTCAATTTTTGACCATTTTAATAAACAATATTTCAACTTCGATAGATAAAAAAATATTTAAAAAAATGTTATGCCATGTAAGATGGATAATCTCGTTAACAATTTTTATTGAAAATACTCTAATGATGTAATCGTGTTTAGAACCGTAAATGAATAGAGTTCTTCGTAAATAAAACTCGCATTCGACTCATTTAGTTTGGGATCGGTTCAGTTCATTTCTTAGTTCATTTTTTAATAAACATGGTCTTTAATATAAAAATATGTTCAGTTAAAGAAATGAGCCGAGTCGAGTTGGCCTTTTTTAAAACATACCAAACACTTTTTTTTTCAAAAATACGTTTTTATTTTATTTATATTTTGCAAACATACAATTTTAAAAATTGTTTTTGTAAAAATATGATTTCGCAATCGATGTAACCTGACAAACTAAAATGAACGTCAAATGCAACAATTAGCAACTTTAATTTTTTTCAAAAATATTTGCATTCAGTTGCATTTGGTTACAAATCGTATATAAAAAAGTTGCATTTGGTTATTTTAGTTAAAATTGTTATTTTATAAAAAAAATCAAAAGATTGTAAAATCGCCAAAAAAGTATTATTTTTAATAACTACTCGCGAGTTTTAGGCATGTTCGGCTCCAACTCTTTTAACTTGGTTCGACTCGGATAATATATGTATATTTTAAATTTTTTAATATATAACTCAAGTAATTTAAAATAAAAATAAGCTTAATCATTACTCATATCATTATATTTTTCAAATTTATATATAATTTTTATTTTTATGTCACAAATAATATGATTTTTAATTTTTTATCTTAATTAAAGATGAAGTTAATATTATATATTAGAAAATTATATATGAATTTATATATTTTATAAATTGATGCGAAGAAAGAGCTATCGAACTTTATATGATATGTTTTCTAAAATTTAATGATTAATACAATAAACTAACAATGAAAATTTAAGAAGATAAAATTATATTTATAGCGCTAATTAAAGAAATGAGGTCATCTCTGAATTTTTTGATATAATTTAATTGTAAAATTATAAGTCATCATTACTGTATTATTATTGCCGAAAGATTAAAAAATTTGGTTGAAGGTGAACCATTGAAAAAATCATGACTGTCCAATTTTTGATGAACCATATAAACGACCTTAACTATTTAATTTTAATAAAATCTAATTTTAAAAAGAATATATATCATACATACAACTCTAACCATGTAGTTCTCCTTTTATACAACTTCTCACGGATAATATTATATTATATTTAAATTATATTTTTTATTTTCTATTTTAAGAATCATATTTATCTTATAATTTTTATTTAATATATCATTAAAATTTATTAATATTAATATATAAATATCATTGTATAATAACACACAACTCTAACCCCTACTAACTGTCTAATTTTAGATGAACTATAAAAACGATCTTAACCATTTAATTTTAATAAAATCTAATTTTAAAAAGAATATATATCATACATACAATTCTAACTCCCGGTAGTCCTCCTTTTATACAACTACTCACGGATAATATTATATTATATTTAAATTATATTCTATATTTTCTATTTTAAAAATCCTATTTATTCTATAATTTTTATTTAATATATCATTAAAGTTTATGAATATTAATATATAAATATCATTATATAATAACATACAACTCTAACCCCCCGATAGTCCTCATTTTATACAACTTCTCACAGATAATATTATATTATATTAACATAAATTCTCAACGTTATAAAATTTTATAGTAAATATCAATAAAATATAATACAAAAAATAAATTTGCCTAAATATTAGTCATTCATTCTGTGCTTCGCACGGATTATAAGTTTGTATATTTATATTTATAATTTGAGTTTAGTTGAGTAAAAATTATGTGAATTGTTAGCGAGCTTTGGCTTATCTCGAATTCGGTTCAAATTTAATTCAATTGAATAAACTCGTGTTCGGCTTGTTTATTATCCATCCGGTCTTGAACATCACTTTCCGTTCGATTAGAAAAGTCGGCTGAACTCGATTCGTTTAAAAAAATAAATAAACTCGGCTTGAATTTGACAAAACTCGATTTGGTCATCTTCGTTTACAACTCTAATATTTATATATTTATTGATCAAATATTTTTATTATTTTTTTACTAGATAATATTCTCGTGTTTCTCTTTAAAATATAAAATATAAAATTAGTTTATAGATAATTTATAAGCTAACTATTGTAAAATTTTAATTGAATTTATAAATTGAATTTAAATTATTTATATAATCCGTGCAAGATACGAGACTATTATAAATTCTAAATTTTAGCATTCTTAATATGCTCCCCGATTAAATCTTATTTATTTATGCATGTTGAATCGTTTACGATTTCTATCATAGTCGTGGAATGGTAAACTCTAGGATATTAGTAATAGTACAGTATTAGGAGTATTGTTATTATTAGAAATAATTTAATTTAACAACCTTTGTTTTAGAAGACACTTGTCCCCACATTTAACGTGTAACCAAAGAATAGAACGACTCCGAAGCTCAGTTACGCCTTGATTTCAGCAAAGTGAGTCCATCTGTTTGGGGTAGGTGTTTGTAGGTCCCGCTAATGACAAATTCCAGTACCCACGGGCAACAAGTCAACAACCACCGACACCGTCAATTGCTGCAATTTTCATTTTTATGGAGTACAAAAAGAGTTCAGGTTTGCATTAACAAAAATACATGTGAGCAAATTATTAAATTTTTCTTCAAATGTAAACAATAAGGTTTTTTTTTAATACTTAAGGACAAATTTTTTTTGTAAAAATATTGACTTTTTTTAAAATATTTTGTAAAAATACGATTTTTTTTAAAAATGCAAAAATAAATTTTTTTTAATTTTTTTATTACCAAAATATGGTTTGTAACTTTACAAGTTTACAACCATATTTGTAATTGAAATTAATCGAAATCAACCATAAATGCAAATTTAAAATTTAATAAAAATAATTATTTTTTGGTTGCATAATACATTACTCAATAATTTGTACGGTTAAAATCAAAATGTAATAAAAAACAACTTCAATTATATTTCAGAAAAATAGAAAAATAAGTTGCATATAATTGTTTTTGGTTGCAAACCGTATTTTTACAAAAAAAATCAGAAAATGGTAAAATCGCAAAAAAAAATTAAAAATTTAGTATTTTTGGTAATATATCAAAAATTAATACCTTTCTCGGTTCAAAATATTTATTCTTTCAATTTTTAGATATATAACATATATAAAAATATAATTTAACAGTTAGGAAAGGGAGACTAAGAGCATTCTCATCTGGCACCCAAACCTCTTCCCCAAAATTATACTAAAAATAATAATTTCCCATAATTTTTCTCAAATTTTATTTATATTCTAAAAATTTCCTACATTTCAGTCCCCATCTCTATACCTATTTTCATTTTTTATTAATTTCCTTTTCTTATATTTATAATTTTAACTATCAAATTTTATCACATTTAAATTTCATCACATTTAAATTCTTAAAATGTTTTAGAAAATATATTTGCATTTAATATTTTTGAAAAGGGTTAAATCTCGAAATGATTACTGAAGTGAAGGACATGTATCAAATAGGTGACTCTAGTTATCGGGGTCTCGTTTTGACCACTATAGTGGAGAGTAATGACACCCGTTATTTTTACTGTTCCTCCCGTTAACGACTGCTTGACTTAAACGGAAAATACACGTGATGCACATAATGTAATTGATATATATTTTGAATCATAAAATAACTATTATTTACATATATCAATATGGATCATGTATTATTTAAAATTAAAAAAAAATCCTTTTTCAAATCTTAATTGTTCTTTTTTTGTTATGTACAGGAAAATTCGGATTTTCTTATAAAATCAAAATTTATTTTCTATTTTAAAATCTTAATCATTCTTTTGAATTATATACGAAAAATTCAAATTCTATTTTTAAGAAAATAAAAAGTCTCAAAATTTCATTTTGAACAATGATATTTTGAAAAAATATTTAAATTTATTTATCAAATATTGATAGTTTTTTACTTTTTACGCTTGTGGGACATTTGAAATTAAAAAGAAATAAAAACCATATTTTAAAATTAAAATTAAAAATAAATTAAATTCTTTTTATAAAATTTAGCAAATAAAATTAGACTATCTTTAGAAAGAAATTAAAATATAAAATTTATTTAGACAATCTTTAAATCTATTTATCAAATATTGATAGTTTTTTATCTTTGGAAAGAATTAAAAAAACTTAATTTTGGATTGATTTTTAAGAAAATTTAATTTTTTTATAAATAAAAAAAGAGATTGAGATTTTAAAATATAAAACAAATTTTTTTAGTTTAAATAATACATATACATTGGTCCGTCTGTGTCTCACGTGTCGATCATGTGCATTTTCCGTTTAAGTCAACTAGTCATTAACGGAAAATACAGTCAAACTAACGGTACTGTCATTACTCTCCACTATAGTGGTCAAAACGAGACCCCGATAACTAGAGTCACATATTTAATACATGTCCTTCACTTCAGTGAGCATTTTGAGATTTAACTCTTTTTGAAAATTTCTATTTTCATATAATAATTTAATATTCAGTTTTTTCTTAAAAATGAAATTTTCAAAAATATGTATAATTATTATCTATTTAAAATAATAATATATGTGTAAGAGTTAAAATGACAAAAATATAAAATAAAAGGAAGTGTTTTTTGAATAAAATAAAATAAAATATTTAATAAGATAAAAAAATAGAACATAGATGAATAGTATGACCCCAAATATGGGGACATGTTTTTTATCCCTAAAACTAAACCCTATTTTGAGATTCCGGATATAAATGACATTTTGACAACTCTTCCTTGGGAATGGGGAGAGCAATGGGTTCCATTGGGAATGCTATAATATACTCTCCCTATATATCTTTAAATATACTCTAAAAATTCATTAAAACTCTAAAAATATTTAAATAATGTATATTAAAGTGATTTATTCAAAAATATCTTAAAAATGAAGTAATTTATTAATTAAACTCCAACATAAACATTATATATAGATCACATAGTATATCTCATCAGTGTGCAATACGACTCAAAACTACTTATGTAGAGTAGACTCTGAGCATTGGAAACACAAAATTGAACCGAAAAACTATGTTTTATGTTATGGTGGTTTATATACCGGAGACTTTGTACCGGGAGATGAGAAATTGATAAACAGAGTCTTTGGACAATTTTGTGGCTTACGGACGACCTCTCATCCATGCGCAGACATAGTCAAGTAAGATTTTTTATAAATCAAATTACTTGTTGCTTGAAAGCATAATAATGTCATCATAAATCGGGAAAACATGTTTATCAAAAGAAAAATACTATAATAATATTCACCGAAGGTAACCTTCGGTAAATACTAGGACTTGTTGATACTAAATATGAACTTGATTTCATGACGACTTATCAGCCCGTAATTAAGAATTAAAAGAGACCCAATTATTCAATAATCCTCACATACTCACTATAATTATTGAGAATATAATAAATAAGGAAACTTATTATGTATATTTGATTTGTTCTTAAAGAATTGGAGTATTGGCCTAAACAGAATCCTACACGGAAAATGTAATTATCCTAATAGAACTGCGTGGAGTTCATCCCTATATAAAGGGTACGTAAGCAACTTGAGAGGGGTTCCGAAATTTTATAATCTCTTAAAATTAATTCTCTCAAACTCAATTTCAAATCAAATAAACCATAATTTTCTCCCCAAAATTGTCATGTATATTCAATCCCTAAATTTATAACTCTATAAGGGTTTGAAGTTTGGTCTATAACGAAAATTGGTTTCAACATTTGACGCCGTTTGTAAGAATCATATAATGATCTTCATTCAAATTGTCTAAATATTTCATGGTGAAAAATAACAATTATCAATATAGAGCTCGTTTACATCTCCTTACATGAGGAAAAAGTGTGCCATGGCATGGAGGACTAAAACAATACTTTCAATCTCGAGAATCCAGAAAAAAGAATAGATCTCAATGCCTCACGTTGAAACATATATGTAAGGTCTGTATATTCCCTCACAAACTCATAATCTTGGTGATAGTATTCTTGTGTTTACAACCATAATTTGCAGGCATTAATAGTCATTCAGGCTGAGTCATCATAAACCAGTATCTAAATCAATGAACCTAGTGAAATTCCGTTTGATTTTGCTCCCTCAATCGGAAATATTCAGGAATGAAATTCGGTGACTTAAAATCACCATCAATTTGATTTCATAGGCTGGTTTATTGGAGCCAACATTCTTTTCGACACCATATAGGAGTGGTGTTTAACATCGATGTAAGTGCTGCAACGCCATTACACCAACAACCATGGCTGCAAATATACAACCAGACACATATAAAGAACGTGTTTTGAAACTACTGATATAATTAAATAAAAGAAACCGACGTGGAGAGCTGCAACCTACAACAAAAGAAAATAAAAAAGAAAAGTTCATACAAAAAATTGAAATTGTCAAGCTGGGAAGTTACTGTGAGGTTGCATAGAAAGATTCTACAAGTAACGAGTACACTTGGCGGAAACCAGAACTAGCAGACATGGAACAAAAAGAAAAAGAAAACACTAGTACTCGTATTGTCATGACATGCATGCAGTACGATCACATCTACTCCATACCAGGTTGGAATTAGCAAAAAACATGTTTTGTTCAACTCCAAGCGTGAATCGTGGCAAGTCAGCACTGCAACACATGGAGACATTAAATCCAGAATTTGGAAATAGCCTGACTCAAAGAAATAAAAACTATGTTCCTTTTGATTTTATACAACACAAATTGGCAGATCAGAATACAGAGATTACAAGCAGGTGAATATGGACTAGTGCATGATTTTAGAATATAAATAGCTTAGGGAATACAAATTATGCCAGCAAAAGGAAGAAAATTGGTGTATGTAGAAAAAGAGATGATACTCTTCCACATCAGAACTCATTACTAGTTGCGAGAGAACTACAAAAACCTTTAGGCCGGAGAGTTTTCTTAATCGCAATAAAAAGTGAAGTTTTTAGCAATCAAAAAACTTCAAGGGACTTCCATTAAAAAGAACCATATCCAGCTTCAAGTTATCTGATATCAGCTAATCATTACATGGTAAAGTATGGCATGAACCAGTGTGGTTTTGACTGAACTCGATGACTAACACGGATTGATTCATAAAAGCTCTATAGCGAATAAAAATAAATCAGAAGGAGCTGCAGGTAGTGAGTCAACAAAGTGGAGCGCGTAAAGGCCAGAAATTGAGTAACTGTGATATAACAACATGCAGGGACGGAACCAGGATCCTAAACTAGGGTGGGCTTGACGAGTCATTAGCGAAGTTTCACGCGGCGATCACCCATACCATCAAATTCATCGATCATCGAATCTATGTTAATTTTCTTAGCAAACTGTTTTTCTATGTAGATAACCATAATATCTCCTAGAAATGCATCATCCATCTTGCTACGAAGATCAGTCTTAAGAATTTTCATAGCGGAAAATGCTCTTTCGGTAGATGCGGTTGAAACAGAAGTGTTAGAATAAGATGAATCGACTTGTCAATCATAACAAAAGATTTTGACTTTCTCGTCTTGACCAATATGTGACATAGCTCTGAAAGAGTTGATATGTTTCGAAATTGAGCACCACCAACAACATCAAGCTCATAATGTCCCAACTCATTTCTCAACACATCAACATCACTTCCTGTAAAATCACGAGGATAAAATGTCTCTGTAAGGTGGCAAATATTATCAATATTAAACGACTTGAAATGATTGTGAGGATCCAATGCCGAAGTAAGTGTAAGGAGCTCAATTGTTTCACCATTAAATCTACTTTCCAACTCCTTGACTTGATATTCAATTACTCTGACAAATACATCAAAGTGGTAATGATGTTCCAGAGTAACGCCATCTCTTTGGGAGCTGATCTACCACTACCGATAGTGTAAAGAGCACTTAAATTTGGCACGAGAATACCTTGTTTTGTACAAAATGAGAACACTCCTGTAATAAAATCATCCCAGCCTTCTGCTCTGAGCTTCTCAAGGAGTGTTTTTGTAGTTGATACCAAACTTATAGCATTTATAATATCCTGAGACTTCTCTTGCAAAGCTTTACATAATACATTAGTGATTCCCATGGTTTTATGCATCAAATGTAATAGAAATACAAAGTCAAAAGACCTCATATGTATGTACTCTCCGTTAGCTCCACCCCGAATGGCATTTGTAGACCCACTTTTGCTGAGATCTAAAAGAAATAAACCCACTGCACTATACATTGCAATCAAGCTACGGACAGAAAAAAAATGAGAACTCCACTTAGTTGTTCCACCTCTTTGTAAACTAACCATTTGATTGGCACCTTTGTCAGTGCCAAGTTCCCCACTAGCAATCATTTTCTCTAGTTCAAGCTTATGAAGGTCTTCTACTTCAGTCTTATGTTTTGGAGAAGCATTTACAAAATTAACTATAGAAGTTAGCTTAGAAAAGAATAGCCAAACTTCATGGACGTCATTAGAAGCTGCTACTAGAGCTAATTGCAAACGATGTGCAAAACAATGCACATAGTATGCTTGTGGACACTCTTTTAAAATCAGTGCTTGCAAACCATTCTAAGCACCACGCATATTAGATGCTCCGTCAAACCCCTGTCCTCGCAAATTACATGGATTAAGGTCGAAATAAGCCAAGGTATCGAATATAACTTTCTTCAGAGTAGATGCATTTATGTTTTGAACCCTTAAAATTGCAAAGAAACGTTCCTGAATAAGTCCCCCGTCATCAACGAATCTAATAATAATCCCCATTTGTTCTTGAGTAGAACTATCTTGGGCTTCATCAACAAGAATGCAAAACTTTGCATTTCCAATTTCTTCACGAATCTGCTTTCTCACATTATTGGCCAAAAGGTTTAAAGCTTGCTTTTGAATTAGTGGTGAAGTATAAGTAGCATTTCCTGGAGCATTCCCCATTATAGCCAGACCAATATTATTATTTAACTCACCCATAAACTTTAGCAATTCAATGAAGTTCCCACAATTTTCTGAGACAGGGGATTCATCATTACCTCTGAATGCACAACCCTGTAATGCAAGTCATCGAACACCTCTAATTGTTGCCTCAACACGTAAACGATTCCTTTGAACTTCTTTGTGAGATCGTACTCGCAGTACATTGTCAATTTGCTGAGATGACTTCATCAGATTTTCACAAGAGCTTACAGCATTATTATGTTGTGAGCAAGGAACTCCTACATGTTATAAAAAAAACATTCTTTTCCGGAGGTGATTCTCTTCCAACTTTTAAATCCATTCACCGTATATATTTCACTTCTTGGTGGATTTTTTTCAAATAAAAAATATGGTAAACAAAAAGCTCGATCTTTTACTAGAGAATATTCAAGCCAGTGAAACCTTTCAAACCATAAAGGGTTAAATCTTCGATTTTGCTTATCCCTTTCGGCTTTGGTCAGTGGATAATCATCGCGTTTGAGACTCCAATGATAAGGCCCAATTTTAAGATATTCTCAACGAATTTCATTCCATTGTTCTTTTGGATATTCATAAATTTGACGACGTAAACCCGGATCACGTTCAAAAGTAACATCAGCAACAATAGGTTCAATAACAATAGGTTCAGGCTGTTCAGCAACAATAGGTTCAGCAACATTTTCCTCTTCATTATTTGCCCTCTGAGCTTTTTTCGGATGAAAAAACATGGAAATCTTTTACAAGGATGAATCATTTCGTTTTGACATATTAAATAAAAACCTAATCCCCAAATAAGATACAACAATTACAATTTTATAATTTCAATTAAAAGTTGAAACCCTAATTCAAATAAGTTACAATTTACAAATATAGCATTATAGATTTATAGCAATGAAAAGAGATATATGCTTACAATTACATTGAAATAGAGAAAATTATTACCTGCACTGTTGCACATGAATTGAGGATTGAGGATTGAAGATTAAGAAAGTAGCAAATTAGACTTTAGTATTTAGGTTGTAAGTTGTAACTCTCGGTGTTCATGTGTTCAGTGTTCTATATTTTTGTTAATGCTCTGTACTTCTGTCTTTCTGTGTAGAAATTTAGTTTAATCTTAGATGAGCTTGACAAATATTTCTGATGGGCTGGACTAATTACTGATATATGATATATGTATAAGTACTAGTTTTTTTTAAATTTACCCTGGGCTTAAGCCCGTGGGAGCCCTTTAGTACTTCCGTCCCTGACAACATGACATAAAGAAGAAGGAAACAAGTATTGGGAGAAGGCTGCAGTGGCTGTAAAAAAGAGGAAAGTTCTTACGTGAAGAAAATGAAGGGAGTTAGAGACTACTAAACAGGAAAAAAAGTGTAGTTGATTTACTTGCCATCGACAACAATTGAGTTTCTTCAAGCAACTTCAACTTACCAAACAACATCTTACACCAAAGTGTAGCGCTGGAGTGGCACTAAAACCATATAAAAGAATTATGTAGCAAGACTCTAGCGGAAAATAATTGAATTCTTGGAATGTCAGTAAGGAAGAAAGTAAGCACAACAACTTCAAAACGGCAAAAACATGTTGCAATAAGAGTGTAAAGCTATGATGTATATCTGGTGCTACATCATTTCGTAACTGCACTGACACCAATACTCCTCCATTGACTTAAAACCTCATATCCAACTTCAGGTCTATCACAACTCGACGAAATTCAACGTGATACAAAAAATAAATATGAAAATAGCTAACTTCCTAGAATAAACTGCTTTAATATGGAAAGTCCTGGGCAGTGAATCATATGTCATTGGAAAGATATTGAAGTCTAGTTTTTTATGCAATAAATGGTTCATGAAACGGAATTTTCTACTGGAAGTCATGGCCGTTTTACTGACAAAGGTTCTAGTTGTCCAGGTTTTCAGAGTCAACTCACTTCATGCTATACATGCCCAAAACAACCGCTGCAATACACTTCAACAAAAAAGAGAAATCTGGTCTCATCAAGCAGGAAGAAGAAAAATGAGGAACCTGAGAACTTTTATAGCAATACCAGTGCAAATAAATAAAACAGCTGAAGAATAACAAGAGTAGTTCAAACTTTAAAACCAGAACCGGCCTTTTAGATTCAAGATTGATCAAGAAAAGAAGAAGAAGATCAACATAGGCGTAGAATGGAGCAAAACCATGGATTCAAATCTGTGACAATTCAGTAGGATTTAACAAAAACTCAGAGGAATGAAAGTCACTTGGCGCTTGGGGAACTAGATTCAACACAATAAACTTGGTCACTCAACTCAATTATGCATGCACAACCAAATGTTGACAAAGCTTTAAGCAAAGAAAATCAGAGACTGGAAGCTTCATTGCAGTTGATATATGGGGACTATGAAGAAGTGACAGCTTAAAGAGGAAGCTAATCAGAAAATCCCTACTACGAGAAGAAAGGGTTTTTACAACAGGAAACCAAAGCTTACCAAACAGCATAGTAGCGGAAATCATGCCACTGTAGACAACACGAAGAGCCTGGGAGATTACTTCCTGAGATTCTTCAAAACCAATTATGTTGCAAATGAGAAAACGCACATGGTTCTAACACAAAAAAAACAGAGAAGGCTTTGTTGAGCAGGAGATTTACAAGAGAACTCAAATACTCACTTGAAGAGCTTCAAAACAAATGTTGAACCTGGAATGCTTTTCTATCATTTGCGATATCACAGGCATCACGAAAATAACATTCATCTGAGTGTGGTGCACCATGATGATTCAGGAATAATGATCTGTTATGTGGAGCCCTCAATAACAATCCTAAAGCTAAAAACAAAGAATTTCAGGGGAACTTAAAGTTGAAAAATGTGGTGTGCACGAGGTTATGGCAGACCAGATGGATAAAAGAAATATATGCAGAATGAAGAATTTTTTTAAAAAAGAAATGGTGGACAATAACTTCTTGTTGCAGATTTCAAGTTGTTGTCTAGGTTGTAGTGCTACCCTTGAATTTTTCAGATTAAAAGTTAATTAAATTGGTGATTCTGGCACAAACACATACTATTGGATGTGCTGCATAAGCACAGAGTATGCTCGCGACGTCTTTCAAAAATTCAACCCGGAGATCACAGCGTGCAGCATGTAGTATAGGGTGAAATTGTAGCAGCCAAGTAGATTATGTTCGTTTGAGGGACCTGATGAAAATTCAATGACAAAAAAGTAGCAGTCAAATTATGTGACAAGAAACAAGGGGACAAACCCATCTGAAGGTCCTATAGAAAGAATTATGAAGGGTCCAGAATACTCGAATCTTTGAGATGGAGAACTATAGCAAGCCCCGACTGATTGAAGTAAATAACAACAAAGTAGAGGATACACACAAGCCATCTAGCAGTCTTATTAACAGATATCCTGTTGCATTATCTGATACAGACAATGAGAAGTGGTTCAAAGCAACGACAAAAATAATCTAGTTCTGGAACAACTTAAGTTTTCAGTGCAAATTCAAGAAACAAATCGTTGGCATCCACTAATTTTGGCATATCAGGCCAGATGGGTTTTCTTCATGGGAAAAAAGGAATGGCAGTTGGACACCTTGATTAGCTAAAAATCTACACAGTTTGAGGATTCTGATCTTGTTCGGGATCCAAAAATACAGTCAAAGGCTGGTAACCTTCAATTTTGTGGAATTTATAGCAAAAGAATTGATCAGTGAATGTGATAACACATGGGTCTCAAAAGCAGCAGTGAATATGTGAAGCCCTGCAAGCTGGAACCTGTAAACCTTCTATGCAGTCAGCCTATGTTTTTTATTGAAGTTGCGAAAATAAAATCTAATCGGCAAAACTAGGTAAGTGCTATTTTTCTTTGGCATTTATGCATTTCCTGTCGTTCATAAATATTGATCTTTTTCTGAGCTTTATGTGGACATATTATCAAAGAAAAATATTAATCCAACCCAAACAAGTGTGTTCACCGAGGGTCATTAGGGGGCAATGAATTCGTTAAAATCTTGGACTAGTGACCCATCGTCAAACACACTTGGGGGAAAATCAAAATTTTAACCCTAGACTTGTGACCAATCGGCGATCATCTGGGGATAAAAAATGATCAAATCCCGCACTTGTGATCCATCAATGATCACTTGGGGGTAATAAAAAGATCAAATCCTAAACTTGATTTTTCACACTCACGTGAGGATGCGAATATATATCCGTCCTAGACTAGTGACGTACCCCTTCTTTAATGAAGTAATAAGTCATTTGGGGGGAAAGGATATATCGGGCCAGATATACGTTTTAGTACGAAGTTATGATGGTCCGACCGAGATTAGAAAGAGGTGATCTATAATTTTTTAGATTTAACATTTTTATAGATCACAGAGTATATCTCATCGGTGTGCAATTCGACTCAAAACTACTTATGTAGACTCTAGGCATTAGAAACACAAAATTGAACCGAAAAACTGTGTTTTATGTTATGATTGTTCATATACCGGAGACTTTGTACCAAGAGATGAGAAATTGGTAAGCAGAGTCTTTGGACAGTTCTGTGGCTTACGGACGACCTCTCATCCATGCTCAGGAAGAGTCAAGTAAGATTTTTTATAAATAAAATTACTTGAAAGCATAACAATGTCATCATGAATCGGAAAAATATGGGGATTTGTTGATACTAAATATGAACCTGATTTCATAACGGGTTATCAGTCCGTAATTAAGGATTAAAAGAGTTCCAATGGTTCAATAATCCTCACATACCCACTATAATTATTGAAAATATAATAAATAAGAAAACTTACCATGTATCTAGGTGACTTGATTCTTTATTCTAATAGAACTAATTATCTCTTAGAATTAATTTATAATCCCAATGGTACGTAGGCAACTTGAGAAGGGTTCCGAAATTCTATAACCACTTAGAATTAATTATCTCTAAGCTCAATTCCAAATCATATAAACTTTAATCTTCTCTCCATAATTATCATAGGTATTCAATCCCTAAATTTATAGCTTTATACGAGTATCCGATTATAAATCTAATCTTGGAGTTTGGTGTGCGACAAAAATTGGTTTCAACATTTTTATACATCATCATTTCTCCTACTTTCAAGGTCTACTTTTTGATCACGTATGTATGAATTGGGCAAGCGTTTAATATACATGAATTGCGCACTTTACTCTCGACGTAAAATGCTTTATTACAGACTGGGGCATTAAAAAAGGTAACATGTCTCTCTATATTTCCGATCTCGAAACCGAAACACAGAAATGTATAGATATAAAAATAATTTAATTCAAAATAAGAAAATGTGCCACTATAAAGTTAAACATTAATGTTCAAATTTTTTATAAAATAATTATTCTCATCGTCTCACAATAAATGTCTTGTTTATTTTTTTAGTGGTCAAATTAAGTATTAACCAAAGATTGACTATAAATTAAAAAGTTTTCTTTTGTAATTTTTAAAAACTGAAAAATATATTTTAATGTAGATTAAATATATTTTTTAATGATATAATTTTAAAATTTTCTTAATTATGTATTATATATAATATTTGGTTAAAATTAGATTAATTTGATTAATACAAATTAAAATACAATAATTATTTTGAGATGGAGGTAGCACCGGTTAACATATTGAAATTATAATATATATAACTTGACCCAAATTATTTATTTCCATGTTATTTTTTATATTAATTTATCGGTCAAATTTATTGATTATATATGTTACACTCAGTTGCAGATCTATATTAAGATGTATGTGCAACACATTATACAAGCGCAAACTATAACTGTATGATAATGAGTAGCAATTTACTAATTATTTGGTTGATTTATGTGAACCAGCCGAACAACAGTGGTAGAGTAGGTTGTTGTAACTTTAGCAATGACAAATTAATATTAAAGAATAACATAATACAAATAGCGTGTGAACATTTTTATCCAGTAATATATTTAAATACAGGATTAAGAGCAAAAAATAGCATATGATTTAAGTGCAGGAATGAATAAGTCCCTTTGATATAAAATGGCTCGAATAAACCCCTTAATTTAAATTGTTGGTTCAAAATAGTTCTTCTAATTAGTGTTTTTTAACCATAGTTAATAAAAAAATTAAAACTTTTAAAAATGTTTATGTTAATATATCATAAATCACTAAAAATATTATAATATTACTAATATTCATATACATTGTGACGTTAATATTGTAAAAATATATTAAAATATTATAATTTTAATATTATGACATTAATATTCATGTATATTATAATAATATTGTTATAGGAAAAAATATATCAAAAAAGTTATTAATATTTTAATTAAAACTTATCATTAAATAAAATACATAAATCTTATCTGCTTTAAATACGAACACAAATAAAATTTGTGAAAAATTATATAAAAGTATTTCAACACAAGATTATATATAAATAAAAATTTAAATCATGTAAATATAATATTAAATTAAAAATAAAAAATTACAAACTAACTACGAAGTACAAGAAAGTGTGTGTATTATTAATAAAATGTGACTCGTATTTATTTAATTATCAAAAAAAATTAAATGTTCATCAAATAACTAAAAATGTAAATATAAAAAAAATACATGCTATATACATGTATTTTAATAATGGTATGATAATTTAAAAACTTATCGAATAAAATTACATAATAAAATTCAATTATATAAAAAAAATATTAATTGACAAATAATAATATCACTAACAAAAATAATAATAATAAATAATATACAATATATATGTGTATATATATTAATATAATTATATATTTAATAATATTTCTAACCATAGTTAAATAAAAATTAAGTGGATGGATTATATTGAACCAACAACTTAAATTTTAGAGGTTTATTTGAACATTTTTAAATCACATGGACTTATTCGCTCCTACACATAAATCACAGGGGCTTTTGTGCTCGTTAATCCTTAAATACACAACGATATTTTATTAAATAAGTGAAGTGCATTTTGTCAAAATAAAAATAAAAATAAGTGAAGTGCATCAGATTGTATCTAAACCCATGTTAAAAGACAGAATGGTCATCGGATTATTTTGGAGGCTCATATAATTTATTTAATAAAAATATAAAATATTTATAGTTTATTAAAAATATTGACTTTGTAAGCACTTTAGTTAGGCCCCGTTTGCCTCAGCTTATAAGCAACTTATAAGTTAAAAAAGTTGGTATATATGTACTTTTTCTGAAAATAAGTAATTTATTTTCAAATTTAGAAATAAGATTTGGTCCTAAATTTCTAAAATAAATATTAATTTTCAAAAAAATATATGAAAATACTTTAAAAAAAAAGTAACTTATTACTTATAAACTAAGCCAAACACCCTCTTAATCATGCGGACTTAAAAGTAAAATCATATGTCTCGTTTGGTCTAATTTAATACAGTACTTCAATAACTATAGAATATACTTGATTTTTTATACGTAATTTAAAGTATTTTGAATCATAATAAAAATACATTTTTACTTTTTTACTAGTAAATATTATATATATATATATTTATATTCCAAAAAATAAAATATTAACTCTACTTGTATTGTTAAAATAATTTAAATTATGTATAAAAAAGTATTATTAAATTAGACTAGGAAGGAGGGATATGTTAGGCAGAAAAAATCGAGATAACCAAATAATGCAAAGCACACAACAAAATTATATGACGCGGAAAATCCGCGTCCCAACTTGTATTATTGATCAAAACAATTATCAATATACAACTTATCAATCACGAATATTTAAGTCTAACAATACCTAAGTATTATTTCTCACACCTCACGGTGTTTCCAAACCTATGTATGTGGAACAACCACATATCAAACGATACCTAAACCTTCATGTTTAAGCATACTCATTAAACATATTATGACTATGTATATATAGTCATCTCAAACTTAGCCACCAAAACTTACCATACTTGTTACATAGGTCTAATCATACTTGGTTTCTAATTATTTACCCAAGTCTAATCATACTTGGTATCTAATTACTTGCCTTTATGACCAAGACATACCATCTATAATAATTGTCCATATAATTATTATCATCCATAATAATTATCCACAATAATTATCCAAATACAATTATTATACTACCCATATTTGTCATGAATCACCAAAACTCATACTACCATATTGAGGCGGAGTGCGAAACTATTAGTCCGTATTATTCCTTCCGTCTCATTTTATACGTCATTTTTAATAATTTGTTTTACAATACATGTCCCATAATATATTTTTTGAATGCAATTTTATTAATAAATTTTTAAAACAATACTATGACTAGTGTATTGGTATTAATAATAGTAATTATCAATAAAATTATATATTGAAATTATCACAATTATTGTATTTAATATAAATATAAATGAAAAATAATTTTTATATTAAAATTTATAAATAAATTATTTAAAAATTACATGTAAAAGGAGACCAACTATGAATTTACTAAACGTAAACCCAGCTCATAATTTTCTTTCTATCTTATCTTTTAGGCCCATCACTCTTATTGGGCATACAGTTCTGGAAGACTGAATATACTCTTTAAGTGTAAACTCATTCAAATGAATCAAATCAATGGCCCAAAACTCAGGCTTGGATTTTTTTTTTAAATGATTCGTTAAATTTATTAAATAAAATTTTATATTCAAATTTGAGCTTGTTAAGAAATTAAGAAAGGATTCGATATTGAATTGTTCGTAAATATATTGAGCTCAAGTTTTATTATTCAAAACAATTACATATTACCTTTTTTTTAATTTTTAAAATTGTTTTGAGCATATTTAATTTTTTAAAAATTAGTCCGTAACTAACTTGTTAGATATAATAATTTTAGCTACAAGAAAGTGCAAAGCAAACGAATATTAAATCATATAATTTTATTTTGAATTATTTTATAATAAATAAATTCATATATAGTATGATTTATTAATTCTAAGTTTGAGTTTAAATAGTTCAAGTATAAATGGAATCGGATAATTAAAAGTTCAACTGAGCAAAATTATTGGATAAATCTTTTTCGTTAGAATTCAAATTAACTGCGATTCTCCGCATCCGCAAGTAAAAATCGTCCAAAGAATCAATTTTATTGCATTAGTCACTGATTGTTCTTTTAATAAATAAATTTATATCCTTACGAATTAGTGTCTATTTTAAAAATTTTCAAATGTGTTTGAATCTAAAACATGACACGACAGATTCGAGTTAAGTATTTGATTGTTAAACCAAAGGTAGGTTATGTTTCTTAAAACAATCACTTTGTTGCACTTTTTACCGAAAAAATGATAAAAATATTATTTTTTTAAGATTAAGGGACGAGAATATCTATATTCAAATATTATGTCAATTTTATCCGTGAAATACACATTTTTCATTTGAATATTCAAATTTTTACTTATTTTTAAAAAAATTGAAACTTTTTGAAAAAAAATAAAATAAAACTAAAATTAAGTGTGGTACGCATCTTTGAAATCCGTATCACCCTTGACTCTTTGACCGGGGTGATACGCCTCCCATCATTTTTTCATTTTTTTTATTTTTTTATGTGATACCTATTTGTGAAATATGTATTAAAAATATTTATTTATTAAATGCGTAATCCAATAATATTTTTAGTCAAAAATTTCAGTTTGATATTTTCGTTAACTTTTATTTAAAACCTGATATTTTTTACCATTGCCCCTTCTTGTGTGTGTTCATCAATTTCTTTTTTATTTTACCGGCATAGCAAAGCGGCAATACAGAAGTGGACGGTTAACAATATAGGCCAATAGCTACCCGTCTACTCCCTCCTCTCGGCGGTTCCGGTGTATTATAAGGATATATGTTATAGGTAATAAGTTCCATCGACCTTTTTTTATGTTATCATTACTTGTGGTGTATAAAAATATTTACATAATATATAACGTTTTTCTTGGAATAATGTGCAAAATTAATGGTCTATTCGATTCAAATATTAATGAATTAATAATAATTTATAATTCTATTTTTTTTAATTTTACATTTTATTTGGAATAATGTAAAATCTCATAAATTTATATATAATTTTTCAAATTCTTATAAATTTTAGATGAATTTTAAAAATATAAAACACACTATAAAATCCATCAAAATTCACCACTTTATAAAGGTAAAATTTAAATTAAATATCTCAAGATGTTAAAAAACTTTTTAATTTTTTAATTAAATAATAATAAATTTTATTGTTTTTCTAATATTTAAATTAAATCCAATTAAAATTTAAAATCCAAATAAATATTTTAAAACCCAAATTAATTAAACCCTTAGATTTATAAATCTTAAGAAAAATAAACATATTGATACGACTTGTAAGAGTATCTCTCTTCCAACATCCAATCTTGTGTAAAAAAGGATGATAAGCACCTCTAATCACTTAATTAATCAATTAATTATGATCAAGTTAGGTGTTTATGTGATATCACTTTGAGACTTTGAATCTTTTATTTCAATCCGGACGACCTTAGTCTGTGTATAAAAATTTCTAACTAAGACAGCCTTCCACGTCTAATAGAACACGATTATAGAATTTCACTACACATGTAATAATCAACTTCATATACTATATGCTAAGTAAGTTATTCGATCTATTCTTTTTTATCATTTAAATTTATTTTTTTTGGAAAAACATATGATTTTGATAAAAAATAAATAAAGAAGAGAATTGTACTAATATTCCATTTCTTGTTTTAAATCCCCTTTTTATATATTTAATTAAATAAAATTATAGTCTAGTTTCCAAAGTTGAGAGTACAGCAGCAAACTAATATGTGTGCGGGCATGATTCAGATTTACAATGAAATGTAATCAGATTAAACAATAGCACAAGTCTGATCAATGTTTTAGCGTAAAAAGTGGTGTACTTTGTTTTTGTTTGAAAAGTTGGCCTGATCCACTAATTTACCCTCACTTTGCTATGCAACAATATATCTTAAGACTACATTTAAGATATTTTATTTTATTATACTCCTATATAGGACTATAATAAAAAGAGTACAATTTACGATGTGAACATGTGAGTGAAGAAATGTTCAAACGACGATAAAATAACACTAAAAAAACCCATATTACAAAATAGAAATGGATGGAACTAATATTTTATGCATTTTCCATTATGTTACAATTTAACTTAGGTCAAACTTATCATGCCTAAACTAGTAAACTACCAAAGAAGACAAGTCTATACTATAAAACCAAAAGTCTGTATCCATACAAATCAGAGCTCGATGCCATCATATTATAATAATGAAACTGGTTCCTCGATACTAGATGAACCACTTGACCTGATATAGTGATGACAGCCGGTTCCTACAAGTAATTGTAGCAATAATTTATTCGTAATTTTTTGTAGATATTTTTTATAAAAAAAAACTTTTCAAAAGTGCGTATAAAATGAGTGACCGTGACCCCTAATTAAATTAATATCAAAAATCTAATATTGATCCTCGTCGCAAAGAAAAAAAAGTAAATAAACGCTTACATTAATTGATTATCAGAAATTAGGACCATGTAATATTAACAGGTTAATTAATTATAAAATGTCGATGTTTTATCAACATGACGAGAGAGATCGAAAATGGAGGAATGAGTTAATAATATCGTGAAGTTATTTAAATTATTAAATTATATTTATTTTATTATTTTTACGGTGCTAAGATGCAAATATGAGTAAATAAAAATCCCGATTTTAATAAAAAGAAGTCCCGATATGATGTTCTTAGATTTACAGTTGACACTAGTTTAATGTGCATATATTTTATATAGTAGACTAACTTGTTTACAGCGGACTACGAATTATCAAGTATGTAGAATAAAAGGTAGCACTTAATCCTATATTTATGTGCGATTAACAGTATGGTTGGATAGTCTAAGTGGTTGAGAGTTTATTCTCTGTTGTCCCAGGTTCTGGGTTCGATCCTGACTCATCCCGAGAATTTTTTTAGAACATATATTCATTATCTAACACAGGCTGGGCTCTCAAGCTCAGTTACATTCGCATTACTGTTTGCTGCTGCTTTGTTTTTATTAGACTACAAGATAACAGATATACGAGTGTATATGAACATTTTTTCAAGATATATACAAAAAATTCAAATCCTAACAACCACACCTGTTTATTTAAATTTTTCGAGTTCCACTCGCACTTGATCATAACTAGTAAACTACTCCGTATGTAGCTAGCGTCGTGCGGACACCCCCTTTTTTTTTTACAGGTTCGGATGGACATCGTAAATATAAATGATATTATATGTGAATTTTTCTTTTTAAGTTTTAATGATAATATAGTGGTAAATTAAAATATATATTACGAATATTCATATTTATCGGTTAGGATTACACTCGCCAAAACATAATAATGAGAGTGTTTGGGGTTCTGGTAACTTACGTATAAGTTAATTTTTTTTAATTTATAAATTACTTATTGGATGAGACAAACGATTATTAAAGTATAGAAAATAACCAAGGCCCCAGATAGGGGACAAAAGCATGCATTCACAATTTGACCAACTCAGTAGCCTTCTCAAGTCTTAACAAAAGAAACTATCATCGTCCACAATCGGAATCTTAAATTTAAAAATAAAAGTTAAATAAAAGAACTTCAAAGAAAAAAAATAGCTTACAAACTCCTCGTTCCATCATCCAGTGGCGAATTCAGGTCTCTAACAAAAGGGGGTCCATTTTTTTTATAACTAAATCAACACATATATGCAAAATAGCGAATACCATATATTAGAATAATGTTAAATTTACAAGATCATCGGCAATCGTTTCATGATTTCTTCATTTTCAATTAATTGAAAAACATCTCTCAATATATTTAATCAAACAATAATTCAACTAAATATCTCCCATCATATTCCGAAGCGTAGTTTTAATGAGTTTTATAGCTGAAAATCCTCTATCAACTACTGTTGCAGTGACAATTTTATCAACATATAAACCCAAGGAAACACGATATCTTTCTGTTTTTCAACCATCTTTTGAGCAAGATCAGGAATACTCTTCAAATTTTGAAAATCAGAATTGCTTTTCATGTCAACTATGTAGTTAGAAAGCTGATCTTCAATTCAGGTGCTAGAAGACGGATTTGATCAAATTCTAAAGGATAAAATTTTGCAAGTTGGACTAACTTTTGCTTATCAAAAGCTGAGAAAGAATTATGTGGATTAAGGCATGATATGCATGAAAGTAAATCCATATTATCTCTATCAAAACCCTCGTTCATCTCTTGTAATTGATAATCAATCACAATATTCAGCAAACTAACCTTAAAGTGGTGTTGATTAGAAACTTTTTGTAGTTTACGTCTTGATCTTCCACGAGGTACGAAGATTGCATCCATATCCGGGATATCGATCTCAAACTTTTCAAAAAATTTAGAAGCATCAGCAAGTAACTCATTCCATCCATCATCTCTAAATGCTTGTAACATTTTCTTTGCTACATTTACCAAACTTAAAGCATTAGCAAGATCTTGATCTTTCCTTTGCAGTGTTTGTGATAATTCATTAGTGATTCCTAGCACTTTTCTCATCAAATGTAATAGAAAAATAAACTCAAAATCATTCATTGCTTCAATGAGTCTGTAGATCTCTCCTTTATTTTCATGAAAGGAAGGCATATCTTTTATTTCTTCAAGCACATCAAGTACTGGTGAAAATAAAGAAATCACGCTTAGAATTGTATGATAATGTGAACCCCATCTTGTATCACCAGGACGTTTTAGAACTGCCTCCTGATTCAAACCTTTGCCAGTCATTCGATTTCCTTGAGATATTTCTTCAACTACCTTTTCTATTTGTTTCACCCGAACTAATTCTTTTCTCTTGCAAGAAACCCCAATAAAATTCACCAAGGATGCTAGATGGTCAAAAAATGAGCAAACTTTATCATGCTTTTTTGAAATTGCAACAGGTGTGAGCTGCAACTGATGAGCAAAGCAATGCACATAAAAGGCAGATACATTTTCTGTTAGTATCAAACTTTTTAGTCCACTCATAGTACTGGCCCCATCAAAACCTTGAACCTCTTCTTATTGCGAATCAAACTCATGATCATCTGGATTTGTCTCTCTTGTTTCAACATTGCTAGGCCCTTCATTTTGATTATCTTGTACTTCGATTCGAACACGTTTCGTTCGAATATTGTATTTGTCCATATTTATATCTACATATCATAAAAATATGTAAGATATATTGAATTAAATCAAACACTTGTGCTTTACACATTTTATCAAACATATAAGAGACGTAAAACCAGAAAACCAAAATTCAAGTTTAATTAAACCGAGAAAAACCATCAACCAATCAACTATTATCCACGTAAATTAAAAGAATGTCAAGTATAGAATCTATTTACTTACTTGGTAATTTGCTATTTAACTTTTTGTTAAAAACAAGAATTATGAATCATGAACAAAGTCACAGGAAATGGAAGTTAGTTGTAAAACTTGTTTTGGTCAAACAGTGAGTGACGTGAAAAAAATGAAATGTTTGTAATTAAAATTAAAATTATTTCTTAATTTTTATTTTAGTTTGTAACTTCATTTTTTAAAACTAAGATAAATATATATTTATACTTATAATTTTTGCCTCTATTAAAAAAATTTGACATAAAATATGTTAAATATGTAGGGTCAATTTTTTTTCAAAAATTTGAAGGGGGTCATTTTTAGTTTATATAAAATTCGAATATATACATTTAATGGATGACCCCCTTGCCCCTGCAAGGATCCGTCACTGAAGATGGCCACCATCTTCAGTATCCATGCACCATTGGTATTTCATATTTGGTAGCCTCTACTGCACCATCCATTGCATCTTTTCCTTTTGCTAGTTGCTAGAACACCTCATCTTCCACCACCCCATTGCCTTGATCAATGATTCTCCTCTCGCAAAAACTGGTTTGTCAGTTATTTCAGTGGTCATAATAATTTGGGGTGTTCATAGCTTATAAAATCTGATTAAACCGACTCTTATTTCGGCTGATTTAACCGAAAATAAAAAACTCGATATTAAGTTGGGTTAGAAAGAATTTAACTCGAATTAATTAGGTTGGGTATGAGTTGAAAATTATTTTAGCCAACCTAATACATATATATTATATGTTACATAATATATAATTATATCCGATATTTTATACTTTCAAGATCATTTATATATTATATATTAATATAATAGTAATTATATATTTAAAATTTTAGATATTTATTAGATTAGTTATAAGTTTTACTATTTATGAACATATTTCGTTAATATTGTTTTAATTTTATTGTCATTTATGTTGAGATAATAAATTATATTATCACAATTTATGTTGAGATACGTGGAAATATAAAATTTTAATATTAACTATAAACTGATCAAATCGAACCAACCCGACCCAAACCGATTTAAATTGGGCAGAGTTGAGTTGTATAATATTTTTTAACATGTTAAATTTTTTAAAATTGAACTAATTGAATTGGGTAGAAAAAATAATTAAAATCCGACCAACCTGAGCCATGAACAACCCGTCATATCAAATGGACGCTTTGTAACTTTCAACCCCTACCTTGTTTTATCACAATTTTTAAAAAGATAATTTGTCAAATTATTTTTGTGAGGCACCTAGTTAAATTCAAATTACAGATTAGCTTAGTATTCAATTGTTGTAGTTTATAGAAATGACCTTCATTAGCTTAGTATTTGGAGGCGTGCCACTCCTAATAAGTAGTCCTTTGTGAGGTCTTTAGGACGAGTTTCCCATGTTGATCCTCGAATTCAAGCAATCTCAGTCTCAACATCATACGGAGTAACATATTAATCCGTCCTCCTTTCATTCAAACCCGTACCTTTCTCCGTCCATTAAGGATATCCAAAATCTTTCCTCGGTCACCTTGAATGACCACTCCAATTCCATTATTCTTCTAGAGGCACATCTAAAAGCATCCTTGTACAATAATAACCTTCACAAACTTCTTTTTTAGGGTCTTCAGAAACTCATTTACCATAAAAATTGGCAAAACTAGAAAAATAAATTTAAACGATTTGATTTGAGATATGTCATTGAATTGTTTTCTTTTTCCCTATATCTTAATAAATAATTATAACTAAAATATTATATTATTATAACTAAATTTGAGAATTTTCCCATTTGATCGCTCAATTTGCGCAACATGACCGCTAAGCAGTGTTCTACAAATCGCTTCCTGGGCACCGCCTAGGTGCTGGACGGGAGTGAAACGCCAAGATTCGATGTTCGGCGAAAAATTAGGCATTTTTTTAAAAAAATCTGTCAAAATCGACACTAGGCAGCCTAGGCGGTCAAAATCGGATTTAGGCGTTTTTTTGTGAAAATCAATCAAAATCAGTATTATGCGATATAAATCGGTCAAAATATATAGATCGGTCAAAATTGATTTTTTTAAAATTTTTATATGTATATGTATATATTATATTTAATTATTTAATCATTAATATTGAAATTATTATTTATAATATTAACAATAATTTTCTATGATTAATATATATGTAAGTAATTAAAAAAAATACATTTTATAGTTAAAATAGTTATAAAAATTTAAAATAATATTTAAATATATTCAATTAATGTCCCAATTAATCATTTCAATTAATCTCCAATTTACCTATTAATAGCTAGAAGGTACCCGATCGACCGACCTGACACGCCTAGCGATTTTTTAAACCTTGCTGGTAAGTAAGAGCGGTGTGGAGGACAAGTGCTTAGTTGGAAGAGAAGAGGGTTTTTTTTTTGTTTAACCACTGGAGTTGAAAGAAAAAGTTGGTCACAGGTCAGGCCAACTCCTGCAAAGCTCACTAGCTTTTCTATTCTTAATTAATTTATTATTCCCACTAGCCCCACATTCAAGCTGATAACAGTGCAACCCTGGAAAATAAAACGTTAACATTAACGTTATAATTTCTGAAAATAACAACATCTAAACATTGTAAATGACAGAAAATATAACGTTCAAATATTTTTACACTATAAATATGAATGTTTTAGATTTTTTTTCACACTTCTCATCATATTAAAACACTATTTTTTTTAAGAGAAAAATGAATCTCCATCATTATTCATCATCAAATCCTCAAAATACAAATACGAATTCTCAATCCTCGAACACCCGGTTCCCGTATCCATTTCCAAATCCTTATTATCCGTATTCCCAAAATACAAATATTGATAATTCTCAATTTTCTAACCCCCAAAATTCAAGTTATAATCCTCAAATACCAAATTCTCAATTTCCATTTTCTAATCTTTTTTCCCGTATTCTAATAATCCACAATTTCCAAATTTTCAAACATTTTAATTTTAATTATGTCATGTTTTAATTTTAATTTTAATTTAAAACTTCTAATTTTGTAACTTATTTATCTAATTATTAAAAATAAATTATATTTCTAATTAAATATAATATAAATTGATTAAAGTTTACATATGACCTATTAAAAAAACTGAATTTGTCCCTCATATTGGAGCAATCTACCCGATTTATCAGAAAGATCACCTTTTGATTAAATGACATGCAAAAAGAGAAAAATAGCAGGTGACTTGGTGTCCCCACTGCTCTAAAGCCAAGCAGCATAACAACCAAACAAAGTTGGAAAACGTGTATCACTCAAGTTGTTCATCGTTACAACTTACAACGATACAACTTACAAGCATTTAGAATAGTCTAAAACATGGGCTTAATATATATAATAAATATAAGTTATTATTATTATTTTATAAGATAGAATTACTATTAAATAATTTATATTTATCATATTATTAAATTATACAAAAGAATAGTAATAATAATAATAATATAAATTAGTGGGATTTTAATATAAATAGTTCATTGTAATTTTAATAGAATTTCATTGTAATTAATAGTTTTTCCTTCTAATAAAATTATAATTATACATTTAAAAATTTATAATTATTATTATTATAAAAATTTATATTGTATTAGATAATCCATTGAACCCTCATAACTACAATATCAAATAATATAATAACATTAATTCAATTTTAATTTAATTATATAGATAGATAAATAAATTACACAAGAGCTAATCAAATTAAAATTCCTTAAAAACAAACTCCACACTGAACATCTACTTTATTACGGTACCAATTTTACTACAATAACGTAAGACTCCTTTCCTCTAATATTTTTAGCCGGATTTAACCAACAAATTAATATAATAATAAAATAATACTATCTTTTCAAAATCATTACAAATATACTAATGAGTACAAATATTTAGAGATTATTTAGATATTGTATTGTAAATAAGGATATTTGTGTTCAAGAGGTTCGGCTTTATATTTCTTTCTTTAATTTCCCACTTCTTCTTTGTGCTTTTATGGGGAGTTGTTAGCAATCATTGTGCTTTTCCGGGTGTGTTTTCAGAAAAATATTTGTTGTGTCATAATACACATATTTCTTGTAATAATTGTTTTTGCGGTTGTTTCTCCTCGTTTCATATTCCTATACTTGGTTTCTTGAGCCGCTGCGAGAGAGAGGATTTCCTTCGTATCCCTTATCAAGTTAAGAGTTTTTCGCCTGCTGCAGCCATTACTCTATACACCACATTTGTATGTATCTCCTTTTCCCTTTTAATCTTTTTGTCTTTTCTATGCTCTGAATCTTTTGTTATTTACTTGTGGTCGTCTGGTATTAGTGATTGTTTACTCTGCCCCACTATAATAATATAGAGATGTCTTCCTCTAATATCGTTAGTGACCATATTGTTTCATCTCCTCCAAGAGATGATGATGTCGATAGTGGTAGGAACCCTGGGAAGAGGCCATTGTATGAAGGTGAGTCTAGTGACCGACCTTTTAAGAAACCCTTAATTGGAGATGAAGAAGAATTGAATCTTGACCATCTGAAAATTCCTGATAAAAGTGTTGAGGCTTTAAAAGGCTTTGAATTCTTGGAAGAGATGCCTACCATGCCTAACCCTGAGTTTAGCCCTCGCACAGTAGAACAAAGAATGAAAATTGTTGCAGATACTTATGTTCAAGGTCGTAGGTTGGTCCATGATAACCCCTCGTATTTTCATCTTAGTGTATATAATGTTGCTCCCGTAGATGCAAAGTTGTTGAAGAGGTGTTTCGACTTCTCAAATGGGTATAGTTATCAAATTCATTAAGGTTGAGAAAGAGTTTGGATGATGCCCGACTTTGGGGTTCAGGGAGTCCTCATGTTTTATTTTAAATTTGGGCTTCAATCTCCTATGCATCCCTTCCACGCGTATATATACAAGCATCTAGGTTGTGGTTTGGCTCAGTTATCACCCAATTCCTTCGTGTAGGTTTCTGGCTCAGTTTCTGGATTTATAGCTGGATTTTCAGCTTATCGGGCAAAATATAGCGAAGGTCTAGTGTATTTCTATAGTAGACCTGGAAGGTCGAAGTTAGCGGTTACCAAGTCCTCGAATGCGGGATTTCATGCCAAGTGGTTGTTTTTTCATTGGCCCGACCTCGAGTTACTTGAGCCTTTCAGCGATGTGGCTTTTGAGAAAATTGATTATCTGAACCGTTTAGAACCATATGACCGGGACTTCTTAGATCGTTTTTATGGCTCAGACTCGCTATATGGCTATAAAAAATTTCTGACCTGTCTTTCTTAGCTCGTTATAACTGTGAGTCAATTTTGTTGTCTTGTTTTCTAATTTCTTCTTTATCTGAGCTTCTTTTGATGTATGTTTCCTTCCTTCTGCATTATTTTTTCTTTTGTAGTGGGCGGTCTTTCGTTGCAGGAGATTTTGGAACATGGAGTTCAAATAGAAATGAAGAAAGTTGCTCTTGCTTTATTGAAGAAATCGACCGGAGGTCGTGGTGATGGTCCTAGTCGAGCGAACTCTATTCCAGAGGTCATGAGTGTGAAGGAGACTTCTGCTACTAGGGTTGTCGATGTTGAAGATATTTGAGAACTCAAATGAAAGAAAGTAGAAAAAGATGGTCATTCACGACGTCATTCTTCTCGTTGAATGGGCTGAAGGTGCTCATGCTATTTTTCCTTACTCTGCTGACGGCTCTCACTCAAACTGATCATCTGGTTACTTGTCACCGATCATTCAGTCCCGACCTCGAATTTTAATGGAAGTTGAGCCAAACGAGCGTTTGTGCTTTGGAAATCATCCACCTATTCAGACTCTCCAAAATTTTAAGTTGCCACAAGATGATAACAACTACATAGGTCATTCTCGAGCGGATATTGCCAGTTTAGCTTGTGCCCGAATTGGTCGAGTAAGTTGTTCTATGTTTTATTCATGGTCTTTTTTTCGATATAGCTAGTTTATTATGTGGTACTTACCGTATTTGTTACCTCTATGTAAGCTATGTCTGATTATGTTAGAATTATTGATGCTTATGAGGCGAAGGGCGACGTTGGTCAGTTGGAAAAAACTTGAATGATACCAAGAGTGCTCTTGCTCAAGCTGAGAGAAAGGTAGCTAATTTGGTTGTTTTCAACCGCGTTAACCCTGACTAAGAATCAGGCTGAGCAAAAGTTGGTGGATGCCAAGGCCGTTTTTGACTCTGAGGTTAAGACACTTAAAGATTTAGTGATCGAGCTAGAAGGTCAGATAAAAGGCGTGCAAAAGGATCTTGATGATACTAAGTCATCCTACATGCAACTGGAGGCTAAATACCAAACTCTTCATGAGACGAATGTTCGTCTGAATGATCGAATTGATGCTTTGCAAGAGGAGGTCGACAAATGCGCGGCTGACATGGCTGCTACTATAAAGGAAGGCTATATGAGTCTCCATACTTGCCTAACGGCCTCGGGGATCGATCTTACCGGTCATTCCTTCGAAGACTTTTGTGCGGATTTGGAGCTCGAGGATGGCGACGATGAACCTGTGAAAGAAAGTAATGAACAGAGTTAGACGCCTGCTGATACTGAAGTGATGGATCCTGCTCAAGATGCTCATACTGATGGCCAGCCTTTGCCAGTAAATGAATCAGATAAGGTGGGGGATTCCCCGTGATATTGTGTAACTGTTGGATATTGTTTTATGTTTTATTTTGAATGGTTTTATGCTTCTGATTGGATTATTGATGTTTGGTCGATGTTGACCTTTGGATAATATGTGGTCATTGTAGACCTTGGATGTTTTGGATAATATTTTGGTCGTTACAAAAAATGCATGCATACTATTTATGGAAAGGCAACTTGTAGTAAATTGCGAAAAACTTAGACGAGCCATGGACAATATCGAAAGTAAATAGTATTAGCAATAAATGAAGTTATCAGAGATAAACAGTGTTAGTTTTGAAAAAAAAAGTTTTAAACGCATTAAGAAAATGTGCCGCATTATTATGTGAATAGCTTTAAGTTATCAAAAGGTAGTTGTAAATGAGCAGAAAAGACAGGATAATAAGCATACAAAAAAATATAAAATGAGAAGGAAAAGAATTTAACAAAATTATAGCATTCAGTAAAAGGAAGATTTATTACAAGATTTGATCGGGGTATTTTAATACCCTACGTTAGATCCTGACTATTGGGCCTTGATTGAGACATAAATTAAAATGGCGTAAGTGCCTTGATTTTAAATTATGTGGACTTATAACATGTCCTGGTTCGTGATTACTGAAAGAACTTTTTGAGATGTGTCACATTTCATGTATTTTTAATGATCGTACCATTGAGTTAGGTGAATTCATAGGTTCCTAGTCGAACGACCTTGGTGATTTTATAAGGACCTTCCCGCGGAGTCTTAAGCTTGCCCGAATCTGTTGGCATTGAGGTTGCAGATTCTCTCATGATAAGGTCATTGACTTGAAAGCCTTTTGAGACAACCTTTTTGTTGTAATATTGGGCCACTTTGTTTTGATAAGTTTGGGCTCGCTATAAAGCTTCTTATCTGATCTTCTCGAGGAGGTCGTTGTCGAGTTGGAGACCTTTCAACGAAGAAATTGGATCAAATAACTCGATCCTGGCCGTATTCATGCTAATCTCACCGGGCACGACGACCTTTGTTCCATACGCCATTCGGAAAGGTGTTTCTCTCGTAGCTGTGCTTGGAGTAGTCGTGTATGCCCATAAAATGTTAGGGAGTTCATCAATCCAGCTTCTTGGGGCATCTTGTACTCATTTTTTTAGGCCTTGGAGTAAGATCATGTTAGTAACCTCGACCTGTGCATTGGATTGTGGGTAGGCTACTGAAGCTCAAAGATGTTTGATGTTAAGTTCTTATAGGGTTTTTCAAAGTCTTCTCCGATGAATTGAGTACCGTTATCCGTTACCATAGCCCGTGGAACTGCAAAGCGAAAGATAATGAATTCCATAAAAAATTCTATCATGCTTTGCTCTCCAATCCGTGCAAAAGGTTTTTCCTCGACCCATTTGGTCGCATAGTCGATGACGACTACTAGATACTTCAATTAATTTCAGTCTTTGGGGAGCGGTCCCATTATGTCGATTCCCCACATGAAAAATAGAAATGTGATTTGTATGGAAGATAGTTCAATGTGTGGTCGATGACCGACAGAGCTGTTGAGTTGGCATGATCGACATTTCTTGACATAGTCTTCACAGTCTCTTCTGAGAGTTGGCTAGAATAAGCCTTGTCTGATGATTTTATAAGCCAGGTTTTTGGCACCTAGATGGTCACCGCAAATGCAGTGTGAATTTCGATCAGGGCCTGCTGAGCTTCCTCAGAATTTAGACAAAGTAGCATGGCTTTTGTTAATGCTCGTCGATATAACTTCTCATTGTGTACAGAGTAATTTTGAACTCGATAAGAGATAGATCGAGCTCGTTGTTTGTCATCAGGGACTTTATCATGAAATATGTAATCCAAAAAGGGAGCACGTCAATCCTCTAAATTATTGATCACAAACGTCGAGTGAACTATTGTGGATGGAATGTCGAGCTCGTCCAGGTAGATAGGTTCCTTTTCCGGGCTGATTTTAGATGACACTAGTTTAGCCAAGGAATCTGCACATTGATTTTCTGCTCGATAGATGTTTGTGAGTGTCTAGGATGTGAATTTATTTAGTGAAGTAAGCACCAAGGAAAGATACCAGGTCATGCGAGCATCGTGGGTTTTGAAATCACCCTTAACTTACTTCACCACCAGCTGAGAATCACTGAATATATCTATATTGGCGATTGCGAGCTCTCGTGTGAGCTTGAGTCTTGCTAAGATAGCTTCATACTCAGCTTCATTATTGGTTGCCTGAAAGTTAAAGCGAAGTGCCAACTGGGTCTTGAAGCTCTCAGGGCTTAATATGATGACACATATCTTTCTAGTGCCAAATGATGAGTACAAATATTTAGAGATTATTTAGATATTGTAAATAAGGATATTTGTACTCAAGAGGTTCAACTTTATATTTCTTTATTTAATTTCCCCCCTCTTCCTTGTGGGAGAAAGGATCTTATTTATAGTGGTTACAAGAGGGTCCCATTCTTGGATAACAAGTAAAATATCCCTATTGGGTTTTGTGGACCTTTATATGATTGTGTTGGCTATTTGTTATTTTATTTGGATATGACCTTACAAAATTAAATATTATCTCTGTGGGCTATGACCCAACATATGCTATCTTAATTGCAAATATACCATCCTTCTTAAAATTCATCCTACTTCGTCAATCATGGCGTTAAGATATACTTCGTAAATCATGAAGATGCAAATGATGTGAGTTATTATCAATAGACTGTGTGTAATAGACTGTGTGTATAGCTGTGAATTAGGATCATGAAATTGTGATGTGGTTGGATCTATAGGATGCGGATTCGCGGTTGTAAATCTAGTGTTAAGAACATGATTTGACATTGTAGCAGTATTGCCTAAGACAACATTTGTATAAGAATAATGTGTAGTGTTTCGATGTAAATTGTGAGACATTCAAGATGAAGAACCCTAGAAATTGAGCGATACATACACATTCAACGATACAAACAGATTCAACGATTTACACATAGATGGCGATCGATTCACAGAGACAAAGATTTGGGTTAATTAAATTCAATTGTTTTTAGTTGTTTTCAGATTTCTTTATGTTGATTTTTATTGCTTTTATAAAGTTACTTTGGGTGCATATAATTGTTTTGTGTAATTTAAATGGGTTGAAATTAGTTAATTTTGGTTGGATGTAGGTTGCATTTGATTTAACTTATACTACTTGTTAAACAACATATTATGTAACCAAAAGTGATTATTACTATATTTTAAAGTTGCATTTGTTGATCTCCGTTTGCAAATATAGTTGCAAAATTGTAAATCATATTTTTACAAAAAAATTAAGAAAAAGTTATTTTTGCAATTTTTTTAAAAAAATTGCATTTTTGAAAAATAATTTAAAAAAAGTTAGTATTTTTGCAAAAAAATCTTTTACCCTTACGTATTTTTGAAAACCCCCCTTAATTTTAACCAATAAATTTAATATACTATATAATTAACATAATAATTTGGATTGTTTGGGATGCCATCAATTTCATTTTTAATTTCAAGAATATTTGTATTCATTTTGTTAAGCAATCTGGAAACAAAGTGGCTAATTGTTTAGCTTATTTATTTATTTTTTAACCTGGTTGCATGGTCAGTTCGGAGTTTATCTCGAGTCTCTTTCAAATTATTAATGGAAACTGCTTTAAATTTGTCAAAAACATAGTCCCGCTTGTCTTTTTTATAGGGCATTGCACGCATCTCTAAATCTAAATAAAAAAAGTTTTATTTAATATTTTTTAATAATTTTTTTGAATTAAAGGATTTTAAAAATACTTTTATTCAGAAAAAGAATTATTAAAAAATATTAATTAGATTCTTTTTATTAAGATTTATAATTACGTGTAATTAATCATTAATCAAACTTAGGTCGATAGAAATAATAAATAATTATTTAGCAAAAGAAATTAATTAATTAAGTGAGTGTATAATATAAAAAGCAAGTGTAACAACCTTTCCCTCCTTTCCGTTCTAGTGAGAGAAAGTTTAAAGTTATAGAGAGAGAAAGAGCGAGTCCTACTCTCTCTTCCACTCCATTAAACAATAATAATACATACAAATATACACACACTTCTATAAGTATATAATTGTAGAGAGAAAAACAATGCTACTTCTTTGACTCAGCTCAGCCTAGCCGGCAAGCCGACTTCTCCATCTCTATATCTCCATACTTGTAAAATTGTAATATAATATTATATATTATATTATATGAATGTGTGTGTGTGTATAATTTATTTATATATATGATTTGTGTAAGCGCGTACAAGGGGGTCAAAAGTAACAAAGAAAGCTGAATTCTTTGTTTAACTACTAAGCTTTATTAATAATAGAGCTGTCAAAGATCAAATCTTTAACTCACCTTTGTTCATCTTCTGAGGTATTACTAATTACCCATTGATCTGCTTTTGTTTTTCTTGATTTTTATGCTTTAAGTTTGTAAATCTTGCTTAGATTTGTTAATTATTTGACGGGTTGTTTGTGATTAGTTTGATTAAGAGAGTATGATTATCAAGTTTTGTTAGTGTTAGTGATTTATAGATAGATACATATTTCAAGATTGTAAAGTTGGGATTTTTTTGGTATGGGGTGTGTTTGTGGTAAGCCTTCTGTTGAGGAAGGTAGGGGTGGGGGTGGGGGTGGGGGTTCGAAAGTAGTGAATAAAGGGGTATCAGTAGTTGTGTCTAGAGGGAATTCTGGGAAGAGGGTGGAGAGTTTTAGAGGTAAAGATAGGAAGGATAATGGTGATGTGAGAGTTGGTAGTCTTGATAGTAATAAGAAGAATAATAGTTCGAGAAGGGTGCGCGATGAGCAGTCTGAGAAGAAAAAGAATCAAATTGTTGATCCGAGAAGTATTGTGAATGCTACTGAGGGGGAATTGATTGCAGCTGGTTGGCCTTCTTGGCTTGCCGCAGTTGCTGCTGAATCTATCAAGGGATGGATTCCACGTCGAGCTGATACTTTTGAGAAACTTGAGAAGGTATCTTTTTTATCCTACTGTGCTTGTCGTGTGATACAGACTTATCTGAATCATGGATGTAATCTGGAAACTTTCTCTTTTGCCATTTTTCTTGGAGTTGATTAGTGTTATGAAGATCTGTAACTTACATTTCTCAGAAATTTGAAAAAAACTTTCTTTTCTTGGGGAAAAACAAAATAGAACATTGTCCATATTCATGAAAGTTTAGCATACTGATTATTAAATGCTTTTTAAATTTTTACTCGATAACTAGACTCTTATTTTACACTTATGGGCTTCTGTGGATGAATATGCATAGGTAATTACAGCATAGAGAAGTCACTATCATATAGTAGCTTCTAAGATTATTGTAGGACTGCTTTCTTCAGATTGCTCTATATATCCATACTTATACGATTCTGCTTCGAACTTTGTCCTTTTTGTATTCTACTCGTAATTTTCTTTTTCACGTAAATGCCGGTTTTTTTCTCTTCAAAAGTAAGGGCTAGTAAAACCTTGATTCTGTTTCTTAAGCCCTCTCCTATTTCTTTTGACCTTTGGTGCAAATAAACTTTGTGCAACTCAGTATCAGTAATTCAGTTATATGTTGAGTTTAAGTTTATGATATATATTTATTTTTTTGGCAGATTGGCCAAGGCACTTATAGTAGTGTGTACAAGGCTCGTGATCTAATACATAAGAAAGTCGTTGCTCTAAAAAGAGTGCGGTTTGATAATTTAGATCGTGAAAGTGTCAAGTTTATGGCCAGGGAAATCCTTATTTTACGGAGGCTGGATCATCCCAATATTATTAAACTGCAAGGATTAGTCACTTCGCGGACATCTTCCAGTTTGTACCTTGTTTTTGAGTACATGGAACATGATCTTACAGGACTTGCATCCCTTCCCGGTGTAAAGTTTACAGAACCACAGGTACTCTTCTAGTAATTCTCTCCTATCTTATCTTTTGCTTGATTTATCTTGTGTGTCAGTAAATTAAACTTCTATTATCATGTTAATATATTTTTAAGTAATAATTGTAAAAGAAAATCCGGTATGGCCTTGGTCTCAGTTACCTATAAGATAGCACAGATGGCCGGCAAATGAAAGCACACTTTTCATAGCTTCCCTTTTTATTTTTCAGTTTTTGAGTTTGTTCATCTAAGTAGTTTAGATAATGTATTATGTTTGTAGGTTAAATGCTACATGCAGCAACTTCTAAGTGGGCTTGATCATTGCCACAGTCATGGTGTTCTGCATCGTGACATAAAGGGTTCAAATCTCTTAATAGATGATAATGGCATTCTGAAAATTGCGGATTTTGGCTTAGCAAGCTTTTTTGAGCACCATCAGAGTGCACCATTAACAAGTCATGTTGTGACTCTTTGGTATCGACCACCAGAACTATTGCTTGGAGCCACCTATTATGGTGTTGCAGTTGATCTTTGGAGTAGTGGTTGCATTCTTGGTGAACTGTATGCCGGCAAGCCTATCATGCCAGGAAGAACAGAGGTATGTTGCTTTATTATTTCTATCATGTCATGATGTAGTCTCCATCAGGCTAGGAGTCGAGAACATAGAGATTCTTACTTCTACGTAGTAGTAGTAGTAAGAAACTGCATACTCTAGCTGGAGCTATATATGAAGTAAATCAATCCAATTGAAACACAGAGAAGAATTGTTAGTATGTTTGTACTTTGTACTATAAGTCCTCTATTTAAAAATGGAGTGTAATTTATTAGTGGTTGAATGCTGCATGAGGGTTTTATATAAGGCATTTTTCCTTAAATATTTAATTAAAAATAGTTCATCCTAGCTGGAAGTTATATGGCTTCAACTTGACTTTGTAGTTGTCCTAGCTTACACTACTTGCAAAACTTGTAAGTAGGGCGTTGTGGTTCTAGGTGTTGGAAATCTGTACCATGCTGCTTATGACAATGTCTTACAGTATTCAATCATCGAGCTTCATTTCCTGTGCTTTAAGCTGAATAGTGTACTTATATTACCGGTGTCCAGTACTAGCATTAAAAATTATGAATTGGTTATAACTGAAGGAATTTTTCACCTCTATTATAGGTGGAGCAATTGCATAAAATATTTAAACTTTGTGGCTCACCATCTGAGGATTATTGGAAAAAGTCCAAGCTCCACAAATCAACAGTATTCAGGCCTACACAACCCTATAAGAGACGTCTAGCTGAAACGTTTAATGATTTTCCCGATGCTGCCGTGGGGCTTATGGAGACCTTACTTGCAATAGATCCTGCTCATAGAGGAACTGCAGCTTTTGCACTTGAGAGTGAGGCAAGTACCTCTTTGTTGTCTGTTTTTCTCTCTTATGTGTTATTCAAAGTAAGGATGAACCTCCTGTACATATTTGCTTAATGTCTTGTGATATTTTAAGCAGCTGACCCATTTAATGCGTATTCTGGCAGTTCTTTACAATAAAACCACATGCTTGTGATCCTACAAGTTTGCCCAAATATCCTCCCAGCAAAGAGATTGATGCAAAACTGCGTGATGAAGAAGCACGAAGGTGTGTTGCCTTGAATTAAGCATCATTTACTTGAGAATCAGTTTATTTTTTCTGCTTGTCCAACAACTCGTCTCTTGTTCAAAAGTTAAACAGATCTTGAGAATGAGTTGCTTATAAATATATTACATTGTTTTCTTCCGTTTTCTGGTACAAGCTTGAAAGTATGTCAGCATCTGCCAAGTGTGGAACATACTTGATAAAATGGACTGAGGATGTAATATAAACATTTATTTGGCATGTATGGTCCCAGGTCCAAGACTGGGATATTGTTTACTATTTACTGACTTGCAAGCTAGGTTTTCATAGTTATTAAGAGTAATTCCGTCTCCCCTCTATTGTTCCAGTAGAGTTTGTACAACATTGTTAGTTTTAGTAATGCATTACCAATTTACCATCCATATTTGTCTTTACAATGCTATAATGATTTTCTTTTAGGCAAAGAGCAGGACTTGAGGGCCAAAAGGTGGACCGAGAAATGAGAGGATCGAAAGGGTCTCGGGCTATTCCAGCCCCTGATGCTAATGCCGAGTTAACCACATCAATGCAGGTACATAAAACATGGGTTTTTTCTTCATACATACATATATATATATACACACACACACACACACACACACACACACATATATATTCAGTATACTGTGAGCTGTAGTAAAAATTATATATATATATATATATATATATATATATATATATATATGTGTATGTATATATATATATATATATATATATATTCAGTATACTGTGAGCTGTAGTAAAAATTGGAGTAATATACATGATAAATTTGAAAAACGTGGGGTGTAGAAGCTTAATATATCTAGAAGAGAGCCTTCTAGCGATACATGTTATATGCCCCGTACAAGGGACTACAGGTTTCCATCCAACAGATTAGGAAACCAAGCTTAATGTTTGGCTAAAAAGATAACAGGAACTTGCTGGTTTTTTTAATAATCTCTCACATATATTATTCCTTTTGGTATATATTTTTCTCCTTTGTATAGCAGTGAGAGTGAATTGCTAATCTTCTTGACACCACAGAAAAGAGGACGCTCGAATCCAAAAACCCGAAGTGAGCAATTCAACCGCCACAAGGATGAAGTTTCTTCTGGTTTTCCTATTGATCCACCTAGACCTTCTCAAGTTCTGAAAGAAGTTAGAAAAGAACAGATGGAACAACCTCCAAATCGAGTTTCATATTCAGGGCCATTGGTTCCGGGTGTTGGATTGACAAAGGCTGCAAAGAAATACGACGACGTCTCTATTGTTTCAACCAGGACCAACTTATCCTTATTATCTGGATTAGTAGCATCAAGGACATTGATGAGGGAAGATGCCCGAGATAAATACTTCCCCTCACATCAATTAGCAGCAGATCGAGCGGGTAGGGTATCAGAATCATTTGACAAATTGGGGAGTTTGAGGAATCAAGAAATGCAGCTTCAAACCCAGGGAATCACTAGTTCCCGTCAGATGGAGAATTTAAGAGGCAGCACGAAAGAATCAATTCTGGTGAGTTTCATGACAAAACTCTCTAAACTTTGTGATAAAAAAATGTATGATATTAACTTTCTGAAATGTTATTTAACACTTATTCTCTTTCTTGTTTTATTGAAATATTTTCTAGAATGGTCAGGGGTTCAAGGGAAAGGGAAACAAGATCCATTTCTCTGGTCCCTTGCTTGTTCCATCAAACAATGTTGATCAGATGCTCAAAGATCATGACCGCCAGATTCAGGAAGCAGCTCGACGAGCAAGAATTGAGAAGACGAGAGTCAGTAATGTTCAACGGCAAGGACCACAAGTAACACCTAATCCAATGTATGTCGCTAATCACGGAGCTAGGTAATCGAGTTATGTGCAAGGAGAGAGAGTGAAGCAGCTCTCCCCTGTTAAGGTAGTAGATCCATGTATAGTACTGTGCATATTAAATTTATTCAAATTGAATAAAAGTTCATGTTTTGATAGTGAAATTCTAAGAATAAATATACGATGAAATTTACAAGCACAATTTGGTTGATAACCAAGTGTATATGTATTTATACATTCCATACACTTCAGTTTTCTTCATGTCAATTTTTTTTTTATATATCCAGGGATGAAGTGATACATAGAGTGACCCTGAAGCTGTAGACTAAAGATGTACAAAAGGCCAAAGCCAGGGCTCTGCCCGAGCCCGAAAATATGATCTGACCCGATCTGAAAAAAAGCCTGAAAAAGTGCGGTCCCAAAAAATTGAATAAAATTCAATTATTGAAATATATATTTAAATATATATGAGTAATATTTTAGTAGAAACCTTTTTTTATATATTTACACGCACACAGAAGCCACATGTATTCATCAAATACGAGTACGAACAAATCAAAAAAATGAAATTATGCGACTTTGAATTGAAAATTTATTGAAAATCACAAGAAATAATCCAACATGGAACGGTAAAATCAAATTGTCCAAAATAATTTTTGAATAAAATTAAATTTAAAATCAGATTTATTGTTTAGTTTTTAAATATTAATTTTTTTGTAAAGGTTATATATAGTTGGCATTTTATAGTATTAGAATCAAAATTTGGTGTTGGAGTGTTTGGAAAACTTTGTTGGAAATATCAAAATTCAGAAGTGATATAGAAATAGGCACATTTGACCTGAGACTTATCACACCATTAATAGCATTACTCAGATTTGCTTATTATTATCAGAACTCCATGTGTATTGCATGAATCTGTTTAGTATTACCAGTAAATGTTGCATCGGTTGTGAATACGAGCAGACACAACTACATGGACAATGTGTTGAAGAGACTTTATTGCATGTGTCTAGTTGTTGACAGTATGGTTCAGATAGGTGAAGTATGATAAATCAACATTGGTTCAAAAGTATTTGCAAGTTACAATCACAATATGTAGGTACCAGGTATGGACCCCAGGATCACAATGCAGTAGGCCAAACTGAGATTCTGCATGTGCCAGCCAAGAGGAAAAGGTTGTATTTACAGGGAAAAATATAATAGTTGAATTGAGTACAGCAAACGGGAAGTAGTATACTGAGTATTTCATGAATATGACCAAATGTTTGGTGCCGAGTGAATTGAGCACACACAATGTTCCACATAAAGAGGCTGCACTTTGCAGAATGAATAACATTTTGATATAATCTTCTGGTAAGGCGGTATGTATAAGAAGTAGCAATTCTTCTTATGGATTTGGTCCTACATGATAACAACCAGCTAACAGATAATAAGTTGAAACTGATAGACGGGACCATGAGGTACACCATGAATGATGAATGAGAAATTTGGCAAAATTATTAATCTTGTATGGTTGACATTAGTTGTTTCACCATTAGGAAATCTGATTGAAATAGGCAAAACAAGAGATTTAGTTTTATCCACAAGTGCAGTAGTGTAGCCATATGTATTTGGTATCTTTTGTATTAATGCCCCAAACAGACGCTAAGGTTGTTGATTCTGTAGTTAGACAGGCTTTGCATAAAAGTATGCATTTATGATTACAATGCTTTTATCTGTTAGATCCAGCTAGACGAGGGTTGACAAGCTATTAGGGAAGTTGCAGATGCCTGTGACCCGTTTTTGCTTAGTGATTGCAGCGCCTTAATCTGATAAGTGCAATTATATGTTTTTAGTTGTTGCCGTTTGCATAACATGGACATTCTGATTTTGCAGTATAGTATAAGCCTGCTGACAAAAAGTTTGACTCATTTACGTCCCCAACAATAGCTACAGTCAAAAGGAAGTACTTGCTTATACTTCTGCTTATATGAGATGTTACTGAAATGGAAATTCCCCTGCTTAAGAACATATAATTTGATTCATCATCAAGAGATGTCATGTTGCATCTGTGTGAATCATCGATGGAGCCTCATTAGAAAGTGAATAAATCTCCTCGTCTAAGACTAGTTCTCTCGACTCTCATTCTTTAATAATACCACAAGTGTATTTAATTACAGACTTCAAGGCCTTGAGTTCATCCGGTAACACTTCGGCATATGAAAATACAGATTCACAGAGTCACAACATTGTTCTAACCTGAAACGTTCTCTTATAATTATATAAAACTTGTGACCACTTACACTAGAGAATCTATTGCGGAACTCATTTCAAACCTAAAAAGCCCTAATATATATAGCTTACTTTTTTTTTTTTGCTAATTAAAATTGTATTAAACAAAAAGAAGAATTACAAAAAATCAACCAGGTTATACCTGAGACTTAGAAGTGGACAGCTCCCTCTAGCAACAAAAAAAAGGCAACAGCCTTACAAACTAACAACTAAAGATCATAATGAAACAATACTAAGAACAAGGATATTAATAAAGCATGCTAACTAACTTGGGATCTCTTAACACCGTCTTATGAAAATTGCTGCAAGTGTGCACTTTGTCTCTAACCATTTGTTTAATCAGCCGAACCAATGTTTGAACAGGTACTGAATCTTCTGTTTTACACCATTGCCAACATTGGCATCCATTGAAATCCAGTCTGGTGCAATGCTTACAGGGCTATGCTGAAGAATTTGCAAAGTGTACGGGCATGACAGAAGAATGTGCTGGGCCGTCTCTAAAGCTTGATTGCAGAGGATACAAACTGGGTTTATATTCATGCCAAACAACAACATTCAGTCCTTGGTGAGCAACCTATTCTGAAGAGCAAGCCAAAGTATAAAAGAACACTTTGGAATGCTAAGATTATGCCAAACAATGTGTAACCACCCCGGACCAGTTCCTCTTTTTCTTATCATAATAATCCTATGTGTATGCTATTTATGAAGGGGATGTCCGCAAGAAGAAGACTTTCATTAATTGGAACTTACAGATTAGAAAGAAATAAAATGTAAAAATTTACTACGAAGATGATAAGAAAATCAGTAACTGAAATCAACCCTTCAACCCTTGCTTCTTATATAAAAATTACAACTCGTATGACTTAACATAAATAGCTTGACAGCTCAGTTTTATTACATGATGTGATATCAATATTTAAACAATGCTCAATAGAGATTACTAATAAAACAGCACACACACACACACACACACACACACGATGTATGTTATCAAATTATCACACCAGTACAGTGCACTGAAACAGTTGTTCAGTTGAATAACATTGTACAATAAATTGTATAAGAAAGAGCGTGATATATATGTGTAATGCAGATGGATGTATCTTATGGAACAACCTCAGCTTGAGATATCATATCGAATGCATTGGTGATGCATGACTTGAACTTGTGTGGATCTATGAACTCTTTTTCTACTCCAAGTCCAATCCTAAGCTTCCCCGCATAGCTTATTACTGTTACTTGAGCACTCTGCATAAATGATACATGATAAATATGTGTGTTCATATACAAATAAATTTAATTTCAGCATGTAAACATTATATTTGACATACCTGTGGTGAGCCAGCCACGAAGAAGTAAATACCTCTAATCGGAAGATTATCGATACTCGATTTCTCAACCGGTCCCATTACGTTGGTGATGGTTATGCTTGAGTTCCTCAATGTGTTGAGAATGTATTTAGCTGCAGTCTGTCACATGCACAAAGCATCAATGAAGTTAACTTAGATTACATTTTAATTTGTATTTGTACTCTGTACAGTCATGATAGGCTGAAAATCCAAGATCATTACACAATACTCCCCACCTTACACCTGGCTGCTTTAGTAGCGGAAACTCGATCCAAATACATAAAATGGAAACTAAAGATTTACATATATACACACAAGCATATTGCATATACCTCGGGGCCTCTAAGTTTCCTGAGATTGTCTAATAGGGCACCTATCAGCAGAACTGCGGCATTATTTCTCTTCCTCTTGATTATTTTATGTGTTTCATACACAAAATTCACTGGATTTGACAGATTGGTGGTGCTTAATTTGGGCAGCGGGACGTGTAAAAACGCAAACTGGTTACCCCAAAGTTTTGTATTCACCTTCGGATTAACCATCTCGCTTATTGACTCGTAACCACCCAAATTTCTGGTATTGAGTAGCACCAGTGCATTTGAATTTGATTTTCTGGAATTTATTGTTTCTCCTTCCATGTATAATCGACTTCCTAGTAATATTATTCCCGTGATCACGTCATTTATTGTCTGTATATCCAACAAAAAATCACTGTTAAAAAAGATATCTGTATGAAAAATTAGAGTAAAGTTTTGTGGATTATATAAAATATTTTATGTACCACATTGAGTCTGTTTTTGATGATCTTGAACATGGGCTGGAACATGATTCCATCATGTCCGGATCTGATGGGTGACTCAACATCTTTGATAACGCTGCTCTTTAGAAGGCTGGCTCCAAAGTCTAATACAGTGTTAGCAATCCAAGATGAAACCTGAGGCATACTTTCCAAAATGCTTGTGATAATGTTACTATCACTACGTTTTAAGGAGTTTGACGAGTTAAGTGACGGAAATGTTAAAGGAATAGAAGGATTGTCTAGTCTTCTTAGACATGAAAGAAGTGCTCCTAAAAGAGAATATCCATCTCCTAGTGAGTGATGAAACTTAGCTATAATACTCCCAGCTGCATTGCATGATGGATACTTAAATAAATGAACTTCCCAAAAAGGCCGGTTTTCTGGCAGTGGATCCATGCCTAATTTTGACAGATAGTCATGGAGATATTCGTCGTAAAATTCTGGTGACATTCCCCCTGGCAGAATGGGGACAATTACATGATCTTTGAGATTGACTTCAACCTTCTTCCACTTCTGTATTCCATTCTTTTCCGCAACCTACAGTGCGTGTTTTATATATTTTTATGAAAAGAAACTCAAATTAAAGCACACAACATTGTTTAACATATAATCTCATGAATTTATTGTCAACAGTACTGGACAAATATATGGAAAGGTTGAAAGAACTATGACATACCATAATTGATGAGAAGCGTGAGTTGACGGGTAAAAAATCATCCTTAAGTATGGACTGAGCTCGAATAATATTGTCATTGTCAATCGGAGTTTCGGATTCCAGAACGGTTAGGATAGAGAGGGATAACACTGAGCTTTTTAAGTATTGTCCTGAGGGACTGACGGGCTCCAGAAAATTTTCTTTCAAATCCATGTTTCGACTACTTTTAGCTACCGTTTGAAAGTTATCTCGATATATACTTATATGCATGTTGTGTTACATGCGTACACTCATATTTATACTCGTTTTAACTCACTGATAACCTAGAGGGGGCTGTTGCTTCAGGGTAGACCTGAACAAAAGGACCCGCCTGCTAGGCCCGGGACCGGTTCTCGAAAAATCCAATTTTTTTAAAAAAAGTTTGGATCGGTTTTTTTTTAAACTGAGTCAAATCGGGCCGGATTTTTGATGAAAATGATAGACTGTTTCGGGTCTTGCGGGTTGGGCCAAGTTGAACCAGCCTTTTATTTTTATTATTATTATATTTTTTTTGCTAAATCTTTTAATTCTTTTATTATTTGTGTCTACTATATTATATATATAAGTTTTGTTTTTTGACAAAAAGTTTTTGATAAAACCAAAAACATGCCTTTAGGCCCATTACTACTTGTGAGCATTTATCAAGGAAGACATAATATATATATATATATATATATATATATATATATATATATATATATATATATTTAATTATATATATATATACATATTTAATTATAAAACACTTAAAAAATCATTACAAGATTAAACCGGTCTTTTATCAGGACCGGGCCGGACCAAATTTTTGAAAAAAAATGAAGGACTTATAGGGACTTGCAGGCCAGACCAAGAACAAACCGAACTTTTTATAGGCGGACTTTATCTAATCTTTTTATCGGGCCGGTCCAAACAGGCTTTTAAGCCCGGTCTTTTTGTACGGCTCTATTTCAGGGGATAGCCTACACTTCATTCAATAGCAACAGGATCAGTTAGCGACTTTCTTAATTTAAATCATGTAACCATTTTGGTCCGCTAAAATGTATCACGTTCCAAGACTAAGGGTGTGATTCCAATATGGTAGATGAAGTAGTCAAAGATGCAATCATGCAACTATTTGATACTTCGCTACCTAATTATTAAGTTATATTTCTCGCAGAAAATTATATAAATAAACTAGTGTATGCTTTATTATTATTACAAATTTATAGCCGTGCAATGCAAAATGAATGGGATTTTATTAATTTTTATAATTTTTTATTTATATTATAATAGTTATTTTATTTTTTTATTCTTCCAATAATGAGTAAATTAACACACAATATGAATTACTAATATACCAAAAAATATGCAAGTTATAACATTAATTATTATAAATTATGACAAATATTATCTACAACAATAATGTAAAACTAATCTACAATAATACTTGCTAGACCTGTCATAGACCAGAGGTACAGTCCAATCCGTGTGAGATTTTATTAACTGGATATGAATTTATTTAAATTAATGTGGTACTATAAATATGAATATAGATTATGTATAACCCGATTCAAAAAGAATCGAATTTGAATAAATATAATTATATATGTATATATTCATATACTCCTTCTGTCCCAATCATTTCTATACAATTTCTATTTTCAGTCGTCCCTCTCATTTCTATACATTACTAAAAATAGCAAATTTATAATATTATTAATAATGACAGTGTCCCCACAAGCCTTATGATTAGTAGTTAATCACAGTTTATTAACCAAAATAATTCAATTTGACTCCCCGACTAACTCACGCTTGACTCACCTACTTACCTATTTTTATTACTGATTATCTCTAACCCTAAAATCCATCCTCCTCTTTCAACTTCATCCCTCCGCCTCTTTTTCATAACCGGTGTAAACCCTAATTAAAATAAAACTTATGTAATGGAATCTGAAAGCATACAAGATTCAGCCCCTAGTTGTGATTATGATTCTAAAATCGAATTGCCCAAATCTCCGTTACCCCTATTATAAATTCGTGTGTGTATATCATCGAAGATTATCTCGATTTCTTTGAAGTGGTTGAAAACACTCCAGAAAAGCCGAAGGAGGTCATATCAAAAATAGAGGTCGAGCAATTTGAGAGCCAAAAGGTTGAATTTCAAAGCCAAAAGGAGCAATTTCGCTGACCCAACTGGTCTATTGCATATATATCTTCCTCGATATTTCGAGGTACTACATCTTCTTTTACAGTACGAGTACATATTTTGACATTTTACATGGATTAAGTAGTTGCATGATATTTTACATATTTTTACATTTTGCATGCTTCTCATCAATCCATCCGTCATGAAAACATCGCTAGTTGCTTCAGTAGTTGTCTCAATTAATGTTTTTTGTACGATGTCCAGCGGAGCAGTCATAACTGTTGGTAGTTGTTCGAGTCGAGCAAGCTTTTTCTTCCCTATGTGAGGCAGCTTGTAGTTGTTATTACCACCATGTTTCAGTATCTCTATCATGCAATTCATTAGTGATAACCAAATGAAATTTAAAGTCGAATCAGTAACTTCTTCATAGGCTTCAACCACTGCATCTACTAATTCATAAACCGTTTTAGGAACCTTCTCATGTTGTAGTCCTTGTATTAGTTTAAAGAAACCCAAATCATTGATATTGAGATCCGGACTATTAGCCGGTTGATTAGCTAATGTAATCTGAAATCCATCGGATTGTGCAACACTAATAAAATCTAGATCATTACCACCTATATGAGGTCTAACATTATCTTGTTGGATAATTATATGTTTATTATCTTCTAATGGCCATTTAGCTTTAATAGCGGGAATAATTTTCTCAATTAAACATTTTTTGACTACAACTTTAGTGATGCTCTCTATAGGTTTCACTTCCATAACACATTTTGCCCTGTTTTTACTTGATCTCACAGTTGCCTCTTCATGTGTAAAGGGAAAGATTCTTATTTTTCCATCAAATGTACAAATGTCATCCTTGTCATACCTAGGCCTAGCAATCACACTCATAAACATAACTTTCGTTATAAATCTCCTGGACTTACAAGTTCTATGAGGTTCCGGTTCACTTGGCAATAGGTAGTATTTTTGTGATGTTCTAGTCATATAAAACCACTTCTCATCAATGTGAATTATTGAAAACATGCCTACATGGGTTGAGTTTTTATGAAGTGTTGAGCTTTCTATATGATTTAAAATAAACTTTACCCTTACTTGCATACTTGGAAGTGTTAAATAAGGCTCTAAGGCATTTGAATGCGATTTGATATTTCCTTTTTGAACGAGTCTATGGACAGTGGATTTACATGCATTTAGTTGACAAGCAAGTGTACGAACATTGGTTCTTAAATGTAAAAGAATCAATCTGACCTTTTCCAAATCCAAAATGTAGCTTTTGTTTCCACCTTTGTATTGTCTTTACACATTAGGATATTTACGATCATTGATAGTTTGTTGAACCACTTTCCATATTTTAGAAATATTTAGTCTGGTCACTTGATATTCGGAGGCAATACTGTTGATCATTCCTGGATTGAACTTATTATTGTTGTAGTTTAGTGATAGCGTATGGGCATTTTGATTTTTTTTCTAAATTCTTCAATCTTTTTCCTTTTGCAGAGCCCATAGTAGATGCTAGAATGGAGGTGTTGGTAGAAGCACTACAACCTGTTGTACTTGTTGTCATTTTTATTGGCTTTTGATGGATATAATAGTTGTATTATGTATGTACTGTACTCTGTAAATTTTGAGCATAGTTCTTTGTATAAAGGTGTTACGTTTATTTATTGTACCTGTAAGTGTGGACTTTGGACTTTGGACTGTGGAGGGAAATTGGTAAACAAATTTTTTGTTTTAGGCGGGTCTAATTCCCTCTATAATGAAGACTAATATCCTGCCACTTACTTTAAATAATACTTGCCACTTGTATTTGCCCAGATAAGTATCCTATTACAGAAGGGGGGTTGAATGTAATAGTACCTGTAAATCGATCAAGAACACAAGTATGTAAAAGGAATCACAGAATTGTATTGATAATATTGAAAAGAATACAAAACTCTCTCAAGAAACACTTTGTTCTCAAGAGCTGCTAGGTCATGAAAAATAAGACTTGACAGATATATGAATGTTAACCTATGTCTGTGTTTATATAGACACAGTTACAATTCAATTACAAAACAGATTAGAAACAGAACAGTTTTAAATAAGGAAATAGACTTGAATTAGGATTCCTTCTTACTATCCTATTCAAACTCTGATTTAAATTGCTTCTTGACAAACTCTGATTTGTTAAACTCTGTCGGTTGTTATTCTCTGATAGAGCATTTTCTGTTAATTATCACAATAAATAAGAATTTTAGAAAAGTTTAAACCATAATCCAACAGTTGATTTTTCATCCATAAGATCTGTGCACAACAGCTTCCTGCGGCTATATATTCAGCCTATGCTGTTGATGTTGAGATTGATTTCTATTTCTTGCTAAACCATGACACAAGTCTTCCACCTAAAAATTGACAAATGCCATTTATGTTTTTTCTGTCAATTTTGCATCCTACAAAGTCAGCATTTGAATAGCCTATTAATTTAAAATCAGACTCTCTAGGATACCATAAGCCAAGATTAATAATGCCCTTGAGATATCTGAAAATCCTCTTCACAGCTATCAAATGAGGTGCCCTTGGATCTGCTTGAAATCTAGAACAAAGACATGTGGCAAACATGATGTCTGGTCTACTTGCAGTCAAATAAAGTAGAGAACCAATCACTCCTCTGTATGCTGTAATATCAACAGGTTCTCCAGTGTCTTGATCAAGCTTTGTTGCAGTAGCCATAGGAGTTGTAGCAGATGCAGAGTCTTGCATTTGAAATTTTGTGAGTAGATTCTTTATATATTTAGACCGATTAATGAAAATACCTTTCTCAGTCTATTTTACTTGTAAACCTAGAAAATAACTCAGTTCTCCCATCATGCTCATTTGATACCTGGACTGCATTAACTTTGAAAATCTTTCACAGAGCTTCTCATTAGTGGAACCAAATATAATATCATCAACATATATTTGCACCAATAATAAAGCCTTACCTTGAGTTCTATAAAACAAGGTTTTATCAATTGTACCTGTAGTGAAACCACTTTCAAGTAAAAATAGATCCAAAGTTTCATACCAGGCCCTTGGTACTTGTTTGAGTCCATATAAGGTTTTATCCAGTCTGTAGACATGATTTGGATATTTTGGATTGACAAAGCCATGTGGTTGCTCAACATAAACTTCTTCTTCAAGTTCACCATTCAAAAATGCACTTTTCACATCCATTTGGTAGACCTTGAATTTCTTATGTGCAGCATAAGCAAGAAAAATTCTGATTGCCTCGAGTCTAGCTAAAGGTGCATAGGTTTTATCATAATCAATCCCTTCCTATTGAGAATAACCTTTGGCTACCAGTCTTGCTTTGTTTCTTGTAATGATTTCATCAGAGTCTGTCTTGTTTCTAAATACCCATTTTGTGCCAACAATAGATCTGTTCTTTGGCCTTGGAATTAGGGTCCTAACTTCATTCCTTTCAAACTCATTCAATTCTTCCTGCATTGCAGTAACCCAATCTGCATCCTTCAAAGCATCTTCAACCATCTTTAGTTCTGTTTGAGAAAGAAAACTATGAAATAGACATTCATTCTGAGTAGCTTTTCTTGTCTTTACTCCACTTTCTAGATCACCAATAATTAAATCAGGTGTGTGATCTTTTGTCCACTTTCTTGGATGTGGAAGATTTCTAGAACTAGATGATCCCCCATGATTTGTGACTTTATAGAATAATTCTTCTGTAAATGCTGATCCTCCCCTTGAAGATGTACTTCCATCAGTGTTTGATGTCTCAGAGTTTATGTACTCAGAGTTTGATGGATCAGAGTTTGAAGTCTCAGAGTTTATGGTCTCAGAGTTTGTGGTCTCAGAGTTTGATGGATCAGAGTTTTAGGGTTCAGAGTTTGGTTAGACTCTGATATTTCTATAATTGTGTTTTGATCTCCAATGTCAGTATTTGATTGATGTTGCTCCCCCTTAACATATGCAAAATCTTCAATTTCTATTTCAATCATTTCTGAATCAGAGTTTAAAGAATCAGAGTTTACCTCACCAGTTTTTGGTTCAACAGTGTTTGACTCATCAAAGTTTGGCTCAACAGAGTTTGACTCATCCGAGTTTAGCTCAACAGAGTTTATTTTCTGCAGTTCATTCTCAAATCTCAGAGTTTCCTGTGCATCCTTATCATGTAATCCATCTATATTTCCTTCATCAAAAGAAACATTGATTGATTCCATGACTGTCATTTTCCTTAAGTTGAATACTTTGAATGCCCTTGAAGAGGTTTTAGAAGTTGTTGCATAACCAACAAAAATTCCTTCATCTGCTTTAAGTTCAAACTTCTTCGATTGTTCAGGATGTGTTTTGAGAATAAAACACTTGCTTCCAAAGATATGAAAGTACTTAACATTTGGTTTTCTTCCCTTCAAAGATTCATATGGAGTCATTCCATGTTTGTTTATTAAAGAACAATTCTGAGTAATGCATGTAGTATTCACAGCTTCTGCCCAAAAGTAAGTAGGTAGTTTTGCTCCTTCTAGCATTGTTCTAGCAGCTTCTATTAATGTTATGTTCTTTCTTTCAACTACACCATTTTGTTGAGGTGTGCCATGTGCTAAGAATTGTTGAATAATACCTTTTATTGAGCAGAATTCCTCCATTGTAGAGTTCTTAAACTCTGTTCCATTGTCACTCCTTATATTCTTTACCTTGTGTGTTGATCCATTCTCAATCATTGCAATATGATCAAAAATTATCTATGCAGTTTCATCCTTCTTATGTAAAAAATACACCCAGGTAAATCTAGTGTAATCATCAACTATCACCAAATTATATTTCTTCTTTTCAATGGACATAATATTATCAGGACCAAATAAATCAAGATACAATAGATGGAAAGGTTGATTAATTGAATTTTCAATTTTGCTCTTGAAAGATGTTTTATTTTGTCTGGCCTTTTGACATGAATCACAAAGTCCATCATGATGAAATTGAACTTTTGGAAGACCTCTAACTAGATCCTTTTTCACTAATTCATTTATGTTTACAAAATTCAAGTGACACAGCTTTTTGTGTCAATTCTAGCTTTCCAAGGATGATGCCTTTCCAAGTAGGCAAGTTAAGGGACCATCAGAATTAACATCCAGGCTAGCTTCAAATAAATTGTTATTTCTGTGACCAATAGGAACTACTTTTCCATTCTTCTTGCTTTTCACTTCACAGTGAGTTCCATGAAATTCCACAGAATAACCTATATCTGTCATTTGACTCACACTTAGCAGATTATATTTGAGTCCTTCAACCAGAGCTACACTTTCAATGATGACATTTCCAATCACAATATTGCCATATCCCATTGTTCTTCCTATGTTTCCATCTCCATAAGATACTACTGGGCCAACCTTCTCCTCAAACTCTAAAAGCAGAGATTTATTTCCAGTCATATGTGCAGAACATCCACTATCAATCACTAAGATGTTTTTCATGTTTCCCTGCAATCATTAAATGCAACTTAATTAGTAGGTTTGGGGACCCAAACTAGTTTGGGTCCTTTCTTTGAAAACTTGTTAACTTTTGCATCATAAGTACTTTTATCAGAGTTTGTGTTAATAGAGTTTACATGGACAAAGTTTGCATTCACAGAGTTTGAACTGCCAGAGTTTACACTCCTTTTATCAGATTTTATCACATATATTTGCTTGACAGTATGTTTTGGAGAAATATTTATTTAAGACTGTGGTTCATAAAAACTGTAATACAAACTATGATATTCTTTACAAGTATAAATTGAATGTTTCATACTACCACAATGAAAACAGGGATTATATCTAGTTTGTTTTCTAGCCTCAAAACTAGGTCTTTCAGGTTCCTTTTTTTTCTTTTGTTAACAGTCAACAACAAGGTGATTTGAATTACCACAAGTAAAACATGTTTTCCTAGGAGCATCAGGAATATTCATGTAATTATTCTCCTTAGTAATTCCTAATTTGCCATTCCTATTTATTTTAACCTTTTTAGGTTTATCTTTATTGGTGACTGCCTTCAACTTTTTCTTAAGTTGCTTATGAGAAAGTAACCCTATATTCATCTTTTTAGTTTCTGACACACTATTGTTTTTAGAGCATTCATTAGAAGTTTTCTTATCATTACTAGCTCTAATAAATTTCACATGTTTATCCAATATTCATTTTATGTGTGATTTAGTGTGTGTATCTTTGTCTGATTCATAGCCTAAAGCAGAAGTCCAATTCTTATTAGTCAGGATTTGTTGGACTCTCTTTCCAGAATTTGTCCAAACTCTGAAAGTTTCCTTTTCTTTTGCTATTTCTGATTTTAGGTATTCAACTTGAATTTCTAATTGAGTTTGCATATAAATAGCATTATCAAAGTCTTTCTTAATGTTTAACATATCAGAGTTTTCAGATTCAAGCATGTTATTCCTAGCGGTCAGAGTTTGTATCTCAGATTTTAATCTCTCATTTTCTAGAGTCTATGATTTAAAACTAGCATGCAAAGATCTAAGAAAAGACTTTAGTTCACAGATATTATCAGTTTGAAAGTTAATGACAAAGTCTGGTACCTTATCAGAGTTTAGAGCATCATTGTTTGCCATGAGTGCATAATTTGTTTCCTATTCAGAATCTGAAGAATTCATCCAATCCTTCTTTGATGTGATTAAAGCCTTCCCTGATTCCTTACTTCTACATTCATTATCAAAGTGCCACATTTTGTTACACTTGTAACACTTAATCATTGACTTATCAGCAGTCTTTGATTTCTCATCTCTATCTTCTCTTTTCTTGAACCTTTCTTTCTTTTCTGACTTTTCATGCTTCTTCTAAAAATTTGATTGCTTCTTATACTTTCTGTATTTCATCTTTTTGAAACCCTTAACAATCATAGCAACCATCTCCATCATATCAGAGTCTGTGGAGTCATCAGAGTTTGCTTCAAGTTTGTTTCAAACTCTGATTCACTGCTTTCTTGGATCACTACTTCTTTCCCTTTCCTTGTTGAGGCCTTAAGCACCTTTTCTTTTGGTTCTTCAATCTTGGCTTCAACATTCAAAGCAATAGATTTTGCCTTGCTGCTATTCCTGTTTCTTCTTTATTGTAACTCCAGGTCATGAGTTTTCAATTTTCCATAGACCTCATCTAAAGACATCTCATCTAATTCAGCCCTATCTCTAATTAAAGATGTCTGCAAATCCCATTCTTCTGGAAGAGCCCTTAGAAACTTGGTGTTAGAATTTTCATTATCATATACTTTATCCACCAGAGCTAAGTTGTTCAATAGAGTTAAAAATCTGTCATAAATATTTGTGAGAGACTCATTCTGTTTAGACTCAAAATATCCATACTCTTGCATAAGTACATATCTCCTATTTTTCTTGATTTCCCTTGTTCCTTGGCATTGAACTTCTAATGCATCCCAGATCTCTTTTGTTGTCTTGCATGCTATTACCCTGTTGGACATTACAGAGTCAAGACTGTTATGCAATATGTTTCTTACCTTGGCATCTTTAAGGACTTCTTGTTTTTCCTCATTAGTCCACTCCTTCTTGTCTTTAAGAGTATAGTGTTCAGAGACTTGTCTTCCTTCCACAATAGTTGCAGGCACCGGTTTTGTTGGAAGATACTGGCGTTCATTGATCATGTCCAAATAATTAGGGTCTGTTGCTTCTAGGAACATCAACATCTTCACCCTCCATGTAGGGTACTCAGCTTTCTTCAAGATATGAATTCTTATGCTCTCATACTTGTTTCCAGACATGACTTTTATGATTTAACAGTTGAATTTGAACTGCCTGCTCTAATACCACTTGTTTGCCCAGATAAGTATTCTATTACAGAAGGGGGGTTGAATGTAATAGTACCAGTAAATCGATCAAGAACACAAGTATGTAAAATGAATCACAGATTTATATTGATAATATTGAAAAGAATACAAAACTCTCTCAAGAAATACTTTGTTCTCAAGAGCTGCTAGGTTATGAAAAATAAGACTTGAAAGATACAATAATGTAAACATATGTCTGTGTTATATAGACACAATTACAATTCAATTACAAATCAGATTAATAAAATAATAGCTTTAAATAAGGAAATAGACTTGAATTAGGATTCCTTCTTACTATCATATTCAAACTCTGATTTGAATTGCTTCCTGACAAACTCTGTCTTGTAAACTATGTCGATTGTTATTCTCTGATAAAGCATTCTCTGTTAGAGTAAACTCTGATTGAGTATTCTCCGATAGAGTAAACTCTGACCGACATCTCCTTAAACTCTGATGATGTCAGCAGTGTAAACTCTGATTTGTATTCTCTGACAGCCATCAGTGTTTGCATTCCTAACAATTATATTACAAACACTTAAGCGAATCTTAATATTATAAAGGATTTTTATTATTACTTATTAATTATTTTACGAAATTCTTAAACTAATATAAGATTCTATTAAGTATTTTGTTTTTAATAAAAGATTTACTTGAATATTTTTTATCTTTTAAAATAAGGTTATCTTAAATGCTTTTTATTTCTTAATATAGTTTTTATTTCTTAAAATAAGATTCTCTTAAGTGTTTCATTTCACTTTAATGAACATTTTATAATTTTTTCCCTATATTAGTTTAAATGATTTCTTTAAAAAAAATTATAAAAGGTTTTTATTATTACTTATTAATTATTTTACGAAATTCTTAAATTAATATAAGATTCTATGAAGTGTTTTGTTTTCAATAAAAGATTTACTTTAATATTTTTTATTTCTTAAAATAATATTCTCTTAAGTGCTTTTTATTTCTTAAAATAAGATTCTTTTAAGTGTTTCACTTCACTTTAATGAATATTTTATAATTTTTTCCCTATATTAATTTAAATGATTTGTTCAAAAAAAATTATAAAGTGTTTTTATTATTACTTATTAATTATTTTATGAAAATTTTAAATTAATATAAAATTTTATTAAGTGTTTTGTTTTAATAAAATATTTACTTTTTTTCCCTAAAATAATATTCTCTTAAGTTTTTTTTTTTGAAAAAATCTTAAGTGCTTTTTATTTCTTAAAATAAGATTTCTTAGGTGTTGTTTCACTTCACTTTAATGAACATTTTATGATTTTTTTCATATAATAATTTTTTTTGGTAAACTAATAGTTACATTAAAATTTCACGATAAACGTGAAAAACAACATGATTGGACATCATCTCAACCTAATCTACCACAAACAACTTAACAGACTTTGCAGATGACACACGCCATCTTCTTCCATCCTTCACCTTCAACCAACAACTAGAAACTTTAAATGATTTCTTGAAAAAAAATTATAAAGTGTTTTTATTATTAATTATTTTACGAGACTCTTAAATTAATATAAAATTATATTAAGTGTTTTGTTTTTAATACAAGATTTAATTTTATATTTTTTATTTCTTAAAATAAGATTCTCTTATGTATTTTTTATATCTTAATATATTTTTTATTTTTTAAAATAAGATTCTCTTATGTGTTTTTTATATCTTAATATATTTTTTATTACTTAAAATAAGATTCTCTTATGTGTTTCACTCCACTTTTATTAACATTTTATGATTTTTTTTCTATATTAGTTTAAATGATTTCTTCAAAAACAATTATAAAGTGTTTTTTATTATTACTTATTAATTATTTTATGAAACTCTTAAATTAATATAAGATTCTATTAAGTGTTTTGTTAGTATGGGGAGAATTAATACACATAAAAAGAGATATTATTATTAAGAAAGGGACTAAATTAGCATGTGATCATTATAAAATTAATGATCCTCAATTATTATTGAAAAAATTATTATATCTTAGTTATCTTAGTTCAGACAAAGCAAAAATCTCCAAATAAACTACAGAAGTATTTTTGCATAAAAAAAAACTACAGAAGTATGCGAAAATAGTCTAACGTTCACTTGGAACTGCACCTCAATTTTGACATTGACAGTAGCAATTCATTTTGTGAAAATTAAGTGTTTTTATTATTATTTATTAATTATTTTATGAAACTCTTAAATTAATATAAGATTCTATTAGGTGTTTTAGAAAGAACATTAATTTTTTTATAACACTTAAATTATTATAAGATTCTTTAAAAGATTAAGATTATTTACGAAACACTTAATTTAATTATAATTTTTTAAATGCAATATCATAAATTTTAATGAATCACATACAAAAATCAATAGAGAACTTTATAAAGAATTTATGAAATAATTAACGAAATTCAATATAGAACTTATACATTATAATTTATAAAATGACTTTATAGAACACTAGATAATTTCATACAGAACACTACATAATTTTATATAGAACACTACATAATCATTCCTGAAATGTGTTCAACATTAAGAACATTATGAAGAACCCTGTAGAACATGTATTAGAGACCATCAGACACACATCGTACAGAATCGTATTAAGAACATCCATCAAACTCCAATAATATGCTACATAAACATTAAGATACTACCTTGAGTACTCACTTGGGAAAAAAGACAGAGCATAAAAATGAAGTACATGTGTCTACAAGTGTCTGTGTGTGGAATAATGGTATGCAGAGAAAAGATGAATGAAAAGTGAACTACTGAGCTACAATTACCACATGCATCTTCAAAATCCGACCATTCACTGACATAATTCAAATTAAAATATGAAAGTTCTCACAATTTTGGCTCCCAGACTAGATAAAACTTTAACCAAACACATATTAACCAAGAATATATAACAAAATTCTTTTATTGAACACATATTAATTACAATCTTGAGCGGTGAAACCCTTAACAGAACATTTATAAACGAAAAGATGTCACGGGAAAAGATGTCACTGGAAATGACTGCAATATACCTACAAACAAATCTCTGCACCCTTAGGATATGTATCAGGAAACACTCGAACAAAACCGATTTTCAGACTTTGTTTCTCCACCTGTTTTCCTTGTTCAACAAATCTATAAGATCTCGGTTGCATAATTGAGTCTCGGAGCAAGTAGAACACTGCTGCAATGTTGTATTCATATACCTTGAAGTCCTTAGTTTTCTGCAAATTCCCCGATGGCATCAAGAAAACATCACAACAATACTCTTTCTCAATATCTATATCCATGAATCTACTTTTGATGTCATCTCCGTCGTTACGCTGTAAGATAAAAGGTGTTCATGTTAGTGTTCTATATTATGATTCTTGATCATATACTTGAAAAAACTAACATATAATCATAATTTCAATAAACAAAAAATCAAGAATTTGTGTATTATAAACCTGTTAATCTTCTCCTTTCTCTCCATTGCCTGTTAGAGAAAACTCTAATGAAATTTGCAGCGTTATAACTCTCTATTGATGGTCATAAATATCATATAAAAGGTAAGTATTATATGCGTTGATGGTGTAGTTACCAAAATTAAAAGATTCTTAAACAATCTTCAATCACTCAATTAACATATATTACCATGTATCTGTGTTTTTGGACCGTATAAAATAAAAAAATACATATTATATTGACTTGTTTTTGTTAACTAATTACATTAATGCAATTATATGATGTATTAAAAATTATATAAATATTATATATAATGGATGGTGGAGATTGGAGTCTCTTGATAAGAGAGGTCTCCCTAGAACCCTACTATATATATATATAGGGTCTTTCTCTAATAAGAATTTCTTAAAATGAGAACTTGTGATTTGATGCAAATTGAAAATTTAAAATTTGGTAAATGGGTGATTTGTTGTAAATCAAAATTTTAAATTTAGTACAAATCACCGATATTAATTATGAAAATCACTGGTTGTCACAATTCTCATTTTAGCGAGTTCTTAATATATATATATATATATATATAATTCACATTTTAGCGAGTTCTCATTTGAGCAAGTTTTTGTATATATATATATAGGCAAGTGATTAAATAGAAAATAACTTAAAATAGAAAATAAGATCTAAATCACATATTCAATCTAATCTAATGGCAAGTAGGGACACCCACACACAAATCAAATAGACCATCATGCACACAATCTCACATAATTCCTCGGTTTTAATTTGATTTTTCCCATTAGTTAGTGAACTTTTTTTCAAATCTAATTTTTTCACATTTTTCTCCATCTCTCAACAATTAGTTTGCATACCATATGTACTATATTCCGGTAACTTTTATTTTTTCAACGATCTCCATTATTTTTACCGAACCCATGATATATAATTTAGTGATTTCTATTATACAAATTAGTGATTTCTATAATACAAATTAGTGGTTTCTGTAATATAATTTAGTAATTGAAGTTCATATCTGATAAATGATGAATTTATTTTAATTATAAATTATATTCGCAGAAATATAACACATATGATATGAAAACTGATCGTTGGGTTATGAAGAAAAATATGGTGAAGTTAAATTTGATTTTTTTTGTCATTTGACGGGAAAAATCAAATTAAAAGCAGAAGAGAATAGATGAGATTGTGTGTGTGAGTGTGTATTTAATTTATGTGTGGGTACGACAGTTATAAGGATACGATTTTCTATTTCTAATTTAAATTATTTTCTATCTAGTAGTACTTTATATATATATATATATATCGGAGGTTTAGTAGTATTGGTCGGACAAAAAAAACCCTTCTACAATTGAAGATGATACTTGAATGGGCTACAGATACAACAAAATATGACTAATTTTTATCAAATAAAAAACCCAAATCATAAGAACTACATGAAAGACTTGATTCTTATGTAAAGAATATAAACAGTTTTTACAATTATTGATTATGAATTATATTAATATATATATAAATGATTCTTGAACACTTAGATGACATATAGAGAGTTATTAGACCCTTTTCCTCTATAAAACCTTGCAAATTCAATGTTCATTACCATTAAAATAACCACTCACATTCTATCAGGAAATAGTTTTGTGCCTATTTTGGGCAACCGTAAATATTATAAATTATAAATTATTACATATAATATATATTAATATTAAAAAATGATATGCTCATTTTATTTTTTCATTGCTTCCTAGATTGGATGAAAGTGTAAACCTACGTGCAAAAGTTGGAATAATGGCTTATTCAATACTCAATACTAATTTGGTGAATTAGTGTTTTATTATAATATTAATATATTCAAAATTTTACTAATATCATCTTACACACAATTTTGATTTTATGAACTATTAGTTAGTTGTTAATTTTTTTATATATTAAAGATAGGTTAATATCTCAACTCGTGCAACACATTATATTTAATTATTTATAAAATTTAATGATTTATAATTTATAAATATAATTATTATTACCTGCACATGCTAGTGATATTAAAATTAGATATATATTTTTATTTTTTGAATATCCTAAAAAGACTTTAGTCTGACCCAAACTCGATTGATTTGAATTTATTTTTAAAATCTAAAAATATTTAATTTTAAATTTAAATTTTACTAAAACTTGAGTAAATCACTAAATCATATCCATGTCATCCTCATCTCCATTATAAAGTCCCCTCTTATATGTACATAAATTAGCAAATTAAAAATATCCACATTATCATATTTGTATTTATATAAATATTATTTTTATTAATTCAATTTGAGCTTAATTCCTATAAATAATCATATTTTGTTGTAAAAAATGAAAATCAGACTTATTCGATAATGGCGTGAAATAGAGATTAATTGGATAAATCAGAAATTAATCAAAATAATTAATTAAATAATTAAAATTTTAATTAATTCAGTGAAGTATCAAATAGAATTAATCGGTGATTAATTTTAATTAATTACCGATTTTTAAGAACAACGAGAGATACAGAAAAAAATTGTAATAAGTAAAAAAGGTGGAAATACACTCATTAAAGTCGTACCCAAAGTATAACAAAAAAGCACTGCAAGTACTTTGCAACCACTACCCAGTACCCCCTCAATATCATCAACATATAGATACGATCATATACATATATATACGTACCGTCTTAATTACATCCTAGTACTATTACACAACTATGTACCCACAAACCCAACTGTATTGTGTTTGTATTTGTACTTATGTTTGTGTGTATAAATTGTACTAGTGTATCTATCTAGTTAGGTGAATTGGGTTGGCTTGAAAATCATCAATCTTTGTTGTTATAATCGATGACCGCTGATCTTTCACTCTCAATTGTTGTTTGATAGTGTTTGTTAATCAAGATTGGTGCTTTAGTTTCAGCTCAATAGAAAAGTCATCACTTTTATTCAATTCACTTGTGTCCAATGGACTCTTGTACTAATAAGTTTGGTGGTTCGACATTTAATCTTGTTGGGTTTTTTTCGATTGTTTTACTTGTTATTTCTCCGGTGAGGTCTCTTAGGCCCTTGAGGGAGGCTGCTCATTCGTGGGGTGATGAGGTACCCTTTTGATTAATTATGTTTGGTATGTGTTGTGTTTAATTGAAGTTGATTTTTTTTTATTTGAGGGTGACTTTTGTGTTTAATGTTTGATAATTATTAAGTGTTAAAAAGATGTTAGACTAGTTGTGTATAATGCTTGATGATTATTAAATGTTGATCAAGATAGATATATTCTTTAGGGGATATTGTAATTATATCATTAAATTTGATAATTGCAGTGGCTTGTGGTGAGGAAGGATGATAATGAACCTGCTGCATTTTCAGCATGGAACATCACTGGAACGTATAGAGGTTTGTGTTTTTTGCACGAATATGTTGTTTTTATTTTATCAAATGCTGAAAGAAATATTAGTCATCTAATTGCGGTTAAAACGATGTTTAGTTTCTTACAAGCTATTTAATAGTGCTGTTCCTCCACTTTATTTGGTCTTCTCATGTCCTCTTGCACTCTTAATTTGGCTATGTAGTTGTACTTTAAAATCTAGAATCCTTACAGATTGTATGAATATAGGGCACAATGGCGGAGAGCTCTTATAATAAGGTTTTTGGATGTTGTGAATTACTAGTTGACAGAAGTAAGAAACTCAAGATGGGATATTAATATTGGGACAATGGTTGAGTTTTAAAGTATGACTCTAATCCATGATTGGAAAACATTGTTGATTTGTAGTGGTCCCTAAACCAGCATGCCATGGATGTCATATGTGTGACTGCTGGTAGGTTAACGTTGAGGATGTTCAATGTTCCTCAGGTATTCAATAATATCCAAATCCTTTGCACTCCATTTGATTAGAAGGAATGGAAAACTGTGATCAAAATTCAAGGTGGAGAATGAGGAATATGGGAGAGAGAAATGTTTTCATGATGAGGTTTTTGAAGAACATAGGTAGGATGTAGCAACGAGCATTCTTCCCTAGATTTGTGGATCGGGCTCTAGTTTTAGTTCATATGAATGGAAAGAATGAAGGAAAATTTGAGTATTTTGGATATGTACCCACGGAATAGTAGAATTTCATTCCATTCTCACCCAATTTCATTTCCTTCCAGCCAAACTCAAATAAATTTAGCATGAGTATTGTTGTATGTAGTATGCATTTCTGTCCATGCTTTTAAACTCTTCAAAAACCTTAAGTTTTTACATATCACTATGTTCTTGATTCGAATGGGCATGCTATATGCAGGTTCTTGGAGGTTGTTGGATTCTACAAACAGCACATTCAGGTTTCCGAAATTTGGAAAATACAACGGCAATTCTGTCCTCGAATTGATCAGTACACCAACAAAAATTAACGGTGTACATTATGTTCAGGTAATATGATTGGTCCTTTTGATTTTTAATGATTCGTTTGCAGAGTAGTCACCTTAGTCTCGTGCTAGCAAACAATTAACAAACGCTTTTTCACTGCACGTCTTCAAATAATTTATAATGATTTCAATCATTAATTATTATCTGATATTAGTTACACTCTTAAGGCTCTTTTTACACAAGTGTATGAGCAAGACATACATTTATATAGAAGTATGCTGTTTGATATATTCATACACTACAACTGTCATGCAAGACATGCCATGATTGTAAATATAAGCCTAATAATGTCATCATCGACAATCGGTTGTTCTGAAGTATAGTTGCAGAGTTTTGTGAATACATTTAGGTCTACTGTGCATCGATATCTTCTTGACTACCTGGGGCTTTGTAAAGAAACTATTTTATTAAGTTTGCAATTATGACCCTATCCGTCCTTTCATAAAAAACTCGAACAAGGTAGAAAAGTTTTTTGCCAAAAACTTTGGCAGGACTATGTTGTGGGCGCTTGTCTAATCTGTTTATAGAACTGTGTACTTTTATGGGGTATATAATAATATATTTATATACTTTGGTTTACAGGAGTCAACTTGGGATGTTAGCTTACTAGGAATGTTTCATTATTAAATTTTTGTATGTAATCCTTAAGAGTAAAACTCCATTCAGGAAATCTCGTTTTCTTGTACTGTTGCTGTAGCGAGTGTTTCGTTGTTTTACTTTTGGAAGTGAACTTTGTTTAGTTCTCATTGTTATTGGCAGGGGGTGATTATATTCCATGATGTTTTTGACAATGAACATGAAGTTGGTGGTGCTCAAATCAAGGTAGAAGGGGTATATATATGGCCTTTCAGACAACTTAGAATGGTAGCCAACAGGTACTTCTATTAATTTAGTCACTAACTTTGCTTGCTATTTCCTTCGTGTCACAGTACTTAGTTTTGTTAATCTCATTACATTTCTACATTTTTGAATATCTGCTAGCACACGAGTATCCGTTTTTCTCTTCACTTTATCTGGTTTTTCTTTGTTACGCTGGGTAGATTTCTATGTTGAATATACAGAAATATATAAGTTGTGCCTTTTTTGTGTGAATCTTCATATAGCCTATGTCTTCATTTTATATTGATATTTGCCTCGTTTACCATTATTTATATCGAAATCCTTTAGGAATGAGTATAAATTTATTAACGAATGTATAATTCTTTGATATTCTTTCACATTTGCATTTGTTTCTTTTGTTCTGCATTTGCACCTCCCATTATGTAATGTGTTATTCTTAATTTTTTGACATGAAATGACTTCCTCCGATGAGTCCAATATTAATGCCTATATTGTGTTCAACACTGATATATGTACAAATTACATTGCAGTGGAAAAGAGGGAGAATTTGGACATGAAGATGACTACATTCTATCGAATCCATATCACTTGGTAATTATTCTCACCGTTACATGAATGTTACTAGCGGCCGTGTGATATATAATAGTATATCATTGATTCCAGGACTCCACATCGCTTGTTTTTTTAATCACTGATCAATATTAATGTTGTTTACCATGGTCTTGTTGCAATAATATCCAAATCGGGTTCCTTTTTTCGATACTTCACATGGTTCCTTATGTTTCCTTGTTAACTGTGGCATAAAATATGTTGTCCTCTTTATACAAATATCTTAGGGGTGTTGGCCCTTATTATCATGATTTGTAGCTAAATGGTCCAAAATATCACAATTCAGAAAAATGGCCTTTTGTATCATGGAGAAACGCAACTTAAAGTTGCGTTTTTAAGAAACGTAATTTTTAATTCCTCTCTTGTTAGTTGCTTATAAAAAGTTTTCAAAAAAATTAATATTGAAAACACACTATAAACTTGCGTTACATGTAGCTACGCATCTGCAAATGCGTTTTCCACCTAATCATCAGCACTCTATGTTCGCTTCCTTCCGGCCATCTTTATTTAAGAAAAATATATAAAATTGAGGTCAGTTGGATTTTCACGTGATACATGATATACAGTGCACTATAATTCGTTCATAACATATACAAGGGCCCCACGTTTCCACCATTTTGCATGTCTTTTCATTAATATATTATATCATACTGACGATGACTGTACCTATTGTAGCAAATCAGTTAGTTTATTAATAACACAATTTTTAAACTCGTTTATCAGTGATACAAAAGGCCTTTTTTTTTAAAATTCTGACTTTTTGGGCCTTTTTATCTCAAAATGTGATATTAAGGACCTTTTCTCATATCTTAGTGTTGAGTTCAGTGAATAACAATTCTAGTAGAATGATTCTGGGGCAATAAAACATTTATCAAGTTTCAGTTATTAATGTTGTAAAAAATTAATCTGCTGTAGAATATTAGAGCTGTGGCAATGAGATCCTGTGACACGTAATGTGTTAAAAGCAAAAAACTATAATTAAGTCAACAAGTCAGCACAAACTGTATTAGTTAATATTTATGTCAATATTACAAAACATTTATGTGCTATGTTACAAAATAAGATGTTACTGCAATTGCACTAATTCCTATAAATTCCCCCTATTGAATTTCGAATCACTCTTTGTAATGTTGTGTGGTAGAAGTATGTAGCGCTCTATTCCACAACTGAAACCTTAAAATTTCAGGTGTTCTCCACTCAGTGGTGGAGACAGGATGCAAGTTCAGGAGGAGCCAAATACATACTTTCCCTTCTCACTCATATTCTCGTGTCATTCAATCTATTGTACAAATGTAAAATATTATATTTTAATTATTAGTCAATATAAGCCTATAACTTGTGGAATGCAATGGTGGCACAGATTAACAGAAAATATCAAATATAATATATTTTATATTAGATTTTTATAAATATTTGATATGATTTTTTTTTATTAAATTTTGGTATGGTTGAGATTTTAAATTAATATGCATGTTGTTTTTTCTTGTTTTATCTAAATTTCTTGAATAGGTGAGTGATGTTGAATTAATAGTGAAAATAGTTCGAATTAGATTTTAGTAAATAGTAATTAGAACTCAATTTTAAATAGAATTTTATATTAATTTACAACCAAAAGGCTAACACGAATAGGCCCTTAATAGATGAGTATGGCATGATTAAAATATTAAAAAATTTAAGCATATTGGGCCCATAGTAGATTAATATAGATATTGGTATAGATGTATCTATTTTGTGCCTGTAGTCCAAATACCGACCAAATAAAAACTAACTGGAAAAAAATGACAACTTAAAAAATATTTGTAAATCAAATTTACCTTCCTCAGTATTCTAATAATAATCAAAATATGTATATGAAATTCAAAGAATCAAATATAGACTATAATAAACGTATAAAACATAAAATTCAGCTTAGGAGAAGAAGTCTTCATATTCACATACCCGATAAATATTTAGCCAAACCAGTATATCATCTATCCAGCATCAAAGGAGTAAATTGTTGCTGTTGGACTGTTATTAAATATAAAAAAAAATCAAACACTTTGGAATGTTATTAAATATAAAAAAAAATCAAACACTTTGGAATTTCGGGTACAGCGGTACAAGGGCGCATATGTTCGGCATAATGTCGCTCCACCCGTCTCCACTGACATCTTCTCTAAATGTATTTGTGCAATCTGTGCTGATCTTTTCTCAACCACACCCATCGTGTGGATGACAAAACCTTATCTTTTAGTTGTTGAAGCATATTTGGTTACTGATGAAGACGACTCTCAACTTATTTAAGGTGATTCTCAATTAATTCAAGTGCTTAAAATGAGTTTAGACTCCCCTTATACAAGTAGAAGCTGAAAAGAGGGAGAATAGGCATGGAGACGGATCGAAGTTCCAATCATTATTGAGTCTATTGGGAAGGTTGAACATTTCGTCATTGTTACGTTTCAACGACCAACAAGACTTTCAGACATGCCATCCTGTTGCACAAGAATACTCCTAATTAATGGGAGTAGCTTGTAGCTAGTTAGTGTCATAAAATTCAGTGATATTATTTAATTTTACGCTTTCGTCTGTTGATTTATTTCATGTATGCAGTAGGATATTTGTTATTGAATTACTGTATGTGCTCATGGAAATATATGTTTGACCAGAGACTTAAACTTATAACTTTCTTCATGTGTTGTGCCTTCAAACAGCTTGGAGTTTTCTCATCCCAGGTGTTTCAAGAGTCTCCACGAGACAAGATTTGGAAGAGGAAGCACTGTAAAAATTTATACTTTAATATATGTATCATATTCTCTTTTTTTTCCGGACTTCGTTTGCATGTAGTCTATAATAACTGTTTCTTTCTTATTGTAGCACCTATATATGACATGGAGAAACATTGTAATATTGAAATTGCGGCTCAGATATCACGTGTCCCATCCATGCAAAATAGTATGTGAATTCTAAGAAACATGAACCCTTGATGCTTTTCTAATTGTTTATATTGTTTCTCTTCCCTTTTTTGATTAATTTTTCTTCGCTTTCTTTAATATTTCTGTTGTTGCTTTTTAGTACTCATGATATATACAATGATCATATCTATTCATATCTTCTATTCTTCTCTCCTCGCATGGAATTTCTAGATTAGCCTAATTGTCTCTTTCATTTTTATTCAGTACGGCACTTTCTAATGGTAAAATTAATAGGCTGCGTCTTGAACATATATATTTGTAGGCACCACAAAGTCTTGTAATTCTGGTCTACTTGAAATCCTATTTATGTTAATAAGTACCTTTCTAAAGGAATCCTCCCACAAATTTTATTCCCACCAAAATCAGAATTACACAAAACTTGTGTAAATCAGTTTAAGAAATTTCTGCTGGCTGTAGAGGAACTGTTGAAACTTGAAACTAATATAACCTCATAAAGCTTTAGGTTTAGTTTCAGAGCCCAATAGTTGCATCGAGTAAGAATATCATCTTCGCCTGGAAGTGCACAAGTAAGCACTTATGTGAATATTCGAGGTCTTGCTGTCTAGATGAACAGATATATGGGCAGACCTGAAAGCTGAACTCGAAATGTGAACTGAAACCAAATCTCCTTACCATCTGGCTAGTTGAAATCTAATTGATCTTAACATGTTTGTGCATATCTGTCGACCGTATAAAAAGCGATGTATGTCTTCCTGGTGCTGGACGTACCAGGCACAACTCTTGCTCAGAAGCCATATTTATGAATTATCGTATGGGACATGTTAAAATTGTTGTCGGCATCCAGCTTTTACCTGGCAAAACAAAATCTTATCGAGACATTGTATACACGGCACTACTAAATCTAATATATTTTTAATAAGATATTAGGAATCTTCACTGGAATTTCTGTTTTGTGTTTGATGTTTAGTAATTCGCTGTCAGGCTTCTGTCAATTTTATTGCTGTTAGACATAGTTACTTTATCGTCTGCTAGCTCAATATACCTAATTCACTTTGTCTTTTTTCCTTTAACTCTGTCTAGACGGAGATCGTGTTCATTATCATATAGAAGGCTCAATGGAAAGCCCTTCTGTTGATGATGATGGAGATTGCCTTCAACCCATGCTACTGAATGCAACTTCTGTCAATACTGAGGTTTACTATAACAAAGCAGTTAATTACACCCTGATGGTCACTTTTGTATCCTTGAGTAACATCATTCAATAGAACTTTATTATTTTTAGATGTACTGAGATTGGCAGATTTTGCTTAACCATCTAACTCATCAGATTTCTTTCCTTCAAGTTCTTTTGTTAATTCGGCAAATGGAACATAGCAATACACAATCTGTAAGGGTTTCTTCTTAAGCCCATATACATCTGGTGTAGGGTTATCTATGATAAAGACTATAAATTGTATTCTTTTTGACACTTGCCGCCTTTAGTTTTTGTTGAATGCATATAACAATCGATTCTTTTTGCAACCTACTGCCAGGGAGCTGCCAAAGTTTCAATTTTGGCTATTGGGCAACAGGCTATCATGGATGCATACCTTTGTCTTTTACATCTGACTGCGGGAATCCTAGTTGGTATATTCAAATGCACTAATTTTGTCTCGGTTGCATTAATTGAAATTTTGATTCTTTTGCAAACCATCTCTCATTGCTAACTCGTGTTTTCCAATATTATTACTTGCATATGTGCAGAATCCTTATTTAATGCTTTTGCAACTGCTGCATTTTTCAAATTCGTTGTCTTCTCTATATTTGAGATGAGATATCTTCTTGCCATATGGAAGGCAAATAGGCCTGCAAATAACGGAGAGAGTTGGGAAACAATGAGGCGTGAACTTTCAGTTCTTTATAGTCGTTTCTGTGAGTACTAATCTTGCTAAGCTCTTTATTGATTAATATATATTTCTGTACAGTATCTCTGAAATCCATAGCTTAATATTTACATAATACATCTCTCATTGTAAAAAATATAATACCCGGTTCTTTAGCACAACCTTCATTGGATGATTCCTACATCAAAAAATAATTGAAATGCTTCCTAAATTTGACATGTTCATAATCACTAGGATCAACAGCTATGCTATTTTTACGTAGCTATGATTTTTTGAAATGATATGAATACATTAAAATAAAAAAGGGAAAAACTAACTAATAGTTTCAAATGAATTATTTTTTAGTATTTGATGTATTCCCTTTTGTTTTTATTTCATAATGTTGTGTGTGTGTGTGTAACATTCAAATGAAAACTTTTTAGTGTAAAAACCATGAAAACTTTCACTAAATTCTGCAGAACCATAATAAAAATGCAAAAAATTAGTGCACCGTAATTTTATTTGCAAAACCATAATAAAAAGTTTATTTAAACATTTTTTTGCATTTTTTATTATGGTTTTGCAGAATTTAGTTTAAGTTTTCACGCCAAAAAGTTTTCATTTGAATGTTACCCACCCTATATATATATATATATATATATAATTTTTTGTATGCGTCTTTCTAGATGAGCTCATGTCATTGATCGTCACCTCAATTTATGAACTAATTGTATATGACCTAACAAAAAACAATGGAAACTCAAAGTACGCCAAGGGCACCCTTCGGGCACTTAATAGCTACGTCACTCTACTGCCTATAAATAAGCAAGTGTTTTAAGTGTTCAAGTGCTTGCAAAACAAGTTTATGATCAAATTGCTTAATAGCATAAAACAATCTTTTGTGTATTTAATTTTTCCTGTCAAGAGCAGTAGTATTTACGTATAATCTACTACAATTGATATTGTCTTTTTGTTAGAAATGTTATTTTACCAGAAGCGATAGTATTAAACATTACGGCCTGCGATTTTGCAGATGGGATCCTTCTAGGTGGTATTTTGATCATGTATGAGTTCCATAAATATCTGCGATTTATCCTTCTCCTTGTGCACTCCTTTTGGATACCTCAGATTGTCATCAATGTTGTCCGTGACTCAAGAAAACCAATGCATCCTCATTACATTATAGGAATGAGTATCACTCGGCTTGCGATTCCGTTATATATCTTTGGCTGTCCTCATAACTTCATGTGCACTAAACCTGACAAGGATTGGTGCATCTGTTTGGGGGTTTTTGTTGGGTTGCAAGCATCAATGCTTCTCCTACAGCACTATCTTGGTTCTCGCTGGTTCATTCCTCGTCAGGTTTGATGTGATTAATATGTAACACATTACACATGTTATATTTATGGATAGATATAGTAGATAATGTGATTAAATATTTAAACTTTAATTAGTTCGTATAACATTTCTCTTCATTTTTTTGGCTAATTTACTTCTCTATTTTCTTTTTCATATGCTTAAAATTATTCACCTTTCAATTTATATATATAGGGTATTACTCCACTAGAAACCAAATTAGCCTAGAAACTAGAAACTAAATCCATATCACTATGTTATACCACATAAATAATCATTTTATATACTGTCGATCACCATTTTATATGCAAATAACCGGATTTTGTTTTTGTCAAATTATGAAATCTGCTTATGGTCAATGGTGGTAATAGGAGGTTGATGTCAGTGGTGGTGGTGGTCAGAGGTTTGTAGTGGTGGCCGGAGGTCTGTAATGTGGGCAATTGGTGGTAGCAGGTGATGCCATTTGCGGGGGGGTAGTAGGGGGCCGATGATGGTGAAAAAACTGTGTGTGTATATATATATATATATGCACATATATATATATATTTGAGTGAGTTGTTGTATACAAAATAGTGATTATTCTAATACAAAATGATGATTTTTGTAGTTATAAATAGTGATCGAGATTGGTCTGGGGCTGATGTATGGCTAAATTGGTTTCTATTGGATCAATTGCTTATATATTTATATAATATTTCCTTTTTAAGTTATTAGTACTAAGCCGAATATAGATGGCAATAGCCATACATATAGTTTTTTAGAAAGAAAGTATTGCCTGCTATGGGATTCAGAAATGAATGCATGGTTAGGATTTTTGATATAGATGTGATTAAACATTATTTCTAAAAAAAAGTTATATATCTTTTGTGCCTTTTAACAACCTATCAGCAATCTTTGCTTCCTGATACTCCAAATGTAATAATATAGCTGAAAAATTCACTAAATTTTTCTTAGGCTACTCGGATGAGAGATTTATGAGGGATAGGGGTATTATCTGATCTTCATTCATTCTTTCTTTTCAAAAGCCATGTTGACCTCATTTTCATGAATAAATCTTTTTGTTAAAATAATAGATGTGCATACTGGTGTTCAGTACTAAACTAATCTTGTAGTGACATCTTATATTCTGTGGAGCTGCTTATGTTCTTGAACAGAGTTTTCAATTTATTGTCAGAAAATTGAATGATGTTCTTCAACAATCGTCTAAAGTAATCCACCCTTCCAGCAGCAGATAACTGCTAGATTTTGTTTTGTTTTAATAAGTAAATGGAAGATTATTATGATGAACACATGATGCTCATTTTACAGTACACTAATTGTGTCAAACTGATTACTGTTTTCAATTAATCAAAGGATAACAATTGCTGTGAAAATTCATCAGCTCTAATTTTTAAATTTTGCTTTGTATCCAATTTGGCAGGTCCTACTCTGTCTAGCTTTATTAAATTATTACGGTTCTCATTGTGCAGATTTTGCCAGAAAAGTATAGCTACTATAGAAGGTTGGATCAGGACGTTAACCATGCCACAGACTGCGTCATTTGCATGACAGTCATTGATTTCTCTCAACGTCCAAATGATTGCATGGTACTTTTGGAAAGCTATTCAGATTTTGATTAAAGGCTGAGAGAAAGGCACTCCTGCTTAACTAACCTTGTTGAAATGTACATGTGTAGGTGACGCCATGTGACCATTTTTTCCATTCTGGTTGCTTACAAAGGTGGATGGATATAAAGATGGAGTGCCCAACCTGCCGGCGTCCACTTCCACCGGCCTAGTAAGATGTTTGTATAATTGCAACTTTAGTGACACAGCCCAACCTGTTAATTGTTGCATAACGCTTCTCAACTTGGTAATATTTGATTGATATTGAACAGTTTATATCCTAATTTTTCATTATCTGATTGATTTAGAAAACATGGACCAGTTGGTGAGAAGCGAAAACATCACCTGATTATAAAATAAACAATATTTTTTTTACGCATGTACCTGATTTCTCAAATTTCACATTATAGATGCATATAGGGATTATCCTTCTCTTGCTCTACTACATACCTTTGACCTACAATTATCAAAACCCCTAGATATATCAACAATGAATAGTGCTAGAATCAAGAATGTGCTTTAAATTTGTCTCAAGTGCCGAAGGGGGTGGAGTATGTAATATAGAACCTTTATCATGTAATACATATATAATCTCCTGTATCATTAGAGATTTTTTGGACCCTTGGCATTTTTCGTCATCCATGCCAAATATGGTTATGTGAAAAATATATATTTTCCTTTTCTTTAATTTTTATGTGTTGTGCATGTTCTTTCAGGTCAAGAAGCAATGAGTTTGAACTTGGGAAACAACAATCAGTTCAGTTTAGGAACCGTCACGAGTACGAGAGGGCAGTATAGTTTGTCTTTTGTATGCTGATGTAATATCTTCGTACAATAATTTTCTTTAGTTTTGAGCTTCCCTTAAAAATGTAATTATTTTCCTTCCAGAAATAGGCTTAACTTGGAACTAGGCAACTCTCTCTAAAAGTAGTTGAAGTGCAGCAAATTGCTGCTGCCAACTAAAACCAGTTTAGTTCCCTCTCATGTTTGTATGAATGTAAATACATTTATGTATTTTAATAAACCAAACATATCAACTATAAACATTTATTGTACGGTAAGATGTGCGTACTGGCTGCACATCGTTTGTTCGGTTTTGACTTGGCAGCAAATGTGATTTGTGGGTATATTCAGAGTTCTTCGATTAAATTCGTCTTTCCTTTCAGGATTGACAGTCGTACGCAGAGATGATCTATACAACTTATTGTTTCTCCACTGCCTGATCAACATTTCTTTTTGTTAAGAGTGATTTTTTCATAAATAAATTTATCGAAATGCAATATTGGTTTGAAAATTTATCATCTACATTAAGGCCATGAAAAGATGTTTTTTAGATGATAAAAGTTTAATATTTTAGGCCACCACTCATATAATAAAATATATGTTACAATTAAATTTGAAAATAAAATTGCTATCGGCAACTTGAGTGGTATAGTATAATACGTTTTTAATTTTTGTAACTGAGAGTGCATCTTAAAAGGAGTGGTATAGCATGATAGGTTGTTTTATGTTTTTTTTTGTAATTGATAGTGTCTCAAAATTATCGAAAGATAAAATGGCAAAGCCAAAATAAGTCTCAAAATCTATATTATCCATACTATATTATTAAAATTTTGGTAGTCCGTCTTTGGTTCGTATTTGAGCCGGATAATTACTATTGAATCTAATTTTTAAACATTAATCTTTTAATTAAAACATATCTCGCATTAATCTTTTAAATAAAACATATCTCTAAACAAAACATAAAAGCATTATCCTATTAAAATATAAATACAAATAAAGTATATGAAAAATTATATAAAATATATACATATAACATTAAATAAAAGTTAAATTATTATTATAAAAAGATATATTCAAATTATATGAAAAACATATTAAAATATTAAAACAATTCGATATGTGCATCACACGAGATATAAGCTAGTATTATTAAAATAAAAACATTAAAAGTTTGGTAGTCGATATTTGAATTGGATAATTATTTAATTATCGGATCTAATTTTTAAGTATTAATCACCTAACTAAAACAAATCTCTATTCTCCTAATTAAAACAAATCTTTAAACAAAATAATAAGTCAAAAAATTATCACCTTAAAATAAAAATATATGAAAAATAATATAAAAATATTTATACGCACAATATTAAATAAAGTATAAATTATTGTTGTAGAAATAAAAATAAATTCAAATAATATAAATAAAAATAAGAAAATATTAAGAAAATTCGATCAGTGGACAAGATATAAGTTAGTATTAAATTATATTATCTTTGGTTATACACATAATTTATTGAATATAATTAATAATATAAATATTTTATATATATTTGTATTTTAAAACTAATCTCCAACATTAATTCAAATTATTAAAATTGTGTAAATTAAAGAAGAGTGATTTGCATTTTGTACCCCTTATCTTTTGAGTTTTTTTCGATTTGGTTTCAAACATTACTTAGTGACACTTTGCATTCCACTATATTTTTATTTTTTTCCAATTTGCTTTCAAACATTATTTGGTGACAATTTGCATCTCATTGGTTTTTTGATCGTTTCAATTCACACTCATTTGACCATTTTCCATTCTTTATTTTGGTTATTATCCCATTAGAGTTTGTCTTGTTCCTAAAAACCCATTTGGGCCCAACAATATATCTATTCTTTGGTCTTGGAACAAGAGTCTACACTTCATTGCTTTCAAATTCATTTAATTCTTCTTGCATTACAGTAACCCAATCTACATCTTTAAGAGTTTCTTCAACTTTCGTTGGCTCTGTCTGAGATAGAAATTTATGATACAAACATTCATTCTGAGTTGTTTTCCTTGTTTTAATTCCAGTATTTGGATCACCAATTATTAAGTCAGGTGTATGATCTTTGGTCCATTTTCTGATGTGAGGAAGATTCCTTAAACTAGATGCTCCCCCATTATTTGTGGCATCATAAAATGATTACTCAGTAAATGTTGATCATCCCCTTGAAGTTGTGCTTATTCAGAGTTTATATTTACAGAGTTTGAGTTATCAGAGTTTATGTCTGTCAAAGATTGTTCAGACTCTGATATTTCAATCACAGAAGTTGTTTCAGTATTCTCTGTGGAAGATTGATGTTGCTCCCCCTCAACATGTACAGTATCTTCATTTTCAATTTCAGTGTTAACATAATTTGGAGAATCAGAGTTTAGAACTTCAACATTTGTATCTTGTTGACTTTTGAGAATCTCATTTTCAAATTTCAGACATTCTTGTTCTCTCCATCATGTAATCCTGTGATCTTTGATTCATCAAAAGATACATTTATAGATTCCATGACCATTTTTGTTCTCAAGTTGTACACTTTGAAGGCCTTTGAAGAAGTTTTTGAGGTTGTAGAATACCCAATAAAAATGCCTTCATCTACTTTCAGTACAAACTTCTTGAGCTGTTCAGGATGTGTCTTTAGAATAAAACATTTACTTCTAACTATGTGAAAATATTTCACATTTGACTTCCTTCCTTTCAACATCTCATAAGGAGTTTTTCCATGTTTGTTGATCAATGTATATTTTTCAGTGATACAAGCAGTGTTCACAGCTTCTGCCCAGAAGTAAGTAGGAAGTTTTGCTCCTTCTAACATAGTTCTTGCAACTTCAATCAGAGTTCTGTTTTTCCTTTCCACTACACCATTTTGTTGTGGTGTGCCAGGTGCTGAGAACTGTTGTTGTATTCCTTTTGTTACACATAATTCCTCCATTGCAGAGTTTTTAAACTCTGTTCCATTATCACTTCTTAGAATCTTCACTTTGAGTGTTGATCCATTTTCAATCATAGTAATATGATCAAAAATGATCTCAGTTGTTTCATCTTTCTTGTGTAGATAGTACACCCAAGTGTATCAGTTAGAGACTCATTCTATTTAACCTCAAAATATTCATACTCCTGAATAAGAACATACCTTCTATTCTTTTTGATTTCCTTGGTTCCTTGACATTGAACCTCTAGTGCATCCCAGATTTCCTTTGTTGTTTTGCAAGCAATTACTTTGTTAGACATTACAGAATCCAGACTATTGTGTAAGATATTTCTTATCTTTGCATCCTTGAGGACTTCCTGCTTTTCTTCGTTAGTTCACTCTTTCTTATCCTTCAGAGTGCAGTGCTCATGAACTTGTCTTCTTTCAACTATGATTGGTGGTACTAACTTTGTAGGTAGATATTTGCCTTCATTAATCCTGTCTAGATAGTCAGGATCTGTGGTTTCTAGGAACATCATCATCTTCACCCTCGATGTAGGGTATTCGGCCTTTTTGAGAATTGGAATTCTGATACTTTCATACTTTTTTCCAGACATTGTTTAAGATCTTTTAGGTTAAAAGAAACCGCTCGCTCTGATGCCAATTATTACCCAGTATACAGGCTATTATAGAAGGGGGTTGAATATAATAGTACCAAACAATCGAAAACTAGAACATAAGTATATAAAAGAAGAACTGTTTGTATTACTTTTGATAAACTTAATACAAAACTCTCTCAAGAAAAACAATGTTCTTAAAAGCTACTAGATTATGAGAATAATATATTATAAACGATACATCAATATAAACCTAATCTTGTATTTATATAGTACATAGCTACCCATCTAAATAATGCAAAGATAATGACTAATTAATACAGATATACGATTTCCATCATTATCTTCGGAATAGATAGCTTCAAGAAGACAATTGTTATTCACTGAAACATTTCCATCTTTATCTCCAATCAAGTCATGATTTGTCGAATAATAACAACTATCAAACTCTGACCAGTGTAAACTCTCTCAGTGACTAAATTCTGATGACGTCACTTAGACTCTAATCATCTTCTGTAAACTCTGTTTGACATTCTCTGACTGCATCATTTCTTCAATATTTAACACCATTCATTTCCACCAGCATTTTTGCATGTCCATGCAAAAAATGGATATTTCAAACGGATCTACTTATATCTGAATTCGAATATTATCCGGAAAAATATATTCAAATCTGAATCCGGCTTTAAACTATTCACTTAGAGTTGTCAAAAAATTCAAAATATTCGATATTTGTTCGAAATACGTGTATTCGAATTTGATATAAAACGAATATTATCCAAATTCACAAAACCATTAATATATACAAAATATATTATATTCAAATTGTTACCTATTTTGTGTTATATTCAAATTTTAAATTTAATTTAAATTCACAAAACTATTAATATATACAAAATATAAATATATATATATATATACAAAACTATTAATATATACAAAATATAAATATATATATATATAATTCGGTCGGTTCAGCTTAAACCGTTTTTTTTTTACAAAACCGAACTGAACTAAATTTCAGTTTAAACCAAACAAACCGAATTTTCAAAACCGAACCGAAATTACCTGATTCAGTTTTTCGGTTTCGACCCCTAATTGAGCCTTTGTACAATTTAATCGCGGTATTTTAGTTTTCCTGAAAATAAAAATAAAAAAAGAAAAAGAAAAGCTCCTGCCCCTAACAAGTTCATGTATGCCAAATTTACTAAGTTTTTGTAGTTGTATAACAGTTTGAAATCATAGATAATTAAAAGAAATGCTCAGCTGGTAGAGCAGTTCTGTCACCAGTTCAAATCTGATTCCTGGCACATGATTAATTTTTGAGTCTCTTTTCTACAAATTACTCGATATAAACCGACATATATATTCATAAATAGTTTAGATCATATTACATACGGTTTATCCCCCTCGATCTTTAGAAAAATAACTCATCTATTTTATAGATGGGTAAAGAGTTTTTTATACAAAGTATGTAACAAAAATAAATTATATTTTATATTGTTTGATGTTTATAACAATAAAATAATGATCACAAATTAGAAAAGATTTACTTTGATGCACGAACAAATATACTGTTCTAATCAGCAGGAACCGAGGCACAACCAGGAATATCGTATAGAAGCAAGTATAAAGAATAAAAGCAAATTGTATCTATGTTTAGAAACTAGAAATGGGATCAGCTTTCACTTCATAAGATTTATGATTCATCAAGACGCCTACCTACGACGTACATTTGACCGGAAGGAACACCAAAAACTAAAAGAGAAAAATAATTGCCTTGTTAGAATATTACACCATGATACACAAGTAGCTACATCCTCATCATACTGCTGTTACAAGTTTGTGCTGGCATCCTCCAATTAAAGGATATGGGAAATTTCCGAGAAACTGGATAAACAAATCAGGCATCACAAACTAGATTAGTTTCCCAAACAGCTTGATGGTGGCATGGTGCAAATTGCAGAATTCAAATCAACCCAGGATACCTATACATCCTCCTTGTAATCTGGATTCTCTTTTAGGATGACAAAGCCTTCTAAAATAGGTGATAGCGGAATGTACCTGCATAAGTCACTAACGTGTCAACAAAAATGATCAAACTTGGTAGAAATAGAAGTCTTCAATGGAATATATTATATTACTTTTCTGTAGCGAGTTCAGCTCTATCACCAGCTGCCAAAAGTACAGGGGTTGAATGGGTTTGAAAACCAGTAATGGTTTTGGGCCGACCTGCCTGACCAACAACATCAACAGCTTGGCCAACCCGAACAGGAACAGACAGTGGTTTGAGGTTTTCATCCACAGTTAATAACATCCTTGGCTGCAAAATTGCAACATTCCAGATTAGATGACCAATAATGCATGAAAAGGCTTCAGCTAGGACAGTTTGAACATGATAAGCTATTGAAAACCCAAAGCCTACCTGCATTGCCAAAACAACGAAGTATAGAACGTAATGGTATTTGCCTAGGATAATGGCTTTCATATCAAGACAAGCGTGTAGCAAAGTTACAACTCCAGCAAGTGCCGTCCTGCATGAGAACAAGAGAAACAAAGCTCTGTAATAGTCATTCCACAACATACTTGCATCTCCTGTAGTATTTAGTAGCTTATTTTCATAATCGGATTCCACATACATAATTATAGACCATATCCCCAAGTCATAATCCAATATCAAGTGAGCTTAACGTTAATCTACTAGTCAAAAGATGTACTCACGGGGATAATAAGAACCGTTCGGAGTGGTAAGGGGAAAGAGTCAACAAGCCCTTTCCCATGTGAACTAGACCTTGAGCAATCCGCACCTGAGCAAGTTTCAATTATAAATTGTTGTATTCAGAAACAGCTCCACATAATAAAGAATATTAAGAAAGGTGTGCAGAGTATAAGCAGCTTAATGTGTGTTCAGAAGGAGAATAGAAAATTATTACACAGAAGAGAAGGCTGGCTTCTTTGTAGTAATAACTCGATAGATTGCGTAGCATGCCTGCTATTCTAGCATTGTTAGTTCCCGCACCTATCAACCCCAAGGAGATGACAGCAGCCTGTAAATGAAAAGAAAAAAACGCCACATTCAATTATGAACACGATATAAAATAATATATGTTACTGCAGCCAAAACAATATATGTTGGCAGTACTATAAAAATACCATTGCTACTTCTGTATCTGCATCATGACTAAGTCGACTTAATGTATCCATAACATTGACCTGGCCAAAACAATATAAACAAGTAAGTCGGTGCACTATAATTGACACAGACAACATATTTAGCTAGCACATATCAGTTCCCTATTCTCTTGACTTCTTGAGTACTGTTCAACTACCTTTGGGTTTGATATGCACAGAAGCCCAAGAGCCAATGGAACAGATCTTCTAATATTCTGTTCCCCGTACTGTAAAAGATGCTCCAAAGAACGAATAGCCATTTCAACACCAAGTTCTTCTGCCATAGATACCATAGCTATTCCGAGTACAGCAGGACCTTGATAGGTTTCCCCCTTCTCAAGATGTTGTGCACACTGACCAAGAAAGTGTTGGACCTATAACAGAAGCACAGTTACGATTTAGGAAGTCCTTGCAAACATATGTTTAGACCAAATGATATTAATTAATACCTTCAGAACATTTCCTGTTCCGGCATAGGCACAAGAAAGCAAGGTCATGTCACAGTATTTTCTGATTTTATCATTAAAAGTTTTGGAAACTTCAGTTGTAGCCTCTACACTTTCCTGTAGGCAACAAAGGCAATCACTAAGAGAAGTACATCCACAACAAATAATCAAGGCTGCTTCAAATTATTACTTTATCACAAGTATCAATGGAAGAAAGTATCTTATCGCTAACAAATAAGTATACATCATATATCCCAAGAATAAACTACCTGCTTTCCAAGATAAAGGAGACCAAGCCCAAGAGGCAAAAAACGGGTAAGAGGCTCCCCTAATTCTGATTCACTACGATCCATTAACGCAAATATGATTGCCTGTGCTATATCTTCATTGCAAGAACCAACATATACCAATCCCAGTGAGATTGCTGTGAAAGCAATCACGTCAAGAGGAGCCCTTGAATCTCCTAGGATAGGAGTCAATTTACTACGTATCTATCACATTCAAAATAGAGTTAATATACACTAGGATACGAAGGTCCAAATTACATTATGATTCGACGAAGACATAAAAATCCCTATAAAAGAAAATTTTTACCTGTTCATTCTGAGAACCTGCATATGCAAGACCAAGACCCATTATTGCACCGATTCTAATGGATGACTCTTCTTTATCAATATAATCAGCTAGAAGCGCCAATGCCTGACAATTAAGAAGTTATCAGTAAATATAAATAAGTAGTAAGAGGTAGCACATAGCTAAGCAGCAGAAAACTCACAGGATCACAATCATTTTTTATGCCGCAGTTCACAATCCCAACACCTAGTAATGCACCTGCTATGACATGGCTGTCATTACTATGGAAATACTTGTCAATTTGAGCCAGTCCAGAGTCAACATCCCAAAGCAAAATCATTCCCTATTTAAAAAAGATATTCACAATTAATCACTTATTTCTTCATCAAGAAAAAGGTGATCCTACAGCAGGCTACCAATAAAGTTAGGCATACCAGACTTGCTGCAGCACTAGCCTTTCCATGTTCTTTGTTCTTAAAGAGCCAATTCCCTGAAGACCCGCCACTTGAGGCCTCTGACGGTATTGTCATTAGCTTGTCCTGCAACAAGAGCAACAATTGTAACAAAAGCCAAAAGGATCCCAAAAAAAATAGTGCCAGATCTTCAGGCTAAGAAATTACTTGACCAAAACCAGCATTCACAAATGCATTAACAAATGTTGCCGCCAGATTCTGCCTAGCTGAATCCACAGTTGCACTTGCACTAGCGCGACCATCAAGCAAATGTGCCTGACATTGTACAACATGCAGGAAGAAGTCAGAATTAAATGATGCAATACAATCCTACAACAAACATGAGCTTCAAAACACTAAATAGGAATACACAGTTTCCAACTTGTCTCCTTCTAGAGATGTAGGATGGGTTTGCCTCAGAATCTCATCCAATTTTCTCAATCACAATTCACAAAAGAAAAGTGCACAAACCAGTTCATGTTATAAACTCACAAAAGTATAGAAATTTAGCTTTTCAATCTTAACTAAAAGCGAAAGAACACACTAAATGTTAACAGCTAGAGCTATTAGGCCCTAAATTTGTGTAAAATATCATATACCTTGTAAATGTCCTCAGGAGACTTGGGCTCCATGACTTCTATATCACGAGCAAGGGTAAGATAGCCTTCAGTTAATTTTGTATTATTGACAATTTCTTGCAGTGCCTCTCTCTCTTCATCATCAGCACACATTTCCTCGTCAAGCTCAAAAGTAATTCCCTACATAAAAGATTTCAACAAAAAACTTCACAAGACAAACTATACACAAGTGAAGAAGAGTTTAACTTTTCCATTTCACACAGAGTTAGTACAATGCAGAAATACTAGATATTTCAAGCTCACCAACCTTACCTCGATAGTAGGACATTATATGCACTTATTACGAATGTATTATGACAACCTATTTTAGTAAGAAAAATAAACTTTGACTGGCCCTTTAATCATACTTCAAAAACTAAATCACCACAAAGGAAAAGGCCACATAGGATGGAGGTAATATAAATATTAGCATGCACATTTCTTTTGAGGGCGGGCGGGGTGGTAAATATAAATATTTAATTATAAAAAAGATTTATACAATTTATCCTCCTAAATTATTACAAATTTAATTTGGCACCCCTCAATAAAATTACAAACAGCAAGTGCAATTTGGCTTTCAGTCAACAATTTTATCGGGTCTGCCACTGTAATGCACGCGTAATATTGAGATCTGTGGAACTCAAGCAGTTTACAAACATAGTATATCAGAAACCTAGAGGTAAACTTGTAAGAAATTAACCAACTACAATGTCCTACAATCATTGAGGTATATCGAACTGCTCAGCACGTCTCTAGACAAAATTGTGACAAAATTCATACTACAGATATTTACCCCACATTTCTGGAAAACACTTAGGAAGCAGCCACACAGAGAACAGAAAAGGCTACCACAAAAAAACAAAACAATGACAAACGTAAAAAGGAGTACAGAAAAATATGTCTGAAAATTGCAAACTTACATGCCGGGCAAGAATATAACAAAACTGCTTCTTCCGCAGCATATCACTGCAAGAGGTGAAAACCTGCTTCACATACTGTCCAAAACAATACAGTGCATCAGAAAATTTATAAAAAACTTCTTATATTTATACAAATGCTTTATTGCAAATATGTATAGCGTATAAACCAGAAAGAATAATTTAATTTATTTATAATTTACTAATTTATGATCGGAATATTAATTTGCATGAGGAAAACATATCAAGAAACTGTGTGTTCATTAACCTGCATGTTATCCAGAAAGAGTGCGATTTGAAGAGCTCTGGGGTATTCTTCAAATTTCATATATATCATGTATCCAATATCAAGGACTAGCACATCATCTGGTCCAGGAAGGTATCTGCAAGATAAAGCAATTATGAGCACAAAAAGATCCTATAAAATACAACAGCATATACAAGACAAGATAAACACATAATTTCAAAAATATATATTTTGAATGTTGTATCACCAGACACCTTACTGGCGTTCTGGAAATTACCAATGTCGTGGAGTCGTAACAACATTAGTCATAAGTTTTATTTAATATTCTTGTCAAGAAAAAAAAATTATTTAATATTATAACTACAAATAGAGTCAAATCAGTCAAATACTGGTAATTGGTTAGTAATGCGCAACATGTGTTGACAAGGTCTGCAGCTCTATAAATACTAGGGATTACTTGTGTATTGACAAGCTTCTGTTTTTGGATAATATATTCCGAGAAGGAATCTTAGTTGAGATGTCCACCAAACCTCGCTCTGGATAACCACTCTCCTCCTGAAATTATCTTATTAGCAATGTCTTATTTATCTGCTACTTAGATCTCTCTACTATTAAGATCCAGTGATTTCTGTCTACATCTACCTTATCTGACAACAAATCTGCTTCTCCTAACACTTTACTCCTGTAATCTACATCTTCACCTGCACCTACTCGAATTTAGCATTGTATTATTACTATTCAATTTATAGATATATAATTTTCCAACCACTCAATGTAAAATAAAAGTTCAAACATACAACATATGATGGCCACTGCACTCATGGACATAATATCCCTATCTACGAGCATCTCAGAATAATCCAATACAAAGTCAATCTAGCAGATTGCTTTGTCACGGGCTTCAGTATCTCTATAACCAAATCACAGAACCTAGAATGTTTATCAAATATTCGACATTTAAGCTAGTTGGGAGTACATGATCAAACCAAAGATTTATTATGGTTACCCTTACATATCAAGGAAAATTCCACTTACTTGGCTGAACTGGTGAGATAAAGACATGTCCTTTTATAATTAGTCTTGTCAACATGGTCCATTAATAAATCTAGGTCTTCCACCTGGATAAATTTAATACATCACTTAGATGCGTAGCTAGAAGAGGCGAATGACAAAATGGAATCTAGCAAAGAAGTACCTCCATCAGAAGATCAACAGCCTCGGGCTCAGCATTATGCTGCAATACACAGAGATAAATTGCTTTTTAAGAAATCTATTATATATAAAACTACATATTATATTAAGCTTCTGTCAATAAAAGACAAGTCACCGCCAAATGGAAGTGAACAGCTCGTGCATTGTTACACAGAAGATGCAAGTACTTGTATAACCAAGCAAAAAACTTGTACCTTCATATGAAATGCAACAATTTGTTTTACAAGATCCATCAAATCATCAATTGCGGCCTCTTCACTCTGCAACAGTTCATATAAACAGAATTAACACATGTTTAAACCATCTGCAAGCAACTAAATAACAACACCCCATAATATGATAATATCTGTTAGTTGGAAATGGAGACGATTCTAGCTTTAAATATGTGTGTGTGTGTGTGCGCGCGCCACTATATTCTAAAAGTGACCTGGAACATAATGGGAAAAGGTTAACTAAACCTCAAATTTAACTGCTAGTGTTCTCACCAAGTTTTGTCAATAAAAAATTCTACTTAAAATGTACACTTTATCTGGCTATAAGCATGACCGACATTTATTGCATTAAAAACAAACAGAAAATGCATATACCCGCACATCCAGAAGGAAGAAATACAAACCTGTCGTTTCGTATACTCCTGTGCAATTTCTCCAGCCAAGTTCCTATCATAAAAATCATCGTAAAACAAATTTTAAAAAAAAAACAAAATTGAAATGCAGTAAACAACTAGAATCATTTACACTTTAACATAAATATTTGGTTCAAGAACACAGGTTCAGCAGTTCTACAAGTTCATATTATTCATATTAAGATGGTAAATAATCTAGCCACTTAATATTCACTAGTCACAAAATCAAGTCAGTTTGTTGATGTCTCAATTGAAAAACTCTACATGCGATGCAGAATAAAGAATAAAAAGATTATTTAGTTCTTATTTATGAATCATGATATAATATGAAACTTAATTATATTAGATAAGTAGATTATTATTATTGACATTTTAGGTTATCAATAGTACATAATAAAAGGCATTGTTTTCTTTATTTATTTATGGTAGTGGATTAATGTTTAAAAGCATGTATTGATTGTAAGTACTTGCCTTGGTATTAGAATTAGTTTAAGGGTTCTCTCCTATATAGGAAATTAATATATAAATTATGTTCGGCCTGGATCCAATAAAGATTCTTGTTATGGGTTACAATCCAAACATTTTAGATATCCTCGATAGTGGATGTTGTGCATTTGAATCCCCTCTCTTTATTATTATATTCCATAATTCCTATCCTGCATCAAATTGATATCATGTCCCAACATCCCAGTCACTCATCCATCCAAAAATAGAGCCTATTTTCATCACTAGAAGCAAACCCAAAAAAAATATAGGCTTATTTACAATTTAAACCCTATGTTATTAACAATATACAATTCAAACCCTATGTTAATATATTTAGTAAATTTAACCCTACGTTTTTTAACTATTTACAATTGAAACCTTTTTTAAAATACTTACTAATTTTTTAAAATAATTAGTAAATTTAACCCTATGTTTTTTAACTATGTACAATTGAAACCTTTTTTAAAATAAATAGTAAATTTAACCCTACGTTTCAAAACATTTAGTAAATTTAACCTTGACTTTTTAATTTCGGAATAAAATAAATTTTATATCGAAAAAGTATTTTCGAGAATATATTCACCGAAGAGTATTTTTGAAAATAAATTAAATTCGGTGATGAACATTCATGAATATATTGAGCGGGAAGTGTGATGGCAAGATGGAATAATATAAACACATATTAAAATTTTATTGAACATATATAATATATTATAGATATAGATATATTAATATAGAAAAGAACATCTAAATATCCATTTTATAAGAAAAAACCCTAATAATTACAAATATCTATTATGCTTAGATAATATCTATACAAAAAAAATTGACAATAGTGCATTTGACGAATATTTATTCAAAATTTTATCGTAAAATTTATTTTATTCCAAAATTAAAAAGTCAAGGTTAAATTTACTAAATATTTTAAAACGTAGGGTTAAATTTATTATTTATTTTAAAAAAGGTTTCAATTGTACATAGTTAAAAAACATAAGGTTAAATTTACTAATTATTTTAAGAAAGATTTCAATTGTAAATAGTTAAAAAACGTAGGGTTAAATTTACTAAATATATTAAAAGAGGGTTTGAATTGTATATTGTTGATAACACAGGGTTTAAATTACATTTAAGCCAAAAATATATATTATTCATCATTGAGAATATTGTCAACAAAAATAATCTATTTTCATCTATGGCTCAATCATTAGAGATGGCAGCTAGCACTCCGCATTGATAGTCAACTTCATAGGTTGATAATTAGATTCGAAGACCTGATGGTCAGTTGTGACAGAGAAAGTGCAAATGGTACCTATAACAGCTACAACACAACATGAGGATCATAAGTCACTCAGTGAGCAAGTTCTAAATTCTAATTGTTGAACACTTGAACCCCTAAAAGAAAGTTAGGCGTATTAATAGGAAAAAGGAGGAGATAAACAGGGTTACTTGCATTGAATTTGATGTGAACAAGATCACTGGCATCAATGTTTGCATATGGTGAAACATAATAACTTCATTGTCCAAGATAACATCATAACATGTTTAAAACTACTACTTTATCAAGATATCTTGTTTTTTCCTGTTGGTTTTGGAATATATTACTCATGTACCTGAAATTTGATGTCTGAATTTCACCACATCTTTTCCTTATTGTTATCTATTGATTCTTAATTTTTATAAAACTTGTGGACAAAGTTTCTAAAAGAGATGAGACTAACGAGAACACAATTAAGAGATTAATTTGTAGATTATCAGGCAAATTAAAGGTTATGGTAGTTGAGTGATAACAGTAGTTCTTTCCTTTATTTTATTATAGGAGTAAATTTAATACTAAAAAGAATATATAGATTTAAGTAGTTTCCTCATTATATGGATTAATTTTTGGGTTCCCAAAGGAGACTAATCTTTTGCTTGATTCCGACTTTGATTGACTATTGCAACTAAAATACTTATCTTGTTATGGGTTGCGATGAGCTCGATAAAAGAATAATTAAGAAATTTAACTCATTACAGAATTCATGTACCCAAACCTATCTTTGTTAGAGTATGTATTCTACGATCACATTGTTTTAATTGTTGTCTTTTGCATCATAAATCGGTATGCTAAATAGTGATGGATGAAGAATTATCGAACTAAACTCAAGGAATAAGTTATGTGCAAAGGAATAATTTACTAGTCTACTAATGAGGTTGTTGCTTGATAGGATTTTAATCCGGTAAATGATAATCGGAATCTCATTCCCCACTTTAGTTGGTTGGATGAATTTCCAAATCATTCTCATTCCCATCTACTTAATTCTCATTCCATTAATTCCCATTCCCATTAACAATCTAAACAACGCCTATATTTCAGAAAGGCGACCGTGGGCTTTAAGTGACTCCATATGAAAGTATACACTGTCAGAGAATGTCGGAAAATACTCACCTGACATATTCATGGCCCCATGAACCAATATCACCTTCAGAACCCAACAATCTATATTTGAGACTCTCCTGGAATTGCATGGAAATATTGGTTAGTAGCCAGAATAACACAAGATAACATTCACCAAGTATATCAGAACACAAGTTGAACATCAGAAATTCACATTTAGTATTGAAACTATATCATGAAATTTTGATAGATTAATCTATATATATTGTGCAAAGCTAAACTATATGCATTCCGTAACAACACTCAGCAGAACTACTTTTAAAGATTCAATATCAAACGGATGCCTATTTCTTTAAGCAAAATAGATTGGAAACTAATTGTAATTAAGATATTTAACCCGTTCTCCTTCAGCCGACATGGTCAAAGCCAAAACTGAAAGTATGTCTGCTAGTAGTTTCTGCAGAAAAACAAGAGATATATCAGGCATACATAAAATACAGCCGTATTTCAGTTCAGCCCAACAATATGCTTATATACCTTCACATCAGAACTTTCCATAGTTTCATAATGTGCTTTTAGTGTTCCGTAATGAGGACGCAAAAACTTTAATGGCTTTGGCACTGAGGTCATGGAGCTTGTTGAAGTCCTAATTTCCTGTCTACATTCCAAAATAAATAAACATAAAAATTATTCAACGTGCACATTCAAATATTGACAACATCATCGTGTTTAGCGTAGACGACTAGCAAGTAAACAATACACCAAATGCTCCACATTCATTAAATTACATATAACAATCAACGTAAATTCCTACAATTGAGCTCCAAACTGAACAAGAAACCACGAGTGTCCCTTAACAAATTGCTAATATACACAATACAAGTCCAGTAACTACAACATTACATCAGTCTATACGTAAATAATTCTACAATAGGTACATAGGCAATAATTACATAACCATCACCAATTAACATCACAATAACAAATATACGTACGCATAAAACTACACATATCAAACAATGAAATGACCTAAACAATAAAATTCCGACATAGAAACACCAGCTATAAACTGCACACCTCATGCTTTCGAGCGCAACCTTCTGTAAACCAGGATCGGAGTCCTGAACTCTCTCAACATACAATTCTAATTGCTGCTTGAGTGCCAAATCCTCCTCAGACTACAATCAACCAACAAAAACACAATCACAACATCAAAACAATCACAATCACATAAAAATCATCAAAAAAATTAAAAAAAAGTAAATCAAAGAGCTTACGAGATCCTCATCTTTCTTATCATCTTTCTTTTTAAGATCCTTAGGAGCTTTGAGCGCTGCACCATCACGTGTAGCTCCGCTTCCACTAGCATTGTTTGGATCTGGTGCCATTACGAATGTTCTAGAACCTTGAATTTGAGTGCGAAAATGAGAGTTTTGTGAATTTAAAGTTTAATTGAAATGAAAACCTAGATATACAAGGAGATGGGGGTTTCGTTTTGGCCAAGAAATGGTTTTGGAGACACTTTGAGTTGTGTGTGTGTATTTAACTGGGTTTGGGCTCAGTTGGATCGGGTTTTGTTAATAGATGGAACGATGGGCTTTGGGTTTATGAATTTGCTATTGGATCCAATACGGAAGCTTTGGAGAGTTGGGTCGTAGAGGAGTCACGCAAACTAAAATCAATATGTTACTCCCGAATAACAAATTTTTTACTCTTTAATACATTATTTTATTTTATTTAATAATAATTATTAATTTTTATATTAAATAAAATTTCAAATTTTTATTTTTATTTAATGAAGTGTATGCACTTGCTCTTTTCTTAACGTGTTATTTGTTATTATTGTTTGTTTTAATAAAGTAGAAAAATGATGTTGTTTTTTATTAATACTTATTCTTACAAAGGCATTTGCTGATTGGATTTTGAAATTTGATAAAATATTTTAACTTTTTATATGGATTCTAAGTTATATAGAAAAAGGTATATTTATATATTATTTTTAGAATTTTCTTTTTTTTAATTAAAGTTTTGATACATTAAATATTATTATACCATCAAATTAAAAATTCTATATTTTATTTTGCCGATTGTTTTTTTATCATTAACAAAATAATTCAACAAAATTAGAGGAAATAATAATAAATTCTCGAGATGATTAAGGAAAAACAATTTATCACTTGAGCTATCTTTATTTTAATTGGTTGGTTGAATAATTATTTGAAAATGTAGAATTGTATAGCAGCGAAAAAGACGGCACATGCTCTACCCATTTCATCATGGAATTAAAAAGTTAAAAGAATTTAAAGTTAACTTATAAAGTCAACAGCATTTTAAGTATACAAATAAATAATATTTTTGTAATAATAGAATATACTTATTATATTTATAAAAATAATCTTGTATTGTATTCTAACGAATGTTAATTTTAAAGAGTTAATTTATAGAGTTATTTAAAAGTAACTTTAGGATCTTTAAACCCATTAAAAAATACGTATTTCAAAATATTTTCAAATATTGCATATAATATTTTGATTGGTTCTGACTTAATTAATGATAATAAATTTTCCTACCATCATATAAATTTCACTAATTAAAATATTTCACAACTACACATGATCAAATCCACAGAATATTTTTTGGAAGAAAATTTAAAAATGTAACATTATTAAAAAAATCCTTAAAATACTACTCCCATGTACTCTCTTTATCTCACTTCAAATGACTGATTTGACTTTTTAATGGTAAAAAATATTACATATATTATATAATTAAAAAATAAAAAATACATATCATTGAAAAATTTAGATTTTGAAAATTTTAAATATATATATTTTAAATTTTCAGTCAAAATTAATTAAATTCGAACGGAGGGAGGGAGTAGAAGAGTTTGGAAAATGTAGACAACAAAACATGATGTGATTGGGAGTAGCGAGTACATGACAAGGAATAAGTGAATAAAATGAGATGGTCTTTAACATTACCCATAACCCATTCACATCCCTCATCGAAAATTCAACGGTCGTCAGTTACTACATACACAGTATTTATTTATACTTGCAACTGGAGGCATTGCACGCCGTCTCTGACCGGGATCACAAGGAAACTCCCAACTCGTACTGCCAAATTCCACTGCTACAAATATATTTTCCGACAAACAAACGGAGCCTGAAGAATGGGAGATGGAGATTGCGAATGCAGGCCATTGGGTTTCTTGCTAGGATTGCCATTTGCATTTCTGGCCTTGATCTTATCTCTACTTGGTGCTGTTATCTGGATCCTTGGGTAAGCCAACTAGTATAAAATCTTTCTTATTATATATGATAATTGTGGATATTTTATATTACATAATCACGACATTAGACTACCCTTTTAATTATAATATACAGTAGGGTATATACTAGTGTTTGTTATGTTACTGGTATTTTTGATTAATTATGGTGGGATTGGCAGATCTATAGTGAGTTGTTTGTGCCCGTGTTGTTGCTGCTGTGCCGGACTTTTGAATCTCGCTGTGGCCCTTGTTAAGCTTCCCATTAATGTTATCAGATGCTTCACCAGAAAGATCCCTTGTTAATTTCTTTTTCTCTTTTATTCAATTGCTAGAGAACAAGATTGTATCATGTATATGTATATTTTTATTTTTGTTGCAATCCAAGTTTGTTACTCTTGTAGTCTTGTGTCTCTAACATCTGTCTCCGATTAGTAAGAAAATAATTGTCTCGTGATAAATTTCATTATCTCTTTTTTAATACGAATTTATAGTTAAATTCTCAAAATAATCTTTTAACTAAAGTATTGGTATCATTCAATGCATTAAAACTATCTCAATTATTAATAATTACTGTAATATAAATATAAATAAAAAATATTTTTTGTAATAAATTTTTTTAATATGTGTAAATTTATCAAAAATGACATATAAAATTAAAGGGGGGAAGCATCATCTTTTTAATTTCTGTATTTGTTCTCTCTTGCCTTCGATGTTGCATTTTTTCTTTTATTGTATTAATTTCATTGGCTTTAACACCGTACGTTTACGAAAATTTTATATTTTTTTATATTTTCATTATTTTGTATATTGTTTATTTTTATTTTTCCAGAGTGTGCGTCCTTGATACAAGGAAAGATAAAATCTTTGAGGATTCCATCATCTATGATTGGGTTCTAGCACGATGCCAAATATGTTCAAAGGAAAATAGCAAATGTCGATCCAACGCTACTCCAAAACGACTCCTCTCCTTGGAAACAAAATGGTCCACAAGGAAACCCACACTCACACCACAAAATCGGAATTCAGAAAAAAAAAATTAAAAATAAGTTATGGAACTATACTTTATATGCACCTTAAAATGTGTGCCGGACCTTCTCTCCGAAAGGATAACAATTGGGTGGGACTGAGGGAGTATAATTTTACAATAAGTTCAATAGCAAATGGTCCAAAAGGAAACCACACTGTTACAATAAATTATTTGCTCCAATTCTAATTATATAAAAGATGTTTTCTGTTTAATATCATGTGTAATTATATTATTATATTTTTAATAAAATGAGTTACATTTTAACGTTTATTTTTTAATTTATATTTATTTTTTCCTTCAAAAATATTTTTATTTATATGTAATATATATCATGTATTATTATTATTAAATTTTTACTTGACTTAATTGAAATAGATTAGTTTATTTATTATTCTTTTTCAATATTTTTTAATACTTTTTTGCTAAGGAGAATTGTGCTAGAAGAAGAAACAGGGGAGTGCCCTCCGACTATGAACGGGTTGCTTTAAGTTGCAGCTTGTTCTTATTAGAGCATCTCATACAAAGGGCTTACATCTTATGTAACATTTATTTTTTTTATCTATTTTAAAGAGTGTCAATTGTCAAGGGATGCAAAAAATTGACAACCTTTTTTAACATCCTTGGAGCTCTAATAGGGTGACAACAATATCATGCCACATAAACTCGGCACCTCTTATCGAAGATGCTCGATTTTGATGCTTGATGCTTGTTTTGTGAATATATGTTTCCAACTATGAGTTGATGACTGTAAACTCTTTTTTAAGCCCATCAAAGTCACTTTACAATGATAAGCTTATGATGAAAGTGTTGGTTGTGCTAAATTTATGATGGGTTTTTAAATTTGACGTAAATTATTATGATGGATATATATTTTATCATAAATTTATTATTTTATTAATAAAATTACCAAAATGTAAACTTACAATATATTCTAATTATGTTGTAAGTTAAATATTTTAAAAATTTTATAATTGAAATTAATTAAAAGAAACATATATTTAATTATTTGGTTAGGCAAAATGTCATTTTTTTTGTACGAATTTACGATAGAAATGTATTCCCTCATAAGTTATGAAGGATTTATGATAAAAATGTGTTATGTCATAAGTTAGTAGCTGACGGCCAAATTTAACTTACGACAAGTATCGAATTAACTTGCGACCATTTTTGAACTTTTGATTAAAATCAAATTTGTTACTCGAGTATTTACATATATAAATTTTTTATCGTAAATGAACTATTTATGACAAATCTAATATTAATAATATATCGTAAATGACCTAATAAGAAGGAGATATAGAGTGGTAGGAAACCCCCTAATTACATATGTATATATGAAAGGAGACTGTTAACTTCATATATAACTATAATATCATTAACATCACATCTAAGATCTACTAGTAACATGATCAAGCAACAAGTATTGAATGAATATGTAGTGGTTATCAATTTTAATAAAAAAATATCATCAATTCTACATGACATATTTTAAGTATAATTAAAAACTATATACAAATTATATATACAAGTTTTAAATACAACACTAATGAAATTTCACGATGATGATTAAAATACAGACCAAGATAGCTAATGTTGTACTAACCTTAGAGCGAGCATCCCACGATTCCTCAAGCGATCAATTGATCTCTTCATCTCATTCCACTGAAATTCGATATATCACTGTATTCACGTCTAAACTTTTTAAAACATGTGCAATTAGCTTCCTGTGCATTCCAATGATTTTCAAGTTTTTCATACTTGTAATCTAAATTTGTTTCTTCATTAAATGCGGTGTATACATTCATTCAACCCTTTTTCAACAATCAAATAAACAACACATGTAGTGTTAAAATATAACGGATCTTTCTAGTGGGTGCCCATGAACACACACTAATAACTACTTTTTGATTAGTTTTCAAATTTTGATTGGTGAAAATTTTTGTACATACATGGGAGCATTATTATTAGTGAAAAAGGAACCAATCAAAATTTAACAATTTATCAAAAAATAATTGTTAGTGTGTGTGCATGGGTACACACTAGAAAATCAAAATATAATATAAGATCCATTTGCGGTCTTCCTCTAACACCTTAAGGTATTAGATGAAAACCCCAAATGGATTTTATATTATATGGTACCGCAGTTGGGACCATATATTATATGTCAGAGTTCGGTTGATGGGGGGTCTTAAGTTCGACTCCTTGCCACCCCCAATATTCTCACAATTTATAATGAACACGAAGGCAAAATTATGCCTCAAAGATGAGTGCTCGTGATCCATTATTGATGAGCTGGTTACTCAACATATAACAATTGTATGAGTTATCATTTGCAATGATCACAAAACTAATAATAAAATTTCAAACAAAAAGATCAAATTGAAAGACATATGACTAGACCTATTTGTAATAATTAGGTGACAGCTCAACTCAGATAAGAAAGTGAAGTAAATAATAAATATTGAAAAAGGAATCAAGATGAAAAATGTCAACTAAACACGAAGAAGCAGAATATTAGAAGAAGTGACAAGAGTGCTACTCAACACTGGAAGAAGTTCATTTATATGTTCGAACGTCGGTGTAAAATAAAAGAGTAGTATCTCAAGGAGTTCAGAAGATACAGAAGGTTTTAAGTGTCTACTACAGAAAGATTCCAGAAGAAGAAAATTATAGAGGAAAAATAAAAAGAAGACAAGACAGGACAATACAAGATATAAAGACCACTACAGCAGAAATGAGAATTAACATTGTAGTTAGTCATCTTTGAACCAGACCAGTGCACAGGGTTTTAACAATGTTAGTGAAGATTCATCATCAAAAAGTACAAGTGGTTTTATGATAGAGTAAAGACGGAAAGACTTCGGAGCTAACAAAAAGGTTATACAAGTCAAGATAACATTTTAATTTTACTATCAAAAGTTAATTGATTATTTAATTTATTTAATTAAATTAATTTAATTTAAATTTAATTTATAAATTATTTAATTAAATTAAGTAGAATTAATGTATTATAAAAGATATGACTTAATATGACTTTTAATAAGTCTTTTTAGACTATATTAAAATTTATACCAAATTTTGTTAAAAATAAGTCATATCAAGCTCAAACAAAAAGTAATACCGAATTTTGATTAAAAAATCATACCGAACAAGCTTCACCAAAAGTCATACCAAGCAATGCTGAAAAGGTCATATCGAGCAGCGAAGAAAAAAAGTCATACCGAGCTGTTTTGAAAAGTCATACCGAAAATGACTTTAAAAAAGATCATATTGAAGCTGCTTTAAAAAAGGTCATACCTATTTTTGAAAAGTCATACCGAGCATTTTCAAAAGTCATACAAGTGTTAATCGAAAGTCATACAGGCTTAAAAAAAGTCTGAAAAATGTCCTGAATTGAAAAGTAATACAAGCTTTAGAATTCCTTTATATAAATATGATGTAGTACTTCATATTTTGATAACGTTGAAAAAATATTCAAATTCAGTAATTTATCTGATTGTAATATTCACAAACTTTCTATGTTGGTTTGAATAATAATTGTTATTTCAGAACAGTTCATGTCTAAATCGTTCTAGAAATTCTAAACAGTTATTTACACTTTCAACATATTAATTTTGTAATACCTTTCAAGTCAAAATCATATCTTATACTTGAACAATATTTCGTTATAATGAATATTTCATGAGAAATTAAAGTAATATTTTTAAATTCATAATTCCGCGAATAAATTCAGATATTGTATTCAACCCCCTTCTACAATATCAGGGACCAATACAAATAAAGCTTTCAATATATGAACTTTTTCTATTCAATATATTATAAATTTATATAAAAAAATAGGAAGTAAAAATATATGGGTCCTGGTCCCTGCAATCGATTGTCAGTGACCAGTTATACAACAATCGATTTTTTAACCGTTGGATAGAACTTTTAACAGTTAAAATTAAAATAAAATTTAATCATTCTTTTATAATTTTTCGCGTTAGTTAGAAGTTCTACTATTATTTTCCGCGGAGTGGAAAGATGGTTGACTATCTTCCGCGTTAAATTAGCGCGGAACGCCTTCACTGCCTCACATAGTCATATGTATGCTGCTCTCGGGTAAATTTTTTTATTTTTAGTTAATTTAGTTATAATTTTATAGATAACGGGGTGAATATACTTCACTCCGCTCCAACAGGAGAAGATCATATAAAATTCATAGGAGTGTAACTCCTAGTTACCAGCAACTAACCCGCATAAACATGTTAATCAAAACAAATACAGTTTTTAACTGAAAAACAAACAGAGAACATAAACTTAAGAAACAAGTATTCTGGCCTTCTTTGCATGTTGGGGTGGACCGTCATCAACGCATTCTTGAACTCCCAAGGCTTGAATTCCATGTGACTTGCTAGGTCCTGACACCTCAGGGTGCAAAATAGCTTTATGATCATCTCCATGCAAGCAGCTTCCATCTTTCCTGGTGATCCTGGCACAAAAAAGTCTTTCTCTCTGATGACTTCTTCCAAATCATCTAATTTTCATTTCATCAAGGTAGAAGAGCCTGAACTTGAGGTTCATCCCAATAAGCACTTGAAACAGAGATTTTCTTATTATTCAGGAGAATAGAGCCTTAGTGTTCAACCTTGACCAAAGTCATATAGTCATCAGAAAGGCCATGCATTTTAACAGGTCTAGGATGCAGAACATCAATCTTCATAAGGACATCATCTGTACCTTTAGGGTCTTGTTGAAGAGCAACTTCATAAGTGGTTTTGGACAAGGCTAGAGGAGTTCCTAGGACATTTGCTAGGAATGAGTTTGGTTAAAACTATACATGGGGTGAATGTATAGGTTGTTATCTTTTTCGAATGCCTTTGATTTTCTTTTACTGTTTGAAATGGACTAATATTGTAGCCTTGTTTAACCTTAACAGTGTTTATACGAGATTCATAATTTAACTTAACACTTCACAGGTAAATATCAATTTAATCTTTTATTAGAATGATTTGCTATAATCTGAGAATCTTTATGGAATTTTCAGCTTCTTGTTCTTGAAAAATAACAAGATATGAAAACTATTCAACACACTAAACTGTGAAACTGTGTATTCTACTAAAATAGACAACATGTCTTGGTGCACATGCTTTCACAGTCAGTTATACTATAACTAGAAACAGACAAATGAAACTTTACATTTTACTCAATTCTATTTCTAGCTAAGTCTTTCTCTTTGACAGTCTGCGTCATCTGCTTTCTATCTTTTGTCATTGTCTTGTTCTTCCTTCAAGCTTCATTGTAGACTTGTCATTATCTTCACAAGATTGACTGCCTTATCATGACAATGCTTCAGATTACTTGTCTTATTCTTCTGCAAATTTCCTTGAAAGTAGCTATTTGAAACATCCGAATACTCATCTTCAATGTACTTCGAGAAGTCAGACTGTGAGCTACTCAATCGAGTACTTATGAGACTTCTCGATTGATCTTTACTTCTCGAGTGTATAGACTTCTCGACTGGATATATCTGTTGATGAATTCTCGATCAGGTTAGACTTCTCGATTGGGGTAGACTTCTTGATCAAACTTGATTTCACATACTTCTCGACTGACTCACTTCACATACTTCTCGATTGCTTTCTTAGCTAACTTCTCGATTTGTTTAACTGGACTTCTCGAATGAACATTTATTTGCACTTCTCGAATGACTCTATGTCCATGACTTCGCAATTGAGTAGATTTCTCGATTGAGTCATTTGAGACTTCTCTACCAGCTTGCATTTGTGACTTCTTTATCAAAATGACTTCTCTATCAGTAAATTGCCTTAGGAACAATTTTCTTCTACAACTCCTTATTTGATGTAATCTTCATTCTCTTGATACATGATTCACAAAATCTTCTACCAGTACAATTATTCTTGATATTACTTATTTACATTTGGAGATGCATTAGAAACAAGCTTCCAACTACAAATACTTAGTTAAAAAAAACTAAGTCACTATTTAATACAAGAATCACTAGAATGTTACAATATGACAAGTAAATACAATAATGGTTGGCTTGATTTGGTCCCACAATCTCCCCCAATTTGGGAAAAGACAATTTCACAAATTAATACAAGATATCAAGCCTACTTTTATTGTTATTATTGTTGTTGTTGTTGTTGTCTGAATTGATCATATCTTTGTCTCTTTTCTTCTTGTTCCCTAGAGTTGATCTCTTCAATGGCCTGGAGAATTTGTTGTCCGACCATAACTTCCTCAATTATAATTGCATCCTTCAGCATATCAGCAACAATATTGAGAGTTTGCAAGGGATAATCATGGATAAACTTGAGTCTGATCTTAGTTGTTACTCCATTCCTCAACTTGAACTCAACTCTATCAGGATCCTTGAATACCCTGCACTTTCCCTGTTTTCTCAATTCTTCAGATAATCTCTCAATCTCCTCATCTTCTTTTATCTTCTTTTCCACAATCTCTTCCAAATACTTGACTTTATTAATTTTCTTCTGGTACTTCTTAGCCAAGTACTCAGCCACTTCAACCATTTTCAATTTATCTATCATGCATTTCTTATCAAACAGACTGATCACTCTTTTAATGTCATGAGTGGTTGAAATTGAGTTGTCATGGTAGAAAGGTCTCTCTTCCCCATCAACAGTGGTCACAAACATTCTCGTGTCCCTTAATTTAACCTTCTTAATTATGTCTTCCTTCCATTGTTTGATCTTTACTTTATCATTTTCAATCTCTTGAGTTGATTCTCTTTTACTTCCCTCATTATTACTCCATAGGCAGTCACCTTGACAAGATTTCTTTTTGGTGATTTGGATTTTGGGATTTTGACAGTTTTAGAAATTGCTAGAGTCATATTAGTGTCCTGAATTTGGATAGGTATACTAGTATGAGTGCCAGCAACTTGCTGCTTGGATGTTTTCTTTCTTTCAAACTTTTTATCCTTGCCTGACTCTTCTCTCTTCTTCTTCTCATGTCCATCCTTCTTTCCCTTACCATCCTTCCTTTCATCCTTATTACTCCTAGGTGCAGGTCTGTTGTCTTCCTTACCCTAACCTTGGTCTTCATCATTCTTTTTCTTCCTCCTCAATTCTTCATTTGTAAACTCTGATACTTGATCATTTATGAAATTTTTCAATTTTTTCAAGATCACTTTGTCCTCTTCCTGTTTACCAAGCTTATTTTCTAATAGATCAATCAGACTCATGACTTGATTTATGTTTCCTTTGTTCAAGTGCTTGGAGAGCATGATGTGTGCTAGCTTATTTGCTTTGGACAAATACAACACTCCATCTGGATTACAGTAGGCCTCAGGAAGAGAGATAGGCAGGAGAGGACTTAAGACCAATTTCTTTAATTTCTTTAATTCCTCATATTCTTGGGTCACTGTTTCAATTATTTTATGCATGCATTCCAATAAATTGCCTTCAGGAACAAAAGCAAGGGCTTCTAGAATAGAAGCGTAGTCGATAGATTTAGACAAACCACATTGTCTCATTTGAACAGTGCTCTGAGATTCATAAAGAAAGATGTTTTGCCCGGCCTTAATTCGTGCCAAGTAGAAGACCAGCCTTTGTAGAACAAATCCCAAATCATGATAAATAAAGCTTTTGTTACAACCATAAATCCCAAAAAAGGGAAAGGCAAAGTGTGTACAAAACTTGTGCAAAATACATCATGATTTTAAAAATCAGAAGAACTAGGTCCTATTTGAGGCACAAAAAAAGGCATCAAGAAAACATAATTGTTCCACAAGTCCAGACAATTTAGGACAAATATCATACACTTCATAGGAAAATGTCAAATAAGGTTGAAATCAATGTTAATAACCTTTTTTTAGAACAACCAGACATATATCATCAATATGCAACTAGACAAGATAATAGTTTCTGTTAGGAATGCAAACACTGATGATTGTCAGAGAATATTAAACAGAGTTTATGCTGACGTCATCAGAGTTTAAGGAAGCTGTCGGTCAGAGTTTACTCTATCAGAGAATACTCAATCAGAGTTTACTCTAACAGAGAATGCTCAAATCAGAGAATGACAAACCGACAGAGTTTAGTTTCAGAGTCTACCAGAAAAGGAAACAGATAAATCAGAGTCTGATTTGGATAGTAAGAAGGAATTCAAGTGCAAGTCTAATTACCTTATTAAAGCTATTCTTATCATAATCTGTTTTGTAATTGTATTTGTAGCTGTGTCTATATAAACACAGAGATATGTTATAATTCGATGTCGAATTCATTAAGCAATAGTTATATAACCTAGCAGCTCTTAAGAACATTATTTCTTGCGAGAGTTTTGTATTCAAGATCATTAATAATACAAAACAGTATTCCATTCTATATATTTGTGTTCATAATTGATTTACAGGCACTATTACATTCAACCCCCTTCTATAATAGATTGATTATTCTGGGAAACAATTGGTATCAGAGCAGGCAGTTAATTACGACTTAAAAAGATCAAATAATTATGTCTGGTAACAAGTATGAAAGCATCAGGATCCCTATATTGAAGAAGGCTAAATATTCTACATGGAGGGTGAAGATGATGATGTTCTTGGAAGCAACTGATCCTGATTATTTGGACAGAATTCATACGGACAGTATCTACCAACCAAACTAGTGCCATCTATGATTGTGGAAGGAAGACAAATCCCTGAGTATTACACCTTAAAGGACAAGAAAGAATGGACCAATGAAGAAAAATAGGAAGTATTGAAAGATGCAAAGGTAAGAAATATTCTGCATAATAGTCTTGACTCTGTAATGTCTAATAGGGTAATAGCATGCAAAACTGCCAAAGAAATCTGGGATGCACTAGAGGTTCAATGCCAAGGAACAAAGGAGATAAAGAAAAATAGAAGATCTGTACTAATCCAAGAGTATGAATACTTTGAGGCTAAGCAGAAAGAGTCCCTCACAGATATTTATGACAGATTTCTAACTCTGTTGAACAACTTGGCTTTGGTGGATAAAGTGTATGACAATGAAGATTCAAACACCAAATTTCGGAGGGCTCTTCCAGAAGAATGGGATCTGCAAACATCCTTGATTAGAGATAGGGCGGATTTAGATGAGATGTCCTTAGATGAAGTTTATGGCAAATTGAAAACTCATGATCTAGAGTTACAGCAGAGAAGAAACGGAAAAAGCAGCAAGTCAAGATCCGTTGCATTGAATGTTAAAGCCAAGATTGAAGAACCAAAAGAAAAGGTGTTTAAAGCTTCAATAAGAAAAGGGAAAGAAGTAGTGCTTCAAGAAAGCAGTGAATCAGAGTTTGAAGCAAACTCTGATATAAACTCTGATGATTCTTCAGACTCTGACATGATGGAGATGTTTGCTATGTTTGTCAAAAGCTTCAAGAAATACAGAAAATTTAGGAAGCAAGGAAACTTTCAGAAAAAGCATGGTGAGTCAGACAAGAAAGACAGATTCAGAAAAAGGGAAGATAGAGATGGAAAATCAAAAACTCTTAATAAATCAAAGATCAAGTGTTACAAGTGCAATAAGATGGGGCACTTTGCTACTGAGTGCAGAAGCAAGGAATCTGGGAAAGCTCTCATCACATCAAAGAAAGATTGGATGGATTCCTCTGACTCTAAAGAAGAAACTAACTATGCTCTTATGGCAAACTCTGATGCTACCATCTTAAACTCTGAAAAGGTACCAAACTCTGTTTTCACTTTTGATACTGAAGATATTCATGAATTAAAGTCTTTCCTTAGAAACTTGCATGTTAGCTTTAAATCTCAGTCTTTTGAAAATGAAAGATTAAAATCTGAAATACAAACTCTAACTGCTAGAAACAACATGCTTGAATCTGAAAAATCTAAAATGATAAACATTAAGAAAGACCTTGATAATGCTATTCACATGCAAACTCAGTTGGAAATATAAGTCACATATTTGAAAACTGAGATAGCTAAGGAAAAAGAGACCTTCAGAGTTTGGACAAACTCTGGTAAGAAGGTCCAACAAATGCTTTCTGAAAAGAATTGGACATCTGCCCTAGGTTATGAATCTGATAAAGAATTTCACACTAATTCACACACAAAAGGAACATTGACTAAACCTGTGAAGTTTGTTAGAGCTAGTGATTATAAGAAAACTCTCCCTGAATGCTCTAAAAACAATGGTGTGCCAGATTCTAAAAAGATAAATATAGGATTACTTTCACAGAAGCAACTTAAAGAAAAGTTGAAGGCAGTCACTAATAAAACTAAAAAGGTGAAAAGAAATAGGAATGGTAAAGTAGGAATTACTAAGGAGAATAACTACATGAATATCCCTGATGCTCCTAGGAAAACCTGTTTTACTTGTGGAAATTCAAATCACCTTGCTATTGACTGCAAACAAAAGAAAAAGAAAGAACCTGAAAAACCTAGGTTTGAGGCTAGAAAACAAACAAGATCAAATCCCTGTTTTCACTGTGGTAGTTTATGGCATTCTATTTATAAATGCAAAGATTATCATAATTTGTATTACAATTCTTACAAACCACAACCTCAAATGAGTAATTCTCCAAAACATACTGTCAAGCAAAAATATGTGATAAAGACTGATAAAAGGAGTGTAAACTCTGACAGTACAAACTCTGTAAATGTTAACTCTGATCATGTAAACTCTGTTAACACAAACTCTGACAAAAGAACTTCTGCTGCAAAAGTTAACAAGTTTTCAAAGAAAGGACCCAAACTAGTTTGGGTCCCCATAACTACTAATTAAATTGCATTTACTGATTGCAGGGAAACATGAAGAACATTCTAGTGATTGATAGTGGATGTTCTGCACATATGACTGGAAATAAATCCCTGCTTTCAGAGTTTGAGGAGAAGGCTGGCCCAACAGTATCTTATGGAGATGGCAATATAGGAAGAACATTGGGATATGGCAACATAGTGATTGGAAATGTCATCATTAAGAAAGTAGCTCTAGTTGAAGGACTCAAACATAATCTGCTAAGTGTGAGTCAAATGACAGACAAAGATTATTCTGTGGAATTTCATGAAACTCATTGTGAAGTGAAAAGCAAGAAAAATGGAAAAATAGTTCTTATTGGCCACAGACATAACAATTTATTTGAAGCTAGATTGGATATTAATTCTAATGGTTCCTTAACCTGTCTACTTGGAAAGGCATCACCAATGGAAAGCTGGAAATGGCACAAAAAGTTGTGTCACCTGAACTTTGGAAACATTAATGAATTGATAAAGAAGGACCTAGTTAGAGGTCTTCCAAAAGTTCAATTTCATCCTGATGGACTCTGTGATTCATGTCAAAAGGCCAAACAAAAGAAGACATCTTTCAAGAGCAAAACTGAAAATTCAATTGATCAACCATTTCATCTATTGCATCTTGACATATTTGGTCCAATTAATATCATGTCCATTGGAAAGAAGAAATACACTCTGGTAATAGTTGATGATTTCACTAGATTTACTTGGGTGTACTTTTTGCACAAGAAGGATGAAACTGCAGACACAATCATTGATCATATTGCAATGATTGAGAATGGATTAACTCACAAAGTAAAGAATTTAAGGAGTGACAATGGGACAGAGTTTAAGAACTCAACAATGGAGGAATTCTGCTCAACAAAAGGTATTACTCAACAATTCTCAGCACCTGGCACACCTCAACAAAATGGTGTAGTTGAAAGAAAGAACAGAACTTTAATAGAAGCTGCCAGAACAATGCTAGAAGGAGCAAAGCTACCTACTTATTTTTGGGCAGAAGCTGTGAACACTGCATGCATTACTCAGAATTGTTCCTTAATAAACAAACAAGGAATGACTCCATATGAATCTTTGAAAGGAAGAAAGCCAAATGTCAAGTACTTTCACATCTTTGGATGCAAGTGTTTTATTCTCAAAACACATCCTGAACAATTGAAGAAGTTTGAACTTAAAGCAGATGAAGGAATTTTTATTGGATATGCAACAACTTCTAAAACCTCTTCAAGGGCATTCAAAATATTCAATTTAAGGACAAGGACAATCATGGAATCAATTAATGTCTCCTTTGATGAAGGGAAGATAGCTGGGTTACATGATAAAGATGCACAAGAAACTCTAAGATTTGAGAATGAACTCCAGAAAATAAACTCAGTTCAACTAAACTCTGGTGAGGTAATCTCTGATTCTTTAAACTCTGATTCAGAATTGATTGAAATAGAAATTGAAGATTCTGCACATGTTGAGGGGGAGCAACATCAATCAAGTACTAACATTAGAGATCAAAACACAGTAATTGAAATATCAGAGTCTGACCAAACTCTGAACAACACAAACTCTGAAACCCTAAACTCTGATCATTCAAACTCTGAGACCACAAAATCTGAGACCTCAATCTCTGATAACTCAAACTCTGAGTACCTAAACTCTGAGTCATCAAACACTGATGGAAGCACATCTTCAGGGGGAGGATTAGCATTTACAGAAGGATCATTCTATGAAGGCACAGATCATGGGGGAGCATCTAGTTCAAGGAACTTTCCACATCCAAGGAAATGGACCAAAGATCACACACCTGATTTAATTATAGGTGATCTGGAAAGTGGAATAAAAACAAGAAAAGCTACTCAGAATGAATGTCTATTTCATAGTTTTCTTTCGCAAACAGAACCAAAGAAGGTTGGAGATGCTTTGAAAGATGTAGATTGGATTGCTGCAATGCAGGAAGAATTGAATGAGTTTGAAAGGAATGAAGTTTGGACCCTAGTTCCAAGGCCAAAGAACAGATCTATTGTTGGCACAAAATGGGTATTCAGGAACAAGACAGACTCTGATGGAATAATTACAAGAAACAAAGCAAGACTGTTGGGTTCCGAGGCATAAAACGCAGCGGATTAAACGTAAATATAACGAAAAATTTCGGAACCCTAACGCAGGATCATGTATAAGATTGACAGATTATGGTGAAACGGAATCATACCTTTGTCTGGTCTTGACTTACACGAACTCAACGGATATCCTAGCTTTCACGACTTGTGTCTTCCTCTCGAAAGCACCTCTATGGTATCCACACGAGCATCTTCAAGAACGTCTCACGATCTTGATTACGGAATGGATGTACTAGCCTCCTTTGATGATTTCGAATTCTGCCTCTGCCTTTTCTCTCTGCCTTTGCTGCTGCTAGGGTTCGTTTTTTCTTCAAAACTTAATACCTATTAACCCTACATTATCTATTTATAATGGTTGGTTAATAGGCCCATAATAGCAACCCATAACAGCAAAGCCTAACCCATGTAGGTTTAGGATTAAATAATAAAACCGAATTTTATTATTTAATTAATAACTAAGTCACACTTAATTATTAAGGGCAGAATTCAAATTCGAATTCGAATTTATATTATTTTAATTAATTAAGTCTGACTTAATTAATATATTAAAATTCAAATAATCATCAATTAATTTAAATCTATAATTTAAATTAACTATTCCTCTAAGTACTCTATGTGTGTGACCCTATAGGCTATTATTTAATTAGCAATAATTTTATTCTCCAATAAAATTATAAACAATGAGCGGTATCTAGTAATACATAATTGCTACCCAATTAAATAATAATTAAATCGTGATTCGATAAAACCTTTCGTGATTAATGTTTCCGTGTAATATAATCCCTTTAACCATATATATTATAGATTAAACTCAAGGCATGAATTTAGTCATCCTCTTCAACATTTAATCCGGGTTTACTTGATCCATGAGTAGACTATGAAAAACAAATCATTATTTGAGCATGACCATGCATTTTATAGTCTCACTCAATCAAGAGGCCAATAATATCTCTCCTAATTATAGGAGGGTTAAATCCTTTATCTATCATTCATATTTCTCATACGACTCATGATATACCCGATGTCCACTTTTATCATCACCTGGTCAAAAGTGACTTTTAATGTAGTCAAAGTATATTAATCCTCATACAGAAATATAATGAGCTCAAGTCGAAGGATCATTACACCATTATCATTGTGAGTCTTTCTTATGACTTTATTAAACACGAAGAATCTCACTATGGGTCTGTCCAGTACCATGTACTCCTGCATGTACCTATGTGTTGACTTTAGTATCCCCATACTTATAACCAATGAGATGTGGTTATCTGTCAAACAACATACTAGTCTATTTATGTATTATTATTGTCCTATAATAATAATACTCGACTAGGGACATTTAAGAATATGATCTATTATATAATCTCAAGTTCAAGTCATGTACTAAACTATACAATGCGTATCATGATTCTAAGGACATTTATTATGCTAACAAATATATCGCAGTATTTAAAGTCATAATAAATACGTTTATTGAATAATCAAATGACATAAAGGTCTATTAAAAGAAACATTGTATTGCCTCTAGGGCACCTACACTACCAATGACTGGTGGCCAAAGGTTATTCTCAACAGGAGGGGATTGATTATGATGAAACCTATGCACCTGTAGCTAGACTTGAGGCAATCAGAATTTTTCTTGCTTATGCTGCTCATAAGAAATTCAAGGTCTACCAGATGGATGTTAAAAGTGCATTTTTAAATGGTGAACTTGAAGAAGAAGTCTATGTTGAACAACCACCTGGCTTTGTCAATCCAAAATATCCAAATCATGTCTACAGACTGGATAAAGCTCTATATGGACTAAAGCAAGCACCAAGGGCCTGGTATGAAACTCTGGCTCTATTCTTACTTGAAAATGGTTTCACTAGAGGAACAATTGATAAAACCTTGTTTTATAGAACTCAAAGTAAGGATTTATTATTGGTTCAAATATATGTTGATGATATTATATTTGGTTCCACTAATGAGAAACTCTGTGAAAGATTTTCAAAGCTAATGCAGTCCAGGTATCAAATGAGTATGATGGGAGAATTGAGTTATTTTCTAGGTTTACAAGTGAAACACACTGAAGAAGGTATTTTCATTAATCAGTCTAAATACACAAAGAATCTACTCACTAAATTTCAAATGCAAGATTCTGCATTTGCTACAACTCCCATGGCTACTGCAACAAAACTTGATCAAGAAACTGGAGAACCTGTTGATATTACAGCATACAGAGGAATGATTGGTTCTCTACTTTATTTGACTGCAAGTAGACCAGACATCATGTTTGCCACATGTCTGTGTGCTAGATTTCAAGCAAATCCAAGAGCACCTCATTTGATTGCTATGAAAAGGATTTTCAGATATCTCAAGGGCACTGCTTATCTTGGCTTATGGTATCCTATGGAGTCTGATTTTAAATTGATAGGCTATTCAGATGCTGACTTTGCAGGATGCAAGATTGACAGGAAAAGCACAAGTGGCAGTTGTCAATTTTTAGGTGGAAGACTTGTGTCATGGCAAAGCAAAAAGCAGAAATCCATTTCAACATCAACTGCAGAGGCTGAATATATAGCTGCTGGAAGCTGCTGTGCACAGATCTTATGGATGAGAAATCAATTGTTAGACTATGGTTTGAAATTTTCAAAAATTCCTATTTATTGTGATAACCAAAGTGCTATTGCAATGACAGGAAATCCAGTTCAGCATTCTCTGACAAAACACATCAGTATCAGATATCACTTCATAAGGGAACATGTGGAGGAAGGCACAATTGAATTACATTTTGTTCCTACAGATCAACAATTAGCAGATATATTCACCAAGCCCTTGTCTGAAGCAACATTTAACAGACTGGTTTCTGAATTAGGGATGGTGACAAGTGGCTCAACTTAGCAAGTTTCAGACACTCAGAGTATAGGTCAGAGTATGGGGTAAACTCTGATGAAAATGGAACAAACTCTGATCATTGAAGCATCTAATCTCTAAACACAAGTTATAAGTGTTTATGGTAAACTCTATTAGAGTATGTGGTAAACTCTGACAGTACATACTAAACTCTGACTCATATAAACTCTGATCTGTAAACTCTGATTAAATGGTAAACTCTGAGATCATATTTATGACATCATATTTCATTTTGTAACATGATTAATCTCTGACTGGACTTGTAATAAGGCGCGTGTATCTCACGAATGACGGTTCCTATTATTACACAACACACACACACTTGCTGTATTTTGATACTTGGTCTACTCATTACTGCTTAAATTATTTCTTGCAACGTGTCCCACTAAAGGGAATATGCAATTGAGAGGGAATAGTTTAATTCATTTTGTTTCACTGTGAATTTTCATCTACATCGTTTATTCTATCTTTCTCTCTCGTCTTATCAAACCCTAATTGTTATTCACACTTCATATCTCAAAACTTCAATGGCGTCTAAGGGTATTACTTTTCAGACCTATTCTTTTGCTGCAACAAACTACATCTCTCTTCTATCTAAGGATGAAGCACCTCAGGATTTTCATGTGATTCAGGATTTTCTGCAGAACAGTTATATTGGGTACGCACTTCAGGAACCCACAAACTTCTCCGCTCAATCTCTGCTCAAAATCTGGTCAACTGCAAAGTTTAATAATGCTAATGATAATGTGGAGCCGATAATAACATTTCAATACAATGGCAAGTATTCCATTACTCCTGCTGTGGTGAGACAAGCTCTTCATCTTCCAGAAGTGGCAGAGTATGATGATTTTGTTGGAGATGATCAAATCAAGGAATTTTTCAAAGCAATAGGCTATGGAGGTAGCCTATCTAAATTGGGAAGTTTAACAAGACCACATTTAAGAAGAGAATGTAGTTTCTTCTTCGACTGCATTACAAGGGCTTTCACTGCCAAATGTACCAATTTTGATGCCATTCTGCAGCTGTCTCAACAGATTGGGTATTCTCTGACCCATAATCTCAATTTCAATTTTCCTTGTTTAATAATTAGGCAGTTGGCTAGCAAGATAAATGATGATGTTCACACTGTATACTTTGCTAGATTTCTTTAGTTAATTTTTAATTATTTGTTGCCTAATGTAAGTCTTGAGAATGATCAGAGTTTAGCCAGTTTTTGTATGAATAAAAGAATTTTTGTTGACCTAGCTAGGAAGGATGCTAAGAAAGGTAATCTCTCTCTTCTCTTTTATCCCACATGGGTCAGGCTTCTCTTAAATCAGAGAATGCCTACCATGTATGGCAGGGATTTTCTCTCAGTGGCTATGAATCAGAGTTTAGCACCCTCTGATTCAAACCCAAGTCACCCTCCAAACACTGACACCCAAACACCTTTGCCAACCTCTACAGTCTCTCAAAAGCCTGTAGTTGCAAAATACACCTCTCAACAGGGCTCAAGCAAACGGAAGGGGAATTCAGTGACAGAATCTTCTCTCAAAAAGAGAAAGTTAATTGATGAAGATATAGATTCTGATGAAGGGTTCGTTTTTGCTAAGAGAACGACAGTTGAACAGGTTTCTCAGACTTCTCCTCAGAAAGAAACAGTTCTTCCAATTCCTGAGAAGAAGAAAAAGAAAAGAAGACTAGTCAAGATTGCAAACTCTGAGGCTGCAAAGATTGAAGGGATAAACTCTGACGCTCCAATCTCTGACCGGCCAAACTCTGAAAGACCTTTAAACACTACAGTGATAAACTCTGAGAAATTGACAAACTCTGATGAGTTAATAAAATCTAGTGACACTACTCCAGTTCAAATATCAGATTCTCCAACAACCTCTCCTAAGCAAATTATAAAGGAGATGTCTTATGAAAGAGTTAGGGAGCTGGCTGAACAAGTCAGAAAAGAAATGGAGGCAACCAAATCAAAATCAACTTCAGCCTCTCCAAGTTCCAAACTCTTTTCTAGGAAAAAGACGAAGTCTGTCTCTTTTGGCCAGGACACACAAGAACCTACTTCTCAAAATGAGGTAGCAGTCATTGAAGGGCCAGGCACACAAGAACCTATTGATCAAAGTTCAATAGAAGCCACAATTCCAGCACATGAAGCCAGCAATGATCAGGAGTACAACCCACAAGAACCTTCTGCTCAAAGGGTTTAAGAAGTTGTTAATGCTCCAGTCACACAAGAACCATCCAATCAAAGTTTGGATGCAGGCACCCACACAATTATAGCAGACATTGCTGTTGCTGATGCTGAAGGCCAATCTCTGGCAGAGTCAAGCCCACAAGAACCTTCGCCTCAAAGTGGTGAAGCAGCTGCTGATCTGACTCAGGTCCCACAAGAACCAATCATCCATTTTATGATTGCATACCAAGAACATCTTATTGGACAGACAAACTCTGATGAAGCTCTAAAGGCTAACTCTGATGCTCTCTTTGAGCAATCAATTTCTACATTACCTATGGAGACTCCATCTACAAATGCTCAAGGTATAAACTCTGACTCTACTTCAGAATTTACATTCTCTGCTTGTATCAGTTCAGAATTTATATTTTCTACGTTTACTGCTGGGATGATCATGGATAGTCCTGATAAGGATACCCCTATTCATGTGACTACAAATATCCTTTCTCAGCCACCTCTTATTTCTGTAAGACATTGTGTGTTGAGCCTTTCCAGTGAGTCTGAGGTAAAATGTGTGAAAAACAGAATAAATGAGAGGCAGACACTGGATCTGGTAAAAGGAGAGGTAGAATTGAGAAAGAAGTTAGTTACTTCTAGTGAGCAAAATCTAACTATTAAAAGTTATGATATGTGTGATGTGAGAAGTAATGAGATTACTTTCAAAAAAAAAATCAGAGTGATTTAGGTTGTTCTGTTACTTTTGCAGGTACTCAGAGTTTACCTGTATCAAACTCTGATGTTGTGCCAAACCCTGTTGATGTTTCAAACTCTGATGAGAAGGACATAGACTCTGATGATGTGATTTTTGTTGATGAAGAAGTCACAGATCTGTCAATTCCTTTCACTCAAAGATATAACACCAAGAGATGGTCTATTAATGCACATGATGCTCATGAGAGATTAGGGATGCAGTATCCTGATTACATGGTGGTGGAAGATCTTAAAGGACGTATTGAAGTTGATCTTGATGCCGAGGGTATCAGCAGGGATTTCAGTTTCCAAGCAAAGTCATCTGCTGAAGATTTTCTTTCTTCTCACAGGCAATCCATTTGGGATTCTTCTTGGAAGATTCCTGAGAGAGAGATTTCATGGCCTCATGTTCTTGACTTAATCAATAAAGCTGACAAAGAAATTTCTTCTGGAGAATTGAAGACAATCTTGAAAGCCTCTACTATTATGTCCAAAGGCCTTCAACATGAAGTTACTGATCTGAAGGCATCTGTCACCAAGCATTCTGTTCTTCTCGGAACTGCTGTTTCCACTTCTCAACATTCTCTGGAAGCAAAACTCCTTTCTGTCTCCACTAAACAGGATGCATTGGAAGCTAAAGTGAATCATCTTTCTAATTCTGTTAGTTCTATGCAGGGGATGTTACATACCATTGTCGAGCTTCTTACTGTTCAAACAGGTCACGATGTAAGAAAGGGGGAGAAGGGTTTAGACAAATGCAAGGAGGATGTAATTCTCAAACCTAACAAACCGAATGATGAAGATCAAGGGAGTCATAAGGAATCAAGGGAGTCATAAGGATGTGAAGCAAACTCTGATGCAGCAAACTCTGATTGAACAAACTCAGCAAACTCTGATTGAACAAACTCTGATGACATCAAAGACTGAGATAAACTCTGATATGCAAACTCTGATAGATGCTGATTTAGAATTAGCAAAGAAACTTGAATATGAAGATAAGCCAGAGAAGATTGAAGAACAAAACTTGAAGGATGCTGAACTGGCAAAAAAAATGTTTGAAGAAGAACATCCAGGAATGGATCCAGTTACAGTAGAAGCTGAATTGAAGAAATCTGGAGCTGTTAGTGCTCAAGTTCAGAAAAAGAAAAGAAGTGTAAAGAAAGGTCCAATTCAGAAAAAGACTGCTGCTCAACAGAAGAAACCAGAATCCAAGCCTATTCAAATCAAACCTATTGAAACTCTCAAACTAGTTGCTCAATCAAGACCAGTTTCAGAAATTCAAACAAGATCATCTTCTAGAATTCAACCAAAAGCTCCAGCTAAGCCAAAGAAACCTCTCACTATGTCTGGAACAACTTTTCTTCCAGGTGGTTCAAGTTTTGATGATGAGGAAGAAGAACAACAACAATCTCTGATAAGAAAGAAAAGGTCTGATCCTTTGTGGACAAAAACTCAAACTCTGACTCTCAATGCCAGACTTGGAAAAAATAAAGGTGGTATTGGTGATACACATGCTAAGGTCTACAGAGGTGAAGCAAATATCTTCAGAGATCCTTATTCACTGAAAGATAAACCTGAAGAAGAGCTGTCTCAAGAACATCTGGATAAATTAATCTCTGTTAATGTAGTGAAGGATATCTTTGATGGTGCTCAAGCTAAGGAGAAGCTCATTTATTTTTTAGAAGATGGGAGAATTTTGAAGATTGCTGAAGAAAGTCTGATTGATAAAGCATCTAAAGAACTTGAACATGTTCTATATCTGCTCAATGATGAAAATGAAGCAACTTCTAGGTGGAGGAAGATTGTTGAAAGAATAATAACTGAGAAGAAGAAGAGTGAAAAGTTGTTGATGATAAACTCTGAAGAATATGAGCCTGGATACATACTTGAAGATGGAACAGAAAGAGCAATGAGAAAAGGGGATGCAAAGGTCAAAATGGTGTTAGGGATTCCTACACTAATCTTAAATCCTGATGGTATGAAGACCTGTTGCATTGCCTTAGATGAAAGTATGGAGAGGTCATCAATTTATGCTCTAAGGGCTGCAATAATTCAAATAGATGATTCTTCTGAGAACATGAGGGAATTGAAGGATAAGCTTGTTGATTTATTGAAAGATGCTGAAGAAAAACTCCTAAGTCAATTTCTGAAAGAGGACTTCTCTTACAGAAGAATCTGAGTCTAAAAAGGGTAAACAAACTCTGATGCATTTGTCTTGTATTTCTGACATCATAAGTGAAATTTATGTTTTAATTCTTAAAGCATAAATTGGGGGAGATTGTTAGGAATGCAAACACTGATGATTGTCAGAGAATATTAAACAGAGTTTATGCTGACGTCATCAGAGTTTAAGGAAGCTGTCGGTCAGAGTTTACTCTATCAGAGAATACTCAATCAGAGTTTACTCTAACAGAGAATGCTCAAATCAGAGAATGACAAACCGACAGAGTTTAGCTTCAGAGTCTACCAGAAAAGGAAACAGACAAATCAGAGTCTGATTTGGATAGTAAGAAGGAATTCAAGTGCAAGTCTAATTACCTTATTAAAGCTATTCTTATCATAATCTGTTTTGTAATTGTATTTGTAGCTGTGTCTATATAAACACAGAGATAGGTTATAATTCGATGTCGAATTCATTAAGCAATAGTTATATAACCTAGCAGCTCTTAAGAACATTATTTCTTGAGAGAGTTTTGTATTCAAGATCATTAATAATACAAAACAGTATTCCATTCTATATATTTGTGTTCATAATCGATTTACAGGCACTATTACATTCAACCCCCTTCTGTAATAGATTGATTATTCTGGGAAACAATTTCCACCATTAACACAAATCCAAAAGATGAGAGATGAAAAATACATGACAGAACTTCTGCATTATTCTCGAGATGAGGTTTTGATGAACGTGACATACTCGATTTGTTCCAATTAGGATTATGAACATTCATAATCGCCAGAGATCTTATTGTCTTGCAGCTTGATTTAAGAGCTGAGATAATCTTGTTTTTGTTCCTCTGGTCATCATTATCCAAACTGATGTTGAGTATGATGTCCACGAAAAGAGGAACATGGTCGTGTGTAGAGGAGGTCGTTTGAATAGGCACAAAAGACCTGTTCAAAAAGAGACCGAAAGAATCCTCAAAGAGGGATTCAACAATAGAAGAAGAAAGATCTTCTGAGAAAGTAGAACTAGAAACATCGAAAAAGAAAAGAGAAAAAGAAGAAAGGAGAAGAGGAAAGCAAAGAAAGAGGGATGAAATTAGCGTTAGAAAGGGGGAAGAAGGAAAGAGGGGAGGAGACACGAGAGACTCTCATTAATCCACGGGTAGCTATTGGTTGCTTTGAAAAATTAATTTAACATTGATAAATTTCAATATAATTATATTATAATATGATTTATTTTAAATATAATATAAAACTTAAAATTCTAAAACTAATTGAGATATTATTCAAAATAAATATTTTATAGTTTAACATTTTTGATTTAATAACATATTAAATATGAAAATAAAATTTTATTATTAATTACATTTATTACTATAATTTTAATCGTACATCGAATTTATTTAAAATTTTATATAAATTAAAGGATACCGATTTTTGTCAATTGATCATTAAAGACTATTTTTTATACAAATATTACTTTTATATAATATAAATTAAAAAATATTTAATTATATTAAGATTTTATAAATATGCAATATATTAAAAAACAGTTATATAAATAAATAATTAATTAATGTAATTAATAATAAAATAATATTTTTATATTAAATGTTATATTAAAATAAAAATACTAAATTATGAAATATTTATTTTAAATAATATCTCAATTAATTATATAAATTTAACTCTTATATTATATCTAAAATAAATTATATTTATGTTTTTACCTTATTCATCATGTGATCACAGTAGCAAGTAAAGGAGGGTAGATTAGGTTCCGCGTTAATTTAGAGCAGAGGATAGTGAAACTTTGCCCGCTCCGCAGAAAATAATAGCGGAGGTTTTATAGTCCATGAGAAATTATAGCGGAGTGATTAATTTTTTTTTAATCTTAGTCCATCTAATGGTTAGAAAACAGATTATTGTATAACTGTAGTTTTCATCGGGCTTTGGTTGCTATCAATCAATCATGAATTTTTTTTTTTGACAAGATCAATCAATCATGAATTAATTCAACAAAAGCATGAAAGAAATATTAGGGTTAGAATGAAAAGTATATTCAAATTATCACTCATGGGCTCCAACCTCCTAAAAGTCCAAGACTTAAATGAATACCCACACTGGACATTTTTAACTGAAAGCCCAAATCTCCTAGCTTACTATTATTAATGTAGATAGATTGTGCTGTTAATATTATTATTTTTGTATTGTACATATATTGCTTAGTGTCTTAGTATGCCAAAATGATGTTTGTGCTTCTGCTACTATTTTTATATAATTTATTATGAGCCTGTTTGGCTACCCGCAACTTATGAAAATAAGGGCTTATTTTCGGAAAAAAGTAGGGATGTATGTACTTTCCAGAAATAAGCCCTTATTTCCGGAAATAATTAAGTTTATATTTGGTTTTAAAATTCTAAAACAAATATTTATCTTTAAAAAAAATATGAAAATATGTAAAATAAAATAAAAAATAAGCTACTTATTTTAAGTTTAAGGAACCCCAAACACCCCTATATCTTGCTTAGCGTAATTCGAGCATTTTTGGTTATGTGTGTTTCGATTATTGCTTGGAATTAGTAATGGATGCTAAATCTTTGGCAAAATCGAAACGAGCGCATACTCAACATCTTAATAAGAAGCATCATCCAAAACCAACACCGAAAGCTCCTTCAGCTGGTGTTGGTGTTGGAGGAAGTAGCTCGCAGAAGCCGAATGTCAAACAATTTAAAGGTTCTAAGCAACTTCCCTCTAATTGGGATCGATATGAAGATGAGGATAATTTGGATTCAGATGTTCCGTTGCAAGGTAGCACGAGTCAAGTAACTGATGTTATTTTGCCAAAAAGTAAGGGGGCCGATTATGCTTACTTGATTTCTGAAGCCAAGGCTCGTGCTGAGTCAAGTTATGATTGTCAGAAAATGGAAAGTTTAAGACATATTTTTTATATGTTCTTGATGTAATTTCCGGAAACTAACTGATGGAAGTTGTTCCTTGCTACGAGGACTTAAACTTTCATGTTTGGATCTAAGACATTTTCTTAGTGTAATCCATAAAGAAATTGAGTTGAAGTTGCTTGTTTGAAATGAGTTATGTGGGGTTTGTCCCACATTGAATTTGTAAAGGAAGGATAATAAGTTTATATAGCATCTTGTGTTAGTGTTGTTTACAACTACTAGTGTAAGTAGAATGCTTATGTCACATGATGTTATTGAGTACTTTATATCTTTTAATTGCAAATGTATTTGATTTATTTATATTGATTATTTAATATTAATATTAAATATATTGAGTAAGGATTATTTAAATAATCAGACTCTATATATATATTGTAATATTAATATTACTTAATCTGAATAATATAAGTAACAAATAAAACTCATCTTGCAAAACTCTATTTTCTTTGAAAAACTCTATATCCCACATCGAGTAGAATAAGAGAAGAGAAACTCAAGATGCCTATATATTGAGGCGTGCACATCTAATTGAGCACAACATCTAGCTTGTGTGCCTCTTGCTTGTACCTTGCATAGTTAAAAATAAATTGCATAGGTTGTTGGGCAAATTGAGGTGAGCATCTAGCTTGTGTGCCTCTTGCTTGTACCTTGCATAGTTAAAAATAATTTGCATAGGTTGTCGGGCAAAGTGAGTTGTGCCTCTTTCTCCTACCTCGCATATATAAAGTGCATAGGTTTTTTGGGCGAACTGAGGTGCTAGTCGCTGTTGAGTACTACGTATCTGTGGACGAAGTGCTCTGTGCTGTTTTATCCTGGAAGTGATATTGCTGCAACCCAACACAGCGTAGTGGGGCAATAATCTCTTCAAGAACAGTCAAGACTTCTAGCAAGGCTTGGCGACTCAGCTGTTCTATTAGTTCTTTCAGTGTATGCGATAAAGCTTCTGTTAGAGCTAAGTTTTCGATCTTTTCTCTTGTCATTACAGTTACTAATTCATATATCTTGTTTTTACCTTCGTGTTTTGTTTTGTTAATTGGTTTAATCTGCCTGTTCTTGTTAAATTATTTATATAACTGCCCCATTGTTGTGTGTAGTTTTTAATTACGATCCAACAATCTTGAAGAGATTATTAGTGTTATATATTGTTAATTAACAAGATGGTTAACGAAACAGAAACTCCTGTTGTTGTTGCTGGTTCTGGGTCTGGGATTACTGCTGCCATTGATTGGGCTACGTACCGTTTCCCACAACCCATTGATCTGTCTGGTATGCCTGATAAGTTCAGCGGTGGTTCTGGCTTTTCTCGTTGGCAGAAAAAGATGAAGTTGTGGTTAACGGTTAAGGGTCTATGGCCGGTGGTGCAGTATGATCCTCCTGTTGTGAATCAAGAGCAGGCTGACTCTGTTAAGGTTTATGCCTTGTGGGCTGAAAAGGATGGAGTGGCAAGGGCTGCTATTTTGGCAGCCTTAGCAAACACTCTATTCGATGTTTATTCATCGGATGCCTTCACTGCTAAACTCTTATGGGAGAAGCTGGACCAAACCCACAATACTGACTCTCAGGGTCTGGAAAAGTATAGTGTGGCAAGGTTCCTTGATTTCAAGCTGGTGGATAATAAATCCATGACTGAGCAGGTGCATGAATTTGAGATGTTGGTACATGCTTTGAAGGAGTCTGGAATGGACCTTCCTGAGAAGTTTCAGGTTATGTCGGTGATTGAAAAGCTCCCGAAGTCTTGGGAAGAGTTTGCTCTCTCCCTGAAAAGACAGAAAGGAGAGATCACCTGGACTAACTTGATGTTGGACATCTCTGTGCATGAACAACACAAGTCCAAACAGGGACATGTGATGCCTGCTGAACATGGGAGTTCGAAGGTGAACGTAGTGACTGTTGGACAGAAAAGAAAGTCTGTCAATAAGAAGGAGAATAACAAGCCTAAAACTGACAAGAACAAGGCTAAGAAACCAAAGAGGAGCTGGGTCAGAGTTTGTGAATAAACTCTGATGGACTAGCTCAATCAAAGTTTACCGGATAAACTCTTATGGACATGGTCAGAGTTTATAAACTCTGATGGGTCAGGTCAGAGTTTAGCAAATAAACTCTGATGCATCTGCTAGTCAGTGTTTAGCAGATACTGGTATATTTTTTGGCAAAGGTTACTTGTCTGATGGATTATTTTTAATAAATGTGGAGCCTGTTTTGGGCAGTTTTATTAATGAAAATGTTATTCCTTCTGTGAATTATGTTGAATCATCCGATTTATGGCACTCACGACTTGGTCATCTAAATTTTGGTGCTCTAAAGAATATGATGAATTTAGAGTTGATTCCAAAGTATGCCATTGAAAAGAAATCTAAATATCAAGTATGTGTGACTGCTAAACTGACTAGGAAACCCTTTCATAATGTTGTTAGGGATTCAGAAGTGTTAGAATTAGTTCACACAGACATATGTGAATTTAGTGGTATTTTGACTAAGGATAATAAAAGATATTTCATTACCTTTATAGATGATTGTAGTAGATACTGTCATGTTTATTTGATTAAACATAAAGATGAAGCACTTGATAAATTCATTATGTATAAAAATGAAGCTGAAACACAAACTGGCAAAGTACTTAAACGGTTGAGGTCTGATAGAGGTGGAGAGTATATGGGAACCTCGTTTAATGAATTTTGCAAAAGCAATGGTATAGTTCATGAGGTAACTCCACCATACACTCCTAAGTCTAATGGGGTGGCAGAACGAAAGAACAGAACCTTTAAAGATATGATTAACAGTATGCTAATTAATTCAGGGTTGCCTAAGTACATGTGGGGAGAGACTCTAAATACGGCTTGCCATATTCTGAACAGAGTCCCTCTGAAACATATGGACAAGACACCTTATGAATTATGGAAAGGCAGAAAGACTAGTTTAAAGTATCTTCGTGTGTGGGGCTGCCTTGCAAAAGTACTTGTCCCTGAACACAAGAGAAAGAAACTGGGTCCGAAAACTGTTGATTGCATCTTTCTGGGCTATATTGAAACCACTATCGCTATGAGATTTTTAGTGTTAAAATCTGACATAGATGGGATAGTGGAAAATACTATAGTTGAATTTCGTGATGCAACATTCTTTGAGAATGTATTCCCTATGAAGACTGGTATACCTCAGGGTATTTCTGATGATGATCCCACTCGCACATCGAGTTCCATTCCTGATCATGTGGAAAGGATAACAAATGTGGGGGTGGATCCTGCTAGTAGCTCTACTCCTAACGAAGTAGAGGAACCTAGAAGGAGTAAGCGTGCAAAGGTAATCAAGGATTTTGGAAGTGATTTTATCACTTACAATGTCGAGGGCGAACCTTTGACTTTCCGGCAGGCCATGGACTCTTCGGAGTCAAGGCACTGGAAAGGCGCTGTGAAGAGTGAGATTGACTCTATTATTTCTAACGGAACATGGGAGTTGGTTGATCTCCCTTCTGGGTGTACTACTATAGGATGTAAATGGATATTCAAAAGGAAAATGAACCCGGATGGCTCAATAGATAAGTATAAGGCTAGGCTGGTAGGTAAGGGGTTTAGGCAGATGGAAGGCATTGACTACTTTGACACATACTCTCCTGTTGCAAGGATGACAACAATTCGAATGCTTATTGCATTGGCTTCCGTACATGGTCTTATCATCCATCAAATGGATGTAAAGACAGCTTTTCTTCATGGTGATCTTGAAGAAGAGATTTATATGGATCAGCCTGAGGGATTTGTTGCTTCTAGTAATGAAAGGAAAGTATGTAAATTAGTCAAGTCCATCTATGGCTTGAAACAAGCTCCTAGAGACTGGCACAAAAAGTTTGATGAAACTGTTTTGACTTCGAATTTTTTAGTTAATGAAAGTGACAAGTGTGTCTACTATAAGGTTAAAGGAAATGAAAAAGTAATCTTGTGCCTGTATGTGGATGACATACTGTTGTTTGGAACCAATATTGAGATTATTAACGAGATAAAAAGTTTCTTGAAAAGGCATTTTGAAATGAAAGATATGGGTGAAGCTAACGTGATTCTTGGTATCAAGCTGACTCAGTCAGCTGATGGAATAACCTTGTCACAATCTCATTATATAGAGAAAACTATACTTGAGAAGTATGGTTATTCAAATTGTAGAATCGCAAGCACACCATATGATTCAAAAGTTGCGCTTGTCAAGAATAAGTCAGGAGTTCCTGTGTCTCAGTTAAGATATTCTCAGATTATTGGGAGTTTACAATATCTTGCTAATGGTACTAGACCAGATATTTCATTTTCTGTGTCTAAGTTAGTTAGATATACAAGCTGTCCAAACAAGACTCATTGGGATGCTCTTGATAGAGTGCTTAGATATCTAAAAGGCACCATCTACCTTGGTTTGCATTACAGGAGGTTTCCTGGAGTGCTAGAGGGATATAGTGATGCAAGTTGGATAGCTAAGAAATCTGGTTCCAATGGAGTGACTGGATACGTATTTACCCTTGCGGGTGGAGCTATATCCTGGAAGTCTGCTAGACAGACTATTGTAACTCGGTCTACATTTGAGGCTGAGTTGTGTGCATTAGATGCCACGGGGACGGAGGCTGAATGGTTGCATGGACTTATGTCTGTGATTCCTGTAGTAAGCCAACCGCTTCCAGCTCTTGCTGTTCATTGTGATAGTCGTACAACTATCGACAAAATAAACAGTAAGAAGTATAATGTGAAAACCAAGAGACACGTCCAAGTTAGACTAAAGTCTATAAGGGGTTTGGTGTCTGACAGGATCATTGCTATTGAGTTTATTGGAACTCAAGATAACCTGGCTGATCCTTTGACTAAGGGACTTGAGTATGCTGTTGTCCTTAAGTCGAGGTTGGGGATGGGACTGACAACCCATTTTGAGTCATCAACAGCGGGAACCCAATACACCTGAGAGGAGATCCCTCGAAGTGTATTCAATGTGGTAATAACAAGTTGTGAGGGTGATTCGGTAGTACCTCTACTACATATATACAGATACTCACGTATCTGAGTCTTTCCCCTGTAAACCTCAAGAGGTACTGTAACTGCTAGTTAGCAAGAGTTTTAAGAACTCTGAATGGGGTCAAGTCGTGAGACGAGATGTTGGCAGTACATCTTTGGAGATGCCCAGCTAAGGGAATGTTATTGTGTGGTCGCAATTAGAGGATAGGGTTATTCCTCGAAGCATTCGACGAACAGGATCGAGACATGACCATTAACGTCTCAAAGCCGTAGATTAGCACCATAGCCTTTGACTTGTCGTCGTCTATGGAGTGTGGTTACACCAAACGGATAAAGATTCAAGGTGAAACATTCCATCTATATCCGGTAGCCATCGAAGTAGAGGACTTAGGAGGGTTCAAACCTTGACCGGTACCAACTCTGAAAAACAAGTCATGAGTAGAACCTGATATGCATTTCTGTATGGATTTGTGGGGGATTGTTAGAAAATGGAAAGTTTAAGACATATTTTTTATATGTTCTTGATGTAATTTCCGGAAACTAACTGATGGAAGTTGTTCCTTGCTACGAGGACTTAAACTTTCATGTTTGGATCTAAGACATTTTCTTAGTGTAATCCATAAAGAAATTGAGTTGAAGTTGCTTGTTTGAAATGAGTTATGTGGGGTTTGTCCCACATTGAATTTGTAAAGGAAGGATAATAAGTTTATATAGCATCTTGTGTTAGTGTTGTTTACAACTACTAGTGTAAGTAGAATGCTTATGTCACATGATGCTATTGAGTACTTTATATCTTTTAATTGCAAATGTATTTGATTTATTTATATTGATTATTTAATATTAATATTAAATATATTGAGTAAGGATTATTTAAATAATCAGACTCTATATATATATTGTAATATTAATATTACTTAATCTGAATAATATAAGTAACAAATAAAACTCATCTTGCAAAACTCTATTTTCTTTGAAAAACTCTATATCCCACATCGAGTAGAATAAGAGAAGAGAAACTCAAGATGCCTATATATTGAGGCGTGCACATCTAATTGAGCACAGCATCTAGCTTGTGTGCCTCTTGCTTGTACCTTGCATAGTTAAAAATAAATTGCATAGGTTGTTGGGCAAATTGAGGTGAGCATCTAGCTTGTGTGCCTCTTGCTTGTACCTTGCATAGTTAAAAATAATTTGCATAGGTTGTCGGGCAAAGTGAGTTGTGCCTCTTTCTCCTACCTCGCATATATAAAGTGCATAGGTTTTTTGGGCGAACTGAGGTGCTAGTCGCTGTTGAGTACTACGTATCTGTGGACGAAGTGCTCTGTGCTGTTTTATCCTGGAAGTGATATTGCTGCAACCCAACACAGCGTAGTGGGGCAATAATCTCTTCAAGAACAGTCAAGACTTCTAGCAAGGCTTGGCGACTCAGCTGTTCTATTAGTTCTTTCAGTGTATGCGATAAAGCTTCTGTTAGAGCTAAGTTTTCGATCTTTTCTCTTGTCATTACAGTTACTAATTCATATATTTTGTTTTTACCTTCGTGTTTTGTTTTGTTAATTGGTTTAATCTGCCTGTTCTTGTTAAATTATTTATATAACTGCCCCATTGTTGTGTGTAGTTTTTAATTACGATCCAACAATGATGCAGGGAGCTTTCCTTCGTTTGATGATGTTTTTTCAGGTGTGTTATTTACTTGTGAACTTAGTTGGTTAAGATATCAAGTACAATTTTTTGTGTCGGTTTCTGTTGAGGCTATTCTATACTTAGACTATGAGGCGGTTTGGTTGAACTTAAAATTGTGACTTATAACTTAAAGTGACTTAACGTGATAAGCCTGGAGCTTAAAATGTATGTTCGGATAATTTTGATTTATGAATGACTTGGGAGTTTTTAAAAATATAATAATAAAAATAAAAGTGACTTATGAGAAATTTATTACATATGGATAACTTTTATCAAAATAGAAAAATAAAAAAAAATAAGTCACTGAAAAAAATACATAATACTTACTTCTGGCTTTAAGTCAGTTTCTGACTTATTTTTGACTTTAAATCGGTTTCTGACTTATTACACAAACAGACATTTTTCAGCTTAAAGTCAAAACCGCTTTAAGCTGGACTTAAAGCGGTTTGCCAAACAGGCTTTATGTCTGTTTGCAAGGTTCTTTCATATTGGGACTGTTTACAATTTTCAATTATTTAAAATCTTTTTATGCACTATTTTTTCTTCATCACTTTGTCCTTTATTTTTGCGGACTATTATATACTACCTTCTTTTTAGGTATCATTAATCCTATAAAAGAAAAAAACTGATTTTAATTTGTCCATGTAATAACAACTTATGGAGTATTTAATTTCAAGTAATTCAGTAAACAAAAATCATAGTATAAATCTAGAGAAAATAGGCCAATAGTCCGGGAATATTTTTCCCATGGATCAAACACACATACATAATATCCATGGTACTGAATTCGGATATCATACACATCAGAAAGATTTGGCATAATACTTGACAAAAAAATTTCACATAGATTTCAGACAGGAAGTAGGTTCATTGCTCTCTGTTAGAGGAGAAAACATCCTATCGTGGGCTTTGGAAGACGACTTTTTATTAGAGGACAAAGGAAGTGGAGTTCAAGAGGTACGTTAATGCTTTCTAATATTGTGTATGAGATCAAAAGTACATGATTTAAGAATACTATGCTATTGTTTTTTTGTAAATTTTCCTTAGGAGAGTTGTTTTGGGGCACAATATGATTAAAATTAGGAATATGTGCTCAGAATAAAGGATCATTCTACATATATTCATATATGATCACCGATCAGCTCATTGTAGTTTTTGGATGGTTATGGTGATTTACGATGTTGCGTGTCCCTAGTGAGGTGCTGAACTTTGTCTATTGTACTAGTTATACAAGGACAGAAGTAATTAAGGAATCTGAGAACCCTTGAATGAAGGCATAATTTGAACAGTTAAAAGATGATATGCAATATAATTGGTTCCATTGTATTACATTTATCCCATGGTTCATGGTTCAGGATTGTTTTGTTGTTTAAGTCGGCTAAATGTGTTCCTATATTAAGCAACTGTTTAGTTGATATTTTCTTTGCTGCAAGCACTCAAGTAGCTTCCATTATTTTCCTTTGCTTCATAGCTGCATGAAATTGACTTGTTTGTTTTCTAAAATTTTAGGCATCTTTTCTTTCAATGGATTTGAATGCTCTTGCCGAACAACTTGCAAAAGTATATTTGCCAGAAAGGCTATTTATTGAAGCAGATCTGCTACCACCTGAGATGGTAATTCTTTTTAGTATTACTTTTCTGTTGCTCAAGGACAAGCTAATATAAATTAATGGTAGAGTAAGTTAATGCAGTGTTAGGTTTTGGGTGATTTGTTGTAATCCTTCTTTCGTGGGAAACATGAACATTCTTTCTAGTGCTTTGAGAAAATATTTTAACCATTTATGGATTTTTCATAAAAATTTATTATTATGCTCTCTTGGCGTTAACTGAAAAGGCCTGAAGTTTTTTTCAAAAAATCTATTGATATTACTCCCTCAGTCCCAATTTAGTTTTTGTCTTTGAAAAATAATTTGTCCCTAAATAGTTGTCCATATACACATACGTATATGTATTAGGGACACAATACTTGAATGTGCCCTTTTTGCCTTTGACAGGGCTCCTTGCAAACAATGTTGTTTTTATAAGTACATACACATAGGGATGGAGATCAGGTGCTGTGTAGTGCTTGTACCCATACGCATACCTTAGCTTTGGTTTCTTAGTGTGGTTATTGTTTAAGCACTTGCAAACCATCATTAAAATGTTCCACTCTTCATATGCATCAATATTGTACTAAAATTTGTGTTGCTGTATTACAGTGCACTAAAGAATCACAAACAAGCCGTGACCATGAGTCTTGCACGAGTGAAATTCCAGTTATAAGTGAAACAAATGATGAAATTTCTTCTGAATTATCTAAAGGAGCTGATCAAATTGATTGGGACATTGAGGTCCCAGGGACTACTTATCTTGACCATCCTGTCAAAAATGAACTATTGGTATCCAAAAGCAGATCTGACGAGAGCTTCATGCCAGAGTCTAAAAGACAGTTCAGTAGTGAACCTGCTTCAATCCAGAATAGAAGTCATTCAGGATTCAAGGCAGCAGATGCAGAAGCAGAGCTTGACATGCTCCTGGGTTCATTTTCTGAACCAAATATTCCTCAATCTACTTTCTTCAAAGAAGAGCCTAGTTACAGCACTTCAAACATATTGTCAGAAGAAACGACATCTGATCAATTGGTCTCTACTTGTGTGAAGAACAGTCTAGATCAATCTGAGGCTGCATCACAGTCCAATGTTGTAAAGACTGCCTCTCATGATGTTCATCCATCCTCATCCGGTCCTGGCCCTACCAAGTCGAAACTAATGGATGACTTTGATTCTTGGCTGGATACAATTTAATATATGTGACTACACTTCTTTGCTGATACCGCTAGTAGGATCTCAGTTTTTGCTTTCTTATGTTATTCGGTTTAAGTTTAAACATTTGGTCAACTGTCGATTACTAGAGTTACTGCTAAATATAGAAAAGAGAACACAAAATTCGACATTTGTTTCATCCATAAATCGGAAATAGGATGATCTTATACATGAATTTAGATGGTATAAACCTGTAAAAGAATATCTTCATAGTTGATAAAAAATTAAAATTACTTTCTCCATCCCAATTCAAGTGGCTTGTTTGACTTTTTTGTGGTCAAATTGACTAGGAATGAGGGCTGGGTGTATGATTGAGCTGTTGAGGTTATATGTCCAGGTATCAATGTTTGTCATAGATCCTCAGCCTCACAAGTATGGAGAGGTAGGGCGCAGATGCACTTTTCAAGTTCGGGTAGTGACTAGAATGCCGTGGGAGTAAGGTACTTCTATCACTTTCTTTTGTTAGAAGTAAAAGTCCTATATTATTTAAGTTGCTCTCTTTGTTACTTGTAGAGGATTGTAACTTCCCAAGTATGAGAAGAGGATTGGGTACTTCATTTTTGGTAGTTTTTATGAACAACTCTGATTTTGTAAGTATTTACCATCACACTAAGGGTAACTAGAACATCATGCAAGTGACAAAAGAGAGAAATAGGAAAATGATGATTTGACCGAGATTGATGGACTCGTAAATAAATTTCCCAATTGGGAGTCTAAGAGACCAATGGTGTTAATTTCATTTGATTTCTCATGCTGTGTTGTTTTGGCTTTAATATTCTTATATTATATTTTTTTGCTATGTCCATGTTTACTACAAATTTGAGATATCATGCTCACAATATTTAATTGTTAAATTTTTGTTTTCCTTGTATGCGGAAGTGGGATATAAGCTAAGCAAAACACCATAATGCAGTATAATTTTATTTGAAATAATAATTTATTCTTAACACTTATTTGGGTTGGAAGTAGGAAATTCTAGTTTATTTCTTTCCAATTTTTTAAAATGTGTCTACAGATTCCTTCATTGACGGCATTATAAGAATAAAGGTGTGAGAATAAAAAGATAGTTTGAAATTGGATTATTGGATCCAAAGTATTATGTCCTGATCACTAGACCATGGAACATTGGGACCATGTGGTTTTCTTTGAGCAAGTTTCTCGTGTACCTGCTAATGTAATTGTCTGCTCTGTGGATGTGTGTGGTATGCCTGATTGCCTGTATCAGAAAAGGGAGGGACGGGCCGGGACCGCGGGGGGTAATTAAATTGATTCATTACTATATTTTCACGTGCAACAGTCATTGTACCATGCGCTAGGTCTAATTATCAGTATTTCCTTCAAAAATACCCTGCTCTAAATCTTGATGATAATCAATTCACCAAATCCTATTTTAGGTGTGTCTTTTAACAATCTGTATAGTGAATTTTTTTAAGTTCATTTTTTCTAGTTTAGATATCACCCTGCCAAGTCTATTAATAGATTTGACCTGGAAACTTTGGAACGTCTTGACCTCGAATAATAGAGTGAGGTGCTTTATTTACAGTCACGCACACTTCAGGAATTCATGTAGATTTCTTCACCCATGTATGGGCAGTGCAGTTGTGTGTATATGAACATTTTAGCTCTTGATAAAGATGCACTCTAGTATTTGGTTTCTGTGTTATTCAGTTGGCCTTTTTTTCTTGTACCTATATTTTGTTCATTACTATATTTTCACGTGCAGCATAGTCATTGTACCATGCCCTAGGTTTAATTATCAGTATTTCCTTCAAAAAATACCCTGCTCTAAATCTTGATGATAATCAATTCACCAAATCCTATTTTAGGTGTGTATTTTTAACAACCTGTATATTGAATTTTTTAAGTTCATATTTTCTATTTTAGATATCACCCTGCCAAGTCTATTAATAGACTTGACCTGGAAACTTTGGAATTTCTTGACCTCTAGAATAATAGAGTGAGGTGCTTTATTTACAGTTACGCACACTCCAAGAATTCATGTAGATTTCTTCTCCCGTGTATGGGCACTGCAGTTGTGTGTATATGAACATTTTAGCTCTTGATAAAGATGCACTCTAGTATTTGTTTTCTGTGTTGTTGAGTTGGCCTTTTTTTTTCTTGTACTATATTTGTTCATAAAATAAACTTTGTAATTCTAATTTTTTATTGCTTCGGTACGCAGGTTTCCCCCAAAACTTACCTCTCTTTCAGGGATAATGCAACAGTCTTTAAATGCGCAAACGGAAACAACACTTGAACTGCTTGTATTTTAATGTCCGAGTTGACACTGGCTGTTTCGGAAAATTCTGTGGGACTTTAACCTGTGGAAGTTAAAACATGAGTCTTGAACGAGTTTCTTAGGTTTCTAAAGTGCGAATTACTAAAGCAGGGCATAAAGCAGTACTGTATAAACTTTTTGATCTCTAAATGGAAAGTTTTGTTCACATTTGCTATAGAACACATCCTTAGGTGGAAATTATGTTTGCAAGTTCTCCCATATATTCTTCAGAGCTGCACATGTAGTAGTATGCAACAAAGTGGTTTTATTTTGAAGTGTCCTCAAGTTAAGGGGTAAAAATCATATAGTACCAACTACCAAATAGCTATTGCGTTGGCAGTTTGGTTACTTACTGTACATATAAGTTTTCCATAGCAATTTAAGTCGTGGTGAGTTTTTAAACCTCTGAAAATGTTACTAAACTGTTTAACGAGCACTTCATTAGATTATGGGGGTTTATTTCCCCTTATTTTATAAAATAAGTATTTATATAAAAAAACATATTTTCTTTTTTCAAAAATAAAGATTTGGGTCCACAATAAGCAATTGTTGACCAGCCATCTATCCGCGTTTTTTTTCTGCGGATAGAAAAAATTCTAACTAACCTTGCAAATATATGATGTGATCCTTGGATTCACAAAAAATTTCAATGTTTAGGTTATTCGCGGAAAAAACGCGGTGACAAGCGATTTTCAGGGACTAAGACCTCAAAAATAATTACTTATTTCTTCCAGAAAAATAAAGTAAGACAAACAAGATCTATATATCTATCAAAATCTCAGGGAGTACATTTTTTAAGATTGGTTCACATAGTCACATAGGCATAGCCCTATCACTTCACTGCCTGAAGTACTCAACTTTACTGTTGTTAGAGAGTAAAGTGCAGTCTTGCGGTTTACGAGTTTACGTGTCGGACCATTTTAAATGCCGTAGTTCATAAACTATCACTTGCTATATTAGATTTATAAATTTTTTACAGTTGCGTATTTTCGTCAAATCTTTTTAACTCTGTGACTTTGATTAAGGGTATTTTTGACTTTTTATTATGTGATCTCTAGACAAACCAATAATTATTTATTTTCCCTTCTATTACACACATTAACCCAATTCCTGCTCTTTTCTACGAATTCAGGAAATGTGATCAAGGCGAAATCCAATACAAAGATATCGTTTTTAAGTTAAGAATTTGTGATTTCGTTGACTATGACGATAAAAGAAGAGTTTATGAGTGCGTTTAAGGAGGAAATGGAGATTGCGCAGAAGACTATGGAGGGTTCTGTGGAGGATTTGGAGTTGATGGGGAGGCTTTTGGATGAGTTTTTGATTTGTTGCAGAGACGGGCTCAGACTGCGGGTGAAGATTAGTAAGTTGATTCGAGACTTGGGATTGCGAAGAAGGATTCAGATAACAAAAAGTCAAAAATACCTTCAATAAAAGTCACGGAGATAAAAGGATTTGACGAAAACAAATAAACTGTAAAAAATTCAGTGATCTAATATAGCACGTCGTAGTTTATGAAATTTATTATCTAAACATAATAGAAACAAATATATCTATATTTTTATCTATATTTTTATAAAAGTTATTATTTTTAAATTTTATTTTTTAATTAAAATATATCTATATTTGCAAGCAAATATATGCATTTCTAATATTTATATTTATATTTAATTATTATAATCAACTCTATTAAAATATAATATCTTATAAATTCAATAAATTTTAACTAATTTTTATATTATTTTAAATTTTAACCATTATAACAAACCATTTCCAATACAGTAAACCTCGAATATTCAATAAACAAATAATATCGTCAAATGAATAATTTTTTCCAATCTCAACATAATAGAAACAATGTATTTTTTACCTCCATGAATGAATAATCTCGAATATAACTTATCCTCAAATTTGTTGGGTTTTGCTTAAAGTTCATAATTTTTTCTATTAAGTCTATGATTGTTTGTGTAGATATATATATATACATAGTCATTATGCATCACTTTAATTTGGTTGATTAATCTGTTGGAATCATTAAATTTGTTTGATATATTGCCTTTTGTAGAATAATTTGGAAAAAAATATTAATTTGTAATTTTGCAAAATTTGATACAAGTAGAACTTTGTGGTTAGGTTGCATGGCGTTGGGTTGGATGAAATAGAACGAGGAAATGAGAAAAATATTAGACATAAAAGAGATGGAATAGTTAGGCTAGAATTTAAAGAAATGAAAATGGAATTTTTTTACTAAAGTTTTTGTGCAATATACGAGTAGGGGTGGAATGCAGTCACTTGTAAGTTGATGGGATAGAATTAGAATTTAGAACTAGTTGAAATTTGTTAATTGGAATGAAGAAATGAGTATCATGATATGCCTAAGGCAAACCATTCAGCCCATATAGATATAGATGGGGTAAAGAAGCTTCTGTTTCGTCGAATGCTTGTCGGAGTAAATGATCATGGGCAACTTTTACTGCCTTGATAAGCAAGGGGACATCATTCTGCAAGATGCAGTGGAATGTCATAGGGAGCAGCGTTGCCTAGGACTCATTCTCATCCCTTCCTCTTGCAGAACATCTTGTCACGTGGACTCATCCATCAAGGAACAACTGGCACTATTATCGCTTCACGGACAAATTCATTATTCATTTGCGATTTCAAGTTCTATTGCTCACAGAGAAGCTATTAAGATCCTCTGTTCTAGATATGTTTAACACGTAATTTGCTGATAAGTCTGATGACACTCTACCATCAGGGCCTGAGGACATAGTCTATACATTATATGAAAAGTTCTGCTTCTGTATTTCCTTCAACTCTAGATGATTGAACCGTATCTGTTTCCTGAAATTCGGAACAGGTTGATCGACCCCTGAAATTTGGGTTATCAAACAGTTTGATCAGCCAAAAGCCCTCCTCGTTCCTAACCTCCCACCCATCAGGTTAGAATGAATGTAATGCATTGTATTAGTAGTATCGGGGGTGGTAGTATCAGGGGTGTATTTAATCCAGATTTACAGGTATTGATAACGATTTTTATTGATTATGTTTGATTTAAGATTCTATACATTATATACATAATTCATTGAGTCCGCGCAAAGTTAATCATAAATCTAATAGAATCTTTTGTATTAAGGTGAAATTTTAAACTATCTAAAATATATAGGAAAATTCAACATAATTTATGGATTTTTAAAATCCATTGATGTTAAAATATTTTTTAATACCCCTAGATTTTAATTGATTAATAATAATCCCTATTGAATAATCCTAGATTTTTAATCATTAGTTATAATCTTGATTAAATATCCTCGGATTTTAAAGTATGGTTTAAAATCCTAATTTAATACCCTCGTATTTTTAAATATTATTTAAAATCCTGATTGAATATCCCAAATTTTTAAAATACAAAAAAACACTTCACAATCCCAATTGAATACACCCCTATTGAATACACCCCTAATCCTTTGTAAAAGGTTGTTTTAGCTTTTTATAAAATGGGTATATGACAGTTACGTGACTATTATGTTTATAATTATGTTGAAATACAAATATTACAAGTGCAATCAAATACATGAATATACACGTCTATAATACAGATTTCTTTCATTTTGAATTTATTTGAGGACTAGATTGCCTTCTTATGTTTTCAGTTTATAGTATAATCGTATATGAAGATGTACAGTACAACAAACACTACCCCACTTGGATACTAGCACATAGTTGCATATTATTGGATGAGACGGGAGAGGCAGAAAACAGAACTTGATTGCAAATACTCTGAGACGAGTGTCCAAACTAGTTTTGTACTGAAGACCAAGAATTTGCTTCAATCCAATCAAATGCTATAGGGCTCAGATAAGCATCTGGTATTCCAAACGATTTGACCAGTGCAAGTGCATGGGGTCTGAGTTCGCTGCATAGTTTAGCCACTTCTTTCCTCACTTCAGCAGCATTATCTGTTGACAAGTACCCGTAACGGAGAAAAGCTGAATCTTCTTCCAGGGTAGTCATTACGTGCATGGATCTCACCAAACTCAAAATGTCCTGTCAAAAAAGGTAACAGTGTTCAGATATGCATCTGCTTTTTTTTTTTTTTTTTTGCTAAGTACTTTTCTTTATCTGTTCCAACTTCCAACATCAGCTTGTCAACCTTGCTTTTCCCAGAGAAAAACCAAGCAGAGGTTATAATTCAAAAACTTTTAGATTAAAAGTTATGGAATTAATTTGCAGTGATGAAAGCCTTATTTATACTTCACCTTGTTGCCTGTTTAGATAACGACCAGAGACACGAAAGTGGAAAAAGAAAGATAACTCTGCTGTAAATTCTGAAGTGAATTTTTATGAAATTAAATTACTGCAAATTTCCATCAATAATAAACAAAAAATATGTCTTTCCATATTTTCAAGTTCTGTATTTGGAGGACAATCACTTTGCAACACTATACTGAACACGTGAAAAAACTCTCTGTGCATTCACTTCTAGTTATATGACCCATTCACACACCAAGAAACTGAACCTGCTTGAAATTTGCAAATGATATAATGACAGTTTTGGAGTACCTTCAATTGGCTAGCTGATTCTGCTACCTCAGCCTCTAAGAAAGTTCTTAGAATCGCCAGATCTGCGAAGGCTTTGCCTAGGTCCTCAGCAATCTGATAAGTCTTAAAGAAGAAAGCAAAATAGTGGGAGATATGAAATAAGTATAGAAATATAAAAAGCAACACAGACTTATTGAGAGTAAGATAACAGTAATTGTCAATATTGAACAATAAATGCATTCTCACCAAAGTGAACGCTCGTTCTGTGCTCTCTCCCAATGCTTGGTGCTGAGAAACTTCTGCAGAAAAACGATTCAATAGATCCCTCTCTCTCAGGCATAGAATATCCATCTGGAAATGATCAATTGTAAGTGACGAATGTTACTTATCCAAAAAAAGGAAAAAGCTATAGCACTATTACCTGAAAGTCAATGCTCCTGAGTGCAGAACTTGTGAGCTTAGATGGGATAACAGGACAAGGGTTGTTTATGTGCTCTAGGCCTAACCCTTTCAGTGGCCTCTTCTTCTTTTTCGCGGACACAAATTCTGAGAGAAGAGCTTTGCTAACCTATGTTTAGAAACTCAAACTATTAAAGTTTCCAGATTTATATATTAAAAAGCTAAAACTGATTAGTTGATTTATATATACCATAGTAATTCAAATTAACTTTCACAATTAATAATATGATAAGATACCAATAATACCGAAATCATAATTCAACGCTTAAAACCCATTATTCAAAAAAAATAAAAATAGGTTCATTATATATTTGACATTAACAATACCTGTTGCATAAGGACTTTATTGTCACCCTCAAAGGTGGATTGCACATCATACTCACTTTTAAGCTGACCAATACGATTCTCGGTCTTCAAACCTTGTCCCCCAATGGCTTCACGGCATTCCTGATTCAACATTAGTAAAACTCAGTAAGAGGCCACTATGACTCTGACCTACTCTTGATTGCAGTTCTGATTACAACCTGAAGAGTCCGCATGTTATGCCAGGTCAATGTAGCCTTAAATGCACTGGAAACAACATGAATGGTTTTATATGATGCCGGAGTCCTCGTCACATATAGCCTTTTCAGATAGTTACCAGCAAAACTCATAGCATATCTGTATTACAACAAACAACTTATGCTTATAATAGCGATAAATTCCGTCATAATCACTCAGCCAATGTTAACTCGTCTTCACTGCATGCTGATGTTCACACAGGGAGTAAACTACTAAAATTATTTTTCTCTGCGTAGCTTAGAAAAATCTACATTTATCATCCACTTGAGTGAACTGGGGAGAACTTAAAAGTCATTTTCACAGGTTGGAGGTACTTACGTCTGTGCAATAAGAGGTAATAGGCGCCTTTGATGACTTGGATAATCAAGAAGAAGAACTTCAGGTCCATTTGGAGTAATTGAAAACGCCTTCCTCGTCAATGAGTACCTTGTGGCAATTGCTAAACCTATCTGATAACATAGAAACTCATATAAGAAAGCTAACATAACCAAAAAGGGAGTATATACAACTAAATGAAAATAAAAGAAGTAAAATAATTATAATTAGTTACCTTTGCTGAATAAACCGCACTGGATGAAATCGTTACACGACCAAAAACTAAAGGGGCCATGAATGCGGCAAACCTCTGAAAAATATCAACACTTGTAATTTGTGAACTTATATTAGTTAAAATATTCACATGCTGGAAGCTTAGACCTTTTTCTACTACACTAAACTCAATTCCACTTTTAACAAGGTTAGAAGTTTTACTATATATATATATAGCTTACTTCATTGTGTTACTTGTCTCTTTTTAGTGTTCAAGAGATATTTTAGGTATATGGATGTTCAACTTGCTCTGGTCCAGAGAATGGCAAGGTATTATGACCCATACATGATACAGCATATAATATCAGCCACAGGGAGAGTAATTACTTGATCCGGGTCCTTGATTGTGCTTATATACTGGCCATCTTGAGAAACATCGGCTACTGAATTTAACAGATTCTCTCTAGGTATTCGGAGATTATCAAACCTGGTATTACATAGTGGAACAGAGTTGAATTCATCTGCCATTAACTTACCTACACAAAGATAAAAAACAGGGAACGTACCAGATTCGGCCATTGTCAACACCATTTAGACCAATCTTATGGCCACAATCAGCAATTCGAACATTCGGGCATATATCGCCATTTGCATCTCTGATTTGGGCTATAAAAGCATGGACCCCTTGGTTTTTCCCATCAATCTCAAGCTGTGAGAAAACTACCGTATGTGTTGCATGCTGTGTACAAAATAACAAACAAGAGAGTTTTATCTTGAACTGAAACTTGTGCTGGAAGGAGAAAGTGGCAGTATACTGGTTGCAAGTTCTATTTTCTTAATATACGATATCTTACATTAGCTGCACCTCCAATCCAGTACTTTTGAGCTGACTCACACGGTGTGTTAATGACAAACTCTCCCGTGCTTGCATCATATCTGGTCAATGTTTCAATTCCTCGAACCTCCAAAATGAACCACAAAAGCAGTTGAGGCAATCTACAGAAAGAATGAAGACAAGAAACTGCCAAATACCACAAACTAAATGAATAAATTGCATTGACATACATTACTTCCATGACCTAACTCCGTCATTGCAAAGCAACCTGACACCTTATACGTTTCCGTGTCTCTCAACCACTTGTCATGATGCCGCTTCGTGCCAAGATTCAGTATGGCACCGCCCCTGAACATTAAATATGGTGATTAATGAGAGAATTCTTAGGCACAATATCAATGTCAGAAAAGCATCTCAGTGCCAGAAATAAATTACAGTAGCAGGTTAGAGTAATAGTTCAGAGTCAGAAAGGTTGTTACACAAGGTCTATTTAAGAGTCATTACAAGAGTGGAGTTGAGAAAACAAGTAGCATGCAATGTAGATAAATCAGTTACATTTTCTTGATCTATTATATTAATATTGCAAGTGATATGTTATACATGTACATTAACTTAAATTTTAGCCAAAGATCATGTAAAATATAATTCCATACATTTTAACAAGCAAGAATTTATGAAGACAAACTAGATGATCTTATGGGGGCCTCTGGATTACCTTCAACTGAACTTGAGCACCAAAGTGCATATCTTTGATGATCTTTCTCAATCATATCTTTTAAACAAGAACTTTTATGGTTTGTCAATCATATATTTGATCATCTTTCATATTAATATAGCATCATCTATATTCTATAGCCGAATTGTTTTGTCTAAATAATCCCACAAGCGGAATAGACAAGAAGTATGATTTTAGGATTCACGGGCAAGGATAACATTACTTTGAAGCAAAAAGAATTATAACAGAGGGCCACAATCAATGTATATGCATATAGAAGATGGTGAAAATTCAAGATGATGTCAAATTTAAACTGCATTTTTAGGGTATGTTTGGCAAACTAATTCCTTAGTCCAAATTAAAAAAAAAGCCCAAAATAACTTAAGTGCTATGTTGTTCATAATATAATCTCTAATTTTGGGTGCCACTCAGGATAATGTAAAGATTATAAATTTCAATAAGATAACAAGATAATATTTTTTCAAAAAATTCCTTTATAAATATATATGGCCCCTTTAATATCATATGTTAATAATTCATCAAAATGATAAATTTATTTAGGACAATTTAGTAAGATATGAATTTATGATTACTTCTTTTTAAAATTTAAATTTTGTTAGAAACTATCTTTACTTTTCTCAGTCCTCTCAAAGGTGTTAGAATTTTAAATGCGATAACTATTTATTTACGCGTAACCGGTTCAAGGGAAGTATATCGTCTTTAACTTCATCATTAAAGGTTGACACGGCTTATTATAAACTATATATTAGGATCACATTAATTATATATTCACGTTAATAAAACACAATAACAAGAACAAAAGTAAAAAACACAAAAATTTAATGGGGAAACCCCTCAAGGGAGGGTAAATCCACCAATTCACTGCCATTTGGTTAGGAGTAATCAGTAAAGGGAAAGGAAAACAACCAGACTCATTCTCTTTTTTGTTGTTTGTTTTACAAAAAGAATCATTCCCTTTGACTCTTTTAAGTTTTCGGCTATGAAGCACCGACTCGGATACGGGGACACGGGACTCGGGTACGGGGACACGGGGATTCGCCAAACTCCAAAGAGTCCTGGATACGGGACTCGGCAAATTTTAATTTTTTTGCAATAAATATTTTTGTCAACATTCAACAAATTCATAAATAATAGTTCCGTTCAAATTTGATAATAAGTCGTGCAAACTTAGTACAAAATAAGTAGTAAACTAGTAAAAGTTTCATTAACATATATTAAGTCACTAACTAATATATATTAACTAGGCAGAGAGGCAGGGCAGAAATAAGGGCAGAAATAAAGGCAGGGGAAGAAACAGGGGAAACAAGGGACAAGGGAGTGGCCACTAACCACTAACTAAGTCACTAACATATATTAAATTAATAACCCACTAACTATATATATATATTAAGTTATTAACCCACTAACTATATATATAATAAATTAATAACCCACTAACTATATATATTTTATATAATAAGTTCATAACCCAGATACATATATTAGATATATACACACATATATACACACAGATGTAATAGCAAAGAACGAACGAGATGTAATAGCAAAGAAAGAGAAAAGAACGAGATGTGAAAGAGAAAAGAACTAGATGTAATAGCAAGGAAAGAGCAAAGAACGAGATGGTCATATCAGATAAACGCAGAGAGAGAGATATATACACAGATATATACACACACAGATCCAAAATCCAGAATCTCATCTTGACAGAGAGAGGGAAAAGAAGAGATCGTCACCTGCGTTCCTCTTTTCAAAACAGGTATGTGTTCCTCTTTTCAAAAATATATTCTAAAATATGTATAAATCGCGATTCGGGTTAAAAAATAGATTGGGCCGCGTCCGACCGAATCCGTCATGCGTCTAACCCGAGTCCGTTGCCGAATTCGTCTTGACTCGCCACTTGGCGAGTCGGACACGTACTCAGCCGAGTCCGTGCCGAGTCGCCGAGTCGGCCGAATCGGACTCGCATACGGCACCGATTTTGCCGTGTCCGTGCTTTCCAGGTTTTCGGTTTACCCAAAACTCTTTCACTCCCATTCCTTACATCTCCCAAGGTATTTCTTTTCCCTTTTCGTTATCTATTTTTCTCTCTCATACACCCACTCACATCTTATATTAATCCCAAAAATAATAATTTGTTCAAAATAATTTATTAAAAAATAATATTTATTTTATTTCCAGATTAAAACCAAACAAGGAAAATAATTAAAGGTCATTCTTTTCCTTTCTCTTTAATTCCCTTTCTAAATCCCATTCCCTTTCCCCAATGTAACCAAACGACCCCTAAATATGAAAGTAATACAATAATGAATTCGTTCTCAACACTCTTGAATACAATCATCTCAACTTGTCACAAAAGCTTTCTCTTGTGTATCTCACACAATTCTCAAACTCTTGCAATCTATATTTATTGGCATCACAAATATTCTAATCCTAATCTACTTAAAATCCTATTTATGACACCATCTTTCATCAAAATATGACTCGCCTTAATTATTATAAATAAGATACATACTCAAATTAGGATCCTTAACTTATTTCGAAATTCGGGGAAAACCCCGATAAATCCTCCCTCGACTCGGATTCTCTAACACCTCAACCGATTCCGAGAATCACACATTTTTCTCGGTCTTCGTCTTTGTTGCTTCCTTATCCAAACAATAGACATTCTTCTCATTTATTATCTCTTGTAAAACCAAACTTTTTCCTTCACTCTCTGGACCTGCATCTTATCATCATTCTTCACAGTGATATTACCAAAAAAAAAAATTCAGTACATAAAGTACCAGGCATCAACAACTCTCCATCCACGGTCACTTGTCAGAATTCTGTATCTTCAACTTTGTTCTTTCCCTTTATATGTTTAAAAGAGTTCAAGTCTTCCTTAAAGCTTGGACTGAACAACTGCATATAACCACAATAATAGCACTCAATAGTACTCATATATCCTTACTCGACCAAGATTTTCTTCTTCCTTGCGGGCCACTGCGGTTGAGGATCCGTCTTTCAGCACTTTCGACAACAAAAAACTGTCTCACCACGTTGAGAAACAACCTCCCGTATCTCCCTCTCTTTATCTCTTAAAGCCTTAAATATGTCATCAAGTGTAAGAGATATCCTCCCTACTAACATCGTCAGCTTAAGCCTTAAAGGTATTTAAAGGATTTTGGCAACGATGAAAACAACAAAGCTTGTTTCTCGTCCTTCATCGGCTCATCAAAACATTAACCAGATGACATGCCAGTTTATTAAAATAACTAATGTGATCATAGAGATTACTACCTTCATCCAGTTTCAAAGAGTACAACAACATCGTCAATTTAAGTCGATAGGTCAATGACTTTGACTCATAGATACCTGCTAACTTGTCTCATATCTCCTTCAGTGTCGACTCGTTTAACACGTTGGATCTCACATCGGGTGCTAGTGACTGATTGTACTTGTTTCTCTCTTTTGGATTTTTGTCCAAACCTATATAACTTATCTCTTTTGGCTTCTTTTCCTCCAAGGCATCATTGAGTCCTTATTGAATGAACATATCCTTCTGCCACATAGTAAATTTCGTATTTCCATCATAATTTAGTGCATCAATTCTCAAAGATGTCAAATCCTCCATTAATTCATGAAAAAATCAACTCAAAACCAACTATCAACACACAAATGCTTTAGCACTTGGATTTAACCTTTAAGAAATCCCCATTCCTATGAGAATGATAACAAATTCCTATGTATAAAAATGTTATATCCTTCACAAAAGTAAGACACGGCCTGCTTCAGAAACCAGAAACCACACCTTCTCGAACTCAACATCCGATCTCCAACATTCAGATATTAGATACTGATGTTACGAAGATACTTTCCAAAATTTAGCTTGATCTAATCACGAATGTTCTGCCAATCGTCAACTCTTCCACAGCTGCGAAAGGTTAAAAATTCCTATGAATTTTAATAATTTACTTCATGAGTGTGTCCTCTTTAATGTCGAATCTAATATTCGAACCCAAACTCTTAATACCAATTTGTTAGAATTACATTCAGAATAGATTCACGATAATCAAACACAATAACTAGCACGAAAGTAAGGAACACAATAATTTAACGTGAAAATTCAGGTAAAACCACCAATCCACTAAATATTGAATATAATCACTTCAACTTGTCGAAAAAACTCTCTTGTGTTTTTTACACAACTCTTAAATTTTTGCAATCTCTAGAACCCCTAAATATATCTATATTTTAGACACCACAAATATTCTAATCCTAACCTACTTCGAATCCTATTAATGATGATTACCCTCATTTATTATCTTGAAGAGAAATATTTCACAATTAATATTTCCACCAAAATAAGACTATGAACTTCATTTCACATTGATAATTTAATAAATTATTGACATTCATTCGGTTGTGATAAATTTGAATATACTAAATATTATTAAATTAAAATAATATACACAAATTTTAAATAGTAAACATATTACTTTGATGGGTACCAAGTGAATAAATATGTCTAAATTATTAAATTATCAATTAATTAATAAAATCTTGCAGTCCGAAAATATTAATTACAGAAGTTGTACTATAAAATTATAAAAAGCAGAACTAGGCAACTAGCTAGCTAATATTTTGTTGAACTTATTTTAAATAAACTGACTAAGAGTTAATATTTACTAACTTTACTGATCGAAATCACTGAAACAAATTATGAAAGCCAAACAGGCCCTTATTGAACAATTGGGATTTGGGGCAAAAAAAACATACCAAAGAAAGAAATGAACACCGAGCTTAATACCAAGAGAATGATCAAACACGCCATAACAATCCGCAAGAGAGAAGCTCCTCAGCTCATTTTCCGGTCCCTTAGCAGTAAGAAATCCATCAAAAGCACCATGACACATCAAATACTCGATGCGTCTCATAGTCATGATTCTCTGTTGTTCCAGGCACTGATTATAATCAGGGGACGCAAACACTACACCACCTTTATTTTTACGCCCGAACAAATCACTTTGAATCATAAGATTATACATAATGTCTCTGTCTTCCCAGTTGTGCCCGTCCATGAGCTTTCGCATGTCGAGAGTGTCGAATCCGACAGGCTCCGAAAGATCGGGGGAAGAGTAGTGGAGACATGTTGAGGGTTGAAGGAGAGATTGAGGGTGGTGGTAAGATTGGTTAAGGAAGTGCCTGGACAGGACTTTTGTTCGGAAGCTCATAGTTTCCATTTTGTGTGTGTAATATTTTTGGTTGTCCCAAACAGGTAAAAGTTTGTTATGAAAAAAAGGGTGATGACTGATGAGTGATGATCCTTTTCTAGTCTTAACTGCTAGGTACGATGACACAGTGTCTTGTTTTTTAGGGAGTAAGCATCCTCAGTCAGTTCCATTTACAGGACTTGTTAACAATATTTGGCTAGTCAGACTCCTAGTTGGTTGGCCCCGGGATGTATTGGTTTACACTTGAATAAAATTTATTTTATTCTTTCTTAATTCTTTTTATAGCAGATTTTCCTCGTTCCGCATGTTCTCGTATTTACCAAACATGATTTTTATCTTTTATCTAGGACTTCTTAAGAATATTAGATCATGAGATAATTTTAATTTTGATATTTACATATTTGTTAAAATAATTTCACAATTTTCGATATACCTAAAATCTTACATTTTCTAATATCTAAATTCTCAACTCAACTTATAAGTTATAAAATAAGTAATGCAGATGGGGAAAGTTAATTAATAAATAATAAGGTTGTGTTCATTTAGATGAAATTAAATGAAATTCGGGGGAGAATGTAATAAGATTTATACTTATATTTAAAGAGATTATTTTTAATTTTTATTTCTTCCTTTATTCCTTTCAAATCAATTTAAACTAAAATTTTAATCCAACATTTTTAAAAAGAATGTTCGGTACCCCTTCCTCCACATTTTTCGTCCTAGAAAAGTTTTGATCTCCTGCGTTTATTCACTACTTTTTCCAACTTCCCTTTTTTTAGTTTTTTATTCCATTATCTCTCTATTCCACCATTCTCATCGAATGAACACAGAAGTGACAAGTGATCGGAATGAAAAAAGGGCACTTACCAAAGGAAGAAATGAACACCAAGCTTGATCCCAAGGGAGTGATCATACGCACCAACGGCATCAGCAATAGCGAAGCCCCTGAGCTCATCAGTTGTAAGAAATCCATCAAAAACGCCATGACGAACCAAGTACTGAATTCTCTTCATAGTAATGACTCTCTGTTGCTCCATGGACTGATTATAATCGGGCGATACAAATACTTTACCACCTCTGTTTTTAGGCATAAACAACTCATTTTGAATAATAAGTTTGTACACTATGTCACGGTGTTCCCAGTGGTGACCATCCATGAGCTTTCGCATTTCTTTGGTGTCGAAAAAGATGGGCTCCGAGTGATCGGGCGGAGAGTAGTTGAGACATGTCGAAGATTGAATAAGAGATTGCGGGGACGAAGGAATTTGGAGGTGCCTGGATAGGACTTTGGTTCTGAAACTTGCTGCATCCATTGATGTTGCTTTGGCCTGAAATTTCACCTAGTAATTTTTGTTACGAGGTGGAAATTTTGAATGATGAAAATGATTAATAGTCACGCCACATTGGCTAGTCGTAATTGGTTGGCGTGACAACGGGGAAGTATTGGTTTACACAATAAAATATCTTGAGCATCTCGTCCGGTCTAGTTTGACTTTGACATGCGAACTCTTATTTTATTTTATGTATATCGCATGTTTTCGTGCCAACCAAAAATTGATTGTTATCTTTTATTTTTATAAGAAATAACAAAACAAGCCTACTAAATAAAAGAACGTTTTAAGTCAAATATTTATATGAAACAAACAAGCATAGAAGCATAAAGTATATTGGGATAAAATGCGGTTTTATAGGTTTTTATAAGTTAAAATCAAAACCAAACTAAATATTATTTGTGCCATTAAGTTTATAAAAATGTGGTTTCAGTTTTAGATGGAGCGGTTCGGTTTTAAAACCAGTAAAAATTCAAGTCAAAATTTTATATCAATTACAAAACGGGTTAAATATCAAAGTGGTCATTGAAGTGGAGACATAATATCACTTTCATCACTGATCTCAACAGCATATCATTTGAGTCATTTAAGTTTTCATAAATATTATATTGATAACTCTAACTATGTATTCGAGAATTGATAATATCATTTTTTCGAGTTCTACATATTTGTTTTATATGCTATGATGACCAAACGAAAACTTATAAATTCTAGTATTTTTGGTAATATTTTCAAAATTTATGAAATTATTTTACTATTATTTATTAATTTTATAATTGTTTTATTTTGATTTATTATTTTAAAAATAACTAAACATAGTAAAACTCATTTTCTTTGCAAAATATAATCCACGAATTTAAATTTATGCATGGTATGATTTTTAATGATTTATTCAAATTTTAATAATTTTGAAAAATATTTATACCTATTTTTTAAATGTAAGGGTTACTAATATGATATTTATACCAATTTAAATGATGAAAATGATACCCCGTTGAGATTGATGACAGAAATGATATTATGTTTCCAGTTCAATGACCACTTTGATATTTAACCCCATTACAAAACTAATAAATTTAACATCCCCCAAGTCAGATGCAAAAAATTGCATCAATAAAATGGAATGCACTAATTGCAGATGCCCAGTTGTCCTATCACACTATCAGTGCAGATCCCTAATGGGCTAATGTGCCAAAGCAATTGAGCAGAGTGACTATCTGAGTGTTCTATAAATCGGTTCTAGCAGCGCTCGGGCGTCAAATTAGGTGTTTTTTTAAAAAATCGGTCAAAATCGGTATTATGCGGTCTAGACGGTCAAAATCGGAATTAGACATTTTTTTAAAAATCAATCAAAATCGATATTAAATGATCAAAATCGGTATTAGATGCTATAAATCGGTCAAAATCGGTATTAGACGTATAAATCGATCAAAATAATTTTTTTAAATTTTTATATGTATATATGTATATATATTATATTTAATTATTAATATTGAAATATTTATTTATAATATTAACAATGATTTTCTCTGAATAATACTCCTCCGTTCCCAATTACTTGTCTCCATTGTTTTTTGTGCAGTCAAACTAACTAATATTTGACTGCAATTTAAAAATAATATATAATTAAAAAAATAAAATTTTATATTATTAGAATCTATATATAATATATTTTAAAATATATTTTTTTAATTTTTTAAAATTATAAAAGAGCAATTTCTAATTTGTAGTAAAAAAACTAGTCAATTTGATCACAAAAAGTCAAAAAAAGAGGGGACGGAAGGAGTATATATGTAAGTAATTTTAAAAGTTACATTTTATAGTTAATATAATTATAAAAATTAAAAATAATATTCAAATACATCCTATTAATGTCCCGATTCCGATTAATCCCCAATTTATTAATCACTAGAATATACCTACCTATTTTTACAACATTGATCACATGGAAGGACTATTAACCTAAAATGCTAAAATTCTGTAATTACTAGTTAATAATAATAAGATTATGTTTTCACTGTAAGTGGACCAGGATTTCATCAAGTTACCTTACAAAGTAACATAGATCATATTTATCAAAAACCACCGAAACTCCGTTTGTGATTGGAGTTGAAAATTAATGTATCGTGAAAAAAGTGTTGTTAAGAGAATGAAATGAGTGTTTAGTATTTTTTTTACTTATACATATTTTGAAATATAATATATACAAATAATATTTTTAAGAAGATTTGATGATAAAACTTATAATTACTTCATGTAAAAATTGAAAAATAACTCTTTTTAAAATTTGGGTGACATGATTTCTCTAACATCAGCAGTTTTTAGGCTAAAAACATTTTTCAGTTTTTGAATTTTACTAAATATTTTTCTGACCGTTTTTCAACAAAAACTACTGTAACTGTCTGTAACAGGAATACCAAACGTGATCCGAGTTTAGGTGCTAACAATAGATAATTTAAAATGTTGAATTAGGTCAAAATAAATGTGTAATGGGTGATGGATATGTAATTCGGTATATATATTATTAAATTATTTTAATTTTTAATCTGATTGGATTGGTTGGGTAAAAAAATATCCAAACCCATATACAATTCATTTAAATCAAACTAACGTTTTTTATATTAGTTTTAAAAAAGATAGAAGATTTGAACAGGTCAAAATAGTGTCAGTTTAGATTGAGTTGATGGGTTTTACCAAACCGTATGCATCCCAAGTCAAGTTATCCAATCAGTATTGTATTATTAAATATTTTAATTTCAAATCGTGCAGAAGGGTTTTCTCCATTATCAAATTCTTGCGTTCGTCTTGTACAATTTCATCACCTCCCATCGGCTCCGTCATCATCCATTATAACATCATCATCCACTGATTTTATAAATTTCATCTTTATTTATGTAGGGTGGACTTAGGCCAATTGATTATTAAAATTTTGTCGCGACCGTTTTTTCAAGCTTGTTTTTCCTTTCCTTTCTGAGAGCTCTCAGATAGACTAGAAAATAAAAAAGTTCGGTGATCTAATTTTAAGCTCGAAAGAAATGTATAATTCATCTCCAAATAAATCACAAACCCTTCGTTAAGTTCTCTAAACAAGCACTCAAATTTTCAAAGCTATTGTGTAATGAAATTAAAAAGGCTTTAGTGTCCTGTTTGAGATTACACTGCTGTTTGGGATTTAAACAGCAATAGTGATTGCTGTTTATCACTATTGTTTAACTTTTTGTACATATTTAAAGGTTTTTTAATCACTTTAAAAAAAATATTTAATATTTTAGTTAAAAAATAATATATTTAGTGATAGGATTCAAACACCTTGAGTTCAGTATAAAAAGTTAGCGGCCTATAAAAATGAACAAGAGAATAATAAATGATAGTAAAACACAATTATTAAACCTTTCTTTGTTAGGGGTCAAAATTGAACCGAAATCGAAAAACCGAATCCATAAATTTCGATTTGATTTTATGTTTTTAAAAATTCGGTCGGTTTGTTCGGTTTAAACCACAATTTAGTTCAGTAAAAATAATTTCGGTTTAAACCAAACCGACCGAATATATATATTTCAAGAGAAGCAGACAGAGCAGTGGGACTCTGGAGGTGATTGCACAAGGCATGGACCCGAGATCTGACTATATCCATTGAGAGTGAAGACAGGTTTCAAATAGACTTCAGTTTGTACCTATTTATAATGGTATTGTGACGTGATGAAGCATGCAAGCCAGTCTTATCACTATAAGAATTCTTGAAAAGTTGGCGCAATAAATAGTTTTGTTGCCTCCACGAATTTCAAGTTCAAACAACTACTCTAAGTCTAAACTATACCATACAAATATTCACCATGGTTTACAATTTTAATGGGCAATGCAGTAGGCAAAATGTATCTCTAGAAGCCTTCCGAATTTTGCAAAATGTATCTCTAGAAATCTTTGTTTCAAGTTGGGTTCGGATCTCTTTTCCAAAAACAAAATGTAGAGAGAAAGTTGTGATATTTTCTTAATGTATCAGCCTCGTTAGTTGCATGATTTTAGTCCACATCTTATGACTTTTGTATTCCTCATAAGCTGCTAACCACTCAACAGAAACAACTCACTAGCTGTACATAATATTAATAAAGAGAATATTTGCAACATCTGCAGAACATCTATGCACAACGTCATCCTCCTGAACAACAATTGGATGATGGGCAGAGCCGCAGATACAGATATTTGTTATCAACATTGCTTGATACAAAACCTATTCTGTATTACTCTTATATTGTCTCCTTGCTCTGCTGTATTATAATGTGGATGGTGGAGATCAAGAAAACTGATATGGAAGAAAAACGAAGTCCCACTACTCTATGATTTTTAACAATGTCCTATATCTAGCTGCAACTTTGGCTCATGTTCTGTAGGAAATATTGGTGCAGAATCTATGTAAATGAGCATCTTCAGTTTATGCATATACAGATGTTTATATCAAACACCGGAATGTGATTCTAATCTGATAGAAAAAACTTTATATAAACAAGATTTTAAGCAAAGATATGGCAAGAAATCTAAACTCCGCCAACTAACAAGATAGTTAACATACTGTTCTACAAAACAACCAAATGAAGGAAGAAAAAGACGGCCAAGTTACCCTTGCTACATTACAAAAATAACAGTCATCACTACATTACTAGAAAGACAATTGCACTATAAAGGAAGAGAAAGCAAAGCATATCCCTAGTAATTGAATAGGAACTAAGCGAAGGATACCTATAACTTATATATTGACTACAGAAGATTAAAACCTTGAGAATAAAGCAAATTACTTGAACCCCCCTTACATATTTGAATTCAAGCGAACTTTAAGTATTCTAGTTCCTCCATAAACTCTAGATTTGTTGACCAGAAACGCAATGTAAGCCTAACTAGGATCGACATGGAAAGGTTTAGTAGCACTAGCACATATAGTATTAGATATCACTGGAGACTGGAGATTGCACATATCAGTTTACCGATTCTAAGAAGAGCAACATCCAGTTTTTTTCACTGCTGAGACGTCATCATTAACATTAATTGTCTGTCCTTTAGGCAAAGCTGCTGGATCATCTCCTATTTCAAGAGCTTTTTTGCTGACAACTTGATGTATCTGAGTAAGCACTTGAGTAAAAGCATGTTCAACATTCATGGACTCCAGAGCAGAGGTTTCCATGAAGAAGGTGCCCTCCTTCTCAGCAAATCGCTTGGCATCATCGGTGGAGACAGCACACAAATGACGCAGATCCGCCTTGTTCCCAACAAGCATGATGACAATATTGGAATCTGTATGACCACGGAGTTCTTTAAGCCATCTCTCTACATTCTGAAATGTGACATGTCGCGTGACATCATATACAAGCAATGCCCCAACAGCTCCTCGATAGTATGCACTTGTGATTGCACGATATCTATATAAAAATTGAATAAACACTATCAGTAGAAGGTACTTTTCCAACAAATGCATTTTGTCATAAAAACAATACATATATGCCCATAAAACCCAATTATAAATGAATTAAATAAAACACGGTATCTAATTAAATGTTTCATCTGGCCATGTCTTAGAGCTCACATCTACATTACGCACTCGGCCCAAAGCGGACAACCTAACAACGTACATTTGACTCGTACGTCTACAAACTCCTAACTAATTAACATGCCACATATACAAGAAAGAAGCGTATGATCATTAATTTAATATATAGAGTACGTACTAAAGTCGAAAATGATGGATCCAACGCAATGCGAGATTTGTAAAGGAATTAAGAATTCAATGATAATAAACCTTTCTTGGCCAGCAGTGTCCCAAATCTGAGCTTTAACAACTTTATCCTCAACGTTAATACTCCGAGTTGCGAACTCGACGCCAATTGTAGATTTAGACTCCATGCTGAACTCATTCCGTGTAAACCTCGATAGAAGATTCGATTTTCCAACCCCCGAGTCTCCGATCAATACTATCTTGAATAAATAATCGTAATCATCGTCTGCTCTATACGCCCCCATTCCCCTTTCTTTTTCCCTTGACAACCTACTATAGTAGAAAATTAATATTACTAGCTTCATATTTTTATTACACTATTAAAAAAATAATAACACTAAATATTTAATAAGCTAAAAATTACAAGAAAGTTAATTATAATAATTTCCCAATTAACAATAGAAGCAAATTTAATTACCATACCATAATTACCATTAGTTACCATGTCATCATAGATTTCTGTTACCCCAACTATACCAGTCTATAGAGTTGTATAATACATACACGTTTTATATGTATATATTTACATAATCAAAAACCTTCGCGTGACCTACCTAAACCCACGATTCCTCTCCTTCCCATATTTTCTTGGTTTTCTTTCCATGCATTTTACATAACACATATTATAAATTCAGTCATCTTCTTGTTTTTTCTTTTTTGGTTTCTTGGGTGACAAGTTAGGGTTTTAATATAGGCATAATGCAGAAAGACAATGGAGCGTGTGCATCATGCAGGCATCAACGCAAGAAGTGCACCGAAAATTGTTTATTAGCGCCTTACTTTCCGCTAAATAAGAATAAAGAATTTCAAGCGGTGCATAGATTGTTTGGAGTTAGTAATGTGACAAAGATTTTGAGTGGTTTAGATGTGAGGGATCGAAAAAGAGCGGTTGATTCGCTTGTTTGGGAAGCTACTTGTAGACAGAATGATCCGGTTCTTGGTTCTTTCGGAGAATTTAGCAGAGTTTTCGAGGAATTAGAGTGGTATAGAAATCAGTTTCGGAACAATTTTCAGGCAGTTGCACAGGGGAATAATTTGGATAATAAAGGATTTAGTAGTAATAATTCGGCGTTTATGTGTGTGAATAAGAATAGGAATAGGAATATGTCTGCTGCGTTGGTTCCTGCGAATTCATATCCTCCGGGTTATAGTTATGAATCTTCGTTCAAGTGTACAGATAGATTGAGGGATGAATTGAGTTATAATTGTTCATCAGTACGAAATTCAGAGAGATTGAGTAATAGTTCTGTGATCCTGCCAGCTCAGCAGTATGGAGTACAGCATATCGAGAATTTTCAGGAAGAAAGAAATACTGGTTCGGTCATTCTGCCTCAACATTATTCCATGAATGGATTTAATCAGTCTTACTATCAGTTACCAGGTACAATCATATGTATGTTTTATGTCGAATTTGTGATTTTGAGTGCATGGTTGTGAATTTGGATAACCGGAGTCTTCTGGCTGTAGAACTTACTTTTCGTTTTGTTTTTGTTAAGATGATAACAATTTCTGTGCACTAATTATTATTATTATCTGATATGTTGTGATGTTTTTGTTTGCTGTATGATCAGGTCAATACGGTCCAAGTACTGATGCCAAGCCATGAGACTGCAATCTGAAAGGCAACTCATCATCAGGCTTCTTAGATGGTAGAATATATATAGTTCAATTGAATCATTTCTATTCGTTTTGTGTTCATACTGAAGATATGATTTTAACATACATGTGTGTACACGGATGTTCAAATGAATGATAGCTCCACTTTATAAGAATAGTACTGAAAGACATTCTTGACTTATTAATGTGCATTGTCATTTTCTTTCATTATCTAGAAATGAAGTGTACTTAAACTACAGCCAGAACTGAAACTACATAAACATTGTAATTCTTGAATCTTTGATAAGATAGCCACTAGCTAGGCACTCCCATGACACATTAGCACCTATAAAGGCATTCATCTATTGAAGGGAAGCACGCTTCCATGGCAATGCCACAGCTACCACTTGGATCCCTGACATCACGTTCAATTCTTATATAACCATCTTCTCCCCAGTCAGTGGCCCATGAATTCTTTACAACCCAGTGTTTCTTTCCATTGTCTTTTCCATAGCCAATGACAGTAATTCCGTGATTGAGATTCTTCCCACAATACGATGAAAAGAGTACTCCTTCAGAATAGAGCTGAAAACTATATCCAGATGCATCAACTGCTACTGATACGGGTTGGTTTGCAACTATCAGCTGTAGTTCCGTCTCATCATCTGCACTTACTAATTTATAGCCGGTTATACTGGCTGCATGGTTTTCAAGTTTTGACTTGTCGCAAACACTATTTCTTCCTACATAAGGATAATCTCTTTCTGTGGTGAGACCGCCATTTTTGTGGATATATTCAAAAGCCTTTGTCATGAATCCTCCATTACAACCATTGTTGCCTCCTCCGACATCACAGTCCACCAGCTCCTGCTCTGACAGGGATATCAATTTTCCAGTTCTGATCTGGGTGATGCCTTCAATAGCTGCCACTGCAGAGAATGCCCAACAACTTCCTGCAAGAAAGGCAGACCAGTGATAATATGCTATTCTTTTTATTTTTCTTAATTAGTGAAGGAACTGTACTTGTATACTTATGTCGTCTCTGTGGTATAATTTCAATATCTATTAAGATTAAAAAATCTTTAATATGCTAAACATACAAAGGATGATATATTTGTACCACATGTGCCTTGATCTTTGACCGGAGTAACAGCTCCTTTCTTTCTCCAATCTATCTAAGCTGGGATAGAACCTTCAAGAGTGAAGTTCCGTCTCTCAGTCAGTTTTCCAGGACTTCTATATCCCAAGTAGATAGAAGTGAACTCGTCGTTTGTCAAATCTGCAAATTTGTTGTCTGTAAGTCTGAAAGGTAGATTCTGTGAATTCATGTAGTCCACGAACTGGACATTGGATTGGTAAATCCCAAACCGCATTTCCCATTCATCTGCAGTTGTATAATTTTTACCCTGTTGTGCCAGCCAATTATCGTACCTCCTTATCATCGACTCCGAGCTGTAGGAATTTGCTCTTGATACCATGCATACAAAATAGAAACTAAAAAGGAATATCCACACACTTTTCAAGCGAAAAATGGTTTTCATGATTGATCAATGTATGTGTTGGTGAAGATAGTAAATCCAGTAGGCTGCTAAGGCAACAGGCATGTATTCATTAGATTGTGTTAAATACTTGACTTACAGTGGTATTTTCAGTTAAGCCCGTATTGTTTGTGTCATGCCTTCGGTGCTTGTGTATGATATGGTAAAGTTGTTATAATTCGTAAACTTTCATCCCTTGGATCATCACCACTAGAGGTATCTATTGCATACTATTGACCCACCAAATCATGGTCACATTGGTAGTGTTTTACGCCTTCAAATCTGAAGAAAATGAACTGAATTCTCACAACAAAAGCATGCTTCATTAGCTTTCACGAAATAAATTGTTATCGCGGGTCAACTACCAATAGAAACTATTAGCAGATACGTACTTGGAAATCATTGGTTTTGTAGTTCAATTTTTTTCAAGAATACTTGGGAAGTCGAAATATTTATAGTAAAAACAGGATGTCTATAAGATCTAAGATCATTTCATACAATATATTAATAAATAAGGACATTGTGGCGCACTACTAATTTATACATAGTATCACACTATTAATGTGTATAGTATATGATTTTGAAGAAACATGTTTTTGTTTAGTAGCAGAACACAAAATAAATTAGTAGCAGAAGTGCGATTACCTACCTTGGTCTTATTTTTATTAATTTTTGGTGTTAACGAACCTCTTTCAGCGGTTTTCTTCAACAAAGAAGTTGTTGGACACTGTGCGTGTTTGTTTCTCCTTAAATCATGGAAATAAATACTCATTTCCAGAAAAAAACAAGTAAAAGTCTACTTTTTTCGAAGATAGGTATTTATTTTTCAAAAATAAACGTAATGTTTGGTTTAATTTTCAGAAATAAGTATTTATTTCTAGGAAAAAGTAAGTAAATGTGTATTTTTTTTTAAAATAAATACTTATTTTCAGAAAACAAATTTAGCCAAACGGGACCACTATGACATCTCACACGTAACATTCGATTTATCAGGTTGAATTTTTTTCCTCGCCGTGCTACTACTCCATGTAAAAAAAAACCCATTAATTTTAATTGCATGTTTTTGTAGAAGAATAAAAGTAAATGTGATCAACATTGATCGTTGCAGACAGTTTGTTAGATCATTCAAAATCTGTTCATAAAAGTATGTAATAAAAGACGGTGGTATGACCTCGACCCTTGTTTCACAAGGTCAAGGGTTTGATTCCCTCCAACAAATAAAATTGTCGGGAGAGGGATTTACCCACGAGGGGGTTGTCCAGAAGACTTATGCAGGTGATGAAAGGTCCGACATGCTGGTTCGCTACTATATGGTCCGAAACATGTGTGGTTCATTCAGGTGATGCAACGCCCAGCATGCTTGTTCGCTACTGTATCGTTAATAGTTGATACCTTCAGTGGTGCAAGAAGCATCAGGGTGATAAGTAACCTGTTCCATAATTGATTGATGTAGAAAAATACTTCAGAATTAAATTATCGCTCTTTTGACCATTCCCGAAAGTAGGACTGCATCTTATCCCGAGTAGCAGCATTTCCCACATTGACAGTTGGAATTATTTTCTCAGGCCCCAAAAACTGTATAAATTGATAAAGATTAACCACAATTGGAAAGCAAAATAAAGCCACAAGAAGATTTCTAGAGCAATTTATAATTTTATATCATAACCTACTACCTGAACAAACTCCCTCAATTCTGTAAAGCTAGAATGCTCGCTGTATGGGACTCCTGCAAGAAAATGCAATAATTTGCCAGATGTCTTTTGCTATTAGAATTTAAAAGCACCTAATATATTAACGCCAATCAAAATGACCAAAAACCTCTTGCAGCATCTTCAAAGATATAATAGCAGTATTGTTCATGAAGTAGCTTACTAAACCGCGCTAATATGACAACACGACCATTTAGCAACAAAACAAAATGACAACATGAAAATACTTTACATACAAAAGAAATCTATAATCTTAAGATAATAAACAGATCTACGAGGACAACAATATACTTAGATAGTATGTCTAACCATAGATAGTAACAGAGCCTTTGAAACTGGGCTTGATTAGATCCAACTGGCTTCCGGTGGTTTCAGAGAAAGTCCAACCTGTAGAAGAGGAGATTTCAGTTTTAGCAACATCCTGCACTTGAGTCCATTTACTTCAAATGCTGAGTCAAACTAGAGAGAAATTTCCATTCTCACCTGTTGGCCGAAAAGCCAAAACTGATTTGTATCGACCACTGTATGACTCCAAATATTTCTCCAATATCTATTGAAAATGTGTGACCAACATAACTTTAAGGAACTATACTTGTTGCAATTGTAGACAAAGTTAAATTAAGAATACCTCAAATTTCAAGGACAACATAGGCAAAATATGTAGAGGTGTATCATTCCCATTTGTACACAGACTACCAGATATTTCAGGCCAACCAAAGGACTGCAGGATGCGCCTCCTCGAAGAATTAGCATGAATTTTCACCTACCAAAAGGAAGGAAATATTTAAAGTTCCAAATACAGTCTGGTACGTTAGAAGATAACTTACATTACCAGATGAATAACATACTTAATTTTGAATACAGTCTAAAATGTTAGAAGATAAGTAAGTTACATTGATAGTAAATATAGTACTTAATTTTGCATATGCTTTCATGACAAAGGTAGTCAGTTCACTGAAAGTAACACATGGAACAGAATAGTTAACAATCACGATGCTGGCAGACCTGCCTAAATGCATAGCCGCAAAGAAATTTGTAGGGAATATCAATTTCAGCCTGATTTTAAGCAATGAACTACACCAAAATAAATACCATGTCTCAGAAATCATCATTGGACTAGATATCATTTCAATGTCTCATATCACTATTCCCATTAGGACAAACTGAGAATACATAGCCATCTCAGTAACTCATCAAAAGCTGTCCTATTAACGTTAACACCCTTATTTGTGTTTAATGCACCAATGGCTCTATCAGTATTAAACCATATATGATCTTAAGGATAATTGCATCATCCCTCTTATCCAGTTACCCCACTCATTGTCCCATTGGAAATTTTTGAAAAAAGTATCAAGTTAATTCCTACACACCATTTTTTCAGATCGTTATTGTAATATTCCAGTTGTATCAAGTTTGTTGTCATTTTCCACTTTCACTATTTCAGGGATTTATACTTCAACAAATTTCTCCTCAATTCAATCAAAATAAAAAATCCATATGAATTATGATATATTTGGAATTTAAATTTATAAATCGACGTAGGAAATGCAATTGACTAAAAGTCATGTATTACCAAATATCCAAACAAAATTAGCAAAAAAAAATGTATCTAAACATGCTTACAAACTCAGAAGTGTTCCAATTGTGCTCACATTACTACATAGTACGTACATGATGCAAATTAATAAGGCTCAATACTGAATATTATGGCCACCAAAAGCACCTACCTCTCTACTAACATGACAAAAATAATACTTGCAAGAAATAAAAAGAATAATCTTAAATTAGCAACAAAAGAAAGAAACAATACTTTACTTGGTGATTAGTATTTGAAGTGACTCTTTGACTTCCATTGTTTGATTTTCAATTGGTTTCCCTACCTCTGTCTTATATTTTTCACTCATCCACTAGATCAATTATATATCATCATCATCATTTATTATTTTCTTAAGTTTATCATTCATCATCTATAAGATATCTTAGAAACTAAGCGAAAATCTTCTCTCTTTTTTTCTATCGTATATTTTGTCCAGACTTGGAAACTATGCAGCCTCACATAACTTCTCATCCATTCAGATTATACAAATTTCTAAATCTTTTATTCCAACATTCAGATTTTGTTGAAATTGTGCACTTATTATAGACAAACACTAAATCTCACTAACATACAAATGCCTGAAAGCATGTCTATGTTGATACAATTCAGTGCAATGTGAAGAATGCTGTAAGAAATCAATTAACTCTAGACAATTTTCAGAGGACCATTATTTAATGTTTTTCTTTTGACTTCCATCTCTTTTGTGCCATCTCAAGAAGAGGAAGTCACAACTTTCATTTCAACTATTACCTGTAATATGAAGAGTTTAAAATGATAAATCTCATGTTTTTGGCTTAGGGTAATATATATAAGATTATAGCTGATCATATCACTATATAGTTATGTGAGAACTAAATGTACAATAATTATACATGCACTTTTTCATAAGATTATAAATGATAAGGGCAATTAGCAAAAACAAAAAGAAGATGAATGGTACTGATTTGTCCAAAGGGTGTTTAATCTCTTACAAGAACTTGTTGAAGGAGGCATTGGATTGGATTATCCCCAACTGGTGCTAATCCCATGCTACAATTACAGGATAAACATGGGACAAGTTTTTCTTTTATGGATCAATAGTTTTGGCATATGTACACAGTAGAATCCTACTACACACATAGCCTAGAGGTACACATTTATAATCCAGTGAGCTACTAAATTACTGAGTTGTAACTTACACTTACAGCCATTACATATAGGAAAATAATGGAATATCAAAGAGATGGGAGCAAAATACCAATTAATAAAAAATTAATCGAAGAAAAACAGTCCAACTAACGATGGCACTCTAAAATCTAAAGCTCCTCTCTGCTCTAGTTTTAATCTCTCCCTCTTCTCTTCAATATTTTCTCATCTCCTTTTATTTTCTGTGGTGAATTGCAATGAGCATATTAGATTTTTTGGCTGAATTCAGTACTTGGTGAAAACCCAATGCACGATTGCACGATGGTTATAAGATGATGTTTCATTCCTCTTTTTTCATGCTTTATAAAAGGTCAGATTGAATCTGATTCCTAATTCATGGTTCCACATGGGTGCAAGCATCACGTAAAATTTATTTCAGAGGAACCAATTTCTCTCACCAGGGTCACTAAGGATACAATTCTATGACTAGAACATGCAAACACAATTGCTTTGTAGCAAAGGAAAAAAGGTGGGTTACATAACCCAAGCAACTTAAATAGCAAGAAAAACTGATTTAGACACTTCTTATATAAAGCAAGGAAGAAAAAATGAAAATACATTACCATTAATGCTTTGGAAATAGCAAGATATACAGATTCTTTCCCTATGCTATATGCCCCAACAATGATAAGGGTCTTAGGTTGTTTCTTTAGGATATTCTTTGTAACTTTGACAACGAAGTTCAACACCTCTTCCTTCAAAGGAAACCTAAGAAATTATAAGATATCAAAATTAGAATCACGAACAGTAGACAAGTAGAAGTTAAGTCCCAAGAACCAATACAAATAAAGCACCTGTATTTGGGATTGCAATACGTTGTGTCAAGGTAAAGCACATTGACTCGTTGATTTAAAAGAAGTGGGTATGTTTGCATCAATTTAGAAGCCCTAAAATCTCCCGTATGAAGGTAGCATTGACCACTTGGGAGATTAAAGTGGATGAGAGCTGCGCCCGGGCAGTGATTAGCCTCAAGCATTGTTACTTTAACTTCTTCAATGACATACTCAACATCTAAATCCAGAGGATGGATAAATCTGCCAAACCCATTAGGCAGGCATCATAATAGAGGAGAGCCAGAAAACGATTATTAAATTATTCATTAAAAAAAGGAAGCTTCTGAATTGACTATTTAAGATGGGAGATTATTGTCACATAAGTACAGTTGGTACAGGAAAAGAGTTTCTTACAAGGGGTTTACATAAAGACACATTTTGATCAACCTAGCTGTGATGGGGGTGCAGTAAATAGGTCCATGGGACCATGACTTGCTCAAACCACCATAGTGATCAGCATGGAAATGACTAAGAAAATAGGCAGAGCAACCTTTAACTTGACCATAGCGGAATGCATCAACAGTGAAGGGTGTTCCTGAATAATTACAAAGACCCAATAAGATGTAATATTAACTTTTATTTTGGACTTCTCACTCAACCAAAAGAACACAAAAAAACAGTAATATGAGTGGATTATTTAAGTGAATAATTTTTTCGTTTGTCTCCCATAGCCCAATCTGTCTGAGAAGTCATATAACCACTTGTACCTGTTGTTCAAAACCAACATTAAATTCTACGAAATCCTGATTTAAGGTTGATAATTACACATCCCTATATTTCAATTAACGTTCCAGATGATTACAGGACGAATTTTCCTATTCTGTACATTATGTGGATTTTTGGACTCGCTTGTTCTGTAGACACTAATTCAGACAATTGTTTAATAATTGGAGATGCAATACCAAAGCATAATCCCATCAAGTTGTTAAGCATTCAAATCTTTTTTAATTCCGTCTAGATGTCAAAACAAATTTATAATTCTCAGTCCACAACAAAAATAATCTGAGTCAAAGACACATTCACATTTTTCAAAACCACAACATATAAAAGCATTACACATAATTTAAAGCACATATCCTAATTCAACAAGTTAGGTAGTCACCAGGCATTTTCTTATAAAACGGACAAGCACGTTGCTGCTGCTTCTGAGGCTGTTGTTTCGAGAAATCATCCCTCCTGATCTTCTTATTCGAAACTAGCGAACTAGCGGCACCAAATCCACCTACATTGCTCTTACCAGGAAGCTTCCACATTTCGAATAAACTGCATTGTTTTAACATCTTCCTCTTAGAATCATTTACATTAGTCTTAGCACTATTATCACTAGAAGATGAATTTAAACAAGACCAGTCCGTCCCGCCCCGATAAAATTCACTAGCAAAACTATCTTGCTCTTGATCATCACAATTAGCATTATGATTTTCACAAGCCAATCCGTCGTCGTTTAATGAAATGATTGGATTATAATCTTCGCATTCATTGTCTATATCTGAAATCCAATTGATATTATCCCAATCATTTGATTCTCCCTTGGATGAAAACGGCGTCGTTTTGTCCATGTCCATGTCCATGGAGCGCCCCCGTTGCTTCTGCTAGCCCTCACTTTGACCGTTTGTTTCCCTCCTCCACCAGCTTATAATTTCCAAATATATTTTCTTTCTTCAATTCATGACCAATCTTAAAGGAATTTATAATTATATTGGGAAAATTAATATTGAATAAAAATTTAGAAATTGGGTGTTGTTATATTTTCGTGATATAATTATGTTATTTTTCAAAGTGCTAAAAAATTGTTTTTATTTATTTTTAAATCAAAAGAATTGTATTTTTAAAACACTTGAATTCAAGGTTAGAGATCCTAATTTAGTTATAAAAATTGTTACTAAATTATAAAATTTTAATTAGTGAAATTTATATAAATATGTGTGAAGTCCATTACATTTAATAAAATTACAACCGATCAAAATAAGTCATGTGTCAGCTACATAATTTTGTAACAATTTTTTATAACTAATTTGGGTCTAGAACATTACTCTTTTAATATTCTTTTTGGTTCGGGGTTTTTTTTGGGTCAGATATTTGGTTTGAGGGTTTGATTTCTCAATATTTTCTGTTTTTTCGTTTGATAAGAAATCGTACAATTGTATCAAGCCATCTTGAGCCGTTTAATTATTTGTACTGTCATTAGTGATTAAAGCTGAGAATATTTCTTGAAATGCAGCATCTTATAGTTCAGGAAAAATTCCTTCAAATGAACAGTTCCTTATCTTTGTGGATTTTGCAGTTCATGATATTATGTAGTTAGACATCAGACAATCACAGGATTTTTATGTGGCTGTATATTAGTTGAATTTGATTGCTGGCCTAAAGCATGGTAAACAAAAGAAATTAAATATTTGCAGACTCTTCATATATATAGAATGCCTTATTGTTTATCAGCCAAGCAAGTGAATATTGGCAATCCTTGATTTGCTCTTCCGGTGTCATAACCAAACCCTGCAACTAGGCCGTTTATACTAATAACAATTAGATTATTAATGTCGATTAGTTTTAAGTTACTAATGTGCCTGCTCTTTCTGTAATGCAACTACTGAATGTGTCAAATATTTTTGTGGAAATAAAGTACTATGGAAAGTGAACCTCATTTTGACTGCAATGTGAGAAATGCTAACAGTAATGGTGAGGAGAGGTTTGAAGATAAAGAATGGCCGGAAAGATATAGGGAAAATTTGCTGAAGAGAAGAATAAGAATGGATGGAAGCCTTGGCCTCAAAATCGATCAGGTTCAAGAGAAAGTTTGCGTGGCCTCGAAATCAGGTTCAAGACAATGTTGAGAATTATGAAAAAAAAATCAAGGATGGAATGGTTGTTGGATAGGTTTTTGTCTCTGAATGCGAAAGAACTATGCAAATGGAGTACAAACAGACCATGGTAAATGCCAGCAGGAGAAGATAGACGCTGAAATGTAAGTGATGTTATGGAGGATCCCAGCTCATGAAATTTGAGAAAGTTTGCAACGACAAAACAACATAAAAATTGACGGAGCCGGCCAAATTCGGAGGACTCTTCTTTACCGATATTTTGTAAATATTTATAAGCTTTTATGGATCATGGTACTCTGTTTGAAGTTGTTTAGGTGACGAAATTAATGGCTTATGCCCTATATAACATAATGCTTTAACTGATAAAAAGGAAAAAAAAATTAAAACACGAGTGTGCCGGTTTTACATTTTATTAGTTTAGAAGTTGATAATGATAGCAAACTTATAATTTTATGCCCTCGACTTGATTTACGGTCGTATTCGACGTACAGTCATATTGTGATACATGCAAGGTGGAGCTAAATGATCTACACATTCAACTAAACCAAAAATTAATAAACACTTTCAAAGATTAATTTAAGCTAAGCACAAATTCACAGTACTTCCTCCGTCCCATTATACATGTCACTTTTGAAAAAATTACACATATTAAGAACTTTTAACATAAAATTATTTTCCATTTGTATCCATATTAATTGCATTAGTTGGGATAGTTTCAATACATATTTGAATGATAATTTCATTTCATTAACAAGTACCAATACTCTAGTGAAATTTACCTATAAAATTAAATTGGAAGTAGGACAATGGACATGTATTATGGGACAAATTATTTTTTCAAAAGTGACTCATAATTTAGGACGGAGGGAGTACATTATATTTTAATCCAACAAAAAAAAATATTACCGGGCATTGTCTTTTGAACAGAAAAGAAACTTGAATGATTCAACATAACTAATTACTTGAAGGGGCTCGGGAATTGGCCAGAAAATGTGCCTGATGTTCCTTGAAAATCATGGCGGTGTCTACCACCCACATCTCTGTTCCCAGCTGCTAATGGAGACAAGGCAGTTTGCTGATCAGCTGAAAAAAGCACAGGATACAGAGAACTCAACACTGTCGATGAAGCTTGTGTGGCAGTAGAACCAAAATAGCGCGCTTCTAGAGAATTACCAAATGTGGAGTCACTTGTAGAGAAATTTCGATATTGCTGCAACAGAGTATCGTCATTACACTCAAGTAACTGAAAATATTTCACATAGTCACACATTGCACTGTTAGCTGCTTGAAACTGTGGAGTTGGAATAGAAGGGGGTGGTGGAGGCTGGGGTGGGGGCAAATGGGAGGTCAGAAAATTGGAATTGGCCATATGAGGTTGTTGTGGATACACTCATTCAGAAAACTGAGGTGATAGAGAACCCGAATTGGCCATTCGAGGTGGCCGAGACACTTGTGAAGGAGGCTGAGGTAATAGAGAATTGGAATAGGCCATTTGTGATGGCCGAGACACTTGTGGAGGAGGCTGATAAGGTGATAAAGAATTGAAATCGACCTTTTGGGGTGGACGGGACACTTGTGGGGGGGGGGGGGGGGTTTAGAACAATTGGTAGACAGAGATGAAACCTTTCTTCAACACCAAGACTTAAAAATAACTAGAGACAAATTGTTGTTTTGAGGTGTAATATGATCACTTTTTTTAAGAATTTATTCCGCCCCAATTGTATCACAATTTGTTACGATGTTACTGACGAAATTATTCTCACATGATACAACAAAGCAAGAATTGATACCCTTCTTAAATTACTTAGAAACAAATATAATAAGTGTTGGGGGGGGGGGGGTTTAGAACAATTGGTAGACAGAGATGAAACCTTTCTTCAACACCAAGACTTAAAAATAACTAGAGACAAATTGTTGTTTTGAGGTGTAATATGATCACTTTTTTTAAGAATTTATTCCGCCCCAATTGTATCACAATTTGTTACGAGGTTACTGACGAAATTATTCTCACATGATACAACAAAGCAAGAATTGATACCCTTCTTAAATTACTTAGAAACAAATATAATAAGTGTGTATATATATTTTTGTTAGAGAAAAAACTAAGAAAGTTGTGTATTGTACAATATACATATCAAAGATATGTATCTCTTTATAATATTTTCAACAAAGTAACTCCTCAATATAATTCAATTCAATTTATGGTCATCTCAATAAATATTGTCATTTATTATAAGAGTTTTTCTTTGAAAAGTCATACACAATATTTATTTTCTTAATTTCTCATATCCTTTAAATATAATAATATATTTAAAGATATAAAAGGATTTCACAAATACTTTTTATTTTATATTTTTTTATTGGTTCTATAAAACAAAACTCCAATAATCCCCCACTTTTGTTTATAGAAGCAATAATCGCAACACACTTAATCCACACATAAACAATATACATAATAAATGTATCTTTTGATTTAAACCTCTACTTAGTACTAATAACTCAAAGTTTATCAGAATTCTAGTTGACTTGACATTAAACTAGTCATCTATAAGATAAATCGAAAAATACCGTATATATAATTATCTTAATGTTCCAAGTAGTAATTCTCACAAGTTTCTGCACTATTATGGCCATGTGCTAATAACTTGTTATTATCCATTAAACCTTTAAACTAATAACTTATTAGAATAAAAGTTGGGTTACCATTATCCAATAATTTAATAAATGAGTTTTAGTCCCATTTCACAACTAGTTGTCTTCACTACCTCTCTCGAAAGAGGTTTAGTAAAAGGATCCACAAGATTTTTACATGATTTCACATAAACAATTGTTAAGGTACCATTCTCTAACAATTGTTTCACATACCCATGTCTCAAACTTATGTGTCTAAACTGCCCATTGTACGTAAGTTCATAAGCATTAGACATGGTATTTTGACTATCACAATTTATTGAGATATGAGGCATTGGACTAGGCCATAACTTAATGTCCAACAATAAGTTTCCAATCTATTCAGCCTCTCTCCCACCTGCTGTAAGAGCAATAAACTTCGATTCCATAGTCGAATGAGATATGCATGTTTGTTTCTTGTTTGACCAAGAAACTACACATCTTCCCATAGTAAATAACCAACCACATACAGATTGATTATCTCCCACACTTTGAACCCAACTTGTATCGGTGTATCCCTCTAATACAACCGAATAATCATTGAAAACTAAACCAAAATTTTTGTATTTTTTCAAATAACCAAAAATCCTAGTCACATATTTCTAATGCTCCACATTTAGATTACTAGTGTATCTACTCATTTTACTTACGACAAAAGCAATATCTGACCTTGTGCAACACATTGCATATATTAAAGAACCAATGGTACTGGCATACTCAAGTTGTGCAATAGCTCTTCCTTTATTTTCACACAACTTCACACAAGAATCAAATGGAGTATTTACCTCTTTAAATCCTAGAAGATTAAATTTATTTAATATCTTCTCAATATAATGAGCTTGATTTAAAGAGTAACCTCCACTATGTTTTCTCACTTTAATTCCCAAAAAAGTATTCACTTCACCCAGATCTTTCATTTTAAAAATCGAGGATAAATACTCTTTCACTTTATTTATGCCAATAATATTAGTTCCAAAAAGTAATAAGTCATCAATATATAGACAAATAATTACTACATACTCATCTAAGAATTTAGAATAAATACATTTGTCTGCACCATTATGCACAAAACCATTACACAAAATAGTTGAATCAAATTTTTCATGTCAATTCTTAGGTGCCTGTTTTAAACCATAAAGAGATTTAACAAGTTTATACACTTTATTCTTATTACCTTTCAGAACAAATCATTCTGGTTGTTCAACCTAAATCTCTTCGTTTAAATCACCATTCAAGAATGCTGCTTTAACATCCATCTGATGCACATGCAAATGATATATAGATGCCAATGCAAATAAAACTCTAATCGAAGTGATACGAGCTACCGGTGCATAAGTATCAAAATAATCCATTCCTTCTTTTTGTTTATAGCCTTTAGCTACTAATCTAGTAGTAGAAAAGAGTGCACCTTATGATTAGTATCATATTTCCTTCTAAACACACATTACATCCAATAGACTTAGAGCTTTTGAGTAGATCCACTAAAACCCAAGTATTATTCCCATTTATGGAATCCATTTCATCATCAATACTTTCTTTCCAAAAAAAACTATTTGCTAGATGACATGAATTCACTATAGGCTTTTGGATCATCCTCAATGTTTAGAACTACGTTGTGCTTATTAACAACATTATTATGCTGATCTCCTTCTAATAAACAGACTATAAATTCTAAAGAAATAAAATCAGGATGCAGTGATTTTTCTTTTCTTGGTCTAACACTTCTTCTCACGTATAATATAATATTAATGAAGGAATCTAATATAATTTTAGCATAAAACTCACGTCTCGTAATCATTGTTCTAAAAATCGGTAATTAATCGGGATTAATTACCGATTAATCCTTATTCAGTAGACTACCGTATTAATTAATAATCCGAATACTAGATTAATCAGCCTGATTAGTCTCTAACTATCCGATTAATCACTGGAAGGTGCCTCCGCCTATTAAGTCTGATTTTCGCTTTTTACAACACTGTTCGTAATAAAATTAGTATGAAAATCATAAATTATATATTGTAAACATCTAAATTTTAATTAATAGATCATTATACCAACACTAAATTTTACATAAAAAGCAATCGTAACAAATCATAAATCGATTGTATATTAAAAATACTTCCTCCTTCAAAGAATAAGTGTTCGTGTGGATACAGATAGAGACGTAAATCGTACCAACGGGATACGTGGTGATTTAAGTTGTTGTGCTCTTTTTCTCTCATCATTTTTCTTCCTCTTCCAGCTGTATTAAGAATTTCATGTGCATACCCTGAAATTTAAAGATAAAAAATAAGATTAAACATATAAACATTACAAATAATTATCAAACGAACATCAATCGAGTGTATATAATTATAAAAAAAATTAAACCAAACGTAAATTATATAAGTATTATTAAAAGTTTGCAACGAAGATATATATATATATTGCGATCATATTCATAATTAGTATATGAAAATTTGTAAAACCTAAATCTCTAGGAGAGAACATAATTGTACATAAAAAATGACTGAATTCATTACATAAATCGATCTTGATTACAAAATCATTGTCTCATTATAATTCTTGTTACTTCTTAAAAATAATAACTTATTTCTTAAATAGTTATAAAAATTCTATATAAAAATTATTATGACCTTTTTATAATTGTCATCTCTAAAAATATAGGCACAAAATTTCTATATTATAGTTATTTCTTACTATCTCTAAAAAATAGTTATTTTTTATTTCTCTTTTTCTTTTAAACTGTATATATCAAATCTTTTCAAAAAAAATATTATCAAAATTTTTGCAATTATATATCTTCTTTATAATTTCGATGATGATAAAATAAGTTTTAATTATTAATATTTAAAAATATGTTATAAATTGTCTGTTGAGAAATTTAGTGTCACATCTAATTTATAAAATCATTTTATCTTTATAATTTTTGTCACTTCTATAAAATAGTAAATTATTTTTTTTTCATTTGCTAAAAAATAGTTACGAAAATTTCATATAAAAATCATTATTATCTTTTTATAAAATTTCATATAAAAATCATTATTTCTTACCATTTCTAAAAAATAGTCATTTCTTATCTCTTATTTTCTTTTCAATTTTTATATTCCATATAAAACTTATTTCATAGCTATTTCTTTTTTCTTTTTTTCCTTTTAAACCTTATATATCAATTTTTTTCCTCTAAAATTTCGATGGCTTGATAAAGAAGTTTTAATTATTGGTATTTAAAATTATGAAAATCCGAAAAAATTAGAAAAATAGAACGGAGCGTATCAGGAGCGTCATCTCACTATCCTCGTCTTCTCCTATATATGTGTGTCTCTCTCTCTCTCTCTATATATATATTGATTGATTGATTGATTGATAATTAATTAACATATAGTTATGCATGGATCTAATAATCTATTACTCCATCTGTTGGGCAATATTTGACGTTTGACTTTTTGGCAAACTCTTTTAAGAACTTTTACTACATAGTTAGAGCTATTATTTTTAAATTTTCTTTTTATGAATGAAAGTTTTAGTTTAATATTTTTATTTAAAATAAGAAAATTTTGAAAATAATAAATTTAATTATGTAGTCAAAACTCTTAAATATGTGTGTAAAAAAGTCAAACGTCAAATAAAATTAAATAGATGGAGTATAAAATATACTACTCCATTTGTCCTATATTAATAGTCTCTTTTAGAAAAATAATGCATATTAAGAAAAATTAGTTGTATAATAATTTTCCATGTGTATCATATTTATTATGACTATTTTATACTAAATAAAGTAAGTTTTATATTGGAAATGATAAAAAAAGATGGTAAGTTTGAATTTTTTACATTGAAAGTAGAAATTGACAATTATTATGGAACAAATTTTTTTCTCAAAAGAGATTAATATTATGAGACGGAGGGAGTATTTAAAAAGAATTCATAGTGAATAAAAAGTTTTTAGAAATCAAATTAATTGAATATCTTGTAGGGGAGGATTTATCAAAAATAGCCCAAAAGCATGATCTTAGTTTTGGTCAAATCGGGAATTTCTAAAAACCATATATATGGTTATATCGATCAATATTGACTAATATACAGAAAATCATCGCTATGTAGGGTAGTGAACTTTCGAAATATTTTGAACGGCCTGTTGCAATAAAATAACCAAAAATCATGATCTTGATTTTTAAAGTGCATTTTGTATATAGGGACGTTTAATTATATCGTTGACAAGCATAAAAATCAGAAATGCAAGTAGAAAGTAAGTAAAAATTAAGAACTGATAAAATAGATAATAATTTCATTTAAAAATTTATAATAATTTAATATCATTTGCAGAAATAATAATATATATGAAGGTGTTACAAAGGGCGGAATGAAAATAAGAATGAATTAAAGGTCAAACGGGTAGATAATGAACGAAGTATCCACTCTTTAATTAATAGAAACGAAGAAGTTTTTATTTCAAAATTATGGGTTTCCCAATCATATAGGATAATAATCTGCTGCAATTTTTAGTGTTAGAATCGTGAATTTTTTTAATAATTTATGCAGAACTATAATAAAAAATAAAAAAATAGTGTAGAATCATAATTTTATTTGTAAAATTATAATAAAAAATTATTTGAATATTTTTTTAAATTTTTTATTATGATTCTGTAAAATTTAATGAAAATTTTCATGGTTCTCACGTTAAATTTTTTTCACATAATTATTATCTATTAATAAAATTATATATATATATATATATATATATATATATATATATATATATATATAATTTTGAGCACTTTTGTTTTGTTCGTCAAATTTAATAAATTCGAGGGGTTGGACTTAAAAATCACATTTATTTTTATCAATTATTCAAAAAACGCAACCTTAATATATCTTGCTAGTTTATAACGAAATTTTCTTTACTCATCCGACTTTGATTTAAGATCCATTAGTTAGTGACACAAAATTTGGAGATTGAGACTACGAAGAGATTTTTACGAAAAGCATAGGAGTGGGTATAAGTGTCTTTTAATTCTAAAATATCCAGATCTAGTAACTACGCACTAAATATTTACATTTTGGGCGATATAATTTGAGTTGAGTTTAATTTTGAATTTCTATTTATCAAATTGGAGTTCGGATTTTTTTTTTATCTAATCGAGTTGAGTACAAAAATTATCAATCCAAAAAATTATGTTTTATTTCAACTCGAATCATAAAAGAGTCAAGTTTGAGTTCTTAAAGAGTTTTCGAGTTTATCGAGTTTTTTAACAAATTTTCGAATTTATTGAATTCTCGAACTTATTGAGTTGTTTTTAGTTTATCGAGCCTTATCGAACTTATTGAGTTTTTAATGAATTTTCACAAAAATAATATTTTATTTATTTCAAATTAACCTAAAACATTTTTTTACCTATCAAAAATTGAAATAAACTTTAAAAAAAAAAATCAAAATAATGAGATTATGTGAATTGTTTTTTTTTGACAAGTAAATTTATTTATTTTAATATAATACATATTTCACTTAATGAAATATTTAGATAGTTAACATATTAAGTCAATGTGATGAGATGAAATAACATATTATGATGGTAATGCAATTATTTATACTCGTGTTCAAAACCTCTAGTAAAAATATTACTAAACGTGGTGATGTGCAGAATTAAATAATAAATAATATGTAAACAAAAAAAAAACTGATGATGATGATGATGATACTACTACTACTAATAATAATAACCTATTTAATTTTGTACATAAATAATAATTATATAAACTTATTACAAGAATATATTATTCAATATATATTAATCTTGTAATAGAATTAATTTAATGATTAATTTAACAAACACAAAAAAATTAATAACTAATAATAATATGGGAAACAATAACTAAATAATAATTTAAAATATAGTTTTAATAACATATATATATATATATATATATATATATATATATATATAAATATACAATAATATTTATGAAAAAAAATTATCAAGTTCGAGTTTGAGTCGAGCCGAGTTCGAGTTTTAGAAGTCGGGTTCAAGTTGAACTTCAAAAAACTCGACTCGACCTAAATTTTTTATCGAGTCCAAAATCTTATTCGAGTTTACGCTCAAAAACGAGTTCGAGTCGAGTTTAAACCTGCTTCTCGAGTTCGAGTTGAAACCTACTTCTCGAGTTCGAGTTGCTTGGTTCAAATTATAACCCTAGTTACACTACATTCCACTTAGAAAGGTTGATAAGGGTTGCAGAATTCATACAATATACTCTCTTCATTCTATTTTACGTGTCATTTTTGATTAAAAAGATTGTCACATAATATATGTTCATTATTACCTTTCAATATAATTTTATAGGTAAATTTTTAAAACAACTCTTTGACTAGAGTATTGGAGTACTAATAATTAATATAATTCAAGTTATGTATTAAAAATATCTTAATCAGTATAATTAATATAAATACAAATAAAAAATAATTTTTATTAAGATTTTTTTAATATGTATATTTTTTTTAAATGATATATAAAATAAGATGAAAAGAAGACTTATACCTGTTAACTTCACTCTAAAAGAGTATAAAAAATGCTAGTACTTTGCAAAACCCTGGACTTAATTTTCACTCTCTCCATTCTAAAATAGGTGTCGTTTTGACTTTTTATATGTATTTTAATTAAGATGTTAACAAAAGTTACTTGCACAACTTATTGTTCTATTTTTTTAAATAAAAATATATCATTTAAATTTTTATTTACAAAAAAAATTAAACAAATATGTTGTGAAACAGTGAAAAGCTTGAGTTCGAATTTAACTGAATAATTCAGGCTCGAGCACCTCGAGCACCAGTTCGAACTTGACCCAGTCATAAATTTCAAGTTCTATATATTCAAGCTAGACTCGAAAACTTGAATCAACTTTAATAAATATTAATTAAAGCTCAAATTTACCATTTGCATTTAATGGTACTTTCTCATTTCTAAACACTCATTATGTTGCCTTTCAATAGTTAAACCATCATGTTTTGTTTTAATATGTGTGACTTAATATCTTGTTGAGCCACAAGCAAGTAAGCAAACCATAATTTAGAACAATATGTTATTGTCCGATGACTGCTTATATACAAGATGATTATCTATTATCTACTTAATGTGAGACTTGAGTTGAAACCACTATCCTCAAACCAAGAACTACGAATCTCATGACCACTATAATATGATATTTTTCACTCCGGGTCAAGTCTGTACAAATTTATTCTTTTACACAATCCAAAAAATTTCATACAAATGAAATTAACTCAATGCTTATATATAAAAGAATCATATTTTATCTACTCAATGTGTGACTTGGATTACTGCCCTCTAACATATCTTCATCCTAAGAAACGAGGGAGTCAAAATACTTGGTATTCCTATTTTGAGCAATCTTATGCTCTACAAAACCAACTCCCAACTCTTCCTCGTTGGTATAGCCCGCTAAAGTTTTTTCAACCCGCTTAAGTTAAGAGAGCTATTCATTCACATCTAGACGTGTAAGAATTGATCTTCCAATACTTCCCTCTTAAACTCTTTTTTTTTTTTGAAAAGCAAAATTCATTACTTAAACTAGGTACAACCATAAAGCCATCCATGCCAACAAGACCAACTAAAGGACACAACTCTAGTACAATCCTTCTACTGCAACTAAAGTAAGAATCCATTCCTCTTATGCTCATGTTTGAACTTCAATTTCTCAAAATGCCCATGTTATTTTATAACTTCTCAAAATACCCACCCTTTTCAATCTCTTTTCTCCACCTCATCAGCTCACATTACTTTTAAACTTTAACATCTTTATTTTTTGTTAAACAATACCCAAACATGTGAAAACAACATTATATAACTTTTATATTTAATATATTCTTTATATTAGTATCCTCATATTTTATAATATATTGTACATTAAATATAATATTTAATTATTTTAAATAGATAAATAATAAAGAAATTATGAGCATGTGAAATATGAACTAGTCGGCTATTAATAAAATGAATTATGATTACATTTAAATAGAAGTAACGTGAAAATGATTCTTTTTTAGTTGAAATTAAATTATATTAAAATAATTCACTTCTATTTTTTATTAATAGATTAAATAATAAAAATTATTAAAACATAATATAATTTAACTTAAATATTAAATATTAGAATGAAAATGCATCACATAAACTTAAAATAAAATATATTACACAAACATTCAAATAAAATATATTTTTATAGAAAATAAAATGCAACACTCAATTATTAAATACTAATGATCATATTGAGGATATCGTAAATTATGTCTTGTATGTCCTTCTTGTCCGCATCGTCCACAAACTATCACTTTTCGAGTATTGTCCATTTTAGTTCGAATACTTGAGTTTTGACCCCTTTGACCACGCTTATTTTTTACCCTCATCATACATTCATCAGCAATGAGAAACCCATACATCTCCCAATTATTTGCTAGTGAAAATGTCCAATATGCTTGATTAGGAATTAGGTTAAACTCGTATTTCCACATATTGCATAGTGTTGATAAATTGTGATAAGGTTCAATATAGTGCTATGTAGTGCTGCCAATTTAGGTTGCATGCCAAACATCCTGCCACAATATGTGAACATGAAAAATGATATCTGCTCCATTTTCCACAAGAACAAAAACTCCTAGATATATTTACATTATGCCTGTTACCACATTTTCAAGATCCATTTTTAGTTCTATATTGAGCAGTAATAACTTCAAAGACTCCTATTTATTGATGGTAAGAAATCACCCTATGTGCCGATACTTTTTGCTCAATAATTTCAAATAATTCCCTTGAGTTTTTGCAATAAGTTTGACCATTTTGAAGGTCCTCTAAAGTTTGAGTTCGTCTTTGTACAACTAATTTCACGGATCGATAATATATATACTCTACCATTGCTGTAATCGGTAGGAATCGAGCGGAACGTAAGAACCCGTTGAAACTTTCAATCATGTTTGTTGTTGCTTGGCCATAACGATAACCTCCATCATGAGACATAGTCCACATCTCTAATGGAATCTTACGCAACCATCTTTATGCATCGGGATTAAGCTCCTTGATTTGTTCCATTTCTGCCTCAAATTTTCATAATTGAGAAGTATTTCCAACTACCCAATATAACATCTTCAAATGTGCACCTGGAAAAGATGAACAAAAATTGTTACGTATATGCAACAAACAAAATCGATGTATACCCCACTCACTAGTAAAGCCACTTTCTTCCCTTTTCATGATTTCAATAATTCCAACATGTCTGTCAGAAATAATACATACACCCCTTCTATTTTGATAGACGTATCTTCGAAGGTGATACAAAAACCAAGACCAATCAACAGTTGTTTCTTCATGAACTAATCTGTAGGTAATGAGATATTGTTGATTATTTGAATCAGATCACATTGCAACCAATAACTTCCCATTGTATTTTCCTTTCAAAAGGTACCATTAATACTAATAACAGGCCGAGTATGTTGCCATCTGTCAATCATTGGCTTGAAAGCCTACCAAACACATTTACAAACAGATGTCTTGGGTTCGTTATTGTTAACATTAGCATCAATGAATGCAATTGTACCTGGATTAAAATGTACATCAAAGCACTAAGAAATGTTGGAAGTTTAGAATAAGAAGTCATCCAATCACTATAAATATCTGATACTGTCTTTTGTTTTCTCATCCATGCCTTTTTATAACTAACGTGATAGTTACACATGATTGTAATTTGACTCCGAATGATATTCACCTTTAGATATGGGCTTTCTGTAATCTTATTAATAAAAAGATGAAAAAATAGTCAATAACATAATATAAAGTGAACACAAATAAAAATATAACGAAGTTATAATTATACTTACTTGTTATTTTATTATATTTGCAATCATCCTAGATGAAAGTTGCTTGTGATCTCTTTGAAGTGTTTTAAAAAACAATTATATTTAGTAGGCAATTTTTTTTGTCATGAATAAACCAGATCGCTTTGATTTCATGACTCGAATCCTCCATGAACAATCTTCCACATCACATTTGGCCTCATATCGCATTGTATCACTTTTAGTAACATGATAATTTTGAGATTTTTTTATGTGATTTTCTTTTATAGCACTTACAACAGCTTGTTTATCTGTAAAACATTGACCTTCAAATAAGTCATCATCAAGTGAGTTAACATTTGAACAATTACTTAAATTATCATTGATCTCTTCAGTCCTAAACCAAGGAGCAGTTGGAATATGTTAATCATCATTGTCGATGTTGTGATCTGAGTTATCTTGCTCGTCATTATCTGTTTCACCGCTTTCAGATTCATCCGTTTCTGGCTCATAATGATAATTTTGATCATCAACAACACTACTTAAATTATATATTGTATTTGATCTTGCAATTTTGCTAAGAAGAGTAGTATGATCCATCTGTTATGAAGAAAACAAGTATTAGTAATAAATGATAAGAAACATGAAACTCATAACTACAAAAACTTAAAAATTTATCTGATGAGCTTATTTTGATTTACAATTTCAAGATATTATTTATAGAGAAATTTAACGTTTGGTATTCATTGTTTGAATTGACATCATACTGAAATTTTCAAATTAATAATTTACTGAAAAGTTAGAAGTGATAAAAAGCTGAAAAGTTGATATAGACAATTCACTGAAAAGTTTGAGTTAACAAATCACTGAAAAGTTGGAATTGATAAGCCACTGCAGATTGTTTTAATAATAAAAACATAAAATTTATTAAATATATATTAAAATAAGTTCTAAAGTAATTTTAATATTTATGTTAATGATTTATTATTTCTTTTTAAGTTTAAAATTTAATTATATTTAGAGACATATTTAATTTAAATTTTAAATAATTAAATATTATATTCACTACTAGAAAATAGGTTTAAAAGCGACCGGATAAAAGTGACCGACACTAAAAATGACTGAAATCTCACTTATAAGATCATTTATCCAAGACATATTTATTTCGACCGTTATATTTCGACCGCGGATAAAATCGACCAACTACAGTCATTTTTAATAATATAAACGACCGTCTATATCAACTACAGTTGATTTTTAATTTCTAAAATTTCTCCGCTCAACATTAGTTTTGACTGTTGATGGTCGCATCTACATATATGACCGAAAACAGTCACTTTTATTTTTTGGTCACTAGGCGGGAAATTTCCCGCCACAACTGAAGGTTAAAATTTTGGAAATAAAAATTACAATACCGAACACATTACAATGTGACTATTGACGATTATTTTTATTTTATTACATTATTACATGTTAAAACTTTCTTTTTTATCATCAAAATTTTAGAGAAAGGTTAGTAATTTTTCATGTTCTGATTTTATTACCTCGAGGTCATATTTTATTTATGGTCTTCTCCTCAGGACACACACAAACTATTTCAGTTTTCAAGTTCCGCACTCACTTTGGTGGTGGGAAGTCAACTGGGTTTGGGTTGATTTATGACTCGGTTGAGAGTGCGAAGAAATATGAACCCAAGTATAGACTTATCAGGGTAAGTTGTTCATCATAAGCAATATATGCTCATCTGAATTATTTGATTAGGATTCTATTGAGATGCTCATGGCAAAGATACGTGTTGATGTATTCATTGTTTGCTTCACGTAATTAATTTAGCACCCCTATTATACCATGTTGGTTCTTTTGTTGAATGAAGCAATATACATGAAATTTGTTGGTTCTTTTTTGGATGAAGCATGCTGATAAATTTTTTAATCTGAAAGTGGGTTCCCATGTTTTCCTAGTTAACCTTATTACATAGAAGTGTTTTGTAATCTTTGTGAGCTCTAGCCTAGATCTTTTTCTTCGTGATAGAACTGATCTTTTGTTAATAAAAAGAATAATTGCATATTGCTTCAGTCACCAAACCCCACTTTAAAGTAGTGGCAACAGAAACAACAAAGAAACTTCGTCCTTGCTTGGTTAATTGTCAATTACAATTCAAGTTATATGGTTTTTTTTCCATTTTAGTTAATTGTCACACTCTTCAGGTTTCCATCTTTCATTTACCCAATTACATTTAACAACTCATTTTCTATTTCTTTTGTTATTTTTTGAGTTCAAGTCTTTTGTATAGTGATCCTTACCTGTTTGTTTTTTTGTCTGTGAGAAGAACCATTTGTTTATTTTTGAAGTTTGATTAAACCCCTTATTAGAGTTTGTGAAATGTAGATTTAGCACTTGTATAAATTTCAGAGAGGAGAGGGAAGGGGTTTTAGTTTTGAGGATTGTTGAATTGGTTTATATTTACCGAGGTCAAACCTTATTCTAATGTGTTGGAGACAACAGGCTAGTCTGTTTGGTTTGCTTTAGATTATAATCTGGATTGCCAAATGCTTATTTTTTTATCGTTCTTCAAGTGTATGTTTTAGCTATTAAATTCTGGTTCCTAATCTGATATGATTCCGTTATACATTGTATTCTCTGTTCTCGTACTTAGTTACACGATCACTATCCAATTCAGGTAAATAGAAGGCCAGAGCAATCGTAGATGTCTTTTGCTAATATCCCGAACATTTTTCTGGAGCAGTATCATTTTTTCGTATTGGTGTTTTTAAGGTATGATTCTCTACTGAATCGTAGGTACTGTTGCTTTTATGTTTATTATCACCAGATCTGCTCTTTCTTAACTCATGTTGTTGTTGTACCTTTCTTCCTCACCATCCATCTTTTTTGAAATAGCAGCAACTGTAATGTGAAATAGTAGAATTGTACAGGATAAATTGTAGATAAAATGTGACTGATTTTGGTGGTATATAATTACCATTTTGGCAAGTAATTATGACTGAATCTGGTCACAAACTGTTCAACGAGATGCGACTGCCCTCAGTCGATTTTATATGCGACCGCCAACGGTCGATTTACTGTGCGACCGCCATTGGTCGATTTTATGTGCCGTACACAATTGACCGTTTTCGGTCACATTTGGGTTTACTTTCGACCGATATGTTATTTTCGACGCCCTTAAAAATGACCGGAGCATTTCGGTCATTTTTATATTAAAAGTGACCGTTCACAGTCACTTCTACTATAAAAATGACCGGAATATGACGGTCACTTTTAGCTATTTTTGTTGTAGTGATTTAATGTACAATATATTATAAAATATGAGGATACTAATATAAAAAATATATTAAATATAAAAGTTATATAACATTGTTTTCACATGCGTGGGTACTGTATAACAAAAAATAAAGATGTTAAAATTCAAAGGTAATGTGAGTTGATGAGGTGGAGGAAAGAGATTGAAAAAGGTGAGTATTTTGAGAAGTTATACAAAAATATGAGCATTTTTGAGAAACTGAACTCCAAACATGAACGTAAGAGGAATGGATTCACTAACCTAAGACATGACATAGAAAGACACCTAAACTTAACATAAACTACAGCACAACCCCAGGATACTCCAGCTACTGCTCTGCTACCTATGTTGCTTCCATGTTATATAGCTATGAAGAAACCCCGCATGCAGCTTACCCATATTTCCCATGCAAAACTATAATTCATCTGACCAAGGCGGCTGTGTTAGACATAGTTAAATGATTATGCTTAATCCCAATATATCAACCTACTATAGCCTACTCTCTTTCCTCCTGGAAATTATAGTTTGTCTACGTAGGTCGAAATTAGGAGAGGGTTAAAGGAATCTAAGTGCTTATTCCCAATGCCACTCTTCTATGCCACCCTGCAACCAACTTCACTCTCATTCCCCCCTCTGCTAGTTTATCAGCTTCCAGGTTCCACTCCCGATTTATGTGGATAACTTTGAAATTTAAAAAATTAACCGCAAATCTTTTAAAATCTAGAAATTCATCTCCTTGTCACTCAATACCTGCCCTTGCTTTTAAAAATAACTCTTCTGTGTACCTTAAATCCACACAAATTAAACACTCCTCTTGGGCAACTTTTGCAGCTAGCGCTTCACACAAGAAAAAAAATGCAGCAATCTCTGTCTAATTTGCTGAGCCTTTGTTGCACGGTCCCGAAAAAATAGAGGCCAACGAAAGGTCCTTTCTTAAGACAGCACCACCAGTCCCTCCCTGTAAATTATTACTGAGATGTGGTTTCCAAGACCCATCACAAAACGCCACCCACTTATACTTTGTAATAGTTTTTCCCTCTTAAACTCTAACTTGATGTTCACCATTTTTCTTATTTCAGCCACGCACCAACCCAATGTCATCGACAAAAAAGTATACATGGAAATACTATCACCTTAAACACTCTTCGATCTCCTTATTAATAAGTTTAGACGTTAGTCAAATTAAAGTCTTATGCAAAAAAATGATTTTTTCCTTTTCTAATTATTTCACTCCCGCCTACTTGTCTCGTTAAAAGACTTATGAAAATACATATATATTTTACCAATTCTTATTTCTTAATATCAACAGACTTAACTAGCAGTTACCTAACACTAAAATACCCAACAAAGACGAAAGACCAATTCTCGCTGTGTCCTATATCTAGTTTTCTCAAAGTTTGAAAATACTTATGAATTGAAAATATATATAATTTCTTATTGAAATTATTATTAATAGATAAGTCAAACAGACCCTATATATGTTCTCGGATTTAGGTGCTTGCACTTTTTGCATCCCCGTATCTCATTATTATATTATAAAATATATTTTATCGTGAATAATTATATAATAAATAAAAAAAATCTCAATTTCAAGATTCATTATAATAATTTTTGGGAAATGTTATTTTCAGAGAAAATTTTTTATTGACTTCAATACAATTTAAACCCTGCATTTTCAAGAATATACAACTAAAAATCCCTTTTAATATATTTAGTAAATTTAACCCTACGTTTTTAATTATATACAATTGAAAACTTTTTTTTTAAATAATTAGTAAATTTAAACTTATGGTCTTAACTATTTACAATTAAAACTCTTTTTTAAAAAATTTAGTAAATTTAACCTTGACCTTTTAATTTCGGAATAAAATAAACCATACGATCAAATTTTGAATAAATATTGGTCAAATGCACTATTGTCATTTTTTGTATAAATATTATTTAATTATAACAGATAAATGCAATTATTAGGATTTTTTCTTAAAAAAAGATATATAAACGTTTCTTTTCTATATTAATATGTATCCACACACACACACACATATATATATTATGAATCATAAAATTTTAATATGTGTTCATATTATTCTCTCCTTACCATCACACTTTCCGCTCAATATATTCATGGATATTAATCACTTAATTTAATTTATTTCCAAAAATACCCTTCTATAATTGCCGGAAATAGGACCAAATTTGGGTAAGGTTTATTTTATTTCAAAATTAAGAAGTCAAAGTTAAATTTAGTAAATATTTTAAAATGAGGTTTAAATTGTATATAGTTTAAAATGTGGGGTTAAATTTATATAATTAAAAACATTTGGTTAAATTTACTAAATATATTAAAAGATGGTTTTAATTGTATATTATTAATAACACAGAGTTTAAATTGTATACAAACCTTTTTTATTTCCAGAACGGTTTGTATTAAAATTATGGATTTCTTGTTTGTGAAGAAAGAAACACAACTGTGCATGTTTTGAAAATAAAAAATTGCTCTCGAACATTTCTCTAACAAGAACTTGCCTTGGGTGTGATTGCAAGAAACAAAAATCTGCCAAAAACACAATAATAAATCACGAGTGATTGTGTGTGCAAATAACAGAGTAGTGTATGACAATAAGCAAACTGTTAAATAGAAGGGATAAGAAACAGATGATGTCTCGAGTCCGGTGCAGAACTGTCTCCTTAAAGATATTTCATCTCTCATCGTATCTTTGAGTCAATAGCCTCCCAAGATAAAACGAGAACACGATGATGTCACGAAGAACAGCACCTTCAGCGAGCTTGAACATAGCAAGAAAACTATCACCAGGAAGAGGACGACTGTGTTTAGGGCAGAAGATAGATTTTAATTACCTAAGGCCGAATAAGATGAATATATAGACTGAGAAAAACTTGGGTGCTACACAATTTCCTAAATTACCACGCATTTTTCGTAATTAATCACGCGTTAATTAATAAAGGAAATCGGTCATCAAAATCAATTCGTAATCAATTTCGAATTAATAATAATACTTATTATTAAAACAAAATAACGAATTATTATATTGAGCTAAAGCACAGTGGAAATTTGACAGTAACTTTGATCTGAGTTTACTGTCGAACACTGATAGTAAATTTCCTGACAATAAATTTGAGTTTACTGTCGAACACGATAGTAACTTTCCTGACAGCAAGTTTGAATTTACTGTCGAACACGACAGTAACTTTCCTGACAACAGCTTTGTATTATGCTGACAGTAACTTTGATTCTGACAGTTACTTTGATTTCAGCAAAACTGGTCCGGATTTATTCGGCCCAGATTTTGCTGCATTCGTGTCCGCAGGTCGCCCACGCGGAAAGCCCAAAGGCTTGCGAAGCCACAAATTTGCCATCGAATTCCCATGATTTGCACCCCCCTGCGCGCACGTGGGTGGTTGAGCAATATCATACTAACACATCTTAAACACTGCATAAGTGTTATACTATATAAAGTCATGGAAAACTCTTTTCCAATTCAATGTGGGATTCAAGTTCTTATTTTCAGATTTCCACTTTTAAGGTACCAACTTTGGATAATCATATCTCATCCATTCCTTGATCATTTTGAATAATTAATATGCGTTGGAAAGCTCTCTCGAAGAAGAACATACTCCAATCATAACTTGTTGCGCGCACGCACCCAAGAAGTATTCAAACTTAGGCTCAAAATGACTTGACAATGTGGGGCTTCTACCCACATTTTACAACAATCCCCCACATGAATGATATTGATGTTTCAGTAGCACACACCAAACGGACAGACACGGAATTTGGCTTGGTGATAGTTTCTTCGATCATATATAGCATACAATAGGTAGAGAATTCTCTTTGAACCTTCGCTCGATTAAGCATACTGACCTTACTGGTAGACAGTAGACGCGAGTGTTCTTGAACTGTTCGACCGTTTATGTAAGCGATGATATACTTATCACTACATCTTTTCTGACTCGTTTAGCTCTCATGATTATGTCCATTTTGGCGATGGACATCGTCCTGGTTCTGCGGGAGTTTCTAAAGAATTATGCCTCGCAATTCTCCTTTGAAGCGGCCCCACTTCTCTCCTACATAGGTGATCTTTATCTTAAAGAGTAACCCGTGTTTACTCAACTGAATTCCATGCATTCAACCTTGAATTTCATGTATTCACCAAAAGATCATTAAAAGCGTAAGTTTACCCTCGTATCATACGGGTCTCACTGTTTCCACACCATAGGAACAGGCTAAGGGTTACCCCCACAATGATTTGGTCATCATGATTTAGTTTTCCCATTTGAACCAAGTTCTTGGGACCTCCAGTCAGCAAGGTTGGGTGTCCACCATGACGTCTCGTTAAGCAATAGACTTAAGGCCCATCTTCTTAGATGATTTATCAACTAGTTCTCTTGATAACCCTTTGGTTAATGGATCCGCGATATTATCTCTTGATGGTACAAAGTCAATAATGATAATTCCAGTTGATATTAATTGCCTAATGAAACTGTGTCGTCATCGTATGTGACGAGACTTACCATTATACAACATATTCTGTGTTTTGCCAATAGCTGACTGACTATCACAATGTAGTCCTATTGCAGTCACAGGTTTTGGCCACCTAGGAATATCCTCCATGAATTGGCGTAAATATTCAGCCTCTTGTGCGCATTTGTCTAATGCCACGAACTCAGCTTCCATCGTGGACTGAGTTATTACTGTTTGTTTTGAGGATTTCCATGACACAACTGCCCCAGCTAGTGTAAACACGTAGCCACTCGTAGACTTCAACGCCTTCTTGCTAGATATCCAATTTGCATCTGTGTATCCTTCAAGTACTGCTGGATATCTCCCATAATGCAGTCCATAGTCTCGAGTTCCTCTTAAGTACCTTAGTACTCTTATGATCACTTTCCAGTGATCAGCTCCTAGATTACTTGAGAATCTACTCAACTTACTAATTGAGTACGCAATGTCTTGTCTCGTACAACTCATTAGGTACATCAGACTTCCTATTATCCTCGAGTATTCCAATTGGGAAGTCCCTATACCTTTATTCTTGGATAGATGTAAAGTCAAATCCACAGGTATTTTGGCTATCTCAGTATCATCCTTAGCAAACCTCTCAAGGATCTTGTCAACATAGTGTGATTGACTTAGCACGATATCTTCTGATGTTATAGAGATTTTCACACCTAGAATCACATTTGTTTGTCCCATATCTTTCATGTCAAATCTTGATCTTAACATGTCCTTTGTAGACTTGATCATTTTTCCACTGCTTCCAGCAATAAGTAGATCATCTACATACAATGTTATCATGACATATTCGTTCTCGTTATTCTTGTAATAGACATAGTTATCACATTCATTTACCTTGAAGTCGTTTTCCATCATAAAATAATGAAACTTTTCATTCCACTTCATGGGAGCTTGTTTCAAGCCATATAATGACTTAACTAATCTACATACCATTCTTGTTAGTGTAGGTGCCCTAGAGGCAATACAATGTTTCTTTTTGATAGACCTTTATGTCATTTGATTATTCAATAAACGTATTTATTATGACTTTAATGTACTGCGATATATTTGTTAGCATGATAAATGTCCTTAGAATCATGATACACATTGTATATTTTAGTACATGACTTGAACTTGAGATTATATAATATATCATATTCTTAAAGGTCCCTAGTCGAGTATTATTATTATAGGACAATAATGATACATAAATAGACTAGTATGTTGTTTGACTGATAACCACATCTCATTGGTTATATGTATGAGGATACTAAAGTCAAAACATAGGTACATGTAGGAGTACATGATACTTGACAGACCCACAGTGAGATTCTTCATATTTAATAAAGTCATAAGAAAGACTCACAGTGATAATGGTGTAATGATCCTTTGACTTGAGATCATTATATTTCTATACGAGGATTAATATACTTTGATTACATTAAAAGTTTCCTTTGACCGGGTGATGATAAAAGTGGACATCGGGTATATCATGAGTCGTATGAGAAATATGAATGATAGATAAATGATTTAACCCTCCTATAATTAGGAGAGATATTATTGGCCTCTTGATTGAGTGAGACTATAAAATGCATGGTCGTGCTCAAATAATGATTTGTTTTTCATAGTCTACTCATGGATCAAGTAAACCCGGATTAAATGTTGTAGAGGATGACTAAATACATGTCTCGAATTTAATCTATAATATATTTGATTAAAGGGATTATATTACACGGAAACATTAATCACGAAAGGTTTTATCGAATCACGATTTAATTATTATTTAATAGGGTAGCAATGATGTATTACTAGATACCACTCATTGTTTATAATTATATTGGAGAATAAAATTATTTCCAATTAAATAATAGCCCATAGGGTCACACACATAGAGCACTTAGAGGAATAGTTAATTTAAATTATAGATTTAAATTAATTGATGATTATTTGAATTTTATTATATTAATTAAGTGAGACTTAATTAATTGAGATAATATAAATTCAAATTAGAGGAGTATTTCTGCCCATAATAATTAAGTATGACTTAGTTATTAATTAAATAATAGAAATTCGTTTTTATTATTTAATCCTATACCTACATGAGTTACGTTTTGCTGTTATGAGTTGCTGTTATGGGTTGCTGTTATGGGCCTATTAACCAGCCATTATAAATAGATAATGTAGGGTTAATAGGTTATTACGTTTTTGGAGAAACAAACCCTAGAGGCAGCAGGCAGCAGCAAGGCAGTGTTAAGGCAGAAGCAACGAACTCGAAATTGTCAAAGGGAGGCTAGTACATCCATTCCGCAATCAAGATCGTGAGACGTTCTTGAAGGTGCTCGTGTGGATACCATAGAGGTGTTTTTCGAGAGTAAGACACAAGTCGTGAAAGCTAGGATCTCCGTTGAGTTCGTGAAAGTCAAGACCAGAAAAGGTATAATTCTGTTTCACCATAATCTGTTCAAGCTTATACATGATCCTGAGTTAGGGTTCCGAAATTTTTCGTTATATTTACGTTTAATCCGCTGCATTTTATATCTCGGAACCCAACATTTCTTTCCTGTCCAGGAACCACTAACCCTTCGGGTTGTTCCATGTAGATTTCCTCGTCTAAGTCTCTATTTAGAAAAGCTGTTTTCACATCCATTTGATGTACATCCAAGTTTCGCAGTGCAGCAATAACAATCACTATTCTTATGGATGTTATTCGTGATAAAGTATATATCAAAGTAATCGAGGTCATATTGTTGCTTGTATCCTTTAATTACAAGTCTGGCCTTATACTTGTCAATACTTCCATCAGTTTTCAATTTCTTTTTGAAAACCCACTTGCATCCTAGTGGTTTACATCCAGATGGCAGGTCCACTAGCTCCCAGGTATGATTCTGCATGATTGAATCAATTTCGTCTTTGATGGCCTCTTTCCACATAGGTCCATCAGGTGATGTTACCGCTTCCTTATAGGTTTTTGGATCACCTTCTTCGAGCAAATAAGTCATAAAATTTATCCCATAGGATTTCTCTTTCCTTTGTCTTTTGCTCCTTCTTACTACCCCCACATTTTCATCTTCACTGTGTTTTTCCTCATTGTCTTCCTCTATAGACTCATGAGATCGTTTAGACGTTATGGGGTGGTTGGTTTCTGGATTACAAGGAAATATTGTCTCAAAGAATGAGGCATTCTTTGACTCCATAATCGTATTCTTTTAAATGTCAGGAATCTTTGATTCATGTAAGAGAAACCTATATGCAGTACTATTTGAGAGATATCCAATGAAGATACAATCTACGGTATTTGGACCAATCTTCACTTTCTTAGGCGTAGGGATCAGCACCTTAGCAAGGCACCCACATACTTTCAAATGCTTATAGCTCGGTTTCTCTTTCTTCCATATTTCATAAGGACTTTCATCCTTTTTCTTGCGCATCATCCTATTTAATAGATAATTTTCACTTAAGATGGCTTCCCCCCACATTGATTGCGGAAGTCCAGAGCTTAACAACATCGCATTCATCACCTCCTTTAGAGTGTGATTCTTCCTCTCAGCCACTCCATTTGACTGAGGAGAATATGGTGCAGTGACTTCATGGATTATACCATGTTGTGAACAGAATTTCCCAAAAGGTTCAACATATTCACCTCCACGATCACTACGTATCCTTTTGATTTTCTCTGTTTGTTGTTTCTCAACTTCTTCCTTATAGATTTTAAATTTATCTATAGCTTCATCTTTGCTTTTGAGCAAATATACATAACAGTATTTTGTACAATCATCTACGAATATAACAAAATACTTGTTACCTCCTCGAGTTGGAGCGAATTTTAAATCACATATATCGCTATGTATTAAGTCTAGCACTTTGGTGTTTCTTTCCATACGTTTAAATGATGATCTCGTTAATTTTGCCTCAACACAAGTTTCACACTTATGTTTTGAATCGATGTTCAATTTTGGTATGTATTCTTTTACACTTAATCGTCGTATAGTGTCATAATTCATATGTCCTAATCTAGCATGCCATAAAATTGAAGACTCAAGCAAGTAAGCAGAAGAATTCATCAATTCATTTTCGTCTTTAACAGACATTACATTGAGCTTAAAAAGCCCATCACAAACGTAGCCCTTGCCTACAAACATACCACTTTTAGACAAAATAACTTTATCTGACTCTATTACAATATGAAAACCATGCTTATTCAACAAGGCACCAGACACAAGGTTCTTGCGAATATCAGGCACATAAAGTACATTCTTCAAAGTCAGATTCTTTCCAGAGGTCATCTTCAGAATCACCGTGCCTTCCCCTGCAATTGTGGAAGTCGCAGAATTTCCCATATAAAGCTTCTCACCAGCATTGGAAGCTTTGAGGCTAGAGAAAATCGCCTTATCAAAACAAATATGCCTAGTAGCTCCCGTATCAATCCACCATTCACTTGGATTAGAGCCAACCAGATTCACTTCAGAGACCGTAGCACAGAGGTCTATATCGGACATCTCCTTGGAGATATCATTCACCATATTTGCTTCTTTCTTTTTGTTGGGCTTCTTGGGCTTCTTGCACTAAGAAGACCTATGACCCACTTTGTCACAGTTGTAGCACTTTTCTTGAAACTTTGAAGGCTTCGAAATTCCTCCTTTGGGTGCTAGCTTTGTTCTTTTACCAGAACTGTTCTTCTTGAACTTGGAGCTTTGAGTATGCTCCACCACGTTTGCCTTTTCAGTGTCAACATTAGATTTCTTTTCAGATCCTCTGTTGTCTTCCTCGATACGAAGTCTAACAATCAGATCCTTCATAGACATCTCCTTTCGCTTGTGCTTCAAGTAGTTCTTGAATTCTTTCTAGCAAGCGGCAGTTTTTCAATCACAGCAACAACTTGGAAATACTCACTTACGACTATTCCTTCAGCATGAATGTCGTGGATGATTACCTGCAGCTCTTGCACCTGACTGACCACAATCTTGGAATCCGTCATCTTATAATCAAGAAAACGGCCAACAATCCACTTTTTAGCACCAGCATCTTCGGTTTTATACTTATGTTCAAGAGATTCCCATAAGTCCTTTGTTGTTGACTTTGTGCAATACACATTTTACAACGTGTCAGCCAAGCTATTAAGTACATAATTCCGACAAATATAATTAGAATGCTTCCATGGATCAGCAGCATATACAGTTTATATTTCACTCTCAGCAGTGAGCATGAGTGTCTCCTCTTTTAAGAAGCGAGACATATTCAGTGCGGTCAGGTAGAACAGCATCTTCTGCTGCCAGCGTTTGAAGTTCGTTCCACTGAACTTCTCAGGTTTCTCAAGATGTGCAGCGGGCACAGGTTGTGCAACGGGCATAACAGGCTGAGTAGCCACCCCTTGCATAATAGGCGCAGTTTGCACCCTTTGCATTGTTGGTTGCATGTATCCAACATGGTTCTGCCCAAACGGAACACTAAACTGTCCAACAGTTATGTGCCCAGCAGGTGTTTGACCTATCGGCCCTTGTCCAACAACCGTATTACCCCCATCAGACAACAATGTATGTGCGTTGAGGCTTGGTGTTGACTGGTTACCCCCATCAGACAACAATGTTTGTGCGTTGGGGTCAACCACCGAATTTCCGTTAAGATTCACAGTATTGTCAGTCATTAATCTGTCACCGAAACAAAAAGCATGTATGTGTTAATCACAAATAGAAAATAATAATAGCTTTAAGATTGTGAAACAATCTGCCAAAAATACAATAATAAATCACGAGTGATTGTGTGTGTAAACAACAGAGTAGTGTATGACAATAAGCAAACTGTTAAAGAGAAGGGATAAGAAATAGAGGATGTCTCGAGTCCAGTGCGGAACTGTCTCCTTAAAGCTATTTCGCCTCTCACTGTATGTTTGAGTCGATAGCCTACCAAGATAAAACGAGAACACGATGATGTCACGAAGAACAGCACCTTCAGCGAGCTTGAACAGAGTCAGAAAACTATCACCAGGAAGAGGACGACTGCATTTAGGGTTTAGGGCAGAAGATAGATTTTAATTACCTAAGGCTGAATAAGATGAATATATAGACTGTGAAAAACTTGGGCGCTACACAATTTCCTAAATTACCACGCATTTTTCGTAATTAATCATGCGTTAATTAATAAAGGAAATCAGTCGTCAAAATCAATTTCGAATTAATAATAATACTTATTATTACTTTGATCGCTGACAGTTACTTTGAAAATTGGTCCGGATTTATTATTTTGCTGCATTCGTGTCCGCAGGTCGCCCACGCGGAAAATCCGAAGGCTTGAAAAGCCACGAATTTGCCCTCGAAATTCCACGATTTGCACCCCCCTGCGCGCACGTGGGTGATGGAGCAATACCACACTAACACATCTTAAACACTACATAAGTGTTCTACTATATAAAGTCATGAAAAACTCTTTTCCAATTCAATGTGGGATTCAAGGTCTTATTTCCAGATTTCCATTTTCAAGTTACCAGTTTTGGATAATCATATTTTATCCATTCCTTGATCATTTTGAATACTTAAATATGCGTTGGAAAACTCTCTCGAAGAAGAACATACTCCAATCATAACTTATTGCGCGCACGCACCCAAGAAGCATTCAAACTTAGGCTTAAAATTACTTGACAATGTGGGGCATCTGCCCACATTTTCCAACAAAAACTTGAGCAATAAATATGAATATATAACTCTATTCCATTACGTCATCAGTTCTATTGAATTCTCCAGCACTAGATTCTGTAGTGCGGGAATTTAAGATACGCCTTAGAGTATAAATGTATAATTTCATTTTCCCGGTAACTTACTTTGATAATTAAACTCGCGACCGAGTAAACTGTCCTAATTCACTGAATTTCCCATTCAACGCACAGCTAGGTATTATTAATATATTCAATGACATTTATTTTTAAATTAAAGGAAGAATCAGTTGATAGAAAATCTACATATATACCTAATCATGATTCATGGTTCAATATTAAACAGAAATTGAAACCAAGCCCCTTCAACTCTTTCTCAACTCCTTTAGTTCCAGCACTGGTATAGTATATATACGTTACGTTAAGTTATTGTGTTAAAGCCTAAAGGAAAATGTTGGGATTTTTTGTTCATTATCATATTTCGGTATGCATAATCATATGTCTTCTGTTATCTTCGGCATCAATTGCAGCCAACACGAATCACGCGAAGCCCCATCGTATAGGAGGTATTACTGATTACTCCTCTGCCAGTGGCAAACAACAGAAAATAGCAATGGAGATAGCTATAGGAGATGTTTATGCTTATGTGCCCTTACAGCATCCTCGGGTCGCCTTACATGTAATGGACTCCGGAAAGGATCCACTTAAAGCAGCATCTTCGGGTAATGTAACTTTATCTTTTTAGCTTATGGAAGATGCATGCTATCCCTATTAGCTTAGCTAAATTACTACATGTATGCAGACTATGCAGTACAAGGCTACAAACCTCTTTACTTGACAAGCTAGCGCGTATAGATAGTGATCGATTAATGTAAAATTTATCAACCCCCTCCCCTAGTCCACACGTACAGGCATACAGTCAGTTTGCAGTTTATGAATAATTGAATGAATAAAACGTATTTGACTTCTGAACTAGTTTCAGTAGTTTAGCGAGCTGCATGCGGTTATAGAACTCAGCATGCTCGTAACAGATATTTTATATAGGTTTTAACTTATAATATTGCATTTCCCTCGATCATTAGGCCTAGGGCTAGCTAAAATTGAACTATTAGTCTGAGTATGGCTGATTAGATTCAATAAATACAATAAAAAATGTTAAAATATAATATATGATTCTCGAAATCCTTTTTTCTATTAACAGATTCTACTAACACATTAATATTTCTTAAAAAACTAATCAAATAATATGGTATTAGTCTTGAGGGAGGTCTCTACGAGTTTGATTCAGTACTCCTTCCCCGAATATTCTTATAATTTATAATGCAAATTATTTAAAACGCGCTAAATTATTGTTTCATATATAAGGGTCTATGATCCACTCTCTTTTTCAAGTGAGGACGAGATTAAAATTTAATATATGATCTTACGGCTAGCCATTTGAGATTTTTAGAACAAGTACTAACTTAACAACAAGCAACAAGCCACGTCCTTATTAAAACAGACTTAATTGCAACAAAGTAAAAGACAGATCGATAAGAATTCTTTGAAATAAGTTTTGAGAAACGAAAAACTTACACTCTAGTTTAATGGATTATATTAGCAATTGTTCTTAAAAAAAACCAGCGAGCTCTAATTCGAGTTGTACACATTCTTTTACTCGGTGAGACAATTTTTATAACGCAACTCCTTATATATATATATATATATATATATATATATATATATATATATATATAGGGTCCTGCTCAAATAGAAAATAACTTAGAATAGAAAATAGAAAATAAGATCTACACCACATATTCAATCTAATCTAATGGCAAGGGAGTGCATCCACACACAAATCAAATACACCCTCATACACCAAATCCCACATAATCCCTCCGTTTTTAATTTGATTTTTCCCGTTAATTAGTGAAGTTTTTTTCAAATCTAATTTCACCACATTTTTCTCCATCTCCCAACAATCAGTTTGCATACCATATGTGATATATTCCGGTGATTTTTATTTTTTCGACGATTACCATTATTTTTTGTGAACCCAGGATATATAATTTAGTGATTTCTGTAATACAAATTAGTGATTTCTATAATACAAATTAGTGGTTTCTGTAATATATTTTAGTGATTGAAGTTTGAATCTGATAAGTGACGAATTTATTTTAATTATAAATTATATTTGCCGAAATATAGCACATATGGTATGAAAACTGATCGTTGGGAGATGAAAAAAAATGTGGTGAAGTTAGATTTGAAAAAAACTTTGCCAATTGACGGGAAAAATCAAATTAAAAACGGAGGAGAATAGATGAGATTGTGTGTGTGAGGGTGTATATAATTTGTGTGTGGGTGCGGCAGGTATAATGATAAGGTTTTCTATTTCTCATTTAAGTTATTTTCTATTTGAGCAGGACCCTATATATATATATATATATATATATATATATATATATATATATATATATATATATATATATATATATATATATATATATATATATGCTAATGATCAAATGAGAAATAACTTAAATGAGAAATAAGAAATAAGATCTTAGCCACATATCCAATTTTAATCTAATGGTCCCTAAATGCACCCTCACACAAATTAAATGCACCCTCACACACACAACCAACTTAATTCCCTCCGTTTTAAATTTAATTTTTCCCGTTAATTAGTAAACTTTTTTTAAAATCTAATTTCACCATATTTTTCTCCATCTCCTAAGGATCAGTTTTCATACCATATGTGATATATTCTGGCGACTTTATTTTTTCGGTGACCTCCATTTTTTTTTACGAACCCAGAGTATATAATTTAGTGATTTCTGTAATATAAATTAGTGATTTTTGTAATACAAATTAATGATTTATGTAATATAATTTAGTGATTTCTATTACATTAAATACTGATTTTTATAATATTAAATATTAATTTATGTAATATGAGTTATTGATTTTTATTATATAATTTATTTTAATAAAAAAATATCTATTACATTTATTATTTAAAATTAAAAACATAAATTATCAAGTGTAATGATATTAAATACATATTTTTATAATATTAAATACTGATTTATATAATATGAATTACTAACTTTTATAATATAATTTTTTTAATAAACTTTTTTATATATATTTATTATGTAAAATTAAAAATATAAATTTTTAAATGTGAATGTATAATTAAATTATATACCCAAATAGTAGAACACGTGCGAGTAGGGCAGTAGTGTGAACGCGCGGGAAGGTGTGAACGTGCGGGAAGCCCGGTTAAGTATTGTATTTTATGTGGGCTGAGCTAGTTATTTCTCATTTCTCATTTAGTCTATTTCTCATTTGAGTAAGACTCTCTCTCTCTCTCTCTCTCTCTCTCTCTCTCTCTCTCTCTCTCTATATATATATATATATATATATATATATATATATATATATATATATATATATATATAACCGTGTACCGGATCGGGTTCGGATTAGATCGATCTAAATTCATATTAAATATTAAAAAAAATGGAATTATTTGAATTACTGAATATTTTCTTTTATATTTATGTGTAGCACCATAAATATATATGTGTAATTTAATGTTTGAAAGATTATATTAAGTATATTATTAATTATTATATATAATGTATATTTATGTGTGTATATAATTATCGGATCGGTTTCTTAACGAATCGTATCGGCCTAAATACATATCTAATATGTTTAATAATCGAATTATTTTAATTGAATCAGATTTCGAATCAGTTTATTTTTAGACACCGTTTACATTGAATCGGATCGAATCGGATCGGATATCCGATCCGTTGACAGGTGAGCAAAGAGTACTTTTCTATGCTCCATATATGCCATAATTTGTCTAAAAGACTACTTTTCTATGCTCCATATATGCCATAATTAGTCTAAAAAGACTACTTTTCTATGCTCCATATATGCCATAATTTGTCTAGAACGAATAATTCCCATTTCATACTTAAGACTCCATAACTCCCATAATTTTTGACCAGACGATATTTCCATTTATAGCTGTCAAAGGTCTATAGTCCAAAGCTGTGTAGAGTCAAATGTTAAATTTCTTATAATCGATCTTAAAAGAATATAATATGAAATATAATTTTTTTATATTAAGTTGGATTCGAGGAAGACCAAATACAACTCTTAAATTTAATTATAATTATTGACTTAATTTAATAATACTACATTCGTCTCAAAATAATTGTTATTTTTGACATTTTTCGTAATTAATTTGTAAATTTAATTAAAAATTAAAATATTATTCTTCTATAATTTTCATAAACTGAATATTATATTTTAAAGTAAATTAGATATCTATTTTGATAATATAATTTTTAAATATTTTTTAATTATATAATATATAATTTTGTGTTAAAACTTGATTCAGCACGTGATAAATTATTACAAATTATACGATAATTTTAATTTGATTCTTACTATCCATCGTCCTTATCACATCATTGGTCTCAGTTCTGATTCTTCTTAGACTATAAACCTACATATCCACACACAAAAAAATACTTTTAAACTCTATTTGGGCTTGGGCTCAGTTTCTTCTGTTATCAACTCTCGACCATTGTATATGCATTTATAGGACAAACCAATTGAATGATCACCAATTGAAACATGATCTGATGTTGCAATTATTGTTATAGATATAAATTCTTACGGTTGGTTTTACCTGGTATTCGCAGCTAAAAAATTAATAAGAAATAAGAATGTAAGTGCAATCATAGGCTTGGATAGATGGCAAGATGCTGACTTTGTTGCTCAACTTGGTAACACATCACAAGTCACAATTCTTTCAGTGGCCAATAACATACCCCCTTCGGCCTTAAACCAATGGCCATTTCTGATAAATATGGCTCACTCCCAACGCTCTCAGATGAAAGCGGTGGCAGCCATAGTTCAGAGCTGGCAATGGCGCAAAGTAACCATCATTTATGAAGACACAATCTCTAGTGTTAATGACATCTTCCCATATCTTATCGAAGCTCTTGGTGAAGTGGAGACAGATGTTGATTACTATCTGCCTCTTCAAGCCTTTGCTCCGAATTCTGTGGTACAAGATAAGTTGAAGGACCTCCTAAGGAGGCAAAGTAGGGTTTTTATTGTCCACACTTCAAGTGATTTGGCCAGGACTATATTTATGGAAGCCAAGAGAATGAAAATGATGAGAAAAGAGTTTGTTTGGATCACCACGGATTGCATTACAAGTTTTTTTGATTCTTTCAACGCGTCTACAATATCTGCCATGCAAGGTGTTCTTGGGGTAAAGGGCTTTTCTCCCATCCGGAGTGAAAAGCAATACAAACACTTCTCCAAGCGTTTCAAGGCTAAATTTCGATCAGAATACCCAACAACGAAATTTATGGAGCCCGGAAATCATGCTCTCAATGCCTATGATGCTGTGTACACTACAGTGTTAGCAATTGAAGGGAAACCAAGTCCGAAATCTTTTACACATATGTTAAATAATAGTACTGCAGCGAGTGGGCCGAGATTACTGACAAGAATTTTAAGGAGCAAATTTATGGGGTTGAGTGGAGAGGTAAATATAAACGGAGGAACTCTAGCCCCACCAAGAATTTTTCAGATTGTTAATGTCATTGGTAAGAGTTATCTGCAGCTCGGATATTGGTCCGAGGGATTAGGATTCTCAATGAAGATTAACAATGGAAGTACTTACAGCTGGTCAATGAATATATTAGGACAAGTAAACTGGCCTGGACGTGCTTCCACAGTTCCTAGAGGGTGGACTCTTGCAACAAGCGCCAACAGGCTTAGAATCGGAGTACCCGGTGACAACACATTCACAGAATTTGTGAATGTCACATATGGACGTCCTGGTGAACAGTCGAAATTTGGAGGACTTTCAATTGATGTGTTCAATGCTGTTGTTCAAAATTTACCATACAGCTTACTCTATGACTTTATTCCATACAATGAAACTTATGATTCACTTGTGGAGGCAATTAGTCTCATGGTAATTAGCTATTCTATGCCCGAATATTTTATATAAATTTGTGCCTCAGCTCTATTCTATCAAACTTTTCATATACTAATTAAGTTATTTACATGATGGCCTCGGGAAAGACTTTTGATGCCGTGGTTGGGGACACAAATATAGTGGCTCACCGCTATGAGTATGCAGAGTTTTCACAGCCTTACTCTGACTCAGGTCTACAAGTACTGGTGTATACAAAGAAAAATTCTGGTGCCCGGGCATGGCTATTCAAGAAGCCATTTACAACATACACCTGGATCTCCACCGCAGTTATCAACTTATATAGTGGCTTTGTCGTGTGGTTCATCGAGCGCCAGACAAATAGAGACTTCGAAGGAAGTTGGTTCAAACAATGTGGAACCATTATTTGGCTTGCCTTCACCACCCTTTTCACATCTTTACAAGGTAAGCGTATTTAATTAGTCTAGTAGGTAATACAACTTATTAAAGCTCCGTTTGGGAGTGCTGTTGAAAACTGCCGTGAGAAAAAGTGCCGGTGGGAAAAGTGCTGTCAGGAAAATCAGAGGATTGTTTGGTGATTTTTTTGATTTATGCATATTTTGAGATATAATATATAAAAATAATGTTTTTGAAAAAGTTTGATGATGAAACTGATAGCTACTTACTGCAAAAGCTGAAAGCAGCTTTTTCAAAAAGCATGGGGAAACATGCTTTTGCTAACATCAACTTCTAGACTAAAAACGTTTTTCCACATATCAGTTTTAATAATTTACCAAACACCTTCCTGACAGCTTTTCAGTAAAAAGTTGTTGTAGTTGTCTACAACAGTACTCCATCAAACGGGGCCTAATTCTGAGTTAACCTCGTTAATATTAATAATCACATTTTGCAGGTGACAAATTGCATAGCAACTTGTCTCGGATGGCTGCAGTAATCTGGCTGTTTGTGGCTTTAGCTATAACCTCCAGCTACACTGCTAGTTTGACATCCTTGCTCACAGCTCAGAAATTTGTTCCACCAGTGCCTAATGTTGAAACACTAAGAATTACAGGTGCAAAAGTTGGGTGCAATGGAAATTCTTTTGTTGTCAATTATTTAGAAAATGTGTTGAAGTTTGAATCACAAAACATCAAGAAGTTATTTCTAGAGGATGACTATCCTCAGGCCCTAAAGAGTGGGGAAATTGCTGCTGCTTTTCTTGAAGTTCCTTATATCAAAGTCTTCCTCGCTAAAAATTGCCATGGCTTTAAGACCGGAGAGACATTCAAAGTAGGAGGATTTGGTTTTGTATTTCCAAAGGGCGCTCCACTTCTTTCGGACATCTCTCAAGCGGTTCTTAACGTATCAGAGAGTGGAACACTACGAAAACTAGAGACCTCTATGCTGTCTTTGTACAAATGTTCAAGTTCTGATGATGAGGATGAATATAGTCTTGGCTTCGACAGCTTCTGGGGTCTCTTTGCAATCACGGGAGGAGCATCAACTGTTGCTTTTTTGCTCTATTTGTTTCCTCGTTTTATCCCAATTTGGCCTAAATATTTTAGCAGTAAAGTGTTTACTGAAACAGCGCCAAAGCATGAGATGCCCAACCAAATCAGGACTTGTGATGCACCACAACATGATCCAGAACAAGATGAAAAATTCCTATTTCTTGCAGAAATGAAGAACCAAGAGCAATCTCAACAATAGTGTTTTAGGATCTTCACTTTCTTAGTCAGACTGCTAGTCTAGCAAGTAGCAACAGATTATAGTATCTATTTAAATTTGCCTCGATGTATATCGACCAAATGGAAGTGTAAAAAATAAATTTGAAGCAATCCCACAATGTACAGAACATTATTTAAATCTAGCGGTACTATCAAACTTTCCTTGCTTTCTTTTTTATGTTCACATATGGATTCACCCTACGACTCTTTTTTATTTTGATGCAAGGCACTAATGAATCATCAACATCATACGAACACCTGAACTGATCAGCTATGAGTTCTGTGACAATTTCGCGTTCCATTTTTTTATTTTTAAACTACGTCTTAATTGTGATGATTCCTTTACGATCTCGGTACTGCATCGACTAAACTTAGTTAAAATATTTCTAAATGTTGGGTTGTTTAAGTTACTATTACTATACATATTTATAATTTTATGTTGGGTTGTTACTATCACTATTCATATTTAATTTTTGTGCATGTAATTCTAATCACACCTGATACACTTTTCACAATCGTATTTTGATACGTGGAGAACATTTGATATATGCAACCTAGAATTGTTGGGTAAAAGCAGTGATGCATAAAAAGTTCGGACCGAAAATCTGACTCTTGACCCAATTTAAAAATAGCTTAAAAAAGCTCGACCCGAAAAAAATCCGGAGCTTTGTAATGCATTTTGGTTCGCTGATGGAGCTTGTCAATAGTTGTCATTGAATTTTCTCATTTGAGGTCAACAAACCACTAGGCACTAGTCGTCTCTCCTCCTTCCTTACCAGGATTGAAGATAAAATATTAAATTATTACATTTTCCCTATAAAGAAAAATTAGATTACTATGCAACTTGGTGTGTATGCTGAGGTAGAGCTGTACAAAAGGATTCGCCTGGTACGACCGGGACCGGGACCGGTCTCTAAAAAGCCCGGTCTTTTTAATAAAAGCTTGACCTAGTCTTTTTTATAAACCAGGCCGGGCCAGATTTAAAGAGGTAAAATCTAGGAGCTTAAGCCTGCTGGGCTAGATCAGATCAGGTCGGACTTTGACGCAGACTTTTCTTAATATGCATAAATGTGTTACTCCCTCGGTCCCTATTTATACGTTTATTTTAATTTTTTAAGAGTTCAATTGACTAATTTTTATTAGAATTTAAAAATTATTTTAAAGTAAAAAATTTTAAAAAAATAAAAAATATATTTTAAAATAGATCATATATACTTTTTAATAATATAAAATTTTAAAAAAAATTCAATTATATATTATTATTAAATTACGGTTAAAGATGAGTGAGTTTAACTGCACAAAAAGTAAAATGAACATTTAAATAGGGACGGAGAGAGTAATACTGAGTACATACACCACGTACACAAATGTTAATGGGAATATAGCAGATCAAGTTCCGATGTTATTTTGATTGCAGGGTTTATAGGTGAAGCCTTCTTCCCTCTACAACTTCTATTTATCTATTTGTTTTGGATTTAGTTCTTAAGGGTGTTATGTTACATATGTATAATGTAAAATTTTATGTTGATACTTGAATGTTGGAACTCAGTGAATTTTTTTAATGCTGAATAAATCAAAACAAGTGGATAAGTTGTAGACAGTTTGTGTACATACGGTTAAAATAGAACCTAATTCACTTAGCAAAAAAAAATAAAATAGAACCTAATTCTACATTTATTATGTATATATTGTTATATTTTCTGGTCTATGAAGGCTTTTATCTGGACCAGATCAGTCCAGGCCGGGCTTTTTGGCCGAGTCAAGCCAGGCCAGATTTTGAACAAAAATCCTAGGACCTGTAGGCCAGGCTTCCACCGGCCCGTCTTTTTGAAAGTATGTTTTTTCCGGTTTATATACCAGGCCTATCCAGACCTTATGAAGCTTCACTGTTCCTGGAATTGGCTTTGGGTCTTTCCTGTGCAACTTAAGTGGAAGGCGAAGAAGGCATAATTCAATCTTCTCTGAAGATACTAGGGGAGACGAGAAAAATCTGAATACTTTTCTTTATGGAGATAATACCAAAATATTTTAGGTCCGGTCTTGAATTGCTCTTATCCTATTTTACTCGATATGGTATATATATTATTCTGATTAAGCAATATTAATATTGCAAAGTATATTTAGAGTCTGATCATTAAAATAATCCTTACTTAGTATATTTAATATTAATAATTAAATAATTAATATAAATAAATCAAATAAACTTGTAATTAAAATATATATAGAGAGTTCTCAATAACACCTAGTCTCATAAGCATTCAACTAATAGTTGTAAACAACACTAAACATCTCATTATATTTACTTTACAATATCGATGTGAGACAAACTCCACATAACCTATTTTAAACAAGTAACTTCAATTTAATTTGTTTATGAATTGTACTAAGAAAATATCTTAGATTCAAATATAAAAATTTAAGTGCTCGTAGCAAGTAAGAACCTCAAATAATTAGTTTTCAGAAATTTTATCAAGAATATATTTAAAATATGTCTTTAACTTTCCTTTTTCTAACACTTTTTAGTTTATAAACTCTACAAATCTCTAGAATTCACAAATATCCATACTGAATGTATTAAATTTTTTAGTAGAATTCACTAAAAATTTTGAAAATAAAATGTGTAAATAATATTCTTTGAACAACATAATTATAATTATTAATTAATATACTATATTTATATAAGTGAACATGCAAGTTAAGAATATCTTACCTATTATGGGTGAAATAATTAACTAAAATTATAATTTTACCTAAACATCTTTAACTAATTAAATGTACTAGACATTTTATTTTATTTTTACAAACAAAATTTAACGCATTCATTAAAACATTGGAACCCAGACAGGACAAACCCGAACTGTCAACTACACCGTAATTGTGAAACAAAAAACGAGTTAAACAAATAGCTGTTTTGTTTTCAGATCGCTTAACACATTGAATATCCAAATTTTTTAATCTAAAAAGTATTACAATTACATCTCGAGTTTTCGAACCTATACTAGCTGTGAAACTAGTAGTATCACAATAAACGTTCATATAAGTGTCATATGTACCCCAATGTTCAGAACTATCAATTACATCAACTGATATTGGAGGAATAAATACTCCAAAAATATGAACAATTTTTTGTTGGAAAATGTGAGTTCTTGCGATATCCACCACCATCCCAGATTCGATGCGAGTCTTCCAGATCTCCCAAAATACCATATAAATTATTTTCAAAAAAACTACCGCAACCCGTAACAAGACACCAAAAAATATCAAAACATAATACACTAACATTCCAAAAAGATAGGCACGAGTAACAATCTTAATAATAAGGTATCCCACAAGATCTCATCCAAAAAGGATTAGATCTCGATTTTATTGAAAAAATGATAAATAAAAGAGAGGATGGAAAAGTGAAGGGGGTTTAATCGATGAAAAAGATGAAGGTTTGGAAAGTGAAAAAGTGACGGCTAGAATCCTAGACATGAGAGTCGAGTCTTAAAACTGTTCTACTTTTTAACAAACTATTAAGTTTTTGCAATTAAAATGTATTAAAATAACACAAACAAACATCAATATTTTAAAATTAAAATTTCCTCTTTTATTCTCTTTTTTGAATTCTATTTAAAGAAATTAATTTCTCTTTATTTTTTATAAAACATTTTGCAACAAAATAAAATTTTTAACACTACGTTCGATAGTAAGACTTCATAATATTCTACTAGTAGAACGAATTCTTAAAACATTTTTTTTCCATTTTTTATATTTTATAAAAAAAGATTAATATTCTATACTTTCTTTTAAAAAAAGGCTATATTAGTATATTGCGATCTATAACAGAACTTTGCATTCTGCACTACGTTCAGACTTCAGAGTATTGCGTTCAGACATCAGTGTTGTTTTATAGTAATGTTCCGTAAATCATTAGTAAGGACCAACTGAACTCATACAAAATCATATTGCATCATTAGTGTTTTATAGGAGTGTTCTACAAATCATTAACAAAAATCATACTACATTAAGAATAAAATAGTAGAGCAAAGACACAATGTTCTGCAATAAAATATCGTATTTAATGATAGTGTCTTGCGGGGTACATTGTTAATAAAAAGCATCACAAATCGAAATCAGAAGCATAATCCCAATGAACATCATATATCAGTATAACATAAAAATATTGATTATCTTCACTGTAATAAAAGATCCACAGACTTTATTATTACAAAATTGAAACGACTGTATGGATGGAATGGAGGAGTTTTTACAGAAAATAAGTTAACATGTTAATAAAGAACAAAAAAATACACAGACATGTATTTTCTTTTATCATAATTTTGAGTTTTAATTTCTTAGTTATAAATGTAATAGTGTAGTTTTATTTAATTATTTTAGCGGTAACATTCCTTTTTTCTCTTTATATAATAGATAAATTTGTAATTTATAAATACAAATTTTGTTTTTAATTTTTAAAATAGTTGGTAAATTCTACTTATAATATATTACAAGATGTGTCGTTATTGATGCATTCTCGAGGTTTATTGAATTTGTAGATTAAAAAAGTTTGTATTTGGTCTAATATTATATATATAAATTTATAATAAATTTAATAAAATATTTAAATTTACACACATTTAATTATTACAATATACAACTAAAATATAAATATTTTTGAAAAATAAAAAGGTTAAATTACAAAAAGTTATGTGTATGTATAAAATTTTAAACTCGAAATAACCAATGTAATTTTAATACTGTTTATTATAGTAGTTTCATAAAATAAAAAGACTAAATTATAGTTTGTATATATGTAGTTTTTTAATTTTACACTTTAGTGATCGATATAAAATGTCTATATTTATATGATTAATTTTATTTTATTAAAATACTGTAAGGATCCTGAATCACTATTTTTAAAATTTTAACAAATCATTAAATTTTACAATAGTTTTATAATTTGATAAATTAATTTAGTGGCCTTTATTTTAGATTTATAATAATTCAAATTAATCTAAATCAAAATTTTCTCGTTCAAATAAAATCTGATTCGAAATTCTAGGAGTTTTTGCTCATGAGGCTATATTTTTCATTATAAATTATAATAAGATCCAAACTGAATTTCATCTGATTTTAATTCAAAATTCGTTTGATTTTAATTTAAATCGGACCCAAATCAAAATGGACTCGACTTGAACTAAAACTGATTTAAACAATATAAAATTGAAATTAAATTAGAACAAATTAAAATCGGATCCGATCTAAATATATTATATCAACCCAGGCTTAAACCTTTACTGGGGCTTGAGGCTAAACCTTTAGCGGGGATTGATGGTTTCTTACGACTCCCCTGTAGGTTAGGTTTTTTTTTTTTGTGAAAAAAGAAATTATTATTCCTTCGGTCTTAATTTACTTGTGTATTTTAATTTTTATATATAATTTAAAGTCTATTGATCATATATTTTGATAAAAGCTTCTTTATAAGTAAAAATTTAATATTTGGCGAAAATATATAATCAATGCAATTCATATTATGCACAAAAATTAAAATAGACAAATAATTTGAAACGAAGGAAGTATTTGTGTTTATGAATTTTTCACTTTTGTGTTATATTGATTAAGTAATCTCATAATTTATTACGGAAACAATCTACTTTGATACATATCGTCGACAGCCATGTAACATTTTTCAAAGTTAGACAAACTAGCTAGGTGAAATGCATCCATCTAGATGCTAATAATTGAATTCTATAAACAAGTACGGAGTATTTCTTTGTTATTTCTCTCTCCCTCGACTTTTGTATTGGGAAGAAAATCAAGCCAGGCGACCCAAAAAGAAATAGCCGAAGCATATGGTTCACATGGTAATGCACACACCTCCTATGTAATCAAATTCTGAGAAAGTCCGCTCTCGTGAAAAATATAAAGAAAATATGAGGAAGCTATAGTGTGACTGTATAATAAGTATGACCAAAGCAAACATTTACACTAAACGGAGTATCATTTTGACACTTTCGTATTCGAGCATCTACACTCGCAACTATGGCAGAAAATCGAGTCGGACACTTTGATATGTATAATATGTATAATATGCAGTTCAATTCACAGAATGTATTGGACAAGAGTCGCAAGAATATCATCAATTTAGCTAATTTCAGCAAAGACGTTTTGTTTTAAGTTACTTGTTCTCCGTTAGGAGTTGAATTTAGTATTTTTCTACACTCTTCTCACTCCAAAAATCCATTTTTTGGGTGGAATAGTACTAGAGCATGATTCCCATCTCTGGATAATAATTTGTCTTGTGTCCATGTCGAGATTATATCGGTAAAAAATATTGGACGTAGGAGAGTTTGAACTCGAAATATCTCTCAATTCAAAATTTGATATCATGTTAAGTTATGAGTTCTCCTAAAAATTAATTAAGATATTGCGAGAAGGGATTAACAATATTCTTAACACTTGGCTTACCCTTCACATAATATATATGAATGAACAACAAAAATAAAGGAATGATATAGAAAAATAAAGACATTGGAGTATGAATGTATATAATTGTACAGAATTTACCTAAACTAACCATTATTGCCTCTCCAGATCATCATCAAAATTTGCATGAATTCTTTGTGATGACCGATCCCGGCTTAACATTTTCCTAAATGAACCTAACCTTGACGATGATCCAGTTACCTTCCCCGAACCCTCAGCTGTTCCTTGTGCGATATCTACAGGCGGAGCTGTCGGTTGAGGCACCTCTGTTTCGGTCTCATTGGCTTGAACAACAACCTGTGGTGGCTCTACCGCAGTACGACAAACAGGACAAGTCGAATTTGTACATAACCATCTATCAATACAAGCTACATGGAAATTGTGTTTACAAATTGGTAAAATTCTAATCGTTTCACCATCCTCTAAGTTACTTAAACAGACTGTACACTCTATTGTCCTTGCCTTTTGGTCTTGTTTGAAAACAAAAGTTGGCAGTGATCCGATAATTGTTTCATCAAGCCCTGTTTTCGGGGGTTCGGCAGCAGTTGCGAAGAGGCCAATCTGCCAGAGGGAAGTGCGATGACGAGCTTGGCGACGAAGAACACATCTTACATAAATATGAAGAAGTGTAACAAGTAGCACAACGAATGACAAACATATTATGGCTGTAACCATGATTTTTCCGCTTACATTGTAGTTTCTTCCATCATCGGCATTGAAATCCATCGTGGATCTACCGGAACTATATATATTCCGGTGCTTTAAGATGAAATGGAGAGAATTGTTCTCTAGTTGTTAGAACGAGACTTCAATAATATAAAGTGGAGTGTGTTATATGGAGTAAACTTATACAAGGTACAAAAATTTCAAGAGCGATGACTGTTGACTTTTGACTTTCTGTGTTTATTTTCTCGAATATTTAATTAGTATTTTGTGTGAACTTCTGTAAATAGACCAATACAGGTATACAACACGGCAACATTTTTTTTAAGTATGAAAAAGAAATTTGGGTTGAGAGTTTGAAATATTGCACCGCTTATACAAAGTTGTACGTTAGATCTTGAACAAACTCCATTGTTTAGTCCTTGTGGACAGTATTTTAATGTATACTAGTACTAATTAATGTTTTTCTCCTTTCAAATACTAATATTATACTTGGACAAAGTGGTGATCCTTTATAAACTTATAAATTTACATGTATTTCTAGTGTCCTTGTCATTGATAAATGAAAATAATTATATCAATGGACTATATAATTATTGAATTTATATGAAAAAAATTAATGAAGATTATTTTTTAGTTGAAAATTTAGAAATCATATATATATATATATATATATATATATATATATATATATATATATATATATATATATATATATATATTGTGAAAGCAGAATATGAATTTAATATGTGATGTAGAATAATATATTATATTCTGTAAATAATACATCTATACTATATTATTATAGTCGAAAAATTAAAAAAATTGGTCGATCGGTTGATTTTTACTAGACCACGGGCCTAAAAAATATACATGTAAATTTTATATTGTTAAAATATATATATATATATATAATCTATTTTAAAATGTATTTTTTTTAGTTTATTAATATTATAAAAGAACAATTTTTAATTTTTAATTAAATTTTAGTCAATTTGACTCTAAAAAGGTCAAAATAGACATGTAAATAGGGACGGAAGGAATAGTAAATTAAAAATCACTGTGAACATGCTAATTAATACTCCATCCCTCCATCCGATCCATTTATTTACATATAAATTAATAACTTCAACTCCATTTTCAATATATATATATATATATATATATATATATATATATATATATATATATATATATAATTGTTCAAGCGAGAACATACCTTAAAATGAGAACTGAGATTCAATCTTAACCCTCTATTTTATATCAAATTTTTTAATCCCAACCTTCTATTTTCTTCCTTCCTCCATCTCCCAGATTCTTCTGCAGCCTAAAATCCAGTTATAATTCCGACCTCGATTTTGCACAATCACATACATACATACATATATATATCATCTCTCTCTTTCTTCATAGTCCAGTTTTCATATCAGATTCACGGCCATTAACCAACAGATCTGAAATTGGTTAATCAAAATTGTGTGATGGTGTTTCTGGCGATGTTTCCCTCTCCTCCAGATCTGTAATCTCCAATTATGTTTTATCAGAGATGACAAATTTTCCGGGTGAAGATGCTTTGGTAGAATTATGGTAATGAATGAAAAAGATGATGATGGAGATCTGTGATGTCGATTAAAAATGAAAATTGATGATGAAAATATTCATATATATATATATATATATATATATATATATATATATATGACTAGACTCAAATGAGAACTAGTTCTCCGAATAACTAATATGTTATGTACTTCCATAACACGTGTTCTGTAAACATTTTTTCACTATTGTTTTTCCCAAATACATAATTTAGTCTCATAGTATTGTTTTTATTTACACAACACATGTGTTCTTGATAAAAAATATGATATATTTAACAAAATGAGAAGTGTAGGACTAGTATGTACTGTAAATCATATGTATGTGTTCTTGTTGCCCAGATAAATAGTCTATTATAGAAGGGGAGTTGAATATAATAGTACCAGAATATCGACTTTAAAACACAAGTATATAAAATATGAACTGTCTTGTATTAACTTTATTGAACTGAATACAAAACTCTCTCAAGAAAATCAATATTCTTAAGAGCTGCTAGGTTATAAGAATGATATGACTTGAATGAAAACTTAATGTAAACCTAATTCTGTGTTTATATAGACACAATTACAAATCCAATTACAAAACAGATAATGATAAGAATAGCTTCCATAAGGCAATAAAATTGTATTTGAATTCGTTCTTCACTATCCAAATCAAATTCTGATTTGTCTGTTTCCTTCTTAGACAAACTCTGATGATAAACTCTGTCGGTTGATAATCTCTGATAGAGTAAACTCTGATTGAGTATTCTCTGATAGAGTAAACTTTATCGACAACTTCTTAAACTCTGATGACGTCAGCAACATAAACTCTGTTCTTGATAGGGCTGTCAAACGGATAATTCGGATACAGATCTGTCTGTATCCATATCCGAATTTGAAAATCCGTATCTGTATCCGTATACGAATCCGAAAATTTTTAAAGGTTAATATCTGAATCTGGATCCGACGAATACTATCCGGATATAGATAATATCTGGATCTGAATCCATTTTTTAATAAGTTTCTTAAATTTATATTAAAAATTCAAAAAAAATTGCAAAAAATATTTAAAATTTAATTTAATTTTTTTAAATTGAGTTAAGAGTTAAAGGGATTTAAGCCTATTTTATTTTATTTTAAATTAATTTTTATTTATCTTTTCAATCTAATTTTATTATCTTAATAATATTAAACTCAAATGATATTTTTATATATGTCTATAATTTTTTTACAATTATATAAAATTTGTATAAATATATTATTTAATGAATATATATACACACACTACAAAAATAATAGAATAAATTTTAAATTATATATATATATATATATAATTTAAATGTCATATATATTTAATTTTGGTTTCGGATTTTTTCGGATACGAATATGCCTATATCCGTATTCGTATCCGAAATTGTCAGATTCAGATAGAGATAATATCCGGTTTGTCTCGGATACGGATAATATTCGCTTTATGTCGAATACGAATGCAGATATTCCGGACGGATATTGGATTATTCGGATTTTTTTGACAACCCTAGTTCTTGACATTCTCTGAGAACATCAGTGTTTGCTTTTTCTAACAGTTCTGCAAACATTTTTTTTTTATTTTAAGAATTCAAATAATTTTCTCATGTAATTGTGTTTATATTTACAGAACACTTGTATTATAAACAAAAAGTGTGATGAGTTTTATAAAATAAGAAGTGTTCTCCAAAGTTCTCCATAGAGCCCAACTCACACACACACATATATATATATGTATGTATATATATATATATATGTATGTATGTATGTATGTTTGTTCAAATTATTTGGTGATTCACGTGCAAATATTTGATGTTTTGTGGTTAATTTTGATGATTTGTAATAAAATTTGGTGATTTGTGATCAAATATGATGATTTACAGTTAATTTTGATGGTGGTAATGAGGTGGTGGTGTATGATAGTTTAAATTTTAATAATTTTGAGTTTCAATTTGATGATTGTGTAGATAGGAGTAATGGCGACGATATGATTGCGATGGTTAGTAGTAGTAGTGTTAATAGTTGTAGTGGTAGTGTCCAGATGACATGATGAAGGCGGGGATAGTGTTGATGGGACATATGTACAGTGATTGTGATATTTAATAATAAATATGTTAATGTATTTAAATTTTAATAATTTAAATTAAATTTAGGAATTTAATATTAGATTCTTAATTCTCATTTTAAGAAAGGTTCTCATTAGAGTAGCTCTCTCTCTCTCTCTATATATATATATATAAACCAGAAAATATATATTATACGATGTTCTTTGGAGAGAAGGGATTTTAGCTAAGAAAAAGGCACTCGTCAACTTTTTCACCCCTTCAGATGAAGTTAGATCAACTCTTAGGCTAGCTAATGTATTTGTTTACGGTTGAGATGCAGTAAAACATACTTGTCTTGATCTCACCGGAGTTTCTCCTTTAAACGGATTTGGTAATGGAATTTTTATAGTTGGTCAAGCATCGACTAAAACTTATGTCGTTTGCTTTTGATATTTAAAATAATTAGATTTGATATTTAACGGGGACTTGCGGCGCAGTCGCTTGTATAGGTTTTACCTAAAAAAAATTAAATTAATAAAATATTATTGATTTAGACTTATTTTTATATTAAAATTAATCGTGTCATGTGAAAATATAAATTAAATAGACTGACCCAATTTTTATTCAAGGGATTATTTTTGGATTTTGGGTGAAGCAACATATTCTTCTCCTCTCTCTCACGTATATACATATAAATTGGGATTCATAAAAATTGAGGTGTAGTCATCATTTTATTAGGGTGTAATGAAATTGCACAGAACTATTTTAATTTGAAATGAAATGAATTTACGAAAACCCAACACAGTAGATATGGCGAAATGATTTTCAACAATAATCGAGTCTTTTCAAGGATTCGACGGCTCGGTTTTATTTTTTAAAAAGTTCAGTTATAATTAAATTCTCTTTTCAATTTCCGTCATATTTGTTGTTACTAAATTATATTTTTGTGGTCTTCTCCTATTTATGGTAATCATTCCTAAAACAAGATATTTGATTAGGTACATGATCTTCGTAATTATGATAAAGAATCTTTTTGTGTATTTTTTAATATAAGATTCTTTTATTATTTTTTATTTTCTCAAAATTTCATTTGTCTTCAAATTAAAATTTTCAAATTTTGAAATAATAATATCTAAATTGAAATATAAATTTATAAACAATTTATTTTAAAACAAATCTGAGATTCTCTTATGTTTCACTTCATTTTAATGAATATTTTATGATTTGTTTTCTATAATATTTTAAATGATTTTTTCAAAAAAATTATTAGTGTTTTTATTATTACATATTAATTATTTTACGAAACTCATAAATTAATATAAGATTCTATTAAGTGTTTTGTTTTTAATACAAGTTTTACTTATATATTTTTTTATTTCTTTAAGATTGTCTTAAATGCTTTTTATTTCATAATATATTTCTTATTTCTTAAAATAAGATTTTCTTAAGTATTTTTCATACAAGATTCTCTTAAGTGTTTTTATTATTATATATTAATTATTTTATGAAACTCTTAAATTAATATAAGATTTTATTAAGTGTCGTATTCTTAATACAAGATTTATCTATATATTTTTTATTTCTTAAAATAAGATTCCCTTAAATATTTTTTAATATTAATTTTCTTAAATTAATATAAGATTCTCTTACAATTTTTGTAATAAATTAATAAATTTTAGAAAGAACACTAAGATTCTTTAAATGAACACTAAGATTCTTTAAATGAACAATTTCAAAATTTTTTTGAATATTTAGTTGAACATTTTAAAAAATCTTAATTCTTTAACCGAACATTTAAAAGAATTTTAATATTTTAAATGAACATTTTCAAAAATCTCAATATTTAACTGAACATTTAAGTGAACATTATAAAGAATCTCAATATCCTGAAATATATTTAAGTGAACATTTTAAAAAATTAAAATATTTAAAAATTAAAATATTAAAAATATAACTTTGAAGAATACTCGAATGAATCTTATATTTTAATGAAATATATAATAATTAAATATAATAGTTAATTAGATTAATTCAAAATCTTATTTGTAAAAATCTTAATAAAATTTAAAATCAATCATCTACTACTACTAAAATACTTAAACGAATCTTATTAAAACATTTAATAAAATTGTAAAATTTATAATCTTAGTCTTATTATTTTGAATAATTATTAAAATTTATTATTCATTAATATTTTTTTTACTGTGAGAACCCAGTAAAAATTTAAAATGTGTAAAATTTATAATCTTAGTCTTATTATTTTGAATCTTATTAAAGCATTTAATAAAATTGTAAAATTTATAAATGTACTTTTATTAAACCCTTTTTGGGTGCGCACTGGGTAAACTCACGGGCTCACACAATAGTCTGCAAACAAATTCTCCTCCCATATTCGAATCTGTGACCAAGAGAATGATATTACTCTCTTTAACCAACTGAGCCAACGCTTGCGGGCATTATTCATTAATATTAAAAACACTTAATAAAATTATAAAATTTAGAAAAAAGTGTAGTACTAAATTTAAAATTTAAAAGTTAGAAACCCTTAATATTTTTATGTAGATAAAAAAATTTACAATTCTTTAAATTTTTTAAGAAAATTGAAATTAATTAGGACCAAGTTTAAATATTAATTCGAATAAAAAGAATGGATATAATGTATCTTGATTTTGTTATAAATAATAATATTATTTTTTTGATAAAATAATAATATTGTTTTTAAAATAATTAATAGATTAACCAAACATCACATTGAAGAATCTTTATTTCAAAAATTAAAAATCACATTAGACTCGCATATAATTTTTCGTTTTTATAAATTAATAATAATTACTATAAATTAAAAAAAACATATTGGGGATGTAAAATATTAAAGTGAAAAGATAATATAAAAATTGATTCACATTAAACAATGAAAGGAATTTGCAATATTTTAAAATTAACAATATAAAAAATATGATAAGTGTATTTATTCTGTGAGAATTAGCTCCTATGAAATATATGGAATAAATTAAATAGAAGATCTCACCTGACAATACAATTAAATAGAATATATGATAAATGCATACATGACAACTTAAATTTGTAAAATATACGTAATTTTTTCATATATGAAAATAATTTAATTGATTATGTATATAGATTGTATACATATTTTATATTTTCAGTATTCCAATATTATCCTTATAATATTAAATTAGTATAAATATGAGTATATTTGTATGGAATCTTGGTTAGAGGATTAGAAAGAAATCAATGGTTAAGATGAGGGTCTCTCGATCTGTCACTAAACAGGGTCTCTCGATCTGTCACTAAACAGGGTCTCTCTCGATTTCCCCCTATATATATATAATTTAAATACTTGCATTTTGGAAAAGATATTTAAATACTTTATAATCAAAATTAAGAATTTTAAATCATAAAATTTGAGAACGATGATGGGGCATTAATCTAATGAATCAAGTATCTCTTATGACAAATTCTTTTACTCATTTCACCACTACTTTTGGGGACTGTCCTATTAATGCTTTTGAGTATACTAATGACGTTCAAGTTATGTTAATAAGCGAATATGCTTTAATTAGATTTATTGTTGGGAAGCCATTACCCACTGATGTTGCTAAAGATCTTATTTTAGCCCGTTGGGAAAAATTGAGTCTTATGAGTGTAGCCTTTAACTACAGAGGTTTCTTTAACCTAGCTTTTCCTAATAGGTTTAGTAAGGATACAGTTCTAGACCTGGGTTGTCTTGTACTAGAAAATTGTGTTCTCATTGTTAAGCCCGGATGAATAGCCTTAGATTTCGTTACAATATTACTATTACTAAATTTGTTTGGATAACTATATCTTCTATCCCTATGCCTTACTGTAACGAGCAGGGGGTATTGCGTTTTTAACGAACTTGATTGGTAAGCCCCTTACTATGGGGCCACCTGTTGTTGGTAGTTGTCCATATTGTTTTGTTTTAATGTTGATTGAGCTGTTTAATGATACTAAGCCTTCTACGCTTTGGGTTCCTCTTAATAGGGATGATGAGGAACTTATTGGTGATGCTCCGGTGTCTCTCACATTTGCTTCATGTTCTTGTGTTCCAGATAAAATCCTTCATGTTAGCTTTGATAACTTGGTGTTGGACTCTCGTCTTTCTTGGAATGCCCTTTTTATTTGGATGGCATCGAGGATCATGATTATAATGATGTAGACAACGAGCTGCAATTAATGAAGGATAGACCTGACGGTTACAGAGAAGTTCAAGATGAGAAAGGCTGGAATGTTAATCCTACCGAGAAGACCTTCATAGGACTGCAACATGTGGGTGCACATAGCAGCAGCAACAACATCAACAATAGCATGGAATGTAGCGGAAGGGTTAAAGAGTGATACTTAGATGCTTTAACTATTTTTTTTTTTTTTTTTGCTAAGTTGCTTTAACTATTATTTACTTGTAGTAATCTGAATTTGCTAGTTTAAAACTCGATGACTTGCCTTTTGGGCATTGTATGTTTTGGAGGTGAGTTTTCACTCATCTCGTGATCTTGTCCATAGCAACATGGAGTTGTGATAGGTTTTTATCTTTTTATTTAATATACTAAAAAAATTAGTTTAAAAAAAAATGTATTTCGCATTCCCCAGCATATTATCGATTGTATTTTAGTGGACTTATTTTAATCAGTCACTTTACATCCTCCCATTTCATAATTTCAAACATTTTGCATCCTCTAACATAAGTTTCGTCCAAATGTCAATAATGTTGTCAAAAGGTGGAGGGAAATTGAGACAAAAACCAAGAAACCATTTCATTCATTTAGTAAACAAAAAAAATTATTTCATTCTGCTTTTAATTAAAATATACGGAAGAATGGTGATTACGATGTAACACCACAACTCGCGGATAGATTTAAGATCAACTCTACGTGAACTCTACTGGATTTATCAATTCTGCATAGACTATATCTGCGTAAAATTTTAAATTAAATATAATTAACAAAATTCATAAATTAATAATAATATTTTTTAAGTTGGAATATTGAATATCCCCTCTAAGTACTTTCCTGTTGATAAGTTCTTCATTTGTTATAGTTAATTAATGAACTACTTTTCATATACCCGTGTTTGAAGTTCCAGCACGGCGGCACAATACTTCATTTATCATAAACAAAAAAATAATCCATTCATTTTATGTTTAAGCAAATTAATATCGAAAAATTAGAAATAATAGTAGTGAATATTAAAAAAAATAACGCATAAGATTATTTTTATTTTTAATTTTTATCATATATTTTATGCACATATGTTATACTATTTTGACCCGATTTGACTCGAACCATGATCACGTCTTAGAACTACAAACGAATTTTATACAATTGACCAGTGCGTCAAATAATATAAATATTTTAAAAATTGTAAATGGGGTTTTGTTAATCAAAAAATGCAAAGAAATTAGAAAAATAGTATGCTCGTCAATTAATTGATTCGTACAGCCACTTGTGAGTTGTAGCAAATTCAGAAATGCAGAACTTTATAAATTGGATGATGCTTAACTCTTAAGTGTAGAAAAACATGAATGATCCTAGCCGATATCCTAAAACTCAAACGATTCTACAGTAGCTACGATACCTAATTAAATGTGTAAGTGTGACATCGCAGAAAGAACAGATTAATAAAAATAAATTATTTTACATCAAACAATAAGGTTGAGTGGGGGTTGGGCCGTAGGGGTAGGTCTAACAAAAGTAGAGCTGTAAATGAACCGGACTGTTCGGTAAGCTCGCTTATGTTTGCTCGTGTTCGAGTTCGATAAATTCGGTTCGTCAACCTACTAAACTCGAGTTCGAACCACATTTTTTGTTCGATAAGCTTAATGAACTGAACCGAACTTTTAACATGTTCGAGTCGAGTTCGGTTCGAGTTCGACTCGTTCATTAAGTTCGAATTCGTTAAGATTTTATTCGAATTCGTTAAAAGTTCGTCCGACCTCGGTTCGTTTACACCTCTAAACAAAATCATAAATCTTCTACATATATTAAATTTCACGACTCGAATATACATGACATCGATCGATCTGTTGATTACCATTGACGCCAATGATATCATTTTTGGTGGTACCAACTTACAGGTTACAGAGGTAAAATGTATGCATCTATATTATGGAAATACAATGCTCCGAGAATAGAAAGTACCTGCTGGACTAGACATTGTATGATTCACTTAATTATGACACTTGTAAGCTGAAAAATGTATGTATTTTTCAGCTTATATGGAACACCAAACAGTACCTTAATTGTCCGACACAGAAGACGGGTTCTCTCCGTGAATTCTAGCAGGAACTTGGAAGTTTGATATCTTGTCCGACCCAAATTGAGAGCTTGATGATACCGAGAAGTGATGATTTGCTTGTGTGTTGTTTTGGTCAGACACAGGGAATGGCAGATCATTCCAAGCCCGAACGTAAGGCGAAAAACTGGACTGAAGGGGTTCCCTTTGAGTACTAAATGGTGTTGAGTTTAGAGACATCATTTGTGGTTGTGGCATTGTGTGTGGATAGAAAGAATATCCTTCTGTTGGTTTCATTCCCCCATCCCACCCTACCATTCTTTGGAAATTCGCCTCCGAAGGGCCCGGATAAAGACTAGGATGATCATGAGCAGGAGTGGGATGACCTGAATTATTCAGGTCCTGTAAAGATTGAAGAGACAAACATAGATCCTGAGGGTTATTTTGTACCAACCCACTTGCGTAATTTTGATAATTCATACCTGAGCTTGTTGGGAAGAAAGATTTTATACTATCATTAATTGGATCATCAAACATGTAAGGTTCTGATTGTTGATGTTGTTGCAGTGAGAACCCATTACGGTTCTGGCTTGGGTTTAGTGCTGCAGTGTTGTCCATTGGGTTCCATGGAGGCAACTCTTCAAGCTTGTCAATTGCATTTTTGGCCTTGTTCATGAGCCAATCTACTGCTTTGCTGGGGCGGTCATATCCTAACCTGTCTTGAACATCATAGAATTGAATGGCTGTGTGGGCGGCGAGACGGACTCTTCTATCTCTAGGACCTTTAGCCGTATACACCTTGCTATGCCTGTCTTTCCGGCCAGTGGACTGGATAATATGACCTCCTTCAACTTGCAATATTTCTCCTTGGTTACTCTTCATGGCCAGTATACTTGCAACTTTTGCATAGTAAGTTTTGGCTCGTCTCTGTTGAACAGATCTAAATAGATAACTTGCTTCTCTTTTTCTAAATGTGTCAGCTTACACACTTGTCTGTATATTACCCTCAAATCTTGTTTTCTTGTATGCTTCTACTTTTCCTGCAACAAAATTTTGTTGATAATCCCAATGTCTGATCCTCCTGACAACTCCACCCCTCACCCCAGAATCCCAGAGATTTACGTATCTAATAAGTAACTTATCAAGAAAAATGGCAGCACTAAATATTCACAATTCCTCCTCCCAAGAAATTAATCAATACTGGGATTACCTAAAAAGGTCTTGGAGAAAATGACTAGGGTTTCAAAATTGTTGAAGAGTGGAGAGATGTTTCAGAAACTTGATAGTAGGAGGGTGGGCAACTGGGCACTGGGTATGGAATGAATACAACAGTAAATATGAACACTGAGATTAAATACAAACTTTATTACTTTACTTTACTGTAATGTTGTATGTCTGATGCTTCTACTAGGGGTGACAGATATTTACTATATAAAAAAAAATTAACAAAACCGGATTAATTATTACTAACACCAACTCCCATTGAAGTTTGATAGTGATATATAACAGTGTCTTTCTTTCTTTTTGTTATGGGGTTCAAGTACTTTTTTGTAGTTTCTTTAGAAAGAAATCTACTTTCACTAACTAGAAAAGACAAACATGCATTCTTGTCTGTTTGCTGGTGCAACTTGCATCATCCATCTATTCTATTCAATTTTAGAGTTTCCCTCGTTAGCAACTTGTACTACTAAGTTCCAACTCAACCAACAGTTGCATTAAGACACTCCAACGTACAATTATACAGAGAGTAATTAATCTATCGAAAAAATATCATCACCCAAGTCAAAGTATTCAAAAATTGGAGTCGAATCGAGACGAATCGAGTTAAGTTAACACGAAAAATATACATGCATAAATAGACATTTAATTATTCATGTCTATATTGAAATTAGAGTTGGCAATCGTGTCGTTTCGTGTAATTTCGTTTCGTGTACTTTCGTATTTTTGTGTATTCATAGCTAAAATAAAAAACGATCCAAAATCATTTCGTGTACTTGTTTAACAGATCCGAACACAAAATGAAATATTTCGGGTCTACACGAAACGAAACAAAAAGTACATGAAATTTTTGTATACTTTTTGTTTACACGAAGCGATTATATCCGAATACACGAAATATACACAAAATATACACGAAATACAAATAAATACATAAAATGAGTAAATTGTTATATATTACGTATATATATAATAATATGTTTAAAAAATATATATTACGTATATAATATATATTATGATATATAAAAAATAAAAATTATATATTAATATTTCGTGTACTTTCATATATTTTTCGTGTACCCAAAATGAAACACATATTCGATACTAATTTTATTGTATAATTTCGTGTTCATGTACTTTCGTGTTTCGTGTATCGAAAATCAAAACTCATATTCATTTTTTTCGTGTCGTGTTCCGTGTTGTGTCAAATTATTAGGCCTAATTGAAATGTTGAAAAATACACCGAGAGAGAGAAAGAAAGATTTATAGATAAGGCCGGTGAGGGTTTGATTAAAACGTGAAAAAGAAGAAAATTTGAAATAGGCTATCTAGTGATGGAAGAAGATAGGATCAAAGCATATCCACTAAAAATTCAGAGAGTGTGAAGGGATTTGCTTGAAAGCATGCAACTAATTACGAAGAATAAAATAGCTAGAAAATGACAAAGCAGCTCTCTGCGCCTGTCAATTTTTCGATGCAGCAACTTGAATAGATATATTATATGCATCCACTAGCCTCTTGAATTTTCCGTATGCAGCCAACTAAATTAGTCAGTACATTCTACACTTTGCAATATTATTGTGGAATAAAAGTGTGCGCGCGCGCGAGCTCATTAGCTAGGGCCGCTAAATTATACGAAGAGAGACGCTTTGTATATTATGAATGTTCACGAGGCGTTCTAGATATAGTATAGCTACGCCACATACGAATTATAACATATGTATCCCTTACTTTTGGGGAAAGACTCATGTTGTGTTTGGTTGAGGACGAGGGTGTTCATTAAATCGCACAAACTGTACACACCACACCGTAAAATATAATTTTTAATTTTCACAATGCGGTTGCGGGTTGAAATTTTGACAAACTGCGTGATATGGTACAGATTGCGGTTTAAGATTTTGATAATGCGATGCAAACCGCATCGCACCGTAATTAAATATACACATATATATTATTTATAATTACATATAACTATCATATATACAAATATATGTATTATATATATATATATATATATATATATATATATATATATATATATATATTATTTTACCTTTATAATTAATTATAATAATTTACTTACAAATTAAAATTAAGACTAAAGTTTTTTTTCTCACTCAAACAGATTAAGACTTGAGTTAATATTATAAATTTATTAATAATGTTATATTTTTTTCTTACAAAACACAAAATATGATTGGTTGATTATAAACTTTTTCAATCGTCATTATTATTTTATTACCTTCAAATATATAATTCAAAATATTAATACAATTAATGGTTTAATGTATATTGAAAATTATACATATTATATAATTCTATTTTATAATATTTTTTAATTTTTACATTATTTATATTTTTATTTAAAATAAATATTTTTAAAATTTATAAACCGCATAGACCGCACAAACTATACCGCACCACATAGCATTTTCGTATTGTGATTTACGCGGTTTTTGAGTTATGCGGTGCAGTTGTTATTTGAAAATTTGATCAAATGACATGGGCAAGTTAATTTGCAATTTTAGGAAAAACCCCACCGCCGGCACCTCAAACACCCCTAATTTGGGAGATTGGAATGAAATGAAATGGAATGGAATGAGATTAAATCTAATATTGGGTGACTTTTTAAAAAATTCATTCTTTCCCCATTTCATTCCTATCAACCTAGACTAAAACTCAAACCCTCTATTTTGAAATGAAATGCTTCATTCTCCTTCTTTCAATTCTTATCATAAAAATTTTGCATTCACTAATCTTTTTTCAAATCTCTCATTCTACCTCAATTATTTTATTTTCTTTTTACTCATTATATTCCATTTTATTTCAATATCTCCAACCAAACACAACATTAAATCATTGTAAAAGAGTGTTTGAGATATTCTTAGTGGTTTCTTCCACTACTACGAGCTTCCATTCGCTAGAAATAATATTATACAATATTTTCAAAAATATTATTTTACTTAATTATAAACTATTTTCGAAAATATTTTATATATTCAAAATATTCAATAAAATATGTCTTAAATAAAATTTTAATTAATTCAATAAAATAAGATAAAAATAGCTCGACATTATTAAATATATTATTATTTTATCTAATCATTATTTTAGCTAATCATTTACCTAATTTTTTGGAAATACTTTTACTTATACTATATAATATAGTGTAAATAATGCATCTGAAAAAATTAACAAAAATAAAATTTTAATTATTTTAAGTCGACTTATTTTTTTTTAATACGGTACTTACACTATATAATATAGCGCAAGTAATGAAATTAAAAAAATGATTCAAATAAAAGTAGGACAATTTTAAAATAATATTTTTATTTTTTGACACATTACTTACACTATATTATATAACATATATTTTTTAGTAAAAGAAAAGTAGCAACTTTAAAATTATTTGATGTATTATTTTCAGTAGAAAAAAAATCTTATTTCATAAAATTATCATTTATCATTTATCATTTTATTATTTTATAATGTTAGAGCGATTATATATTTATATAAGATATTTTTTAATTATATTATTTTATAATTTATTAAAATTAACAAATTGTTATATTAAATCAAGTTGGGATCTTAGAAAGTTATTATTTAAAAATGTTATTAATTGATAGAATATTGATTAATAGAATTTATAGTGTAATTTAGTTGATGTAACAAATAAATAATTATTTTGAAGAAAAGAGAACTATGTGTTTAAATTGAAATAAAAACATGATTTGTGTTCGTTGTGTTCAAATTGTATTATATTTTTTAATGTATTCAAATTGTATTATATTTTTGTTATAAATATAGAATTTATTCATATAATAATTTATTTAAGAATTTTCAATATCATATAATTTTAATATGTAAAATAAAACAACAGTTTAGAAATTTTATTGAATATATTATTTGATTATAAAAATATTAAATAAATTTATAATTATTTTTATAAATACAATAATAAGAAGAAATATATAAATATAATAATAAGAAGAAATATAATATAGTTGATAATAGGGGTGAACGTAGACAAGAATGAACAACGGGGCACGTCGGACTTTGATAAAAAGCTCCAAGCGGGATTTTTTTTTACAAGGGGACAGACAATTTTACAGGGGCAGACATTTTCATAATAATATTCTCCTGATTTTCATCTCTTGAAATTGCTTGATAATATCTTTTGTTGATACATTTTCAAATATTTCACTCTCAATGTATGTTAATAAGCGATCATTCATCCAGCAGTCTTCCATTCGATTTCGCAATGATTGTTTGACAATCTTCATAGGTGAAAAGACTCTCTTGACTTTAGCGGTGGCAACCGGCAAAGTCAATGTCAACTTCACCAAATGAAACACTAAAGGATACACAATATCTTTTCTGGTTTCAACCATTTTCTGAGAAAGTTCATTAATACCATCCAGCATTCTTGCATTTTTTAAATCCCTCATTGACAAATGTCTCATTATTTCCCCGAACACCACACTCGTCTTTGAATAGGTAACAATATAAGCAATATGCAGCATCCTTACTTATGTTATATTCCAACTAACTAGCATACTGTTTAAACCAAGAAACTCTAAACCTCCGATTTTTATTTCCCAATTTTGTAAAAGGAAATTCATGGTTAAGTGGTTGAAAAGGCCCTCTCAACAAGTATGCTCGTCGAATTCTATCTTTCTCATTTGGAGATATTTCACATAAATATTTTCTCAAGCCCGGATCAACTTCAATGTCAGATATATTTTTAACTGCTACTTGACTAACGGGAGGAATAACATCAGGGGCAGAGCTAGTAGATGGCCTAAGTTTCTTGTAAAATATTTCCATGAGTGGAGTCTAGACATAGAATGACAAAAATTGAAAAGATGTCGTGAATTTTAAGACTACCGGACAACTAACTAAGCAAAAATTAAGGATTGAATAATTTAATTTAGGGATCTTAATTTTCTAATTACAAGAATTATATGAATTGCATGTGAACTTGTAGAACGGTAGAAGTACAAAACATATAAAATTAGGATTTTGTAAACAAACTTACATGTTTATGTTCTTTGCCTCTTTGATCCATGACTCTGCCGAATATTCTTCTCTCTTTTTTAGTGTTTGAGTCAAACCTCTAATTCCCAAATGAGCTTGAGGGTATTATGATCATGTTGTACCGTAATACTCTATTTCATTTTCTCTAATAATAGAGGGGCACATAGGAAAAATAGAGGGGCACATAGGAAAATTACTATAAAAAAATTAAATTATTTATAGGGCACGTGCCCTATTGGGCCTGTGAGTACATCCGCCTCTAGTTGATAAGATGTAAGAGAGAGAATTACTGGAAAGATAAAAAAATAATAAATAATGAGAGAGATTTAGTGAAATGAGAGAGAATGAAAAAAGAATAGAGAGAATAAATTAGAGTAAGACATATAAGCACCAACTTGAAAGGATAAATTGACAAATGTCATATTTAATAATACAGTGACATGTGTCATGTCTGTCCTTTATTTTAGTACTGAGAAAGACTAAACGCCTTACTTTTCGAAAAAATCGTTATCTTTCTTAATAAACTAGGAAAAGTGTTCTATATCTCTTTGATAGAAAATAATTTTTATAACGAAATATCAATTTAGTATAAATATATATATATTCGGCTGTTTAATGACTCGTATTTTGTTTTATATACAATTTTGGAATACATAATGAGTACTACAAGCTCTAGTGTTTAATCCATATATGTATGTCTTAATCATAATATATATGCATGGCGCATGCGGGCATCTATCAGATGTTACATTTTCTCTAATCCCCGGACAATAAGTATGTTCCACTCCATAATCTGTGGAAATCTTGTTGTGTGACGCTGAATAGGTTTATATTTAAGCAAGAGCTAGAACCTGATCGATTAAGAGATCGACCAAACAATATGGTTACTTAATCACGCAAAAAGTCTGGCCACGAAATCTAGTTATATTTTTTTCATGTGAAAAACAATCTTGCATTCTCGCCACTAGTTGCTCGTGGAGGCCCAGTACATGACCTATTCAACACATTCTTTGGTTGTAACGGTGACACAGGATGTGGGGAAAAGAAAAGGGTGATAATCCAAAACTCTCAACTATATACATTTTACATTTTAGATGACGAGTTCTTTTCAAATTATAGTCCAAAGTATTTTTTTCCGATATTCTTTGTGTTATCAACAATTAGGAAATACAAGAACTTAAATATGCCGATTTAATTTGCTTGAGGTAGTACCAGTTCCGGCCCGATAAATTCAAAACTCCAAACGAATCAAATTTTTTTGCCCAAGTCGCTATTTTTTTTACGGTCCATCCAATCACTCATGCATTTTATGTGATCTCTACTAGTTTCGTGTTCTTTAAGACCCCTTGAAAGATTTGCCCAATTGTCGAATCCCACTGTAGTAAGATTGCTAGAATGCTTTATGTCATTCACCTTGAGATTAAACAACTTGCAACAAAAGCAGAAAACTTTATTCGCAACTTTCGAATAAATAAGCCATCTTTTATCTTGTTTCTCCCCATTACCCAATTTTCGAGTGTAATATGAGCGTGTAAAATGTCTTCTATTAGCATCACGTGGAAAAAAATCATCATCAATTACCTGAACTTTTACTGGACCTTTCTCAACATTGAAGTCTCTAAATTTGTTATCGATTTTATCCCAATTTCTAGGATCATAGATATTTATGTAATCATTTTCCTGAGTTTTGTTCTCATGGAGACCATTATCCCTTTTTTCGTTGTCAGACAACAATTCCTCTTCATCAACAATTGAGTTCTCAATATTAACCATATTTTCATCTTCTTTGGCTTCTCCAATGTTAATATTTTGACTCTCACCACTAACATTAACCTCTTCATTATCGGTGAAGTTGTTGATTTCATAAACCTAAGAAGTCCCTCCACCTTTTGTATAATCTTTTAAAAAATCAATGTTTTTTCATCCTAACTAAATGTCATCCTAACTAAATGTCACTGTAATTAGAGATTTGGAAGCCAATGATAATAAGAAGAGGAAGCGTTAGTTTTTACAAAATATGGAGATTGATATCTAATATTTACATATCTTTAATTTTATTGTGCTTCTTTACATAAACAAAAATAAATAAAAATTATTTTGGCCCTAATTATTATTATTATTATTTGGTTCTCATATCTTTAAAAAATTTGGTGTTCTTTTATAAAAATATTGTGCCCCTAATTTTTTTTGCGCCTCTACATATTTTTTTTCACTCTTTTATAAAAAAAATGTGCCCCTAATATTTTTGTTTTTTTGGGACTACATTCAAGAGTATAAACTGCTTGCCCTCATGGCCGGCTCTGGCAGTACTAGCATGCCAATTGCACAAATGAATCTTTTCAATGTTTCGATATTAAATCAGATAATTAGCATACATACATTCTGTTCTCTTTTTAAGGAGGTAGAGATCCTTTACACCATTTTTGGTGTGCGGCACTATGTTTCACTTCTTTGATTGGTTATGAAAATTAGGTAAAATTCTACTATCTATTAAAAAAATGGATAATGTAATTTTACCTAACCTATATAATCAATTAAAAAAATGGAACACAGTGTAGCATACCAAAAATGGCGTAGAGAATTTGAATGGTAGTACTAGCATACCAATTACACAAATGAATCTTTTCAATGTTTCGATATTAAATCAGATAATTAGCATACATACATTCGGTTCTCTTTGTAAGGAGGTAGAGATCATTTATACCATTTTTGGTGTGTCACACTATGTTTTACTTTTTTGATTGGTCATGCAAGTTAGGTAAAATTCCACTATCTATTAAAAAAAAAGAATAATGCAATTTTACCTTTTATATATATATATATATATATATATATATATAAAGTAAGATGGATCTTATTCAAATACTACCAAATGTCAAAATCGATTCTTAATGATTACATAATATTATATACTAATTACTTATAAGTTATAATTATTATTTAAGATTCCTCATAATTATAATTTTTCTTATCTCGCTTCAAATTATAACTCAAACTCTATTCAAACTCTATTAGATATCTTAGTAATATATAAATTTGAACTTAAAGAGCTATTTTGGAGTAAAATTAAAAAAAAATCGTAATTATTGTTCTACTTACACGACATATATTATTTTGGTCATATTTTGAGTTTTAGAAATCAGAATTGGACAATTTTATAGCCCACACGAAACTTATAAAAATATCTTTAATTCTGATGTGATCCAACATCCAAAATTCAATTGTAGCAGCCTATAATCTAGACAGAAAAGACAATTACGATTTTTTATCGGAGAATTCTATTCCGTTTAGAAAACCTTTTTATTATTGATTTAAAATATTAAAATAATTTTTATATTAGATTTATTTAAAGACATGTCATATATCAAACATTATTATGTATTATTATTAGATTATAATATAGATAGTATTAGAGTTTTACATATAGAGAGATAGAGAGAGAGACCATGAATTTTTTTTGTGAGAAATAAGATTAAAGTTTTTTATCCAAAATTTTTCTATAAAAATATTTAATATATTATATAAGATATTAGAGTAACTTTATACGGATAACCAAACATGAGAAATTATTATTTTGAGAACTCAGAAACTTTATTAATTCATTGGTTTGAATCGAATTGAAGAAATTAGATTTTTTATAGAAAAATATTTTTTTGTATTCCCTGGCTAATATTTCAACCTCAGTTAAAGATATTAAATACACATTTTATTTTGTTAATATATTATATATAATATTATATCAAAAACACGTTATCACATACTTTGAATCATGCTATTTAATAAATAAAATAAATCAAATTAAAATTAAAATAATATAAATTAATAAATATTAATACATTTTTTAAATTTAATCAATTTATATATGAGAAAATTATATTGAAATAATTTTTAATAATTGATGACTACTGTTAACTATTTTATAATTAAAAATCATTTATATTTATAAAAGAATGTTATTACACATGTGAATTATCATAACACATATTAAGTATTAATATGGAGTAATTTATTTGGTTCAATAAAGAACTTATCATATATTAGTATGGAAATGGTGGGATGTAAAAATTATTATGGCGGTAATTGTTATGTATCATTTTATTTTTTAATATTAACTTAAAATTTAAATTTAATTAGTAATATAGTAATATCTATTATTTTTTGATGTAAGGTTTAAATTTTATATATCAGAAAATTATTTATAAATTGCAATTAGTACTATATTACTGAAAATCTAATAACATAAAAATACTTATTCAAATGAATAATTATATTATCATACTATTAGAAGACATATATATATATATATATATATATATATATATATATATATATATTATTTCATATAACATAATATCTATTAAATTTTCTATAAAATAAACATAATTGAGATCTTAGCAAAAATATATTTAAATCTAATATGTATAATCTTAAATATATTAAACATATATTTGATATATTAAAAATCATGTTCATAATATTTCAAATCACAAAGTTTTATATATTAATAATATAAATTTATATTTTGTGCGATGTGCATAATTATTTTTAATATTTTATAATATTTGTTTTATATTTAATTCGATTGATGTAAAAATATTTAATTTAAATAAGTTAAAAACTAATATAATTATAATATATTAAGACCTTTTAAAATTATAAAAATATTGGTAATTTTAAAATAAATAATTTAATTAATAAAACAAAATATGCGTGCATGCATGATTAAAATCTAGTATATAGAGTTGGGTTACATAAAGACCCTTGAAAAAGACATCGGAGACCATGTAGTTGTAAAATATATTATACTACATAATACTTTTTTCTTACCGTACATATATGTCATTGCCGTCTTCAACAAAAACGCAATTTCCATATGACTTTTTCCGATATATGTTTTTCTGTATGTCTAATACTGTAATTTCTTACAACACTAGGCATGCATGTGAGGTCGACTTCATCATAAGCTGTTGCATGGACCACAATTTCTATGCGGCCAGTAGGTTAATACTTTCAGTAAAAACATGTATAATTACAACTACGGATAGCTTCATCATTATAACTTAAAAAGGCGAAATATTTGCTGATGGAACAGAGGTGTTACGTGTCATTAGGTTCAAAACTCAGACTCTCAGCAGTCAGCCCCTCGCAATCGAATTAAGTTTTTCGTCGATGTAAATTGTACTTACGGATCAAATGATCAAAAACAAAACGGAAAAAAAAAGAGACATGTCCATTCACTGTTGAGGTCATTGCTTAGGCAATCCCTCAATTATTTTCCGTCAGTTTCTATATATTTCTTAACTGCGATGGTGGGGATCAAGAATAAAGAAAATATATGGTGGATGAAAGACATACTTTTTATACATATGCTCGTTTTTTCACTCATTTTCTGCCTTGTGTCTCCATCCGATGCGTTGTGAGCTGTACTGATCTACTAAAAATTTAGTACTCACCAGGGACGGACCCATGAATTAATTTTCACCTGAGCTGAAGTAATTTTTTTTTTCATCGGCTCAATAAGAATGAATAATGAGGCAAACTAGCTTTAAAATATAAAATCAAAATCATGCTATTAATTTGAACTCCAACATAAACGTAAAACAAATAATAACAATACTAGTTTACAAATGAAAATAAAATAAGATTTACTCACATCATTTTAGTTGTACTCGATGATTCTTTTGAACATAAAACTCATCTATCACTTCATCTGTATCAATATCTTCAGTATACTCTCTCTCAATGTTGATAAGCATAGAATCTCTCAGACATTCTTCCTCCATTTTATTACGAAGAACAATTTTAACTATTTTCATAACCGAAAACACCCTTTCTGTAGTAGCTGTAAAAACAGGCAGAGTCAAGATAAGACAAACCAACCTATATATTTATATAGTCTATATAAATATATAATATAATTAGCTAAGCACTAATGTAGAGCCATGATGCCTAACTTTAAAGTTTAAAGGGCAACCAATGCTTATCAAGTTATCATGCATTATTGATTTGATAGAAATATAGAAAGTTTTGAGAATTGAGAAAACTAGTAAATTTATAAGTCCACAACCACTGCAAAACTCCTCAGAGTCTCAGACCTCAAGTTCAAGTGTTCAACCGCAGTAGGTCAGTAACCCAGTAATCATATACAAGTATACACATACAAACTTACAAATATTCAAATACTTGCATAAACTTAAAAATTTCAGATTATACAATACTTACATCACTTGGTATTTGTACAAGAAGAATGAAGATTCAAGGGCATTTGAAAGAACCCTAACTTTCAATTTGAGGTTTATCGGCCTATTTTGTTTTTACTGAGAATTGTAAAATAACTACTTTGTTTTTGGGTCTTAATTAATTTTATTTTTATTTTTTGATTAATAAATTGTATCTAATTTGATTTTGGGGCTTTTTTTGATTTTGTTATTTGGACTAACGAAAGAGATGATGGGCTGATATGATTTATAAATATGGGCTGATATTAATATTAACAGGACTTGTATTTTTAGTAACCGGGCTGGACTCAATTGAAGCTTATATGTTTAAGGTTTAGGGGATATTTTGCCCGGGCTGCAGCCAACCATAGCCATTGCTATGATCCGCCCCTGATCTACACTATATTTATGTGATTAAGACATACATACAATTGCAAATAAGACTTTGCATGTATGGTCTTTCCGACAAATGATTGTTCAAATGTATCTTATCGCGCGGATAATGACTCTTATGATCCACCGTAATAACACTTAAATGTAAATTAATTATATGAAGGTCAGGTTATAATTGTTATAACGATTAATTAATTAAATTAATTAAATGATTGTTATAATGTATCCAAATTGTTATTTCTTTTTAGTAACTAAAGAGCCTACAATAAATTTATTTCCCTGCAGACCAGAGGAGGAGGGCGTGCTTACAACAAAAGTCAAGGAAAATCTAGCAGTGATTCTGGATCATTTTCTAGTGGTAACCTTTTTGTGCATTGGTGTGTGGAGAGGCTGCTGTTGGTGCATCTTGATCCGGTAGTAGTCGATCTTTTTCGAACCTCGTTATTATTGGCTAATACTAGTACCTTAATTATAGTCTATATCTAGTAATTACTGTCCCTAATGTATATGGAGTATAAGCAATTAAGTAGGATGGTGTAAGCAACCCGATAACAATGTAGTTTGCAGAAACTCTCAAGACCGAGCTAGTAGCGGTTGTTTAAGTTTTAAAAGATACGGTTTTGCGAGCAATGTAACTAATACAACTAAAATCAATCTCAATGCAATCACGAACAATTTTAATTTTTTATTAAAAAAAATTGCATTAAATTGCATTTGGTTACAAATTGTAGATAAAAAAAAGTTGCATTTGGTTGTTTTTAATTGTCAACCGTATTTTTTCAAAAAAATTTAAAAAATAATAAAATCGCAATTTTTTTTAAAAAAGTACTACCTCCGTCCTGACCAAATGTTTACATTTGGTCCAGGCACGGAGACCAAGGATAGTGGGTGTAATATTATTAAAATAAATGAAATATTAGGTGTAATAGTGATTTTATTGTTAAAATAAATGAAGTAGTGGGTGTAATAGTGTAAAGTGTTGAAAAAGTGGAGTGAAGTAGTGGATTTAATAATGTATTTTATTATTAAAAGTTACTATTTTTAGTAATGTAAAGAATTGGTGGGACGTCCCAAAAAGGAAAGTGTAAAAAAATGGGAGGGACAGAGAGAGGGAGTAGTATTTTTTATAAATACCCAAAAAAAATCTTTTTATTTGATACTCTCTAACTTTTTCAAAAAAATTATTTTATTAGGATATAAAATCAGATATATAAGACATAAAATAAATAAAATTATTTTATTAATAAACATGTATACTAAACATTTTAAAAGACACCCAACTTCATGTAAAATTTAACACCAAATTTAATATAAAACTATTTTTTCATTGTAAATTTTGAACTATTATAGCAATGCATTAAACTGTTATATTGTTGCTTTACAATTAATTTTAAACTAATTAGCGTGAAACTTATAATATTGTATGGGAGATGCTATATTGGATATCATAAACTGATGGTTGATGAACAGCAAATAGGTTGGAAATTGAAGCAAAAATAAAAAGGAAATACACACTTGAATGAAGAACAATTGGCTTTCAAAAGTAAGCAACTCACGGGTTATTTGTTAAATTTGAACGAATTTTTCTAAATAATTAAAATTTCTATGTCATTTATTTATTTCATAAAATAAAGTCAAAATATCTAAATAATAATAATAACATTTCCTGAAACTTAAATTACATATTTATTTTTGTTAATTAGAAGTTTAATATAAAATATGCTTGTTATGACATATTAATTATTAATTAAAATATTTTATGAATTATATAGAAATAGAATGACAGGGCAGTCTACTTGTTATTACATGGCAATTAAACCAAGTTCAAACAAACACAAACACCGCATTAAACAAACCAACTAGTAGACACATGGCAAGAGATTCTACTTGTTATACTCTGATGAGTCTTTCACAGTCTCTGTAGACTGAGCCTGCCCCTTCCCAACCAAGAGATCCTTAGTTGTCTGACCAATTTCTACTATAGTTTCGCCAACGGCATTGAACACTCCTCCTCCCTCTTCTTGTACATCCGTAGTGTGCCCGCCTCCCTGCTGTTCTTGGAAGAATTTCCCCGCTTTCTCAACTGGCCTTTCGATTGTTTCTTTTGCAGCCTCGGCTGCCTGCCGTCCTGCTCCTGCAACATCATCACGCTTTTGCTCAGTTGAACCACTCCACACTTCCCCCTGCACACAACACTCATTGGTCACATTCCCGTATCATATGCACAACTACTGCATCCTGTATCATGAAAACAGAAATTAAACAAAAATAATACCTTTGCTTCGGCTGCTTTCTTGGCCTGCATCCCTCTCTCAGCCTCAGCCCTCTTCCTCGCAGCATAATCCTTGGCACTTTCTTCGGTAGCCACTACAGCATCCTTAGCAGCAGCCAATTTCTCAACAGTATAATCCTTAGCACTCACTCCTACATTTCCTACCTTATCCTTGGCAGCCACAGTCGTCTCTCCTACATACCCTGCAGCACCCGCAGTGACATTCGCCACCGCCTTGGTTGCCCCCACAACCTTGTCCGCAGTATACTCTGCCGCTCCCCACCCCGCCACAACAGCCTTATCCTTCACCGTCGTAGCAACACTCCCCACATATCCAGCTCTTCCCTTGCCACTCTCCACCACCACATCCTTCGCCCCAACAGCCTTCTCCGCAGCAGTCTTACCTGCACCTGCAAGAGTATCGTTAGTACTTTCATACAAGGGTTGCCCTTTCTCAACAGCCGTGTCCTTGAACACTCCACCCTTGTCAGCACATACTGACAAGTCCTTTGAGCCCCTTGCATCAGACTCTCTTTCGCTCGGGCCGCCTTCTCAGCAGCAATCTGCCAAGTATCCTGAGCACCTTGATTCAAACTATTTTTCTCTTCTGCACCTTCCTCTTTGGCCTTATTGTACCTCTCATTGGCAGCATTAGACTTCTGCTGCGCCACTTGTCGAAACTGAGAAACATCATCATCATCATCTCCTCCTCTTCCCCCTCCAATCTCCAAAATCCTCCCACTCTCCTTACCCAAATCCCTCCCTTGTTCGATACGCATCTCAAACTTCCCAACATTTCCACCACCAGAATCTTTAACATTAAGCGACTCAAAATGACTAGTCATTTTGGGAACTCTATCTTGCTCACTTTTCTTCTCTCTGCTCACTTGTTGTGAAGCCATTACTATATTCAACACAAGTGTAAATAAATATCAAATATATATTATATATGCTCTGTTTGTCTGATTGCTTTTCTGATGGATCAAAACAAGTTATGTAAAATGTGAGAAAATGAGATGGACAAGGAAGGCTTATAAGAGGATAGAAGTTGTGGCGGTTGTGGGAGAAGTTTATTTGTACGCTACGTGTAGCAATATCAAGGGGCTGAGTCAGCAGGTAAGTTACATGAGTTTCGAGTACGTGTCCATGTTCCACAATATAATACATGGAACGTGTCGCATTTTTAGCATATCTTTTTTAGTTAAAGTTTTGTCTTGATAACTAAACCAGATAGGATCAAACATGGGCCTCGCTGACAAATTCATTTCACTGGCCTGTCAGATAGTTATCCATATATTACTTTTATATGAGTATTTCCAAGCATCATTTATATTCCAATTTATACAAGGTAAAAAATCTATAGTATGCGATATTTTTTGTATTTTTATCCGCATTTATAATAATCGATTATTCATAACAATTTATCCGTATTTTTTTCTCGATAATAAAAAATTCTGTAAAAAGTGCGGATAAAAGATATGATCATCTGGATTTATAAAAATTTCTCGTATTAATATTATTGTACCAATCGTTTATAGGGATCCGAACCGATAAATATATAAACAATAAGATAATACAGAACACTTAGGCTAGTGTTCTTGCGAAAATAATGTTAATAAGATATATGGAAAATGTATAATAATTTGATTTCCTTAAAAACCAACTCTTCATATCATCATAAACTCAATAGATTCGAATGCTGAAAAATATATTTTATTGGTGTGAATGCATCTATTTATATCTATTTATAGTTGTACAAAAATACTGCGATAACTTCAAATTATTCTTAATCAATGCTAGCTAATAAATTAGGAGCAATCTTGTTACAACAAATTTAAATTTATGTATATCTAAACATTATTTTACATTAACATGTTCACGTATATTTAAATTTTTGTCTAATATTAGCTCTATAGTACTCTATTAAACACTTTATTCAAAAAAAGATTTACGTAAGCAACTAGAACAATTAAAACCATAAATGTGAATTTACAACACTTTGCATTGCATACCTGATACCTACATTATTATCACAAATAACCAATATTTTAATAATCGGGAATCAGAATAAATTGATTAAAATACGGAATAGGAATTTATATCGGATTATTTTAATTTTTTAATTAATATTTAATTTATTGATAATATTTTATTAATTATTTATTATTTTATGAGTATGTATTTATCATAAAATAAACTCTATTATATTTAATTAAAATATTGTTGTATTTCTAAAACTTTATTATAAAATATGTCTTCAAAAACAATTTATAGAAATTCTAAAAATCAAATCAATTGAGTAATGACTAATCGGGAATTAATCGATTAAAAGGGGGAGTTTTCAGAACCATGCAACTAACACATGTGTGTACATGTTTTTGAACAAAGGCCATTCGGCTTTGGATTGTTGCTAGAAACCAGGGAGGGAGAGTCATCGCGGAGTTGGCTCGTTGAGGGTCGGGTTGATTACGAAGTTGTGGAAATTATTGAAATATGAGAAATTCTTAGTTGGATTAAAGAGAAGAAATGAAAAGAAGTTTGGATTAAATCTAATTACTTAGGCCTCATTTGATTTGTCTAATTTTTAAGTTACGTAGAGATTTGAACTTTCTTATAAGGTAATTAAAATGTCTGTGTTTGGTTTATTATTATGTAGCTAGAAGTTTTTTTTATCCTAGAAAAAATGAAGAATCATTTTATTGATATATAATATCTGATAATACATTAAAAAGATAATAAAAACTTATCATGTAACCGAAATATATGCTTAACCAATTCATGAGTTTAACGACCCATAAAAAAATATTTCCCCGGAAGTTTAGATGATCAAAATTCTTTATATTCGACACGGCCTCGTTAAAGCCCCTATTTGAGTAAAACCCTATGGGAAAAAACTCAAAGGGGAGAAAGAGTGTCCTAAAATGATCATAAAATATCAATTTATATAGTGGTTTCTAACACAAAAATCGAAAAATCTTGAAACTTTGTGAGTCCCTGATGCTAAAAAAAACTAGCCACGTCTTGTTACTTCCGCCATTAAATTCAAATTCTTGTCTCCATCCACCTTCTCTTTACCCTTCTTCTCATTCAAGTGTGTCTAAAATGTCACCAAATCAACTACAAAAATTGAGTCAAGGTAACATTACCAAAATATTAATTAGTATCCATTATGTTCAATATACTTATTAAATAAAAATTTATATATATCTAAGGTCCAACCAAAGGGATCACCTTTGGTTAGACACATAAAACTCCGAGTATCATAAACAAATAAAAATGTACTTTCCTTTTATTCCTCCTTTCAACCATCATATATTTCTTTTTATTTTTATCAATTGCCGATTTCTCATAACAGATAAAGAAGTCATCTAAAATGACACAGATTCGTCAATTGACGACAGATAATACACACTAATAAATGATCCAAAAATCCAACATTTATAGCACACCCTTAATAGGCACAAAACCTTCATATATAATGGCACAATCTACAATTTATGAAAGAAAAATATTAAAAACCCCAAAAATTATCTCAAATATTGTCCCAAATACTAAGTTGTCAGGTGTGTAATTAGTAATTTTCTTATAAGAACTCGCGTACATACATATGCGCCCACGAATTAAAATAAAACATGTATCATGTTACGTCATTTGGTAAAAAAAATTAGGACCATTTTTGGGTCACTAACATTACTCTTTATGAAAACTTTAAGAACCTTAAAAATAATATAAAACGTAACCACTCAATCTTTATGATATATTTAATTAAAGAAAAACGTTACAAATCAACACAATTATAGAACCGTTTTAAAAAGACCATTAAAAGACAAATCACATTCAACCAAAATACTTTATTTTCTCAAAAAGACACCAGATCTGCCACAATATTTGCTTCATTCACAACATCAAAACATTTAAAACAAAATCTTAAAACCCTAGAAACGCCATTAACCAAAGAAGAACAAAGTAAATCAAGCTCAAATTACTTCTTCCTATCACTTCAACGCCAAACTCAAAAATTAAATCAACAGTAAAGCACAAAGATCAGAACTTTAATTAACACTATACATCAATTAAAAAACAAATCTTTAAATCACCCATATACAAGAAAATCAACTTATATAATTAATTTTGGTAAGTAATTAATATCTTTATATTGGATATCTATGTAACTTGCAGTGACCATGATAAACCTAAATAACTAAGTTCTCGTATTTTGTAGCAACTAAACAAATTTTGGAACTTGGAGTTCCTTGGACATATTTAAATTTTATTAAACCAAACACATGCACTTATTTTATATCCAAATAACTTCTAGTTACATAGATCATTCGGTTTGATTGTGAACGACTATCGTAATTTACTTGGTAAATTACCTACTCTGTATTTAGATTATGTTAAACGTTTTGCTAATGTGCCACTCATTGCATTGTAAAAATATCCTATTATCTCCCAGAACGTAGTTATGGTTATGAAATTATAAACTCAGAGCTGGATCTTCAGATTTGGGTAGTCTATATGAATTTTTAAAATGATTTTTTTAAGTTATATAAAAAATTGAAAATATATATATAATAATTTTTTGATACCCTTATCTGCAGTCTGCACTAAACTAAACGGTCGCCAAGCCGCCCTGTATAAAGTATAAAGCTTCTACTTAAGAGTAAACATGAACCACTTGAAAGGGGATTATTTGGTACTCCTATTTTCGATTAGCAAGGTTAATTTATTTATTCTCTCTATAATCAAATTAGTACAGTAATTTATACAAACTTATATAAGTAAATATTAAAGAACTACAATAGATTTTACAGATTTATCAGAAATATAAATAAATATGTTTAAATAATAATAATGTTAAGCAAAAAATTGGTTTCTCATGTTTTATTAAGAAAAATTTATTGGTTTCGAAAAAAGAAATTGATTACGTCTTTTATCAAGAAAAAAATCATTAGTTCTGCAAAAAGAATTGAATTTTGTTAAACCTTAATACTCTAATAATATGATATTATCTAATATCTATTATGGATTAAGAGTTAAGCTCACAGAAATTTATTTTTAAACACCTCTTAAAAGTTGTCATACTACTAATACATTTTATTACAAGAGCATATGCTTCTGCCTACTCACAGTGGAACTTGAGTTCCTGCATTCTTAACGTGGAACTTCAGGTAATACCATATTTGATATTAACATCCAATAATCCCCTACTCAAATCAAAAATCACAAATTTCATGAATATTGTCTCTACACAAGACTTTAACACGCCCTCCACATTCACGTTGAAGGTATACAATCGAATCGAGAATCGTGGTGAGAGATTATTTTAATATTTATCTAAAATTTCCATCTTTTAATATTTATGAATATATTTTAATATTTATCTAAAAATTCTCAAATCAAATTGAGAATCGTGGTGAGAGATTATCACCAGGCTGTATTCACTTGAATGAAATGAGAGGAGAATGTAATATAATTTATACTCTTGTTTGAGTGAAATTTGGGTGAGATTAGGAAAAATATTTATAATTTTCATTTATTCTTTCATTTCATTTCAAATTATTTATACCAAAATTCTAACCCACATGTTTTTGAAAGAATGTTTAATTACATTTCTTCATTATTTTCCCTACAATCTTCATCATAGAAAATTTAGACTCCAACATATTCATTTAAAATTTCACTCGTATATTCTTCTTTTTTCATACAATTTATTTATAATTTTTTCTTTCATTCATTTCTCATTTCTTTCTCCTAACACAAGCCAAAGTAACAAGGTATACAATCTACGATATGCTGTAATGTGATACTTTAGGTTAATTTTACATCTCTGCCCCCACATGGCGACATTGCTCTATTTTTTCTTTCTTTAGTTGACTATCCATAAAAGTTGACTATTTATGATACTTTTTTTTTTTTTTTGAAACCAAACTGAAGTTTTATTAGCTCAAAGAAGAATCATACATCAATGTCTCCAACAATATAGACGGAGGAGACTGAAAAACATTAAAGCAATCTACCACACAAGGTTCTTTCGCTAACAAATGTGCGCCCTTGTTGGCTTGCCTTTTAACAAAAGAAACAGATAAATCAAGTCAATTTCGAAGAACCTCCTTACATTCATCCAAGACATGCCCCATCTCTGTGATATACTCACCATTAAAACGTAGAGCATTAACAGCTAGCAAACAGTCACATTCGATGTCCACATTCTTCATATTCAGTTCCTGCAACCAAACCAGCGCTTCCAAAATCCCTCTTAATTCTGCTTCCATCACTGAGCTGCTGCCTGCAATCCTCATATTTTTAGCCTGAATAAATGTACCTCTGTGATCACGAATCAATATCCCCAGGGCAAATGACTGCATTCCTGGAAATAATGATGCATCGACATTAATTTTATACCTTCCTTCTACTGGAGCTTTCCATTTAGTTTCGAACCTTTGAGAAATGACAGACTGCACTACTTTATGTATCCCCTTTCTAGCTTCTTTCCATTGAGTAACCTGATGCATACTTCTCTGCACAATCATACCAGCAGAGAAAGTTTTCTACTCCCACACCTTCTGATTTCTGGCATACCAGATTCCCCAAAGGACTGTTGCAATAAGCACACATTTTTCTTGCGTTTTGTTAGCAAGTTTATCTAACAACCATTCTGAGATATATTCAGTTGTACTAACATCGAACTCAAGCCCACAATATCTCCAACAACCTTTAGCAAACTCACAATCAAAAAATAGGTGCAATGGATGTTCAACATCCACTACACACATTGGACATAAAATAGTAGTTTTCACACCTTTGCCTTTTATCAGGTTCCTTACAGGAATGTTGTGCCTACACAGACGCCATAAGAAAATTCTCACCTTATGAGGCACTTCTAATTTCCAAAGCTCCTTCCAGCCATCCACTTGATTTATTCGCCGATAAGTACTATAATTCAAATGCCAAAACCTGTAGCCAGTTTTCACAGTAAATTTGCCATCAGGTGCATCTGTCCAAGCTAGACGATCACAGACCTGGCCTCTTGGGATAGGTGTTTCTAGGATTGCCCTAGCATCACAATTCGAAAACAAATTGTTCACCTTTTGTGTATCCCACTTCTTATCACCAGGAATGATAAGTTCACAAGCTTTGACAACCGCTCCTCTATTGTTATTATCTCTATCAACTCTGAAATCTGGTTTGTTTCTAAGCCAGGCATCCTCAAAAATCCTGATGTCCTCCCCATTTCCCAACACCCATCTATATCCCTTCTTGAGTAAGTCCTTTGCTTGCCATAAACCCGACCAGACATAGCTTACTCCACCACCCCGATTCGCCTCGAACAAGCTAGTGTTGCTAAAGTATCTAGCTTTAAAAATTCTGGCAACTAACGAGTTTGGATTCCTAATAAAGTTCCAACATACTTTCCCCAACAGAGCAATATTAAAACCGTGAAGATCCCTGAATCCTAACCCCCCTTTACACTTTGACATACTCATGTTCTCCGAGGATAGTCATTTGATGCTTCTCCTACTATTATTCTTCGAACCCCACCAGAAACTGTTCATCATACGTTCCAACTCTAGACATAACGATCTTGGTAATAGAAAACATGACATAGCATACGTTGGAATAGCTTGAGCTACATTTCGCAGAAGAACAGCCCTTCCAGCCCTCGACAAACATTTCGTACTCCAACCTTGGATCCTTTTCCACATCCTGTCTTTGATAAATTCAAACACTTTTTTTCTCAATCTACCTATCAGTGAGGGCAGACCAAGATAGTGACCAGTACTAAGATCGATGTGAACTCCCAACAACGCTTTAATCTCTTGTTGTTTATCTCTTCTGACATTAGAACTGAAAAAAATCCCTGACTTAAGAAAATTAATGGCTTGTCCTGATTGCTCCTCATACTTTTGCAACACTGAGACTATCTCCTTTGCTTCCTCCGTTTTGGCTTTGAAGAACAGAAAACTATCGTCTGCAAATAGTAAATGAGTTACAGATGGGGCTTGACCGTTGATTTGACAACCACTAATTTTACCAGCCTGGGCAGTTTCAGCAAGAAGGGATGATAAGCCTTCAACACAAAACAAAAAGAGGTAGGGCAACAGAGGGTCACCTTGGCGCAAACCTCGCTTAGGATTAATGGGACCAATCAACGAACCATTGAAACTGACTGAGTATGAAACAGTTTGGACACATACCATAATCCAACGGATCCATTTTAAGGAGAATCCCATCTGATGCATACGATCCTGCAAATACGACCAATCAACTCTGTCATATGCTTTACTAACGTCTAATTTCAGAGCAACTTCCTTCTCCGAACCATAGTTCTTTCTCTTCATATAATGCAGGAGTTCAAAAGCCACGAGAACATTATCAGTAATGTTTATAACTGGCACGAATGCAGCTTGATTTTCAGAAATAATGCCCGGGAGAATGCTTTTGAAACGATTTGAAAAAACTTTAGCAATGATTTTATAAAGGGCATTGCACAAAGCAATGGGTCTAAGATCTTTCATTTCATCTGCATTCTCTTTTTTAGGAATCAAGACAATGGTAGTATGGTTGAGCTCCGCTGGAAAAGCACGCTCATTTAACCAATTTTTGCAACACTGGAATACCTCGTGCCCCAATAATTTCCAGAAGTGCTGAAAAAAAGCTGGATTTAAGACATCCGGACCCGAAGCTTTGTCCGAATGCATTTGCTTGATAGCTGTAGTGAATTCATTAAAAGATAGGTCTGCCTCCAACATACTGTTCTGCTCATTCGAAATCACAGGCTCGATAACACGAAACATCTCTTCCTCTGGCCTTCCAGTGTTATCAAAAATCTTCATAAAGTAATTTTTCACCACACAGCACATTTCTTCATGATTTGAGACAACCTCTCCAGCATCATTTTTAAGAACAGCAACGTGATTCAATTTTTTCCTTGTCGTTGCAAAAGCATGGAAAAATTTAGAATTAGAGTCCCCCTCTGCTAACCAGAAAGCTTTGGCACGCTGCTTCCAGTAAGTTTCCTCCTGAAGGAGAAGCTCATTAAGCTTGTTACTTTCTTCAAAATATTTCCGCGTTATCTCTTCAGTACTGCAATCTTCATACAGTTGTATGGCCTCTTTCTGCTGCTTTATTTTCTCTCAGAATTTATTAAAGAATTCCTTCCCCCACTTTTGCATGAAAGATGAAACTTCAGACAACTTTGACAAAAATAAAGATGGTGATAAATTATTCCAAAATGAAGAAACCTCTTCATGAAAAGAATCCTCTTTAAGCCAAGTATTCTCGAACCGAAACCGGAACTGCCTCTTCGAGTGACCCAAACTGCATAGGTCCAGTTGAATAGGTTCATGGTCTGAATAGGTAGCATGGTGAACAGTGAGTTTACATATCGGAAATTTCTGCCACCAAGAAAATGTAGCAAATGCCCGGTCTAACCTCTCACGAACCCACTCTTGAGTGCCTCTACTCTTCTCCCAGGTGTACTTGCCACCTGTAAGATCAATTTCTACTAATGTGCAATCCTCAATAACTCTACGAAAACCGTCTAAAAGATATTGAGGATGTTTGTGAATACCTTTTTTATCATCTGCGTTTAACATATCGTTAAAATCTCTCATGATGCACCATGGAAGAGAAGAAATGCCAGCCAAGTTTCTGATAAGGTTCCAAGATTCTCTTCTTCTACTACGTTCTGGGAGACCATAAAAACATGTCATACGTCAGTCAAGTGTGTTACCTCTTAAGAAGACCACATCAATGTGATTTTGTGAAGAACCAATCACCCTGCATTGAACATTCAACTTTCAGAACACAGCCAGACCCCCACTACGACCAATACTGTCAACCGACCAGCAATTACTAAAACCAAACTTCGAACATAACTGCTTTATTCTATCACTATTCACAAGTGTTTCAGAAAGAAAAAGAAAATCGGTTCTGTGAGACTTTAGTAAGTCCCCAATAACACGAACTGCTCAAGGATTTCCCAACCCTCGGCAGTTCCAACATAACGGATTCATGATGAATGGCTAGCTTGCTTAGCAAGCGTAGCCAAATCAGTTTTAGGGGATGCTGCACAATCAACATTAGAAAGAACAGCTTCCAAGGACAACTCCGTAATATTTTTATTTTCACCTTCTTTTAATCCACCTTCAGTATCCATAATATCATAGCTATCTGGGCCCCCTCTCAATCTCTTTCTTTCAGAAACTTGAAGCCCAATGTCCTCATCCTCTGTAGGCCCAATTACAGAATTTGAATTTTCCACCAAGTCCTTATTTTGAACAATAACCAATCCCATATTTTTAGGCTGAGATTCTGTTGCAGAAGATTGCATTTGTTGCCTAACAAAATTCCTTGGAATCAGCTGATCTCTATCTTGATTGTAACTATTCTCCGGTAATTTTGCCTCAACATTGACTCTGCCTAATCTCACCTCCCAGTCAGAATCCCCGTCCTCCGGTAAAAACTTACTCTTCACCGGACCTGACATTCTCCGTGTTGGTGCCCTTAACCAGCTTCCCCATTCCCTGTTAATCTCCTCACTTCCTTTCTCCAGGAACTTACTGCAATATCTTTCCGTATGGGACAATAGACCACACGTAAAATAAAAATCTCCTAGCCTTTCATACTTACACGTAACCCAGACTTCTATTCCATTCCTCTTTATAATCTTCTTCCTTCGTTTCAAAGGCCTCCTAACGTCAAGCTTTGCTCTGAGACGCATACTTTCTCTCCAGATGCTTGAATTATTTTTATGATCATACTCCAGGAAAACTCCAAAAAAATCACCCATTTGCTTCCCTACTCCTTCTGTCATTAGACCTGTTGGGAGATCGTGAATTTGGATCCATATGTTAATATACCAGAGAGGTACTTCTGAGGGTTCTTCTCCACGAGGGATATTTGTCAATATCAGCATTGCTCCATCAAAAGACCAAGGTCCTCCATTTAACACCCATTTTATATCTTCAGCATGGTAAAACTGAAACAGAAAGATCGCTGCTTCGAGATCCTTATGTTAATGCCCATAGCCGGCCTCCAAATATCTGCTAATTTCGACTTCATGGCTCGGACATTAATGTTTTTTCCTGTAAGGAAACGACCAACCAAACATGATCTTACTGTTGTTTTCTTCAAAATCACCTTCCACAACAAAAGCTGAATTTTCTTCATCAGCAATATCCAGATTTGATAATTGATCATTAAGATCTTGATAACGAGACATTGTAACAAGGCTCACACGATACAAAACTCTAGGATAGAGATTTGAAAGGAGAGAAAAAATAAACGACTCTCACAATCCTTGAAAGGAGAGAATATAAATGGTTTGCTGACTATTTATAATACTTAAAATTTTAATTTTATTTTGGTTTCTTCAAAATGAAACTTTATATTGCATTTTTGTTGGAGTTCTTGTTTTTTCTAAAATACTTTGTAAGAAACAAAAAATTAATTTATATTTTATAGAAAAGTTAAATAACAAAACACTAGTATACATTTTAAACATCAACTTTACATAATCTTGTGTCATGGCATACATAAGACGAATGTTAAAATGTATAAAAGTAACACGTTATATTGTATTTGTTTGTACCATTAAAGTCCATATTTTTTAGTTGTGCTATTTTGAAAATTTTAACATTAAATTGTCCTATAAAATTAGGACCATAATTATTTGAGGCAGTGGAGTCATGATTATTTTCAAATTAGGACCAAAATTAGCAAGTCTACAATGGTTTTCACTAGGTTTGAATTTCAAGATATATTTTCTGGTTAATTATTTGGATTTACCAATTTATTTGTATTTAAAAGTAGAAGATCCTGATTGTGTAGAATAATAAATATGATTAAAAAAACTCCTATACTAATTATCAGAATAAAAACTAATAATATTTGATATTTGTAATAAAGAAACATTAATCATACAATCAATCTTCTTTAGGTAAATTATTAAGAAGCTAGGCACATTAATATTCTGATCTTATCAAACTTCTAATCTGATCAGTAAAAAACTAAACACATGTATCTTAATGTAAATGATCTTATTAACACTGTTAATGTAACTGTTGCATGGTCATATGGGGCAGGAGGATTAATATTAATACTGATCAGCAACTGGCAAGCAACATGGATCTTTTCATGTTTGGGGCAAGTAGGTTACTTCACATTTCACCTCTAAAACATTGTTGGTGCTAATCTGCAACTGTTAGTGTGATTATTTAATAATCCCGGCCGTAAAAAGATGGAGTAGGTGATCATTAATCATGCTCCGACCAATAATAGCAAACATATTATAAAAGACATCTAAACGGACTACTAATGCAAAATGTGCTCCTGCAAGTATTTCCCACATGGAACCCTTTCATAACCTAAAAAGAAAAGTGAATCTCACATTAGAATAACCGTTTCGATATTGTATCTTAACTTTTATAATTAGCTGCAACTCCCACATTAAAATCACCACTTCTGTGGTGTGTGGTGTGTGATATATTTATATATAGCTGTTAACAGATACCACAAATATTATTGCCCTTGCAAATTTCAAAATCATTTGATTATCCATGACTTTACCAATGAGTACGGTGAATCCTAGTGATCAAAAAACTACCCAGTTCAAAATTAGAGCTAGGAACTTGTCCTACAGATTACCTTCCAAGAAAGGCTACCACAAGTATTTCAACCTGTGTCCTTCGGCCGAGTCCAGTAACGAGACAGGGAGGTACATTCTAAAGAATGTAGATTGTGAAGCCAAGCCAGGAGAGATAACAGCAATTGCTGGTCCGAGTGGAGCGGGGAAAACAACGTTGTTGGAAATTCTTGCTGGATATGTTAGCCTGAGTAAAGTCTCGGGCCATGTACTAGTGAATGAGCAGGCTATGAACACTATGCATTTTCGCAGATTATCCAGTTATGTCACACAAGATGAGGCTCTCTTTCCTTTACTTACTGTTGAAGAAACGCTCATTTACAGCGCACGATTCAGGCTTCATGGGGGTGTATCTAGAGCCACAGCAAGAGCCAAGCAGCTGCTGCAGGAGTTTGGATTAGACCATGTTGCTAGGGCGAGGATTGGCGATGAATCAAAACGCGGAATATCTGGTGGTGAGAAAAGAAGGGTATCAATTGGTGTTGCTCTTGTTCATGACCCTGCCATGCTTCTACTTGATGAACCAACATCAGGTTTGGATTCTGCAGCAGCTCTCCAAGCATTGTTCTTACTGAAATCAATGGCCAAAAATCAAAGTAAGACGATCATTTTAACCATTCATCAACCTGGATTCCGAATTATTGAGCTGTTTGATCAGATCATCCTGTTATCCAATGGAACTGTTGTTCATCATGGATCACTTCGTCTTCTGGAAGAGCGGCTAAAGAATGCAGGTCATTGCATTCCTATGCAAGTCAATGTACTTGAATATTCCATTGATGTGACCGAAGGCTTGCTCAAAGATATGGAAGAATGTAATATTGTAGTAGATGAATCTAAACATGAACAAGAGTGTGTTAGGGTGATTTCCTTTTTGGGCGTTGTTGAGGAAAATTATATGCTCTACTCAAATTCGCGCTTGAAGGAGGTATTCATACTCTGTCAGAGATTCTCGTACAACATATTCAGAACCAGCCAATTATTTTCTGCAAAAATAACTCAATCAATAGTTGTTGGGCTTCTACTGGGATCAATATTTAGGAATGCTAACAAAGACCATAACATAGTGAAGCTTCATACTAGACTTGGCTTCTTTGCTTTTAACCTTAGCTTCTTACTCTCATCCTCGATAGAAGCTCTCCCAATTTTTGTCCAAGAAAGGAGGATTTTAATGCGCGAGACTTCAAGTGGAGCTTACAGAATTGCTTCTTATGTAGCAGCCAACACCCTTATTTTCCTACCCTTCCTTTTAGTAGGGGCTATACTCTACTCAATCACAGTTTACTGGTTAGTAGGATTAAGGCGAGACATTGACAGGTTCTTCTACTTCTCTCTAGTGGTTTGGCTGGTTTCCTTGATGTCAAACTCTTTTGTTGCATTCTGTAGTGCAATATTCCCAAATATCATTATGGGAATGACGTTCACAGGAGGAATAATGGGATCATTCTTTCTGTTTTCTGGGTATTTCATATCTAAGGATGAATTGCCAAAGTACTGGAAATTTATGCATTACATGAGTTTGTTCAAATATCCATTTGAGTCTTTTCTAATAAATGAGTTTGGAGGAGATGACGGAAATACCAGGTGCTTGGAGTTAACTGAAGGAGTATGTGTGTATGGTGATGAATTTTTGATGCACCAAGATCTTATGGAGTCACAAAAGTGGAGCAATCTAGGTGTGATGCTATCATTTATCCTGGGGTATCGATTTCTTACTTTTGTGGTTCTGTGGTATAAATCTTACAAAGGCAGAACATAGAGGAATCATTAGATATAAAGTCAGAAACTGATTATTCTGAGCCGGTGGCCACTGCTGTTTGGTTCTGGTGTCAGTTGTGTTAAGGTGGTGAAAGAATAATTAAAAAAGAAAGCTAGCTCTGCCTTCTCCAAATTTAGTGTCTGTACTCTCTAGACATCTATCTCCTTGTAAGGAAGTAGGGAAAGAACAAAATGTAACAAAATTTCCAAACCTCTGTTTGCAATACAATCACTCATTATATTTGTTACAGAATACAGGGCACCGAGCAAAAAACACGTAGAACTGAAGTATCACTGACATATATTGTACACATTGGTGACACTAATACAAAGCTCGTTTTTTTAATCAAGACACTTGTAATGATTGAAACACACTGTACTTAAATATCAAGCTTTTAAATGTATGTTTTGTCCAGTAAAACTAAAGCACAGGTTTTTTGGAGTTGATCGTAGCCAAGAATCCAGATCGATGTGATTCGAATATTTGACGGTTGATTGCTGTTAAGTCGGTACTTTTTTGAAGCATTGTTGGAGAACATAGCATAGAAAATCTCTAGGGAGTATTTTTGGTGTATGGATTATAAAACTCAGATCCGATCTCTGTTTTGGTTACTAGCTAATCCGTTTGATTGAATTTGATCAATGTACAAAAGTCAGTAGCTTTCACATGCAATATAGCATATACAAATGCATATGCAAATGCAGGCATCAACAATGGATGCGATTACACCTGATATATGATACTGAAGTAGCATATCTGAGATACAAAGTAAGATTTAAGATCACTGCAGCACCCTGTGCTGAAACCTGAAAATTAGATACTGTATTCCAATATGTGTCAAGTGCTTAACAGGAAACATGCCATGAGGTAGTATATATACAGATATGCTGATAACAAGTTAGCATAATACGTAAACGCCCATCTTTTCACAAACATACAAGCGGTCTCTTTTATTCGGAAAGGCAAATATATAACTTTGTTTAACTGCAGCTGACGAATTGGCATTACTAATATAACAGCAGTCATGAATGACAGTAAAACATCCTGACCAGTCATCCATTCTTAATCTTTCGACAGCGACAAGATACTGATACTTGACTAAAGAAGGCTGTCAGTCAATTCTTCGTTGTAAACCATGCAGGATCTACAAGTAGGAGCATCAGAAGCTTGTAGATTGTACATCTGCATTCTGCAGTCAAACAAGTTAGCTGATCTTTTAACAGACATGCTCTGCAGCAGGAGGGTTTAGTTTTAAGCTTGAGATGGCCTTCTGCTTTTCCTAGTAGGAGCTTCCCTCTATCTAATATATATGTTAATGAATAGGCGTATATCTTAATTATTGTGATTTGTGAACTATCATGAAATTTCTGGGCTCTTACATACATGCTCAAAAATTAAGTTTACTATTATGTTCAAGTTGTAATAATTACAAATCCTTTCTGTTATTTACATTCCGTTGAAAAGGCAGAAATGCTTCCACCATCATCAGAATATATATTAGAAGCTCGCACAGTGCACACCTATGTACATATGCAAATGATTTGAAGGATAAAAGATAAAAATAAGAAAAAGAAAAATTAAAAAATATGTGCCAAGTTTTAAAATAAAATATTTGCCTCTCGTTCCAATATAAACAGAATTTGATGCTCTCTACTTTGCAATCAGTTCGACACAAAAGATTCAACATCCTGCTTCCCAGAAATTTGATTTCAGCCCTTGCAGTCTATGATAAAATAGATTTATCAGGTCACATTTTTACATGATATATTACTTTCCGTGGAATATCCATAGCAACATTTATCAGTTATCATAGCATCTCCAATGGGGCATTTACCATAGCAACTTCAATGGATCACTGAAATAGTGTTAAGATGACACTAAATAATTAGAGTAACACCAAATTTAATACTTTTCAAAATTCCAACTATACCCTCATATTTGTTAACAAAAACAAATTTATCCCTTTTAAATCCCAAAACTCATTTTTTATTATTTTAATTGGTAAAAAAATTTTATAGTATAGGATACAGTGTAACTCCCATTGGAATTGATTTTATAATTTATGTAATTTTGACACTAAAATAGTATCAAAATAACACTATTTCAGTATCATACATTGGAGATGGTATGAATCTTGAGGATGAAAAAATAATCCCAATTCAAGTGGTCGTTACAACCAGAACATAGAAAAGACCAAGTGTTTTTTTATGTACAGAGGAACGAGGATTGAAATTGAATGCATTCCAACACTTTGACATGCACCTTTACCAAGCTTCTAAATTAAATAACAATTTGTGAAAATCATGCCTTGAAGAGATTAGTTCAGTAGTTTGTACAACATATATTGAAAAAGAGATTCGCAATAGTTTTTACAATGGTTTTTATATTTTAGCAAATAACCAAATGAAGCCATTCAGCTATATAAATTAGCAGGAAATTAGAAGAGCTGACAACTGCAACTAGCCCATCCCCATGTCATTCCCCAGTTGCATACAATCTACTCCATTCTTTAGCTGCGAGTTCTCAGTGACAAAAACAGTGCATATCAAGTAAATATATATAATGCAAAAAAGAACTTTTACCAAGTAACTTTGACTTGTATTACCCGTTTCAACAGCTTCAACTTCATTTGTTTTCCAGTGCTTAGCAACGTTTTCAGAAAGTGGATCATCTGGGTTTGGAGCACTAAGAAGTGCTTGGATGCTGACTCATAAAGAACACAACATTAATTAATGATTAGTAGCCATTTTGATTCATTCTACTCTGTACAAGTATTATATAGAAAGAACACAGAGGAAAAATGGTCCTTTCCAAATATGGTTCAATAGTCAAACAGACTATTAATACTAAAAGGAACTCTGTCTATTTATTTGTATAGTAATGCTTCTAAAAGTGTGATATTACATTATTACCTCAACAAAACTGTGCGAATTTGGAGGGCAGGACTCCACTTGTCTTTAAGAATATCTAGGCAAATCCGTCCCAACTACACAGACAACATATACAATGAGAGAATGATATACAGATTTATACACAGAGTACTGGACACTAAATGCTACTTGCCTTGTCAATATTAGGATGGTATATTTTGGTCAGAAAGCGAACCTGTAGAAAATGTAATTGATACAAAGCAGGGTCATCAAAACCTCAATCCCTAAAGCCACCAGTAAGCAAAGATGAGATTGTTTAAGATTTAAAGTATTGGATTTACAATAAGTATAACCAAACAAATCACAGTATTATACAGCATAAAGTAATACTGTGTAAACGGCATCCTCATCTGCGAGTAACTTAATAAAACTGGACAACGTTCTGCACAAACATCAATACAGAAGCAGCTAAAATTGGTTGGTTACCAAACCACTCATAAAATATCGAAATAGTCACATGTTCCTGGATGCTAACACTTCTAGGGGAGACAAAGAGGGAGGGAGGGAGGGAGGGAGGGAGGGAGGGAGGGGGGGGGGGAGGGGGAGAGAGGGCGAGAGGGCGAGAGAGAGAGAGAGAGAGAGAGAGAGTAAATCATGTATTTAACAGCAATTCTTTGGAAGTATAAAATTACGAATAGCCAAACCAGATGCCTAGACTAGAAAGCCCTACTTTCTATTCTATTCGTAAAGGGCCTTTTTCACCTTTTATTACCCTTCTTCTGACACCTACGGTTCTCAGTATTACACAAGTTGAAAATGTCAGAAGTCACAGATACTCAACTTATGTGTCAGCGTCCAATTCTTTGGGCTACAGGTGTAGCATTCAGTGCAGCTTAGCCACCACAATATAAAGAAGCATTCATGCTACACAAACTCTAAAACATTGTTGGATACATGTGTTGAAAACAAGCACCTTGACAGTGCTAAGATATCACCCCCACTTTCGAATAAAAAGGTAATCTGCATGCACAACAGGTTTTCTGTTCACAAGTCTCTTTGTTAAGAAAAAAAGTAATAAGCACTGCTCACAGGACACAAAACTTGGAATCCTGGTCACTGAGAGTGTAACTGGCTTGCAAGCTTTCAACACTTCTTTGTGATCTGGCTTCCATACAATAATACACCATTTTGGCCTTTAGTGAATAAGTTGGCTACTATAATAAGACTACATACGATATAAGTGACAATATGATGTCATTTTAACTAATCATATAATAACAGTAAAAAATTCTGAAAAATGGGTTTGCAAACACCACCAGCTCCATATTTTACCCTCATCTCAAAAAGCTCACATATCTAAACTCTAAAGCATTTACACTCCATTTTTCCTCTTGGTAAATAAGATTTTAAGATTCGAGACTCAGTGGAGGCATGGTGTGTGAGTATCTAAATTTCTGTATTTGACATTTGCTAACAAGAAAGAAAGGAAAAAAAATTACACTATGAAATAAGAAAAGGGATTAGATTAATATTTTACCTTTGGTGCTGCCATTGGATACTCTTCAGGCAAAAACAACTCCAACTTGAATACTCCTCCTACACATTAAGTAGAAATGAACAATCACATCATGTGCCATGTATTTCCGGTATTATAACCCTTATAAGGGTGGAAGTAAGACTTCCCTGTAATAATACTTGGAAAATGAAACAATTTTTCTTTTGAGAATGTATGCACAATCATTGTCAACCCAGAAGTTATAACAGAGAGATTGTAAGAAAAACGATGTAAAAGATTTTTAAGCTCAATCGTCACAAGTTGGTGGTCACCTGTTTACTCTAAATCAATATTCAAAACTGGGAAATCCATTTCCAGTTCAAAACAGCTTACTCTTGTACCTGACTTATTTTAAATTCAATTAAAGAAGAAGAAGAACTTGCACCAGTGAACTTATACCCAATGTTACTCTGACTCTTCGGTTTTGGTCTTCGGTTTTGGTACATATGTCAAAAACTTGGACACAACATGACACTTATTCCATGTCAGATCCTTCGACTGGATGTGAACACTATGACCAACTAAAAAACCAAATCTTAGACAAACTTGCGATGCAAAAAGAAAAATGAGAGGGGGAAAATGAGAAGAAAGAATAGGAAGAAAAAAGGACGCCTAATTTGTGAGGTCCTTAACAAAATCAAGTTAAAATTCAAGGTTTTTGTTTTTTCTATGAAGTTTTATTACAAAGCTTGTAAATTACAAACTACTTCAAGTCCCTTTAATTGTAACCGTGTCTCGTATCCCCTGTCCCGTGTCGAGATATATCAGAATTCAGACAAGGTCCCCTTGTCCATAACATTTTGAACATTTGAGTCGACACTCGGATATGACCCAAATCCAACACTCCATACCCAAATTTGAGTAGATTAATAACCTCACTAAATGTAAATCATTTAATAGTCCGCAGTGAATAACAATCTCGTCATGAAATGCACAAGCAAAATAAAAAAGGCCATTTTAGTTTATCTTTAAATAAGTCACTTGTTACAACTTGCAACATATTTTCTATGATTTGAAATAGAATTTTTTTTCAGTAGAAGTAATTTATTTACTTATAAGTTGTACAACTTAAAAGCTAACAAAAAAAAATAGAAGCTACAAAATATCATTGAAATCTGCAGTCAAAACTTCTAAATCAAAGTCATATGTTTTAATTTTGAATAAAGTCATCCTTTTATATTTGACTTCCTTTAGTCCAACTTCAATGTTAAAACAAAGATTAACGCACTCTGATACCATACTAAGTAACGAGCACTCTTAATAAGTTTTAAGTATCGCGCTCTGATACCATACTAAGTAATCAACACTCTTAATAAGTTTTAAGTATCACGAGGTCATAATTGGATCATATATCAACAACACACAACTTTAAATACTGGATCACTACTACCTTCATAAGGAGATTGAGAGGGACCAAGTATCATAACATTGAAATATCTCATGTTTTCTTCAGAAGGTGAAGCACTTATTCCTGGAGCTATATTATCATAACGTTAAACAAATTAATGTGCCATCTTTTTAAAAGCAAACCCACATGTAAAACTACATCCTAAAAGCAAATAATCGATCTCAACCTGGTTCACTGAGAAGCCGCTGTGTTTCCTAAGGCATCCCAAAAAAATAAAAATCAGCATATACATTCAATCATTCATATATACATGTATTATATATATATAATCGTGTAAAGATTATTATGGGGATATTGTACCTTGATTATTCTACGAGGTAAATTGGTGTTGGCCATTTCTTAACCAAGTCAAACCACAAGAAACTGAGTTTGACACACGAACACAACAAAACAAGAGAGAGAGAGAGATGAGTTTGGTTGAATAATAAAAGCGAATCATAAGGCTATTTCAGATGTATGTCAGAACAATTTAAAGACGAGATTCAATTATTTTGGTATTAATAATGTGCTGTACATTTGTATTATTTATGATTTTTTTTTCATTGCTTTCGTTCACGCGGCACATTATTATTTTCTTGTTTATCAAAATAAAAATAAAGTTCAGTACGGAGTAGCGTAAACCTGATCAAACATAAGCAGCAATCTATTATTGGAAATATTTTATTATAAAATAGAAGAAATATTAAATTTTGTTTATTTGTTTATAGAAGTTTAAGAAAGTATTATAAAAAAATTTGATTGTTTTTGGAAGCACATATTTTTTTGTAAAAATGAAGAAAAAAATAATTTACATGTATTTTTTAGATTATTTATTTTATTGCCACCATGATCAGATAAGTCGAAACACTCCTGAATGATTTGATATTATATATATATATAATCTTTTATATATATATATATAATACGTGAATAACACTTACCTGAATCCAAACTTACACTATCCAACTCCAAGCTTATAAATATTCATAATATTTCCTTTTTTAGATATCTTTATTAATTATTTATTGATTCGTTTATTCCAAATCTATTTATTTTACCCATAACCCAGTTAAATTAAGAAAGATTTGTTTTATAATATTACTCACATTTATAATACAAAATTAGTTTTCTTATTTGTTGTTATTATGTAAGATTGATTTTCTTTATAATTCGGTTTCTTTATATAAAATATATTTTTAGTTTTTTATTTTTAAATTACAAATCTATTTACTCATCTTTTATCATTATAATATTTGAATAATATTGATTTAAATTCTATTTTTCAAGTCTTTTTTATTTAATTATTATTTTATGTTTTTGAAAAAAATTAATTAATTAATTATATTATCCAAACCTGATATTTTATTCATAACCCGATGAAATAAGGAAAGATAAAAAACGCGTCTACTATTACAAATTTATATTTACCCATGACCCGCATAGTTTATGGAAACTTTATTTCATGTTAATGTATATTTTATTTATTTTGTTCTCATATATGATTAATTTTAATTATTTTTTTCATAATAATTGTTTCCCAGAATAATCAATCTATTACAGAAGGGGGGTTGAATGTAATAGTGCCTGTAAATCGATTATGAACACAAGTATGTTGAATGGAATATTGTTTTGTATTAATAATGAACTTGAATACAAAACTCTCTCAAGATATAAAGTTCTTAAGAGCTGCTAGGTTACAAGATATTGCTTTTATATAAATTCTTAATTCGATATTGAATTATAACCTATCTCTGTGTTTATATAGACACAGCTACAAATACAATTACAAAACAGATTATGATAAGAATAGATTTAATAAGGTAATTAGACTTGCACTTGAATTCCTTCTTACTATCTAAATCAGACTCTGATTTGTCTGTTTCCTTTTCTGATAAACTCTGTCGATTGATAATCTCTGATAGAGCATTCTCTGTTAGAGTAAACTCTGATCGAGTATTCTCTGATAGAGCATTCTCTGTTAGAGTAAACTCTGATCGAATATTCTCTGATAGAGTAAACTCTGACCGACAGCTTCCTTAATTTTCCCTTTCCTTCCCATAGCATATCTGCAATAAATTTGTTTTGATCTTCGAAGACTTTCCTTTAAACTAGCTGTTTGAATCAACCGAATACTCATCTCCTTTAAGCTTCGAGAAGTCAGGCTGTGAGCTAATCAATCGAGTACTTGTGAGACTTCTCGATTGGTAAATATCCGTTGATGACTTCTCGATCAATAAATATCCGTTGATGACTATATATCCGTTGATGAGTTCTCGATCAGGAAATATATGTTGTCGAGTTCTCGATTGATAAATATCAGTTGATGACTTGAGTTCTCGATTGATAAATATCAGTTGATGACTTGAGTTCTCGATTGATAAATATCAGTCGATGACTTGAGTTCTCGATCGATGACTTCTCGATTGGCTTTATCAGTCGATGGCTTATTATCAGTTGATGACTTATCGATCGATATTTATCAGTCGATTGCTTCTTGCAGATAGATATTCGTTGATTGATTCTTGCAGATAGACTGTGCTAAATCATGTTCTAGTATTTTGTACATCATCAAATTATTATATTCCTAACAATCTCCCCCTATTTATGCTTTATAAACAATGAAGCATAAATCAAGATTTGATGATGTCAAAACTAAAAAATGAAATAATTAATCTAGAACAGTATAAAATAATCATTTCTTATTTGTTTCTCCTGGAGGAATCACCTTTCTTGAATCACTTTTCTTCTCCCCCTTTTTGACATCATCACCACCTGTGACAACCAAAAGAATCTGTGCTAAGACTGTGGAGAAAGTGAACTGTGCTGCAACTACTGAATCAACCTTTGTGGTTAAGTCAGAGACTGTTGTTTGGAGAGAAGCTTGAGTGGTAGTAATATCAGCAATAGCATCCTTGAAAGCTACTTCTGTGAATAAGTGAAGGGAGTGAATTCTGTCAAACAACAAAAATGAATTTTCATCCATCCCCTGCTTCAACTCATTGGACCAACTCTGTGGAAAATCTTGATCCCAATAAGTAAAGCTAGGTTCAGGATACCCTAATCTCTCATCCTCATAGTGGGGTTGGGCACCCACTCTCTCATTCTCACTCAGGCTTCTCTACAGCCGTATCTACCTCTCCTTTTGCCTGGTTCAGTGCCAGCCTCTCAATTATTATTATTATTATTTTTTCACTCAATTTGGAAGGTGCACTCAAAAATCCTACAGAAGAGGGGTTGAGAGAAGAATTATGTGCTACAATACCTGAACCTCCTTGATGGAGGGGAAACCCTTCAAATGTCTGAAGGCTAGGGGTTTCCACCAAGGGGTGAGCAGCAACAGAGTCTGAACCCTTACAATCATCTTCTTTCTTTTCAGAGTCTGTTGGCTCCAGTATTCCAGTCTCAGGGTCTACTCTAGACTTTGACTGCTTCAGTATGACTTCATTAGAAACCAGAGTCTGAGTGTCACCATCTTTGACTGTTGGTGCATGAGACTCCCCCTCAAGGTGGATAGACTCTGACAGAATAGATTGGGAAATTTCTTCATGAGCATCCATCAGAGTCTGTCCTCCCATATCACTGGGGTTCTCATCAGCTGTTTGGTGAGTTGTCAAGGAGGGCCTAACAGCATACTCCCCTGCCCCACTATCACCCAACCTCTGACTAGGTGGTTCTTGTGTGGGTGAGGCAGACTGAGCATCTTTATCACTAGTCACCACTGGTGCACTAGTCCCATCCTCCAACTGCCTTGCACTACCTGCTATCTCCTGTGGTTCTTCCATAGTCAATGCATCCAAGTGTTTATTTAGAAAAGTCCTTGCATGGATGACATTAATGGCCTGGGAAAGAGTCATGTTAAAGGAGTCCTGCAGTTCCCTTGCAATCTTCTAATAATATGAGCCCTTGAGTTGATCCAATCTACCTTCATAGGTTGTATAGATGTATTCGTTGGCCACCTTTCCTACAATGTGGACTAGAAAGTCAACCACCTGTCTTGACAGAGGTTAAACATGAGAAATCCATTAAATGGTTGTCCTGTAGGTAATTTCATTATCCCAAATTGCTTCATAGTCAAAAACTGGTTGCTCAATCTTAGTTTCCAACTCGGCAACATACTCTGATTCCCTCCTTATGTGGACCTTAAGCCTTTTAGGCTTCTTTGAAATTTGCTGTTCAGAGTCTGGCACACCTAGTGCTTTGAGAACTTCATTTGTCTTGCCTTCTATGAGCCCAGCTGCTTGTACTTGTAATGAAGAGTTGAATAGGTAGCTGTATAGATTTTTGACCACATCCTGTGCAGACATTTGTAACTCCTGTTCCATTCTCTTCCTTAGGGCTTCATAGGTTGTAAGAAAATCCAAGACTTGAGATTTAGTCTGATATTGCCCTGGATCTTCAACTGATTCCACCAAAGGATATAGGAATAGCAGTACCTCATCACTTGGAATAATGATCTCATCAATTAGACTTGAGGCTGCATCCAATGGCATTCCTTCCCGAAATGTGTCATGATCAGAGTCTAAAGGCAGTCTAGACTCTGACTCAACATTAGACTCTGGTTCAAGTATTTTCTTGATTTCAGAGTCTGGCTCTGCAGGAGCTTTGGGAGCATCTGTTTTCTGCAAAACAGGGTTAGTAATAATAACAGGCTTGTGTGTGTGTGCAGAATAAGCCTTCTTTAACCTTCTGTACTTCTTAGCAAAAGATTTCTCAGGAGACTCAATATGAGAATCCTGAGGTGCTTCCCTAGGTTTTTCAGAGTCTGTAGCCTTTTGAGAGTCTACAGACTTGGCTTGAAAGTTAGATTCAGGTGCATCATTACTTTCCTTTAACAAAGAAAGTCCTTCAATAACCTGTCTCTCTAGAGGGTTGAGCTTCTCATCACTTTGCTCATCTATAAGCCTAGTTTGTACCAATCTCCTTCTTTTTGCAACTGGTGCCTTTTGAGAGACACCAGATGTTGGTTTTCTAGATAGTGATTTCTTAGATTGTTTAGTGGAAGGTGATTTGGCTACTTGGGTAGGTGCAGGGGGATTCTCCGAAACTTGTTCCTGCACCATTTCACCAAAAAAAAATGAAGCATTGTAGATAGAAGGTTTGTAGGTGGAGAGTTTTACCTGAATTACCTGTTGATATGTCATGGCAGGTAGACTCTTCTTCTTGTCATCAATTCTCTTAATGTCAGAGAATATCCTTCTTTGCTGTTTGTATTCCCCATACTCTGACATATACTCTGAGTGTCTGAAACTTGCTAAGTTGAGCCACTTGTCACCATCCCTAATTCAGAAACCAGTCTGTTAAATGTTGCTTCAGGCAAAGGCTTGGTGAATATATCTGCTAATTGTTGATCTGTAGGAACAAAATATAATTCAATTGTGCCTTCCTCCACATGTTCCCTTATGAAGTGATATCTGATACTGATGTGCTTTGTTAGAGAATGTTGAACTGGATTTCCTGTCATTGCAATAGCACTTTGGTTATCACAATAAATAGGAATATTTGAAAATTTCAAACCATAGTCTAGCAATTGATTTCTCATCCATAAGATCTGTGCACAGCAGCTTCCAGCAACAATATATTCAGCCTCTGCTGTTGATGTTGAAATCGATTTCTGTTTCTTGCTTTGCCATGACACAAGTCTTCCACCTAAAAATTGACAACTGCCACTTGTGCTTTTCCTGTCAATCTTGCATCCTGCAAAGTCAGCATCTGAATAGCCTATTAATTTGAAATCAGATTCTCTAGGATACCATAAGCCAAGATTAGCAGTGCTCTTGAGATATCTGAAAATCCTTTTCACAGCAATCAAATGAGGTGCTCTTGGATTTGCTTGAAATCTAGCACATAGACATGTGGCAAACATGATGTCTGGTCTACTTACAGTTAAATAAAGTAGAGAACCAATCATTCCTCTGTATGCAGTAATATTAACAGGTTCTCCAGTGTCTTGATCAAGTTTTGTTGCAGTAGCCATGGGAGTTGTAGCAGATGCAGAATCTTGCATTTGAAATTTAGTGAGTAGATTCTTTGTATATTTGGACTGATTAATGAAAATGCCTTCCTCAGTCTGTTTCACTTGTAAACCTAGAAAATAACTCAATTCTCCCATCATGCTCATTTGATACCTGGACTGCATTAACTTTGAAAATCTTTCATAGAGTTTCTCATTAGTGGAACCAAATATAATATCATCAACATATATTTGAACCAATAATAAATCCTTACCTTGAGTTCTGTAAAACAAGGTTTTATCAATTGTTCCTCTAGTGAAACCATTTTCAAGTAAGAATAGAGCTAGAGTTTCATACCAGGCCCTTGGTGCTTGCTTTAGTCCATATAGAGCTTTATCCAGTCTGTAGACATGACTTGGATATTTTGTATTGACAAAGCCATGTGGTTGTTCAACATAGACTTCTTCTTCAAGTTCACCATTTAAAAATGCACTTTTAACATCCATCTGGTAGACCTTGAATTTCTTATGAGCAGCATAAGCAAGAAAAATTCTGATTGCCTCAAGTCTAGCTACAGGTGCATAGGTTTCATCATAATCAATCCCCTCCTGTTGAGAATAACCTTTGGCTACCAGTCTTGCCTTGTTTCTTGTAATTATTCCATCAGAGTCTGTCTTGTTCCTGAATACCCATTTTGTGCCAACAATAGATCTGTTCTTTGGCCTTGGGACTAGGGTCCAAACTTCATTCCTTTCAAACTCATTCAATTCTTCCTGCATTGCAGTAATCCAATCTGCATCTTTCAAAGCATCTTCAACCTTCTTTGGTTCTGTTTGTGAAAGAAAACTATGAAATAGACATTCATTTTGAGTAGCTTTTCTTGTTTTTATTCCACTTTCCAAATCACCTATAATTAAATCAGGTGTGTGATCTTTGGTCCATTTCCTTGGATGTGGAAAGTTCCTTGAACTAGATGCTCTCCCATGATCTGTGCCTTCATAGAATGATCCTTCTGTAAATGATGATCCTCCCCCTGAAGATGTGTTTCCATCAGTATTTGATGTCTCAGAGTTTATGTACTTAGAGTTTGAATTATCAGAGATTGAGGTATCAGTGTTTGTGGTCTCAGAGTTTGAATGATCAGAGTTTAGGTGTAACGCCCCCAAATCCGGGGTCCGGGATTTGAGTCGTCACGTCATCATCCAATCCTTTAAACCTGCAATACTCAACACTTCAACAAAGTCACATCATAGACCCCTCTCTCACACACATACAAGTTATAGCCTTAGAAACGATATACAACAAGTACCATTAGTTATTACAAACCAAATGTACTTAACCAGGATCTCACGCTATCAATGATAACCTCTACCTGAAGTGACATCGATAACTAGATCAAAACTAAAACCTATCACTTACTTCTGCGGAATAGTTCTGAACTGAACCTTCTTAAAGGTGAATCTCCTACTTCATTCCTCGAAGTATGGAGCCAATCCAATGCGTTATCGCCTTCTCTGAAAAATTTATTATAAAGCAAGGGTGAGCGAAAGAATGCTCAGCAAATTATCCATCCAATTATATAGGTGATTCTCATCCAAGAACATGATAATCACTACTATCTCAATAGTATATCATAAGGTTACCAGTATAGGGTAAGCATAACAAAGTATCTCTCGACGATACATATTGTCAGAGTTTTTTTCTTAAAATCATTTATCCTCAACATGGAGTTTAGAAGAATATAATCCGAACAATTTAGTTCATTATATAAAATAAGACACTAACGAATATAGGGTTACCACTCTTTCATACTCCCTCTGAAGCTTTTGAAATAAAACTCAATGAACTTATTATGTTCACCGTTTTGAGATAATCTTATCAATAACTTAGCAAAATAGTATCAATTATAGCTTTGCTAGATTCCCATAATTATAATAAGTACCCAATTTAAGATACCGCAATAATAGTTGCTTCTCATCATAAGTAAATCAAACCCCTTTAACCATACCCCTTGTAAGGTTTAAAATCTAGTAAAACATTTTAAAGATTTATAATTTAATTGGTATATATCATATATCCACTTAAATCTTTAAAATAAACCTCTTGTCAAAACCTCTTAGATAAATTCCAGCATACTATGGCTGTTCGGCGTACATCATGTACCCGTTTAAGTTTTCAAAATAACTTTTCGTCAAAATATATCGACTGACCTGTTGTGTTGTGATATATATAAAGAAATCAAGAGTGAGTAATATAACTCAGCAAGAACATATATAACTGTACATATACTCTTTTTAAACATCGTTTAAAACTGCAATATTATGCATGCTTTACGTACTCTACGAGTTTGCAAAATAAACTTTTTGTCAAAGCAGTTTGAATGAGTACGAAGATCTCAACATATCAACCACTGACAACACCCTCGGTAAATTAGCTCATAGGCTTTCATTACGATGTTTCAGCACAATTCCAATTGGAAGAATGAGGATATACTGGAGTACCACGGTACCCGGTGATCAGCCGTATGTACCGAATTCTTTTCTACTAGTAGATGGATGACTACCCTAACCGGGCCTGCACCCAGGCCACATATGAGCCTTTATGCTGGACTGTCCCACAGCCTCTTACGCTTGGATGGACTGCCACGCAGCCTCTTACACTCTTTCCGACCCCTAGTGTCGGCTACTCCAATCCCTGGAATAATTTATAACCTGATACTTGTTAATAGATGCACAACTCGGAATGGAACAATCTATAAACCTGGAACTGGAACTTAGTCCAAATTCCCCAAGTGTATACTTGTTAATAGATTCATCTACCTAAACCTGGAACCAGAATTTACTCTTAGTTCCCCAAGTATATCATACTTGTTCATAGATTCATCTATCTAACCTGGAACCAGAATTTACTCTTAGTTCCCCAAGTATATCATACTTGTTAATAGATTCCCCAAACTCTGAATGGGTACTGCTAGAATAATTGAGGCAGCCCTCTTCCCACAAATGTATGTTGACCTCCGTCAACTGATGTCCTTTATCAAAGAATGAAAATCATTTAAAACCACGACCCGGGACTTAGTCGGAAAACCTCTTACAATTTTGATAAGTTGAAAACCCTACTATAGTAGGCCAGCGATGTCAAAACAAAACTGTTTTTGAGAAAGTAAATCATCTTTTACTTCTTAGACCTCGTTCCCTATTTTTGATAAGTCCGAGAATATTTTATTCTTATTAAAAGAATAAAATATTATATAAATAAATATTAGGGAACCCTTACTATTTTTAAATAATTTTTCCGAAGTCAAAATATTTTTAAATAATTATTAAAGACCTCCTCTAATTTTTAAATCAATATAGAATATTTAATAAATATTCGAATAATATTTATTAAATAATTAAACAATTAATAACCCCTTTTTAAATGAATATTCAAGAATAATATTCATTTAATAAATAAATATCCAAATGATATTTATTAATTGATAACCAATTAATACCTTATATTTAAATGAATATTCAAGAATAATATTCATTTATTAGATAAATATCCAAATGATATTTATTAGATGATGAACAATTAATAACTTATATTTAAATGAATATTCAAGAATAATATTCATTTATTAGATAAATATCCAAATGATATTTATTATTCCCATTTCATACCCTTGTCGTAAAATATGCCAATATTTATATACTAGGAATATTTACAACCCCTATTTTAAAATACTCTGCCTCCGGCTTCTCCCGGATTATAACAGCATTTAAAAATAATTTTTCCGACTCCCGGTCTACGTTTTGAAAATACGAATATATGCTCTACTCCTAGAGCCTTTTTAAACACCGGGTTATATCTATAATACCTTATAGCATATAGCCAATCAATTACGAAAGATTCGTACAATTATTAAATCAATACGTAATTTCAAAAACAGTTCATATCACAACCACAACAACAGTATATAAAAAGTGTTAGTGTAGGTGCCCTAGAGGCAATACAATTTTTCCTTTTAATAAACATTTATGTCATTTGATTATTCAATAAACGTATTTATTATGACTTTAATTACTGCGATATATTTGTTAGCATAATAAATGTCCTTAGAATCATGATACTCGTTATATAGTTTAAGTACATGACTTGAACTTGAGATTATATAATATATCATATTCTTAAAGGTTCCCTAGTCGAGTATTATTATGATAGGACAATAATAATACATAAATAGACTAGTATGTTGTTTGACAGATAACCACATCTCATTGGTTATTAGTATGGGGATACTAAAGTCAATACATAGGTACATGTAGGGGTACATGGTACTGGACAGACCCACAGTGAGATTCTTCATGTTTAATTAAGTCATAAGAAAGACTCACAGTGATAATGGTGTAATGATCCTCTGACTTGAGATCATTATATTTCTATACGAGGATTGATATACTTTGACTACATTAAAAGTTACCTTTGACCGGGTGATGATAAAAGTGGACATCGGGTATATCATGAGTCGTATGAGAAATATGAATGATAGATAAAGGATTTAACCCTCCTATAATTAGGAGAGATATTATTGGCCTCTTGATTGAGTGATACTATAAAATGCATGGCCGTGCTCAAATAATGATTTGTTTTTCATAGTCTACTCATGGATCAAGTAAACCCGGATTAAATGTTGAAGAGGATGACTAAATACATGCCTCGAGTTTAATCTATAATATATATGGTTAAAGGGATTATATTACACGGAAACATTAATCACGAAAGGTTTTATCGGATCACGATTTAATTATTGTTTAATTAGGTAGCAATGATGTATTACTAGATACCGCTCATTGTTTATAATTTTATTGGAGAATAAAATTATTGCTAATTAAATAATAGCCTATAGGGTCACATACATAGAGCACCTAGAGGAATAGTTAATTTAAATTATAAATTTAAATTAATTGATGATTAATTCGAATTTATTATATTAATTAAGTGAGACTTAATTAATTGAAATAAATTCGAATTTGAAGAATTATATTTCTGCCAATAATAATTAAGTGTGACTTAATTATTAATTAAATAATAGAAACATGTTTTATTATTTAATCCTATGCCTACATGGGTTAGGTTTTTGCTAAAAAGGCCCATTAACCAATCATTATAAATAGATAATGATAGGTTAAATGGCTTGCACGTTTTTGTATAAACCCTAGCAGAAGAGGCAGCATAGGAAGAGGCAGAGAGAATTCGAAACCTATCAAAAGAGGCTAGTACTTCCGTTCCGTGTTCAAGATCGTGAGACGTTCTTGAAGGTGCTCGTGTGGATACCATAGAGGTGCTTTCGAGAGGAAGACACAAATCGTGATAGCAAGGATCTCCGTTGAGTTCGTGGCATTCAAAATCTTAATAGGTATGATTCGATTATCACCATAATCCGTCAATTCTTATACATGATCCTGCGTTTGGGTTCCGAAAATTTTCGTTATATTTACGTTTATCCGCTGCGTTTTATGCCTCGGAACCCAACAATGGCATCAGAGCTACGTGTATAAGGGACTGATTTGGTTACGTGTTTTATGTATATGATGCATAAGTGCCTGTTTTGCTACTGCCATGATTATGCCATGCTACTGCCATGATTATGCCATGCCTATTTGCTACTGCCCTTGCTACTGCCATGCCTCTGCAATGTTATAATCTGTTATGGCATGATGTGTGTGATGCACTGTATGTATATGATACGAGATACAGTCATACGAAGGTCATCGGAAACGTTCTGAAGCGTTTAAAACAAAACTGCATAAAGATGTAGGTTTGCTGTGAATAGTGATTCTGCAGTGAATAGTGTTTTTCGACGGAGTTAGAATGGGTCGAATTTACCCTTTCTGGAAAGGGAAAATCGCCACGAGCAAAAATCACGGCTTTGCCGTGACCTATGGTGTTTTTTTGCCATTTGACATCGTTAAGGGCCTCAAAAACGCAGTTTTCTGTTTTCTGATCATAGTTTTGATTTTTTCGAAAATTGTTGATCATGATATATTTGATGCATGATGATATGATTATGCATTCTGGGATTCCAGTAACTGTTATGTGAGCATGGTGCTGGTTATGGCCTTCTAGACCCTAGAGTAATGGTTTTGGTTTTGGTTTTATAAATACGACTTGCATGTCGTTTTTTTCTTCATTCTTGTAATTGTTTAACCTCGAATGTAACTCGAGTTTTCTTATGTAAGTACATTAGCTTAGGTTGTATTCAATTATTCCATGTAATGTACTTGAAGACTGAAAGATGATCCAAGAAGAGGAGCAGGCACTAGTGGATACAAGAAGAATGAAGACATGTAATTGTATTTATATTTTACCACCATAGATTGACTTTGATCCTTTCATTAGCTCGAAAGGATCACATAGGAAAGGGGCCATAACCAAGCACGTTTACATACTGCACTTTACATATTGATGTATGAATGATGCATGCTTTAATTAGATTAATCATGTATGTATGTATGTATGTATGTATTAGATACGACACCCATGCCATGCTTGTTTAAACAAGATAAAATCTGTAACGACTCAAGATAAAATCTGTAACGATTCAAGATTTTAAAATCAACAAACGATCATGAGATTCTTGTGTTTATGAAATATGGATTTTTTAAACACGGAATTGAATATGGATTTTGATATCTATAATTGGGATTTTCTGACAAAAACGGATATGCGTATTCGTAAGGCTGATGGGTTTTAAGTGTGACCACTGGTATCCTCCATCTACCTGGGAAATGAACAATTTAAGATGTCAATTTGAAATATTTAGTTCAAGGAAAAATTGAGGATCTCTTCATGATGTGATCATGATCGTCGTAAAATTTTTTAAACCCCTTAACAAAATATTAAGTTTTAATCAGATGCTTTCCAATGAATGAACACTCATCGAATCCTAGATCGATTAGGGGAAAGACTGTCAGTGGCAGGGGACTCCTGTCTATCGTGGTGAGATGCGACGAATATAAACGGTTATATTCGGCCGTTGTATCATTGGGTCAAACTTAACTGAGTCGTCATAATAAGGTGAAAGTAAACGGTTATATTCAACCATTATGAACTTAGAAGCATAGAGTTTGGTTAAAAATCTATTAGATAGATAAGATCAATCGTTGCTCACCAAACTATCCAAGAATTATATATGATATAATTGACAAATGTTGTCTACCTAAATAATCATTCTTAAGGACTTCCAGTGGTTGACTTGAGACATGACGAAATATGGATCTTGGCTCACTAGAAAGGATTATGGGATATACTTTCCAAATTAATAGTAAGGGCTATTGATTTGATAAAAATAGTGGGAGATATATTATGAATGTATCATAATCATTTGAACATAATAAATAACTCAGACAATCTAATGTTTAATTTTGTGCTTTTATCATTGTAGATACCAAGTAATGACAAACAACACAAACACACTATCCGTACGATCTGTCCTTGAGAAGGATAAGCTGACAGGAGGAAACAACTTCCTAGACTGGCAGAGGAATTTGAGGATTGTCCTCAGGCAGGAGCGCAAGCTTCATGTCATTGATATTCCTCCGGCAGGTCCCCTTCCTGAGGGCGCTACTGTTGAGGAACGAGCGGCCCACACTAAGGATGAGAATGATGCAACTGATGTTGCGTGTCTTATGTTAGCAACTATGAGTGCTGAGCTTCAAAGACAGCATGTGCATATGGATGCATATACTATCAATGAGCACTTGCAAAGCATGTTTGCAAGCCAAACTCGTCAAGAAAGGTTCAACACGAGCAAGTCACTCTTTAACTGCAAACAAGGGGCAAATGAACCAGTTGGCCCACATGTTTTGAAGATGATTGGTTACATTGAGTATCTTGATACTTTGGGTTTCCCGATTGGTCCGGAAACTGGTATTGACCTAATCTTGAATTCTTTGAACAACAAATTCACTCAGTTTGTTATGAACTACAATATGAATGAGTTTGACAAAACACCTACTGAATTGTTGGCTATGTTGAGAACATATGAGACCAACATGAAGACGGCTGAACCTGCTCCCATACTGATGGTGGGCAATAAAGGTAAGGCCAAAGGGAAAGGCAAGTGGAAGGGTAAGAAGAAGACAGGTTCTGATTCTACACCCAAGCCAAAGTCAGGTCCTAAACAGGCTTTAAAGCCTAAAGGTGGGGTCGCTAAGGGTGAATGTCACTACTGTAAGAAAACTGGTCACTGGAAGAGAAACTGTTCAGTTTACTTGGAGGATCTGAAGAAGAAGAGGGCTGAGCAAGCTTCTAATTCAGGTATATATGTTATAGAAGTCAATCTGTCTATTTCTACATCTTGGGTATTGGATACCGGATGTGCTTCTCACATTTGTATAAATGTGCAGGAAATGCAGAGAAGTAGGACATTGGCTAAAGGAGAAATGGACCTACGAGTTGGCAACGGAGCAAGAGTTGCTGCTTTAGCTGTAGGAACATATTATTTATCTTTGCCCTCTGGGCTAGTTTTAGAACTGGATAATTGTTATTACGTGCATGCGATTCGCAGAAACATTATTTCTGTTTCTTGTTTGGACAAGAAAGGTTTTTCGTTTACAATAAAGGACAACAGTTGCTCTTTTGCTTTGAATGATTTAACCTATGGTGTTGCGCGTTTGTTTAATGGTTTATATGTTCTTGACTTAGATAATCCTGTCTGTAATATAGAAAACAAACGACTTAAAGTTAATGACTCAAATCAAACATACCTCTGGCATTGTCGTCTAGGCCATATAAATGAGAAACGCATATCCAAATTACATAGGGATGGATATTTGGATAAGTTTGATTTTGAATCATACCAAGAATGCGAATCTTGTTTGCTTGGTAAAATGACTAAAGCTCCTTTCACTGGTAAGGGTCAAAGGGCCACTGAGCGTCTGGAGCTAATACATAGTGATGTATGTGGCCCAATGCGTGTGATGGCTAGAGGAGGCTACTACTACTTCATAACATTTACTGATGATTTCAGTAGATATGGATATGTATATCTTATGAAGAATAAATCCGATTCTTTTGAAAAGTTCAAAGAATACAAGGCTGAAGTAGAGAAGCAAATTGGCGGAGGTGCAAGTATTAAAATCTTACGATCTGATCGTGGAGGAGAATACTTGAGCACTGAATTTAAAGATTATTTAAAGGAGTGTGGTATTGTATCACAACTTACTCCGCCAGGTACACCTCAATGGAATGGAGTTTCAGAGAGGAGAAATCGCACCTTGTTGGACATGGTGCGATCAATGATGAGTCATGCAGATCTTCCAATTAGTTTTTGGGGTTACGCTCTAGAAACAGCGGCTTTCACACTTAACCGTGTTCCTACTAAGAAGGTTCAAAAGACTCCATATGAAATATGGGAGAAGAAACGGTCAGGCATGAGCTTTATGAAAGTTTGGGGATGCAAGGCGTTTGTGAAGCGTCAAGTATCTGACAAGCTTGGACCTAAATCTGAAGAGTGCAATTTTGTGGGATACCCTAAAGAAACAAAGGCGTATTATTTCTATAGTCCTTCTGAGCAAAAAGTGTTTATTGCTCGAGATGCTGTCTTCATGGAAAGGGATTTTGTTTCCAAAAGAAACAGTGGGAGAACTATAGACCTCGATGAAGATCGAGAACCACAAAATAGCATTGAACCTGAAGTGGAACAAGAGCAGGATAATAATAACGCTCAACAAACACAGGTTGTTCGTAGAACTGGTAGAATTCGCCATGAGCCAGAGAGATATGGATTTCTTTTGACTCAATGTGGTGATTTGATGCTCATAGATGAAGATGAGCCTCTCACATACCAAGATGCTATGAGCAGTCCAGAATCTAAGAGATGGCTAGAAGCCATGAAATCCGAGATGGAATCCATGTATGAAAACCAAGTATGGACTTTGGTTGATCCACCTGAAGGGGTAAAACCCATAGGGTGCAAATGGGTTTTCAAGAAGAAAACTGACATGGATGGAAATGTTCAGACCTATAAAGCAAGGCTAGTTGCAAAAGGTTTCAAGCAAATTCATGGTATTGACTATGATGAAACCTTCTCACCAGTGGCTATGGTCAAATCCATAAGGATTTTGCTTGCTATTGCAGCATTCCATGATTATGAAATCTGGCAAATGGATGTCAAAACAGCCTTCCTTAATGGAAGCCTTGAAGAAGATGTGGATGTGTACATGACACAACCTGAAGGTTTTGTCAGTCCAGGGAATGTTAGCAAGATATGTAAATTACGTCGATCCATTTATGGATTAAAGCAAGCCTCTAGGAGATGGAACATCCGTTTTGATGAAACTATCAAAGAGTATGGATTTGTTCAAAACGAGGATGAACCTTGTGTTTACAAGAAGGTTAGTGGGAGCCATGTGGCATTCATAGTACTATATGTTGATGACATACTACTAATGGGGAATGACATACCTTCTCTCAAGGCTGTTAAGATTTGGTTAGGGAGTAATTTCTCTATGAAAGACTTAGGAGATGCATCCTACATTCTAGGAATGAGGATCTATAGGGATAGATCTAGAAGGATGATCGGTCTAAGTCAGAGTACATACATCGATAAGGTTTTGCACCGTTTTGGTATGCAAAATGCAAAAAGGGGATATGTCCCCGTATCTCAAGGGATAACGATCTCTAAAGATCAGTGTCCGAAATCATTGGATGACAAGGACCGCATGAGTAAGGCTCCATATGCCTCAGCAATTGGATCCATCATGTATGCGATGGTATGTACTCGCCCAGATGTTTCGTATGCTTTAAGCATGACGAGAAGATACCAATCTAATCCAGGTGAAGGTCACTGGACGGCTGTCAAGAATATTCTAAAGTACTTGAAAAGGACTAAAGATTCATTCTTGGTGTATGGAGGAGAGGAGAAACTAGTAGTAAAAGGTTACACCGATGCAAGTTTCCAAACAGACAGGGATGATACTGTATCACAGTCTGGTTTTGTGTTTTGTCTAAACGGAGGTGCTGTAAGTTGGAAGAGTTCAAAACAAGAAACAGTAGCTGATTCTACAATGGAGGCTGAGTACATTGCAGCTTGTGAAGCGGCTAAGGAAGCAGTTTGGATTCGAAAATTCATTACTGAATTGGGAGTGGTTCCATCAATCGCAGATCCCATTGATCTATACTGCGATAATAATGGAGCCATTGCACAAGCTAAAGAACCTAGAGCTCACTCCCGAACCAAACATATACTCAGGAGATATCACCTCATTCGAGAGATTAATGAGAGGGGTGACATACACATATGTAAAGTGCACACAAATGATAACATTGCAGACCCACTGACCAAAGGCTTGTCGCAGCAGAAGCACGACGGTCACACTAGTTCCATGGGTATTAGATACATGGGTGATTGGCTCTAGTGCAAGTGGGAGATTGTTAGTGTAGGTGCCCTAGAGGCAATACAATTTTTCCTTTTAATAAACATTTATGTCATTTGATTATTCAATAAACGTATTTATTATGACTTTAATTACTGCGATATATTTGTTAGCATAATAAATGTCCTTAGAATCATGATACTCGTTATATAGTTTAAGTACATGACTTGAACTTGAGATTATATAATATATCATATTCTTAAAGGTTCCCTAGTCGAGTATTATTATGATAGGACAATAATAATACATAAATAGACTAGTATGTTGTTTGACAGATAACCACATCTCATTGGTTATTAGTATGGGGATACTAAAGTCAATACATAGGTACATGTAGGGGTACATGGTACTGGACAGACCCACAGTGAGATTCTTCATGTTTAATTAAGTCATAAGAAAGACTCACAGTGATAATGGTGTAATGATCCTCTGACTTGAGATCATTATATTTCTATACGAGGATTGATATACTTTGACTACATTAAAAGTTACCTCTGACCGGGTGATGATAAAAGTGGACATCGGGTATATCATGAGTCGTATGAGAAATATGAATGATAGATAAAGGATTTAACCCTCCTATAATTAGGAGAGATATTATTGGCCTCTTGATTGAGTGAGACTATAAAATGCATGGCCGTGCTCAAATAATGATTTGTTTTTCATAGTCTACTCATGGATCAAGTAAACCCGGATTAAATGTTGAAGAGGATGACTAAATACATGCCTCGAGTTTAATCTATAATATATATGGTTAAATGGATTATATTACACGGAAACATTAATCACGAAAGGTTTTATCGGATCACGATTTAATTATTGTTTAATTAGGTAGCAATGATGTATTACTAGATACCGCTCATTGTTTATAATTTTATTGGAGAATAAAATTATTGCTAATTAAATAATAGCCTATAGGGTCACACACATAGAGCACCTAGATGAATAGTTAATTTAAATTATAGATTTAAATTAATTGATGATTAATTCGAATTTATTATATTAATTAAGTGAGACGTAATTAATTGAAATAAATTCGAATTTGAAGAATTATATTTCTGCCAATAATAATTAAGTGTGACTTAATTATTAATTAAATAATAGAAACATGTTTTATTATTTAATCCTATGCCTACATGGGTTAGGTTTTTGCTAAAAAAGCCCATTAACCAATCTTTATAAATAGATAATGATAGGTTAAATGGCTTGCACGTTTTTGTATAAACCCTAGCAGAAGAGGCAGCATAGGAAGAGGCAGAGAGAATTCGAAACCTATCAAAGGAGGCTAGTATTTCCGTTCCGTGTTCAAGATCGTGAGACGTTCTTGAAGGTGCTCGTGTGGATACCATAGAGGTGCTTTCGAGAGGAAGACACAAATCGTGATAGCAAGGATCTCCGTTGAGTTCGTGGCATTCAAAATCTTAATAGGTATGATTCGATTATCACCATAATCCGTCAATTCTTATACATGATCCTGCGTTTGGGTTCCGAAAATTTTCGTTATATTTACGTTTATCCGCTGCGTTTTATGCCTCGGAACCCAACAAAAAGTACATTATATACATGTTTCGAAAACTTGCATAAACATGCTTTACAATATTCGTATATAGAATAGAAGTACAGAGTTAGAAAACTTGCATAAGCATAAATTATTTTCCTATGCAACTCAAGAATATAATCTTTTGAAAATAAAAGTATAAGGTTAGGAAAATTTGCATACGTAGTGATACAAATATTTTAATATGTAAAACATAGGGATAGAAAACTTGCCTGGAGTCGAAGACACGTTCTCAGAATCTTACTCGTTCCAGATTTTCTATCAATAGATATCATAATCTTGATTGGTACTCTTAATCCCATCAACTACTTATATTACTAATAAGTATAATCACATAACGAGTCCAATTATGATAACTCCAATTTGTACTTAGTATTTTTACTAACACTTATTCTACCCGGCATTCACCTCCTCGGGTCTATCTCAACCGTTCATAAACCATCTCATCAACGACTTTTAATCTAATCTTTTTTTTTTACTCCAATACATAGTCGTGTTATTCCTTAACATCTTTCGTGTTTTAACCGACTCAAAATTATCCTATTATCTTGGCCAAAATGGCTCGTCAAAATCGTGTCTCTGTAGTTGACTTTCCTGAGAATTACTATTACGCGACTCGCACTCCAACAATTTTAATAAATCAGAAAATTCATAATTAAATATGAAACCACCTCAAGGAGCTTCTTGAGTATTTTTAATATTTATCAAAAATATTTTGATTTGGAACACTTGAGTGTAACTTCGTGAAAAGTATTTTAAAAGTCGAGTCAACTACGAATTGTACTATTTTCACCGCTTTCACTAAAACGCTCATAACTTATTAACCGTTAATTCAAATGATGCACCGTTTTCGCGTGCAAGATCTAGAGAATGCCTAGAATACAATCCATGAAAGTTTGTTGCTGGACAGAGGGACCATTTTCCCGAATTTACTGAAGAAGGCAGTAGCTTCTCAATGACTAGTGTCATCGCGCAACTTTGGTTTCAACATTTTTATAAAATCGAAATATTAACATCTGTGCATGAAATTTTACAGGGGCCTTAATCACTGTCCAAAATATTTATCCTCCAAATTTCATGATTTTTGATAACTGGTAAGGGGTCCGTTTATATGTACAAAGGGAGCACAAGACAGCAGTTTGGTTTCCTTGCGCGAATTTCACTAAAACGGACTTATCTCCTAAACCGTAAAATGTATCGATATGATTTTTATACCAAAACAAACTACAAAGGAAGGCCTACACATACATGGGCAGTGGTGTTCAAAAACATCATTTTGACAGTTCGTAAATCTTGGTTAAAACAGGCCTATTTGCAAACGGGCATTACGACGGCTATAATCGTAACGTTTTCCGGATTTAACTATGTTAATCCATTCAACATCAACCAAATCATCAACCCAAACATTTTTACTAAATAATCAGTTTATATACTTCATAACTTATCACCATCAACAACCCATAATTTTCATCCAACAATATTCAACCATATACACCCAAACTCCTTAAATCAACTTATACTTAACATCACTTAAACTCAAGATTATAACTTAAAGCAAAATCAAAGGGTGAATGATGTTTATACCTTCCTTGAGTCCTTAACATACTAACAAGAGCTTGCAAGCCTTGATCTATGCTTAACATCCTTAAACTTGCAAGAGAAATCAAGAATCAAGTTAGTAAATTTTCGGAGTTACTATTCATCCCTCTGAAAGAACTCGAAAAATGATGGTCTTACCTTGCTCAAATGGAAGAGACTTATGAACAAGAAGTGTAGGATACTTCAAGACCTTTCTAAAGAGCTATAGAACATAATTTTTGGATGAGTAGAACTGAAGTTATGCATGGTTCTTTCCACCTTGCTCTAATTTGGCCGAAAATGGAGAAATGGAGGGGGAGAGCTTTTCTCTCTTTTCTTTTCACTTGGCTACCTTTTTGAACTTGGCTAATTTTATTTGTATGATATGTATGCTGTGTATATAGATATATAATCAGCCATATATATGCAATATAAGTCATATATGTAAGATTTTGTCAAAAAGTTGAATAGTTGCAAGCATGGTCATGTACTTCTTTCCTTAAAATGTGGAAGTATGTTTCTAACTAGCTAGTTTCTTGATCACTTGGTTTGGTTTATTTCTAACCAATTCGGTTGCATGGTTATTGCATGAGACTTGTCTTTAGTCACTTATCATCCAACACTTAACCATTAATCATCAACGTAAGTTCGATTAATTTCTGAAAGCTTTTCGTCGTAGGAATTCCGTAGCGTAAATCCTTAATATTCCAAATACTCTAATTCGATTATACCTATTGACTTTCTAAATTATAATCCTCTTGGTCATAACATAATCCTCTTATTCCTCGATATCTCGTAAATTACAAAACAAATCGTAAAAGTGAAAATCTTCGAATTCCGACGGCTTTTGCATTCACTCATTTTCTTCATACAACAATACCACATCTTCGGTTTTCCCATATCCCACCACGTACCTAGTGTGGGCTAAAAAGTTTTCGTAAACCGTAGAATCACTATTCATCAGGGTCGTTTATAAATAAAAAAAAATTCGTCCAAAAATCCGGGTTATTACATTAGGGTTTCAGAGTTTGTGTTGTTCAGAGTTTGGTCAGACTCTGATATTTCAATAGTTGAATCTCCAATGTCAGTATTTGATTGATGTTGCTCCCCCTCAACATGTACAGTTTCTTCAATTTCTATTTCAATCATTTCTGAATCAGAGTTTAAAGAATCAGAGTTTGCTTCTCCAGGATTTGGTTGATTAGTGTTTATCTCGTTAGAGTTTATTTTCTGCAGTTCATTCTCAAATCTCAGAGTTTCCTGTGCATTTTTATCATGTAACCCATCTATCTTCCCTTCATCAAAGGAGACATTAATTGATTCCATGACTGTCCTTGTCCTTAAGTTGAATACTTTGAATGCCCTTGAAGAGGTTTTAGAAGTTGTTGCATATCCAATAAAAATTCCTTCATCTGCTTTAAGTTCAAACTTCTTCAATTGTTCAGGATGTGTTTTGAGAATAAAACACTTGCATCCAAAGATGTGAAAGTACTTGACATTTGGCTTTCTTCCTTTCAAAGATTCATATGGAGTCATTCCATGTTTGTTTATTAAAGAACAATTCTGAGTGATGCATGCAGTGTTCACAGCTTCTGCCCAAAAATAAGTAGGTAGTTTTGCTCCTTCTAGCATTGTTCTGGCAGCTTCTATTAAAGTTCTGTTCTTTCTTTCAACTACACCATTTTGTTGAGGTGTGCCAGGTGCTGAGAATTGTTGAGTAATACCTTTTGTTGAGCAGAATTCCTCCATTGTTGAGTTCTTAAACTCTGTTTCATTGTCACTCCTTAAATTCTTTACTTTGTGAGTTGATCCATTTTCAATCATTGCAATATGATCAATGATTGTTTCTGCAGTTTCATCCTTCTTGTGCAAAAAGTACACCCAAGTAAATCTAGTGAAATCATCAACTATTACCAGAGTGTATTTCTTCTTTCCAATGGACATGATGTTAACTGGACCAAATAAGTCAAGATGCAATAGATGAAAAGGTTGATCAATAGAGTTTTCAGTTTTGCTCTTGAAAGATGTCTTCCTTTGTTTGGCCTTTTGACATGAATCACAGAGTCCATCAGGATGAAATTGAACTTTTGGAAGACCTCTAACTAGGTCCTTCTTCACTAACTCATTAATGTTTCCAAAGTTCAAGTGACACAACTTTTTGTGCCAATTCCAGCTTTCCATTGGTGATGCCTTTCCAAGTAGACAGGTTAAGGGACCATTAGAATTAACATCCAAGCTAGCTTCAAATAGGTTATTATGTCTGTGGCCAATAAGAACTACTTTTCCATTCTTCTTGCTTTTCACTTCACAATGAGTTCTATGAAATTCCACAGAGAAACCTCTGTCTGTCATTTGACTCACACTGAGCAGATTATGTTTGAGTCCTTCAACCAGAGCTACTTTTTCAATGATGACATTTCCAATCACAATGTTGCCATATCCCAGTGTTCGTCCTATGTTGCCATCTCCATAAGATACTGCTGGGCCAGCCTTCTCCTCAAACTCTGAAAGCAGGGATTTATTTCCAGTCATATGTGCAGAACATCCACTATCAATCACTAGAATGTTCTTTCTGTTTCCCTGCAATCAGTAAATGCAATTTAATTAGTAGTTATGGGGACCCAAACTAGTTTGGGTCCTTTCTTTGAAAACTTGTTAACTTTTGCAGCAGAAGTTCTTTTGTCAGAGTTTGTGTTAACAGAGTTTACATGATCAGAGTTTGCATTCACAGATTTTGTACTGTCAGAGTTTACACTCCTTTTATCAGACTTTATCACATATATTTGCTTGACAGTATGTTTTGGAGAATTACTTATTCGAGGCTGTGGTTTGTAAGAATTGTAATACAAATTATGATAATCTTTGCATGTATAAATGGTATGCCATAAACTACCACAATGAAAACAGGGATTGTTTCTTGTTTGTTTTCTAGCCTCAAACCTAGGTCTTTCAGGTTCTTTCTTTTTCTTGTGTTTGCAATCAATAGCAAGGTGATTAGAATTACCACAAGTAAAACAGGTTTTCCTAGGAGCATCAGGGATATTCATGTAATTATTCTCCTTAGTAATTCCTACTTTACCATTCCTATTTCTTTTCACCTTTTTAGATTTCTTAGTGACTGCCTTCAACTTTTCTTTAAGTTGCTTCTGAGAAAGTAACCCTACATTCACCTTTTTAGAGTCTAGCACACTATTGTTTTTAGAGCATTCATGGAGAGTTTTCTTATTATCACTAGCTCTAACAAACTTCACAGGTTCACTCAATGTTCCTTTTGTGTGTGAATTAGTGTGAATTTCTTTATCAGATTCATAACCTAGGGCAGATGTCCAATTCTTTTCAGAAAGCATTTGTTGGACCTTCTTACCAGAGTTTGTCCAAACTCTGAAGGTCTCTTTTTCCTTAGCTATCTCAGATTTCAAATATGTGACTTGTATTTCCAACTGAGTTTGCATGTGTATAGCATTCTCACAGTCTTTCTTAAAGCTAAGCATGTGTACAAGTTCAGTTTCAAGAAAGTCATTCCTAGCATTCAGAGTTTGTATTTCAGATTTTAATCTTTCATTCTCAAGAGACTGTGACTTAAAGCTAACATGCAAATTTCTAAGAAAAGACTTTAATTCATGAATATCTTCAGTATCAAAATTGAAAACAGAGTTTGGTACCTTGTCAGAGTTTAAGATGGGAGAATCAGAGTTTGCCATGAGAGCATAATTAGTTTCTTCTTCAGAGTCTGAGGAGTCCATCCAATCTTTCTTTGATGTGATGAGAGCTTTCCCAGATTCCTTGCTTCTGCACTCAGTAGCAAAATGTCCCATCTTGTTGCACTTGTAACACTTGACTTTTGATTTATCAAGAGTTTTTGATTTTCCATCTCTATCTTCTCTTCTTCTGAATCTGTCTTTCTTGTCTGACTCACTATGCTTCTTCTGATAGTTTCCTTGCTTCCTAAATTTTCTGTATTTCTTGAAGCTTTTGACAAATATAGCAAACATCTCCATCATGTCAGAGTCTGAAGAATTATCAGAGTTTACATCAGAGTTTGCCTCAAACTCTGATTCACTGCTATCTTGGAGTACTACTTCTTTCCCTTTCCTTGTTGAAGCCTTAAGCACCTTTTCCTTTGGTTCTTCAATTTTTGCTTCAACATTCAAAGCAATAGGTCTTGCCTTGTTACTCTTTCTGTTTCTTCTTTGCTGTAACTCCAGATCATGAGTTTTCAATTTGCCATAAACTTCATCTAAGGACATCTCATCCAAATCAGCCCTGTCTCTAATCAAGGATGTCTGCAGATCCCATTCTTCTGGAAGAGCCCTCAGAAATTTGGTGTTTGAATCTTCATTGTCATATACTTTATCCACCAAAGCCAAGTTGTTCAACAGAGTTAGAAATCTGTCATAGATATCTGTGAGGGACTCATTCTGCTTAGCCTCAAAGTATTCATACTCTTGGATTAGAACATATCTTCTATTTTTCTTTATATCCTTGGTTCCTTGACATTGAACCTCCAGTGCATCCCAGATTTCTTTGGCAGTTTTGCAAGCTATTACCCTGTTAGACATTACAGAGTCAAGACTGTTATGCAGAATATTTCTTACCTTTGCATCTTTCAAGACTTCCTGTTTTTCTTCATTAGTCCATTCTTTCTTGTCCTTCAGGGTGTAATACTCAGGGATTTGTCTTCCTTCCACAATTGTAGAAGGCACCAGTTTGGTTGGTAGGTACTGACCTGTATGGATTCTATCTAAGTAATCAGGATCAGTTGCTTCTAAGAACATCATCATCTTCACCCTCCATGTAGGGTATTCAGCCTTCTTCAATATTGGAATTCTGATGCTCTCATACTTGCTTCCAGACATGATTATTTGATCTTTTGAGTTGAAATTTACTGCCTGCTCTGATACCAATTGTTTCCCAGAATAATCAATCTATTACAGAAGGGGGGTTGAATGTAATAGTGCCTGTAAATCGATTATGAACACAAGTATGTTGAATGGAATACTGTTTTGTATTAATAATGAACTTGAATACAAAACTCTCTCAAGATATAAAGTTCTTAAGAGCTGCTAGGTTACAAGATATTGCTTTTATATAAATTCTTAATTCGATATTGAATTATAACCTATCTCTGTGTTTATATAGACACAGCTACAAATACAATTACAAAACAGATTATGATAAGAATAGATTTAATAAGGTAATTAGACTTGCACTTGAATTCCTTCTTACTATCCAAATCAGACTCTGATTTGTCTGTTTCCTTTTCTGATAAACTCTGTCGGTTGATAATCTCTGATAGAGCATTCTCTGTTAGAGTAAACTCTGATCGAGTATTCTCCGATAGAGTAAACTCTGACCGACAGCTTCCTTAATTTTCCCTTTCCTTCCCATAGCATATCTGCAATAAATTTGTTTTGATCTTCGAAGACTTTCCTTTAAACTAGCTGTTTGAATCAACCGAATACTCATCTCCTTTAAGCTTCGAGAAGTCAGGCTGTGAGCTAATCAATCGAGTACTTGTGAGACTTCTCGATTGGTAAATATCCGTTGATGACTTCTCGATCAATAAATATCCGTTGATGACTATATATCCGTTGATGAGTTCTCGATCAGGAAATATATGTTGTCGAGTTCTCGATTGATAAATATCAGTTGATGACTTGAGTTCTCGATTGATAAATATCAGTTGATGACTTGAGTTCTCGATTGATAAATATCAGTTGATGACTTGAGTTCTCGATCGATGACTTCTCGATTGGCTTTATCAGTCGATGACTTATTATCAGTTGATGACTTATCGATCGATATTTATCAGTCGATTGCTTCTTGCAGATAGATATCCGTTGATTGATTCTTGCAGATAGACTGTGCTAAATCCTGTTATAGTATTTTGTACATCATCAAATTATTATATTCCTAACAATAATGAAATAAAGCTTCATTATCACCCATTTACATTATTTATCAAGAGAAAATATACAAAAATTATATTATGGAAGAGAATGAGAACACTAACTCTAATGTAATCCAATTATTGTCCGTGGTACATGATATCATATAATAACGATTCTAAAATGCATATTTGAAGAAATCTACTGCCTCTGGTGATTATCATTCAAAAAAATAAATGATATGGTGTTCATATTTATTTATTTATTTATAGCATGTCTTTATATTTAAATACACAATAACTATATATTCTTTTATGCAATATGTAAAAGATCTCTTTTTAAGTAAAATAACAACTAACACCAAAATATGTATGGGTACAATACAATACATGGTTTAAAATTCGGGAAAGAAATGCGATAAAATCATGTTTTATTAAACTATTTTAAATATATTTGTAATATTGAAAAATTATAAATTATAATAATAAAAGAGTCATATATTTATATAAAAATTTATTTAAAATGTATTATTTAATTAACTTATTAGTATTGATATTTTTTTATATTGCTTTGTGTTATGAATGAGTAATGTGAAACTTATACAGAGAGGGGTAAATGTATATGTTGATCTTTTTAAAACTTTTTACTTTGATGAATTGAATAAGCTATAAATGGTGATATGTTTATATTTTGATTAATTATGTGGTGTATATTTGAGAATTGCGGAAACAGAAAAAATAAACACATAGTTTAACTTTCAAACTAATATTGTATTAGATTGAATTGCTACAAATCTGATATTCTTGATGTGAATCTAAGTTTCTTGTTCTTGAAAGATACAAGAGTGAATACAATTACAATATTCAACTTACTAATTTGTAAAGCAGTGCAATATGCTATATAAACAACATGTCTCATTAACACATACTTTTACAGACTAGTTACTAAAACTAGAAACAGACAAACTAGACTTTACTTTGTACACAATCCATTTCTAGCTAAGTTTTTCACATGACAGTCCATAGCGTCTGCATTTCTCCTTCTGTCTTTGTCTTATTCTTCTTTCAAGTTTCATTGTAGACTGTCTCTATCTTCACAGGTTTGACTAATCATGATCATGACAGATCTTCAATTACTTGTCTTATTCTTCTACAAATCTCCTTGAAAATAACTCATATGAAACAGTCGAATACTCAGTTAATTTTTCTTCGAGAAGCCATGATATAGACTTCTCGATCGAATACTTCTGAGACTTCTCGATCAGCCTTTTGACTTGTTACTTCTTGAATGCCTAGACTTCTCGATTGGATATATCTTTGATGACTTCTCGATTAGGCTAGATTTCTCGAATGGTCTACCACCACAAACTTCTCTATTGGCATCTTTTCTTAGACTTTTCGATTGCTTCATTTGCTAATTTCTCGATTTGTTTTACTAGACTTCTCGAATGAATACTTTTTGACACTTCTCGAATGACTTCAATTTCTTGACTTCTCGATTAGACACGTCTCGATCGAATGTTAAGCCATTGAGAGTTTTGAGACTTCTCTACCAGTTGCACATCTTTGACCTCTCGACAAGGCTGACTTCTCTATTGATTATTTGTCTTAAAAATAGTTCTTTTTCTGAACTCCTTATTTGATATGATCTTTATTCTTCTGATGCATAATCCATAGAATCATGAATCTCCTACCAGTACAATTATTCTTGATATAACTCATTTACATTTGGAGTTACAATAGAAACATGCTTCTGACTGCAAATACATAACGAAATGAACTAAGTCACTGCCTGAGACTAGAAGTACTAGAATGGTACAAACATGACAAGTAAATATAATATAGTAGGTTTGATTTGATCCAACACTTTGAAGTAGGACTAGAAAAAATTATTATTTTAAAAAGATTATTAATTTATGAAGTATTAGTTTTTAAAAGTTTTGTTATATTTAGTAATTAAAATAATCTTTAATTTAATCAAAAGTTTTGTACCTTAATATTACACAATTTTTGTATTTAATTTAACTGAATATAATAATATGTATAATTTATTTATTAAATATATCTTATATATTATATTAATAATAGTAAATAATTAAATATAATATAATACATATATCAAATTTAAAAGATTTGAACCCGGATGCGAAGCACGGGTTTAAATCTAGTTTGATTTAAAAGATGATTGGCTCCGATTTAACTCAGATTATAAATTAATTGAATTTCAACACAATATTAAAATTTAGGTGTTTTTTCAAAAATACGTTCAAGTTGGAAACATTTTTCAAATATGCCTTTTCAGATTTGTAAAGTACGATTTTATTAAAAAATACTTTCAAAAATACTTTCAAAAATACAATTTTCTGAATTTTTTTATAAATATACTGTTTACAATATTGCAATTATATTTGAAATTTGTTTATCAATTTTTAAAATTAAACCGGAACTTAAAATTTCTTGGAATTAAGGGTCTATTTGGAATTTTTTAAATTAAACCGGAACTTAAAATTTCTTGGAATTTTTATTTGAGTATATTTTGATATATAATATAAAAAATAATATTTCTCGAGAGATTTAATAGTGAAATCTGTTATTACTTCCCGTAAAAACTCAAAATCAGTTTTTTCCAAAAGTATGTGGTTTTGCATTCTCTAAAACCAACTTTTAGACTAAAAACAATTTTCTAGAAAGCTATTTTTAAGGTTTACCAAACACCATTTTACCTATTTTGAGAAAAAAAACAATTTTACCTACTTTTCGGTAAAAAACCTACTACTGCGACAACAATACCAAACAAGACTTAAGTTACTATTTTAAAATACCTAAAATTATTAAAAACATGTATTTAGTTTATCACCATGTAACTTTACTTTAAGTTACATACTTATTTTTGTTTAAATTATTTATTAATTTTTAAAAATCTTTTTTTAAATAATAATAGTAATCATATTAATATAAGGATATATAAAAATTTAATTATAAACTATTACTGAAATGTTATATATACATGTATAAACATAAATATTTAAAGTTTTTATTTAAAAAATTAATTAATTTTATTTTTAATGTTAATAGTAATCTATTGATACAACATAAATAAAAAACTAATTATAAAACTATTCTAAAGATGGAGTAATATATACAAAAATAAAACACAAATGTCTAGAATTGCTTCAATAATACACACACACACATAATTATAAACTAGGGGCCTGATCCCATCCTGAGTTTGTTAGGGTCATGTTAGAAAAAACGAACACTGATGCTGTAAGAGAATATCAAGAACGGAGTTTATGTTGCTGACATCATCAGAGTTTATGAAGTTGTCGGTCAGAGTTTACTCTATCAAAAAATATTCAATCAGAGTTTACTCTATCAGAGAATATTCAATTAGAGTTTACTCTAACAGAGAATGTCTATCAGAGATTATCAAACCGACAGAGTTTATCATCAGAGTTTGTGAAAGAAGGAAACAGACAAATCAGAATTTGATTTGGATAGTGAAGAAGGAATTCAAATACAAGTCTAATTACCTTATGGAAGCTATTCTTATCATTATCTGTTTTATAATTAGAATTTGTAACTGTGTCTATATAAACACAGAAATAGGTTAACATTAGTAATTAATTTAAGTAATATCTTTCTCATAACCTAGCAGCTCGTAAGAACAGTGAATTTCTTGAGAGAGTTTTGTATACAATTTATTATTAATATAAAACTGTTTATCTTTTTCATACTTTACATACTTGTGCAGATTATTTGGTACTATTATATTCAACCCCCCCTTCTATAATAGGTTATTGTCTGGGCAAATAATTGGTATCAGAGCAGGAAGTTAATTACAACTAAAAGATCATTCAAACATGTCTGGAAACAAGTATGAAAACATCAGAATCTCAATCTTGTAGAAGGATGAATACCCTACATGGAGGGTAAAAATGATGATTTTCTTAGAAGCAACTGATCTTGATTATATAGACAGAATCATTGAAGGTCAGTATCTCCCAACCAAACTAGTGTCATCAACAATTATGGAAGGCAGACAAGTTCCTGAATATTATGCTCTGAAGGACAAAAAGGAATGGACCAATGAAGAGAAGCAAGAAGTCTTGAAATATGCAAATGTAAGGAATATTCTACATAATAGTCTTGACTCTGTGATGTCTAACAGGGTAATAGCATGCAAAACTGCCAAAGAAATCTGGGATGCACTAGAGGTTCAATGCCAATGAACGAAGGAGATAAAAAAAATAGAAGATCTGTACTAATTCAAGAATATGAATACTTTGAGGCTAAGCAGAATGAGTACCTCACATATATCTATGACAGATTTCTAACTTTGTTGAATAATTTGGCTTTGGTGGATAAGGTGTATGACAATGAGGATTCAAACACCAAGTTTCTAAGGGCTCTTCCTGAAGAGTGGGATCTACAAACATCCTTAATAAGAAATAGGGCTGATTTGGATGAGATGTCTCTAGATAAAGTCTATGGAAAATTGAAGACTCATGACTTGGAATTACAGCAAAGAAAGAATAGAAAGAGTAGCAAGGAAAAATCTATTGCTTTTAATGTTGAGACCAAGATTGAAGAACCAAAAGAAAAGGTCCTTAAAGCTTCAACAAGAAAAGGAAAAGCTGTAATGGTCAAGGAAAATAGTGAATCAGAGTCTGAGACAAACTCTGATGCAAACTCTGATGACTCCACAGACTCTGACATGATGGATATGGTTTCTATGATTGTCAAGGGCTTCAAGAAGATGAAATATAGGAAGAATAGAAAGCAAGGGAACTTCCAGAAGAAGCATGGAGAATCAGAGAAGAAAGATAGATTCAGAAAAAGAGAAGATAGAGATGACAAATAAAAAAAATATTGACAAATTAAAGGTCAAGTGTTACAAGTGTAAAAAGATGGAGAACTTTGCTACTGAGTGCAGAATCAAGGAATCTGGAAAAGCACTCATCACATCAAAGAAAGATTGGATGGATTTCTCAGATTCTGAAGAAGAAATAAATTATGCTCTCATGGCAAACATTGATGCTCCCATCCTAAACTTTGATAAGGTACCAGACTCTATATTTAACATTGATACTGAAAATATCTGTGAATTAAAGTCTTTCCTTAGTTCCTTGTATGTTAGTTTTAAATCACAGTCTCTTGAGAATGAAAGATTAAAATCTGAAATACAAACTCTGACTGCTAGGAATAACCTTCTTGGATTTGAAAATTCAAACATGTTTAGCATTAAGAAAGACTGTGAGAATGCTATACATATGCAAACTCAGTTAGAAATTCAAGTTGAATATTTAAAATCTGAGATAGCTAAAGAAAAGGAGACTTTCAGAGTTTGGACAAACTCTGGTAAGAAAGTTCAACAAATACTTTTTAACAAAAATTGGACGTCTACCTTAGGTTATGAATCTGATAATGAGACATATACTATGACACACACAAAAGGAAAATTGAGTGAACCTGTGAATTTTGTTAGGGCTAGTAATGAAAAGAAGAATACCTCTAGTGAATGCTCTAATAATAACAAAGGTAAAAAGAATAGTGTGTTAGAGAATAAATAAGTCAATGTTGGATTACTCACTCAGAAGCAACTTAAGAAAAAGTTGAAGGCAATCACAAATAAAAATAAACCTAAAAAGGTGAAGAGAAATAGAAATGGAAAAGTGTGAATTACTAAGGAGAATAACTATAAGTATATTCCCGATGCTCCTAGAAAAACCTGTTTCACATGTGGTAATTCTAATAACCTTGCTATTGACTGCAAACAAAACAAAAAGAAGGAACCTGAAAGACCTAGTTCAGAGGCTAGAAAACAAACTAGATATAGAGCACAAAACCCCTGTTTTCACTGTGGTAATTTATGGCATTCAAATTACACATATAAAGAATATCATAGTTTGTATTACAACTATTATGAACTGTTGCCTCATTTGAATAAAACACATGTCTTTTTTAAATATGATGTTAAACAAAAATATGTGATAAAAGCTGATAAAAGAAATATAAACTCTGACAATATAAACTCTAAAAATGCAAACTCTGATAATATAAACTCTGTTAACATAAACTCTGATAAAAGTACTTCTGCTGCAAAAGTTAAAAAGTTTCAAAAGAAAGGAACCAAACTTGTTTGGGTCCCCAAATCTAGTAATTAATTTGCATTAATTGATTATAGGAAAATATGAAAAACATCCTAGTGATTGATAGTGGATGTTCTGCACATATGACTGGAAACAAATCCCTGCTTTCAGAGTTTGAGGAGAAAGTTGGCCCAACAGTATCTTATGGAGATGTGTTAGGAATCTACATGTGATTTGATGATAACATTAATCTTAGAATCATAGAAATTTTATTTGATGTAACTGATCAATTGATATGAAAGTTATAAATATCAATTGATCAGGAAACCATTTATCAGTTGAAGTGTTTATATGAATCAACTGATAATTTGGATTGTAGCATAGGTGTTCTTAGTTTATTTCAATCGATAAGGTGTAAATCAATTGATATTTTGTTCATCAATTGATGTTAGAGTCGATTGATATAGATCATCAATTGATGTGTAAATTAAACTGTTAAATTGTAATTATGTAAAGACAGGAAATTACACAAGTGAAGGATGATCAATTGATATTGAAGCATCGATGGATGAAGGATCAATCGAAGAAGCCAAGTCAAGCATTGAAGACCATCAACTGATGTGAAGACCCATCGATTGATAAAATCTATCAATCGATAAGCCATCTTTTATCAATCGATGGATAGAAAGATCAATCGAAGAAGTACATCAGTTGATGGATTAAAGAATGGATCAATTGATATGCTTAACAACAAATTATCAATTGAGTGTGACAACACAGAAAGAATATCTGTTGAAGATCCAAAGAACAAAAACACACCTATGGAAGACAGTCTAGAGTGACTGTGAAGACTCAATCAGAAGCTGTTAGGTCCAAAGTGTTGTAGAGGGGGGGGGGGGGTGAATACAACTGTTTAAAAATAATAAGAGAATAAACAATGTGCAGGTAATAAATGATGACACAGAATTTCAAGAATATATCATTATATTCATTGATGGATTTGCTACAACATTCATAAAAGCATCATGATCAGTTGAACAATAAATACAGCAATTAAAGCTAGATTCAACTGATCCTCTCTCTCACTTTTTGTTTTACAGTAAATGCTCTCTCTTAAAAGTTATCGTTGAAAAATACAGAGATACAAGTTACTACTAAATAAAAACAAAGTGCTGCTTTTATAATGTCATGTAGTCTTGATCTTGTCCTTTTTGTGTACGTGGCCCAATCAGGATTTTGACAACAAAAAGTACTTTAACAACAACTCTGGATCAACCGTTCACAATAAGCCACTTGTCCCTTGAACATTAAATGTTACATTTCTACCCGCATCTCGATCTTCGCCTGGACCCATCTCGATCTCGATCTGTGAAAATCTCGATCTCGATCTGGGAGAATCTCGATCTCGATCTATGAAGATCTCGATCTAGATCTGGGAGAATCTCGATCTCGATCTATGAAGATCTCGATCTCGATCTATCGCCTGGATCGAGATTTGCCTTTGCAGTGTTTTACTTCACTTGTAAATCTCGACCCGCATCTCGATCTGCTGTGGATCGACATTTGCCTTGGCAAATATGCACACATCCAATGTTGACCTTCTTTAGTGACTAATTGAGGATTAACCTTTATGAGCAAGTTTCCCTAGCTTCTTCAATTTCTTTTCCTCACTCAATTCAAATGAGATCTTCTATTACTGACATGAACTTGCCTCCAATGTCCTGACACTTGATGCAATGGTCTGGTTCATAAGTGACTAGTCTTGTAGGGGTTCTTGCTTCTGAATGTCAGTTCTCATTTGTTGATTAACCTTTACATTATCCAGATGTTGATATACATTACATGAAATCACTTTGGTCTTCTTGATACTTCTTTGACATTAATTTGATTCTCCATTAGATAAGTTAGGGCATGAGCAATACTCAGATTGAACTTCTTCTCACTTATGCATCCTTGATTAACCATATTAGTTACTTGTAGTTACCAAGTATCATTACCATATCTTCAGTCGATTGATTCCATGTGCTTCTTCGGTTTCTCTTATTTTGCTATTGTTTTATCTTTTACTTAGTTGAGTTACATAGTAATTAAGTGTTACAAGTTAGTACACCTATGCCTTTCAATCTCCCCCTATTTGATTGTCTAACAATGACAACCAAATTCACAATGAGGATAACTCAACTAACCAGGGACTGAAAAAGATAAAATAACATTCATAAAAGATCATGTCAACTTGCATAATGCTTGGCTTGATTAATTAACTTCATGTCTATTACTGATACTTCAAGTGCCAAAATTGGACACCTGTTGGCTCGATTAAATGGCTTCATGCTCTTCTAGAGATTTTCTCTAAGTACTTTAAGAGCACGGTCCACTCAATCTTCAATTATCCTTCTGAAGTCCTTTTAGCAGTATTACCACCGCCGAACTTCGCGAAATAATTGACGCCTGATATAAACCAGTTTCAAGACACTTAGCTAACTAACTTCTACCTTACACTACACAAGAAAACAGATAATATATTTTTACAATGCAGGAAAACAAGAAAACAAATTACAACGAAAAGAAACATTACAAGCATGATACATTAAAGCTTTTATTTCTTGCGCTCCTCTTCCTCACGAGCTTTCTTCTTGGCTGCTTTTTCTTTCTTCATGAACTCAGGGTTGCAGACTTCATCCATTCTTTTCTTGAGAAGATTAAGTCCTTCTGCTTCCACATGATTTCTGATCTTGTAATTTCGAAACAACCTCAACCACCTTTCAACCATGCTGCGAGTGGTAAGCTTCGTGGGAATGTCTTCAAACTTCAGCTTCGTGACTTTGTCAGGATACCTCTTTTCCCCTTTCTTCCTTATAACCAGCTGCTTAGGGTATCCAATGACAATAGCGGTGGTGCATTGCTGTAGCCTCTAAATGTCAAGCTGTTTTCTTCTCTTACAGAAATTATCAAATGTGACCCTTAGATAATCCTGATCAAACTCGTCAACATCATCCATCTCATCAATCAATTCCCTTATGATACACAGTGTTTCATGACTGTGTTCTGCAAAGATGTCGTACTTGATTTCAATGACGGTTTCCACCTGATACTTGTCTGTGTAGATCAGCAGATCATTCTCATTCTCAGCTTTGCTTTTGACAAACTTGACATTTGCACCAGCCACTGCACCAGCTTCCTCCCTTAACTCTCCTTCTTCAGGGATGTCTAATCTTGGATCTCCGTACCTCTGCACATGCTCCTTTATTGCTTCTTCTTGCTGCTCAAATGCATAGTCTTCAGGCTCCTTCTTGACCACTGGTAGTTTGGCTTCAGGCAACTTGTATCTAGCGTCTTGCCTTCTTATCAGCTTCTCCAAGTCCTTAGCCACCAGTTTCTTTTCCTTTGTTAGAAAACCCTTAGAGAGGACTAGCTTTGCAACTGCCTTCAACACATTTCCGCTCGGAGTTAGTTTCGAGTCATGCAGATTTACGATCCTCAAGACCTTGTCATGGACATATCTGATCTGGTAGGGATTTAGAATAATGTCAACCCCTCTGTCTTCAGCCATCTTCAACAACTTTTCCTTAAACAGCACTCCAGTCTTGACAGAGGTGTCTACCTTGTGAGCGAATTCTACCAGTTCACTTGCACCCCTTTCATGGAAGAAAGCTTCATCGACCATACACGGCCCGATTTTTGTTATGGGTGTCCAAGTGATCATCAGATTCCATGCCTTCTCCTTGAATATGACTTGTACGGAGGTGCATCCCTGTCTTATACAATTTAGATAATTCAGCAGCCCAGGGTTTAGATTTTCTAGCTTATGAAGAAGAAAGCTCAATCTTCCTGAGTCATGAGCATAGGCTCTTGGTCCAGCTAAGGCTTCTCTAGCCTTGTCCCACTCGGGACCTTCTCTCCTTATGTCAGCCTGGACCTTAGGATCTTTGATCTTTTTCATTTCATACTCATGCTGAGTTTTCTGAGCCGCTCTCTTCTCCTTTGCCATTAGTTCTTTTTCAACTATCCCTTGTAGAACTTCTTCATTTACTCTTTCTCTGGCTTCCCTGAAAATCTCTCCTTGCATCTCCGCCTCATCAACTTCTTCTTCTGGGACATGCTCGTCAGCAACCGAGTGGTCTCCTGCATCACCTGCAACTCCTGCGCCAGATCCGCCAGGATTTAGACCTCTTTCTTGTTCCCATTCTCTTGCCCGTTGCTCGAGTCTCGACCTCCTTGCCACTAAGGCTTCTACATCCATCTCGTCATCATCAGAATCTTCAATAAAGTCTCCCATAAATGCATCGACAAGAGGTGTTTCTTTCTCAGCTTCTTCTTCAACTACCATCTTCTGCTTGCCTTTGTCCTTAAGAGCCGGTTGAGCCTCCTCCACCTTTTCACCAGATTTGTTTGAGGACTCGATCACCGGACCCTTACTAGTCAGCTTTTTCAGACCCTGATCCTCCTTCTCCCCCTTAGGTGTGTTATCCTCATCAGGAGCATCATCATCATTATTATCGTCACCACCACCACCGGTTGAAGGACCATGTCCAGCCCTGTTTCGGCCAAAGACAGCATCAAGTAGTTCATTGAGCTTCGTCCAAACTTGAGACATGCCATAAGTGACATCATCTACTGATCTTCCAACCTCCACCTGTGCCAATCCGAGATTATTTATCTTGTCAATCATTTGATTTTGGACGGCAATGAGGTTCTCCATGAACTGAGCTCCAACCTCCAATCTTCCAGAGTGAGAAGAGACGACAGCAGTAACACCAGCAACTCCAGCCTCCAAAGCCTCCACTTTCTTCACTAAATCCTGCAATTTGGGGGACGGTGTTTGGCTTGGGTTAAACTGTTTACTCTCACCGGGTTCTGTTTCACTCAAGATCCCTAAAAAGAAGGGATCTACTCTCTCTGTGTCTCCCTCGTGTTTAGAGCCTAACAGTACTAGAGCCTCATCCACTAATCGCTGGGGACTAGCGGTGAGTTGGTCGGCGATATCGGTCAGTGAGACTGAGCCTTTAAGCGCTGTGTCTACGATAGGAGATGGCGTTATGACCATGTCATCCCCTTGTTCACTTAGAACCTTTTCTGGTTCGCTGGGCTGTTCTGGAGGCGTAGACCCACCAGTCACCAGATGTCGTTGCTCTGCGAGCAACTTGTTTTCTGATTTAGATGAGGAAGCGTCATCCGTACTGGATTCGACAGACTCTTCCTCATTAAAACCTCCTGAGATACTAGTATCAGAAGTGCTAGTCTCAGTTTGCCATTCCCCTTCCGAGAAATTGCTCAAAGAGCCCTGAGCGGACAACTCAGGGAAGGTAGGGCCAGCTCCTATTGGCTATTGAGCTGGACCCCCTCCTTGACTCTCACCAACATGCCTAGGCGAGTGCGAATGTGTTGAAATGATTTGGAGAGGAGAGCCACCAGCGTGAGGTGTGGTGGCTATGAGAGGTGAACTAGCCTCAACAGGTTGTGCAGGTGCCACTGGGTTTAAATCCACCTTTTGCTTCTTTGGAGGTGGCAGAGCTGCTGAAGTGACTACTCTCTCAACTCCTACACTCCCTCCACTCGAATCACTCGACTCAGATAAGCTTGCCTTCCTTTTATCACCAGTTTTAGGGCTGGCTGAACGTTTATGAACAGAAGGGCTTGCAGCCTGGGATAGAGCCTGAGGGTTTTCAGGCCCACGGCTGTAGAAAATAGGTTGAATTGATGATTGATCAAGATCAGCAAGAATAGGTACCTGACTCAGAAGATCGTCATCCTTGTCAGCTCCAGCTTCTGCAACATTTGCCTCGGCCATGTCAACATCCATACCTGCTTGTTCTAAATTTCTAGGCACTTGATCTCCACCTTCAGCTTCGTTACCGCTACTCTCAGCTTCTACTGCAGTAAACTAAGAAGCATGCCTCCTAGCATACTCATCTTGCAGATCCTGGAAGTACGGAGTCAGGCGTAACTCAAAAAGTCTTGACTTTTGCTGGGTTTCCATGGTGGAGATACTCTTTAGAGTCATATCAAAACATGCCATCCTTTCAGAGCCTTGAAATACTCTTCTGTGTTCCTCTGAAAGGACGTCGTCCAGAACCATCTGAAGAAATCTTGGCATCCAGCATTTGACTGGACCATCTTCTGGATTCCTTGATGCATTTTTCTCCAATGCCCACCTCTCATGCAACTGAATCAACAGATGTTTGCCCACATTCATTCTCCTGTTGTTTGCCACTCCATATAGTATTACCCGGCAGCTGTTGTTCATTGGCCTGTAGTCTTTGTCCTTTGGGAACATGCAGCGCTGAATGGCCTGAACTACATAATCCCACTCAGCTGGTAGCATACCGGTGTTAACCTTTGTTACCTTGATAGGACCCGTGGGAGGGCGACAACCTATCTCCGTGAATAATTGCAACATATCCTCCATAGTGGGTTCCGGAGCATAATCTTCTGTAGGAAGTCCGAGTAACTCATTGAACTTCCGCAGACTGACTTCATATTTGAGACCACCAATAGTAAAGGATAGACCTGTTGGATTGGCTTTTCCACCCTGAATCTCTAGTGTAGAGTAAGCAGCTTGAAGGGCTTCGACATTCAGGATGGGAGAGGCGGTTAACGCATGACTTATGATTGATGTGTTGTTGAGGGATTCAATCCAGAACTGATAGTGAATGAATCTACCAGTTGCTCGATCCGCAGAGAGATTAACAAAGTTGGTCTTGGGAATTGTGAAATTTGGGTTTGCCATTTTAAATTAGTGTTTGAGAAAAGAAATGTTCTGAAATGGTTTTGCAATGGAATTTTTAGAGAACAAGTTCTAAATTTAAACAAAACAAAACGTACACGAACCCCACTAATTACCCCACGTAATTAGTGACACAAATTAAAACAAATTAACTGCCCACTAATGACCACTTAACTTCCCACTAATGATTGACGGTTGAGTTTTCGAAAATTAAAGTGAACAGCTGTTACAAAATAAATTATTTTTCCAGAAAACCACAAACACGGCGGTAAAGTTGCACTTTAAGGATTAACCAGTAGTACTCACGACTATTTTGCTCAAGAACACAAGAACTTAAGAATAAGAAAGCACGAAACAAAAACAAACTCACTCGAATGAAAAAGAAAACTAAAGAACTAATTGCAAGAACAATAATGACGTTAAAAACAACACAAGAAGTTCAACAGTTTTAAACAAAATTTTAGCAGAGTTTCGTTTTAGTTATTGATGCTTTTAAGTAACAGTTAGTGATTTTTGTTTAAGAAAATCACAAGAAAACTTGATGCAATGGAAGGGAAAAGAACTCTGGTAATGTATGTATACACGTGTGTATATGAAGAGCTTAAGCTTTTGGAGAGAAAGAAAGTTAATGTAAATAATGAACAGCCTTTTTAATGCTATAATATATACTTGCACGCCTAAAAAAAAAAGTGACTGAAAAGACAAGTCACATCTCGATCTCGAGATCCGCATCTCGATCCTCATCTAGATGTCGATCTGGATCTCGATCTCGATCCGCATCTCGATCTACATCTCGATGTCGATCTTGATGTCGATCTCGATCCGCATCTCGATCTACATCTCGATGTCGATCTCGATGTCGATCTCGATCCGCATCTCGATCTACATCTCGATGTCGATTTCGATGTGGATAGATCGAGATTTGCCTTAGAAACTTTCTCATTTCTTCATTTAGACACTAACCATAAAGATATACAGATCAGCACAAGATTAATATCATGAAACTTTCTAACCCCTTATGATATGCAACACATACATTTTTGAAATTAAGGACACATTATTAATTAAGAATATTCATGAACAACAATAATATGTACACAAACTGAATTCTAACAGATAGGTAGCAAAACTAACTGGTGTTAAGCATCCCTAATTCACCAACCAATCTAGAAAATGTTGATTCGTCTAGAGGTTTAGTGAATATATCTGCTATTTGACGTTCAGTAGACACAAAATGCAACTCTACAGTTCCACTTTCTACATGCTCTCTAATAAAGTGATACCTGATGTCAATGTGCTTGGTTCTGGAGTGATCAACAGGGTTGTTGGTCATTGCAATAGCACTTGTGTTGTCACACATGATAGGAATCTTAGATACTTCCACACCGTAGTCCTTGAGTTGGTTCTTCATCCACAGTATCTGGGCCACACAGCTTCCAGCAGCAATATATTCTGCTTCAGCTGTCGAGGTAGATACTGTGTGTTGTTTCTTGCTTTGCCAAGACACCAACCTTCTTCCAAGGAACTGACAGCTTCCTGAAGTGCTCTTCCTATCTATTCTACAACCTGCGTAATCTGAATCCGAATAGCCAACAAGATTAAACCCTGTATCTCTTGGGTACCAAATCCCAAGATTTGATGTTCCCTTGAGATACTTGAAAATACGCTTTACAGCTATGAGATGTGACTCTCTAGGATCCGCTTGGAACCTTGCACATAGACACGTAGAGAACATAATATCAGGTCTGCTAGCAGTTAAATACAAAAGTGAGCCGATCATACCTCGATAGCTTGAGATGTCTACAGGTTTACCCGCTTTGTCCTCGTCAAGTTTCGTGGCTGTTGCCATAGGGGTCTTAGCTTGTGATACATCTTGGAGACCATACTTTTTCAATAGATCATGAATGTACTTGGTCTGGCAGATAAATATCCCGTCCTTCTTCTGACTAACTTGAATGCCCAGAAAGAACGTAAGCTCTCCCATCATGCTCATCTCATACCTTGATTGCATTAACTTAGCGAATTTAGCACACAGCTTCTCATTTGCAGACCCAAAGATAATGTCATCCACATATACTTGCACCATTATTAGATCATCTTTGCATTTCTTGTAGAAAAGCGTCTTGTCGATTACTCCTCTGGTGAAACCACTTTCTAGTAAAAAGTCTGACAGAGTTTCATACCACTTTCGCGGAGACTGCTTAAGGCCATATACTGATTTGAAGAGTCGATAAACATAATCACAATATTTGCTGTCGATAAACCCGGGAGGTTGCTCAACATACACTTCTTCATCCAGTTCACCGTTTAAGAATGCACTCTTGACATCCATTTGATAGACTTTAAAACCATGATGTGCTGCGAAGGCCAAGAACATCCTTACTGCTTCTAGCCTTGCTACTGGTGCATAGGTTTCATCATAATCAATTCCTTCTCTTTGAGTATAACCCTTAGCAACCAGGCGAGCTTTATTTCGTGTTACAAGTCCGTCTTCATCCAGCTTGTTTCTGAATACCCATTTTGTCCCAACGACAGATCTATTCTTTGGTCTGGGTACTAGCTTCCACACCTTCTGTCTTTCAAACTGATTGAGTTCCTCTTGCATAGCAATCACCCAATCAGCGTCATCTAGAGCTTCTTCCACCACTTTAGGTTCCATATGGGAAAGGAACACTGAGTATAGACATTCATTCTCAGTGGCAATTTCAGCTCTAGCTTTTCCTCTAGTAGTCACTCCGGCTTCTGGATCACCAATAATTAGCTCGAACGGATGGTCCTTGTTCCAAGTGCGATCCCTAGCAAATGTTCTTGATGATTCAGCTTGATCTTGTAAGTGAAGGTGACTTAGTCTAGAAGTACTTTCACTAGCTTCCCTTGAGCTAGTACTAGCTCCCCCCGAGTGAGCTGCTCCCCCTGAGTGCATACTGACTCCCCCTGAGTTAGTACCAGGTCTGACGGAAGGTGATCCCTCAGCCCTAGTGTTTTGAATTTGCGAAACACTAGACTCTTGATTAATTTCATTATTTATAGTTGGATCACTACCCTGCACTACTGACTCAGGAACTGTATCCACTTCATCAATATCCATATTTTCAAATCTTAGGGAAGTGGGCTCACTATCTTCTTTTTGTATAGAAGGGAGCTTTGAGTCGTCGAATGTGACATTAAGGCTTTCAACCACCTTGCGATCATTAAGCACAAACACCCTGTACGCTGCAACTACTTCAAGAGAATATCCAATGAAAACCCCTTCATCTGCTTTGGCATCAAACTTTCCAAGTTGTGCATTGTCTCTTAACACAAAGCATTTGGCACCAAATACGTGAAAGTACTTGATGGATGGTTTTCGTTTATTCATCATGTAATACGACGTCTCATTATGGTCCTTTATAATCAGGGTTCTGTTCTGTGTATAACAAGCCGTGCTAACTGCTTCAGCCCAAAAATATAAAGGAAGTTTTGACTCATACAGCATTGTCCTAGCTGCTTCAACCAGTGTCCTGTTCTTCCTTTCTACACCCCCGTTCTGCTGCGGTGTTCTCGGTGCTGAATACTGTCGTCTGATCCCTTTAGATATGCAGAAATCCATTAACACTGAGTTCTTGAATTCTGTCCCGTTGTCGGATCGGATAGTCTTCACAGTCAGACTTGCTACGTTTTCAATTACCAGTACATGTCTAATGATCTCATGTGGCACTTCATCTTTCGATGTCACAAACTTCACCCATGTGTATTTGGAAAAGTCATCGACGATTACCAGCGCATATCTTTTCCTTGACATTGACACAACATTAACAAGTCCAAACAAATCCATGTGAAGAAGTTGTAGGGGCTCGGTAATGCTATTCACTTGTTTATCCTTATGCGAGGCTCTTTTTGATTTTCCCATCTCACATGCTTCGCAGAGTCCATCTGGGGTGAACTCCATCTGCGGCAACCCTCTCACCAATTCTCTCCTTACGAGATTATTCATTGCTTTAAAGTTCAGGTGAGATAATCTTTTATGCCATAGCCAACTTTCATCAGCAGAAGCCTTGCTATAGAAACACGTGACTTCAGACTGATTAGCAGAATTCATGTCAGCTATGAACAAATTTGACTTCCTTACTCCTTTGAGAGCAAGGCTTCCATCCTTTTTGCTTCGAATCGAACAATCATGCTTCCCAAAGTTGACGTCAAAACCCCTGTCGGTGAACTGACTAACGCTGAGAAGATTATGTCGCAATCCTTCCACAAAAGACACGTCCTCAATGATAACATTTCCACAAACGATCTTGCCATATCCCCTGGTGTAACCTTTGCTGTTATCTCCAAAAGTAACCACGGAGCCGGCTCTCAACACCAAATCTGTTAGCAGGGACTTATTGCCGGTCATATGCCTCGATGCTCCACTGTCCAGCACCCATATGACTTTACTCTTTTCCTGTTCACTGCCCTGCAAATCCAGAAAGATTAGGTGTTCTTCGGAACCCAATGATGTTTGGGCCCGGCATCAATAATTTCCTTTTTCTTTTCAGATACAGAAGGCTTTGCCTTGTTGACATCAGGGGCATTCATCTTGACTTTGTCTTTTCCCTTGTCAACCTTGACTGATTTGTCAGGTTTGGGAGTAGACTGGTCACTCCTAACTTTAGGAGGACTTGAAGTCTTAGTCTTTGACCCCGCATGCTTTTTCTTACCACTACTAGATGTATGTTCAACAGATGCACTAGCAGTATTCATTAAATTAAAATAAGCATGCATGATGTTTACAGCACATGGCATACAATTAGGATTATTGCATTTAGCATGATTTGCATGCATGTTAGGCAAAGCAGTAGTTGCAGGCATGGTATTACAACCAACAGATTTTTCTTCCTCTACATAGAACGGGCAATAGTAAGACAAATGATCAGTTTGATTACAGATATAGCATGCCTTTCTAGCTCGTGTAGATGTAGATATAGATGCAGGTTCAGTTTTAACTGCCTTTACAGGTGCTTTCATTTGGTCTGACCCTGCTACCCATTGTTTATATGACACTGTCTTAGCCTCCTTGGTTCCTACACCTCTCTTAGCATAAGCAATCTTACTCGCTCTCTTGGAAGTTGTAGGTTCTACTACTTTTTCTTCTGAATCTCTTTCAATTTTAATTTCTTGTTCAATTTTAGTAGCAACAGGATCTATGGTCCTGGGCTCAAACTGCTTAAAGATAGGTTTTCTAACATCCATTAAAACCTCAGGCACATTTTCTTTGACTAACACTGGCTCTAACAACTCAGCAACCCTATTTTTCTTTTTCTGTGTGTAGTCAAGTCCTATGTTTACTTTTTCATTTTTACTCTTGCCTGCCAGTTTCATGTACATGTCCCTTTCTACGAAAACTTTATTAGCGGCTTCTTCAAAAGATTTACATGTTATTTTAAGCTCAGCTAATTCATTTTTAAGTTCTTCGTTAAGGTCTTCCCTAATCTTAAGCTTGTGTTCTAAAACGTCTACCTGATTCATTAACTGCCTTTCTTTACTTTTTCCTGATTCTAATTCCTCTACCCTGGCCTCGAGAAGTCTATTCTTAAGGGAGAGTTTAGCATTTTCCTCATTAACAGCAATTAGATTTAGTTGGAGATTGTACATATCTTTAGTCATGGCAGCTAATTCATTTTGGTACTCAGGAATAGACATTTCATTTACGGTTAGAATTGGTACCTCTGATTGTTCTGAAGATTTTGCCATTAAAGCGAAATTGCATAGCTCCTGATCTTCATCTTCATCAGACTCGTCCCAACCCTTCCCTTCAGTCACAACATACGCCCGGCTTCCCTTCTGTTGCTTGCTAACCAAGGCATCATATTTCTTTTTCAGATCAGCATAGGATTCCTTGGGATGAACGTACTTGGGCTTCTTGCACTCTGTTGCGAAGTGCCCCAATTCATTGCAATTGTAGCATCTGAACTTGTTCTTGTCTACCAGGTTAGGTCTGTAGCCACTACCAGATGTGCTACCTCGCCCACTGTAACTTCCCCGACCACTTACACTACTGCCTCTGCTGCTACTGCTGCCTCTTCGGCTGAAAGAACTACCAAATCGTCCTTTACCACTTCTTTGCTTCCTGAAGCTGATATGAGCAAATTCTCGAGCAATACAAGCGTATGACTTGTCTTCTAATTTTTCCAGCTCTTCAAGGGTATAGTATTCATCCTCACTTTCTTCGGATGGATCTTCAATGTCTAATACCACCCTTTCAGGATTAGCAGTTTTCAATGAGACAGCTGCAAGTGCCTTTACAGCAGACTCTTCAGCTACAAGTCCAGACTCACTTACCGCTTTGTTTTCTCCACTATTGTAGGATCTTCTTCTATCATTTTGTTCCTGCTCCAGCTCGTAGGTCTTCAAAACACCATACAACTTTTCGAGAGAAGTATTTTTCAAGTCTCTTGACTCTCGAATGGCAGTGATCCTGTGTTCCAGATGTTTAGGCAAATTCAATAGAAACTTGATATTTGAATCTGCTAGTGGATAGACTTTATCTCTTATACTCAGCTCGATAAGCAATTTACTGTAACGTTTGTAAACATCCGCTACGCTTTCTCCTCGTTCGCATCTGAACGATTCATATTCAGATATCAGAATGCGCTTGTGATTATCTCTAACTTCCTCGGTCCCCTCCATCACCACAGCCAGTTTATCCCACATGGCTTTAGCTGTTTTTAATCCCTTTATTTGAACATAGTACTCTGAGTTTAGGGATTCAATTATGACGTTGCGTAACGACGCATCCATACCAACCAATTCTTTATCTGCGTCTGAAAACTCCATTTCCTCTTTAGGAACAGACCGGGATGGTATTAGTATCCTTCCTTCCATTCGCTCTGGCTCAATTCTCATGGGTATGTATGGACCGTTTTCCAATATTCTCAAGTATACCTTGTTTATTGATTCAAGGTAAGCTCTCATCCTTCCGGTCCATTCGTCATAATGTTGTGCATCAAACGGAGGTATCTTAAATCTGTGTGCGGCGGCCATTTTAATAAAGTTTAAAATTAAGATAATACACTTTTCAAATTACAATAAATTGTATTTACTTGAAAAATTAATTATCTCACTTTAAATATCCAACACTTAATATTCAATGGATTTTGCACTTAAGATTCAAGCAAGTTAGTTCTAATCACAGGAACAGTAGCAGGGTCCACCACTTTCTCAAGTCCAAACAAAAAGATGTCCACTTCCTAGTTGACAGAAGTTCGAAAATATCCTTTTTGTTTAGTCAATCAGTTGATTCCAGCTTTGACCACAAGAAAATCCACAAAGCTCTAAAGTACAATATTTTGAAATTTTGTACAAATATTCCTTACACCATTACTCAGAACTTTTTAGATCTACGACTTTTTCAAGAAGAAACAAATAAAAACTTTCGGCACAAACTTCAAGAAAAAATTAGATCTGGGATTTTCAAGAACCAACTCAAACAACACAGTAGGATCTCTGTTAGATGTGTTTAACAGGAGCTTTGATACCAATTGTTAGGTCCAAAGTGTTGTAGAGGGGGGGGGGGGGTGAATACAACTGTTTAAAAATAATAAGAGAATAAACAATGTGCAGGTAATAAATGATGACACAGAATTTCAAGAATATATCATTATATTCATTGATGGATTTGCTACAACATTCATAAAAGCATCATGATCAGTTGAACAATAAATACAGCAATTAAAGCTAGATTCAACTGATCCTCTCTCTCACTTTTTGTTTTACAGTAAATGCTCTCTCTTAAAAGTTATCGTTAAAAAATACAGAGATACAAGTTACTACTAAATAAAAACAAAGTGCTGCTTTTATAATGTCATGTAGTCTTGATCTTGTCCTTTTTGTGTACGTGGCCCAATCAGGATTTTGACAACAAAACGTACTTTAACAACAACTCTGGATCAACCGTTCACAATAAGCCACTTGTCCCTTGAACATTAAATGTTACATTTCTACCCGCATCTCGATCTTCGCCTGGACCCATCTCGATCTCGATCTGTGAAAATCTCGATCTCGATCTGGGAGAATCTCGATCTCGATCTATGAAGATCTCGATCTAGATCTGGGAGAATCTCGATCTCGATCTATGAAGATCTCGATCTCGATCTATCGCCTGGATCGAGATTTGCCTTTGCAGTGTTTTACTTCACTTGTAAATCTCGACCCGCATCTCGATCTGCTGTGGATCGACATTTGCCTTGGCAAATATGCACACATCCAATGTTGACCTTCTTTAGTGACTAATTGAGGATTAACCTTTATGAGCAAGTTTCCCTAGCTTCTTCAATTTCTTTTCCTCACTCAATTCAAATGAGATCTTCTATTACTGACATGAACTTGCCTCCAATGTCCTGACACTTGATGCAATGGTCTGGTTCATAAGTGACTAGTCTTGTAGGGGTTCTTGCTTCTGAATGTCAGTTCTCATTTGTTGATTAACCTTTACATTATCCAGATGTTGATATACATTACATGAAATCACTTTGGTCTTCTTGATACTTCTTTGACATTAATTTGATTCTCCATTAGATAAGTTAGGGCATGAGCAATACTCAGATTGAACTTCTTCTCACTTATGCATCCTTGATTAACCAAATTAGTTACTTGTAGTTACCAAGTATCATTACCATATCTTCAGTCGATTGATTCCATGTGCTTCTTCGGTTTCTCTTGTTTTGCTATTGTTTTATCTTTTACTTAGTTGAGTTACATAGTAATTAAGTGTTACAAGTTAGTACACCTATGCCTTTTAGAAGCTGTCTTTCAAACCTTTTTTTGTAAAATAGAAAAAGGTAAAAGGAAGGCAGGTAGAAACAATCCTAGAATAGGTATTGTAAAAGTACACTTGTGATATATAAACAAGTGTAGTAGCATTATTAAAAAAACATACAAGTTAGACATTATTTTACAATCAACTGTTCAAGCTTGAGAGCACATTTGTAAGAACAGTTGATTTGTTTTCTAATCTTGTAAAAACGAAGCTAGGTTTCTTCTAACCTAGGAGCATTGAGCAAAAATATATATTGATGGAAAAACCAATCCATCAATAATTTTAAATCTCTTTGTTCAGTTTTATTTTTCAGCATTAATTTGTTCGAACTTATTCTCTTATTCTATCAAACATCAAGAACAAATATTAGAACACACAAAAAGTTTTAATATTTGTATTCAACCCCCCCCCTTCTACAAATATTGACATTGTTCTAAGGAATAACTATTGGTATCAGAGCAGGCTTTCAACATACAGAAAGTTTAAAGATCAAGAACAGTCAATATGGGCCAAAAAGATTCAGGTGTGAAAATTCCAGTTTTAGAGAAAGATGAATATTTTCCATGGAAGGTCAAAATGCATCTGCATCTTCTTTCTCTTGACCCTTCCTATGTTCACTGCATAGAGAAAGGTCCTCATGTTCCCATGAAGCTAGTCACAGGTGTAAACCCTGATGGAACTCCTGCACTTGACAGACATGTTCCAAAACTCATTTCTGAGTTCACAGAAGAGGATGAAAAAGAAGTACTCAAAGACAAGAAGGCTATGAACATTCTGTTTAATGGCCTAGATAAAGATATGTTTGAAAATGTTATAAACTGTACTTCATCAAAAGAAGTATGGGATACACTTCAAACTCTGTGTGAAGGAACTGAACAAGTAAGGAAAAACAAGATGCAACTCTTGATTCAAAAATATGAATCATTTCATTTCAAGAGTGGAGAATCTATCAATGACACCTATAGCAGATTTCAGAAGTTGTTAAATGGACTGAAGCTATATGGTAGGGTTTATGCAACTGAGGATACAAATCTAAAATTTCTTAGATCTCTTCCAAAAGAATGGAAACTAATGACTGTTTCCATTAGACAATCTCAGGACTTCAAGGATTTTACACTAGAGAAACATTATGGTATTCTCAAGACATATGAGTTGGAAATCCAACAAGATGAGAGATTGAGAAGAATCAAAGAAAAGAGAAAACTGTGGCTTTGGTAGTCAAGGGAAATGAAGAGAAGAAAGAAAATGGCTATGAAGAAGAGTCTGTCATGATGGCTGGTGATGCTGTTGAAGAATCATTCAAGAGAAAAGGAAAGAGCAAGTGTGAAGAAGATGAAACATGCTCTCAGGATGATTTGGATGAGATTGATGAGCACCTTGCATTTCTATCAAGGAAATTTTCAAAGCTAAAATTCAAGAAGAATCCATATGCTCAAAGGCCTGGATCCCAGTTTAGAAGCAACAATCAAAATAAAAATTTGGTTGATAGATCTAAATTCAAATGTTTTAATTGTGGATTGGCTGGTCATTTCTCAAATGAGTGCAGGAAGCCAAAACAAGAAAAGGCAAAGTCATATGAGGGTATTGACTATAAGAAGAAATACTTTGACCTTTTAAAACAGAAAGAAAAGGCTTTTGTCATTGAGGAGAAGGACTGGGCTGCTGAAGATAGTGATTCTGAAGAATATATCAATCTAGCATTAATGGCCAACCATGAAGATGAAGAAGCTAGTTCAGCATCTAATCAGGTACTAGCTACCAACTTTTCTGAGCTTACATCTGAGGAATGCAATAGTACTATTAATGAAATGTCTAATGAACTGTACAATTTGCATGTCACTCTAAAATCTCTAAACAAAGAAAATCTCAAGTTAAAGAACACCATTGATGCCTTAACTGAGAGGAATATTTTTCTTGAAAATGAACTTGTTTGTTTAGATAGATTTAAGCAAGAAAGAAAGGATGCTAGGAATGAACTAGTAAACAGTTTGAAAAGAGAAGAATTGTTGAAAGAACAATTGGCTGAAGAAATTGAAACCATTAGCAAATGGAATAGGTCTGCTAAAACTGCCAAATAAATTATTGATGTTCAGGGTGTAGATACTCTAGGAGAACTCCCCAAATCAATAGGCAAGTCATTGGCTGATACTTCAATGGATAAAGATCAATCGACTGCTAATCCTTCATCAACTGATAAGGATTATCAATCGATTGATGCTGAATCAATCGATAAACATCCATCGACAAGTAAATCATCAATGGCTAATAAGAAGAACAAATTTAGCACTCCTATTAAATTTGTTAAGGAAACCAAGAATCAAGTTGAGACTGAGACTGAGAAGATCAACATAGGTAGCTTATCCAAGAAACAATTAAAAGAAAAATTAGAAAAGATAGCACCTGTGGAAATTACTCTATCTAAGTCTGAGAAAAAGAAAAAGAATAGGAATGGTAAAGTAGGCATAAATAAGCACAATAACTACACTCCTGATATGTATGCACCTAGAAAAGTCTGTGCTAAATGTGGTAGTGTAAATCATTTGTCCATGCAATGCAAAAATGAAAAGAATTCTATATCTGCAAATGATTTAAATATACATGCCATGACTGCAAATGCCATGTTTACCAATCCTATGCTCATGAATGCCATGTCTTCTAATTTGGTTGCACCTAATGTTCATATGCCTTATGCACAAGTTCCATACATGTATAATCCCTTCTTTGCATATCCTAATATGAACATGCCTGGTATGCCATGGAACATGCCTAATGTAAATGATGAAATCCATGGAAATTCTGTCATGAGTTCTAAGGTGTCAAAGCCCCAAAAGTTAACTCCCAAAGATAAAGTGGATTTAAACCCACAAAAACAAAAGGAACCTAAGTTTACAACAGGGGCTCAGGCTGCAACTAATAAAAGAGGACCCAAGGCAACTTGGGTACCAAAAGCAACTTGATTGTTTTATGTGTGTGCAGGGAAACAGGAAGAAAAATCTCTGGTATTTGGATAGTGGATGTTCAAGGCACATGACTGGAGATTTGTCCCTGCTCACAAAGTTTGTGGAAAAGGCTGGCCCAGGAGTTACTTTTGGAGATAACAGCAAAGGTTTTACTCTGGGATATGGCTCAATTGCAAAAGAAAATGTTATCATTGAAACTGTAGCACTGGTTGATGGATTGAAGCACAATCTGCTCAGTATAAGTCAACTGTGTGATAATGGTAATGGTGTGTGGTTTACAACTGAATCATGCATCATAGCCAACAAAGAATCTGGTGAAATTCTCTTAACGGAAGAAAGAAAAGGAAATGTCTATGTGGCTGATTTTCTCTCTGTAAAAGCAAATTCAATGACATGTTTACTTAGCAAAGCCAATACAGATGAAAGTTGGATTTGGCACAAGAAACTAGCCCACTTGAATTTCAAAGCCATGAATTTATTGGTTAGAAAGAATCTGGTTAGAGGCATTCCACAGATGGAATTCACCAAGGATGGACTATGTGATGCCTATCAAAAGGGAAAACAAAGAAAAGCATCATTCAAGTCAAAGTCTGAATCATCAATTGATAAGCCTCTAGAATTACTGCACATGGACTTATTTGGACCAGTCAACATCATGTCAATTGCCAAAAAGAAATATGCCTTAGTAATTGTGGATGACTTCACAAGATTTTCATGGGTATATTTCTTACATTCTAAGGATGAGGCAAGCAAATTAATTATCAATCATGTGAAAAATGTTGACAATGGCACTGAATGGAAGGTCAAGAAATTTAGAAGTGATAATGGTACTGAATTCAAGAATTCAACCATGAGAGAATTCTGTGAAGAAAAAGGTATCACTCATCATTTCTCTGCTCCAAGAACTCCACAGCAAAATGGAGTAGTTGAAAGGAAAAATAGGACCTTAATTGAAGCTGCTAGAACTATGTTAGAAGAAGAAAAACTACCTACATACTTCTGGGCAGAAGCAATTAATACTGCTTGTTACATTCAAAATATCTCTATGGTCAATAGATTTCAAGGCAAAACACCATATCAATTGATAAAGAAAGACAAGAAGCCAACAGTTAAATTTCTTCATGTCTTTGGCTGCAAATGCTTTGTACTGAGAAATCAAGGTGAAATTCTAGGAAAATTCGAAGCCAAAGTTGATGAAGCTATATTTGTTGGATATGGAATAACAACCAAAGCATACAGAGTCTACAATCTTAGATTACACATTGTTATGGAATCTATGCATGTAATCTTTGATGACAAGAAAATTCAAGGGTTGTTTGATGAAGGATTTCATGATCTATTGCAGTTTGAAAATGAATCCACAAGTAATATTGAAGATAGTGATGATGATGTGGAAAACACAAGAGTTCAAGTACCTAGAATTCTCCCATCAATTGATGTCAATTCATCAACAGATAACTTATCAGTTGACAATCATCAATCGACTGATAATACATCAATTGATAATAATTCGATGGATATTAACTCTGCTCAACAATCTTCAAGAAGAGTGTCCATCTCAGGGGGAGGGTTCTCAAATGGTCAATCACATCACAATGATCATAACACTTCCAATGATCATGAAGCATCATCTTCAAGGACAAGTTTACCATCACAAAGGAAATGGACAAAAAGCCATCCATTTGAATTAATAATTGGAGATGCAAATGATGGTGTCAAAACTAGAAGTGCAACTCAAAATGAATGCTTGTATAGTAGCTTCCTGTCTCAAGAAGAACCAAAAAGGATTGAAGAAGCCTTGAATGATCCTGATTGGATAATTGCTTTGCAAGAAGAGTTGAATCAGTTTGAAAGAAACAAGGTATGGAAGCTGGTGCCCCAACCAAAGAACAAGTCTATCATTGGTACAAAATGGGTGTTCAGAAACAAAATGGATGAATCTGGTACAGTGACAAGAAATAAAGCAAGATTAGTGGCAAAGGGCTATTCACAAGAAGAAGGCATAGATTTTGATGAAACCTTTGCACCAGTTGCAAGGTTGGAAGCAATCAGAATCTTCTTAGCATATGCTGCTCATGTAAATTTCAAGGTGTATCAGATGGATGTGAAAAGTGCTTTTCTCAATGAAGAACTAGAAGAAGAAGTATATGTAGAACAACCTCCTGGTTTTATTGATCCTATTCATCCTAGATTTGTATACTATCTTCTCAAGGCACTTTATGGATTAAAACAAGCACCTAGAGCCTGGTATGACACATTGTCTAAATTCTTGATTGAGAATCACTTCACAAGAGATTATGCAGGTTGCAGAATTGACAGAAAAAGTACAACAGGCTCCTGTCAATTTCTAGGAAATAAGCTTGTTTCATGGTTTAGCAAGAAGCAGAATTCAGTGTCTACATCTACTGCAGAGGCTGAATACATTGCAGCTGGAAGTTGCTGTGCACAAATATTATGGATGAGGAATCAACTACTTGACTATGGGTTCAATTTGAACAAGATTCCTATTTTCTGTGATAATACAAGTGCCATTGCTATAACAGAAAATCTTGTGCAACATTCCAGAACCAAGCACATTGATGTAAGGTATCACTTCATTAGGGAACATGTAATGAATGATACAGTTGAATTACATTTTGTCCCTAGTGAAAGACAACTTGCAGACATTTTTACCAAACCATTAGATGAATCTACCTTCAATAGATTGATCTGTGATTTAGGAATGCTTAATTATATTTAACCCTTTAAATGTCTGACAAGTTATGTAATTATATTGATTGTAGCCATTGATTATGTTAATTTATTGATTCCTCAATAATCAACTGATAAATATTTTACATATCAATGGATATTATTGGAGCTGTCGACAGATAAATATATCAATTGATGATATATTTGTTTATCGATGGATAGGGGTAACTATCGACAGATAGATATATCAATCAATGATATATTTGTCTATCGATGGATAATTGTACCTGTAGATGGATAAGCAATTTATCAATCGATGACCTGGAATTTTAATAGTCCAAGTCATCAATCGATCTGTACAAATTCTAGCCGTTGATTACTTATTTTATCAATTGATTAATACATACACTCCTGTATGTATATCAGTCGATTGCCAAAATTGGTAACTTTTACTCTTAAATACTCTTCCAACGGTCAATTTTGTTCTATATTGATTAAGTAATTGATTGAGAAATCAGTAAATATAAATAGTGAGATTAAAACATCTTTTAATTCTTACTTGCAATTTTTACTAACGACTTCTCTATCTCTTTCTCTTTATCAATCTTTGAACTTACTCTGTATCTATCTCTTGCTAAGAACCCTAAACTGCTACTGTCTAATTATTGTTTCTATTATAATTACTAACAAGTTTGCCAGTTAATTCTATTATAAATCTTCAAACTCGATAATGGCATCTTCAAAGAAAGTCTCTCAATCAGGATTCTACTATGAGCTCAACAACTTCGTTGCTTGCACTATGGTGGAGGAAGCCCCAACAGAATTCCATCCTCTAATGGAATTTCTAAAGAATTCAAAAATTTCAAAGGCCCTCTCAGAAGCACCAAAAATAGTGTGCAATCTAGTTGAAGAATTCTGGACAACAGCAGAAGTAGCAGATGATTTATCTTCCATCTCCTTTGATTGCAAAGGACAAAGGTATATTCTAACCACTGTGGTCTTGGGTGAGTGTTTAAATATTCCGTCAAATAATACTGAAAATGCACCCACTGACACAGATATTAGAAACATGCTTAGGGAAATCAATTATACTGCTCCTGATGCTAGCCTAGGTAGTATTGTTAGGAAGAATCTAAGAAAAGAATGGTCATATTTATTTGATGCTATAATAAAGTGTTTTTCTGGTAAGGTTAGTAATTTTGATGCAATAACAACAAGTATGCAACAAGTTGGGTATAGAATTTTATATGATAGATATCATAATTTAGGAAGCCTGTTACTCAATGAAATATCTGCCAAATTGGGGAATAAAATAAATAGATTTAATCATATTTATTATGCAAGATTTATTATGATTATTATTAACCACTTTGTCAAGGATATTGAGATTGACAGGAATACAGAAATTTTGGATTGCTGGACTCAAAACAAAAGGGTCTTTAAAGACTTGGTTAGGATCAATCTTCACAGCAATGTGGAATTGATCTATCCCCCTTTTGTTCAGGTATTTATCTCTACTTTAAACTCTTCTCAACCTAATTCTTCTTTGCCTTCTGTGACTATGGAGGGTGGTAGTAATGACCCCAACCCTCCTACCCAAGCCACACAACCAATCTCTAAATCCAAATCTAAGAAACCAACCTCAACAGGTTCTCAAAAACCTGCTGTTGTAAAAACCAAGAAAAGAAAATCAACTATTGTGGTAGATAGATTAGAGGAGGATGTAGGTGGTGAGGTAACTGGGGAACATCAAAGAACCCAGAAGGATAAGGAGAGTGAGGGTGTGCAACCTCAACCAAGCCACTCCATAGTCTCCCAAAAGACTGTGGATGTTAACATGGAAAATACCACATCCCTATTGCCATCCTCTCAAAAGGATGACAGTATTGAAAATAGCCCACAACCAGGGGCACAGAATCAAGTTGGGGACACAAAAGCCAAAACACTAACACCATACAAAAGAAGAGAAAAGAAAGTCACCTTTGCACTTGGGGAATCACACACTGCAAAACCACAGGAAACTGTGGAGGAGCCTTCACAAAGTCTGCTTGATGCATCTCATATAAATGATGAGATGCAGCCCCATTCTCTTTCAATTCCTATCTCTTCTATTCTTCTTTCCCCATCTCAAACTTCTTCAGAAAATGTTTTGATAGATTATCGAACATTTTCAGATTCTCCTTCTTTGTTTTTCAAGGAGAAGCTAACACTCTCTCCTGAATCTTCTTCTCAGAATTTTCTGGATTCTATTTCCAATATCATCTCAAACATAACTTCACAAATTATCTCAACTATTTCTTCTCCATCAATTGATGTTCCTTCATCAATTGATATTCAGCCATCGACTGATAAGCCATCGATCGATACTCAAGATCAATCGATGGGTATGCATCAATTGATGGATATCCCAAACACCACTTCAACTGATAATGTCAATACATCAATTGATGCTCAATCAATTGATGTTGCACAAACACTCTTAGGATTGAGTGAGTTGAGTGAGAGGCAGGATTGTAACCTGGCAAAAGGAGAGGAAGTGAGTAAAAACATTCTTATTTCTTCCAGGAATGAGAGTGAAACACTTGAGGGCCCCACCTTAGTAGGTGCACAAGAAATGAGTGAGGGAGAGGTGAGATTCCAGGATGAGATCCTGATGCAAAATAGAGAGATGAGTGAAAGTGATAAAAAAATTCTACTTTTTGCACAGGAATTGGAAATTGAACTGATGGCAGAAGGAGTAAAGGAGATAGGGGGAGCAAATAATGCTGAAGCTAGTGGGAGTGGAATTGCTAAAGACTTTGAAGAGGAAATAGATGCTGGTGAATTGGATCCAAAGAATTTCATTCATCCTGATCCACAATATCAAGGGTTGGCTACTTCAAGTAACAGGAATGCAGAACAACTCTTGGGCATTGATCATACAGATCAAAGGACCAGGAATCTGAAGGAAAGCATTGCCAATACAACAGACACTTGTTATATGGCACCTGAAGAGTTAGAGAGTGATTCTGATGAAGAGCCATGGATGAGCACTATTGATGGTTCCTTAGAAGCTGCTGAGACTGAAATTCTCTCTCAATATAGAAGAACAATGATGGAAGGAGACATTGAAGATCCTACTCAAAGGAGAATTGCTCACTATATGAGAGAATCAATGAAAATACAAAAGATGACAGTAACAGGAGTAAGGAGGGAACTGGAGAGGATCAAGGACTCTATCTCATCTAACAAGGATGCAATGGACAGGAGATTGGATGAGAAGCTACCATTCAACACCATGAATAGCATCAAAGACAAGCTTTTCAAAGAATCCAAAAATTTTACATCTTTGGAGACAAGAGTAGGTTCTCTGGAAAAGAAGATGGATGATATTATCAGAGGTCAAAATCTCCATGCTTCCATTCTTCAAAAGTTTCTTGACAGACTTCCACCACCCCCTCCAATTGATGATAACAAAAAGGGGGTGAATACAAAGAAGAAGGATAATGGTGATGGTGGTGATGGTAAAGGTGGTTCTGGTATGGATAAGTCAAGTGGTTCATGGTTAGAGGTTGCCGGGTGAGTCCTTACTCCAATTAATCCCTTTTCATTGATTACTGGTATTCCCTTCAAATCATATCCTTCAATTGTGACCTCCTGCTTGATTTCTTCTTGTTGACCCTGGAGGTTTTCCTGAACCACTATTTCTTGAGTAGAACTTGACATTTTCTTGGCCATAGTAACTTTTCTCTTTTTCCTCAGTGGTTGATCTATTAGTTGATCTTCGATATCCCATTCCATTTTCATTTGCCTTGCTATTTCCTCATTTTCTTTTTCTTTCTTTTTAGCATCTGACAATCCTGATGAAATGGCTTCTTGAAGAAGCTTCTGGCCAACTGGCTCTTTTCTCTTCTTCTTTTCTTCAATCATTATGGCTTTTCCCTTTTTCTTCTCTTTAAGGGCTTCTTGATCAACTGATAAAAAGGCTTCAGCATCTGAGTTGCTTTCCTTGGCAGCCTTTAGTGCATCTTCATTTATTTTTCTTGTTTGAGCAATGAACTCATCCAAGTCTCCTTTTTCTACTGCCTCTGTTACTAACTCAGTGTTTCTCCTTAGATTTTCAATTCTCTTCTTTTCTCTCTCAATCATTGATTGAGTTTCCTTCTCCCTAGAAATTCTCCTAGCTTCAAGATCATCATCAAACTTCTTGTAATCTTTCTTTTTCTGTTCTAAATTATCTTTTGGAGAATTAGATGACTTAGATTTCTTTGAAGATTGATTGTCCATGTTACTTCTGCTTTTATCTCTTCTGGGTGCAGAACCACCAATGATGGAGTGAAAACAATCTATTCATTGAAGGTGATAATGAAGCAAAGCTACAATGTTTTAAAGACTATTCTTCCTCTACTCAACAGAAAGTATAAACTCAACACAACAATTGCTCAGGAGATACAACAACAAATTTCAAAGTTAAGAAGATCTATGGCAGAAGCTGAACCTGATTCACCTCTAAAGCTATGGAAGTCACAGGTCAAAAAGGTGGTGTTGGAGCCAAAGTATGCTATGATTTTTACAGATATAGAGGGCAATACAAAATTCTTTGATATCTGCAAATATCTGGACAAAATCACAGATGAAGAAATACATTACCTTATGAGGCAACTTGGAGAAACTGGCAGGGATGAAGCAATCTTGAGAAGTTCTTTCATGAGGCAACTAAAGGAAAATGCTGAGAAAAGGAGGAAGAGAAACTAAATTAAATTATGAAGACATTGAAGCTGCTTGCATGAGTTATCTATCAATCTGGTACTTCCAAAATTAATGTGCCAATTAAGTTTCTTGATTCTATCTAAATGTAAATTTTTTTTAAGGGTTTTTGTTATCATCAAGTAGATTTATGCCTGTTAATAACACAGACACAAATAGGGGGAGATTGTTAGGAATCTACATGTGATTTGATGATAACATTAATCTTAGAATCATAGAAATTTTATTTGATATAACTGATCAATTGATATGAAAGTTATAAATATCAATTGATCAGGAAACCATTTATCAGTTGAAGTGTTTATATGAATCAACTGATAATTTGGATTGTAGCATAGGTGTTCTTAATTTATTTCAATCGATAAGGTGTAAATCAATTGATATTTTGTTCATCAATTAATGTTAGAGTCGATTGATATAGATCATCAATTGATGTGTAAATTAAACTGTTAAATTGTAATTATGTAAAGACAGGAAATTACACAAGTGAAGGATGATCAATTGATATTGAAGCATCGATGGATGAAGGATCAATCGAAGAAGGCAAGTCAAGCATTGAAGACCATCAACTGATGTGAAGACCCATCGATTGATATATCGATTGATAAAATCTATCAATCGATAAGCCATCTTTTATCAATCGATGGATAGAAAGATCAATCGAAGAAGTACATCAGTTGATGGATTAAAGAATGGATCAATTGATATGCTTAACAACAAATTATCAATTGAGTGTGACAACATAGAAAGAATATCTGTTGAAGATCCAGAGAACAAAAGCACACCTATGGAAGACAGTCTAGAGTGACTGTGAAGACTCAATCAGAAGCTGTCTTTCAAACCTTTTTTTGTAAAATAGAAAAAGGTAAAAAGAAGGCAGGTAGAAACAATCCTAGAATAGGTATTGTAAAAGTACACTTGTGATATATAAACAAGTGTAGTAGCATTATTAAAAAAGCATACAAGTTAGACATTATTTTACAATCAACTGTTCAAGCTTGAGAGCACATTTGTAAGAACAGTTGATTTGTTTTCTAATCTTGTAAAAACGAAGCTAGGTTTCTTCTAACCTAGGAGCATTGAGCAAAAATATATATTGATGGAAAAACCAATCCATCAATAATTTTAAATCTCTTTGTTCAGTTTTATTTTTCAGCATTAATTTGTTCGAACTTATTCTCTTATTCTATCAAACATCAAGAACAAATATTAGAACACATAAAAAGTTTTAATATTTGTATTCAACCCCCCCCCCCTTCTACAAATATTGACATTGTTCTAAGGAATAACAAGATGGCAACATAGGAAGAACACTAGGATATGACAATATTGTTATTGGAAATGTCATCAGTGAAAATGTAGCTCTGGTTGAAGGACTCAAACATAATCTGTTAAGTATGAGTCAAATGACAGACAAAGTTTATTCTGTGGAATTTCATGGAACTCATTGTGAAGTGAAAAGAAAAAAGGATGGAAAAGTGGTTCTAATTGGTCACAAACATAACAACTTATTTGAAGATAACTTGGAGGTAAACTCTGATGGTTCCTTACCTTGTCTACTTGGAAAGGCATCATCTTTGGAAAGCTAGAATTAGCACAAAAAGTCGTGTCACTTGAACTTTGGAAATATAAATGAATTGGTGAAAAAGGATCTAGTTAGAGGTCTTCCAAAAGTTCAATTTCATCCTGATGGACTCTATGATTCATGTCAAAAAGCCAAACAAAAGAAGACATCTTTCAATAGTAAAACTAAAAATTCTATTGATCAACCTTTTCATCTATTGCATCTTGACTTATTTGGTCCAGTCAACATTATGTCCATTGGAAAGAAGAAATATACTCTGGTGATTGTAGATGATTACACACGATTTACATGGGTGTACTTTTTACATAAAAAGGATGAAATTGCTGAGATAATTTTTGATCATATTGCTATAAATGAAAATGGATCACCACACAAGGTAAAGAATCTAAGGAGTGATAATGGAACAGAGTTTAAAAATTCTACAATAGAGGAGTTTTGCTCAACAAAAGGAATCATTCAACAATTTTCAGTACCTGGAACATCTCAATAAAATGGTGTAGTTAAAAGGAAGAACATGACTTTCATTGAAGATGCCAGAACAATGTTAGAAGGAGCAAAACTGAAAGGGGAGATAGGAGTGAAGGGAAGTAACTCACTGCACTTTCATGTGTACTAGAAATGCTAAATGTAATCTCTATGTAATGGTTGATGATAACTCAACAATAGAACAGGACATGTAATAATATGCAGGTGCACAGAAATCTTGGATCACAGAGTTCAGTTAAGACAAAGTATCAAAGGATCATTTACAGACTTGAAGCTCACTGGAAGAAGTTCATTAACATGTTCATGCCTCAGTGAAGAATAAAAGATGTTGACATCTATTCAAGGATGTGGAAGCTACAGAAGATTGTCTTAGTCTATGACGATTTTAGTGCATTACAATCGAAGCAACAAGTAAGGTTTGCAAAGAAGAATGTGGAATCATGTTCGGAATCAAGAGCCCCTATCAAGACTAGTCACTTATGAACCAGACCGTTGCATCAAGTGTCAGGACATTGGAGGCAAGCTCTCGTCGGTTAATATGATTTTAATCATTCTAAAGTTGTTGGTTTTCTTGAGTCATGTGGAGGATCAACAAAGGTGGTAAATCAGTGTTGGAGAAATGTCAGCCTAATGGATAAGAGACAGACGGCACAACCTGATTGGATCTTACTAAAGCTTCACAGATTAGAAGGCCAAATACTTGGACGTGGTGGAGTCACGTATACGGGGCCAAGTATTTGGATAAGGAAGTCTACACAAATTGAAGAGTGGAATGGAAATATTTAATTTAATTAAATAAAGTAATTATTTAATTATTTATATATTTTATAAATAAAGATATTCTTTATTTATATTTTATATATTTATTAAATATTACTTTTATATTAAATATTTCCAAAGGCATGCTTGGCACATGACTTTGAAGATATGATTTGAGTGGACAAAAGTAAAAGGTGGAAAAACAAAAAGCAACACCTTTTTCAATATAAAAAGTCTTCCATACTTGTTTTTCAAGTAGTGTGGGTGCAGGAGAATTAAAAAGGGGAGAGAGAGAAAAATTATTTTTCTCTCCCCCATGGCCGAACTAGACTTTAATATATTTTGGGGCCATGATTTTCTTAATCATACCACTCATCTATTCTTCTATTGTAAACATTGTTAAATCTTGTTTAGAAGATAGGTTTGATTTTTGTCTCCTAGATCTAGAATTTGTAATATTTTTAGAGGAGCCAAAAATCATTTCTTTGTTGTGTTCTTGAGCTTTTGTTCTTGAACTTGTTGTAGCATCTACCCCACTTCAATGAATATAAAGTTATATTCTTGGATCTTGTTGTGTTGTGTGTTTTGGATGATTTACCGTTCATTATCTTGGTTATTTTAATGGTGTTCTTGAGGTTGAAGAAGATGATGAACAGTACTTGGGTTTGAACCAAAGTAATTTTTATGTTGTCCCAAAAATAAATAAAAGTCAGATTTTTATTTGGGAATCGTATTCACCCCCCCTCTACGATCTCCAGGACCTAACAATTGGTATCAGAGCTACTCGATTGACATACAAATCGATTGGATCTATTTTTATTTTTGAGATTAAAGAGGGTACAATTGGTTCACTGGGCATCCATAATTTTTTTTAAAGCCCGGAATTTTTCTAAGTACAAAATGTTCTAGATAGCCAAGTAGAACATTTCTATGTAGAAATTCTACTTAGATGTTCGAGATAGTCAAGTAGAACATTTCTATGTAGAAATTCGACTTGATGTTCGAGATAGTGTCTAACTCGAACATTATCTCGAATATTCTACTTAATGTTCTAGATAGAACCTAAGTAGAAATTCTGGAGTTAGAAATATTTTCTAAGTCAGAAGTTCTACTTAATGTTCTACATAGAGCCTAAGTAGAACATTTCTATGTAGAAATTCTACTTAATGTTCTAGATAGAACCTAAGTAGAAATTCTGGAGTTAGAAATATTTTGTAAGTCAGAAGTTCTACTTAATGTTCTACATAGAGCCTAAGTAGAACATTTCTATGTAGAAATTCTACTTAATGTTCTAGATAGAACCTAAGTAGAAATTCTGGAGTTAGAAATATTTTCTAAGTCAGAAGTTCTACTTAATGTTCTACATAGAGCCTAAGTAGAACATTTCTATGTAGAAATTCTACTTAATGTTCTAGATAGAACATAAGTAGAAATTCTAGAGTTAGAAATATTTTCTAAGTCAGAAGTTCTACTTAATGTTCTACATAGAGCCTAAGTAGAACATTTCTATGTAGAAATTCTACTTAATGTTCTAGATAGAACCTAAGTAGAAATTCTGGAGTTAGAAATATTTTCTAAGTCAGAAGTTCTACTTAATGTTCTAGATAGAGCCTAAGTAGAACATTTCTATGTAGAATTTCTACTTGATGTTCTAGATAGAGTCTATGTAGAACATTCCTATGTAGAATTTTTTTTACTTAGAGGGCTGTTTCAACATGACACATGGCTACATAGTTTAACTTTTATTTAAAATAAAAATTGTTTTCCTCTCAAATTGTTTTTAGTTTAATAATTAATTTAATAATTAAATTTGAATTTAATTATATAAAATATTTTGAAAATAATTTTTAAATTTAAATAATTTATTTTTCAAGTTTATCTTACATCTTGGAAAATATTTTATTTTCTTTTAAATTTTAGAGTCAAATATTTTATATTTTTAATATTCTTAGTTAAGAATTTTATTAATTTGAAAACTAAAATTAATTTTAAAATCCAATTTAATTTCTTTTGAGTTTAATACTCTTAAAATTATTTTGAGAATTATTTTTGAGGTTTAATAATTTATTTTTCATAAAACTTTAATTACAAATTTTATAAAACTCTTTGGAAAATGTTTTTGGATTGAAATAATTTATTTTCATGAACATTTTAAATGTTTTGAAAATTTAGTATTTCTATTTCAAAATTATGTTTTCGAGTTGTTTTATTTTAATTATAATTTAAGCTTGGAAGTTTTAATTATAAATCTCATAAAACTTTTTGGAAAATCATTTTGGTTGAAATAATTTATTTTCAAGAATATCTAAGATGACTTGAAAATTTATTATTTTTATATCAAACTTATATTTTCAATCTGTTTTATTTTAATTATAATTGAAACTGTTTTGGATTATAAATTCTATGAAATTCTTTGGAAATTAATTTTGATTTGAAATAATTTCTTTTTCAGGATTATTTAATATACCTTGAAAATTTTGTTATCTCTATATCAAAACTTTCTTTTCAAATTATTTTATTTTATTTATAATTTGAAATTGAGAAATTTATTATTATTTACCAAAAATGCATTTTCAATTTATTTTGATTATTTAAATTCCAAAAAAAAATTAAATACTTCTGTTTGAATAAAATGTTTTATTAAACGAAACAATAGGAGTTGATTCTTCGTTCGTTGAGGACAAACGAACTGACTGAAGAACATTCTAATGGAGTTGAGACCTGATCTTACCATTGGAGATGTATTTCTACATCGGTCTACTCAGTGGATCATTTGGTTATTGAAAGGGGATTAGTTCATTTAGGGAAGAGTCTTCGATCAGTGGTTTTCGAATCAATATCTGAAGAATTTGGGATTTTGAAAAGAAATTCAGTTTAACGGTCAAAGAACCAAAACAACAATTGAAGATTTGGTTAAAGGACATCTGTGGCAGAAATACACAAGGTTTGATTATCACTGACATATGATAATCAAGGGGTTATTGCTACACATACAAAGAAGAGTGATCTTTTCAAGCAGAACATGAGACATTCTATGTCGGGGTCTTTAAGCAGAACAATCAGGTATCAGTTTGGGTTGAAGCAGGAACATCATTGGTTATTGAGGTCAAATGCAAGGATACTTCCATGAGTGTCAGTAGAATGGAAATTGATTTGGATCAATTGATTATCACTCGAGATGGAATGCTAAGCATCGCTCAGGTATACTTTCTAACTAGTTTATACTTGTTTGATTCAATTATAGAGTATTAAGTGCTGAACTGCATTATATTATAAGTTTGATATAATGCATGTCTCACCTTGATTTCTATATAAATTAGATAACTTATGCTAGTTTGTTAGTGCTGCTTGTTTTTCAGTATTTGACTTCATGATTAGATCTTGTGTGATTTAATGCTTGCTTTACGATAATTGATCATGTTAGCATATAGAGTCTTAGGTATTTGTAGGGGTACATTTACCGGAAAGAGTATTTGCTGCATGCTAAGTGCCTTGATGTTTACATTGTCTATAATCTGTTTATACTCGCATGGTTGTATTAAACGCTATATTTGATCATGTGCTTGTTAAGATGAGTTTGTTTCTAATTTGGGAATTGCCTAGGGGTCAGTATAATAAACCATGAATTAAAATTTTAAATTTAAACTGACTCAGGTAATTAGAGATAATATAATGTTAAAGTGAACAACAAAGGTGAATTAGAAGAATTAGGAATCTGGGTGATTGATTCTTCTATGACTACATATATGTACGACATGATTCTTATAGACTGCTAGTCCACCTTAAGTTAGGTTGGGATCACTGAGCTCATAGCCAAGACTACTTGTTGAGGCTGATATAGATGAGGAGTGATCAGTCAGATAAGAATGAGCATGTTGAACTTGAATGCTTTGTTGTTAACTATTTTTAGAAATATCTCTAACCCTTGGACTCAATCAAATTGAGGACCACATGTCTTAATCATTTGTGAATGCAGAGTATCTTTCAACATGTACAAGTTATATATCTCTGACATTTTCATGTTCGAGGCATGTAACTACTTTTGCTTTGGTATTCAAATGGTTAAGCAAGGTTACCTATTTTTCTTGAATGATCTGAAGCACATATTAAGGAAGACCTAGGGAATTCTTTGCGAAGGGTTTCCCAATATCAGTTCGAGGATGAACAATATAGATCGGGGTCAAGAGAAATAGAAGCTCACTCTACTGGAAGTGAAGTTGTTGCTGACACGAAATGTAATGCTTATGATGAAGTCAACTATTCGTTGAAGTTTATCAGAATGGAGTTAGCTACAACAACAAGTGATGCTCTCACACTTGGTTTATCAACTAATACTTGGTTTATCAAGATAACGGATTCGACGGTAAAGATGAAGTTGGTGAGAAAGGACTACTTCTAATGAAATTCTTTTAAGAAGGACATTAGTGAAGTATGTCAGTTGAAGGGAAGTCAAGTCAAAGGCTACCCTGTTTAGTTTTGGTGTTTGTTCATGCATTCGATAGATGAAGCATCTCAGTGATTAATCACATTCAAAGGATTAGGCAGATTACTGTAAGAACACTTTGAGGGCAGGTAATGAAATTTGTTGACGAATAAAGTTCTATGTTATGTCTGCACTGAAAGGAGTATTCTAGAGTAAAGTTCAGTTTCCGGACTTCATGACCAAATGGAGGAGTTGATAGGGAAATCCAGACCTTGAGTGAAATTACAAGGATAATGGATAGACTTAAGGTTTCCTATTCACTACGGTTGAATCAGTTGACACAGCAAGTCTAATCAGCAAATGTAAAGAGAAGACATCAAGTAAGATTAATCATGCCTGAAGTCACATGGTGTGATAAAGGGCTATCTTATTTGGAGTTAAGAGCTTACACAAAGTCTGTGATTGATTTAAGATGATCTAGATGCAGTGAACATCATCATCAAGCTCCCTAGCATTCGTTTGATTTTAGCTCTGAATTTCTAAAGGTTGACATCCTGTTTAGGGCTCAAGATCAGATGACACCAGATGAATAAAAGCTGCAAGCAGCATCACAAGGGGAGCATCAGTAAGTTGGATCAACTAGTCGTGTTTGATGTTCAAAGGCTAGCAGTGCTCATTGAGTAAGAGTTGAGATTCTTAGGAGCACTGAGTGATCCAGATTGAGTGATTGCATATTAGAAAGGAAATTAATAATTTAAAGATAATGCAAGGTGATCTCAATCATATTTGAAGAAGACTACTCTATCCACTGAATATCTAAGGAAACATTAAGGACACATCTGTCATGACAAAGGGTTTTGTGTAACAACATTTCCTAGAGTCAGTTCTTGATGAATCTGGGTAGTAGAGTAGTGATTGGTAGTGCCGTGCATGTATAAGAGTATTTCATTAGTTTTTCTGACTGAATTCAATGAAGATTGAAGATGCACTAACTAATCAAGATTGAGTAGGGTTCGAATCGAGGAACTAACTCAATTGAACCAGAGGCAGATACACTTAGCACAAGGAATCAATCCACATGAAGACTGGGTATTGATACAGAAGCTGAAGGGTAGTTCGGAGTGTTTGAAGGTTCTACTCTGCTAGTGTCAAGACTACTGATTTCTAGAGTGCTGAGTTTAGTGAAGCTGCTGCCAAGACCAATATCTACAAGGAAATATTTGGGTGTTGAAGGTAATGCAGTTTCCGTCTGGATGAGCGTGGTATTGTTTCGAGGAACAATGTTAACTGGTAGCTGAAAAGTTATTCCTGTCCAAAAGGAGTAAACGTTCGATCTCGAAAGGAGTAAACATTCGATCTCTAGGGCAAAGAGGAGTAATTGTTCATTCAACGATCATACACCAGTAAAAGCTCTATTGACTAAGGTATGTCACTCTTGTCTAATGTTGATTTATTTAAATGTAATGTTTATAGAGAGTGTTCATGCTATTTAGATGTCTACGATCTCTAGGAGCTTGTGACCACCCGGGACCCAATATTATCGCTATGAGATTACCTATGATCACCCGGGACCTAGGGACCTAACATTGTAGCATCTCTTTGTATAGTCAATTTATATCCAGGATCTCGTACTTTATGCTGTCATATGTTATTCATGCTATATGTATCAAATGTTTCAGCATAAGTATTTGTATATATTAATTAATTGTAATTTTATTTACTTTTAATTGTTTAATGCTAATATTAATGGAACCACTTAATATGTAGTTTAAAGTGATGTAATTCATGTCTTTTGCAAAATCCATTAATATTAGTTGTCATTCTTTTGATATTAGTGATGCCACTTAGAATTTCTGCACTAAGTGACAAAAAGATTATTTCAAAAACACTGATATTGAAAGTAAGTTACTACATCCCGAGGGGTTGTCAAAGATCATAAATTTTAGCATTAATATTTAAAGGTATTTGATCTCTGATGCAACTAGTACCTCGAGCTTACATACATTTTGATTGTCATGAGTATTTTCAATATGCTTATGTGATAATTGTTAAGATGTAGTGTAAGAAGTTAAATGCTGTCATTCGATCAATGTATGTTCAGTGTTTAGCGGATGCTTATGTTTTATGCTTTATAATTACCATGATCTATATTGCAATTTATGTTTGTTTCAAGCGACAAATGGTAATCGTCTAGCATAATGTAAGTATCGTATGTGCTTGATTGTTTTGTAGTAAGATGTATTTTATTACAAAATAATTGAATGATGTTAGTACTTTTGAATGTCTTGTCATTCATATCTTTGATAATTCATTAGTATTAACATATGTTTTTCATTCTTTAGAACTTGAATGCATAAAGAAATTTCTTGTCTATTTCTTGTGAAAAATGTTTTATCTAAACATGCATTCATTTGCCAGAGAATGAAAAGTCACTAAAAGTTTTCTTTGAAAGAGAACATTTCTTGAGGATTATCTTTCTATTTCAAAATCATATATCCTCTCTCTCTCTAAATATTTTGTAATGAAAACTGTTTTCTCTCCACGATTTGTTTAAATAAAGTTACTTGATAACTTGTAACTTAGGTTGCATCGTATCAGGCTATTTTATTTAAGTAAATTGTTTTGATCTTGAGGTATCAACTATTGGTAAAACGTTTTTCAAAACTCTTGTTAATGTCTGTTTCACATTGACCTGTAGTATTAAAACAATGGTTGTTTACTTTGGGATTAGTGCCTTGGACTGTATGACTAAAGCATTCATTCAATTTTTTTTAATGATTTATGTTTTAAGTCGGAGATAATATCCGGTAAGAATGAATTGCAAAACAATTTCTGAAAACATACAGTGAGCAAGATGAAATAGATTTGAGTTATTAATCAAAATGTTTTTGTTAAAAGAGTTGAATTTCAATTGGATATTTGTCTAAGAGAAATTCAAAAGAACACTTTTGTTAATCTGTTAAACTTTTTTTTCAAAATTGTGAGTTTATGAAATTTGGCTTAATATTCTTTTACCTATTCTTTATTAATTCCCACATTTTAGCTCTGGTGCATTGTTTCTTGAGGACACATTGCTCCGATGCTATATTTCTGAGAAGGAATAGAGAATAAGTTTAATCATACTATACCAAATTTTATATAGCTCTGATCAACTCTATCTATTTAGCCGTAATGGCTTGGCCTAAATGGCTATAGGGGAAGGTCTAGAAGTTGAATAATCCATCAATTTCTAACCAAGGCCTTAGTACCAAACACTATCATTCTAATTCAAACTTTCAACCCTTGGTGATATAAGGAACTTATATAGATTAGCGGTTGTTAAGGGAGAAACTGCACTTGATGCAGCAAATAAGGATGAAGTCGGAAGTGCACCCACAGCTCTACCTCTCGAGAAGGAAAGAAGTATACAAATTGAGGTATCTGTAGCTCATCTGTATTCTCTCAAAAGGATGCAGAGCTGAAAAGGCAATTCAACCGTTTCTGAATGAACTCTCTCAACAGGGTGATTTCATTGAAAATTCGCTCGTCAGCCAGAGCACCTTGTAATGAGTCAAGCACACCAAAAGCATTCACGCTGATGGTAATCCTAAAGTTTTTGCTTCTAAGGGATGTTATAGGACCTAACAGTTCTCTAGCCTCTCTTGGGACTAACAATTGTGAGGACACATTGCAAGAAGTGCACATTGTGAGGTATAGGTAAAACCCCTAAACTTCTGTGTTTACCATTCATGGTGAATGAAGTTGTTGAGCCGCCTTCACAGGCATTTGAGGGAAACTTGGATTTCTTGCCATATATTAGAATCCTTGTCAACCTTCCTAGGAGGAACAGTCCTAGTTTCCTAACGGGATTTCACATTCGCAGAGCAATCTGTTGATGTTGATAGGCAATCACTAACAGTTTTCCATGACTGAAAATAGTGAGTTAATTCATCTTTACAGGTGATTGAGAGAGATGTTTGTACACGTCTACTCTCCCAGGAATTCAAATTCTGGAATACATGGATTGCTCAAAACTTAAAGGCATATCACCGTCAACGATCCAGTGCATGGATTTGCATATGGGGAGTCGGTTGATGCTTAGATAGCTGCTAGTACGCATACCACATTCAACGATCCAGTGCATGGATTTGCATATGGGGAGATTGTTGATGCTGAAAGTAGCTGAGCAACAACTCATAGACAATGATTCAGTTGGTTTACCAATTTGATGAGTCTTTTGAGGATCAGGGTGTTGGGATTTCAGTCACTCCTGGAATGGAGGAGATTCCAATTTCAGAAGGGTTATTCCCCGACGACGAGCCACGTGTGCATGGATTTGCTCATGGTGAGTTGGGTGACGGCCTAACTGAAACCCTGTCTGAGATTCCATCTCAGAACCTAGATCTTTAGTGATCGACAACATGTTATAGTCAACGATCCACAATATCTTGGTGAGACTAGCATGGATTTACTTGCAGGTACAAATTGCTATAAATGGAATGAGTGCAAGTAAGGGAGAGAAACACTTGAGTGAAGTGAGGGAGTGATACACTTGAGTGAGAGAAATAGGGAGAGAAATGAGTGGAACACTTACGCTTGAAAGTGTAAACACCAACAGAACGTAGTAGAAGTGAGGAAACCATAGACCAAACACTAACCTTGCTACTATGCTTGAATTTTGTTACTGAATTTTCCAGCTCTGAAATGTTGAAGAGATTCTTTTCTGGAAGACAAGCTGAAGAAGAGTCTAGCTGAAGCTTAGTGGGAATGTCCAAACTATTACCTTTGGGTCTATTAATTCATGTTGTTCTCAATCTCAAAGGGGGAGACATTAATTTTTAGACCTAAGGGGGATTTTATGTTCAATTGGAGGAGAGTTTCTTATTCGATTGGATGTAGATGATACTTTTATTGTTTTAAAGGATATTCTCAACTAAGGGGGAGAATTTGGTGATACAAGAAACGAGATCTCTTGGTGATATAAGAAATGAGATCTGTCAATCCTATCTTGTGGAGGTTACTTAGAGGATATCTAAAGACACAAGGGTGGATTGGAGCTTGCATGAACTAAGGGGGAGAATTAGATAAAATTGAAACCTTAGTGATGCCATGGAGAAATTACTAAGGGGGAGTTTCTTAGTAATTGGTTGGAGCCTAATCCCTAAAGGTGTTGTAGATTTAACTGATTTTTCGTCTGAAGTGGAGAAGTTACTTTTTGTCAATTGAGAAGAAGTTACTTGTCGTACTAAGGGGAGAAGTTATGGAGAATCTTAACATCTTGGTTTGCAGTGCTATATCTTATTCTGAAAAGATATCTAAGGGATTTTGCTCTATTTGTTTGAAGATCTGTCTTTGGAACATTCTTAGGAGAGGTTCGGCAGAAGAATTCTTTCTAGCACGATCAATGAATGAAAATGAAGATTTCTTTGAAGAGTATCAACTCAGGGGGAGTTTTTGCTAAGTAGAAGTTTTCTGGGTAAAGAAGAATGTGAAGGAGATTTTCAAGGGGCATCTGAGAAGTGTCCAAGTGTGTTCTATTTCTTGTTTCAGTGATAGATGAAGTCAGTGGAGTAGTGCAAGGAAGAAAGAAAAATATGTTTCCTGGAAATAGAACATCCTGAAGAAAAAGAAGAAGTGACTTTCATTCCAAGAGAGAACAACCTTAAGGGGAGAATGAGTTGACCTCTTATGGGGAACATAGAGAGCTGTATGTTCTAGTTCGAATTGCAAGATAAACGAGAATGATTGTTCAGAAGTCTTTACTAATGATTTGTTTCTTTATTGAAAGAACCCCATCTTTGAAGAACATTGAAGTGGAGGAAGCTAAAGGAAAATGAAATTCAGAAATTCATCATTCATTTTCAGCAACTCAAGAAATCTGGATTTAACTGATTATATCTTTCCAGAACCTTTTGTATATTATTTTCATGTCAAGTACTTTAATTATTTCTTGTATGTTAGTTGAGTTATCCTCTAGTAGTTAATTTCATTTAATTGCTTTTGTGGGAAATTGTAAATGGAAATAGTATTTGATTGTTATTCCATATCAACCAAATAGGGGGAGATTGAAAGGGGAGATAGGAGTGAAGGGAAGTAACTCACTGCACTTTCATGTGTACTAGAAATGCTAAATGTAATCTCTATGTAATGGTTGATGATAACTCAACAATAGAACAGGACATGTAATAATATGCAGGTGCACAGAAATCTTGGATCACAGAGTTCAGTTAAGACAAAGTATCAAAGGATCATCTACAGACTTGAAGCTCACTGGAAGAAGTTCATTAACATGTTCATGCCTCAGTGAAGAATAAAAGATGTTGACATCTATTCAAGGATGTGGAAGCTACAGAAGATTGTCTTAGTCTATGACGATTTTAGTGCATTACAATCGAAGCAACAAGTAAGGTTTGCAAAGAAGAATGTGGAATCATGTTCGGAATCAAGAGCCCCTATCAAGACTAGTCACTTATGAACCAGACCGTTGCATCAAGTGTCAGGACATTGGAGGCAAGCTCTCGTCGGTTAATATGATTTTAATCATTCTAAAGTTGTTGGTTTTCTTGAGTCATGTGGAGGATCAACAAAGGTGGTAAATCAGTGTTGGAGAAATGTCAGCCTAATGGATAAGAGACAGACGGCACAACCTGATTGGATCTTACTAAAGCTTCACAGATTAGAAGGCCAAATACTTGGACGTGGTGGAGTCACGTATACGGGGCCAAGTATTTGGATAAGGAAGTCTACACAAATTGAAGAGTGGAATGGAAATATTTAATTTAATTAAATAAAGTAATTATTTAATTATTTATATATTTTATAAATAAAGATATTCTTTATTTATATTTTATATATTTATTAAATATTACTTTTATATTAAATATTTCCAAAGGCATGCTTGGCACATGACTTTGAAGATATGATTTGAGTGGACAAAAGTAAAAGGTGGAAAAACAAAAAGCAACACCTTTTTCAATATAAAAAGTCTTTCATACTTGTTTTTCAAGTAGTGTGGGTGCAGGAGAATTAAAAAGGGGAGAGAGAGAAAAATTATTTTTCTCTCCCCCATGGCCGAACTAGACTTTAATATATTTTGGGGCCATGATTTTCTTAATCATACCACTCATCTATTCTTCTATTGTAAACATTGTTAAATCTTGTTTAGAAGATAGGTTTGATTTTTGTCTCCTAGATCTAGAATTTGTAATATTTTTAGAGGAGCCAAAAATCATTTCTTTGTTGTGTTCTTGAGCTTTTGTTCTTGAACTTGTTGTAGCATCTACCCCACTTCAATGAATATAAAGTTATATTCTTGGATCTTGTTGTGTTGTGTGTTTTGGATGATTTACCGTTCATTATCTTGGTTATTTTAATGGTGTTCTTGAGGTTGAAGAAGATGATGAACAGTACTTGGGTTTGAACCAAAGTAATTTTTATGTTGTCCCAAAAATAAATAAAAGTCAGATTTTTATTTGGGAATCGTATTCACCCCCCCTCTACGATCTCCAGGACCTAACAAAAACTACCTACTTATTTTTTGGCAGAAGCTGTGAATACTGCATGCATTACTCAGAATTGCACTTTGATAAATAAACATGGAATGACTTCATATGAAACAATGAAGGGAAAGAAGCCAAATGTGAAATATTTTCACATATTTGGAAGCAAGTGTTTTATTCTCAAAACACATCCTGAACAGTTGAAGAAATTTGAACTCAAAGCAGATGAAGGTATTTTTGTTGGATATGCAACAACCTCTAAAACTTCTTCAAGGTCATTCAAAGTGTTTAATCTAAGGACCAGGGCAGTCATGGAACCTATAAATATACCTTTTGATGAAGGAAAAATAACAGGGTTACATGATGAAGATGCTCAGGAATCTCTGAGTTTTAAAAATGAATTGCAGAACACAAACTCTGATGAGCTAAAATCTGAAGAGATAAACACTGATTCTTTAAACTCTGATTCAGATATAATTGAAATAGTAATTAAAAACTTTGCACTTGTTGAGGGGGAACAACATCAACCACTTACTGATATTGGAGAACAAACCTCAATTATTGATATATCAGAGTCTGACCAAACTCTGACAAATACAAACTCTGAAACCTAAACTCTGATCAATCAAACTCTGAAACCACAAATACTGATCACTCACACTGTGATCATTCAAACTCTGAGTATTTAAACTCTGAGACATCAAACACTGATGGAAGCACAACTTCAGGGGGATGATCAGTATTTACAATGGAATCATACTATGAAGGCACAAATAATGGGGGAACATCTAGTTCAAGAAATTTTCCACATCTAAGAAAATGAACCAAAGATCACACACCTGATTTAATTATTGGTGATCTAGAAAGTGGAGTACAAACAAGGAAAGCTACTCAAAATGAATATTTATTTCATAGTTTTCTTTCTCAAACAGAACCACAGAAGGTTGAAGATGCTTTGAAGGATGCAGATTGGGTTACTGCAATGCAGCAAGAACTAAATAAATTTTAAGGAAATGAAGTTTGGACCCTAGTTCCAAGACCAAATAATAGATCTATTATTGGCACAAAGTGGGTGTTTAGAAACAAGACAGACTCTGATGGAATCATTACAAGGAACAAAGCAATACTAGTTACCAAAGGTTACTCTCAACATGAAGGTGTTGATTATGATGAAACCTTTGCACCTGTAGCCAGACTTGAAGCAATCAGAATCTTTCTTGTTTATGTTGCACACAAAAAATTCAAGGTTTACCAGATGGATGTTAAAAGTGCATTTTTAAATGGAGAACTTGAAGAAGAGGTTTATGTTGAACAACCACCTGGTTTTGTCAATTCAAAATATCCAAGTCATGTCTACAGATTGGATAAAGCCTTATATAGACTCAAGCAAGCACCAAGAGCCTGGTATAAAACTCTGGCTCAATTTCTACTTGAAAGTGATTTTACAAGAGGTACAATTGATAAAACCTTGTTTTATAGAACTCAAGGTAAGGATTTATTATTGGTTCAAATATATGTTGATGATATTATATTTGATTCTACTAATGAGAAACTCTGTAAAAGATTTTCAAAGCTAATGTAGTCCAGGTATCAAATGAGCATGATGGGAAAAATGAGTTATTTTCTAGGGTTGCAAGTGAAACAGACAGATAAAGGTATTTTCATAAATTAGTCCAAATACACAAAGAATCTACTTACAAAGTTTCAAATGCAAGACTGTGCATCTGTTACAACTCCAATGGCTACTGCAACTAAACTTGATCAAGACACTGAATAACCTGTAGATATTACAACATATAGAGGAATGATTGGATCACTTCTCTATTTGGCTGTAAGTAGACCAGATATCATGTTTGCCACCTATCTATGTGCTAGTTTTCAGGCAAATCTAAGGGAACCTCATTTGATTGTTGTTAAAATAATTTTCAAATATCTCAAGGGCACTATCAATCTTGGCTTATGGTATCCTAGAGAGTCTGACTTTAAATTAATAGGCTATTCAGATGCTGATTTTGCAGGATGCAAAATTGACAGTAAAAGCACTAGTGGAAGCTGTCAATTTTTAGGTGGAAGAATTATCTCATGGTTCAGTAAGAAACAGAAATCCATCTCAACATCAACAGCAAAGGCTGGATATATAGTTGCAGGAAGCTGCTGTGCACATATTTTATGGATGAGAAATCAATTGTTAAACTATGGTTTGAACTTTTCAAAAATTCCTATTTACTGTGATAATCAAAGTGCTATTGCAATGACAGGAAATCCAGTCCAACATTCTTTGACAAAGCACATCAGTATTAGATATCATTTCATAAGGGAACATGCCATGGAAGGAACAATTGAAATGAATTTTATTCCCCCAGATCAACAGTTAGCAGATATCTTCACCAAGCCTCTGTGTGAAGCTACATTTACAAGATTGGTTTCTGAATTAGGGATGGTGACAAGTGGCTCAACTCTAGATAGCAAGTAGTAGACAAATCAGAGTTTATGATAAACTCTGTCAAAGTATTTGGTAAACTCTGATAGAACATGCAGTAAACTCTGATCAATGGAACATTTAATCTCTGACCACAAGCTATCAGTGTTTATGGTAAACTCTATCAGAGTTTATGGTGAACTCTGACAGTGAATGCAAACTATGATTACTATAAACTCTGATCTAAGTCTACATGCTAAAGTCTAAGATATTATTTATGACATCATATTTAATTTAGTGACATCATATTTGTTAATCTCTGATTGGAGTAATTATAAGGGCACGTGTATCTCACGAAAATCACTTCATATCCATTCACATATACACACACAATTGCTATATTTTGAGACTTGTACTACTCATTACTCTTCCAATAATTTCATGCCACGTGTCCTACTATATACTATATGAAAATGAGTGTGAATAGTTTAATTCTTATTTCCACTTTGAATTATTCACCTGCATCTTTTATTCCTATCTTTCTCTCTCGTTTTATCAAACCCTAATTCATAATATCTGCAAATCTCTGTTCTTCAATGGCATCTAAAGGTCTTTCTTTCCAAAATTTCAACTTTTCTGCTACTAACTACATATCCTAGTTGACTAAATCTAAACCACCTCAGGATTTTTATGTTATTCAAGATTTTTTACAGAACAGCTATATTGGGTATGCTATTCAGGAACCCTATAATTTCTCTGCTCAAACTCCGTTTAAAATCTGGTATACTACAAAGTTCAATATTGCTAGTGATGATGAGGAGCCTATCATCACATTCAAATGCAATGACATTCATTCAATAACTCTTGTTGCAGTTCGACAAGCCCTTCATCTTCCAGAAGTGGCTGTGTATGATGACCTTGTTAGTGATGAACAGATTCAGGATTTCTTTAGAACAATAGGCTATGGAGAAAGCCTATCTAAGTTGGAGAGTCTGACAAGGCCCCATTTAAGACACGAATGAAGCTTCTTCTTTGACTGCATAACAAGAGCTTTCACGGCCAAATGCACAAACTTTGATGCCATTCCACAACTATCTCAACATATTAGATATTCTCTGACCCATAACTTGCAATTTAATTTTCCTTGTTTAATTATTAGGCAATTAGCTAGCAAGATTAATGATGATGTTTATACTATATACTTTGCTAGATTTTTACAGTTGATTTTTAGCTCTTTATTGCCTAATGTAAATTTTGAGGATGATCAGAGTTTAGTTAGTTTTTGTATGAATAAGAGAATATTTACTAATCTAACAAGGAAGGATGCAAAAAAAGAATCTGATGGTAAACTCTCTAATCTCTTTTATCCCACATGGGTCAAGCTTCTCTTACATCAGAGAATGCCTACTGTGTATGGGAGGGACTTTCTTTCTGTGGCTATGAATCAGAGTTCAGCACCCTCTGATTCTAACCCAAGCCATCCACTAAACACTGATCAACAAACACTGAAGCCCACATCTGCAGTCTCCTAAAAGACTGTAGTTGTAACAAAAACCTCATAACAACAAGGGCCAAGCAAAAGAAAGGGAAAATCAGTGAAAGAGTCATCTCCAAAGAAAAGAAAGTTGAGTGATGAAAACACTAATTCTGATGATAGTGGTGATGGTCTGGTATTTCCTGTGAAGAAAACTATCAAGAAGGCTTCTGAGATTCCTCCTGCACCATTCATGAAGCCATTCAATATAAACCCAATGCCAGAAACTAAAAAGAAGTGGAGAAGATTGGTCAAGGCTACAAACTCTGAAGTAATAATATTTGAACAAATAAACTCTGATCCTTCACCAGCCTTAAACTCTGAAGATCTGTTAAACTCTGATGTATTAAACTCTGATCAGCCAAACTCTGCTCAACCTCAAGTAATAAACTCTGATGCAATGTTAAACTTTGATGTTGTTATAAAGTCTGGTGAATCTGCATTGCCTGACCAAATAAACAGTAACATCGGTGGAATTGAGGTAGATGGTGATGATGAAAATGCCAACAGAGAAGAAAATGATGAATTGACTGAAATGGATGGTAATTCTCTTCATGTTAATCATTTTACCAGTCCTGTAATCACCTTGGACAATGTTGATGAAGCTGTTCCAGTAATAGTATCTGATTCTCATGTTCCATAACCAAAGCAAATCATAAAGGGGATATCTTATGAAAGAGTAAGGGAGTTGGCTGAAGAAGTTAGAAAGGAGATGACAGAAAAGAAGTCAAAATCAACTCAAGTTTCTCCTAGTTCAAAGCTATTTTCAAGAAAGAAGAAGAAAACGGTTTTTTTCCAGGACACACAAGAACCTGCCTCTCAAAGTGAGGTAGCAATCATTACTGGGTCAGGCACACAAGGACATGTTGCTAAAAGTGCAATAGCAGCCATCTAGGAAGTAGATGAAGCCAACAAAGATCAGGGGTACAACCCACAAGAACCTTTAGCTCAAAGGATTGAAGCAGTTGTTAATGCCCCTGCCACACAAGAACCATCTAATCAAAGTTTGGATGCAGACACTCACTCAATAATGGAAGATCTTGCTATTGCTGATGCAGAAAAGATATACTCTGAGACAATTCCATTGACAATCTCTGATGATATTATGGTGCAACCCATTTCTGCACAGCCTATGGAAAGTACATCAAGTTCAACAACTACACAAGGTATAAACTCTGACTTTTCTTCAAAATTTACATTTCCTGATAGTATAATTTCAGATTGTATCTTTCTAATTTTTACTGCTGGGATGACCATGTATAGTCCTGAAAAGGGTACTCCTATTCATGTAAATACAGACCTCCTTTCTCAGCCACCTCTTATTTCTGTAGAAAACTGTGATTTGAGCCTTTCTAGTGAGCATGAGGTAAAATGTGTGAAAAACATAAGTAATAATGAGAGGCAGACACATGATCTAGAAAAAGGTGAGGTAGAATTGAGAAAGAAGTTAATTACTTCTAGTGAGCAAACTCTAACTATTAAAAGTTATGATATGTGTGATGTGAGAAGTAATGAGATTACTTTAAAAGAAAAGAGTGATTTAGGGTGTTCTATTATTTTTACAGGTACTCAGAGTATGACAGCTTCTCAATCATTAAACTCTGAGTTGCCAAACTCTGATGGGGAGGATACATTCTCTGATGAGCCAATATTTTTAGATGAAGAAGTGACCAATCTTTCAATTCCCTACACACAAAGGTACAACTCAAAGAAGTGGCATGTTGATGCATTTGATGCCCATGAGAGATTAAGGATGGCATATCCTGACTACATGGTGGTTGAATCCCTTAAGGGAAAAATTGAAGATGCCTTGGATGAAGAGGGTGTCAAGAGGGATTTCAATTCAAAGGTAGAACCATCTAATGAAGATCTTCTCAACTCTCACAGACAATCCATCTGAGATATGTCTTGGAAATTCCCTAATGAATAAATTTTATGGCCTCACAGACAATGAATTAAACTCTGGAGAAATAAAGACTGTTTTTAAAGTTACTACTGTGTTGATAAAGGGTCTCCACAATGAAGTTTGTGATTTGAAGGAATCTGTTAGCAAAACTACTACCTCTGTACAAAATTCTGTCACTACTTCTCAACATGCTTTGGAGTTGAAGTTGAAGAATTTTTCTGCAAAGCAAGATGCTTTGGAAGTCAAGATTGATAATCTTTCTACTGCTGTCACCTCCATGTAAACTATGATGCATACAATTCTTGACATCTTGACTATCAGAAAGGGGAATGATGTCAAAAAGGGGGAGAAGGTTTCTAAAGACAAATGCAAGGACGATGATGTACAAAAATATGACAAACCTGATGATAATGATCAAGGGAGTCATAAGGTTGGAAGGCAAACTCTGACTCAACATACTCTGAAGACTTCTCAAACTAGACAAACTCTGATTCCATCAACCTCAGGAATAAACTCTGATGGATGTTGACATGGAGTTAGCTAGAAGGCTTGAAGAAGAAGAGAAGCCTGAGAAGATAGAAGAACAAAACTTGAAAGATGCAGAACTGGCAAGAAAATTATTTGAAGAATAAAATTCAGGAATGGATCCAGTTGTTATAGTGGAAGAATTGAAGAAATCTGGTACTGACAATGCTCAAGTCCAGAAGAAGAAGAGAAGATATGTAAAAAAGACTCCAGCTCAAAAGAAGACAATTATTCAAGTAAAGAAAACTGTTACCGAATCTAATCAAACAAAATCTGTTGAACCTAAACCTGTTGAAGCACAAGCAAAGCCTACTCCTGCAACTCAGAAGAAAACTCTAGCTAAGTCAAAAACTCATCTCACTATATCTGGAACAACTTTTCTCCCAGGTGGATCTAGCTTGGAAGATGAGGAAGAAGAACAATAATTTCTAATCAGAAAGAAAAGGCATGATCTTCTGTGGACAAAAACTCAAACTTCGACTCTCAATGCCAGACTTGGTAAAAACAAGGGTGATATTGGTGATTCTCAAGCCAAAGTCTACAGGGATTAAGCAAAAACATTCAGAGATCCCTTCTCTTTAAAGGACAAGCCTGAGGAATATTTGACTCAAGAACATCTAGACAAACTGATATTTGTTCACATAGTGAAAGACGTTTTTGATGGTGCTCAAGCCAAAGAGAAGCTGCTATATTTCTTGGAGAATGAGAGAGTGTTGAAAATTACTGAAGATGGTTTAATTCACAAATCATCTAAAGAACTTGAATATGTTCTTTATCACTTGAATGATGGAAATGAAGCTACTTCTATGTGGGTGAAAATTCTTGAAGGAGTAATAAATGAAAAGAAGAAGAATGAAAGGCTACTTATGATAAACTCTGAGGAGTATAAACCAGGATATTTGCTTGAAAATGATTCTGAAAAAGCAATGGCTAAAGGAAATGCAAAGGTCAAGATGGTGTTAGGAATTCCTACACTAATATTAAATCCCGATGGAAAGAAAGCCTGTTGCATTCCTTTAGATGAAAGGATGGAAAGATCATCAATATACAATTTGAGAGCTGCAATATTCCAAATTGATGATTCTTATGATCAAATGAGAGACTTAAAAGAAAAGCTAAGTGAATTATTAAAGACTTCTGAGAAAAAGAAGCTGGATAAATTTCTTACAAAAGATTTCTCATACAGAAGGATTTAAGTCGAGAAGGAAGATTCAAACTCTAATGCATTTATCTATGTTTCTGACATCATAAGTGAAATTTATGTTTTACTTAATAAAGCATAAATTGGGGGATATTTTTAGAAAAATAAACATTGATGTTGTCAGAGAATATTAAGAACAGAGTTTATATTGCTAACGTCATCAGAGTTTATGAAGATGTCGGTCATAGTTTACTATATCAGATAATACTCAATCAGAGTTTACTCTATCAGAGAATACTCAATCAGAGTTTACTCTAATAGAGAATGATCTATCAGAGATTATCAAACCGACAGAGTTTATCATCAGAGTTTATGAAAGAAGGAAACAGACAAATCAGAATTTGATTTGGATATTGAAGAAGGAATTCAAATATAAGTCTAATTGCTTATGGAAGCTATTCTTATCATTATCTGTTTTGTAATTGGAATTTGTATATAAACACATAAATAGGTTAACATTAGTAATTAATTCAATTAATATCTTTCTCATAACCTAGTAGCTTTTAAGAACAGTGAATTTTTTGAGAGAGTTTTGTATACAGTTTGTTATTAATACATAGATGTTCATCTTTTTCATACTTTACATACTTGTGCAGATTATTTGGTACTATTATATTCAACCCTCTCATCTATAATAGATTATTATTTGGGCAAAAAGGTCAGGTTCCGGCCAACAAATTATAGTCATTGATAATATTGATGAACGGCCAGGATTGAAGACTACCGCAATGATTCATCGCGCGAGCAACAATGTTTCATTGTGGCAGTCGCAATAAAATATTGTTTTTCTTTGACAATCTCCAATTCCTAAAATACCCTTTCTCCTAATATTTCTTTGCAAAATCTACTTTATAATATTGCATTACATTATAAAATGAATTATAATACTAATATAATATTTTATTTCAATTATAATGGGTGTGGTAATTTATTTCATTATTTTATTAATAAAAATAGATTTTTAGTAATATTTCACTAGAAAATATATTTTAATATTAAACATATAATTTCATTACAATTTTATGAAGGAAAATGGTATGTTATAGTATTTTAATATAATCAGGGATTTTCTCACAATATTACACTATAAAATGAATTTTAATAATATTTTCATATTTTAGTTCCTTATTAAGGGAGAAATAATAATATAATAGTTATTTTTATTAAAAAATACATAATATTTCGTTATAAAATATATTATGTTAATAAAATATTATTTTATTTCAATTTCAATGGGGGAAAATAATTTATTTCATTATTTTACTAATAAAAATATGTTTTCTCATACTATTTAATAACAAAATATATTTTATTATTAAACATATAGTTTCATTACAATTTTTTGGAGGAAAATGGTTTTTGATAATATTTTAATATAAATAATGTACTTTATTATTTTATTATTTTATTAGTAATTTATTTTATTTTGGTAATATCATTATAATAAATATAATTAGAGGAGTATTACAAGAAACACCTTCAGCAAATATGGTCAAGGCTTGAGCTGGTTTAGGGGAGGTCAGCAGTTCGAAACTAGTTCCCGATTTACAAAATGAAAATTTTAAATAATTTTTGGGATGATCTAGCGGTACGAATATTCTTAAATAATGAATTTAGGTGAGTAAAAAAATAATAAAAAATTAACAATTCAATCTTGTACTCTTTTTTAATATAAGTATAGTAGAAATGGTTAGTATATCGATACTAGTTCCCGATTTATAAAATGATTATTTCAAATTATTTTTGGGACGATTCAACTGTACGGATGTTCTAAAATATTGAATTAAGATGAGTAAAAAAATAATAAAAAATTTACAATTCAATCTTGTTCTGTTTTTAATACAAAATATATTAAAAAAAGGCTAGTATATCGAAACTAGTTCACGATTTACAAAAAAATTATTTTAAATAATTTTTGGGACGATCCAACCGTACACATGTTCTTAAATATTGAATTTAGGTGAGTAAAAAAATAATAAAAAATTTACAATTCCTTCTTGTACTCCTTTTTATTATAAGTATAGTAAAAATAATTATTATATCGAAACTAATCCCGGATTTACAAAATGAAAATTTTAAATAAATTTTGGGATCATTCAACCATACGGATGTTCTTAAATAATGAATTTAGTTGAGTAAAAAAATAATAAAAAATTTACAATTTAATCTTGTACTCATTTTTAATATAAGTATAGTAAAAATGGTTATTATATCGATACTAGTTCCCGATTTACAAAATGATTATTTCAAATAATTTGTGGGACGATTCAACCGTACGGATGTTATTAAATATTGAATTCAGATGAGTAAAAAAATAATAAAAAATTTACAATTCAATCTTGTTTTGTTTTTAATACAAAATATATTAAAAAAATGCTAGTATATCGAAACTAGTTCACGATTTATAAAAAGATTATTTTAAATAATTTTTGGGACGATCCAACCGTAAACATATTCTTAAATATTGAATTTAGGTGAGTAAAAAAATAATAAAAATTTTATAATTCAATCTTGTATTCTTTTTGATACAAAATATTGTAAAAAGAGATAGTATATCGAAACTAGTTCACGATTTACAAAATGAAAATTTTAAATAATTTTTGGGATGTTCCAACCGTACGGATGTTCTTAAATAATGAATTTACATGAGTAAAAAAATAATAAAAAAATTTCAATTCAATCTTGTACTCCTTTTTAATATAAGTATAGTAAAAATGGTTAGTATATCGAAACTAGTTCCTGATTTATAAAATTATTATTTTAAATAATTTTTGGGACGATCCAACCGTACAGATGTTCTTAAATATTGATTTTAGGTGAGTAAAAAATAATTTTAGGTAAGATAAGTGTTGAAGAAGGGGGTGAATGCAACTTAATTAATTATATCTAATTTTTGCTAATAGCAACCAAAAATAACAATTACCAAGTTTTATGATGTAAACAACAAAAACAGATAAGCAAGACAGTGTTTTCAAATTTCAAAAATAATTTTAGTATTTTTGTTTTGCTACAACCGACTAGAAATGAATTCCAGCTTCGATAGATACAATAACAATGAATTTGCTAATGTATCTATACTTGAGAGAAAATCTAGCTCAATTGCATAAGAGAAAGTACTTGTGAGATATGTGTATTTATACTGAAACACATATCCCACTTACATGTTCACTTTTCCTTGTTCATAGAACAAATCTTGAAATAGAAACTGTGTTTTTTCCATTCAAAATTGTCTTCATTACATTTATAGACAACGCAACTTTGAGATATACAAAAATCTTTGACTCTTTGAGCACGCTTTAACTTTTGCTTGTCTTCTCCCAAGTTGCAGTAGTAGACTTGACAGACTAGATAGACATGTCCAAATCATTCCTTATAACTTCACTATCTTAGTCTGCTACTTGTAACAGACTGTCAACTTCACTAAAAGTTTGTTGTCAACTTTTAGCTCCTCTATGGTGACAGTATCTTCGGCTCCTCATACTTTACTGGCAAGCTTTGATAGTCTTCTAAAACATATTATCTCCAAAGCTGCTGTCAACATCTCCGCCAATATTGCTGTCAACTATCCCCGCCAAAGTTACTGTTAGTAAAATTCATTGTCTTCAAAATCTTCATTCTCTGCCAAGTTTACTGTCAATGGAATAGTTGTTGTCAGTAATAATTGTTGTCTTCAAGTCTTCATTCTCCGTCAAGTTTACTGTTAAGAGAATTGTTGTTGTCGTCTGTCCCAATTGTACTGTCACTTGTAATGTATTGTCATAGGCTTGAGTACTTGAAATATTGATGTCTGAGTTTTGAATCATGTTGTGTATGAACACTTTGTGAACTTCTACTTCATGACTCATTTTTATTCTTTTATACAAGACAGTAACTTTCAAATGTACTATCACATAACTGTTACTTTTTAAATGTATTGTCTACAAGTGACTACTGGCCATACTATCAATATACATATGACAGTATGTGTGATTTAGCTTAATTAACCTCAAACTAAGTATATTAGTTGATTACACCACAATCCATAATAATCTCCCCTAATTTATTTTTATGTAAAATAAAGACAAATTTAAAGTGAATTGCATATGCAAACTCAACTAACATATACTGAAGTGTTTGTACAGGAAAAATATACAGAAAATTACAAGTACAAATACAATATTTTTTCTCAAACTAAGCTCCTCTAGACTGAACAAATATTCAATTTTGGCTTGAGCTTCCTTGTTCTGATTTCTTCTGAGGATTCTTTCTTACATACAGCAATTCCAAAGAACTCAAGGCCCTCTTCTCTTCTATGGTCTTGGCATGCTCAGTCACACAGTCAAGTACCAGTTTCACCAAATTATAAGACATGTTCTTCAAGTCTTGATAAGAGTAGCAGGCTTCTACTGGCCCTTTGGAAATGCAGATATATTTAACTCCAAATTCATCAATAAGAAATCTGGCTTTGGAAGATGTGAAAACTTGATCTACCCTGAGTTTGTCTGTATCATCATCTTTCTTTGACCTTGATTCAATGATCTTTCATGCTGCTACACTCAAGTTCCTTTCAATCTTCAGGAGTGATCTTGTTATCAGTCTGTGAATTCTTCTCAGAGTTGCAGTGTTGAGAATCCCAAAATCTTCAGCTTTGACTTTAATATTGTCAATGACGATTCTCAATGGATTTGAAAGAACATGAGAAATGTAAGTATGAAGTTTTGAGTACTTATCATTTAGCTTGGCAGCTTCAAAATCTATTTCAGCTTCTTTAATATGCCTTTTTACTCTTTCAATCTCCTTCAAGACTTCATCAACTTTAGAATTGTTATTCATTTTCTTCTCTCTTTCCTCCTTTTTCTTTTTCATCTTGAAGACAAATATTTCTAGAGCTTTGTTTTTTATATCAATTACTTCAGGATTTATTATCTTGAGTAATTGCCTTTTGATCAACTCTGTGAGTTCAGGCTCCTTCTCTGTCAAAGTTCTCAATTCATTAAAATATATAGTATCTGCAGCTCCACCAGTATTGTAAAAGATTATTCTTTCAGAATTTCTCAAAAGACACTCCTGAGTTCTTTCATATTTAATTTTTCTTTCAAACTCATGCTTCTTCTTTGAAGAGATGATTCTCTCGAGTGTAGGAATAAATCCTTGTTCCTCAAGATATGGATATTCACTTAATTGTTCCACCAGCTTCAACAGAAGTTCACTATTCTTATCCTGCAAATAATCCATACTCCAAAATTCTTTAACACCATCATCATTTGAAAACATCACTCCATCTGAGTAGATTATTGGCTCAGGTTCTTCAACATCAACACCATCTAAAGGATGAGGCTTGAAAGAATCCACAAGTTCTAGGAATTTTATGATCAACATCCCTCTAAACACTTGAGTCTTTACATCTGGGCCCTTAATGATTTGCAGCATTCTTCTGATCATGAAATAACGTGCACTCTTCAACTCATAGTTTAATGCCTCAATCAACCCAGTAGAATAGAAGACATTTACCTTTTTCAAAGAATTGTATTCAGACCACTCAACAACAACATTAGTTATTAATTCTTCTTTTGTTTTAGGTGAGTTGTTGATTGGGGCTCTCTTCACATCCAAACATTCTTCATTCAGCACCTCAGACACAAGCTTCCACTACTTCCTGTTGGGTTTCCTGCTTGAATTTGGCTTTGGCCTTTCTGACTTTGCCTTCTTGTATTTCTTAGAGATAAAGATTTTTCTTAACAGTAACTCTTACCTCACTTCTTCTGACAGTGACTTTGAAGTTACTGTCAATACAGGTTTGACAACAGGTTCAGACTCCTTGACAACATACTTCACCTTATCACTTCTGACAGTAGCTTTCCTGACAACATCTTCTTTGTCAGCTTCAAATCCCATAACCACCTACTTCAACACCCTTCCTTCGATTTTACCAACTATCTTCTCATCTTCTCAATTTTCATCATCTTTATCACCAGTTCCAGAGGTCCCTACATCATCATTGATATTGTTGGACTTGGAACTACCTACACCTCTATCAGCCTTTTCATCATCATTACCATCATTTTTTCTTTCTTGATCTTTCTTTTCTGTCTTTTTAGACTTATCCTCCTCAATTCTCCTCAACTCCTCAGCCAACACCCTTATAACTTCAATTCTTTCTTTAGTCCTTGGAAGCTGCTTGAAGTAGTTAAAGGCTTCTTTCAAACACCTGGTCTACATAAATTGGCCTTGTCAAGATTCATTGATTTGTATTTACCATCTGTTGAGCTACTGAACTTGATGCACAGAGGATTGAGAGTTACTTTAGGTAATTTTTCAACTACCATCATCTACAAGATTCTCTTCAAATTTTCATTCAACTAGGATTTGTCTATTTTAATTTTGAGTTTAATGGCTTCAATTACAACTATCTCCTGTCTGCTCAAATATTCCATGTTAATGTACCAACTGAAACTACCATCAGTCCCAACAGAGATCACCCATTTTGCTATTTGAAATCATTATAGCAGCTCCAACTGTTGACTGCCTCATAGCTTCAGAAATTTTTTTAGGATCTCTACTTGAGGATTTTCTATGATCATTAATCATGTCATTGAAACTAGCATCCTAGAATACTCTACTGTTCTCATTCTCATCCACCATTAATATAGATTCTTCTTCATCATCTAAATCCTCCTTCTCCTCAACTATAAAATCATCAGCATTATCTTTGAATAATTTTTCCTTGCCTTTCCCAAATACATGAACATGGGCCTTCTCAACACCCTCCATGATCACAATTCCATTCTCTACCTTATCACCTCCGAGCTTTTCAGCCATCTCAGTAGCCACCTTGGACAACAATGCCAATTGGTTATTCCTCTTAGATGCATCTTGAGTCTCATTATCACTCTCTCCACCATCTCAGCATCTACAAACACTTCATCCTTCACCCCCTTAGTTGAGTTGGCAGTTGCAGGAATTGTAAATTTGGCCTCGAACTCCTTCAACCTATCAAAGACAGCCTGAAACCCTTCATTCATGCACTTCTCAAAATTCTCCGTCTTTTCCACCATCTTGATTTGGTTCCTCCCTATAGTAGCCACCTTCTTGGACAATTTACACCCCTTCTTTGAAAGGGATTTCAACCTTCCATTAACTTGTGTAGTTAAAACTTTGGATTTTGGGGATTGGAGGGTTCTCACACACTCTTGTTTTTTCTGGATGATCTCATCATCCCTCACATACTCACACTCAGGTCCTAGTACCCTAGATTGTTTGGTTCCTTCTTTTATTTCTTGGTCATGCTCAAGGCCCTCTCCTTTTTCTAGGGTCTTTCCCTGCCTCTCTATTTTTTTAGGCTCACTTATCTCTTTTCTTTTTCTCTTTTCCTTTTTTTCTCCCTCACCCATCCTAGGTGCAAGGGACTGAGCAGGTACACCCTGCATAATGAATTTAGAAATTACCTTCAGGATAGTGGAGATATGAGTGTGTCCTTAACAGAAACTGAGGATGTGACACATTCTTATAAAGAAATGTTACTATCAGATGTGACAACAATCTTTCTTGAGTCATTAACAGTAACATCGGCTGTGACATCATCCTTAACCAATGAAGGGATAGTTTCTTCAATCCTTTGAGTGAAAAGTTCTTGTATACTACCAAAGAGGGAATCCATGGTAGGCTAATCCCCCAAATCAAAATGAGAGGCAACATAATGAAATGAAGATTCCTACATGTGCTCAAAATCAAACATGTGTGTATCTGCAAGTAGGGGTTCATATTGAGTGAATACAACATGTGGTGCTGACTCTATACAGGGTGCTATGAGAGACTGACCAAGTTCAATAGATGCCCCCTGTTGAGAGGGGACACCTAGAAATGTGTTATTGTCCCTTTGAAGTTCTGTGCCCTTTTAAGAGGACCTAGACTTAGTGACAGAAATTAATGTCATTTCCTTCCTCTTCTTAGGCTCAATAGGACCCTCTGTGGGTCGATTGACAATTCCATCCTTATTTGTTGCACTTAGTGTAGTTACTCCCTCCACAACTTCAGAAACTGTTTCTAGCATAGAGGTTGAGGATCTCTTCTTGTAGAAACCTGATCCTTTTAAGAGGAAACATGCTCTTGGCTAACAACCCTAGACTGTCTGGAGGCTCTAACAGACTTGAAAGGTTGTGAGTATGGGTTAGGAATGGAGATGTCAACTCCATTCTCATCACTCAAAGAAAAGACAGTAAAATCTCCCACAATCCTTAAATTGAGTGAGTTTATTATAGACATCATTTGGTTAGTAATAAACAAACCCCACTCAGAATTAAAGGGTTTGCTAGAAAGTATGAAGTGTGTATTTTTCTTGAGAGTGGGGGACTCCATACATTGTACAATATCTAGATTAATTATGCCTACTACAGAATGAATAATAAGCATATAGAATCGATGATAGAAAATTACATGCCTCCTATTTTCCTTCTTTCCCAATTCCAGCTTGAACAAGGGAATCATAAGCTTTCCAATATCAATTCTGTAATTATGCACCATGGAGTGCACAATCTTCCTGATGTATGATGGGACCTCATTCTAGCCGCTGGTTTTGCTCGACATAGCTCGAGTGACAGCATCCATTATCATGCTCCATTCCTTGACTAAATACTTTCTATCTATCCCCCCGGATGGATACCATTCATCTAAACATGGGATTGTCTTGGGTCCTGTGTACCCAATCATCCTGAAGAACTTAGCTAGCTGAGCATCATTTTGAGGCTCCTGAAATAGCGAACCTTCCTCAGCTTCAGTATGGAGAATAGTGTTGATGTGAGTTGAGTTGATGGCGTAGGAGGTGTTATTGATTTGGAAGGTTATAGTTCTGGCATACTAATCCACCTCACATGTTGCAGAGGTCCACAGTTATGAAAACCTTGGAATCTTCAGCATCGGGCTCTCAGTTAGAGCATACGACAAGAATGAGTTATTCATGAAGCCAATGAAGGGATTGAAAGCTTCTCCTACTTCACCTACCATAGCCATGGTGGTGAAGTTGGTTTGGGCAAGTGAGCAAAAAAATTGAGGTCCATACATGGTTGTAGAAAAAGAAAGGTTAAGAAATTTAAAGAGAAAGAGAACGAAGAAGACAGAGTTGCAGATAAAGAATTAGAGGTTTAAAGCTTTTATGAGTAAAAAAGTATTAGAAGAAGTGAAGAGTGTAAGAAAATTATTATTTTCATTTATATGAAGTGAAAAAGAAACTGTCAAGAAAGAATTTTAATCGATTAAATTGACAGTTGTATGCTTAATACATTCCCCTTTGACAGTAACTCATGCGCTAGAAATCACAAACACTCTTAACAATAACATTAGCGGTTAAAGAATAAATAAATAAATAACGAACCCTAATTTAACTGTTGACAGTATGTTATGTGGGGATTTTAGAAAACTATAATGTCAATGAATCTGATAGTATGTTATTGACAGTAAGTTTCAGTCCCGCATACTATGCTGTCAAGACATAACAATATGTTATGCAGGGATTTAGATAACTATATTGTCAATGAATACTGATAGTAAGTTTCAGTCCCGCATACTTTGCTGTCAAGTCTCCTTCAAATGATCAATAGTAACTTATCACAATATGACAATATAAATAAAATATATTGTCAAGACACTTAACAGTACTTTTTATTAGCACCATATGAGATAAATTACTAAAAACAAATTAGTTAACATCTAAGTGAAATTTCATCATGTGTATCCACTGTGATAGAAATCAAAACACCTTAGCAGGCCATTAATTCACAGTGAATTTCAGTTAACTAATATTTTTGATCACTAAATCAACTTGCTACAGAAATACATTAACAAGATAAATTTAACATACTCAATTCACTCACTAGCCTGTTGAATGTATTTTCATCCAATGGTTTGGTGAAAATGTCTGCAAGTTGCTTCTTTGTGGGCACATATATTAGCTTGATTGTGCCTTGCTCCACATGCTCTCTAATGAAATGATGTTTGATGTCAATGTGCTTGGTCTTGGAGTATTGAACAGGATTTTCAGAGATGGCTATTGCACTTGTGTTGTCACAAAAGATAGGAATTCCTTGCAATGCCAAGCCACAGTCCAACAATTGATTCCTCATCCAAAGTAATTGAGCACAGTAACTACCAGCTGCAATGTATTCAGCCTCTACAGTTGAATTTGACACAAAATTATACTTCTTGCTAAACCATGAAACCAATCTTTCTCCTAGAAACTAACAGCTTGTTGTTGTACTCTTCTTATCAATTCTACATCCAGCATAGTCTGAATCTGAGTAGCCAACCAAGTCAAAACTAGATTCTTTAGGATACCAAAAGCCTAAATCTTGAGTGCCTTTTAAGTATCTAAAGATCCTTTTAACTGCCATCAAATGTGAATATTTTGGATCAGACTGAAACCTTGCACACAGACTTGTAATAAACATAATATCAGGCCTGTTAGCAGTTAGATAGAGGAGAGAACCAATCATTCCTCTATACATCTTGTTGTCCACATTCTTTCCTTTTGAATCCTTGTCTAGTTGAGTTACTGTTGAGATTGGAGTCTTTATAGGTGATGAGTTTTCCATATTAAATCTTTTAAAAAGATCTTTGACATATTTGGTTTGGAAAATGATTATTCCATCTTTCTTTTGATAGATTTGAAGTCCAAGAAAGAATACTAATTCACCCATCATGCTCATCTCATATTTGTTCTGCATTAACTCAGAGAATTTCTTTCACATTTCTTCATTTATTGAGCCAAAGATGATGTCCTCTACATAGATTTGGACTAGAATGATATCATTTCCATTCTTTTTATAGAACAGAGTCTTGTCCACAATCCCTCCTGTGAAGTTATTCTCAAGGAGAAACTAAGAAAGGGTTTCATACCAGGCCCTTGGAGCTTGCTATAGACTATACAATGCTTTAAGAAGTCTGTATACAACATTTTACATCTTTGGATCTTTAAAGCCTGGTGGCTGTTCAACATAAACTTCTTCTTTTAGTTCTACATTTAGGAAAACACTTTTAACATCCATTTGAAATACTTTGAAGTTGTTGAATGCACCAAAAGCTAAGAAAATTCTTATGGCTTCAAGTCTGGAAACAAGTGTAAATGATTCATCATAATCATTTTTTTCCTGTTGATAGTAACCTTTTGCTACCAGTCTTGTTTTGTTTCTGGTGACAACTCCACTGTCATCCATATTGTTTCTAAAAACCCACTTAGTACCAATTACAGACTTGTTCTTTGGTCTAGGTACCAATTCCTATACACAACTTCTCTCAAACTGGTTGAGTTCTTCTTGCATGGCATTTATCCAATCAGGATCAAGTAGTGCTTCATCTAGAGTTTTAAGTTCAACTTGAGATAGGAAGTAGGAGTACATGCATGCATTTGCCACATTTCTTCTAGCCTTGACTCATGTTCCTAGATCACCAATAATTAAATCATTTGTGTGATCCCTGTTCCACTTTTTTCTCTAAGTGAATCACTAGAATCTTCTGTACTTTATTGATTGAAAATATCTCTTGCTCTTGTACTATTGACATCATCAATTTCTTTAAGTCCATTATCCATGTGAGCATTCCCAGCCAAATCTGTTATTTGAGCAGTTCCTTCATTCTCTACAAATTGATTAGGAACCATAGTTGGACTAAAAATTGTATGTTTAACTATTAGTAATTTTTCATCATCAATATCTTCCAAATAGCCTTGATTCTTAAAAGCTAAGGACTCTTATTCTTGACTTCCTTCAACACCAGGAAACTTGGTTTCATTAAATGTGACATTTACACTTTCATCCACAACCTTGTGATAAATGATATAGACTCTATATGTTGTTCTTTTAATTCCATAGCCCATGAATATTATTTCATATACTTTAGTATTGAGTCTTTCATGATATATCATTTGCTTCCAAATACATGAAAGCACTTGACAGTAGGTTTTTTTCCTGTCAGCAACTTATAGGGTATTTTTCCAAAAGCGTTGCTGACCACAATCATGTTTTGATATAACAGGATATATTAATAGCTTCATCCTAGAAATAAGTAGGAAGTTTTGCTTCACTCAACATGGTTCTTGCAGCCTCAATGAGGGTTCTGTTTTTCCTTTCCACAACACCATTTTGTTGAGGTGTCCTTGGTGCTGAAAATTGTTGAGTAATGCCATTGTCTTTGTAGAAATCATTCATGATACTGTTTTTGAATTCAATACCATTTTCACTTCTCAAGATTTGGACTTTGAACTTGGGATTCTTGTCAAAGACTCTTACTAGATCAATATTTTCTTGTGTAGCTTCATCTTTGGTTTCCAGGAACCTCACCTAAGTGTATCTTGAAAAATCATCAACTATCACAAGGACATATCTTTTCTTTACCAGTGACTACACATTCAAAGGACTAAATAAGTCCAAATAAATAAGTTAAAAAGCTTCATTTATTGAATAACTATGAGTGCTTTTGTGAGTAGCTCTCCTTAGTTTCCTCTTTTGATAATCCTCACACAATCCTTCTTGACAGAATTCAAGTTGAGGAAGGCCTTTCACCAATTCTCTCTTCATAAAATAATTCATAGCTTTGAAATTTAAGTGAGAGAGTTTCTTGTGCCACAACCAACTCTCAGAAGATGAAGCTTTGCTGTAGAAATAGTAGATTTTGTCTTTTCTTAATGAATCAAGGTTAGCAATGAATATGCTTCATTTCCTTACTCTTTGAAGAGCTTATTCTCTTATCTTTTTATTGACAATTGAGCATCTGTCTTGATCAAATATAACTTTGAAATATTTTTCATAAAATTGAGTAACACTCAATAAATTGTGCTTTAATCCATTCACTAAAGCAATTTTCTCAAACTTCAAGTTACCAACTTCCATAATGCCATATCCCATTGTGAAACCAATATTGTTGTCACCAAAGATTATATAAGGGCCAACCATTTCATTAAACTGTGATAGTAGGGCTTTATCACCTGTAATGTGTCTTGAGCATCCACTGTCAATGATCCACATGATTCTTTTATTTTTCATGTTGTCCTACAAAGCAAGATTTCTAAGTTACTTTTGGTACTCAGTTCTCATTGGGTCCATTTGGCTTAGCTAAATCATAGTTTAAGATATGATCAATTTTTTTGCTTTCATTAGCTTTGAGCATGACTCATGTGACCACCCATTTAGATTTGATCATTGGTTTTAGATTCTTGTTCTTAGGTGGCTTGCCCATCCTAACTTTTGGAGGACATGAAATCTTTGCCTTTTCAGTTTTGACAGAATTATGCAGGCATACATTATTGGAAGCAATAGGCATGTTAAAGCAGATACTCAGCATGTTTAATTTACATGGCATGCAATCAATATTTCCATAATGAGATACTTGTCTGTCTTTCGAGAGAGTACTGTGTAAATTTTTATTAACAGATGTAGCATGTTTCACTTTAGACTTACTCTTGGCACAAGCATGAGTTAAATGACTAGAAGACCCATAATTGACACACAATTTTATAGGAGCATTAAGAATGTAACCATAATCATTCTTCTTGCTTATTCCTAACTTTCCATTTCTGTTCTTTTTGGTCTTCATGACAGTAGGTTTAGAAGTTACTGTCTTACTAGTGTTGACAGTAAGTTTAGATGGAACTATCTTGAAAGTATGATTTGATCTTACTGTCTTGACATCAGCTTCTGAACTTATTGTCTTGTTAATATTGACATCATCTTCTAGACCCTGAGTACTGTTAAGGGCAAAACTAACTCTCTTGGGAATTTTGACAGTATCTTTTGACCTAAGAGTTTTTGTGACAGTATCATTGTCCTCATCATCTAGAATTTGTTTAAGAATTAGAGATTTCTCATTAAATTCAAACTCAGCCTTTTTTAAACATGTGCCTTGACTTTTCTAAGTACAGAGGGACTGACAGTAGGTTTGTCAATAGTAGTGTCTTCATCTACCACATGTTTCTTACCATTTTTTTCTCATAGATAAACCCTATACCTATCTTTTGATTTTCAGTATTATCAACATGGTATGATTTTAATAATGAAGAAGATTTTTTTTAGGCTTTGATTTTAAGCTCATTTTCAATAATCTGTTTTCTGAGAAATTCCTTAATCTGAGAAGCACAAGCTACCTTGTTCTTAAGAATCTCATTTTCTTGTTGTAAGGACTCAAAAGCATTCTGTCTAAGCTCTAGTTCTTCATTTTTGCATTTTAATGATTCATTAGCATTAGTCAGTTTGATAATCTCTTCATTAGCAACTAGCATTCTTGTATGGATATTAAAATTTTCAGAACTTAAACTTTTAACAGTTTTTTTATACTGAGATGTAGTCATATCAACAGTAGTAAGAAAAGGTACCTTACTTAATGAAAGAGGTGGCTCTTCTCCAAAGTTTGCCATGAGAGATAGGTTTCTATACTCTTTTTCCTCTTCATCGTCATATTTCTCATAGTCATTGTCATTTCTTCTAAATTGTTTTTGATTTTTGCTTTCAGTTGTAAAATGCCCCATCTCATTACAGTTGTAGCATCTTATCTTAGACATGTCTACCATTCTTGTCTTGTATCCACCTTTGCTACTTCCTTCAGGTTTTGATGTGTTTCCTTTGTTGAACTTGGAGTTTTGAACTTTAGGTTTGTAGGACCTGTTTTTCTTGAATATCAAATTTGAGAACTTCATTGCCATGTAGGCCATAGTTTTATTTTTCATGTTGTCAAGTATATCCAGGGTGTAGAACTCATCTTCATCAACATCCTTGAATTCAAGAGTAATACTTTCATCTTCATTAGTGACCCCTTCAATATTGATGTGTTGATGATGTTGAGACTCTTGAAATTGCAGCATATTTGGATCTTATGCCATTAGAGCATTTGAGGTGTTGGCCATTTTTCCTCTTTGGTAAAACTGAATAGCTCTCTTTTGTAATAGTTCTTGCTTATAGGTTTTGAGAATGCCATAAAAAGTTTCAAGAGATACTTTTGACATATCTCTTCCTTCTCTTATAGCAGTAACCTTGTGCTCCAGATGGTCAGGAAGTGTTAACATGAATTTCATGTTTACTTCTTTCTTGTCATAAAACTTTTCATACAGCTGCAAGTCATTTATCAATCTGTTGAACCTCTCAAACATCTCAGTTAGCCCTTCATTTGAATTGGCTATAAAAGCATCATACCGGGACACCAAGATTTGTCTTTGATTGTCTTTCACATCTTCTGTTCCTTCACAAAATATCTCAATGGTTTCTCATATTTGTTTGACACTTGTGCAGTTAACAATGTTTTTATACATAACGCTGTCAAGTGCTTCAATGATTATGAACTGCAAACAATCATCCAGGGCAACTTTTTCTTTTTCAGTATTATTGTACTCTGAAACCTTTTTAGGAACCTAATAGGCAGGTATTGTCGCACCTTCTACTATGGTTTCAGGTACATGTGATTGAGTAATAAAAGGACCATTTTTCAGAATACTAGGATAAAATGGGTTGACTGTTTTTATGAACAACAACATTTTTTCCCCAAAGATTGTAATGTTCTTTGTCAAATGTGGGTATTTTTATACTGCTTACTTTCTGTGCACTCATCTTGTATCTTTTCAGGTTAGATATGTTAAACCTGCTGCTTTGATACCAGTTTTTAGGTAAGATAAGTGTTATAGAAGGGGGGTTGAATGCAACATGATTAATTATATCTAATTCTTGCTAACAACAAATAAGAATAACAATTAATAAGTTTTATGATGAAAATAACAAAAATAGATAAGCAAGACAGTATTTTTAAACTTCAAAAATAATTTTATTATTTTGGTTTTACTACAACTGACTGGAAATGAATTACAGCTTCGATAGATACAATAACAATGTATTGATACTTGAGAGAAAATCTAGCTCAGTTGCATAAGAGAAAATACTTGTGAGATATGTGTATTTATACTGAAACACATATCCCACTTACATGTATATTTTTCCTTGTTCCTAGAACAAACCTTGAAATAAAAATTGTGTTTTTTCCATTCAAATTTGTCTTCATTCCATTTATAGATAAAGCAGTTATGAGATATGCAGAAATCTTTGACTCTTTGAGCACACTTTAACTTTTGCTTGTCTTTTCCCAATTTGCAATAATAGACTTGACAGATTTGATAGACATTTCCAAATCATTCCTTGTAACTTCACTATCTTAGTCTGCTACCTGGAATAGACTATCAGTTTCACTAAAAGTTTGCTGTCAACTTTTACTCTTCTATGGTGACAGTATCTTCGGCTCCACATACTTTGCTGTCAAACTTTAATAGTCTTATAAAACATACTATCTCCAAAGCTGCTGTCAACTATCCCCGCCAATGTTACTGTCAATTATCCCCGTTAAAGTTGCTGTCAGTAAAACTTATTGTCTTCAAATCTTCATTCTCCGCCAAATTTACTATCAATGGAATAGTTGTTGTCAATAATACTAGTTGACTTCAAATCTTCTTTTTCCGCCAAGTTTATTGTCAAGGATATAGTTGTTGTCGTCTGTCCCAATTGTGTTGTCACTTGTAATGTACTGTCATAGGTTTGAGTACTTGAAATGTTGTTGTCTGAGTTTTGAATTATATTGTACATGAACACTTAGTGAATTTCTACTTCGTGACTCATTTTTATTCTTTTATACAAGACAGTAACTTTCAAATGTACTATCACATAACTGTTATTTTTTAATTGTACTGTCTATAAGTGACTACTGACTATACTGTCAATATACATATGATAGTATGTTTTACTTAGCTTAATTAACTTTTAAACTAAGTATATTAGTTGATTACACCACAATTTCTAACAAATAATAAGAAATTTACAATTCAATTTGTACTTCTTTTTAATACAAATATATTAAAAAGGCTATTATATCAAAACTTGTATTTTACTTTATAAAATATTAAATATATATTAATTCAATTTAATTAGCTAGAATAATATAGTTTACTTTATTATTAATTAAATATAATTTTTATATTACTTATTTTATTACAAATTAAATTTTATAACTCATACTCCCTCCGTCCCGGCCAAATGTTTACATTTGGTCCGGGCACGGAGACCAAGGATAGTGGGTGTAATAGTGATTTTATTGTTAAAATAAATGAAGTAGTGGGTGTAATAGTGTAAAGTGTTGAAAAAGTGGAGTGAAGTAGTGGATGTAATAATATATTTATTGTTAAAAGTTACTATTTTTAGTAATGTAAAGAATTGGGTGGGACGTCCCAAAAAGGAAAGTGTAAAGAATTGGTTGGGACGGAGGGAGTATATATTATCTGGAAAAGGATATTTTCAAAAATGAAATTATCTCTCCACTACTGCAATGAATACTAGTGGCGCCTTCTCCTGGTCGTAGAATCTAGCCACCAACGATCCAAATTTGTTGGGTGCAGTATGACTACAACCAACCGTGGCTCGGGACCATTTTCCTGTAAATTAATATAGAAAATAAATAAAAGAATTATAAATTGTTACAAAAAAACAAAATTTTAAATATAAAGTATTACAAATTTGTAATATAAAAAAAATATTTATCCAAAATCAAATTCTTAAAAATATTATTTTTAGCTATCTAATTAATCCAAATAAAGCAACCCAATTTTAGAATCAAATCAACAAAAAAATCAAAAGTTTTGGTAATCAACCATGGAGAAAAAAATTAAAAATGGCCTAATTAAAAATTGAATATACAATTATAAAATAAAACAAAATAGATTAAAAATAGTTTACAGCTACATAACTTGTGACACGGTTGAAGTATGTAACTGAGTCACTGTATTTTATGGTAATTTCAAATACCTTGAAAGTTTAAGTTAATTTGTCCACATCAAAAATAACATAATCAAACACGATAAATTACTCGTTTAAACAATCAAACGAGGCCTAAAAGTAAACACAAATGAAACTTGAATTTTAAATACAATTAAAATTATTTGTTTCAAAAAAAAAAATACAATTAAAATTACGTTTAATTGCATAACAAGTTGCATCTGTTGAGTAATAAATGACATTGGTTGCGTAAATTGCTGGATTACAAGCAATCAAATCAAATGAGACCTAAAATCAAACACAATTTTTTTGAAAAAAGAGAATAATTTAATAATGAAAAAACATATGGCATTTACAAATATAATTGAAATTGAACAAATGCTTAAATATATCGTTGTTGAATCCTTCTCATCTAATTGTTTTGAGCAATTGACCGTATATGCGATTCCATAAAAATATTTATCACAGAATCAAACCCATAAAAATTTGACATATCTATAATCTCGGATATGAAAACAATAAAATAAAATCAAACTCTTACGTAGGGCTGAGCATTCGGTCGGTTCGGTCCAAAACCGAACCGAACCGAAAAAACCAAAAACTGAAATATTGATTTTTTGAAGGACCGAACTGAACCGAAATTTTTATAAAACCGGACCCGAACCGAACCGAAATATTTCGGTCTATTCGGTTCGGTCCGTTTAAACCGAAATTTTCAGAAGCTTTTGTTTTCTGCAGCATTTTTGGACACATTTTCTGTAGCAGCCATCACTTATTTATCATGCAAACAATCCATAATAATAAATCACAACATCAAACAAGATTTGGATAATTTAAAGACCAAGGTGCAGAGTGCACTGCAGACTACAGTAATCACTAATCAGTAGATTTAGATTCAGTACTCTAAACAATATTTAGATATTTAGATTATTAAATATTATATATATATATATATAATATAATGTAAACATACGTTTTGTAAATTTCGGTTTTTTCGGTTTTGGACCGAAATATTTTGAAAAAACCGGACCGGACCGAAATATATTTCGGTCCAAACCGAAAAACCGAAAAAATCGGATTTTCAAAAAAATTGGAACCGAACCGAACCGAATTAGCATATTTCGGTTCGGTTTTTCGGGTTCGGATCGGTTTTGCTCAGCCCTACTCTTACGAGAAGGAGAGACTAAAATAAAATCCAAAAATATTGAGAGTTTATTGAAGAAAAATAAAAACTTAATTAAAGAAAAAAGAAGGTAAAAAAAGATTAGGCTTTCCATCGGTAAAAACTCAGGGAGGACTGCTGAAGGAAGAGATCTTTAGTTTTGGGAGTAAAATCAAACACAAATGAAACTTGAATTTTAAATATAATAAAAATTACGTTGAATTGCACAACAAGGTGCATCAGTTGAGTAATAAGTGGCATTGATTGCGTACTTCAATCAACTACCAACTCAAGTCAATTGTAAGAGTATTCTTCGTTAAGGCTCCGTTTAGGTTATTGTTCAAAAATATTCTACAGCGAGAAAAAGTGTTGTTAAAAAAAATATTTAAAAAATTTGATTATTGGTTGATAATTTTTTTTGTTTATATATATGTTGAGATATAATATAAATTTAATATTTTTGGGGAGATTTGATATTAAAATTTGTTATTATTTTCTACAAAATCATGAAAAACATGTTCTCTATAACAGTAATTTTTAGACTAAAAACACTTTTCCACACAATTGTCTTTGAATTTTACCAAACGCCTTTTTATCTGTTTTCCAATAAAAAACTGTTGTTGCTGTCCACAACAACAATACCAAACGGACCCTAAGTCATCAGAGCAAGTTCAGCAAGTTCAACAATTCCTAGATTTTTCTTATAAATATTATAAAATATTGTGTTATATGGATTTAAGACATTACTTGTATACATTCTTTATCTTCCTTCCTTATTATTAAAATAATAATATATTACAATAATAATATATTTAATTTAAGTTGCATTTGGTTACATTGCATATTTATCTGTTGTAAATTACAAACCAAACAATTCCGTAAAAATTAAATGCAGCCTGGCAAAGAACACCAATTCTTCAATCAACCAAATACAAGCTAACAAATAATCTGATGCGGTTATACCTTTTTCTTCTTCTTCCACCATGATTAGATTTGCAAATTTAATCAAATAAAACTTACTAGAATTAATTAAACAAAAGTTCTTAATCAATCAACGGATCTTCACTAGCATCATATGAAATTTCAGAATTCAAGATCAACAACGCTTATTCTTTTCCATGTGATTAAGATTAACTTTTGACCTAACCCCTTACTCTTTTCCATGTGATTTTGTATTGCCTCTCAAGGCCAACCCCTCAAGTTTTGAAGTGCTGTGTGCTTTCCAGCTAATGGAGCTTGTCTCAGTGTAATAGAACTGTGCAAGATTCACATTAGATTTTGTCCCCAACTCCCTGCTCAAATTAATTATAGTCCAGTATCCCATCAAAGTGATACTGTTATCAAGCATAAACAGAGATAGGATCTCTAAATTTCTGTTTCCTTGCATATCACCAGGCTATTCTGAATTATTTCATCCCTATTCACACATGCATTTCATAATTTGATTGTCAGGTCTCACCGGCTCCGAGTGGCCTAGGTTTTCAAAAACATGGACGAATTATAACATTTTTGCTCCAAAAAAAAGACACAGGTAGGCACTAGCTAACAGGTGTGACTGCCACTCCAAATTCCGGATTGCATGTAAAATCAGTTTAATTTTTTCAAAAATTATGGATAAAATGATACAAGATCTGTGAATAATTTATGATCGTTCTCTATTAGAATTGATGCCATCTAAAATATACGTAGTAAATAAGTATATTTAAACATAAAAGTTGAACTGAAATCAAACCAGATTTTGGAGTGATCGTCACACCTCCCAGAATAGGCAGTCCACAAACGTTAAGGTGCTTGGGAGACGGTAAGTTTAAGCCCTCCATATGAACACCAGTAGTCACTGAAAAATAACACTACCCAACAGCCAACTCTGAACAACCTCCACTATATTTAGAGGATAAGCTTTAAAAACACAAATCAAGCCATTTCAAACCAAATTCGAAATTTAAAACTTAAACACAAACACTTCACCCACATAAAAGGTAAATGTGAACCACCACAGATAGACTCAATCATCCACTGGTTCTATATAAGATCATCTTCGCTCAACACGCATATTAGCTCGTTTGGATTTCTGCTTCACTGCAAAATAAAGACCAAATCATTGTTAGTTTGCTAATTCAAATATCAAACAGAAAGAAGTGCAGGGATAACACTGTAAACCACCAACCTCTTTATCCTCGCCTATATTATCTTTAGCAGCACCATTTATTTTGTGCCCATCCTCTGTTGCAGCAAGACAAAGACCACAATTAAGTAATTTACTAATTTGTGTGTAAAAGGGAACAATGAAAGTTTATTTTGCAAGAGTAAGGAACAGAGGGGGGGGGGGGGGGGTGGACTGATTAATCATGTAAGATTGCTAAAAGGGAGTCTTAATCCTAAATAATCTCTCAATGTCACTGAAGCTCTGCAGCCCCAAAGCAATGTAATGTGTTTCATTGTCCTCAAAGGTATTCCTGCTCTTACGCAGTGATCATATATCATAGAAAGCTTGATGGGCAATATGATTGCTACTATAACGGACATTCCTACAGTTACCTCCATCCTCTGGAATGTCAGAAGTCCACAAGGTGAGATTGTCCCTAAGTAGCTGCATAATCAAAGTACTATCTTTGTATGAATCCTCATTTAAGGTATCAAGCTCTGATATGGCTTCATCAAATGCCTGCTTAGCTAGGCGACAAGCTCTGGAAAAATAGAATTCCACTCAAGTTAGATTAAATTTAAACTGACTGATATTGTCTTGCAAGCCTATAAAACCACAAGTTACCTTTCAGATGAATTCATAATCTCATAGTAGAAAACTGAAAAATTCAAAGCCAATCCCAGCCAAAAGGGATGAGTAGAAGCCAATTCAGTATCTGCTGAAGCAGTAGCTGCCTGGAATAGGTTATTACAAAGGAAATTATAAGTTTATTTTGTTCCATAAAATCTCATTAAAAGAAAATTGGCAACTGGATAATATAGAATGAAACCATGGGCAACCTAAAACGGAATAAATTTCTCAAGGTGAATATCTCATATACTGAACCATAGGTCCATTTTACTGGCGGTAGCTGATGAAATATAAGTCTGACAGATTAAATTTGGCGGTAAAAACTAACGATCACATGATGTCATAATATCTGAAAGCAGTAAAGACTAAAAGATACAAGAAGTCGCCTGATATTCAAGGGCAAGCTAAAAATATCCATTTAGTCAGAGTGAGCCACAAATTACCAAAAAGAGTATATGTACCTCATAAGCTTTTAAAGAAAGATCAGCGACATCTTTTCGATCATTACACATTTTGAATTCTGCAAGATACCTATAATAATCCCCTTTGCTAAACCAAACAAAACCATAACCAGGTATGAGAAAACTTTGGATAACGTAACAAATACTTGCCATTTTTTTTATAAATTCCTCACATCTTATAGTAAAAGACCGTGGATTTACCAGGACTACAAGAAGGAATGAGATGTTCATCAATCACACTCATGATGTCATTGCAAATAGCCGTCAACTCTGTCTCAACCTTTTGTCTATAATCCTTGATCCGGTTTGCATTTTGATGGTTTCCCCTAGATTCTTCTTTTTGCTCAATCGAAGACAGAATACGCCAAGAAGCCCTACGCGAACCAATAACATTCTTGTAACCAACCGAGAGCAAATTTCTTTCCTCCACAGTCAACTCAACGTTCAATTTAGCAACATTCTTCACTGCCCCCACCATTTCTGACACAAACTTTCCATATTAGTACACCACACTTCAATTATAGCACATGTACTACAATTATGTATTATCCCAAGGTCTAAGTTGGTAATGCTGACAACTTGACAAGGTTTATATTTACATCTTAAAATGATCAGATAATCACAGTTACTGGTCTAATCGAACCGATTTTTACCAAGCTGAGTACTGTCTGGCTAGACTAAAATGTTCGAGCCTGAGCCATAAATTTTAAGTTCCAATCTAAGCTCAACTAAATCTTGATACACTCAACTCCGCTCAAAATCTCAAATTTACTGTACTGTATATGAATGTTAAGCAAAACTTATCTCAGAGCTTGAAATTATCTTTTCAATGCTTACATGTAAAAAGTCGGAATGGACAAATAGTTTTCAGGAGGATTCAATATTTATAACCATCCCGAGTTAAATCTTGCTCGAACTTAGTCAAACTCAAATACCTATTTAGACAAGCTCGAATAATAATTTGACTTGTTTACCGCCCTAGTTAAAAAACGGGAACATAGATCAAATATATTAAACTTGCTAACCAGGATTTCTATTCGTTTAAAGTTGAAATATACAAGTAACTAGAAGCACTTACCTTCATATCCACGGTAACAAAAACGGCTAAAACCGATAACGGTTGATTTTAACATAGTTCCAATTGTTTTTGGTTTTAAAATATACTAAATCCAACCGCATAGAGGCGGTAGCATTGAAGACCATCGAAAATAATTATCCCGTTGAAAATAAAGTTAAATACAACCACGCATACTTAATTTTAGTCGAATTAAATTCAACCACATTTTATTGAAAATAAACTTTTGCAATTTTGAAAATTTCAATTTGAATTTTGGCAAAAAATTCAATTTCCCGCCACACATTCAAAACCAACCAAATTTGATTGATTTTAGATTTTATTAAAATCAACCACATTCGGTTGATAACATTTTGACCATCATGGGAATCTGTTCATGAATTAATTAAATTTGATTGGCTTTACTTGATAACATTGTACCATATTTTCAACCGCTTGTAGTTGAATCAAATATACCATATGCAAATCCCCATTAACAACCAATTCCAATTATTTTGTAAATCAATTCCAATTATTTTTGTGTAATCAATTAACACAAAATTTATATTTATAATAAATTCAAGAAGATAAAATATTTAAATTAAATATATATTAATTAAGAACAATTTCATTACACATAGATACTAAGTTAACATAAAGTTCCTAATTGGATTTCACTACATTATTTTGTTCATTGGTTTCTTGAGAGGAAATGGTCATCAAATCTTCTTTTGTCATCGGAGAGCTTTTGTTGTCGGAGTAGATTCGGATGTCGGAGTTGGTTTAGTCACCGGAGTTACCATTCCACAGGTTAAATTTCCAGGTGTTAGCCTTGTACGAACCATAGACTTTTAAAATAAAAATGAATTTTATGTATATACATATATATAGGGGAATATATATATATAATATATATATATATATATATATATATATATATATATATATATATATATATATATATATATATATATATATATATATATATATATATATATATATATATATATATATTGGTGTGTGTGGAGTAAGAGTAGTGTGGTTACATGAGAAGGAGATGAAGAGAAAATGAAAATAAGGTCTGTTAATTTTTATGTATCTGTGTGTGTGTGTATATGTATGTATGTATGAGGATTTGATGTGACAAATCTGGACCGTTGGATTCTTGTTTTGGGGGTTACATAAGAATCATTAGATTTGTTTCACGCGGATTGGTGACATTGAATTCAACATATATTTCAATGGATATGGTTGACTTTAATTTCTGGTTGTATTAATAAATTCAATTGACTTTGCATGGGTGATTTCAAAAATTCAATTCATAGTAATTGAATTTAAGTTTAAAGTCAACCAGATCACGTTAATATTTCATTTCAATTTTTTATTAACATTTGAATATATTATTATCTTTATAATAATAATTTTAACTATATTTATTGTTATATATTTATTTTATATAATCTTGCCTATACTTTACTTTGTATATGTATTTTAATAGGATAATATATATGTATTTTATTTAGGGACCAGTTTTAATTAGAAAAATGATAAGAGATGTGTTTAACTTTAGATTAACATTTAAAAATTGGATCCAGTAATAATATTTGGTGTGCTTTTATAATAGTCAAAAGTAGTCGAATAAACATTCTCATTAATTAGTCTTGTCCCGAGAAATAGATTCGTTTTTTTAAAATTATATTTTCAACAATCCAACCATACGAATATTAATATATCGCGATTTTGCAATGTGAATTTTTTTTAAAAATATTTAAATTTATTTGGGGTGTTTTTATAACACTCAAAGCGCTCAAAAATCATCTTCCCAATAAATAGTTTAGTCCCAAAGGATGATTTAAATTTTTTACAATTATATCTTCTACGATCCAACCGTACAAATATTAATATATCTCGATTTTAGTTATGTGAAAATATTTCAAAAAATATTCAATGTTATTTGGTGTGTTTTTATAATTGTCAAAGTGGTTAAAATACACCTTTCCATTAACTACTCTTGTCCCAAGTGATGATTCATTTTTTAATTATATTTTTGATGATCGAACTGTACGGATGTTAATATGTCACGATTTTAGTGATGTGTAAATTTTTCAAAAAATATTCAAATTTGTTTGTTATTTTTTTATAATAGTCAAAGTAGTCAAAATACATATTCTCATTACCTAGTCTTGTCTCGAGTTATGATTCGCGATGATCCAACCTTACGGATTTTAATATATCACAATGTTAGTGATTTAAAAAAATTTCAAAAAAATTTCAAATTTATTTGGTGTGCTTTTATAATAGTAAAAGCGGTCAAAATACCATTTCTCATTAACTAGTCTTGTCCCGAATCATGATCTGATTTTTTAAATTATATTTTTGACCATCCAAACATACGGATGTTAATATCTCAAGATTTTAGTGATGTGGCAATTTTTTAAAAAATATTCAAATTTATTTGGTGTGTTTTTATATTAGTCAAACTACATATTCCCATTAACTAATTAATCTTGTCCAGAATTATGATTCGTTTTTTTAATTAATTGACAGTGTTTTTACTAGTTGATTATTGGTCGTGTGAACCGATTATTGACATATTATTATAAAATAATGTTTTTCCACCCAATTATATAGCATAATCGGCATGAAAAAGCACTAACTACCTACTAATCGTTGATTAATCTCAATTAGTCAACAACTTTTAAAACATAAAAATTATATATATTATTAGGAATTATGTAATATGATGATAACAAACTACCTAAAATTATAATTTTGACCTTAAATTTATAACTGGTCAATGGATATGTGATCTATAAACATCATTTGACTAGGGAACTATTTATCAGTTGAAGTTGTCATTAATAAACTGATAAAATTGATTGTAACAATGATTTAAAATTTCTTGTATTATCAATTGATTGTAATATGTCAATGGATGTGATCATCTAATCAACTGATGATTATTGGCTTTGATTGATAGCTCATCAACGGATGTGAAGAATGACTGACAAAGTATAAATATTCTAAGTCAGAATTCTTTCAAGTGAAGTGGTCAATGAATAAATGAGTCAATGGATATGGATGATTGATCGGTAAATAAAAGTCAACAAAAGTCAAATCAATGGATCTCCATCAATGGATAAAAGTATCAAGGCAATCAACGGATAAAAGACAATCAATGGATAAGGGGATCGATGGATACTCAAACATCCATTGATACATCAATTGATCAATGGATAACTTATCCATCGATAGATAAGCAAAGAAGGTTCAACTGATAAGTTTCATAGCAATTATCAGTTGATCAAAGTTTCCCAAAATAGTTAAAAGGCAAATGAAAGGAATCTTTACAGGAGTCTAAATCAATGGAAGACAGTTTTGTCAGGACTGTGAAGACTTTCAGGGGAATATAGTTTTCAAAGAGAAGAACAAGACAGAGACTTGTCCAGAATAAGGAAAAGGCCTAGGAAGACTGTGAAAGTAGTTACACTCTATTTTACTACAAACTTTGAAAAGTGTAATTTGTACTCATATCAGTTAATAGAAAATAGAAGTAGGAAATGGGCTGCTATATATAGTTTAACAGTTCATAGTAACAAAAGTAAGAAATCGAAAAAGAATAGCATAATAGAGATATATAAAATTATTGTAGTGTTTTTCTTAGTTCTATTCATATGTTGTAAGCAGCTTGGTTCTAAGACCAAGGTTTATTGAAAGTAAACATTCACTAGTGGAAAAATAAATCGACTAGTAATTTTAAAAGATTTGTTTTCAAGTTTGTTTTTAATTTTTCTAGTTCTATTTTCTAGCTTAATTATTTAAAACACTTAAACACTTTTATTGAACAAACTTAAATGGGCAAGAATTTGAAATAATTCTCAAGTTTGTATTCAACTCCCCCCCACCTCTACAAACTTGTACTTATGGAAAATAACATATATACTTATATAGAATTTTTTTTAATGTAGTATTTGTTTTCCCAGTTACACAAGTAGAAGGGGGGTTGAATACTTGTGTTGTCTTTTTGCCTATTTTAAAATCAAACTCAAGGTATTTAAACTTCGAACAAATAATAAAGATTAAACACAAAGTATGAAGAAAATACTGTTTGTATTATTAATGATCAAATACAAACTCTCCTAGGGTGTACACAAACCCTAGAAGCTAATCTGTGTTTCTCACAACAACTCTCTCTATGCTCTCTCAAAAGTTTGACAAAAATAAATTAGGTTACATAGAGTGTTTATATAGAGAGTTGTCTATTAACTAATAACTGAAAATCAAATTACAATAGGAATAGAATTCTTAATTATTAGTTAACGGTTTCCTTTTATAATTCTCCTTCCTTCCCATAACATATTTGCAGTATATTTGCCTTTATCTTCGAAGAATTTCCATTACCGTGATCATCTTCCAAATTCAGCTTCAGTTTTATAAACTTTGAAAATCTTCAGACTCTGATGATCTATAGTCTCTGACAGACTATAAACTCTGATTGTCTATAGATTTTTATTGAACTCTAGGCTCTGACTTTATTTTTCCTGAAAATCTTCTAAGTACAAATAATTTTGATACATGTACAGAGACTAACTAGACTCTGATTTACATTTACTTTGATTAGAGACTAGAAATTCTTGTTCTATTACAGATATATCTATGCTAGACTCTGTAATAATATTCTGTACATCATCAAATGAATATATTCCTAACAATTTCCCCTATTTATGTTTTATAAAATTTAAGCATAAATCAAGGTTTAATGATGTCAAAACTAAAGAATGAAACAATTAATCTAGAACAGTATAAAATTCACAAGGAAAAAGAATTACTTCTCAATTAATCTTCTCAAATGTTGTGTTGTTTCTTAGAAGTGACTTCAGCATATTCTCATCCACAATTGTTAGAGCTTCACCAACAAACTTCTTCAATTTCTTCATCTCTTCATTTTCACATTTGATTTTACAGTAAGATGCTCTTAAATCATTAGCATTGAAATCTTGTTCTTTTAAATCCTGAAGCATCAAAACTTAAACTTCCCTTCCATAGGTTGAAACCCAAAGTAGTGACCCACACCTTCTTGAAATTTTATTTCCTTTACTTCCAGAGGCATGTCTTGATCCTTCCCTTCAATGTCAATATATTTCAAAGAAAATTTGTCTATCTTCTTATTTGCCTGTCTATGCAGTGTTAATTTTCTGTCAATTTCTATGAACCATTTCTTGGTCACTTCCTCCTTGCTCCTGTTCACCTCAGATACTATTGATAGAATAAATCGGATATATTGCAACTCCTCAGCCTATTTAAAGAATATGAAATTTTATTGGCTTATCCACCTTATAGCTCTACTCAGAAAATATACCAGCATATCATTTTTCACCTTTTCAGGTCCACCATGTCCTCCTTGTAATCTCCTTTCAAAAACATTATAGACAATTTGAGCAAACACCATTTTATTCAAGTGTTTTTTAGTGAGTTTTTCAAAATACCTATCTGTAAGAGACTGTGGATCAATTATTAGAGTTGTAGTCTTGTCAATATCTAATGGTGAGAAACCTCCAAGCCCTTTTATTTTCCTAGCCCTCAATTGAGTATTAGTTTGACTGCACTTCCAGTAGCTTGGCTCCTGCACTTCTTCTCATTAGAGTTTGTACTCTGTTTTCCCTTACCAGAGTCTAACTTAGACCCTGATTTCCTATGTCTAGTCCCTGATTGGTGTGTTTATAATTTTGTTTTAACAAACACTTCATATTTCTTTTATTGCACACCACCAGGACCCTTAGAACCATGAAAACTATCATCTCCTCCATCATCATCCTTCTTCATTTTGAATCCCTGTGAATCATCCTTGCATCTGTCATCCTTATTACTCCTTGAAGAATCACCAACTTGATTCTCCCCCTTTTTGACATCACCACCATCTGTGACAACCAAAAGAATTTTTTCAAGGACTGATGATATATTAGCCTGGGGGCAATAACATAATCCACTTTGGTGGTGAGAGTATTGACAGAGTTTTGAAGTGTGGTCTGTTTAGCATTGAAATCAGCCAATGAATCTTTGACAGTAACATCCTTAGATTGTTGAAGAGAGTACAAAGTTTGTTTGGAACAGAGCTGTGGTGGTATCCACATTTATCAATTTAGTCTCTATATGAGATTTTTTTGTGACCACATCAGCTAGTTGTTCAGCAACATTTTCCTTTGCAGATCTAAGGTCAGCAACCACATCTTTTTCTTCTTGAATTAGAGAAGCATCAGGCTCCTTATTAGGATAATGACCATGTTCTTGCAAGAATGACTTCTTTTAAAAGGCCTTAAGTCTCTCAAAGTGGTGAATAGCAAGAATTCTTTCAAAAGTGTCTTTATCATTGATGCCTTTAGCCTATGATGTTTCCCAAGATTGAGGAAAAACTTGATCAAAGTAAGTGAAAGATGGATTCACCTCCCTTTCATCTTCAGAGGCTATATCATCAACAACATCAACAAGCTCAATCTTTGTTACTGAAGGTGTAGACTTTGATGGAAGTGTAGACTCTGACACTGTACAAGGTACTATAGACCCTGACTCCTTAAAAGAGTGATCAGGACCTGTAGACTCCGAAAGCCTTGCATGAATTGGCATGATTAAGATATGTTGTTCTGACTTCAAAGATGCAGTATCAGGTTGAATTTGTGAATCATCTACCAAAATCTCCCTGACTCTATTTACTCTTCTAGCTAGAGAATCCACTAAATGGAGTTGTGGTTTCTGTGTGAATGATTTTTGAGCAGCTAGAGCCTCCTCCTTTTTTTCCAATCTGAAAAATAAGAGTATAAGTGTTTTCATTCATTCTCTGCCCCAACTCATTGGACCAACTCTTGGGAAAATCTTGATCCCAATAAGTGAAGTTAGGTTCAGGATACCCTGATCTCTCATCCTCATAGTGGGGTTGGGCACCCACTTTCTCAGCCTCACTCTGGCTCTCTACAACCTTTTCTACCTCTTCTTTTACCTGGACCAGTGTCAGCCCCTCATTATTGATTTTTTCACTCATCTGGAAGGGTGCACTCATAAGTCTTACAAAAGGGGGGGTTAAGAGAATGAATTTGTTCTTCAATACCCGAACCACCTTTATGGAGGGGAACCCTTTCAAATGTATGAAGGCTAGGGGTTTCCACCAAGGGGTGAGTAGCAACAAACTCTCAACCGTTACTGTCCTTCTTTCTTTTCAAAGTCTGTTGGCTCTAGTATCCCAGTCTCAGGGTCAACTATAGACTCTGACTGCTTCAGTATGACTTCATTAGAAGCCAGAGTCTTAGTGTCACCATCTTTGAATGTTGGTGTATGACACTCCCCTTCAAGGTGGATAGACTCTGACAAAAATGATTGTTGATTTTCTTCCTGAGCATCCATCAAATTCTATCCTCCCATATAATTAGGGTTCTCATCAGCATTTTGTTGAGTTGTCAAAGAGGGCCTGTCAGCATGCTCCCCTACCCCACTATCACCCAACATATGACTAGGTGGTTCTTGTGTGGGTGAGACAGACTATGTACCTTTTTCACTAGTCACAACAGGTGCACTAGTCCCAACTTCCAACTTTCTTCCATCATCTACTACCTCTTATGGTTCTACCTGTGTTAATGCATCCAAGTTAGCATTGAGAAAAGTCCTGGCATGGATTGCATGGATGTCCTGGGCATAAGTTAAATGAAAGAGATCCTGCAGGTCCCTTGCAATTTTATGATAATAAGAGCCCTTGAGTTGATCCAATCTACTCTGGTAGGTTGGATATATATATTTGTTGGCCACTTTCCCTGCATTATAGACAAGGTGATCAACCACCTTCCTTGGAAGACGCTGGAAATCCATTCAATGGTTGTCTTGTAGGTAACTCCATTTTGTAAAATTGCTTCATAATCAAAAGTTGGTTGCTCAACCTCAGCTTCTAACTCAGCAACAGACTCTGATTCTCTCCTTTTATGGACTTTTATCTTTTTGATCTCTTTGATCTTTGGCTTTTTAGAGTTTGGCACACCGAGTGCTTTAAGAACTTCATTTATCCTGCCTTCTATGAGCCTAGATGCTTGATCTTATAGTGAAGAGTTGAAGATGTAGCTGTATAAATTGGTGACTACATCTTGTGCAGTTAAATGTATCTCCGTCTTCATTCTCTTCCTTAGGGCCTCATAAGTTGAGAGAAGATCCAAGGCTTGTTGTTGTGTCTTGTAAGATTCAGGATCTTCAATTGATACCACCAAAGGATATAGAAACAGTAGCACCTCAGTCAATAAGACTTGAGGATGCTTCATTTGGCATTCCTTCCCAAAATATGTCATGATCAGAGTCTGAATGCAATCTAGACTCTTACTCAACATTACACTCTAGTTCAGGAATTTTTTTTTTTCAAAGTCTGACTCTGCAGGAGTCTAAGGAGCATCTGTTTCCTGCAAAACAGGATTAATGATAACAATAGACTTGTGTGTGTGTGCATAATAAGCCTTCCTCAAGCTCTTATACTTCTTATCAAAAGATATTTCAAGAGACTCAAGTTGAGAATCCTGAGGTGCATCCCTAGGTTTATCAGAATTTGCAGCCTTTTGAGAGTCTACACACTTGATTACATGGTTAGATTCAGGTGCATCAAAACTTTCTTTTAATAAAGAAAGTCCTTCAATAACCTGTTTCTCTAAGTGATTGAGTTCTTCATCACTTTGCTCATCTACGAGCCTGGTTTTAATCAATCTTTTCCTCTTTACAACTGGTGTCTGTTGAGAGACACCAAAGGTTGGTTTCTCTTTGGATTTTGGTTTGTTAGATTGTTTGATGGAAGGGGTTTTGGCTACTTGGGTAGGTGCAGGGGGACTCTCCATAACTTGTTCATGCACCATTTCACCACAAAAAAATAAAGAATTATAGATGAAGGGTTTGTAAGTTGAAATTTTTACCTGCATTACCTAAGGGTAGACCATGACAGGTAGACTCTTCTTTTTGTCATCTATTCACTTAATATTGGAGAATATCCTCATTTGTTGGCTATAGGCCTGCACACAATAATCATCTGCAAGCTTGACAAATATATTATGAATGAAGTGATTAAGGAGAAGCATAAGGAATCTATGATAATAGACCTTCTTCCTCCCCTATTGCACATTATTCAATTTTGATCCCATTTGAGAAGTAACTGTTACTGCCTATTTCAAGTCAAATGAACGGTTAAAAAATAATCAGAGTCTGTGGGAATGAATTCTAACCATTTAAAACTCTAAGTGTTATAGCCTTCAGAGTCTACAGACTCTTAGAGTCTACAAACTCATTAGAGTCTAGAAGTTAGACTCTGTTAAGGTAAAGTACTTCAAGAATATTACAATAACAAATTATAGTTTGACAAATCAGGGACTATACTTAAAGTACATACCTTGCTGCTTGTAATGATTGTGCAATTACATATTTAACATACCTAACTCACCTACCAGTCTAACAAAGGTAGACTTATAAAGTGGTTTTGATAAAATTTATGCAATATGTCTGTCAGTTGAAATATAATGAAGTTCAACAGTACCATTTTCAACATGTTCTCTAATAAAATGATACCTGACATCAATGTGCTTTGTTCTGAAATGTTGGACTGGATTTTCTGCAATTTTAATAGCACTAGTATTATCACAATACATATGAATATTTAAAAATGTTAACCCATAATAAAGTAATTGATTTCTTATCCACAGAATTTGGGAACAACAACTTCTAGCTACTATGTATTCAACCTCAGCGTAGAAGTTGATACAGTTTGTTATTTCTTGCTAAATCAAGAAATTAACATGTTGCCAAGAAATTGGCATTGACATGTTGTGCTTTTCCTATCTACCTTGCATCCTGCATAATCAGAGTCTGAGTAGCCAACTAATGAAAAATCAGACTCACTAGGATACCAAAGTCCCAGAGTTTGTGAACCCTTGAGATATCTAAAAATTCTTTTCATAGTAATTAAATGTGATTCTCTAGGGTTAGCTTGAAATCTGGCACACGGCCATGTTGCAAACATAATATCTGGTCTACTAGCAATTAAATATAATAATGAGCCAATCATATCTCTGTAACTAGTATTGTCAACTTTCTTACCCTTTGAGTTAGAGTTTAGCTTAGTGGTTGTTGACATGGGAGTCTTGGCAGTTGCACAATCTTGTAAATCAAACTTCTTCAAAAGTTCTTTCACTTACTTTGATTGGCTGATGAAAATTTTATCATCTGTCTGTTTGACTTGAAGTCCCAAAAAGAAGTTCAATTCTCCCATCATGTTCATTTTATATTTAAACTGCATTAGTTTACTAAATTTTTCACATAGTTTTTCATTAGTAGAACCAAATATAATATCATCAATATAAATTTGGACAAGAAAAATATCACCTTATTTTTTCTAATAAAAAGAGTTTTATCAATGGTACCTCTAATGAAACCATTTTCAAGGAGAAATTTTAATTGGGCTTCATACCATGCTCTAGGTGCTTGCTTCAATCAATATAGTGCCTTATCTAACCTGTAAACATGATCAGGAAATTTAGGATCAACAAATCCTGGTGGTTGCTTCATATAAACTTCTTCTTCCAATTTTCTATTCAAGAAGGCACTCTTCACATCCATTTGATAGACTTTGAATTTTGAATGAGCTGCAAATGCAAGAAACATTATGATGGCTTCCAATCTTGCTACTGGTGTAAATGTTTTATCATAGTCAATTCCTTCCTCTTGTGAGTATCTTTTTACAACTAGCCTTACTTTGTTTCTTACCACAGTGTCATTCTTATCAAGTTTATTCCTGAACACTCATTTTGCACCAACAATTGATCTATTTCTAGGTCTTGGTACAAGCTTCCACACTTTATTTCTCTCAATTTCATTTAGTTCCTCCTATAATGTAATAATCCAATCAGGTCTTGTAAAGCTTCCTCAATTTTCTTCGGTTCATTATTTGAGAGAAAATAACTGTACATGCATTCATTTTGAGTGGCTTTTCTTGTTTGCACACCACTCTCAGGATCACCAATTATCAAATCAGGAGTGTGATCCCTTGCCCATTTTCTAGTTGGTGGAAGATTGGTTCTGGAATTTGAGGCTCCCCCTAAATCATTGGCAGTTTCTGTTTGTGATTGAAATTCAAATGAAGAGGCTCCTCTTGAGTTGTTTGTCCCTAAAAAATATTCAGAGTTGCCTGATCCAGACCCTGATGAGTTAGACTCCAAAGAACTTAATTCTGTCAGTCTAGACTCTGTCTAGCTAGACCCTGAAATGTCAGACTCTGAGATGTTTGGAGTTGAATTTCCTGGCTCCCCCAGAGTGTGCAGGTTCTTGTGTTGATTTAGGAGTGATTTGAGATTCTTCATCCTCATCATCTTCATCTATCTCAGAACTTTTGAAAATTTCAAATTCCAGTTTTGTAGACTCTAGTTCATCATGCAGACCAGTAATCTTTTTGTCATCAAATGCAACATGAATAAATTACTAAACAATTTTGGTTCTGAGACTGAAGACTCTGAATGCCTTTATATTTGGAGCATATCCAACGAATATAGCTTTATCAACCTTTGTTTCAAATTTACTTAGATTTTCAGGATGTACTTTAAGTACAAAGCACTTGCACCCAAATATGTGAAAGTGTTTCACACTTGGCTTCTTGTCCTTCACCATTTCACTGGGAGTCTTTTCATGCATATTTATCAAGGTACAATTTTGAGTGAAACATGCTATATTGACTACCTCAGCCCAGAAATATACTAACAGTTTTCACTCTACCAACATTGTCCTGGCTGCCTCTATGAGTGTTCTTTTCTTTCTCTCCATAACTCAATTTTATAAAGCTTCATCCTTTGAGTGCAAGAAAAAAACCCATGTGAATCTTATAAAATCATCTACAATGATAAGAACATGTTTCTTTTTTTTAATTGACATCAAATTTACTGGACCAAATAAATCAAAATGTAAAAGATAAAAGGGTTCAGAAATAGTGTTTATTATTTTGTTCTTGAAGAATCTTTTCTTTTATTTTCCAAGTTGACATGCTTCACAAAGTCCATCTTGAACAAAATCAACATGTGGTAATCCTCATACAAGACTCTGTTTAGCCAACTTATTGAGTGTTTTGAAGTTGATGTGTGACAGTTTTTTATGCCATTTCCATCTTTCTTCAGTTGAGGCCTTGCTATATAAACATGTGATTTCATTGTGAGTGCAATCCTTCAATATGGCTTCATATATGTTACCATGTCTATACCCATTAAAAACTAAAATGCTTGTTTCTTTGTGAGTCACAAGACATTCTTTGTTGTCAAAGCCAGTATGGTAACCTTTATCTCCAAGTTGACTAATACTGATAAAGTTATGTTTCAAGCCATCAAATAGAGCTACTTCTTCAATGATGACATTTCCAAGTACAATCTTGCCATATCCCAGTGTTTGTCCTTTATTGTCATCTCCAAAAGATACTTTTAGGCCAGCCATTTCCACAAAGTCTGTAAGCAAGGATTTTTTTCCAGTCATGTGTCCTGAGCATCCACTGTCTAGGACTAGGAATATTTTCCTTGCCCTTGTTCCCTGCATACAGATAGCAACTAGTTAGTTATTTTAAGGACCCAAACAGTTTTGGATCCCTTCTTACTAACTTTATGTGAAACAAGTTTAGAAATTTTTTACTTTGGATTTACCTATTTCCTTTGTTGCCTTAGACTCTGGTGGAGTCTTGATAGTGTCATACCAACTTTTATCAATAGAATATTTTAGATCATAAAAAGTTGTAATACAAATCATGATAATGATAAATAGAGTGAAATATACTACCACAGTGATAAAAGGGTTTCTGTGGAATGTAATGACTAGTCAGAGTCTGGGGGGATTTAGACTATGATTTCTTGTCAATTTTTGTCTTAAAATTTTGAGCAAGATGGTTGTGGTTTCCACATCTGTAGCATTTCTTCCTAGGAGCATTAAGATCTTTTTTATAGTTGTTGACTTTGTTAATGTCTTCCTTGCCATTCCTATTCTTCCTAGCTTCGCTAGAATCTTATAAATTATCTAACCTTTCCTTTAACTTAGACTTAGATTAGAAACCTATATTTATGTTTTTATTAGATTTCTCTTCTCCTGATTCATTTACCTTTTTGTCAACCATAGGGGGATTATTGGCAGATGAGTTTATGGTTCCTTTAAGTAACTCAATCCTAACTTCAGAAGTCACAAACTTAACAGGAGTAAAAGTGCTCGTGTCCTTAGTCTTATTGACTTGGCTAGCTTCTACATTGTCATCATTCCCAACAATAAGTCTTTTGCCTTGACTCTTGTCATAACCTAGACCAGTAGTTTAACACATATTTTGATTATTGAGAATTTCCTGAACTTTTCTTCCAGATTATATCCATACTTTGAACTTAAGCCTTTCTTCTTCTAGTTCTTTTCTAACATAATCATAGGCCTTTAAGATTTTAGTATGGTTGTGTTTATAATTCTCAGAATCCTTTTTATATTCTTTCATAAGAACTAATTCAGACTCTAGGTGGTTATTCCTACTTGTTAGGATTAGGTTTTCTTCTGTTAACCTATCATTTTCATTTGTGAGTGATCTAAAATTGGTCATTAAGTTTTTAACCTCACTTTGAACAATCTTTATACCATCAGATTCTAAATTAAGTAAAGATTTAGCAGAAAAGATTGATACCTGAGATTTAGGAGATGAGGGTTCTTTGAGAGATTCTGACTTTTTTTATGAGACAACCATCAATGCTGGATTTTTATAATCTATTTCATCCTCTGATCTTGAATCTGCCCAATCCTTTCTTGTTGAGATGAGTGACTTTCCTTTGCCTTGATTTTTAGCTTTTCTACACTCACTAGCAAAATGCCTCAGTATTCCACAGTTGAAGCACTTGACTTTTGCCTTGTCAAACTTGATTATGGTGCTCTTGCTTTTCTTAAATTTTTCATCATTCTTTCTGAATGTTGGCCTCTTGCTAAACTTTCCAGTTCTTTTGTTGAATTTCATCCTTTTGAAATTCTTAGCAAACATAGCCATCATTTGAATCAAATCAATCTCATCATCTGAATCAGAGTCTGTGTCAGTAGACTCTGACTCAATAATAGTTTTGCCCTTTTTCTTTGATTCTAGTTTTTGAGGGTTCTTCCTATTATTCTTTCTTAGACTCCATTAAGAGTGCCACATATTTTGCTTTTCCAGATTTCTTGTTCTTTCTCTGTTGCATCTCTAAATCATATGTCTTAAGTCTTCCATACAATTCTTCTAGTTAGTTCATCCAAATCTCTAGCTTTCCTTATAGAGGTTGTTTTGTTTCCCACTCTGCAGGTATGGCTCTCAGAAACTTGGTATTTGTGTCTTCAGAGTCTATAGTCTGTCAGAGACTGAAGATGTTATGAATCAATGTAGCTTTGATGATAATTTTAACCTTAGAATCATATAATTCTATTTTATTGTAACTGATCAATTGATATAAAAGTTATAAATATCAATTGATCAAAAAACCATTTATCAGTTGAAATATTTATGTGAATCAACTAATAATATGGATGGTAGCATAGTTGTACTTAGTCTATTTCAATTGATATGCCTTTAGTCGATTGATAATTTTCTCATCAATTGATACTAGAGTCAATTGATATTGGTCATCAATTGATGTGTAACTTAGACTATCAAATTGTAATTATTTGAAGACAAAAAAATTATACAAATGAAGGATGATCAATTGATATGGAAGCATCAATGGATAGAAGATCAATTGATAATAAGTCAAGTCAGAAATTGAAGACCATCAACTGATATGAAGAATTATCGATTGATATATCGATTGGTAACATCTATCAATCGATAAGTCAACAGCTATTATCAATGATGGATATCAAGATCAATCGAAGAAGAATATCAGTTGATGGATCAAAGAAGAATCAACTGATATGTTTATCAGCAAATTATCAATTGACTGGGACTGCATAACAAGACAAAATATCTGGAATCTTCCGACTAAAACATTCCTATGAATGACAGTCTAGATTGACTGTGAAGACTCAGATTGAAGATGTCCTTCTTGGGATGATGATATTTCTTAAAATAGAAATAAACAGATAGAAAATATAGTTTAGTAACAATCCTAGAATAAATAGTTTTGTTTTACTATTCTTAAGATTGTAAACACTTTTGTGTTATATAAACAAGAGTGGTAGCATTGTTAGAAATATCAATAGAGTTAGAACATCTTTCTGAATCAACTATTCAACCTTAGAGCACTTTGTAAGAACAGTTGATATTATTTCTAACTTTGTTGATGTGGGTAAAAATAGCCCTGAAGAAATAATAAATATAGCATTTATTATTTCATTAATTAGACCTGGTATGGTCCAAAGGCTTGGGCCCTTGAAATGAACTAGAAAAATAAGTCCTAGGATCAACTGGATTTGTAATCCAAGAATCAATTGGATTTGTAAATCCAGCCCACCAGCTCTGTTGAAGCCATAGGTCTAGTAAGCCTCTATTATTAATTAATTTCGTAATTAATTAATAAGGGCTTAGTAAAGGCCCGAAAAGCTTGTTGAAGGCCCTAATCCTAGAAGGATCTAGAAACCCAGATATGAGAAGAACCTCACGAGGACCCTCACTCCTAAGAGGCTTAGACAACCTTGACACTGGGAGACTTGGCCACCAAGTCTCCTACTTCTAATATAATTCTAAGGCCTTCATGCGCCTATATAAAGGGTCTAACCCCTCAACATTAGAACTACGTTATTGGCTTGATTCTCTAAACACAACAGAGATACGTAGGCAGTTAACGAGGACCTGAGAAAGTCATGAAACGTTAGTGCAGCCATTAAAGCTTGAAGCTCCCCCAAACTTTAGTAAATATTGCGCATTAAATACACCTCATTTTTAATCCGTAACATTTGGCGCCGTCTGTGGGAAGGGAATAACAACCATGGAAAAAATACGTAGGACTACGAGCACCCTCGAAGGAGATATCCCTGACACCGCTGTCGACACCAACGACTCTCCCGCCGTGACACATGAGCAAGGAACTACTGTTCCTACCACCTCTGTTGAGGATCCTGAAGCAAGTACTCGACGAGTTAGACCTTTAAGCGTTGTTGTTCATCCTTCCAACTCTGACGTGTCCATCCATTCTTCGATTCCTCCACTCTAGGTAATTTCTCCCCTTCGCATAACTTTTATTGCTCCTCCTACTTTGCATGTCTCATCTACCATTACACCCGACCCTCGTTATGGGCTCCCGAGAAACTACATGCCTCCATACGAGCAATGGCTGTTGCCCCACTATACCCCACAACCTAGAGATCGTGATTTTTCTGGGCCTTACTCTACGGACGATGAGGAGTCTTCTGATGAGGATATAAACCCTCGAAGGAGGCGACCTGGCAAGGATCCCCTTGGAGGAAGGAGTACCCAGCCCCGAGGGCCTGAAAACACTGACTCCACAAACCTATAAGAGAGGATACGAGCTCATGAGGCTGAAGCACAACGACTAAAGAAGGACTTGGAAAGGGCGTTAGTTAGGCAATAAGAAGCGCGCCTGGAGACTTGGAAACGACATCCCAGAATTGAAGGTACTGGAGGGTCAATAAGAAGCGCGCCTGTGATAGATTTGGACGAACCCCCAAATAGGAGGCAAACAAGGGCAAGTCATATTAGGGCCGACCCCCAAGACCTGTTACCCCTTGGAGACCCAGATGATTCTACTCCCCCTTTCACTGAAAGTATCATGAATGAAAAGATATCAATGAAGTTTAAGATGCCTACAATTAGGGCCTATGATGGAACCGGGGATCCCTCAAATCATGTTCTCACGTTCTCTAATGCACTGTTGCTGCAGCCTGTGAACGATGCTATTAAGTGTAGGGCGTTTCCCCAAACCCTGAGTGGTATGACTCAGCGGTGGTTCAGTCGTCTACCACCAAACTCTGTTGGGTCGTTCAAAGATCTAAGCTGGGCCTTCATCGGACAATTCATCAGCAGTAAGACACATGAGAAGAGCTCAGCTTCGCTAATGAATATGCACCAGGGAAAGAATGATTCCTTGAGAGATTATATGAAGAGCTTCACAAAAGAAGCCTTGAAGGTCCTTGATTTAGACCAAAAGGTAGCTATGATAGCTCTACAGCAAGGGACTTCTGATGAAAATTTCAGAAGATCATTAGCTAAGAGGGCCCCTGAGAGTATGAACGAGCTCCAAGAGAGGGCTTGAAAGTATATCAAGGCTGAGGAAAGTATGAGGAAAGCCCAAGGGTTTCAAGCCCCGAACACCTACTCTAAGTAGCGACCTAGTGATGCTGAGTATACTGCTGATGCCATGTATGCTAAGCATGATGATAATGACTCCAAAAAGAAGGGAGGATCTAGGTTCACGGAATATGCAAGGCTGAATACTGTCCGTGGCCAAATATTAATGGACATTGAGAAGGGTAAGGACCTTCGATGATCGAAGCCACTAAGGACTGATCCTGAGAAGAGGAGCAAGAACGCGTACTGCCGGTTCCACAGGGATGTGGGACACGACACTGATGATTGTCGTCAGTTAAAAGATGAGATTGAGTTCCTAATTAGAAGTGGGAAGTTAGAAAAATACACCAAGGAATATGCTAGACAGGACAAGAGTCACAACGACAAACGAAGGGACCCTGACCCCAAGGATAGAAACCATCACCCCAGAGGGCCTGTGATCAACGTAATCTCAGGAGGGCCAACTGCGACAGGTAACTCTCGAAACTCCAGGAAGGCATATGCCCGGGAGGTGATGAACATCGTCGAAGAACCTCCCAAGAGAGCAAGGACTGAGGTCCCTTTGTCATTCGATGATTCTGACTTAGAAGGTGTAAAGTTCCCCCACGATGATCCCTTGGTAATCACCCCTGTCATAGGAAACTCTCCGGTGAAGAGAATCTTGGTAGACGGTGGGTCGTCTATAGATATCCTATTTTATGAAGCCTTTATGAAGATGGGATATAATGATTCACATCTGACCCCCTTCAACATGCCAATCTATGGCTTCAATGGAGTCGAATCCCGGATAGAAGGAATCATACAACTACCTATGACTATGGGCGAAGAACCTCGACAGTCTACTCAAATGCTAAATTTCCTAGTTATCAATGCTAGCACCACTTACAACACAATCCTTGGCAGGACTGGGCTGCATGCCTTCAAAGCGATAGCCTCTACATACCATCTGAAGCTGAAATTCCCGACTAGGAATGGGGTAGAAGAAGAGAAAGGAGATCAAAAAATGGCTCGAAGTTGTTATGTAGCTTCCTTGAAGCCTAGTGGAACTCGGGGGCAGGTCCTCCCTATTGAAGACATGGATGTCAGGGAACAAGAAGAGAGGAGGGGTAAACCCGCAGAAGACTTGGAGCCTGCTCCTTTGGACCCTTTAAACCCTGAGAAGGTAACTTACGTAGGGACTTCGCTCCCCAAAGACCTGAAAGAACAGCTGGTCCAGTTCCTGCAAGATAACAGGGATGTTTTCGCTTGGACAGCAGCTGACATGCCAGGAATAGACCCTGAGCTTATAACACATCAGTTGAATGTAAATCCTGTAAGGACAGCGGTCAAACAGAAAAAAAGAAGTTTTGCCCCTGAAAGACAGGAGGCCATTAAGCAAAAAGTAGAGAAATTGCTAGAAGCTGGATTCATTGAAGAAATTCAATTCCCTGAATGGTTGGCTAACCCAGTAATGGTCAAAAAAAGTAACGGAAAGTGGAGAATGTGCGTAGACTTCACCGACTTAAATGATGCCTGTCCTAAGGACTGTTTCCCTTTGCCTAGGATAGACACGATGATAGACGCCACTGCTGGGCATGAGATGCTTAGCTTCATGGATGGATTCAGTGGCTATAACCAAATTAAAATGCACCCCAATGACGTCCTTAAGGTATCGTTTATTACCGACTATGGTGTTTTCTATTATCTGGTTATGGCTTTTGGACTTAAGAATGCAGGAGCCACGTATCAAAGGCTTGTAAATAAAATTTTCAAGCACCTCATCGGTAAGATCATGGAGGTCTATGTTGACGACATGTTAGTCAAGAGCTTGGACAAGGCAGATCATCTTAAGCACCTGAGTGAGACATTTGAAGTTCTGAGAACCCACAAGTTGATGTTAAACCCCGCTAAGTGCGCCTTTGGTGTAGGTTCTGGAAAATTTCTAGGCCTGATGGTCTCCAAAAGAGGCATTGATGCCAACCCCGATAAGATTCAAGCAATCTTGGACATGGAGTCGCCCAAGACAGTGAAAGATGTCCAAAAACTCACAGGAAGGGTAGCAGCCCTAGGGAGCTTCATATCCAAGTCAGGAAAAAAGTGTCTGCCATTCTTCAAGGCCCTCAAGAGGGTTAAAAATTTCGAGTGGAACGATGAAAGCCAAGTAGCTTTTGAAACATTGAAGAAATACATGGGTGAGCCACCTTTGCTTGCCAAACCAAAGCCTGGAGAAGTACTATACCTATACCTTGCCATATCTAGCTCGGCCCTAAGCGTTGTTCTTGTGAAAGAAGAAGCAAAGGTTCAGAAACCCATTTATTATGTTAGTAAAATTCTGCATGGAGCAGAGCTGAACTACTCGAAGGTCAAGAAATTTGCCTTAGCATTAGTAATGGCTTCAAGGAAGCTACTCCCTTACTTCCAGGCGCATGTTATTGAAGTCTTGACAGACCAGCCTTTGAGAAAAGTATTACACAGCCCCAAGGCCAGTGGGAGGCTAATTAAATGGGCTGTTGAGCTTGGAGAGTTCGAAATCAGATGCAAGCCAAGAACGGCCATCAATGCTCAAGCTCTAGTTGACTTCGTGCTTGAGTGTACCATTCCCAACCAAGAAGACAGGGGCAGGAGGAAGACAAAGAAACTGAAAAGAACAAGAAAAAAGATGAGGAACTCAAAGAATACTGGCTGCTCTTTTTTGACAGAGCTTCGAAAACGAGCACTAGCGGTGCTAGCTTAGTTTTGCAAAGCCCTGATGGATTTATTGTTGAATATGCAATCAAGTTGGATTTCCCCACTATAAACAATGAAGCAGAGTATGAAGCTTTGATAGTTGGACTTGGTCTGGCCAGAACCTTGAGGGTGAACAAGTTAAGAGTATGAAGCTTTGATAGTTGGACTTGGTCTGGCCAGAACCTTGAGGGTGAAAAAGTTAAGAATATGTGGTGATTCAAGATTAGTAATCTCTCAAGTAAATGGGGAGTTTCAGGCCCGAGAAGAAACTATGGCCAAATATTTGAGGATTGTTAAGGCTCAAGCCACGCAATTCGAGGAATGTCACTTCGAGTATATTCCAAGAGAGGAGAATGTGAAGGCTGATGCCTTATCCAAGTTTGCATCGTTATAGAGTGATAGTTGTTCTGGCAATGTTTATTTCCAGGTCTTGAAGACCCCAAGTATTGACGCTAAACTGGTAGCCCCGATTAGGCTAGGGGCCTGTTGGATGGATCCTATCAAGCTCTATTTGGAAGTAGGAAAGGCACCAGCTGATCCCGTAGAGGCACGCAAACTATCAGTAAGGGACTTAAAGTATGCCCTTATAGAGGGAATTCTCTACAAGAAGTCGCACGTAATCCCTACTCTAAGTGCTTGAGATCCCACGAGGCTGAAGCTGCCCTAAGGGAAGTTCATGAAGGTGTGTGTGGCCAACACCTTGGAAGCAGGGTTCTTGCCCATAAAATCATGAGAATGGGATTCTATTGGCCTGAGATACTTACAGATGCTAAAGCTTATGTTAAAAAGTGTGATCGCTGCCAGAAGTTTGCACCCATCGTTAGGCAGTCCCCTGAGATGCTGACATCCATTAACTCTCCACTCCCTTTCGCCATGCGGGGAATGGATATCTTAGGCCCGTTTTATATGGCCAGTGCACAACCGAAGTTTCTCATAGTCGTCATCAATTACTTCACTAAATGGGTAGAAACCAAGCCCCTGGCCAAAATTGACACCAAGAACGTGACTCAATTCTTCTGGGAGAATGTTATATGCAGGTATGGGTTACCCAGAATCCTGATAACGGACAATGGAACTCAATTTAACAACAAGGATTTCATAGAGTACTATGGAAACTACAACATCGAGCTGCGTTTCACCTCAGTCGCTCATCCGCAGTCAAATGGACAAGCCGAAGTGGCCAACAGAATTATCCTAGATGGACTCAAGAAGAGGATTGAACGCTCCCAAGGGACTTGGGTTGATGAGTTGCTCCCGATCTTATGGGCATACAGAACTACTTGTAGGACTTCAACAAGTGCAACTCCATTCCAACTAGCCTATGGGGCCGAGGCAGTAGTGCCCGTCGAAATTACTCAGACATCACCAAGAGTGCAAGAGTTCCAGATCGATGCCAATGATGAAGGCATGAGATTGGCTTTAGATCTGATAGATGAGATATGCGACAAGGCCAACGCCCGAGTAGTAGCAAACCAAAAGAAAGCTTCGTTCTATTACAACCTTAGAGTAAAAGAAAGGTTCTTCCGCGTAGGAGACTTAGTCCTACGAAAAATCGAGGCGTCTGGAGATGGTCCTAAGGGCAAGTTAGTCCCAAATTGGGAAGGACTGTATCAAGGGAAAGAAGTCACAGGACAGGGCGCATATAAGCTACAAACACTTGAAGGGATCCAAATCCCAAGAAGCTGGAATGCTGCTAACTTGAGAATTTATTATGTTTAAGTTTTAAATTTTTATTTTCGAGAACATTTGTGTATCGACTTGTTTAAGCCTCGAAGGCATGATTTGTTTCTTTTTATACTAAGTTATAAGTTTCGAGAAATACTTTCTATTTTCCTTATATAACGTTTGTTATCTTTACTTAGTCTTTTTACAAGCCTCGAGAGTATTTGTTGTTTATGTTCAAGTTAAACAAGAAAAACAAAGCAAGACTAAGGCACAAAGTAAAAGGGCAGGAGAGTAAAAGACATGCATACATAAATAAAGGCCCGAAGGCTGAATGTTTTTACAAGCCCCTGGGGGAAACATAAATACAAGAAAAAGAAACCCTATCTATGCTTCTTCCTCCTCCTCTTCTCCCGAAGAATCCTCGCCGCTCGAAGACGAACCCTCTTCGCCTTCATCAGATTCTTCTTCTCCAGAGGAACTGTCTTCTGTTGGGGCTGGAGGAGTTGTCTTGGGAACGAATTGCTGGGGAGATGGAGTACGGCTAGGCTCGTTAGCCCTTTGTTGCCTAACATCAGGGCTGTTGTCCCCCTCGGTCTCTTCCTCCTGAGCTGCAATCAACTGCTTTAGAGCTTCAGCTGACTGGGGACTCTGGAAGTCCACTTTAGGGTCAAACAACCTCGAATGCTTCGCCAACACTACTTTCAATGCTTCATTCCAACCAATTGTGTACTTGGCCGGAAAAAGGAGATCATCATGGTGCTGAATCAAGTCTTGATACTCCTTCGAGCCCAAATATTTGTCAATGGTTGCGTTTTGATCGGCCCGGGGCTCTACTATCTTACCTTGAGCCCGCTTTAGCATATCCTCCTTTTCCGCCAGCTTCTCCTCCAAGTGCTTTATCTTGGCATGCGCCACAGTAAGTTCTTTTCTATGCTTCCCTGCCTGAGCCTTCCATGACTCAGTTTGATGCAAGGAAGCTTGAAAATAGGTGTTGGCCTGAAAAATAAAGCTAGAGTCAGTGAATAGAGGCCTAAAAAATTGTGTGTGCCAGTAAAAAAAAGGGCTGAGAATAAGTTAAGAAACTTACCGAAGCCAGTGCCTGTGCACCTAACGCCCAGGTGCTCTCCTCATCACGTCCCAGCACTATGTCCTTGTAATCGCAAGGAGTGATGGAATGTAGGGACCAATCCCTTGCATGGTCTGTGCAACCGACCACCATGTACGACTTTCTAAAACCCCAACCTGATTTGTAGGCAAGGGACTTGGGCACCTTGACAGGCTCACTACCTTCGGCCTCCGTTGGCCCTGTATGGGGCTGCATGAAAGCTGGAAGCTCCTTCCCCTACCTGGGATCATTCATCAGCCTCAGCCGCTTCATGCGGCCTGTTTCCTCCACGGGAGGAATGGTCCACTCGTTAATCAACACAGTAGCTGAAAAAAAGACACAAAACATTAGTAAAACGTCAAACTCACAAAATAAAGGGGTTAAACAAGACAATATACCTTTACTAGAGGCCCTCGATAGGCCTACATCCTTCAGCCTATGCTCATCAAGAAGAACCTAAGCGACTTGCTTGGTTTCTGCCTGTGTAAGCTTGATGTAGACAGCCTGCTCCTCCTCTGAGAGCTTAATGGAGTCGGCGCTCCCATCTGCCACTTTGCCAAATGAGGGCCTAAAGAGGGTCCCTCAGTCTCCTCCTTCCCACTTGACTTGGACGAAATTCTCTTTCCAGTGCAAGTTGTTATCAGGAATCGAAGAGTTGTCGAAAATATGGGGTTTGTTGGGTCTGTGGGCTATATGAACCCAACACAGAGAAAGGCTGGAGGAGTTTTTGAATTGAAAATTTTTTCGGAAAAGAGGGACAGTCATTTTAATCTTTTTTTCCAAACATAGTACCATAAAGCAATGGATGAGCCTCCATCCATTGGGCACAATTTGGCAGGGATTTATTTGAATATCGGCCAAAAGAGTGGGAATAAAATCATTTAAAGGAAACCTAAGCCTCGCTAACAGGGCATCTACGTAAACAAATAAGCGGTTTGGGTTCCAATGGCAGGTTCTGTCACCAGGCTCTGCTAAGGAGATGGTGAATCTAGGGGGAAAATTAAATAGCATATTGCACTGCTCTACGACATCAGTATCAAAAAATTTATTGCTATGACTATACGATTCTAGGTGAGACTGGCTAGGGGATTCATCCCCCCTTTGATTTATCATATCAATCAAAGACATGTAAGTAGAGAAGATGGGGATTCGATGTAGAGGTTTACCTCTTTTGGCCGATCCTGCATTCATAGCTGCCATTCTCGAAGCTCTTTTATCCGCCATTTGATTTTCGAGTTTCTGAATATCCCTGAGGAAAACTGAAGGATGGAATTGCTTAAAAGCTTGAGAGCTCAAATAAAGAAGAGAGAAGCTGAGAAATGATAAATGAGAGGTAAGGGAAGTGGAACCCGTCACTTCACTCATATAAGACACCCAGTCGGTCACCTACCCATTCAAATTCCACTTTTTACCGGCATTTCTAGGTCATATGACCGTTGAAGGGCATGCCAACTGGTACAGCAGGTAAAAGGCCTCATATGATAAAGCACATAAATGAAAGTTTAAAAGAAAAATAAATAAAATAAAAAGAAATGGAATTTTCTGGAACCTACAAGAAGATTCTAGAAGTTGGGTCTGTGAAGCCCATTACCAATGAGCCATGAAGGCCCAATGACCAAAGGAGAAAGCCTCGAAGGCCTAGAATTCAAAAAGCCCAAGTCCCAAGAAGGCCCAATAAAAGATAAAGGCTCGTAAAATAAGTGAAGGCCCATAATCCAAGGCCTTTAGAGGCCCATGATCTAAAAGTTATGAAAGCCCACTATTTGGATAAGCTAATTGAACTCTATAATGGCAGACTTAGTAAAGGCCCATAGTGTGTTGGGCTCAAAAGCCCAAAAGCCTATAAGGCTCTACTTAATCAAGTCTGTAAGAAGACAACTCTTCAACCCATAAGGAATTTGAGGTTCATTTCGACCTCAAACTCCTTCTGAAAACATAGAGGCATGAGGCCCCCAATAATTTTGACCAGGGAAGGGAATTAGGTATTAAATCGGTTTCAATCCAAGTCGAGATTACAAGGCCATGAGGCCCCAAAATATTTCGACCTGGGAGATAAAATAAGGGTCAATTCGACCTCAATCTAGGTCGAACACAATAAAGGTTTTGGAACATAAAAAATTTCGACATGGAACAGAAAACCAAGTATTGATTGATCTAAAATCAAGTCGAAAATCCACATCTATAGAAAAATGAAAAGAATCGACTAGGGTGCCATTTTGAGGTATAATTCAACCTCAATCAAAGTCGAAAATAAAGATATAGACTAGAAGGCCCGTATAACTTCTACAGACTTCAAATGAGATTGACAATCAACCTCGAGTTTTAATCGACTTGAGTGTGTTCTTGAAGTATAATTCGACCTCAATTAAGGTCGACATTAAGTTATAGCCAAGAGGTCAATCGACCTCATTCCAAAATCGACCTGGGAGAAAATTAAGTATTAATTTCGACCTCATTCCAGGTCGACAATTATAAAACCATGAGGCCCCAAGATATTTTCGACCTGGGAGGTAAATTAGGTGTTATTTTGACCTCGCCCCAGGTCGACCTTTATAAAGCCATGAAGGCCAATTTGACCTCAGTCAAGGTCGAAATCGCCTTCATTCCATGATTCGACTTCACAGATTTTTTAGGATTAATTCGACCTCAATCGAGGTCGAAATCAACCTTAGAAAGACATTTCGACTTCAATGGAAAATTAAGGCCTAATTCGACCTCAATCGAGGTTGAAACCAGCCATGTACCTTATTTTTAGGTGTGATAGCCTTGAAGGCCTCAATCGATCTCAATCGAGATTGAAATCAAACTATAGAATAACAAATGGACTCCAGAGAGCCATTGAGGCCAGATTCGACCTCAATCGAGGTCGAATTTGATCTCAGTAAGACATTTCGACCTCAAAAATTTTTGAAGCCTAATTCGACCTCAATCGAGGTCGAAAAAGACCTCAGCTATATGTTTCCACCTCAATCGAGGTCGAAATCAACTTAAAATCCCAGGTTTCGACTTCAAAGGTTTTTGAGACATAAAATCGACCTCAGTCGAGGTCGAATTCGACCTCAATCTCACGGATCGACCTCGAAGTAGTTTCAAGGTTTATTCGACCTCAATCGAAGTCGAATTTGACCTCAGCCACTTGAACGACCTCAAGGAAAGTTTTCAGTACTGATCGACTTCAATCGAAGTCGAATTCGAGCTCGATTCTTGAAATCGACATGAAGTAGAATTTGAGGTCGAAATCGACTTCATTCCAGGTCGAAATTGACTCAATTGTAAAAAGATTCTTGCTTTTTGAAGTTTGTTACAAATAAAGCTCTTTAAGAACCAATTTATACGATGTTGATTCTTTAAAAGACTTAATAATACAAGGCCTGACCCCAAAAAACAAAATAAGGTTGACTGAAATAAGTCAAAAAGCCCGGTAAGGCCCTTTAAACCCTTTGTAAAACTTTTACAAAACTCACAAAGTTTTCTCAAAAGTTGGGGGCAAATGATGTGGGTAGAAATAGCCCTGAAGAGATAATAAATATAGCATTTATTATTTCATTAATTAGACCTGGTATGGTCCAAAGGCTTGGGCCCTAGAAACAAACTAGAAAAATAAGTCCTAGTCCTAGAAGGATCTAGAAACCCAGATATGGGAAGAGTCCCACGAGGACCCTCACTCCTAAGAGATTTAGACAACCATGACACTGGGAGACTTGGCCACCAAGTCTCCTACTTCTAATATAATTCTAAGGCCTTCATGCGCCTATATAAAGGGCCTAACCCCTCAACATTAGAACTACGTTATTGGCTTGATTCTCTAAACACAAGAGAGATACGTAGGCAGTTAACGAGGACCTGAGGAAGTCACGAAACGTTAGTGCAGCCATTAAAGCTTGAAGCTCCCCCAAACCTTAGTAAATATTACGCATTAAATACACCTTATTTTTAATCCGTAACATTTGTGAAAAGCAGTTAGGTTTTCTTAACCTAGGTTATTTGAGCAAATATGTACACTGATGGAAAAACCAATCCATCGGTAATTTTTAAATATCTTGTTCAAATATTTATTTCAGTCACTATTGTTCATTGTTCATATTCAAACTTCTCAAACCATTTAAGAAAAGAGAAAAATCTTAAAAGTTATTGTATTTGTATTCGACCCCCCTTCTACAAATATATTGACATTGTTCTAGGGAATACCAATTAGTATTAGAGCAAGGTTTTCAATATACAGAAAGTTTAAGATCAAGAGCAAGTCAATATGGGCCAAAAGGATTCAGGTGTAAAGATTTCAGTGTTAGAAAAAGATGAATACTTTGTATGGAAAGTTAAAATTCACCTGCATCTACTTTTTCTTGACCCTTCATATGTTAACTGCATAGAGAAAGCTCCACATATTCCCATGAAGATGGTCACAGGTGTAAATCCTGATGGAACTCTTGCATTTGACAAATATGTTCCAAAACTCATCACTGAGTTTACAGAAGAGGATGAAAATGAAGTGTTTAAGGACAAAAAGGCCATGAATATTCTCTTCAATGGTCTAGATAAAGATATGTTTGACAATGTGATAAATTTGAAGGGTGGTTTCGAGGCACAAACGCAGCGGAAAAATGTGAAAATTAAATATAAAATGTAATATAAATCGAAACCCTCCACAAGATCCATGCGAAAATAAAAAATTTAATTCGAAGATTAAGAAAAAATACCTTAAAAAGCTTTAACAATTCATCAATGGAAGATTAATGGAGGTCCAAAGCTTGTTTAATCACCACGTATCCCGCTCACACAATCTACGCTCTACGGTATCCACATGAACACTTTTCATGAAGGATTGATGTGTACTAGCACCCGAAAACTGCTTCTCTCTCTTTATCTTCCTATTTTTTCAAAATGGCTAGGATTTTAGAAAAATATGTGTTTTTCTATTAAATCAGCCCATAAAGAGATTATATAGAGAGATGAATAAGTTTTCTAATTATAATCTAATTATAATTAATACTAATCCAAAATTCCAAATTATTTAATTAAGTCTCACTTAATTAATTAATTACTAATTTTGGAATTAGATTTAAGTAATTCATTTATTTTATTTATATAATTAATTAAGTAATACATAATTAATATCATAAATAAAATAAATTACTTAAATAATTTAAATTCATAATTTAAATTATTTCTCCTTCAAGCATTCTTTGTGTGTGACACTGTAGGTTATTATTACGTTGGCAACAATTTTAATATCTAATTAAAATTGTAAACAATGAGCGGCATCTAGTAATACATCATTGTTACCCAAGTAATAATAATAAAATCAGTGATTTAATTAAGCCTTTCGTGAATAATGTTCCATGTAATATAATCCCTTTAACCTTATATTATATATCAAACTCGAGGCATGTTTCGTGTCATCATCTTCAACGTTTAATCCGGGTTTCCTTGATCAATTAGTAGACTATTAAACAAATCAACATTTGAGCACGGCCATGCATTTTATAGTCTCATGCAATCAAGAGGCCAATAATATCACTCCTAAATAGAAAGGTTAAATCATTTATCTATCATTCATATTTCTCATACGATTCATAGTATACCCAATGTCCACCTTTATCATCACCCGGTTAAAAGTAACTTTTAGTGTAATAAAAATATATTAATTCCTGTATCGAAATATAATGATTTCAAGTCAGAGGATCATTACATCATTATCACAATGAGAATTTCTTATGACACTTATTAACATGTAAAATCTCACGGCGGGTCATTCCAGTGTCATTCATTGAGACATGCACTTATGTTCTTGACTTTAGTATCACCATACATATGACCAATGAGATGTGGTCATCTGTCAATAAACATACTAGTCTTATTGAATTATTATTTTCCTTAAATAATAATACTCGACTAAGGAATTTTAGGAATAATATATTATTCATATAATCTCATTTTTAAGTCACATACTTAAAGATATATAATACGTATCAAAATTCCAAGGATATTTATTATGCTTTCAATTTATTACGCAGTAAATAAAACATAATCAATATATAATAATCAATAAAACATAATCCTTAATAATAAAATATTTTCCTTAAAATATAAAAGTAATTGTCTCTAGGGAACAATTACTAACAATCTCCCACTTGCACTAGAGCCAATTACCCAAGTATCTAATACTCATGGAACTAGTGTGACTTTCCTGTTTCTGCTGCGACAAGGCCCGGGTCTGCAATATTATTATTAGTATGCACTTTACATATATGTATATCTCCTTGATCATTAATCTCATTAATTATGTGATATCTCCTAAGTACATGCCCAAACAGCCTCCGTGGCTGCTTCACAAGCATCAATATACTCCAGCTCTATTGTAGAATCAACAAATGTCGCTGCTGTGAACCATTCCAGCATACAACATCTCAATTTAAATATTTAAAACACAAAGTCAGACATAAACACTAAATGATCATTATCTGTCTAGAAACTAACATCGGTGTAACCTTTTACAACCAGTTTATCTTCTCCTCCATATACCAAGAATTGATCTTTAGTCCTCTTCAAGTACTTAAAAATATTCTTGATTGTCATCCAGTGTTCACCTGGATTAGACTAGTATCTACTCGTCATGTTTAAAACATACGAGACATAAAGACGAGTACATATCATTGCATAAATTATAGAACCAATTGCCGATGCATATGGAACTTTACTCATACGGTCCTTATCATCCAATAATTTAGGACTATTTTCTTTCGAGATCGATATCCCATGAGACATTGGGACAAATTCCGTTTTAGCCTCTTGCATTCCAAATCGATGCAAAACTTTGTCAATGTATGTACTTTGACTTAGGCCGATCAATCTCCTTGATTTATCTCTATAGATCCTGATCCCTAATATATAGGTCGCATCGCCTAAGTCATTCATTGAGAAATTATTTCTCAACCAAGTCTTCACAGTCTGTAGAGAATGAATGTCATTCCCTATTAGTAATATATATCAACATATAATACTAGGAATGCCACATGGCTCCCACTAACCTTCTTGTAAACACGTGGTTCATCTTCATTTTGAATAAACCCAAACTATTTGACAGTTTCATCAAAATGAATGTTACATCTCTTCGAGGCTTGTCTCAATCCATAAATGGATCGACGCAACTTACATACCTTTCTAACATCCTTTGGATCAACAAAACCCTCAGGCTGTGTCATGTACACATCCGCATCTTCTTTAAGGCTCTCATTTAAGAAAGCGGTTTTGACATCCATTTGCCAGATTTCATAGTCATAGTAAGCAACTATAACAAGCAAAATCCTGATGGACTTGACCATAGCCACTGGTGAAAAGGTCCCATCATAGTCAATACCATGAATTTGCTTGAAACTTTTTGTCACCAATCGTGCCTTATAGGTCTGTACGTTACCATCCATGTCGGTCTTCTTTTTGAAAACCCAATTGCACCCTACAGATTTTCCCCTTCAGGTGGATCAACCAAAGTCCATACTTGATTAGTATACATGGATTTCATCTCAGATTTCATGGCATCCAGCCTTCTCTTAGAATCTAGAGTATTCATAGCGTCTTGGTAGGTGAGAGGCTCATCTTTGTCCATAAGCATCACATCATCATCTTGAGTCAAGAAAAATCCATAATATCTCTTGGCTCATGGCGAATCCTACTAGACCTACAAACAACCTGTGTTTCTTGAGCAGTATTGTTTTCTTGTACATTTTACTCAGGTTCCTCCATTGGTTCAATGTTATCATGTGGGTCTCGAACTTCATCGAGATCTATTATCCTCTCACTGTCTTTCTTAGAAAGCATTTCTCTTACAAGGAACACTGTAGTTCGAGCAACAAACACTTTGTTCTCGGAAGGATTATAGAAAGAATAACCCTTTATTTCAATTGGGTATCCCACAAAGTTACATTTGTCTGATTTACATCCTAGATTGTCAGAAGTTAGAAGTTTCACAGATGCCTCACATCCCCTAATTTTTATAAATGACATGCTATGACGTTTCTCAGTCCATATCTCATACGGAGTCTTTTGAACCATTTTAGTAAGAACTCGATTAAATGTATAAGCAGCTGTCTCCCGGGCGTAGCCCCAGAAACTAATTGGAAGATTCATTGACTCAACATTGATAGCATCATGTCCAATAAGGTGTGATCATTCCTATAAAAAAAACTTTTCTTTGATATTTTCTACTTCATCTTTATAGGTTTTGAACTTCTCAAATGATTCAGATTTGTTCTTCAAAAGATGCATATATCCATATCTACTAAAATAATTAGTAAATTTTATGAAGTTAATAAAAGCTACCTTTTGTCATTGTATGTATATGACAACATACATCACTATGTATAAGTCATACTCGTTCAGTGACCCATTCACCATGTCCGGTAAAAGGAGTTTTAGTCATTTTGCTAAATAAACCAATATTCACATCCTTTTGTATAATTCATAATCAAACTTATCCAAGAATGCATCATTATGTATTCTGGAAATGCGTTTCTCATTAATATGGCCTCAATGACAATGCCAAAGGTAATGTTTGATTTGAGTCACTTTAGAATATATAAATTGTTAACTAGTTGTGCAACATTATAAGCCTCGTCATCAAAATAGAATAAACAACTCTTGTTATTTAATTAAAATGAAAAAGCCTTTCTTGTCCAAACAAGAAACTAATATAATGCCTCTGCTAATTGTAAGCACGTTATAACAATTATCAAGTTCTAAATTTTCCTTGTAGGCCTAAAATTAAGTAATGAGTTTCTTCAACCAGAGAAACTACCTTTACTCTAATTTCAACTTGATACTCAAAGCTTGACCCTTACTGATCAACATCTTCCGATCTTCCAAATAAGCATGACATTTTAATGTCCAGTTTTCCGATTTTTCATAAAAGCGACAATCGTCTTCTTTGTCAACACCTTATTCAGACTTTAGAGCCTGTTTTGGGATTGGACTTTGGTTTGATAAGGAAACTAGATCAAATCTTCTCCTTGCCTTTCCATTTTCCTTTCCCTTTTGCATTCCCTATGTTTACCATCATTATAGTAATAGTTCATGCATTTATCATGTTGCTTTCAGCAGTTCTCAACATGCTTAGCAACTTAATAGGTGTTTCACCAATCTTATTCATTTTGTTGTTCATAACAAACTAATAATATTTATTGTCCAAAGATTGTAAGATCAAATCTTGGTGAGCCTCCAAACCAATCTGGAAACCCAAAATGTCAAGGTATTCATTATACCCTATAGTCTTTAGAACATGTGGTGTAACCGGATCTCATTCTCCCTACTTGTAAGTGTATAGTACCCTTTAATTGTCAAATATATCTTGAAGAGTCTGTCCCTTAAATATCCTTTAAGGGTACTTAATCGTCTCACAAGCATCTATATGCTCGTGTTGTTTCTTAAGCTCAGCACTCATAGTTGCAAGCATGAGACATGAAACATCAGTCGCAACATCAATTTACTTCCAATAAGTACTATCATTTGCACATGTTACATTCTCAGATTTAATAGCAGGGAAGAGATTTGACTAACATCGTGGTGCCCGAGGACGATCCTCAAGCTCCTATGTCAGTCGAAGTCTAAAAATTCAAGAACCTAGCTACTAGCAATGTAGTCAATCAAATCTTCAACTGAGAGCCAGGAAGAAGAAAGGGCTTGGAGGTTTTGCAGAGTCTGACATTGATAAAACCACAACTCTAACCAAGGATCCTCAATCCTTAACATATAAGCAGTTTGAGACGATTATACAAAAATACTTGGACAAAGTGGTATCTGCTCAACATGTCTATAATGTCTTTGAAAGAAACATGTCAGAAAGTCAGGGAGGTACAGAAAAGGAAAAAAATGAAATGCTAGTATATTTTCTGGAAGGAGGGCCTGTTAGGTGGATTAACCGATCAAACTTCATCTTCTTTAAACAGGCTGATGAACTACAGTATGTCAGGTTTCTCATACATATATCTAATGAGGTAAATAGAAGTAAAGAAGATGTCACACATAAATGGTTCAAGGAAATTAACAAGAAGCTGACTCTGCACAGGCAGACAAATAAGCAAATGGGTAAATTCACTTTGAAATTTATTGATGATGATGGGAATGACCAGAACATGCCACTAGAGGTAAAGGAGATCAAATTTAGAGAAGGTGTGGGTCATTACATTGAATTCCATCCCATGAGTGGAAAGCCAGGTGTCTTACTACTGAAAGATTTGAAGGAGCAGGAGTCCAATTCAAATGATCTAAGAGCAACTTATTGTCAAATCAAAAGTGACACTAATGAGTTGAAGGAGTTAAAGAAGTTTGTTGGAAAAGCTCTAGCCATTGTTGAAGAAAACATGTTGAATTCATTTGAAAGAAACAAAAAGGGCTTTGAGAAGATCAATTAGGTAGAAATTCTTTTTCCTTTGTGAATTTTATACTGTTTTAGATTAATTATTTCATTCTTTAGTTTTGACATCATCAAAACTTGATTTATGCTTAAATTTTATAAAGCATAAATAGGGGGAGATTGTTATGAATATATTCATTTGATGATGTATAAAATACTAGAACAGAGTCTAGTATAGGTATATCTGTAATAGAATAAGTCTTTCTAGTCTCTGATTAAAGTAAATGTAAATCAGAGTCTAGTTAGTCCTTGTACAGGTATCAAGAGTATTTGTACTTAAAATTTTTTCAGAAGAAATAAAACCAGAGTCTAGATTCCAATCAGAGTCTGGGAGTTGATCAGAGTCTATAGACTATTAGAGTCTATACTCTGTCAGAGACTGAAGATCATCAGAGTCTGAAGATTTTCAGTCTATAAAGATGAAGCTGAATTTGGAAGATGATCACAGTAATGAAAAATCTTCGAAGATAAAGACAAATATATTGCAGATATGCTATGGGAAGGAATGAGAATTACAAAAGGAAATTGTTAACTAATAATTAGGAATTATATTCCTATTGTAATTTGATTTCTATTATTAGTTGATAGGCAGCTCTTTATATAAACACTCTATGTAACCTAATTTATTTTGTCAAAGTTTTTAAAGAGCATAGAGATAGAGAAAGTTGTTGTGATAAACACAGAGAAGCTGCTAGATTTTATGTACACCTTAAGAAAGTTTGTATTTAATCATTAATAATATAAACAGTCTTTATTTATATCTTTGTGTTTGTTCTTTGTTCTTAATTCAAAACTTTAATTTATATTGAATTGATTTTTATCAGGCAAAAAGTGGACGCAAGTATTCAACCCCCTTCTACTTGTGTAACTGGGAAAATACAGCTTCGTTTTTATAGACTCTGCAAACCTTCAGACTCTGATGATTTACAGTCTCTGACAAACTATAGACTGTGATTGTCTATATACTCTGATTGAACTCCAGACTCTAGCTTTATTTCTCTTGAAAATCTTCTAAGCACAAATACTCTTAATACCTGTATATGGACTAACTAGACTCTGATTTACATTTACTTTAATCAAAGACTAGAAAGACTTATTCTATTAAAAATATATCTATGCTAGATTTTGTTCTAGTATTTTGTACATCATCAAATGAATATATTCCTAACAGTACTAATTGAAGATATATGTGTTGTATCATATTAAATATATTATAATATATTGTAGAGTTATTAAACATAAAATGTTAAAAATTATTTAGTATTTGTTTCATTTTTTTGGGAAAAAATCAACATTAACGAAGAATATAAAATTTCATGTGTACTATTGTCTAATTTAAATTTTAAAATCTCTTGTGTGTTTCAATTAAATCTCTACAATTATAAAAAAAAAATATTTCTTAATCAAGTAAGTATTTTTAATAATTTATATTAATCAAATTTAATCAGATTTTTGTTTTCCAAAGTACTGCTATTGGAGGGAAAATTCCCGCCGAGAGTGATGAAAATTTGCCGCCTTGCGAAAATTTGAGAAAGGGCGAGATTATTAATATCAACCGAAAACGGTTGTTTTTGAACCGGTTGAAAATAAACGGTTGAAAGTAAATGTCAGTTGAAAATAATTGATTGAAAATGAATGTCAGTTAGAAATAATCGGTTGAAAATGACCTCCATTCAAGTTTATGAGTAATTAACCTTAAAATCAACGATAAATGATTGAAAATAATAGCAATTGAAATTATTCGGTTGAATTTAGACCTATTTTCGTGTAGTGATCGTTCAGCTTGTTCGGCAAGCTTAGCTGTGTAGACCCTCTAGTTGTTTGTTAAAAGCCATAATCGACGATCTGTTGCTGCACACAGGATTATAATTTCTTTCTTTAGCGGCAACACGTTGAAAGTTAATGCCCACTCCGGGTCCCACGTAACATTGTTCCTTAAATTTTCTTAAATATAATTCGACATAAATGCTTTCCAGCGAGCAAGGATTGAAGATGAAAAGTAAGATATTCACGGACTGATTTGATTAACATTATTTCGCACTTTTTGAATTAAATTATTTTAATTATTTTTTTAAAAATTAAAATCAAATTGGACTAATAAATTATTAAAATTAAATTAAATTAAATTTGGGGCTTTAATTTGATCGAGGGGCGAGAGCAAGGAGTCGGCCTAAACTCCAATCTCGTCTAACATGTAAAAATTAATTTTAAAAAATCTATTTTTAAATGTGGTACTATTTTTGAGTTTATTGCGGCTGTTTCCCGTTTTAAGAACGAGATTAATTTGATTTGAAAACACTACTTATTAAGTATAATTTCATTTTAAGAAAGAATGAATTAGTTTAACTTGAAAATACGATTTCAAATTTATAAATTTCTTTTAAGTTGTGTTCTACAAAAGACATTCTAAGGGGGTCGTTAGGTTATGTATGAATTTAGAATAAATAAAATTCATATCTAATATTTATTTGAATTTTTTAAAATTTCAACCTCATATTGATACTCAAAAGATAGGTGTGTAAGAGTGAAGGATATGTTTATCAATTTTAATAATATTATTTTATTTTTAATAATTTAAAAGTAATAATATATATAAACAAATATTATTATTAATAATAAAATAAATCAATTTAATTATTAAAGTAATTAATAATTTAATAATATTTTAGATTAAATAATTTTTTTTCAAAACTAAGCCAAACACATGATATTAAAGTTTTATCTGATATCACTCTAATTCGATTTTATATAATAAAAATTTTAAATACATTGTCATATATGTTTAAACAATATGAAAAGTGAAGGATAAAAAATTACAATGGAGGGATAAAAGACTAAAATCTAAACTTATAAAAACACAAATAACATTACAATATACGTAAAAACTCTTTGATTAGAAAAATATATGATCATCATCACCAATAACAATTAGAGGATAATCAAAATCAAATATTTTTACTATCATTATAATAACAATAAATTATTTAGATATAATTTAGCGTAAAATACTAATTTTAAATTAATAATTATATTAATTAATATAAGTAGAGCTAATTATATTAATTATCAAATACAATTAAAAGTTAATAGTGTTGCCGGAATTAAATAAGTTAGCCGTTAGTATGACTCCTCCCAAAAATAAATTTTAACATTTAACTAATAAACTAAAATGAGCCGGGTGTTTTAACAAACAGTCAGTATTTTCTTTTAGTGATATTGTTTTGCTAATACATGAGGTGACTATCTCGACAAAAATCATTTGCACAGCAATTATTTCAGAATTGACAAAAAAACACTTGATGACAAATTTATATATATTGAGTTTTTATAAGAGCTGTAATATCTCAGAAAAAAATAGAATCTGACCTACACTTCATTGAAATAACCTATTAATGACAAATAAAATCATCAATAAATGAAAAATAAAATCTAAATATCATTCTATAGGCACGAGTGGAGGTTCACATACACTAAATTGCACAATATATGATATGAAACACACCTATAAAAAAGTAATGTTAAATATTTTCTTGTTTATGATCACTCAACAGCAATATCTTAAGTTATGAATATCATAATCTTGAATTGATACCAAAAATTACAAATGAGATAGAGAATTATGATATGAAAGAAAATGCCACAGATAAAAATGAGATAGAATATTATGATATGAAAGAGTATGTCATAGATAAAATTCAGAAGACGAATCATATCAAAGAAAAGAAGTCAAATCCACATCAAAATTTAATATAAATTTTTTCATCAAATATTAATAAAAATATAATACATAAAATATTTGTTTATATGAATATTAATCATAATAAACGAGTTATTATAAGCTAACATGATAATTATATATAAAATCAACAATGATTCTTTGATTTGGAGAATGAAACGAGGTAGTCTGCGTAGAGTATCTTCATAACTTTAAATATTAACCTTTTGGACCTTCAAATTTTATCTTCACCTTTAAAGAATAGATAAATATATAATGAAGATTCGGTCCAAGTTCCAAGCAGATCCAACAGTTGAAATTTAGATTATCAAACAGAAAAGTTTTTACGAATTTTATATTATTACTTCTCTCTTATAAGTATATTATTAATCTCCTACATTTAAATTCTAATAAAGCAATAATATCAATCAGTATATTTATCAGCATACCTAACTTGAAATCTGCATAATTCGAGAGTAGAGTTCCTCTTTAACAATTCCGATAATTTAGAACCAACGTGAAAAAATACGAACACCTAAATACCCTATGATATCAAAAAAGATACCACCAAAATTAGCACTAAAATTAAGATAATTTAGGTCAAAACCTAGTGATGAAATTATATATATATATAGCCACTTGGTACTCTCTCTCTTTGACTCATGACCTGAGTGGCTGAGTAGCACTTGAAACCTGGGAAAGACTGTACGAACATGCTATAACTTATAGACGATGCCATTGTCTATAGATTTACATAATACATACGCAAAAAAATGTGTGTGTGTATATATAGGCATGTGGTTTCCAGACATTTGACAGTAGGTTAATTACCTTGTTTTTTTGGCTAATCCAATAGGTTTACCTTGTTATTAATACCGAACATGGAAGGCCCCATTTGCAATTTAGTCCTTAATCAAATTCCTCGTGTAAGTCGAACAAAGTTTCAAGCAGATAATCCGCAAAATCAAATATTATTCCAAATTTCCAACCAATCATATTGACAACTGACAATCACGATTAATAACCCCGTTCAGTGTATGCAAATTATTCCTGTTTGATTAGTCGCAGCATGCACATTATTCCACTAAGTTTATAATTGCAATGTAGATTGATCCTTCTCCGTCTCGTCACATGTCTTTTCTATAGAAAGAGAGGTTCAAGGTCTTCTTGAAGGGGCGTTTGCTTCATGAGATTTGAGTCTTAACAAAAATCAGAACCTTATTCAAATTAGTTGATATTTGATTAAGAGAAATAATCTGTTAAAATGAAAACGTCATTCTTATATATTAACGTTTAATCAACTTTATCATGTACCGATTGTATTGTAGTTCATTTAGCGGTTTTTCGGAAACCTCAAAATATTATGAGACTGATTTAACATGATGTTATATTAATTCTATTTTTCTTGGATTTCTTAAAAATTTGAAAATTTTACTCTTCTTCTTTTTTTTTTAGCTCTTCTCTTGTGCATCATATTTTTAACCTATTTGATAACATGATTTGTTGACACTTTAGCTGGCAACATGAATAACAAATAGTAATAGCTTTCAATCAACTCTCACACTCAATCATTCAGAACTTGTTGGTAGCTAGAACAATATACATGAATCTAGAGGGTTAAATGCATTAGGGAATCCCTCTAATAGTTTGACTGTGAGTTTGTCACATGGGAACCTTACATATTGTCCCTCTGTCCCTGCCCCCACACTCTACTTATATAATAAACAAAACACTATCAATAAGAGAAGTTCATATTATATACATTTTTTATATTTCGAAATATTTATAGTAATTAATCTACAGTAACATTCGTCAATAGAACTTCAAAATTTTCTCCGTAATAAACACATACATATACCGTCCGAATGTAGGCATATAGCTGACATAATGTTGAGAGATTCGATACTTGCCTCACTCATGGCAATGCATATATCTACTTCCTGCAAGAGATAGGGGTAAAATAAGGATATAACGTTTTTTGCAGTCAAAGAAACAGGGGTAAAACAGGAATATAATATTGTTGTGATCAGTTATAGCCATCTTGTTGTAGTGTCTGTTCGTGCATGTATTCCTGCCAATGGCCGATGAATCGATGATTCATATATATATATGTGCAGGAGTATGACAGATATAAACCAAGAAATTTTATCCAGTGGGAGCTGCTTTATATCTGTAAAATAATACTCCCTATGTCCCATTCAATTGTATACACTTTCATTTTTTGGATGTATCTCTCATTTGTATACATTCCAAAAATAGTAAAGTTTTAATAATAAAAAACACTATTACACCCATTAACTTTCCTCCACTATCTCAAATTCATAATATAAAAATACTATTATACCCACTACCTTCCTCCACTATCTCAAATTTATTATTAAATATTAATAGGTTCCACCACTTTACCCACTTTTCATCTAACCTTACTTATTTTTTAATGAATGCATTGGTCTCCGTGCCCATGAGAAGTGTATACTTCTCAATGGGACGGAGGGAGTATAAAAATAACGTAAAAGATAAAATTAAATATGAGATTGAGGATCGGTTGACCTCGAATAATCAAATCTCATATTAAAATTCGAAAATATTATTATAATTTCATAATATTATGTATAATTACAAATTTGTTATTAAAAAATTATATTAAAACACTCTATTATCTTATGAATTTTTCTGAAATCAATCTCGTTTCCTTTTTCTCATTAAATATTAACATTAATAAGTCTCATTCAACTTCATTACAATTTACATACAACATAAAAATTATAATTACAATAACATTTGTGCTATAAATTTTAAAATCTCACTATAATGTATTCAATTTAATTATGTACATTTCCTTTAAATAGAGTGTACCAAACTATCATTTATCGATTCATCATTAAATCATTTTGATAAGAGGATATAAAGCTTGTTTATTCACACCCCTCAAACTAAAAAAATTAATAATTTACAATTAAGTTTAAAATAAAATAATTGGAAACAAAAATAAAAAAATAATAATAATAAATAAATAAACATCTATTATATAACTAATAGTAAAAAAATAAAATTTAATGAAAATAAAATAATTAAAAAAAATTGTATATTATTTTCTTTTAAAGTTGATAGGATATAGCCCCACCTCTTGTATATATTATTTTTTTGAAGTTGAGGGGATATAGTCCCACCTCAGTATGTGTATATATGAGTTGAGTTTAATGGAATTGGGAGAATATTGTTTATTTTATAAAAATCATTACATCTTTTGTTCAAATACATAAATAACGTAAATACAAACATAATTTAGGAAAACAATTATGGATTTGAAAACAAAATGAGTAAAAAATATGTATAAAACACATATATATATCATGTACAAAAAATGCTAGTCCTCCATTTCTTATTTTGTTAAAAATATTATATTTTTATCAAAAATACATGTGTTTTATAAATAAAAATAGACTTATGAGAATAAATTAAATTTTTGGAAAAACAATTAGTAAGAAAGTTTTTACCGAACACGTGTTATAGAAATACAAAATATAATAGTTTTGGGGCATATTAGTTCTCATTTAAGTTTATCCCTATATATATACTATTGTTTTTTATATATAAAATATCATAGAGAATCCTTTAATTCTAATATAAAATCTTATCAATAATTTTAAAATTAATCATATAAAATAGAAAATTTGATTCTAATATAAATTATTAATCATATGTAATATTCACAAAAATTTAATAGTTAAAAAGTAAGCAAAAACTTGATTTTAAATATAATTTTATTGTATAATTGTTTTGGACGACTTGATTGTATTGTAAAATCAATTTAAATTATTTAACTTCATTTTTAATTTATATATATATATATATATATATATATATATATATATATATATATATATATATATATATATATATATATATATATATATATATATATATATGTTTTGTTCTGAAATACTAATTGGACAACATATACCTAGATTCTGTAATATATTATTGCAGATACATATGATCTCCAATTAGTACTTTAGAACTTTTGTCAAAAATAAATAAATAAATAAATATATATATATATATATATATAATTATTCTCTCTTTAACTTTAATTCTCCATGCAATACTACTCATATATATACCCACCTACACCTGGTCAATATTCATAAGCAAGATACACATTACACATCCTTGTTGGAGGTATATATCACCGCAATAAGTGTACAGTTCTCGTAAAGTTATGATTAATTTTATTTTAGACAAGAAATTTGAACACGTATCATAAAATATACCACCTATAATAACTAGCTAGCCTACATAAGGATGATCTCATACACGTGACATTTGTAATGAAACGAGTTTCACAAGTTTGTGAGGTCATTTGTACAAGTAACGCGTTTTACGGTATAGATTTATTGTGTTTTACAACTTGTTTGTTAAAAATAATGCAAGTCAGATTAAATTGCTATTTGATTTGGACCGATTGATATTATATACGAGTTGCTTTGTGAACTAGTGTTTTCAAAAATTTATACTTTATAAATCTGTTTAATTAGGCAAGGCCATGGAATAATAGTCCTGGAGATATGTCACTCAAAAACCCTTCTCCTGCAATATTTCAATTCTAAATTGTTTTATCAAATTCAATCTCGAGTTCAATCCCAACTACCACTTTGAAAGGCTTGGAGAGTTTATCGAGGATCAAATCATTCTATTCATGAGTATCTTGACTAAATCTAAAATTTATATATATATATATATATATATATATATATATATATATATATATATATATATATTAGCATTTTAAAGAAAACTTTTTATATAGAGTTCACTGCTGTATATGGTGGTTCTCTCTTGATCATCTCCATATAAAAGATTCTCCCTATAATGCTATTATATATGTATTAATTAACTATTTTTTCAAATATTTTCTTTGTTATAATACAAATGTACTAAACTATATATATTTGAAATTTATTTGCATGCTTTATGTTTGATCAAGTTGAAGTAAGAGTTGTGTTCAAACTCGAATCTAGTCCAACATAATATCTAATAAAATTAATTATGAACTCAAATGTGTTAATTTTCAATAAATTGAATTTCAAATTTATTTTTCGATCCAATTCACGAATTGGTTAGGGCTCTTTTGATTGTCTAGTTAGAGTGAGAGGCGAGTCATTTTTTAGGATCTTTATTTGGTTCATGATATTTTATTTAAGTATCAGGTATAAGTTTCATACCTCATACTTATAATGTATAAGTTTTTTGATACTTATTGTGTGGAGGTAGGTATATATGAGACAGGTATCAGGAATTAAAAAAATAGATTCATTCCAACACTTAACCAAACGTCCAAACACAAACACATGATATGAGCAATGATACTTCAATCCCGTAATATCCTAACTTGATTACTCATTTCAACCTCGTAACCTTCCGTGAACCAAATGACTAACAGTGTTGGGCTCATGGCTAATATTGTTCATCATACCCTAGCTTCTGTTTAACATCTAAAGTGGCTGATGAGTGATGCCTACCTAATCACCCTGCCATATTGGAGCAATCTAGCTAATTTGTAAGTATCCCATTAGGTACTGAGTCGAACAGTTCAAATTGCTTAACTGTACTAATCGCTTGTTTCCGTTGTCCATACTTCGTTAATCCATCCAAATGAGTTGAATTACAGTGACTCCGAGTCATTATCCTGCTGATCAATCACTGTGACTTGCCTGACAAAATTGAGAATATCAAGAATTAAACATATTGTGTACTATAATGCGTACCGTAGCGGAATCAATAATTATGCATTATATTAAACTAATACTATAACATAATTTAATATAACACGTAATTATTGGTTCCGCTACGATATACAATGTAACATCCCGTATTTTTATTAATATATTTAGGTATATTATTAAATATTAGGAATAATATTAGTGAGTTATTATTGATTTATTAGTTATATTTATTTTATTATTAGAATATTTTAAAAGATATTATTAGCAATAAGTGAAAAAGAAAACAAAAGAATAGATAAAAAGAAAAGGAAAAAGAGTTAGAATTTTGAAAAATAAGAGATACGTAAATTTTCTTGGAGCAGCCATAGAGAAAGATGGAGAGAGAGGAGAAAGAGAGGAAGAAAGAGATAAAAGAGGAGATAGTGAAAAAGCTTAAGAGGACGGGTTATGGTGTTTAAATTAGGATTCTTATGATTGAAAGCAATTTATAATCTTTGACTCTTAAGGTACGGATATCTTTTCAGAACTCTTTATCTTCGCATCATTACTCGAAATTCGTATTGTTATTTTTAAATTGTATGTATATGGTATATTCATGTGTATCAGTTTGTATCCATTCTCATTCTTGTTAAATTCGTATCTCCTTCGTTATTTATCGGATTGTTACGATCTTATTGTTCCTAGAAAGGTATTTCAATTATCTACAACTTTCGTTCTTTGTATTTTCTAAAATTCTTCCTACAAACATGTTGAAATCTGCCTTTTATGTGGTCTGATGTGTTAATTCAGGTTTATATGTTGTAACTTCAGAAATTCATAGTAAATTAGAATTGTATTCGATTTTTGTGTGTAATATCATTTTGGAAAGGTCTTTTCGAGCTATGCGTTATTTGTTTACATTCCGCTGGAAATTCTGTGATTTTGATATCTTAAATATCAAAATACTTCTGTGATCAGGTGCTGGTTCTGTTCTAACAGCCCATATTTGTTTGTTTTCTATATTCGTTTCTTATCCTTTTTTAACGAATCTTACCATTCTGGAAAGATCTTGGAATTTTCTATGATCTTTGTGTTCTGCAGTTTTTCATTTGCACTCATCTTGATAGAGTAAATTGTCTTGTTTCTGAACTAGGCAGATCTGATTTTTATTATTAATAGTCTATTTTTGTAAGATATTTGGGTATGTGATATTTAAGTAATGTACTTTCAATTTACTTGTGATATATGTATGATTTGGGAGATTTCGTAAGACCTCCGTCATGAATGGATAATCTCATGTTTTGGCACCACCTATACGGTGTATTTAAATTGTATGGGCGTGTCACCGGAGTTATAGGACACGTTGAGTCATGACTAGTATATGTGTGTGTATTTTGGCCATTTGAGTAGCTGTGTTTTGTACCATGCAAGCCCTGTAAGATTTTGGGTAGCATTTGTTTTGTTCTATGCAAGCCCTTGTAAGTTTTGATGACTACATATTCTGGAGAACCGAAATGTAGGACATCCTGTAAGTGTAAGATTGTCTCCCTAAGTAAATTTGCATTTCAGTATTTGGTCATTATAATATGTGACTAGTAAGTATATGAGTAAGAGTAAGAATATTTGTGATTAAGAAGTATGTACGTTGGAATTGTAAGATAAGTATATATCGTATCTTTTTATTTGTTTATATTGTGAGTTAAGTATGACCAGTGGCTTTTGTCTCTTTCGATTTGTTTCAGCATTCTTTATTAAGATATTCTTTTTATTCATATTATCAGTCTGTTTAACCATTGTACTATTTGCATAATTATATATCCATATATGAGCCTTTTCTTAATTGTCGGTCTATGTTTTTTTGTTTCCCCCTGCAACTTATGTGAGCTATGGGAAGAGTGCGAATTGTTGATTTTGAGGAGTTGTAACGTTTATAATTACATTTGAATTTGGAGAATTTAGTTGTAACTTTTTATTTGTAAATTATAAATTGTGGGGTATTGAGGATTTGTAATTTATTTTGGATTTTACGTGAAATTTATTTAAGTGAATAAGTTTAGAATTTTAAATACAATATATTTAATTATTTACACGTGATATTCTTTTAAGAATATAATTATGTAAAACATATTTAATTATAAAATAAATATGTTATATTACAAAAAAAAAGTATAAATTAGGTCCAGCTTCTAACAATAAGGGGGTTCAAGTATTATTTAACCCTACAAATACAAATATATTATACTCCATCCGTTCCCTTTTAGTTGTCCACTTTATTTTCAGTGCAGTCAAACTAAAGTCATATTTGATTGCAATTTAAATATAATATATAATTGAAAAAAAATAAAATTTTATATTTTTAAAAATATATATAATCTACTTTAAAATATACTTTTTAGTTTTTTAAAATTATAAAAAAATGAATTTTAATTGTTAATCAAAAAGTAGTCAATTTGACCACAAAAAATCAAAAAGAACTAATAATTAGGAACTGAAGGAGTACTTATTAGTCCATCAATTATATAATGACCAGATTTCCAATTTTATTTATCCCAAAAATCTTGGCCAGATTCAGTTTAGTATAATAATTTTTGAATTAAATTTGTTATTATATTTTTAAAAAATGATGAAACTATTTAGTAAAGTTAATTTATACAATGTGATTGAGTAAAACTTGAAAATATTTCGTTCGAGCATACAAGTGAGACCGAAAGAGTACATGCATCGGCAATAATTGTGTGCTATTACACAATTAAGATAAACAAAAAATTAAGAAATTAAGGTAGAGATTAGTGAATATATAGTATTTAAAGAAAGAATTATTGATCCGACGAAATACCAACAAAAGAGGAAGAAAAAGGCAATAAGCTAGAATGGCCCATTCGGCCATTACACCTGGGATTCAATAGGTCATGATGTGAACCCCATCTTTCACCTTGAAAATACACTTCTTTTCCTCCTACCCCCCCCCCCCCCCCCCCCCTATCTGTCAACTATCTCTTAAAACATCAATAATTCATGCATGGCCTGATTTAGAAACCAATTAAATTAAAGAAATTAAATGGATAGAGGAAAAGAACTTGTTGAGGGATCGTCAAGATCTGGCGATCCCCCGCCATCACCAAGCCGATACGAGTCACAAAAACGACGAGATTGGAACACATTTAGGCAGTACATGAGGAACCAAAGGCCTCCGGTATCATTGTCACAGTGTAGTAGCAACCATGTGCTTGAATTTTTGGGCTATTTAGATCAGTTCGGAAAGACTAAAGTTCATATGCAAGGCTGCATATTTTACGGAGATCCAGAGCCTCCTGCTCCTTGTACTTGTCCGCTACGACAAGCTTGGGGCAGCCTTGACTCACTCATAGGAAGGCTAAGAGCTGCCTATGAAGAAAATGGAGGATCTTCAGAGACTAATCCGTTTGCTAGCAGTACAATTCGTGTCTACTTGAGGGAAGTGAAGGAGTGTCAAGCTAAGGCCAGGGGTATTCCTTACAAGAAGAAGAAGAAAAAGAGCAAAGGCGATGATGATTCCACTTCTGGACCCGATTTCTCTTAATCTTCATTCCAAAATTATGGTAAATTTTTCCTCTCCAATTAATTTAAATTTCTGTTTTAGCACGATCATGATCATAAACCTCTCAATATTATGTGGATTAGAAATGCCGGTTAACATGTAGAGTAGTATTTGTCTAGGGAACAAATTAAGAATAATTAGAGCTATAAAAGTGACAATTTTATTTTTGAGAGAAATTTGAGAAAATTATTAACCAATCAATATATTCTAGTCATACGAAATTTATTAATATCCACACAATTAAAATAAAATGCGATAAATTATGCTTCCAATAAATTAATTATTTAGCAAAACTAGCTAGCTATGAACAACAACAAAAAGTATTATATACGAAATCGAATTTAATTAAATGTTGATGTTCATGTGCTACACAACATGAGAGAGAGCTCATTGGTCTAGATTCGTACTCCGAGTCGAACCGTTCGTTATTAATTCAATTGTAATCATGTTTATTATGAATTGACTCAAACAAATGCCTATATCAGTGGAGTTTGAACACTAAATCTTATGTTTTGATTATGATTATATTGGACTCAAATTTATATATGAATCGATCTAAAAATGAAAAATTATTCGTTCAATTATACATGCTGGGTTCTTCAAACTAATTTTAATATTTACTATATAATTAAGTAATTAATTCTTAAACTTACTATATAATCTCTAAATAAATTTTTTTTAGAAAAGATGTATTTTCTTTAATCATTACATCAAGATCTTTAGACTATGAACTCCATCGACAAATTAAGAGAGAAATATATGTTTGTTTGTTTATTTTTCACTCTACTCTTAAAAAAATATCCATGTTTCGTTTATCACAACTAAACTAAATTAAAAACATGTCCAAAAATCAGTGGACAACATATCTATGTTTTATCAAAAGCCTACAAATTAATGTTATTAAAATGAACTTGACTTCACACTAATCAAATTCTTAATAAAAAAATAATAAAGATTTTTTTACACATAATTGGTTCATTAATTGCACATGGGGATATGGAAGAAGAGGGTGGTTTAACTCCATTCAGTACTGCCAAACCCTAAAATAGTAGCACCTGATATTGCAAGTACCTACTACTGTTGTCCGTGGTTTATGCAGTAACCCTAACAGTATATAGTCCGTGCGGTCAAAATATATAAGAAATCTGGGTGTCAGACACACACAAAAAACAGTAAAGGAATCTGTTTGAATTGGTTTCAAAATTTCACATATTTATATATTTATGTCAGCTTTTTAATATTATTTATAGATTCTTTTAAGGATTCTGAAGATTTTTCTTGCACCCCGTTTTTGGACTAGCTAGAGCCCCTTTTTGCATGGTGGCATGGTGCTATATTGGAATGAATAATAATTATATATATAGTGTTTGTTTTGCATCATGATTCCATAATGCGTGACATTCATGAATCGGATCTTCTCCTTCAGCCATTCATATTAATCTATATTTTTTTAATCGAAGGAACATAATAAGATGCACCACAATGGCACAAACCAGTTGATAATCATCTTTAATCATGAAATTAATCAATGGAAACATGTATGATCAAATCCAGTGATCATTTAGTGCCCCACTGCTTATATCTTTAATTAGTGCAAGGAATCTTGAGAGGGCCTTAGAAAATGTATATATCCCATAGAACTTGTCCTTTGCAACCTTTATCAGATTGTTTACTACTTTGCCGCTAGCTGTATTAGATTTTGTGGGTTACCCTTAATTAGTTTTATTTTACTTGGGTCCTGATATATGCTTGATCAGTACTCTATTCAGCGGGGAGAACCCTCATGAAATATATGGCTAGCTGTATGCACCACAGTCGTTATCATTCTTTCCTATCCTAGTTTAATTTCTCGTATCTACAGGACTGGAGATTTAAGATTATGTGAAAAGTGCACAATTCCGAATAATTGATCTTATGCAGTTGTAGTGGAGCTGAAATACCGTTTTTGGAGTGCAGGATGATAGGTGCCAAGTCTGGGAAAGAGATGGTGGAAAATGTTATATATAGTTTCTCTCGATCTATATAATTGAGATTCAGTTTTGAGAATGTTTCGACTCCAAGCTGCATTTTCAGTTCGCTACCAAAATAAACCTAATTAAGGCTTAGTTCATATGTACGTGTTATGTTAATTAGTAATTCGGGAGTTTGCACTTAATCTTCCATCCTGTTTGAAAATTTGTATTTGAGCTTTATTTTTATTTATCATAAACTCTGCCAAATTGCTTGATTCAGTGACTCTCTCTACTCTTTTATGATGGACTTGAATTTTGGAGAAATTGGTAATTATCTAACGTCAACTCAAAAGTGTTTTTTAGAGAGTTCTCGTATGTATATATTACATATGGTATTGCTCGGTTTGAATTTGATAAAATATAAAATTGAAGTCGAAAATATTAACCAAACTCAAATTCAAATGAGACTTGAAATGCCGAACTCAAACTCAAGTCGTCGGATTTCGGTTGATTTTTTTAATTTAAAAATAGACTTTTAACTTTACTCGGAATGAGTGAGAGTCGAAGAACACAGGAGATAAATTGATATATAATCCAAAATTTTCTTTATTTTATATAATCGATCTTTCTTATTTTAATTAAAATAAATTAATAAACTAATATATACCCTTTTAGTATAATATAATGAGTTCGGATAAAGTATTATGCATATATATATATATATATATATAATATTAATTAGTTTCGTATTTATAATAATATATATGTAGCGCGCATAATATAAATGTATATAATAAAAAATAAGAGTTGAGTTACATGGAGACTTAATAATATTGAAGACCCCTAGGATAAGATACTGACCATTGAATTAAAACACATCCTACACTTTTAAAAAGGATACACTTGTAATATCATAAACACTTATATGGTAATATACTGCATTAATTCATACATGCTATACGTATTGGTAATGTGCGTGCAAATCAAATCATATATATCATGTTTGCAATACACAGTATAATATGTATTAATTGAAAAGAATACCGAAAAAATCAGAATTCGAACAATGGAGAAACTAGGGTTTACAATATCTTATATAATCATAAATTAGTGCATCAGACATCATTGCTATGAGCGAAGATATGTATGTAATTTATATAATTATTCTTTAGGCTATATATTAAAATTTCAAATCAAGTATTATCAATCATCTAATTGATATTGAAAATCGTGTGGAGAGATGAATGTTGTCTGGGTTATTTTATATTCATCTTTTTGGATTAGTAAGTGAATACATGTGATTGTGTTAGAAGTTATATATTTTTTGGGATGCGATATTATATGTACTGCAATTTTCGGGTTAGTTTTATGTATATGATGAAATAGTTGAGAAGAAATTTTTTTTGAATTTACTTTTTCTGTTCTTGGATAATATGTGATCAAATAATAGATTATATTGTTCAAAAAAGTTCTGTGTTTATACTTATTAGCTCTATTTTTGGGATGTGCTATTATGGTACTGAATTTGTACTATAATTTTTTTATTAACTATTTGTGTTCTGAACTTTGTGATTGTGTTAGAAGTATTCCTACTAACATATATGTCGTGTAGACTTGTTAAATTGTAATAATAGTAAAATATGCCGTGATTTTTGAACTTTTGTAGGACGTTGGTGAAATATTCACCTGATTGCAAACCCGTGGTTATATTACAAAAAAGTGAATTATATGAACTTTGACAATAGTAGTTTCTCAATAGGGGCAAGATAAATGTATTGAGAACTGAATGTACTATAACTACTTTAATCATCTAATTGTGTGTAGAAAACAATTTGATGCACATAGTATATAGTTAAGCATATAATCGAAACATAACACATATTTATCAAATTTTTGGGTCATACCATACTTAGTTATATTTTTGGTGTGATTTTATGTGTACTACAACCGATAGATATTAAATATTATTTTACTGGTTAGTTGGGGGTAGCAACTATTAAGGTATTATATTATTATGTGTACTGCAACTGGTAGAAGTTTGAATTCATTTTTTTGGTGGGATAATGTGTGTACTGCAAATGTTAGTTCTGTTCTGCACTTTTTGGAAACTACTATATATGATTGTGATGATGTAAAGTTGGGGGTAGCAAGAGGTTGTATTTTTTTGGAGATGTGATATTATGTGTACTCTATTTGACATTTAATTTTACATTTTTGTGCATTAGACTTTTAATGGTTTAGTTTTTTTTTTGATGTGATTATTTATAGTACTACAACCAATAGCTTTGTTCTGCATGTTTTGAAAACTAATATATGTGATTGTGATTATCTGAAGTTGGGGGTAACAAGAGTTTGTACTTTTTTTAGATGTGATGTTATTTGTATTGCATTTGCCGATTTAGTTATATATTTGTTTGCATTTGACTATTGGAGGTTTTATTTTTTTTAGTTTTTATTTTTTGAATTTATAATAACGTTAAAAGTTTATGAGATTTTGTATGATGCATATGAATTAATCGTCTGATTGCAAGTCCGTAGTAAAAGAAGATGACAGGCTATGTTGACATGATTGAAAGTGATGAACAAGGGGACATACTTTGTAACAATGATATATATTTACAATGATAATTTATATACATGTAGTGATATGGTGTGGCCGATAGTTTTACTATAGATGTTGGATGAAGTTGATAGTGATGCATAAGATACTTTTGCAAGATAAGTCGCGCCCCATTGATGATGCTCTAAAAGCAGGGGGGAATATAGATAACCAATGTTAATATGGGAATGCCCCTTAGATTAGTTAGAACTGGGAAAAGTAGTTCTGCGAGAAGCTCATATCATAAACGTTTAAAATTTTAATAGTGAGCACGACAGTGGTGTTAGAGGAATCGTGAGTGTAGAACAAATAGTTCTGGATGAGATTATAAAGAAAAACAAGTTGAAATTTTAGTTTCAAATCAATCCATTATATATAACAATTACTCTTTTGTATTTAAATAATATTGTTATGTACTGTAAAACATATTTATTTTTATAGTACACTATGTTTAAGTTGCAGAACATCATGTTCCTAATTGTATAACACATTATTTAGTCTAATATATTTATCTTCTTAATTCTCTCTAGTTTTTGATAAATGAATTTTGTTATTTGTGATGAACATCTATCATTTAGCATAATGATGCAGAACATGCTACAAAAAAATAAATGCAGAACATACTGCAGAAAACAAATGCAGAACACAAATTTTGCTTACAGAATCTTATTATAAAATTGTAAAATGTTGAATTTGATTTTCTAGATACATTGTTCTGCTTGCAGGACATACCTATTTTCATACCGAGTCACCAAAAAGATGAAAAAAATACATAAATCTTAAACACAAAGTAGTGAATCAATTCTTTTGTTTATATTTATATCATAAATCATATGTATGGATAATAAATAATATTCAAAAATCACATATACATTTTGTAATTTATGTTGATATATATATATATATATATATAACGTGTTGTATTAAGTGTAATTTTACAAGATAAGTATACCCCTAATCTATTTAATATATGTTTAAAATTATAAATAATTTTAATCATTAGATTGGAGTTAAATGGAAGGTGTGGATTTGGTCTCCAAATCTCCAATAAAAACATGGTCTACATATAATTTTTGTCTAAAAGATAATATATATATATATATATATATATATATATATATATATTCAAATTTTAGATCGATTTCTATTTAAATTTGATTCGATATTCAGACCGAGTTTAATTTGAATAAGTATACATGATAATTAATGAGAATCAAATCTGAATTTTAACTAGTTTGAATTAAAAAAATAAATTCAAACTTGAATCTAAATTCAAAAATTGAGTTGAATTAAATTTGTTGGAATATAGCAAATTATATCCATCAATTCAATTTTAGTTACAATCCCTGGACTTGGTGAATTTTATATGATAACTCATTTCTCGATCAATACATTTTCCGAGTGGTTGGGAGTAAAATATACGTTCGGGACATTAATTACTTTCAATATGTTTTTCGTTGGCATATATTCAGCATGCTAGAAAATATTCCAATTTCTCATTATTAATTTACATAATAAATATTAATAGAAATATTCTTAATTTTTGAAATGAAAAAAATAATAAAATTATATTAATATTTTACAAATTATATATAATATCTTTGAATGATATTTTCAATTAAATTGAAAAAGTACAACATGAATATTTTAATATAATAAAATTTATTTACTTCTCATACTTAACAAAACATATTACTAAATTCTCTTAGAAACAAATTAATACAATGAATAAAAGATTGATTCATGAAACAAATCTTTACAACTTGATCTCAAGTCCAATTCATCTTTTTCAGTTGAAAAGAAAAAATTGTTAACTTGTAGAAAATGAATCTTCTTAATCCATGGGTTAGCTTGGTTGGTAAAAGCAAGTGAAAGCTATTCTGCAGACCAATGTTCGACTCTCTCAGGAGAGGCTTGTCACGCTTGTCCTTAATAGTTGAATCTGGATTTACCCGGTTATGGGTGGGGCGGTATGGGATAGTTCCTCGTAAAAAAAAGTTAGGGCTGCAAACCAAGCTCTGGATCTGAGGAAAATCAAGAACCATGTTCCTCTTATTTAGCATTCTGTAGCACATCATCAATAAATTTTATCACTTTCTGATTCTTTCGATTCATGTAATATAGACATTGCTAAATATAGTGTGCTATTTAGAGTTGATGGAATGATTTGTGTCAAGACTCTGGTTATTTTCTTACATTCTCCTACTTTAATATGAAAATTGTTATTTTGGTTTGTCTGATTCTATGAGCCTTAATTTTAATGATGTTAAAGATACTACCTTAAGAGCATCACCAACAACCTCCAAAATACACTTTTAATTTAAATTTTGAAGAGAATATGATGTTATTCAACTCCAACAATCTCTTAACTCATCCTCGAATTCTTAAGAGCTCTTATTTCCTCATTATACATAGGACACTCTCTCCTCTCCTTACTTCATTCTCTATATATGGGTAATGTATCTTTTTTCCTCCACTTTGTAATAATATACATGTATTATATATACATGAAAATAGATAGAGAATGGATTTGAAGAGAGCTATTGGAGTGGGAAAAAAATTGCCTCTTAAATAATTAGGAGTCATTTTAATAATATTATTTATAAGGAAAATGTTAAGAGTTGTTGGAGATGCTTTAAAGTTGTATGACTCAGTTGGTTTGGTTAACACATGTTTCAACATCATGGTGGTTAACACATGTTCCCTCTCCCAACACATCGAAAATAATTACCATTTGGGTTAAGTTTTAAAATGTTCCTTTTATTTATTAGACGGTTAAGGGTCTCTTCTTATTAGTTTAGTTGTGGTTTAACCAATTGCCCTATCTATAAATACTCATGAAGCTATTGTTGAAGGTGAAGCACTTGATGAAGCCATGATTCTTATTAGTATACATTACTATATGAATATTTTTATTAGGGATTGTGGTATTATCAATGTAACCAACTAATATTTACTTAGATTAATTAAATATTAACTAAGTAAAACATACTGTCATATACACATTAACAGTATGTTTAAATGTCACTTGTATTAGTATGTACAAAAAGTCAAGTAGGTGACAGTAAGTATCAATAGTTATTGTCTTGTACAAATGTAATAAATGATCTATGAAGTAAAAGTTCACAAAGTATTCATGCACAGCATGGATCAAATCATTGACAGTAACATTCTACAAACTGGAGACTACGACAGCATATTCAAGTGACAGCACCTTTTGAAACAGACGACATCAACTATTTCGTGACAGTAAACATGACGGAGAATGAAGACTCTAAGACAACAAGTTTTACTAACAGCAACTATTCCTTGACAGTAAACTTGGTGGAGATTGAAGAATCGAAGACAACAAGTTTTCTAACAGTAGCTTTGGCGGGGATAGTTGATAGCATATTTGGCGGGATAGTCGACAACTGAGCTTAACTTTTCTCAAGCATAGAAACATTAACATCTCTTGTTATTGTATCTATTGAAGCTGGAAACCTCTTCCAAATAGTTGTAGCAAAAACAAAAATTAATAAAATTATTTTTTGAAGTAAAACACCTTGTATCTTTTGTATGCTTACTGTTGCTTGTTTTCTTAACTTGATATTATCACTTCTTGTTTATTGTTAGCAAGATTAGTGATAATTTAGCAAGTTGCATTCAACCCCCCCCCCCCTTCTGCAATACTCTTTTCATTTAACAACTTTGGATCCTAAACCTAACTTCTTTATGGTTGCCTTATATGCTCAGTCTAATGAATGAATGGCTACGTTAAGGTTTATTATCAAAAATTCCTGCAATGTTCTATGTGTTTGTCTCTTTAGCGTATTATATGTTCATGTCGTCATCTACATAACATGATTCATATGGAAGTAATGTATGACAAGTGACATGGTATTTTTAGTATTTAATATTTAGAAAAAAAAGTTCAAATTATATTGAATTTACTTATATTATAATATATTTATATAAGTTAGGTGAAGAAAGTTCCAATTTATATTGGATTGATTTATTTTATATTTCCATATCAGGTGATAATATATATATATATATATATATATATATATATATATATATATATTATTTCTGAACATTATAAGAATTGAATTATTGAATTAAAAACCCTAGAGAGTTTTATCTTTTCTTGTGAATTCAAGAATTTTTCCTTGTGGATTTAAGGTGTTTAAGGATTTCTCGTGTAAGAGACATTTATTTATCTTTAAGGATTAATGTATATTTTTCCTTCACTTCCGTTCTGCATTAAGTGGCATCAGAGCAAGGATTTTGCCTCGTTCTACGATGATTGGATTTTATGTTAATATTCCATTATTTTATGGGATGTTAGAGACCGAAGATTTCTTAGATTGGATTTCGATCGTTGAGCATTATTTTGAGTTTATGGAGGTTGCTGACTATAAAAAGGTGAAAATGGTGGCTTGTAAACTACGGAGTGGTGCTGCGATATGGTGGAAAAAGTTACAAACTAATAGGAGACGTAAAGGAAAAGCATCAATTCAATATTGGAGGAGGATGAAACAGATGTTGATGAATAGATTTTTATGTCCTAATTATGATCAATTTATTTTTCAGAGTCACCAAAATTGTGCACAGGGCAACCAATCGGTGACAGAGTATATAGTAGAGGAGGTACAATAAATTTCCAAATATTTAGTGATATCAATAATGTTACTGATGTATTCGATGAAAGTCCTCAAGCCAAACATGATAATTTATTGTATGTTAGAGAAAGAAAAGAGTTTAATGCTGATAATGCGAAGGAAGTTTAAGAAGATTTAAAAGGTTCAGAGATTGTTGAAGAAGGTGATGAAATAGTTAGTTGTGAAAATTTTGTGTCTATAGATTACGAGACCACTAATATGATTAAAGAAGAAGTCAATGATGAAGATAGAGAAAAACGCAACAAAGAAAGTTTTGATGATGTCTATGAAGATGAGAATGATGATGAACATCTTATTAAAGGTGTGCAAAAAATTGGCAGACGCTTATCAACTAATACATGACTTGCAACATCAGAACATAATTCAAGCGTTATGTGAGGTGAATTTTTAAATTTTGAAAACTGATATCATAATTTTTTATGAGATTAATATGGATGTAGGCAAATCAGGATTGTACAACTCATATCAATTTGATTTGAATTTATGTCACAAAAAGAGAGAAAAAATAGTTGATTTCATAAACAATGATGAGAAGTATATTTTAGATCCATGGGAGGACAAGGGTGTCTTGAATCCATCTTTTAAAGGCGAGTTATTTATTTGTATAATTGATGGGTTTAATGAGGTTGTAGTTGGTTCGAATTCTAAGTTGATGGTCGTTAATCAATATGTAGTTGGATTAATTCAAGGGTTATCGTTACAAGATTTTGCAGAGGAGTTCAAAGACATTATTTCAATAAAGTGTTTGCCTATAAAAGTACCACAATAGAGGGATAAACAACACGGGGATGAAGTCCTTTATGTCCTGACATTAACTTAAGGGCGAGTTTTTCACAAGTGGGTAGGACTGATGTAGTACAATTGACCCAGTATTTTTAGTATTTAATATTTAGAAAAAGAAAGTTCAAATTATAATGAACTTACTTATATTATAATATATATATATATATATATATATATATATATATATATTATAAGGAGCATGATTGAATTATTATGAATTGAATTAAAAACCCTAAAGAGTTTTCTTTTCTTTTCTTGTGGATTCAAGAATTCTTCCTTGTGGATTAAAAGTGTTCAAGGATTTCTCGTGTAAGGATCGTTTATTTATCTTGTAAGGATTAATGTTTATTTTTCCTTTGTTTCCGTTCTGTGTCAGAAAGATAGTCATCTGCTACCAGGTTCAATATTCTTGGATCAAGAACCTGAAAAATTAGCTCTAGAGATAAGCCATCTGATTTTTCAATATCATAAGAGAAGAAAAAGCTTGGTCGGGATCTAGATGATAGAGGCCTTGGCCTTTTCAAAAAGCTCTATTCTTCTCTTATGATTGATACTAATTAACGAACCTAGTTGTCGAAGGTTTAACTTGTTTCAAGAATCAAATGATGATAAAATATACAGGAACCAGCTAACAAAAAGTGGTAATGGAGTTGCAACATGTGATAGAGGGTTTGGGATGAATGACTATGACTGTCGTGATGATAGACATCCTGAGGACCACAAGCCAGGTAAACACAAGCAGATGTTGGTGGATACAGGGACAGGTGCAGATGTAGTAAGGGTTATTAAACAGGTTAAGAAAATGAAGAATGTTGATGTTCTAGCTGGTGAGGACATCATGAAGAACTTGTTGACTGATGATATGGATTAACTTTAGTTTCGATAGTTATTTAGCCGTTTAGATTAATGGATGTTGTTCACCAATGTCTAATTATCTATTATGAACTAAGAGTTCTGTTCTTCTTCCCATATTTTTGTAACATGACCTTTACTCCTTTGTGGAGTTGAGATCGTTTCATTAGGAACTATATTTTTCATCTTTATTAATATATTAAACTTGATAAGAAAATTACTTAAGTTGAACACTAGCGATTTTGAGTTTGAACTCAACTAGAAAATCTGTGTTTCAATAGGAGTTTGAATTTAATTAAATTATATTTTAATTTCAATATACATGTTTTAAAGTATTTGATTATTTCAAATTAAATATTACAAACTTAATTTATTATACTCAAGTAAAATTCAAATATATTAAAAATTATAAAAGTATTTATAATTTAATTTAATTGTTTGCATTCTACATACTAATAAAAAAAAAAGGATATCGTTGTATTGTAAAAGTCAACGCTAGCTAACAACAATCGGCGGGTTACATCTATTTTGATTTTGTCAAGTAATTCTTAATCGATCTCATGATGAAGGTTCATTTTAAATTTGTCTAAACAAGTAAAGTATGTAACACCTTGTTCTCTCCTTGATGAATCAGTTTTACAGATTAAGGAGAGGAAGTAGTGTTAGTTCATGTCTTTGTATATAGAGAATATTATTTTTATTTTTTTTGACGAAATATAGAGAATATTATTTATTACAAGAAGCACTTAGAAATAGTTTCCTTGTTCATTACATTCCTTGAATTCCTTAATCATCTTTCTACTATTTTTTTGTAACAAGATATATAACATAGAAAGAATCTCACTAAATTTTAGAATAGAGGAAATCGCAAGAATCTCACTCATGAATAAATAATATGGTAAATGAAATTAAGTTTATATAATATAATCAAATGTATGAGTTGTGTGATCAACCTAAACATAGAAAGTCCATCAGGTTGTAAATGGAATTTAAAATGAAAATAAGACTGATGGGTTTGTTGATAAATTTAAAGCTCGTCTAATTGCAAATGATTTTACGTAAAAATTGGGAATATGTCATCGAGAATTAATTAGAAAATTGTGTCCGTATTTTGAAAAATGAGAGTCTGTTTTCAATTTTATGAGTGTATGTGGATAATACATTGGTAACAAAAAATAAAAATATATAGTTTGCACAAAATTAAGGTGAAACTTAGTAGAAAATTTGAGATTTAAGATATGTGTGACATCTTATATATTCAGGAAATTTAAATTAAAGTGAATTTAGTAGATGATGAGACACAATAAGTTTTAATAAGTTCGAATGGAAGTCATGAAAATACATGGCATATTACAGAATGCTGATTGCACTTCTCTTCCTTTGACCCCTTATCATATATATGAGTTATTTCTTGTAGGCCTCGTGGTAGCATGTGGCCTTATATTTTTGTTATTTAGGTTCATTAGGATTTTTATGGGTTCAAAATTGCGGTTATCTTTAAAAAAATTGATATTTTTATTTTTGTCAAAGCAAATCTTTTTATTTTCACAAAAAATTATGAATTTGTGATATCTTTCTATGTATATAACATTCTTGTAAATATGCTAATGTATATACTCCAATTTGTCTAATAATTTTGAAGGCCTAAGGCAAACACTGAATTTGAGGTCTATTGAAAAAAAATCAGAAAATTGTCCATGGAACATTTTTTAATACCTAAATATTTTTTAAATAGTTTTAAGTAAATTATTGAAAATTTTATTATGTGTAAAATTGAAATTATTAAATTATATATATATATATATATATGATTTTATTTGGTGAATTACCCTTAAATTAAGTATTTATTGGATATAATATATTTTATAATATACGGTAAGCAAAACATATTAGAGAGAACAACTAGTACTTTGAATTCAATTAGTACTCCTACTATGTTTTGAACTTTTTACATATGTATATATTCACATATTAATTTAGAAACTATTTTCTTGTAAAATGTAGGGTAAAATATATTTTATATGAATATTAATGAAGGTTTAATGATGAGTTAGATACTAATGGAAGAAAGAGTGGTGAAATGAATATGTTTAAAATATTAATGAGAGTATTAATGATTAAATTTTATTTTTTTATAATATAATTAAATTGTATCTAAATGAATGAAAAATGGATGAAATACATATTTTTAAAATATTAATGATAATATTAATGATTAAATTGTCTCAACCCTGCATAACAATAATTATTATTTCACTTTATGGATGTGTGCGCGCGCGCGCGTGAGAGAGAAACCCCTGTTAGTATTTATATTAATTTAAAATTACAAGGATAATATTTACAATAGTTATAATACAAAAATATATACGATCAGTATATATAGCCAATCAAATAATTAATTTCCATATACGTGAAGATTGTGTTAATACAAGTTTCCATATATTTACATTAAGAGACAAACTATGCAGTTATGACAAATATTAAAAAATAAAGAGAGTAACAAATTAATTAATAATATAAAGGTACATGTTCGATTGATAATAAATTTAAATTAAATACAAGTAAATTTTCTATATTTAATCACAATTTAAAATTTTAGATATTAATTAAAATATCATATAAGTGTGTGTATATATCAGCATTATTCTACAAAGTTAACAAATCATCACTTATATTCTTACAAATCACCGATTATAAGTGTCCAATAATATCATACAAATAATCAAATCACCAATAACTATTTTAAAAATCACCTGATAACATAATACACAAAATTTAAAGAAATGCAGACACAAATCATCAATTATCACTATACAAATCACATCGATAATATTAGTATAAATCACCCTCTTGATATGGTTTAAAATTAATGAAAAAATATATGAAATCATTATAGGTATTGTATTAAACATAATTAATGTTTGAAACGAGATTAAAATTGAATATCTTGAAGAGTTTGTAGAACAAGAAGATTTATATTTGAACACACCTATGTATTTATACTATATTATTAAATCTGAACATGCAAATATTTAGTCGATCGTTCTATGGATGATCCGATACTGAATAAACGAGTATCTCGTTTTGATGGAATTTTGATGGAAGAAGATTTTCTTTGAAAAGTAACTGTGTACCATCTGCTAAGTTTGAAGAATTCCTAGAAGTCCGAAGTATTTCCACGCCCCACGCTGGATTTACGGATTGTACTTTTCCCGTTAGTCCATAAGGATCGGACACCCATATTCCAGGACCGTACAAGCCTGTTACATGAAATGCACCAAAACCAAAGCAAGCCAACCCCGCGAGAAATAAATGAATTCCAAAGATCTTGGGCAAATCTAAAGAAAGGCCAATACGTTGGGGAGGTTTCATATGTCTTAATTCAGAATGAAATATTCGTTGTGTTATAAAATAATTTTTTATTGGCAGCTTTAAGGAAAAAGGCAGTTAGTATTTGTCTTCTACTCAAACTCTAAACACAATTTTTAATTAGAATACCTCTTTATACAAACTCTTTTATTAAGCTAAAAATAAATAAATAAAATACACTCCTATACATGGTCATAACATTTATCTCATACTCAACTCTAAACACAATTTTTAATTAAATTTTAATTTAGAATACACATTTATATAAACTCTTTTATTTAATTAAAAATAAATAAAATACACTCTTATACAAACTTCTTTCATTAAAATACATTTTTATACACATTCTTTTAGTTAATTAAAATTAAATACAAAAAATAAAAATTAAATTATAATATATTATATTATTTAAAAGAGATATATCATACATACAATGTGTAGTTCTCCTCTCTTTATACAACTGCTCACACAAGTAATATTATATTATATCAAAATTATATCATATAATTTTCTATTTTAAGATTTGTGTAGTTCTCCTCTCTTTATACAACTGCTCACACAAGTAATATTATATTATATCAAAATTATATCATATAATTTTCTATTTTAAGAATCATACTTACCCTGTAATTTTTATTTAATATAGTTGCACTCATACTCAACTCAATTTTATCACCATTCAAACTCTTTAATTTATTTAAAATTATAACTTATTATTAAATTTATCAATATTAAAATAAAAAAGTAATTAATATATAAGTATAATATATAAACAAAATTGTATAAAAAATATATAAATAAATTAATAATAAAATATATTATCATATTAAATTAAATAATTAATATCACTCATGCTTTGCACGAGTTATAAACTATTATATATATTAAAAACTGTTATCTTGTGATGATAAAGAGAGTGAAATATATTATATATGAATATTAATGGAAGCTTAATGATGAGTTACATATTAATAATAAAAAAAAAAAGGGATGAAACAAATATATATAAAATATAAATAATTAAATTGTGTCAGCCAACCAAATGCTTCTTGTGGTATCCTAAAAAGAACCGAAAACTAACACTTCCACCAGGTTTGTTGCTCTCTAGCCAAGCAGTTCTAGCAGGTTATAACTGAGATCAAGGACTGTCAGTTTTGGGAAAGCAGTAATAACCTCTGGGAGCGAACTGCTTAGAGAATTATGTGAAAGGTTGAGGTAACTTGAACGCAAAAACTGTGCAGTTAGCCAGTTACCTCAGGGATGAGGGATGGATATATAATAGATAGACGGAGGGGCCAAATATACTAAAAAGGTGGATCACCATACATGACTATCCAAGTTAAGACATTAAATTCTTGTTTGTCTACGTTGTCTATCAGTAGGTAACTTAGACCAAGATCCCTTTTATAATTTTCTTGCCCCTCTGATTCACTATATAATTTGATGAAAACAAGCTGAAACTATAGTCAGGAACATAACATCGACTGAAACACCCAAAGAATCAAATTGCAGTCACAAACATCATTTAGTGTCCCACTTGCTTCAGCAGTGTACTGATTTGTAAATTAGAGAACATAGTCCGAATATTATAATATGTACAAGTACAACTCATATGTGTAAGCTACATCTCCAGAAATAATAATATTTTTCTAAACTTTTAAACCCCAGTACTACTAGCAATACTGCCCAAAATAAAGGCTGCAGTTATTTCAAATGTGATGCATGTTTGACAGAATATGATTCATCATGGCTTAATAGCACGGCCCTTGTACTGCACTTTATTAACCACAAAGTCGTCGGGAGGTTGAAACTCTTCCAACCAAGTGACCTCAACAAGAGACATTCCATCCACTTCAAGATTTACTTCATTTAAGGGAAAGAAGAGATTCAATAGATTAATCATTAAATCTACCTCTGTACTTCAAGAGGAAAGGAGCACTTCCATTATTAAAAGAACAGTGAAATGGTATGAACAGGCTGATGGGGAGAAGTAACAAAAGTAAGTTCGACTACCTGGTAAATCCCCTCTTGGGGACCTGCAAAAATAAGTGCAATGCCGATCATCGTCGGATGAGTAAGGTGGAGACTGGATGTCAAAGATTGCACAAGGAGTTAACGCTTTGAAGCAGTGTATGTTACCACCAGTAGTTGGATACAGAACAGTTGTTCCACAAGGTGCAATCATTTGACAATCTTTAACAAGCTTTGCAGGTTTCTCTGCAATTAATAATTCACAACTCTTTGTTAACACAAGTTCAAAAAGTTGGATACTGAGTTTGGAACTACAGCCCTGTATAAAGAAGTAACCAATCTGACGAGTGTGTTCAATATGTGAATTAAATTGATGCAGCATATAGATACATGATTGTGCAATCAGTACGTGATTTGGGACGAGATTGACATATGACTGATACGTGTTCACGAGATGGACATGTGAATGATATGTGATGAATCGATGATATCATGTGATTTATACGTGTTAAGTCTCAGCAATATCATCTACAATATGTTATAAGGATAATCTGTCATTAGGGATGGCCATCAGGCCGGTTCGGGATCGGGTCCCTGCCCCCGATCCCTGAACCCTAATCAAATCCTCAAATCCCCGATCCCCGAACGGGGATTAATTTGTTGCCCCGAGGGGAACAGGTATCCATGTGGCGAATCGGAGAATTCTTTTTTTTTTCGCTAAAAAAATAATTATATTTCAACCTACATTTTTTGAATAAAAATAGTTTAAAATTTATCATACATAATATGTTTTTTTAATTTTATATCATATTTTAAGTATTAGTTTTAATTAATATTAATTTATAATATAAATAAATGACAAAAATAAAATTGCTATAATAAAATGATATTATAATTTAAAAAAATTAGATTAATAAAATAAAATAGAAATTTAAAATTATAATAATATATATAAATGATAAATATCTCTTTTATTTTATTATATATATATATATTATTTTTATTAAATATAAAAATCGGGAAACGTGAACCGGGCTGGGAGACACCAATACCCGTCCCCGCCCCGATCGCTGAAATTTTTATGATATCTCTCCCGTTCCCCGGCCCGTACCGGAAAAAATCCCCGAATCCCCATCCACACCAAATTCAGTGCGGGGATCGGATGGGGATCGGGCGATGCGGGGAGAATGTCCATCCCTATCTGTAATCTACTCATTGATGTCTTACAATTTTTACTCTCCTAATGAACACTATAAGCGGCGGACATCCCTCTCATTTCAAAACACACCGTAAACAAACAGTTTTCTATTTGTCTTTTCCCTATAGTTGTCATTGGTGATAGAAGGAAGGTATTTTTCAAGTCCTCGGGAATATTTAACAAGGTGTCGTTAATATTCGTGGTCGTGCCCTTGGAAGTGAATGCTCAATGTCTCTTCGGAGGAGTGCAGAGAACAAATCTACTTTAAGGAAAATGCATATAGCATGCTTAATCTTTCTCCGTTAATCGTATTGGTGACGTATTATCTTGTCATAATTGTAATTTTTGTACTTCAACAATATTTGTATATTGACTCTTCTCTATATGTTGTGTTACTAACAATATGTCTACTTTAGAACTCTCCAAGCAGTGGCAAGTGGCGAAACCAGAAGAAAAATTAAGTGGGGACACCATCATATAAATTATGATATAATATAAATAATTAATATAATATTATTAAAATTATAAAAAATTATGTGTACATTTTTACTGATATTTTCTTTTTCTAAAATATTATTTCATTTTTATTAATAATATTGATATGTGTTTCTTTTTTTCCTTCTGTTACTAGTTATTTTCATTTTTTTTCTTATTTTGATAAATTTTGTGGGGGCATTTATAGTTTTTGAATGGGGGCATTATAACGATGATCTCATAATTTAATTAGTAACCTCAAAATTGAGTGGGGGCCTCTCCCCCCACTACCTTATATGTACGTCCGCCCCTGTCTCCAAGTGTCATACTCCATACCTCTGATTGCATAATCACTTAAAAATAATAGTAAATAATTCATTAAAATGTTAAATCGTAAGATACTTATTTATCTAAAGCACAATACTACTTGGGAATAATCACTGTCTCGAGAAAAAAAATAAAAATGAGAGAAAAGAAACCTAAAATAGTATGCACTTCAAAATTAACGCTCCACGGTCTTAGTTTCTTTTACTTAATTTGAGTTGGCAACAACTGATACATAACATATGAAGGTTTGATAATTTAATATACTAGCAGATAACCTGGCCAAGTACAGGTTGATTTTGATTTTTAAGATGAAATATAAATTTTTAAGATTACTACTGTATTAAAGATAATCAGTGTTAATAAATTGATAATGGTGTGAATATAATACGAAAATAAATTATTAAATATGCCATCATAAGATATTGAATTTGTATCAAATTGCTCGGATTGATAAACCTTTTCTTTATTATATGTTTATTATACTTTCTCTAGAGTGACCCCCTTTTTAATTTCCAGTTCAGACAACGATGATTTTGGTAAGCTCAATTCTACTAGAATGAATGAATTTTGATGGAGAGGGGAAATAGCACTACGTTATAATCAGTTCGTTCAATTCACAATTGGGGAGAACTATAGAGGCAATAAAGAGAATAGTCCTTTGTTTGCATATTCTGGATTTTCTTATTTTGTTATTTAAAAAGTAAATCATGTTTTTTGATAAAAATGAATGTGATATACTCATTAAATGATATGATTGAATAAACAATTTGTTTTATTTTTCATTTGTATATTTTTGTAGATTCCAACTTTTATCAACCCAGATGCTTTCATAATCGTATTTTGTAGTAAATTGATATTGATAATTGCAAGAAATATCAATTTAAGTATAGTTCTATGGTCGAGTTAAGTAAAAGGTTATTAATAGCAAAACTTAGTAAAAACAAATAGGTTTATAGACTTCGAAAGTAATAATTATTATTAAAACTTTTTGGGGTAAGTATTATTAAATAGATTTATAGTAAAAAAGAATAATGGAGTTAAAAAATTTATAATTAATGAAATCACTTATAAATCATATAAAATTTATACACATAAGGATCCACCCAATTCCTGCAGTTATAACTTGAGTTGTTAGTAAAAATAAAATAAAAACATAATCACTGCAATTGAATCAAAATTAAATGGACATAGAGATAAACCCTTTGGATGGTATCAGTCCCTTTGGGGCTATACAATCCCGAACCCTATCATCGAATCTTTAATCCTTCCAGAATTATCTATCTCCTTATCCATACCCCGAACGGGATCCCCACATAAAATCGGGAAAATACAAATATTTAAATATGAATTTTCAAAAAAATAATAATTCGATTTTATTTAACATTTTTCCATCACCGTTTTATAAGAACTAATTTGATGTTAATAAATTAAAAAATTTCGTTATGTATAAAAGAATTAGATAAATAAAGTAGATTGAAATTTTAAGAGATAAAAAATAAATAGAGTAATAAGTATATAGTACATAGATCTCTATTAATTTATAAAAATTTGATAAATCATACATATAAATATAATTTATTCGGTACTAATCGATTGGCCATCAGGATGGAAATTCAAATAAGCAGGGGCAGGGAAACGCTATTACCCGTTCCAATTTCATTCCCAGAATTTTTTCAAATATCCCCACTCCCCGCTCTATACCCCAAAACAATTTTGAATTGTTTTTTAAAACTTTCCACGTGTAAATATAGATTTATAATTGGGATACATTGTCACTTCTAGTAGGATTTTAGTTGAATGTTGAATATCTAGTAGGAACCTAATGAAGAAGTGTAATAATGAATTAGAGACACGAGTCTAATAGAGAACTAAAAAAAATAGATTGAGAGGGGTGAAACCAACTATGGTACTATAATGGTATGTCATTAAAATAGTCTTTTGGCTTTTAATAGAGAGTAATAGTCTTATAGACGGTACCTCTTATGAATACTTGCTACTCTAGAAAGATCAAGTGAACAAATTATCTATAGAGGAAAAAAGGTAGCTGCTAAAAAGATATCTAGATTGGTTTCATAACTTTGATGACAATCTTGTTGTCAGAAAGGAAATAGAAGTCTATATCGAATGAACAATGAACAGAGCCAAGAAAGTGCACATATTAAATATGACCTAGAAAATCAACTTAATGTATTATTACAATATAACAGGATGAAAACACACCTTGTGATGCATCAGAAAGACCTGGTATGTCAAGCCAATCATATGATTTAACATGCATTGAACCATACAATAGCTTGCTTAGCACGGTCATTCCAGGATGATTATGAAGTGGGATGACAGAGGAAGGTGGCATGCAAAATATTCCCAGCTGTCAAGGGTTTCAGAGTAATGCATATCAGACAATATAGAAATTTCATATGAATATACTTACTCATATCTATGTCGTAAATCATCCAAAATGTGTGTGTGTGTGTGTGTGTGTCTGTGTGTGCTGCAAGAGTGACTCTTACGCTGAAGCTGTCACACTCATATATATGAATATATCGTATTGGTGGTAGTGAGGATTCCCACCCACTTGGTTGATTCACAGATCCTGTAAATCCATGAACTAACTGTGCCTCCTGCTCGAGACCAACATCAGAAGGCTTGATTTTATCTGAAACAAAATTGATGTCAACAAAATAATGCAACAGCATGAAACTGGGCCAACATTAAGAAACAAAGTAAAATCAACTCTTTTAACTTGATCACTAGAGTCGTCAATGGATTATTATACTGCCTTGGAAGTAGTACCATGGTTATTATACTTCCTAGATAGTACTACAAAGCTGTGAAATGTACAATTTATTTCTAGAGGAACTTATAGCTCACTCAGCTGCTTTATTCTCCGTACAATCAGAATAGATTACACAATTGTTTACCACTTAAAATTGGAAATAATACCTAATTAGGTACGGGTCCCTTTTCCTTTCTCTTTTTTTTAAAAGTTTTATAAAGTTTATACGAGGGGGATCAGCCATATCGGCAAGAACTACCTCTTATGTGGTTTTGTCATGAGATATCCAAAGAGAACTCAGGCTATAAACCACTTGAGCTACAATTGATGCTTACTGTTTAGATACATTGTTGTTACATATAGGAGAAAGCTAGGATGCTCGGACTCTTTTGGAAGGATCCGACACGGACACATATCGGTGTGTCTGATCCTTCAAATGCTAAATTCACAGACTCGGGGACACGTTTAAAAAGGATCCGACACTGGGATATGGACATTGACATTTATTATTTCTAATATAATATGATACTTTTTATAAATAAATATCTACAATTTTATATAAAATAATAATATATAAACTTCAGAAAAAAAGGTAAAATAATATTTATTATATGTCAAATGTTAAAGAGTTAAATTATACACAATTGCACAAATCAAGGCACAGAGTTAGAAGACTTTTTGTCTTCTCTTTCTTCTTATATTTTCTTCTTCTCTTCCTTTTAGAGACGAGTTATCAAAATTATAGATGAGATAGAAGTGTCCATTTTCTAGATGGGGTTCGGATCCGGATCCAAGTGTCCGTGTCGTGTCCTGTCGACACGGGTACGGCTGGGTTCTCTGGAGAGTCTGAGTATCACAGGGAGAAAGAACTTACTACAAGATTAACTTGGTACATAATACCTTAATTAGTGCAAGTATTGCAAGATAGCTATGAGTGGAATCGCGCCAAAGTGAACATATAAATGGAACAAATTCCATAGTCCAGATGCTTTCTTAGTCAATCATTTTAAGATTATTGCACATATCTTTACTATTTGGTCAGAAATAAATGACTCCAAGTTCACATAAATAATAAAATCAAATCCTAATACAAAGCATCCAAATTGATAACAAAACATGTACAATAAACTCAATACAATTACAAAACAAAGATGTACATACTTTATACAAAAATCCAAACTCAAACCAAACAAGACACAATAAGTAAGCAAAGGAAGTCGAGTTTCTTGCTACCTAGCATGGCGCGAACTTTTTGGATGGCATCTTGGGATACTGGTCCATTCGTAGAAAGAGATGTTTTACAAAGATTGTAAAGCTTCTGTACAGCAGGCATGGTGTAAGATACACAACCAACCTAACCCCCAAGAAATCCTTAAGCCAAAAACACAACTAGACTAATCAATCAGAAGGGTCCTCTAGTTCTCAGAAGACCCTTCAACAAAATCATAGATTTGATCCAGAAAAGTAATGAATGAATCAATAGTTGCCCTTATACATGATGTCACAGTCACCTAATTAGTAAGAAAAATCAGAAAAATTAAAAAGGTAATAATAATAATAATAATCTTCAAGCTTAATCATATATAATACAGATTTTATTTATTAATTTTGGTGAATGATATATTAGAGATATAAGTTGGAAGAAATCAAGGTGATGCAAGGGCAAGTAAGTAATTTAGATGGAAAGAGTGAATCAAATAAAGTGATTGCTTAGTGATTAAGCGGTAGATGAAATGATATATGCAAGTAATATAGAGAGTTAAAATGGGAGGAAAGTAAAGTACCTGAAGATGGAGAGCAGAGAGAGAGAGAGATAGAGATAGCGAGGGGGGGGGGTAAAAGAGGGTGAGTGTGTGTGTGTGTGAAGGCTTTCGGGGCGGAAACAGGCAAAGATTCACCGTGTCCAGTTGTTCACCGACCACATTAATTTCGGCTACGTGCTTTCCCGTACTTTTTCTGGTAATCTTTTTTATATATATAAAAAATGTCACATCTATATTCTTAAAATAATTTGATTCAAAAAAGTAACTAATTTATAAGATTATTATTTTAAATATGGGTTTAATTGCTTAAATGCCAACTCTATCAGTTGACTAAATTTTAATATTCATGTTGATATAAAGTATAAATAATTAAGAGTAGTTCTTATTTTATTCTTAGAGGCTGTTTTGTTTATTATAAAATAAATTTCTCTTCACTTGTGATAAGTTAAAAATAAGTTATAAGAAATGTTTTTATAAATAAATTTTTGTTTGGCTAATTTATATTTTAAGATAAATAAGTATTTGGTAAATTATAATTTACCAATTAATTAGAATAAAAATATAAACTAATTGTTCATATGAGTCGAATTAAAATAAACAATACTCCATTGTCTTGCTGCAAAAATTTTGAAAACAAAACACTTCAAACTGGGTTACAAGTCCTGATTATTCCCACAACATGTTATATCCATTTCCTCCATTCCCATGAAAATGTGGCAGGATTACAAGCCATGGTATCCTCAGCTAAAGAAATGGGGTAAAGTTAAAACAAAAATATAATAAAAATCCCACCACATAGCCAGGTAACTCAAAAGGCCGCCTGCCACATTATTCTACAGAGCGAAGATCTCTACCTGAATTTTATGAATTGCTCGGCTCCCTTATACACATAGTAGGCCAGGGCTACCACGGATATCTCATTGATAATTGGAAAGAGCTCTGATGAATAATAGAAAAATTGATAGAATTTCTCATAGGTGAAGCAAATCATACCCATTTTCAGATACAGCAGATAATAAAACAAAGCTGCAACGCCCATGTATATGTAAGCGATTCTATGGAATATTGAAGACGTAGAGGTGGACTGTGGCTTATAAACAGTAAGATGAGGTGATAATGGACGAAGCTTGGCCGAGAATTCACCATTGCCTGAAGCAACGCCTGCCTGGCTGTGTGTGGTACGGATATTAGCAAGAGAGAATGATTTACCCAGAACAGGTGAACCAATAAGTGAACCACAAACAGAAGGATTTCTGTACATCGGCCTGAAAAGCTGCTGCAACTGACTCTTCACAAAAGCGGTTCGTTTTTCATCTTCGCGAACCACACTGCAGCCAAAAAGTATAATGAACATAATGGAATTATGCATTTTAAATTTTCGCAAGGAAGAGATAACTGATATATCACCATTCACCACATTGAAATGTTTCATTATTAGATTTTAATGATGTGTAATTTCCAATATGGATATGTCAAACTTTCATTTCAAACATTCAGTTCATTACTTCCTAGAGAATAGGAACAAAACATTCTTGCAAGTTACAAGACATCAACAATCTAGAAACCACCTACTACCGAATTCTCTACTATATTGTTCAGTATCTTATTAGGTTCCCTCACTTCATGGATAATCCTTTCTGTACACAAATTTCCATCCCTAACATTGATACTTTATGTGTGACGACTATAATGAAAGTTTGCATATGGTACAACTTGAGGACCGCATGACACGATTTGGACGCCAGGCTGCTTAATAATCAAGACTATTATATGCAAACTCAAACTAACGTTTTCATATCAGGGCATAACCGCTTCTGAAAGTCTGCCAAATGATGGCACACAACAGCTCCAGAAAGAGCTTGAATTGCTGCATCCCTATTTTCTTTAGTCACATCAGAATTCCCCCCAAAGGAAATTTGGTGTTTCAACAAGTGTATTCACATTTTCACCCAAGAAAAAATATTTCCTAATGCATTCAAGTCTCGATTAGTATTGCTACAGTGAATTTCAGAAAAACATAAATAAACAACTTAAATTAGAATCTACTGTGAAGAAAGTAACTTCAAGTCTTAACCTATTTAGCAAACTTAATAGTTTAGTTGAGGTAAGTTACTAAAAGCAGTTGAAACACATATAACAGACATCACTTCCTTTGAAACCTACTATTAATCGTCTAAAATCAAATTATTTATCTCACCCTCGTCTACCTTGGCAGGGAGGATGGATTTTGATCAGAAGGACATCTTAGCAGCATCGACCCCATCAAAATGTCTATTTTTATACATCCAAGCCTACTTCAATGAACCCTACTGACATTTAATATAAGATTTTGTTTTAATAACACCTTGTGTTTCAATGTTTTGATCCCAATTTTTCCTCTCTGACCAAGTCCCTGTAAAATAGTACTCCCTCAGTCCCACCCATTTGTTTACGTTTCGGAGAGAAGGTCCGGCACACATTTTAAGGTGCATATAAAGTATAGTTCCATAACTTATTTTTAAATTTTTTTTCTGAATAAAAATTTAAACATTCAATTTTTATTCAAAAACAAAAAATTGTAAAAATAAGTTACGGAACTATACTTTATATGCACCTTAAAATGCGTAACGGACCTTCTCTCCGAAACGTAAACAAATGGGTGGGACGGAAGGAGTATAAAAACTATTCTATTCAGTGAGTGAAGTAGAACACAGACATCAGCAAACTTTGATCAACAGTATAATGCAAAGATGATGAGGAACGAAATTTAAGATAAAAAAGAAAGTGTTGGTATTAATTATTATATAGTCTATAGTCTATACGAATCTATTATTCAGAAAAAAATGATATGTAGGCTCCAGTTATTTAGATAAATAATAATAATCCCAATCGGTTATAAGCCTTGGTCCGTTAAGGTTATTTCTCGGTATTAATACTAAATAATATTTTTAGTTATTAATAAAATTATTAATCCCAATTGAAGTTCACCCCCTAAACATCAATCTCATTGTTATCAAAATTTTCCTGCATCAAAGATTAACAGTACTAGTATTAAAGAAGAAGGAAGTTCACTACACAAGTTTAACACTTCTACAAAGCCATGACTTTTCAACAGTACGATAAATCATTTATTAATAGTAGAATAGTAATTTAATATTACTCTAAGTGCATTAGTAATAAGTGCTTTTGATGGACAAGTAGGGATTATAGACGGGCAATCATTGGCTCCGCACAAAAAACTATGTTTGTGCACTCAATGGTTGTGCCTTTATATAATTATTAACTACTCCATCTGTTAAATAATTAATGTTTGACTTTTTTATACACACTTTTAAAAGGTTCGACCACATAGTTAAAAAAATTCTTTATATGAATAAAATATTTAATTAATATTATATATTACAAAAAAAAAATTCTAACTATGTGATCAAAACAAGTACATGTCAAAAAGTTAAACGACAATTATTTAAAAACAAAGGGAGTATTATCATTCTTACAACTACGGGAACTTCTCACAAACATTTGCCTAAATTGTATTCTCATTGATTTTCTAAATTGAAGTTACAAATTCAACCACATAAAACACGAAAACCAATACTTATAATCCTGGAAGTACAAATCATCACTTGAATCCTTCACTAGCTCAATGTGTAGTCAGTGCGAAAATTCTTATAAATACAAATAGTGTGATCTCTACAATCATTAAAAAAATCGAAAAACCTAATCGCAAAAATAATTCTGAAATCACTTGACATCAATTACAATATTGCGCAATCAGTTATGTTTTTGTCTTGTTAAAACAATCAAATTCAATACAGATATAAATAATAAATAAAAAGCAGGTAAATATGAACAAATGACTCACGTGTTGAGATTTCGAGCGAATTCCGGTTTTCGATAAATGCCTATGGATGCTCCCTTGACAGATGGATATCAAACAACAAATCAAATAATTTCAACACTTAAAACAAATATATGCATAGGGAGAGGGAGAGAGAGAGAGAGGGGGGGGGGGAGGGAGGGAGAGAGCTTACAAGGCCTCGGGGATTGAGTAAATTAGGGCTGGGATCAGCAAGGAAGTTTGAGGGAGAGTGGTGGAGGTTTGGGGGTGAAGAAATGGATCGAGTTCCGTACAACCAACTCGGACGATTCACGACTCGCCTGGAAATTGCTGCTCGGAGCGCCATCTCAAAATCTCTACCGTATAGTTATCTAGTGCTGTGCCTGTCATGATATAATACTTTGTGATTTCATTTTATATAATCTAGATATAATTAATTCTTTTAATTTCAAAATATAGTCATTTTCTTTTATTATGAATATTAACTATTTTTATACAAATAAAGTTATAATTTCAATACAATATTTATCATAAAAATAATTTAAATAGAATTAGATTATAACTAGAGTGAGAATAAAATAATATTTTTAAATTTTTTAAATTCAAAACAATTGGATTAGAAAAAACATTTACAAATAATTTAATTAAATAATTGATGTCTAAAAAAAACTACCTTTTACTTGTTTTTTTAAGAACAGACATGTTTTTAAAATATTTTTTATAAAAATATAATCATATATTTGATAAAATTAAAATATAAAAAAAAATATGTTTATGTAGTACATTACTAACAATTTATTAATATTTAATATTTAATATAATACACTAATACAATTATTAGTTATTTAAAGATTTTTTATTTATCTAATATATGATTTTATTTTTATAAAATTTATTTTAACATCTTTTAATACCTAATAATTATATTAGTTTATGATATTTAAAATTAAAATATTATTAATAACATGATATACGTATTTTAAAATTAAAATTATAGAAATATTTTAAATTTGATATTTTATAAAAACATAACTCATGTATCGGTGCGTATACGAAATTTTTTTTATGATGTCTAGAATATAATTGGTAAAGTTGTATAATAACGATATTTCCAATTTTTTTCCATAAATTTAAATATTAGTAGATAATGAGAAAAATGTTTAGAGAAACAACAGAAAATTGTAATAGGATAATGAAATTAAAAAGTCACTATAATTAGTATAACTATGATATCATTGATTGTTGATGTTACAAAAAATTCAGGTAAACTATCAGTTCATGCACAAAAAGTTAGGGTTGTTTACCCTGTTACAAAAATTTAGGAGGGTTATCACGGTAAGCTTTGCAAACTGCATGGATTAATTTTGACATGTATTTAGCAAGTTTAGCAACTATGATATTTAACATAGTTGCTAAATATAATAACATAATTACTATATTATTATATATGATAGTAATATATTATTATAGGAATAAAAATATATTAATATTTAATTTATATATTTTATAAATAGTATTCTAATATAAATAGTTCTAAGAGTTGTTTTTGAGAAATAATTTATTAAAAAGAAAAAAAGAAATGTTAATTATTAACTGGTAATAATAAAAAAATGATAAAGATAAAAGCGGAGTATGGTTTTCAAACGAAAAAACAACTATAATAATGGTCGGTACTTAAATATTTAAATTAAATTATAAAAATATTAATTATAAAATATACTCCCTCAGTCCCACCCAATTGTTAACGTTTTGGAGAGAAGGTCGGCACACATTTTAAGGTGCATATAAAGTATAGTTCCATAACTTATTTAAAAAAAATTCTGAATAAAAATTTAATATTTAAATTTTTATTCAAAAAAAAAATTTTAAAATAAGTTATGGAACTATACTTTATATACACCCCGAACCTTCTTTCCGAAGCATTGGGTGGAACGGAGGTAGTATGTATTAATGATTCAGTTCGATTTGATTATTTTGATCGGTTTGAAAATGAAAATCGAAACCAAATCAAAAAATTTCAGTTTTCTAATTTTCAAAACCAATCCAAACTATCAAAAAATTGAAAATTTCGGTTTGATCGATTTTGATCGAATCAGTTTTGGATAAATTTCGGATAATTACTCTCAAACGTAGGATATAGCGTATTTAATTACCGACCAGGCTAGTAATCTATATTGTATTTATAGTGGAGGTCGGGGTTAGACCCGATTCCTCATAATAATATGTACCTCTGTTTTGAAACAAGAGATAATGGGCAACCTTTATACCCGATATGGTCGGTGGGATCGGATTTTTTATGGGATAATTCAGGTTCAACCCCAAGTTTCAATATTGAAGCCAGCATTCCTGGTGTTCCTTTAATGGGTTGTGGTGTTTTCGGTACCAAAATTGTCCCGTGGTGGGATACTTCTAGTAGACAAGTCAACGTATCCAAAAAATCACCCAGTGCACGAAACACATCAACCGGTACATGAAAAAAAAAGGTCTGGTAACTTATGATATCATCACTAAGGACGTGTCAGACACAGATATTCCTATGATGCGTCATTTGAAGTCTATTACCCCAACCAAAAACATTGGCACCAAATAGACGTCCCCTACTTCCATCGATCTTCTCCTTATATTTTTCCTTCCTTGTCATCTCGCAATTTTCCTTCATTGTCATTTCTCAAGGGACTGAAATGTTTCTCCTGGTTTGTTTTTGGGGACTGCATTTGTATTTCTTTGCCAAAGTCTAAGCTCGCATATTTGCACCATACCAAGTACATGATCAAGACATTCACTCCACGTTTCAGTGCACCACTACCATTCCACGGCATGGCAATCACTTATTGTCGAGATGAGTTTGAAGATAGTGTTTCAATAACTTTTTGTAAAGGACGTTGGTTGCGCATCTCTTTTCGTGATAGTTACGATGAACATGTGCTGATTTTTGATACTAAAACCCATGGGGACATGTCTGGCTCCTTTGCCGAATTAGGAAAAGGCAGCTTCTGCCTAACTGTCTTTGACAATGCCGAGTTACATTTCTACACGTTTACGATTATCATACAGGAAAATAAAAATTGTGGCAAGCTGAATTTGGAACTGCTGGAACTTAATCTGCAGAAACTAACTCCATGTATAAGTTTTCTAGGTTGCCTTGCATTCTGAGTTATATTCCTTTATGCTAGTTTTTTTTTCCTGTGGCATTAACATTAGTGTTATCTCTGGTATTATATTTCTTTTACTCTGCAGACCAAGAGCTGATAGGTTCAAGGAAAAATTGGAGGCATGTCTATATTGTAGCAAGTTTCCACTACAAGGAACACTTTCCTATATCTCTTTAATCATTGTTGACATGTTTGACACTTCAATGGATATTTATGTCTATGACTATTCTTTCCATAGTGATGTGAGAAATCAAGAGTTTCATCCCGATTCACTGATGGTAGGTTAATTGTTTTTCGTTTTCGACATGCAATTCTAAGGATGAAGAAGATGATGGTATTGTTGGTAAAGAGGAACATTTACCTTAATTTGACATGTCCTTTGATACAAGGGACATAAGAATTTTGTTGGGAACTGAACCTTGTTGACCTTTTTCTATAATCTTTGCAGGACTTATTTGATTAGTGATGGAATATATAGGTCGTAGAAGGTTTACTTTAAATTAAGTATTAGCAGTAAAATTGTGTCAGTTTGGTGTACTGGAACAGAGTTTATGAATATTTTATTAACTTCTATCTCTTACTTCCTAGTCCTGGACAAATTATGCTGGGTAAGGTTATATGGCATAAGACTATGCAACTGTAGAATTAATATTTTCTTTATGTTTCGTATGACTATGGTTCTATGATCGAAAGGCAATATGTTTCTTATGACTATGATTCCGCACAGAATATTTATTCCTTTTTGTTTCAGCAGACCCTTTGTAATGACATTCATTTCAGACCATTGCGGCTCATTGTTTGAGCAGGCCCTTGAGTAGAATATTTGTTCTGTCTCATAGGGATACCACACAAGTAGCTTAGATAGTATGCACCGGCTATATCACTTGACATTTGATATTATGTCATCTATGAAATCATATCTACTAATAATTATGCCTGCTAACTATTGAATTTATCCTATCTGTCAGACCATACTTGAATAAAAGACAATTGGAAAGCTTTCCGTTACAGCAAGGATTCTACCGGACATTTTGGGAACTCCGTTATTTTCTAGTCAAATTTTTGGGTTTAACAGTTGCTTAGTTTGAACTTAATGGTTTCTTTTTAATGAATTAAACTAGTGTCGTAGTTCTATTTTTGTGATGGATTAAGATGGCTGGTTTGGACGGAATAAAGACTTTTGTATCATGTTATAGTAGTTTATACTTTGATACTTTCTAATGATATAAGGCTACTTCCTACTTCTGTTTAAGTAATGGATTTAGGTGTTAGCTTTTTGTGACAAATTTATATAATCGAATACTTTCGTTTTTCAATGGTTTTTTCTAGCGAAAATTTTCGCATTGAATCCCTAGAAAATGAAAATTGTTAAAAGCATTGGTGACAAATTTTACCTGTACCTATTTGTTCCATAAAATTTATACGGTTTTATCAACTTCATCCATTTTGAGCTCAAGCAATTGTATTGCTTTAATTCCACCAAAACAATTTAGGCTCAAAATAAGTTTGATGGAAAGGAATTTAGAAACCTCACTAGTTGGTGTTTGCATTTAGAGAATAGATTACCAGATCGAAAACATTATAATTGATAGGTGAGCACTGAGGTCAGTTTGTCGTATATGATCTGTTTTCACTTTTCAGCTAGTGATATCATACATTTGCACCCTTTCTCATGTCATACAGGTCTTGATAATGATATAAAAGTTTATCTTAATAAATTATTAATTTATTTCACTACAATATATTATATTATAGAGTAATTAGCACTTTGCACCCTTTATTGGGCATTTTTTCAAAATGATTTTAAATTATGTTTTATGGCAAATTGCATCCCAATATTTTATTCTCGTTTCGAGTTGCATCTTTTAGACCAACTTCCGTCAATTAAACAAGGGTAAAGTTGGAAAATGAATTTTATAACGGCTCTAATTGTTATATATCATCTTAACCCATCAGATGATATATGTTTCTCATAAACTCTAAATACTCTTCTTCATCTTATCACTCATCTTTCATTTGTAAAGTCATGGTTATGATGTGTTATCGTAAAAAATGGGTTGCTCAACAAACTGCTCGGACTACTATAAATGTTGGTCGACGTTAATTTCTAACATGTCCAGATCGATGTTGTTTCATTCCATAACCTTCTAATCTGTAAATTCATTTTCCAACTTTATCCTTGCTGAATTTAACATTAACGGTTAATTAGACGAAGTCAGTCAAAAGGGTGCAACTCGAAGGGAGAATGAAACACTGGGATGCAATCTGCCATAAAACATACTCAATTTAAAACCATTTTGAAAAATTGCCCAAAGATTATATTATATTAATTATTATAGTGTACATTAAGTAAATATGGAATTATATTTAAAAACTAATTGAATATAATTTTTGAAAGTATTTTTTGTATACACCTCAAGTAATTTGGAATAGAGTAGAGAGACAATGTATTCTGCTTTTCCCATAATGACTTGTTTTAGCATGGATTTAAATATTTCAGCACCTTAAGTCCTGATAGGCTTGGGGCATATAACTTGTACGCCTAACAGGACTTCTTGTATGGTTTGGTAGCACACTATGCTATATCACTCTCTCAATGTCTTTGTCCCGTCACTGACCTGGTTACATGGTTTTGCAGATATATGAAGAAGTTAAAGAGAGAGCAAAGAGCTGCACCAGCAGCTAGGTGCATGGTGGAGAGAGTTGTCATGTTGATAAGCCCTCCGCCTTTAAACTTCTCGATGCAATCTCCAAAAAGGAAAAGTAAGATGTAGCCTCTCAGTTAACCTTATCATCTTCACAGTGTTAGTCAACGACTATTATAAAGAATCTCAGCATGACATGCAAATGTAAATGTAGTCGTTACACAAGCACCTCTGTAATAAAAAAAGCATGAATATTTAAAGGTGCAGTGGTTACTAAATTGAAAAATATTATCTATTAAATCATGTTGCTATAATGTCTCAGGGCTTGAATGAGGTTCCACTTAATCTAATATCTTGCTAATATTCATTCATCTACATGATGCCTTTGAGTTTCCAGTTTCTCGTATATTATCAAATTGTATTCCATTAGATAATTAGAGTAACTGTTTGCATTGTTTCTATGCAAACTGCTTATCTGTAACTAATTAAGCACTAAGCCCGGTTTTAGCAGCAAGAATTTGAACTTTGTTTCAGAAAGTCAAAATCATTTCATAATAAGTTCAGTTAGACATTAACATAATTGGGTTTCAAATGATCCCAGATGTTGCAAAATCCACACTTGACATTTCACAATCACCAAACCAAACATACCCTTACCCTGTGATTATCCCGATCACAGGGTAACTCTTCAAAACATAATAAAAGTTCAACATAGTGAATCAATTCACTGCAGACGCAACACTTTGAGCCCACAATCTAAGAAGATCTTTCATGTCAATCTCTCCATTAGGAATTCGAAGTCTCCAATCTATTAATGGATTACTCACCTTTCTCTGATCCAAAGCACCCCATGCTTCAGAAAGATAAGGTCTTGAAAATTTGTTATTATGATCTTTATCATCACCAGTTTCTTCATCACCTTTTCTTCTATATTTTTGTAGTCCTGGAACAATTGAAGCCAATCTTGAATCCTTATCTTCTTCACTAAACACAAATCCCAAGTCCATAAACCCTTTTAGCTCTTCGAACTCGAGGTCTGTTAAGCTCCTACTACCTTTCTTGTTTCTCCTCCCCTGCTTCTTTTCAACCTTCTTTCTCCTCGTAGGTATCTCAACTTCATCTCCTTTAGCTTCTTTGCCAGATACTACAGTTTCGAGTCTTGGCACGACTAAAACACAGTTCGTAGATGGAGAACTCGGACTAAAACTTGTGTCAGAGCTAAGACAATATAGACTGTGGGATCGAGCTTGAACCGATGAATAGAGACTTGGTTCTTGAACTTGGTTATGGGCCTTACGGCTATCAACTGAAATGGTTTCTGGGACTGTATGCTTGCTGGTGAAGATATCAAGATCAAACCAATAAGAATCATAAAGCTTAAGAACTTCCTCAGCTGCCATTAGTACTAAAATAGTTCAATCTTGTACAGTAAAAAGAATTGTTGAGGTGTGAGAATATTATAGATAAAATCATACAAAACAATCACACAAACCAAGCAAAACTAAACAGAGTTGATTTATAATGGTTGAATTATACACGATGGCCCATTATTTTTATGCGCATATTATGGGAATCTTGTTAGTGGTTGATGTCTTAATCATATGTATAATATATGAAGTCATGAAGATGCATTTATATATACACACACGATTGTCCAATCACTAGAGCTTGAAGAAATGTACAAAATAGCAACTTGTTTTGTTCTAATCATTGGAATTCTTGTGACGTACAAAAAGAGTCTTAGGAACCAAGAAAAATGTGCAAAATAAGTAGTTTAGCTAGTGGTTTCTGGCAGCCGGAAATGAGTTGTTACAGTTTTTACATGTCCAGTTCTTACAGTAAGTTGGTCCGTGACCGAGACTCTGTTACCTGGTCAAAAGAGGAAGTATAACAGAGACAAAAAGTTGTTGTCATAACTAATATTCTTGGCTTGTTGAAGTATATACTATCTTAACTTCCAAACTATAAACTAAGGTGAAAATTATAACAGAGACGGTATTTTTTTTCGATTTTTTATATTTAGAATATTTGGTGATTTCTACTTTATTTTTTATGCATTCAGTATCAATATTGATAAATTTTAGACATTGTTCGAATTTGTAATGGAACATACCTTTCTGAAAAGAAATTAGTTGACAAACGAAATCTATAATCTTAGTGCATTTGCTTTGTTCATGTAATATGTAAAATATAAATTAGAGCTCAAACTAACATAAACAAGTGTTTTTTTTTTAAACATTTAACTTGTATTCTTTGCAAGTTTAGCAATCTAAAATTTTGAGACTATCAATTATCAATGAAGTGACAGATCAATTTTTTTTTCACGAAGGTAATAATCTAAAACTTAAAGGCTTTTAAGTTTAAATCCCTCTCCCATAGATAAAATCATATCTGTGATAGCATCCATCATTGTTGAAACCTCTAACTGCCATATCTATATGCAGGGAGCCGGATACTACATTGATGTTTGATACCAGACGTGACTGCCACAAATGTACATGACAGTGGATATTTGGTTGAAAAATGACAGCAGCACCAATGCCTTCATTTACTCTCTGATTTTCCTGCTGTAGTTTGAAGATGTAAACAACTAAATGTTGATATTGTGGTTGATGTAAAGAGGTGCATAAGCGTTACACAATTACACGTCGTCATGGTTTGAGGAGAGCTCGTATAATATAGCAAGAGCGTTTAACTTCTGATTGCACAAATGTAAACGACCAACTTGTAGGCCCTTCTTTTAACCGAGAATTTGTGCATAAAAATATTCTCATGTTGTCAAAGGCACACAACCATACTTCGTCCTGGTTCGTACTTTCTTAAACAAGGTTGCTACAAGAATAATTTTTTCTACCATTTTCACGGACACCAAAACCACGATATTGAAAAGATGATGTACAAAGATATAACCCTGATGCAGCAAATTGAATTACTAGATTAAGATCTAGCGTGAGCAGCAACCAGATATTTTGGTAGAGGATGAATCGTCTTTGACATTGATCGTCTCTCCTTTAGATGGAACATGGAAGAGAAGAAGCAGATACTTTCAACTATTGGGAATATGACCCGATTCCAGGCATCTGCGGAAGCGTATTTATATACTTTATCAGTGTGCTTTGACCCACAAATATATATAATGATAACAGAAATAACAAACCAACAATATATAGTAAAAGAGTCGAGAGATTTTACGTGGTTCGGCAAGCCTACATCCACAAAGATAATAATTTTACTAGGAGATTACAATATCCGGGTATACGACTCTGAATTTTATACACAAATTCAGTCTAACATACCAAATATGTATATCCCTTACTCACTCAAGTGTTTCCCTCTAAATCTCCTCCTAATACTATTTCCTCCCCCTAATATTATTTCCCGACAGTCTTTCCTTCTCTCCCTCTTCCAACCCGGACAATGTCACACAACCCGATAGAACGACCCCCTGTAACGGGACCACCTCCGGTGACTACAGTCAAACTCTAACACTCCTAAGGGTAGTTTAGGCACTAGGACCTTATATCCCGACACTTCCTGAAAGTGGGCTAAATCGGTTTTCCTACTAGATAGACTATCTAACAGCTATAAAGAAAAGAAAGAAAAGAAAGAAAAGAATGGTGTAATTAGAAATGAGGGAAAATTGGTTTATTTATAGGGGAAGGGAAGTGGGTTTGTGGTTGTGGGACAAAGAGTAAAAGTGAGGAAACTTAGTTTTGGCTTAAAACCTCAACAATCTCCCCCTTCCGAACTTCCGACTCTTTTCCTCCTGTTTCTTCCAAAGAAACAAACTCGCCTACCACAAACATTTCCAAAACTCCTCCCCGAGTCAAATACTCCAAACCCCAGCACATTCATTCTCGAATGCCCACTTGTATACACACAAGTATACCATTGACCTCTATTTGTCCAACTACATACATGTGAAGCAATCTGTTGCATGAACACATACTCACTTGATTCACGCCGGCCAATCCAATATGTAGTCCATAACACACGCAAGTGTGACCATTGATCTTTCATTTACCACAACTGCATATCAAATAAATCAATATGTTGCTTGGTTCTCGGCTCACTTGATTTATGTTGATCGATGCGCATATGCAGCTGCAACACACCAACTACTCGTTGATGTCGTGGAAGTCCTTCAACCAAACTTCCATCCCAACAGTCTTTGCACCATCGTCTAGACTGGAAGGCAATACAACCGCAGCAGTATCAAGTCACTATTCCCTCGTGCACGAGATAATTAAATAACAAATTTTAAATATAATTGATATTTGAACGTAAAGAAATAATATAATATGAGTAAATTATTAAAATAAACATATATAAAATATCATAAGTAATTTGAAAATAATTAATTTTGAATAAATTTTTTAAGATGTACAGAATTTAAAATATGAATTACTATACATAAAATATTATTGTATTAGTAAATCATAAATAAAAATTAACACATATAAATATTATAAATAATAATATAGAAAAAAATTAAAATAAATAAAAAAGCTTAAACTTATTATATTAAAATTTTAAATGTTAAATAATTCAATATAATTATTTATATATTATATAATAATAATAATAATATTTATTAATATATAAATTATAAATTGTCTGTGTGCGTACGGACAATAATATAGTGAAATGAAGTCAGTGATATTTTTATCTGCAAAATATAATATAGCCCAATGCGGTCTATAAACTTATCCATAAAGTATAGACGTACTTTAATTTGAAAACTGGGCCAGAAGCCCATTATAGCAATAAATATAGCCCAAAATAAATTGAAATTGGGGCATCAAAAAGCACAGCTGTTCATACAAGCTTGTTGCAGTACCCGATTTCATTTCTGGATCAAAGCAAATGAGCGCTGGTACGTACTCACTCTTTATCATTAGGGTTCATCATTGCTTTATTCAATTCTATTTGTTTATATATAATTTTATATGTTGGATTCTACATATGTGTATGTGTGTATATGTTAGATAATTGAATTTATATAGTTGAAAATGCTAAACCTAAAATTAAGGTTTTGAGTTAAATTTGCATGCTATTGTTTAGTGATGCTATGAAGGGCAAACAATTTAGTAAGAAGTTTCGAATAATGGGTATAAATTAATTTTGACTCCAAGCAATAAATTTACGAAATTCTGTATCTGGGAGTGTTATTCGGAGGGGTTATGGATATATGAAAGAGTAGCATTGATTTGTAGTCGAGAGTGAGCAGTAAGGCAAAATCTTGGCTGGAACGAAAGGAAAGATTTTTGTGCCATGGATCAAACCATTGACTAGTGTGTCTTCCACTGCCAATGTAATAGGAAACATGCTGAGCAATGATGAATCTGTAGATGAGCACCTTACGCATAAAACATAAACCAAGTGCATGTCCGGGGCTGCTTATAAGTCCAAAAAGAATTCCCTTTTTTAGATAGTTTTTCGGAACCAATGGCCCCCCACTCTTCAATCTTGGCCGGAAATCATGTCCCTGTTTGGTAAATGCCCTGACAACAATGTCCAAAACTGCATCTCCATCCTTATTTATCGGGTTGGATGTTACTCCATTGGGCGTTCTTGTAATCCAAGTTTGCATGAAGGATATTTATCTATCCGTCTTGCCGTAGCCAAACAATGTGAGAAGATTATTAAATGTCGGCTCCACTCTTCAACATGGTTCCATAAGGCGTGCCTTAAAGACTCTAGCTTACTTATTTGGACCATGTCCTGTTCTTTTGTTCCCAATCTTATTAGCTGTTTAGTCTTTAGCTTTTGTCTCGTTGTTTAGTTGTTTCTTTTTGCTGCTCGGTTTTCAGAGGTCTGTCCCTTCTTTCAGTCTTCAAGTGTTTCTAATTCTTCCACCTTGTTTGAATCTTTTTCCTTTCCAAATAATATTCTTTTAGAAGGAAAAGAATTATAGTGCCCTTTAAACTTACGGAGACTTCCGCTGTCCCATGTTTCATCACTATCTTTACGAGGTTTAGTGTGTATATATACATGTATATCTATATTCATGCACGTTCGTTTGACTGGAATTTCATAAGAAATTTTGCAGGTGGAGCATTTGGAGGAAATAGAGGAGCCAGGCCAGTACCACCAGAAAAGGGAGTGTTTCCTTTGGATCACATGCATTTGTGTGACCTGGTAGTATTCATAAGTGATCTTATTGTTGCTTTCATCTATGTACGTAAGCTACTATATTAGAGCTGTAAGCTGCTTTTTACTAAAGTGTTTTCGTATTTGTTGTCTCCTATTCATGTTTCAGGAGAAAAAGGAATATATTAGTTGTCTCAAATCTTCTGGCCATAAATCTGACCTGTGTAGACACCTGTCTAGAATGTACTTGGAGTGCCGTATGAAAAAGTAAGTGAACTTTAATTTCCTGCCCTGCAGGTATGCAGCGAAGTAGTGAAATGTTTTTCTTGATACTACGACCAATGTTTCAAGTTTCTATTTCATCATCTCCTATGCATTTTTCTTCAGCTTGATGTATGATGATTAGTTTACCAACTTGCAGTTGGATTTTATGTATTGCAAGCTGACAACAAACTAATATGTATTTCAGTTATTACTTTTAGTGTATATCGGAGTGACATTGTAAGAAAACTGTAATTAATATACCAAGAGATCTATGTAGCTGTACTTAATATACCAAGAGGTCTTTGTAGCTTAATAAATTACATTAATAACTAAGAAGTTGATTAGTTCTGACATGTTTGTGGTACCTGCTTAAATGACTCTAGTATGCTAAGAAGAAAAACGTAATCTTGTGTTCATTGTGTAATTAAAAGGTATATTCTCTATTCTGTTTCAGCTGATATCTTGAATTACTTGTCTATAAATATGGTTGTGTGATCTGTAACTATTTCTAAAACAGTTAACCTGACTTTATTATGCAAGTAGATTATTAGAAACCTCCTTGCTGATAGAATCTATTATAGGAATGCCAACTATCAAAAAAAGAATACTCAGTATTAACCACTGAGGTGGTCTATAAGGAGTTGTTCAATCCAGAAGAACTGTACTATGATTGCTGACCTTTTAAAGCTAACAACTTAACAAGTTCAGTAACATAGAACATTGTTGCTTCCTTATAATGAGTTTTTGTAATACTCAAGGCAGTAGACCAGTTCAATAATACCATTATTGAAAAATATAATACCATTATTGAAAAATATATTTGCTCATGCAAGCATTTCTCTGGTGGAATCTTTATTATCAAGACAAATTCCATGTTGTGTAGTTAATATCTTCTCAATGGGTTATACAGGAATTTGATGGCAAAGCAAGACATGTCTGAACTTGGTTTTGGGAAGGAGCCTGTGTTAGAAGCCTCAGAAGCCTCTACAGAAGGAATTGCAAATGAGATGATAGAAAAATGAACTTTCTCGGCTATGGAACTCCAAACCTAGACGATTCTATTAGTCTACGAGTGTTGTGTAGAACAGTGGAAGTCTATTGTATCTATCTCTATTACAATTACTATGAAAAATCTTGGTCTTGGGCTCCTCTCGGACATATTGTATACCATTTTTATGAAATCTGAAGAGCAGTATATCAATTTTCGAAGGCGATCTTTAATTCTTATACTGCTATTGGATAATGATTGGTACGGAGAAGAACCTCCTTTTTTTCTTGGTTTTTTTTAAATTTCACTATATGGAGATCTGGAAAGAAAATAAATATTCTTATAAAGATGTGTTATAACTTGATACAAGTATTTGCTTTTTATTTTTCATAATTATTATGAAAGTAATGGTTACACTGTTTGAAATAAATATATTAGTTTAAGAAATGTAAATGAAAAGTGAAGAGGCTGTATTACATGAGCATGTCACAATATTTCGTAAAACTGACCAAATTATTAAATACTCATCATCCTTTAGAATTATGTTCAGTATCATTTTTCATGTATATTTGTTGTTGTAGTACTTAAGAACGGTACATGTGTGTTACGTAAAATAAAAGTTATAAACAGATACATAACCTCATATCAAATTAAGATATTAAATTAAAATCTGTTTTTAATCAAATACTCCCTCAGTACATTAAATTTTTATTCAGAATTTTTTTTTTAAAAAAAAGTTATCGAACTATACTTTATATGCACCTTAAAATGCGTGCCGGATCTTCTCTCCAAAACGTTAACAATTGGGTGCGACAGAGATAGTAATAGACATGTCGGTTTAACAATTGAATGTATTTTTGGAAAGGGAGTAAATCTGTTGATAATATTTAAATATATTTTGGATAAAAATTCAAATTTGTACAAGTTGATCAAATTTAAAATTTGAAAATATCGAAATATTGATAAATAACTATAAATCATGAATTTTTATCTAAAAAATAAATTTAAAAGTAGTTACCTTGTATATTAAGTAATCATCTTGTTTATTTAGTTAAAAATTAACTTATATTAATACGATACGAATATACGATATGATTTAGTTGCCAGTAATGAGGGCTGATTTTGTGTATTACTCTCCGAAAATTCATATACCCTGATATCAATCACCTCATTAATTACCTTTTATAAAAATCTAACACTCTATAAAAACAAAAATATTGACATACAATATACACACAGCATAGCATAACAAACCCTAGATCATCCATGTGGAGTTGTGATTTGTGAATTCATATTGTCTTCAAATCATCATCGTCATTGTCACTCCTCCCAAGGTTCCTTTCTTAACATTCACTTTGCGATCTCACATTTGTATTTTTATGTTTTACATACTATGTATCTATCTATGTATGTATGTAATGTCCCTATCAATTATCTTGTCTTTTTTCTTTGTCTTTTTGTGTATTATGACATCATATAATGTATGTATGTATGTATGTATAGTTGATCTTGTTGTACTGTTACTCTTGTCTCATACATAATTGTACTTGTACGGATGCCCTTTGTTTTTATGTTTGCCTAATTATGGTAATGTAATGTAATACTCCATGTAATTATGTTTATATTGGTAATGTGGTATTGTTATACATTAGGGTTTGAGGCTTTTTTGTTTTTTTGTGTGTGTTCAGGGAAGTTTAGTAAAGATGATGTCGAGATCGTATACCAATTTATTAGATTTGGCGTCTGGGAATTTCCCGGTGATGAGTCGGGAACGGGAGAGGAAGCGTCTTCCCAGAGTAATGACGGTACCTGGGAGTATTACGGAGCTTGATGATGATCAGGGGAGTAGTGTTTGTTCGGATAATCAGTCTTCGCTTGCTTTTGATAGGATGATCATTGTGGCCAATAAGTTGCCGATTAAGGCGAGGCGGAGATCGGATAATAAGGGGTGGAGTTTTAGTTGGGATGAGGATTCGTTGCTTTTTAGACTTAAGGATGGTTTGACTGAAGATATGGAAGTGTTGTATGTTGGGTCGTTGAGTGTGGATGTTAGCCCGATGGAGCAGGATGATGTTTCGCAAGTTTTGTTGGAGAGATTTAAATGTGTTGCTACTTTTATTCCGCCTAGTCTTTTGGACAAGTTTTATGATAGCTTTTGTAAGAGGCAGTTGTGGCCGCTTTTTCACTATATGCTGCCATTTTCTGCTGATCGAGGGAGTCGGTTTGATCGTTCAACATGGGAAGCTTATGTGGCAGCAAATAAGTTGTTTTCGCAGAAAGTGATTGAGGTGTTAAATCCAGAGGATGATTTTGTCTGGATACATGATTATCATTTAATGGTACTCCCGACATTCCTGAGGAGACGCTTCAACCGTTTAAGAATGGGATTTTTCCTTCACAGTCCATTTCCATCTTCAGAAATATACAGAACACTTCCTGTTAGAGAAGAAATATTAAAAGCTTTACTCAACTCTGATCTAATTGGTTTTCATACTTTTGATTATGCGAGACATTTCCTTTCTTGTTGTAGTCGGATGTTAGGATTGGAGTATCAGTCAAAGAGGGGCTACATAGGTCTGGAATATTTTGGAAGAACTGTTGGGATAAAGATTATGCCAGTCGGAATTCACATGGGTCAGATTGAGTCCGTGATGAGACTTGCTGATAAAGAGTCGATGGTTAAGGAGCTCAAGCAAAAATTTGAAGGAAAGGCAGTGTTACTAGGAGTTGATGACCTGGATGTGTTTAAAGGCATAGACTTGAAACTCTTAGCAATGGAACAGATGCTTAAGCAGCACCCAGCGTGGCAAGGAAGGGCTGTACTAGTACAAATTGTGAACCCCGCAAGAGGTAAAGGAATAGATTTGGAGCAAACACAGGCTGAAATACAGGAAAGCTGCAAGAGAATCAATGAGAAATTTGGGAAGCCTGGATATGAACCTATAATATATATTGACAAACCTTTATCAATCAGCGAAAGGATTGCTTATTTCAGTATAGCAGACTGCGTTGTTGTCACAGCGGTTCGGGATGGAATGAATCTAACTCCATATGAATATATTGTGTGTAGACAGGGAATATCTGGTGGAGAAATGGGCTCAGATCGAAGTGGACCCAAGAAGAGCATGTTGGTTGTGTCAGAATTCATTGGGTGTTCTCCTTCTCTGAGTGGAGCAATCCGTGTCAACCCATGGAATGTGGAAGCAACTGGTGAGGCAATGAATGAGGCTATATCAATGGCAGAATCAGAGTCACAATTGCGACATGAAAAGCATTATCGTTATATCAGCACACATGATGTTGCTTATTGGGCACGTAGTTTCTTGCAAGATATGGAGAGAACTTGTACTGACCATTTTAAGAAAAGATGTTGGGGAATTGGTTTAGGCTTCGGGTTTAGGGTTGTATCACTAGATCCTAATTTTAGAAAGCTTTCAATAGATGATATTGTGTCAGCTTACATCAAGAATAAGCGGAGGGCCATTCTGTTGGATTATGATGGTACTGTGATGCCCCAGAATTCCATTATAAAAACTCCTAGTGGCGAGGTCATCTCAATGCTGAATAGGCTTTGTGGGGATCCAAATAATACAGTTTTTATTGTCAGTGGGCGAGGGAGGGACAGCTTAAGTCATATATTTTCTTCCTGCCGGAAGCTTGGTATTGCGGCAGAACATGGCTATTTCATGAGGTAATTTTTTGGTTCCTTGCCCCATTATCCAGAAATATTTCCTACCTTATGTTGCAAAACCTTGCTGTCTTGAAATGTGATTGATTTGTATATATAAAACTCGTTATGGAGGCTGATGCACAGAGCAAATAAGTCAATCTAATTTGATCATTCTGTGAATTGGAAGAATGTCCTCTTATGAACAATATACATATATGCATCACTATTGTAATACTCACCCCTCACTAAAGATTTCTTATGAACGTGAATTTTGTCGCCCCTCTCTTGTAGTGTGATTCTCGTGAAAAGAAATCCTTCTCAACTGTTTGTCTAAGTAGTAAGTATTGTCTCCCTATGTTAATATACTGTTCGTTAAACAAATGCAATAAAAGTAGTGAGTAGAAATCATTTATATAGATTCCCAGGTGGATATAGAGAAAGATTGGTTGAAATTAGATAACATGATTAAACTAGAACCCTAATCTGTAGAATCGTTTATGTTATACAATTTCTGTTTATGGTAAATAAAACGTTATTCAATATTCTTTACGGTAAACGTTTTGCAAGATCTATGAAGCAGAGATTTCCAAGCATTATATTGGCTCTATATGTATCTGCATTCTTTTAAAATGTTGACTAATGCAGTGAAATATTGAGTACTTTGCAGGTGAGCTGTTCTAAGTGAAAATCATGAAAATGCTAGAAAACAAGTCATGAATTCATAGCAAATTTTGTCATTTAAATGTGAAGTGCTACCTTTAAGAATGCAAGTCTTTCATTAGTTATTTTAATTGCTCTGTTGTAAATCTTTTTAGGCAGCCAAATGATGAAAAATGGGAAGTTTGTGGACAAAGTACTGAATTTGGTTGGATGGAGATGGCTAAACCTGTGATGAAATTATATACCGAGGCGACAGATGGCTCTTCTGTTGAAACAAAGGAAAGTGCTTTGGTCTGGCAGTACAAGGATGCTGACCCAGTGTTTGGATTTTCTCAGGCAAAGGAGATGTTAGATCATCTGGAGAGTGTTTTAGCAAATGAACCTGTTGCTGTGAAGAGTGGTCAATTCATTGTAGAAGTCAAACCTCAGGCAAATATCACTATCCGAGTTCCCAATTTCTGATTCTCTAGTATAGTGTTGCTGATGCATTCTGCTCTTTCATTCTGTCTGTTGTAGTTGAGATTTTTAAATATTAAAGGAAGGTCAAAAAGTGACACAAGATGATATAGAATGATATACCTGTCCATAAAAACATAAGTTGCGTGACCGTCACAAATAGTCAAAGCATGCTCGAGACCGTTATTGAGATGCTCCAGATGTATACTTTATTGTGTATACAGGAATAGCTATTCTAGAATCTTAGTCACTTTCTGGGAAAAATGTTTGAAATTTTGGACTCACTTTAAAAAGAATAAGATCAACCAGTGGTAAATTGGTAATGATATAAATTGTTTTTCACTTTGAACTTTTAGGATCCTAAAACTCATTTCTGTCAAGTGTTAACAGCTTTCCAGTCTCTCTGCTTCACATTTTTATGTTGTTCGATTATGTATATAATAATGTGGTATTTTGGAGCTTAACTGTTCTATTAGCCACTGAACCTGCACCTCTTTTCTGCTATTTTTTCCCAGGGAGTCAGCAAAGGCATAGTCGCAGAAAAGGTCTTCACTTCAATGGCTGAGAAAGGGGGTCAGGCTGATTTTGTGCTTTGCATTGGTGATGATAGATCTGACGAAGACATGTTTGAAATCATTGGTAGTGCAATATCAGCAAATATTCTTTCATCCAACACTTCTGTGTTTGCCTGCACAGTTGGACAAAAGCCTAGCAAAGCCAAATATTATCTGGATGACACATATGAAGTCTTATTAATGCTTGAAAATCTTGCTGAAGCTACTGATTCCCCAGTCTCCTCTGAAGCAGAAAATGACATTTCTTGAAATCTTTGATCTGGTTTATTCTTTTATACACATTGGTTCTTCTCTCCAGTGACACGTATATTTTAGATCTGCTGGTGATATGTTCCTTTTTAGTGTTCTTTTAGGTTTAAGTTCAGAACTAGTAGTTTATATTTGAATTCCTTATTATTACTTTATGCATACTTGGTCCTCTTCTGGAAAATTTAGTTTTTGATGGGAGAACAGAACGTTAGATGTTGCTTATACTCTCCCTTGAGCAAGTCTGATATATTGGAAATGTCTGAAGACTATTTACTAACCAGGAAGGTATCTTCACTACCCTGTATAAATGGTTTACATATGCCTTTAAGTTTAGGGATCAAATATATCTCGGCCAAATTCGAGGGCATGATATATTCTGAAGGTTTTCTTTTCATTTTGGTATTATATGGAATATACGATTCAAGAGTTGGATCATATATTCAAGCTGAGGCAAAGATGTTACTTTTTGGGATGTTCAATCTTGCAAGGAAACAATCAATCTGGGTGTGTTTTCAGAGCAAAACCACATTTTTGTTCAGTTCAGAAGGGAATTTTATTACTAATTTGATTAAAAGGGTTTACTTAGATTGAAAAGATGGGCACACCTGCACAGAGATTAAATAAGATGTAGGTTTTTGGGTGGCCATTGCCATTGGTATTGTACAGGGAGGCTGGATAGATTGATTTTATGGAAAGGCTGGTATGTATTTTTCCTTTAGGTTGTCATAACGAAAGCATTGTGGATATGAGAAGCTTTGAAAATAATTTAAACGTGCATCTTTGATTAATGGGTTTTTTAGATTATAGATCTGGTAGTGCCACTAGATTTTCGCAGTCATGTAATAAGCTTGTTTTCTTCATAATTTTATACTATAGGCGGGCAACATATGTAGGGAACTTCGACAACTTTCTGCTTCAGTTTTTACCCTCTTGTAAGTTGTAATAGGTCTGACAAATTTCTAGACGACACGGAAAAGTACATGATATAATTATTTCTAGACGATCCGGAAAACGAAAGTACATGATATAATTAATTAAATAAAAATATTTTAAGATATGTATTTATTAATATATTATAATCAATAATTTATATAAAATTTTATGTCAATAATAGAGTTATATAATAAGATTAATATAATGTTACTTTTTTTTATAAGAGTATAATATTATTTAATGTGTAAATTAATTAATTATTAATTTATAAAATTAATAAAATATAGAATAATTTATTATTATTTTACTTTTTGTGTATATTTCATGTACTTTCGTGTCGTCTATATAAAAATGCACAAAAAGTACGTATCTCAATTTCGAGTTGGGTTGCGTTTGTGTTAGGTCATATTATAAGTAAAAATATTAAAATAGAGGATCAACCCGAACCCGACCCGTTAAATAACTTATTCGTTAAATTAACATGACCTATTCATTAAACGGGTGACTCAACCCTAAACCAAATATACTCAGTATATCCCGCTTATCGCAGGGTCTGAGGAGGGTATAATATGTGCAGCCTTACCCTTATTCAATGAATAAAGAGGTTGTTTCCACAAAGACTCAGCTTGTGTGTGAGTGAATATGTGTAACATATATAAAATAATACTTTCAATAGGAAATATGATACAATAATACCAATAATGATTGTCGCAAGTCATTTGTATTTCTCCGTACTTCCCAACCTTGTGACATCTTACTCTTTACTCCTAAAATTCACATATCAACCTGCCTAAATGAATTTAAACACTACAAATCATAAGCATATGAAACAATAAAACACATATATATACAAGCAAATATACACAAATAGTACTCATACACATTATTCATCAAATATACACAAATAGCATATATATACATACATATGCAAAGACTTTAAAAGAAATTTTACATAAACATATAATTAATTACATAATTTATAAATTAATTGAAACTATACCTGAACTTATGGTTTTCTTCACATGAGACTTATCTTTGAAGATTCCAAGAAATGGCGTTGTGGTGTTTAATTTATGTTTGGAGATTCACGTAGAAGCCTAGTAATAGTCATATTCTTGTATCTATTTTGCATACATTAAGTAAATCACCATTTGCTGCTTCCAATCTTTATCCATGAAAGTAACTGCTTTTACTTGCTCATTCATTGCCCAAAATACAATTAATGCATAAATAGTAATCATAGAAACGGTTGATGGTAGGAATGGGCGGTGGTGACATGAACCAGATCAATTCATTGTTTGAATTGAAATTTGATTTGATGACTTTGATATCGGGAGAGACGATGGTATAAATGTATTAATAATCAACAAATGAAATAGATGTCCAAACCCGTGATATACTAAAAGTGAATATTCAAACATAAATCAATGACTATAAGTTATTGAAATCAAGGACATGGAGAAATCATTATCAAATAGGAAGATGAAAACAAAACATATTAAGAAGAAGAGGAACATAAACGATCATGGGGGAGAGCCATCCTCCATGATAAACTTTATCAGAGTGATTTAAATAAGACATATTCAACGTGATTAGGGTTTTGAGTAGTGGTGCAATGAGAAAATTATGTACGAATAAATTTGATAAAAGAATAAAATTATCTGCTTAACCACCGTAATAGCATAGAATTAGTAGTAAATGAAAAATAGCATTGTAGGATCTCGAACCTCTTATTCCCGGGGCGAAAACTAAAAAACTTAAACCGACTCGTAAACTTGTCATCAATTTGCTCCATCAACATCGTCTGTGATATCGTCGGCGGCAAGTGCCGTACAACTACTTTCGTGCGATCCGCCGTACTCTTCATATGTGAATCCATTGATCGGTGTCAATTTGGTGCCCTAGGTGCCAATTTGATTCCAATTCGCCAGGTAACAGTTTAACTTAAAACTAATACACACAATCTTCTTAACAATGTTCTGCAAGCAATCTATAGATACAACCCAACACAAAAAAAATTCTAGATTAAAATAGATTTGTCAAGAAATATGTTTGAACACTTGTCTTTTGGTCAAAATCTTATACCTTTGAACCCTATGAAGTAAAACAGAAATTTCATACATCAAACAATGGCAGGTCAGAAGAGACTATACATACGCATGGGTGTGTGTATATATTTACCCACAGTAACTTTTTTAAGCATTATGGTAATCCACCATTAACTTACACCATTCTTGTGATTATTTTGTAATGACCCAGATCTTCAAGTTTTCAACTTTTCATCAAAAGATTAAAGAAACTAACTACTTTACTATAATTTCAAACTTTTCTTGCAAAAATAATAATAAATAAAATAGAAAGAGAGAGAGAAATAAATCACTAAAAATCACATTTACACTCCAATTAGCTTCTTGAAAATTCGAAAAAAATAAAAAATAATAACCACCTAAATCAAGAACATTTGAAAATACAACCCCATTGATAGTACCTTTTAAATTTCATTATATTAACCAAGAAAATAGAAATAATAAGCCTGAGAAGAATAAAAAAAAAGGGACAGAGTGAACAAAGGATATGAAAATATCTTTTATTTTATTTGTTAATTAAATAAAATTTTAAATTAATTGGTATATTTGATTGTAAATTATATATTTATTAATTAATATAATCAATTTTATTTGTATCATGTAGTGTGATGCTGAAAAAATATGAAGTTTGATATATTTAATTTGGGTAACGAAATACAAATATTATTCATCTAATTTGAAATAAATACATAAATTTTTATAAAATATTAATGAATAACTAAAAAATAGATTGAATAATTATATCATTAAGATATAAATTATGTTAACATACTATGGAAAAGGTATTTAAAATTAATTTTAGATAATTTACCCAAAGTTACTAATATTTTAAATATAAAAAGTGGATGACATTTTTGTAATAATAGAATATGACCCCTTATATTTACAAAAATAACCTTAATATTTTATTATAATAAAATTTAATTTCATATAGTTATCTAAAAATAATTTTAGAATCATTAAATTCAACATATTATACACATTAATAAATATCGTATTTTCAAAAATAGCATTTATACAAGTTATGCGGGTGGAGTTTGGGTTATACAGATTGGCCTATAACCCATAATTTTTTGTGAATCAATTTCATATTCGTCCGACCCACTTAATAACAACATTAACCCGTGAAATTCGTATTGGGTTCTCGGGTCATGTCGATCGTGTCTATTTTTGACTGCTTTAACAGAAAGTTCATACACTTTCGTATCTTTATTTTCACGTTTTATTCATGTTTTAATTTTAAATACCCAAATATTTGTTTAGTTATTCAAAGAGCTTATTCTCTCTACTCAATTTTAGGAGTTTGTACGTGACTCCTAAATTATATTTTTTAATAAAATATTCATTAATTTCAATTCTTTCCCCACTTTTCCTTTTGAATATGAATAAAATATTAAATAGAGAGTGATTATAAAGAGTATGATTGGAGTTGATAATCCTAAAAATGTAATTACTTACTAAGAGCTTATTATTTTATAATATATTTATAAGTGACAATTTGATTTACATTGAGGAAATGGAATGAGGCTTAGAAATGGAATTAAAGAGAAATGAAAAGAATGACCTTCAATTCTTTTTCTTATTTGGTTTAATTCAGGAAATAAAATAAATAATTATTTTTAATAAATTATTTTTGAGATTAATATAAAATATAATTATATAGAGGTTGGAAGTATGCGAGAGAAAAAGTAATAAAGGAAAGAGAAATAAAATACCTTGGGAGAGGTGATAAATGAGAGTAGGAGACTTTTGAATAAACCAAAAACTTAAATGAGTCAAAGAGAATGATTAATTTTATAAAACAAATAACAACAAAGAGAATGAATCTTGTTATTTCCCTTTCCTTTTATTTATTACCATTAACCAAACGGCCCGTAAGAATTTACTGGAACAGTGTTGAACATGCTCTTATACACGAACAATAAGAATACAGACACCACTAAATTTGCCCGGGCACTGCAAATTGTAACAAAGAATAAAAAACAACAAGAAGTTGTTAAAATCAACAAGCACACTTTTTAACACAGTTCGAGATCATATATACCGACAGTCTTTTTGCAGCATATCATTAACAGAATTTTTAACAGGTATCAGAAGTTTCTCAATATCATTGATCTTTGTTATCCTGTTAATTTATGAAATAGGTTTAAATGACCTAATAGATCAATATTTGCCAAAACCAACAGAAAGAAACCAACAACACTGACTTCTGTATTATATTATACAAGAAAATTATCAATTTTTTAGATGATGAAATCTACAAATTTAACCAATGGTGGTATATCCGTCACCCCGTGGTGCCTTCCATGGGTTGTCAGAGGGTTCGAATCTCGTCACTAACAAAGTGGGTGTGTAACTGTATTTTTTTTTGTAAAAGGTGTGTTAATGTATTTAATTATATATATATATATATATATAATTATAAATCTAATATTCCCTCCGTTCCCATGTCAATTTTGACTATTTTAGGATCAAATTGACTAATGTTTGACTGAAATTTAAAATTATTATTTTATAATTTTAAAAAACTAAAAAATATATTTTAAAATAGATTATATATACTTTTCAATAATATAAAATTTTAAAATTATTATTTTATAATTTTAAAAATTAAAAAATATATTTTAAAATAGATTATATATACTTTTCAATAATATAAAATTATAAAAGAATAATTATATTGTTGAAAAGTATATATAGTCAGTTTCAAAATGCATTTTTTAGTTTTATAAAATTATAAAAGAATAATTTTAAATTACAATCAAAGATGAGTTAATTTGACTGTAGGACGGAGGGAGGACTGTATTTGCTCGACTCGAACAGGACACTGGACACCAGAGGGGATTGAATCTTGTTGGAGAGAGCGGGCGTGCTGCGTGCATATTTAAATTTTCATTCAGTATATTCCTGTTAAATATATATTTTCTAAAAATTGAAAGAACTCATTACATGAAATACTGCAGCACAATTATAATTCGAAAAGAATGTAATTCACAGGGCTTTAAAAATTAAAACACAGTAAGAGACGAGAACTGAATCATCTTTCGGGTTTGCTAGGATTGCTACTGGACTATCATAAAACCATACAGATACACAGAATTACATGTATATTTTGCAGGAATCTCGACTAAATACAGAGTATACATGGACATATGTAAGTGGAACCCGTACAAGGTTATGCATTTAGCCGATGAGAAATTTTGAAACTAAACATTACATGATGCAGGTCAACAAGGTATATTTGCATATTATACAGCGACAGGAGTTGATACTGAAGGCGATACACGGTTCTCAACAGGAATCTCAGTAAACTCGGACAGGATTGCTCGGAATTCATCCCCAGTCATAGTCTCCTTCTCAAGAAGAATTTCCACTATCTTGTCCATAGCATCACGGTTGTTCTTAATATGGCTCAGAGCAATTTCATATGCACTATCTGAAAGCCTCTTTATAGCGCTATCAATATCTTCGGCAAGCCTTTCAGACATAGAATTCCTAGCCATCATTCTCATGATCACATCACTCTGAGCAGATGAATCCATGAGTGACCATGGGCCAATGTCAGACATGCCGAATGTAGTTACCATCTGCAAACAAATTGATGATACCATATTATTCACGGACATCACCATGATATATCGACGGAAGAAAACAAGGACTTTGCAGGAAAATAACCTTAATGATTATTTGGATTGCAAGTCAATAATTGTAAATTTAAATAACAAGGAAGGTATTTCAATTTTTTGCTTAAAAAAAAATTTCACTGCAATAGTGCTGCATGATCTACCTGAATCAAACAGCTAGACATGGACTTCATTAGAATTGTATTTATCTCAATATTTTTTAAGGACTCCATCTACTGGGAAGAAATTTAGTTGCATAACAATTCAGAACTAAATGTTTACCTGTTTGGCCAATCCAGTGATCTGCTGCAGGTCACCAACAGCACCAGTGGTCACCTCAGACTCTCCAAATATCACTTCCTCAGCTGCTCTTCCACCAAGTCCACCAACTATTCTTGCATAGAGTTGTTGCTTGGAGATCAAAGTTGGGTCATCCGAAGGAATGAACCAGGTTAAACCTCTTGCTTGACCACGTGGGACTAAAGTGACCTTTTGAACAGCATCATGCCCAGGTGTAAGAGTTCTGCATCAAAGCAAATTCAACAATACAAATTTAGCAAAGAGCATTTTGAATTCGATCAACAGAAAGTTAGGATACTTGTAAGCACCTTGAGGTCTGGTATTTCATGTATATTAAAAACAAGTATTATAATACACTTTTTCAGGTCACATCCAAATATCCAATACCAAGAAGTTTAAAACTTTCACATTACCAAGAAAAAATCTGAAATAAAGATTTAAAAAAGAAGCAAGTATATTTGGATGTACCCGCAAATAGCATGTCCAACTTCATGGTATGCTACCAAACTTTTGCTTTTTCCGTCTGTCATAACAGTCCCTTCCATTCCAGCCACTATCCTATCGATTGAATCGTCAATTTCTTTGGATGAGATTCCAGTCTTCCCACGTCGGCCAGCCAATATTGCAGCCTCATTTAATAGGTTTGCAAGATCAGCTCCACTAAAACCAGGTGTTCTCATAGCTACCACCTCAAGAGATACATCTTCATCAAACTTTTTGTTGCTACCATGAACCTTTAAGATTTCCGTCCTTCCCCGAACATCTGGCACATCAACAGCTACCTAGAACCATGATATTAGTCAAGTACACGACTACATTCCCAACTATAAAAAAAAAAAAAGCAACATATAAATGGCTTGTAAATTACCTGTCTATCAAAACGGCCTGGTCTCAATAGGGCAGAATCTAAAATGTCAGCACGATTAGTTGCTGCAATAACAATAACACCAGTGTTTCCTTCGAAACCATCCATTTCTGTCAGAAGCTGGTTCAGTGTCTGTTCTCTTTCATCATTCCCTCCTCCTATTCCAGTGCCTCTCTGCCTCCCAACAGCATCAATTTCATCAACAAATACAATGCAAGGAGCATTTTCTTTGGCTTTCTTAAAAAGATCACGCACTCGAGACGCACCAACACCAACAAACATTTCAACAAACTCTGAACCAGAAATTGAGAAAAACGGAACACCCGCCTCACCAGCAATAGCCTTGGCTAGAAGTGTTTTCCCAGTTCCTGGTGGACCAACAAGAAGAACTCCCTTAGGAATACGAGCACCCACTGCTGTGAACCTTTCAGGCTTCTTCAAAAACTCCACAACCTCCATAAAATCCTGCTTAGCTTCATCTACTCCAGCAACGTCAGCAAATGTTACACCAGTGTTTGGTTCCATCTGGAACTTAGCTTTTGATTGACCAAACTGAAGAGGGAAACCTGGCCCACCAGGACCCCCCATGCCCCCAGAGGATCTTCTTGAGAGGAGAAAAAGACCTCCAATCAAAATCAATGGGAAAGCAAGATTTCCTATCAAGTTGAATAAAAGAGAACCCGAGTCCTCTTGAGCATTATGTGCGGCAAAATCAATGTTCTTCTCCCTAAATTTCTGAAGAAGTTCCTGACTGAGGCCTGGGAGTTGTACACGAACTCGCTGCACGCGATTACCTAATTCAGGAGAAACAGCCTCAACAATAGCAATTGTTCCATTCTCAAACAAATCTACTTTATTGACTCTGTCCTTGTCCAGATACTCCAAAAATCTTGAGTAAGACATCCTTGAGTTTGATACACCCTGCTCATCAGCCAAAGCATTTCTATTACCTAGCAATGCAGGTGCGGCGAGTCCTACATTTCCGAGCAACAGCTTAAGAAAGCCTCTTCTTCCTTCATGTTGCCTTTGGTCCAAAGTTGCTTTTACCGTGAATGCTTTTGATACCTTAGCCAGTGATGGACGAGTTGAAGATGCATACAGATGCCTAACACATAACTCTTTGGTCAGCACAGTTTTAGTACTAGGGGTAGATATACCACTTCCAACAACGCATGCGGACGAAGCTGCCATCTGAACCAATGTATACAGAAGAAATCAATGTATTGCAAAGTTGTAAACGTGCAACTTTATTTGAAAATAAACCTACTAACATGGAATCATATGTGATTCTCAGATAACCTCTAAAATCAAAAGAAAACGCGGGAAAACTAAAAGCAGTAAATTAGTAACAAAATCCATTAACCTAACATGCTCCTACAGTGAGTTACTCCATGCATGTTTCATGTATTGCTTGTTAATATCAAATAGTGGATGAACAAAATCAGTGGCATAAATCAACTGAAGCATAAATTTTTTGAGAGAGGTATTGAACATGGGACCTCACACAACTAAAGCATAAAACACCTTTAAACAGCAAGCTAACAACAATTATCTCAACAGTGCATATAAACCGGAATCCTATTTGTTATGACCCCCCTGACAATAAAAATATATTCACTATATGCATAACTACGAGCGCACAACAAAGATAATACGTTCACTTCTTCTAAACATACAAGATCTAGCAAAGATTATCATTTGACAACAAATTTCATGAACTATTTTTCCTCTATATCACTTAACCAAAGTTCTTGATAGTGAATAGTCAAATACAATAAAAAGATCATACAAAAATCCCATGATTCTTTCATATACATGGAATTCGAACAAGTGCACAACATAAGTACTTATTCTATGTAGATTCAAGTACATACCTGCTGGAAAGGAGTAAAGATTATGGTCTAAATTAAGTTCAACTAATACATTAATAAATACATGACTTTCAACACAACTAAAACAAAAAACTAATGAAAACCATATAAAAACAATGAAAGTATAAGAAATTGAAAAAGAAGCATAAGAAAAGAAAAGAAGGGGGAGGAGAGTAATGAGAGTACCTGTTAAAATTTGAAAGTGTGTCAAGAGGCAATCAACAAGACAAGTACTATCAAGTAAGAAGAGAGTTGGGGTTTTCAAGTGAATGGATGTGGTTCCTAATCTCTTACGTGTCTGTCTCTCTGTGCCTTGTTATATATACAGGCGCTTACATATACACGTATACTGGACTTGTAATTTTCCCAAGAAATATTCAATAAAAATCACTCATCGAAAATTATCGACAACATGTTGCATATTTATGAGCAGTGCATTTATAGTATTTAAAATTACAAAACAACATAAGTTAAAATAAACTATGGAAAAAATGTTAATTTCAAATTTATATTTCTCCAAGTCTATAGATTTTTAGAGATCGCTTGTAGACATTTAAATTTTTAGAAAATTCAACTTCTCAATAAATGAGAATGAATAAAATTGTTTGATTGTAATATGAACATTCATCCTTCCCAAATTATAACTTTCTATGGATGTTCGGCTAAATAAGTGTTTATTTTAATGTACTTTTTTTTTAAAATAAGTACTTATTTTTAAAAAGTAAATTAACAAGAAGTACTTTTTTTCAAAAAATAAATTAAGCCTAACGGGACCTATGAATAATGAACCAAAATAAATTTTCTAAAAATTTCTTTAATAAAAATTAACTATCTAATAAATACTCCCTCCGTCTCATTTCATTAGTCAAAATTTTTAAAATTTGACCAAATATTACATATATTATATTATTAAAAAAATTATAAAATATATATCTTTGAAAAATTTATATAATTTTCTTTAAAATGTACTTTTCAGATTTTAAAAATTATAAAAATATTTTTTTTTAATTTTCGATCAAAGGTAATTAAATTTGACGATTGAAAAGTCAAATGAAACACTTGAAATGGGTGGGAGAGAGTATAATTTGGCATAAAGTGAATCACAATTCTCAACCAAACAATACTACGTTTAAGCGAGTGCGAGACTTTCATCCTCTAGTTGGATTTTCATTCGGAAAAAAGACATTTTTGTCATCTTTTTGAAATTATAGATTGGTTATATAAGCGTGCACGCCTTCGGCTTGTGGTCACATGTACTAACAATCTGCCTGATACACTTAACTTTGATAAATAAATATTCTGTATTTTTTATTCGTTCATTGATATATATTGTATTTATTATATATTTAATCACGAAAAATTGTCAATTATTAAATGTTTATTTATTGAGAGCTATTTTATTTTTTTATTTGGATGTAGGAGGTCAATTGGACTGAACTAGGTCCAAAAAGGGATGTAATGATCCACTCTTGAAAAGGAACGTATTAATTCACTCTAAAATCCATAATGGTCTCCATCTTGAAATCTTAGGAGAATTAGTAACTTAACAGTTAATATTTTGACTATTAACAAACAAAATTAGCAGATGCACATAAAAATAAAAATAAGATACAACATGTTCTTTAAACTTTATTCATTAAAGAGTTTACTCGGGGCAATACTTCTCGAATTATCTCAGTCAAAATGGATTTCAAAAGTATTCTCAAATCAGACATTTCCCCCCCATAAATTTCGTGTATGTAGGGAGTCTATTTTACTTGTGGGAAAAAAATTTGGAAAGTTGTTTGAATTTTTTTAGCTCTAGCATTTCTCATACTCTGTTACATTATGGTATTTTTTGAGGAGTTTATTTGCACTTTAGTTGCACTACTTGAATGATCCAAGACTTACACATGTTGGTAATAGAACATATTCATTGCATTTACTTTAATACGAATTCTCGCCTAATCCAACTACGTGGACGGTGGATTAGTGTACCATAATTTTTAAATTCACATCACACAGCCTGAATTTTATTCCTTGCTGCTTTTGCAACACAAGTTAATCTTGAACTGTGATTCTTGATAACAATGGTGCTACATTTGTCTGTTCAGGATCATTTCATCAAAAATATGTTTCTCCTATTGCTCTTATGATGGACATAACATCTCCTGAAGAAGGATCGCTAACGTTTAAGTTAGTGTTTAAGGCTAATGGTGTTCGGGGGTTTTTGATTCTATCGCATATAGCAAACCTGCAAACCGGGCATTGTCCGTGACTCTTCACCCATGGGACAATGCACTCTTCGTGAAACATATGACTACATGGAGTGACCATCACTATTTCCCGGGGTTCAAAGTCTTCTAAGCAGATCGCGCAGTTTTTACCATCTTCATCTGTCTCTTTTTCTTTTCCATTGGAGCTATTTTTGACATTTCTCTCTCTATAATACAAACTTATTCTTTGCATCATCTTTTTCGCTGCAGGGTTGTAGATTTCCCTCTTCAGCTTTTTCAAGGATGCTTCTTGTTCTTCCAGGCTCAATATCGACTCTTCTCGTGCAGGAAGCGGTTGTGCAGGAAAGGGCATATGATCTTGTGGGCTTGTGGCTGGGAACCATGGAGCAGATTCAGGAATCAGTCCAGGGTATATGTCTGTGGCCATGACATTGCCAACAACTATGATCCGCACTGGTGAATGTAATGTGGCTGCGCCAGCTGGCCTCCTGAAATATATGCTCGGAGCATCACAGTTGTGTTTGAGTATATATTAAAATGAACCCTTAGTGTGCTTTAGATTATTTAGATTGGGCCATGTTATCCTACGAACTCTACTAACATGCGAAATTGACAATATGAATAATCAAATATACACTATTCACTAAATATAAAAATAAAAGTTCACCATATAATTCGCACAAATTATGTATTCGCAGCTTATTATTCATGAAACTTACAAATACGATCAACTGGTTAGTAGACAATTAATTTTGTACAACATGCATATTTAGTTATACATACCATGCAGTACCAAAGCACTCAGTATCATTGATTCTTGTAGATGGATGAGTGATAATTTTAAAATCAGTTAACAGTAAGATCGTTTTTATTATTCTTTCCTTGTACAATCTGTGTAATAAAAGTTCTTGGTCTGATTTTTATATGGTTCAACTGTGATATTGTACAATTATATGAGCATGAGTATTTCCAAATAGGCTTATATATATTTCATAATTTAGAATGATTCGACTGAAAGGCAATTATGTCTAGCAGATAAAAAGTCCCAACCTGATCGAGCTAGTAGGTTCTGTTCTCGCTCTATCCTGGTTAGCCAACCAACGATTGATAGCTCCTATAGCATTCTGAATGCACCAAAGTGACCAGCATTAGAATCTTACTTAAAAGTAAATTGATACAATTAAACAATAATTTTTTCCATCTAACGCTGAGTACACATAACATATTTAACAAAACACTCATTATCCCGTGTTCTTCAGATCAATTATATTGCCTGTTCTTGGATATGCATGTTGTAGAAATTCTTGTACTAACCGGTCTAGTTCCAAAAGGAAGTGAATGCGGAATCAAAGACAAGTCGTTCCTTTCATAGCTGATGGGAGAATATAAGGCACCGCCATATACCTGTCTAGAGTCTCCAGGCTGCCTATACCTCTGGTTTGTTACTGAATTGTTGGTGCCAACACCGTTGCTCATGATTTTTCTGCTTGCTTTTACGTGCTTGATATTGCTGTAGGCCTATGGCATGTTATGTTTTATAGTGCTATCTTCAGTACGAGATTTAAGTTTTATAAATTTATTCCTTTCTTTTTGAAGATTGTTCGTTATTCTTTTTCTTGGTGCTATATTATTCGAAGTTGACAATCACTCAATGGACATATACAATCAAGGCATATTCTTGTAGTTTCTGCACTCTCTGGCTATCCTTTCACGGCGAGAATCGTTCAGAAGGTAAGTTGTAGCTATCAAGAAAGGAATTGCAGTTGTAAATGTACTGATGAACTGTAATTCCACTAAGTTAGGTATGCCGCGAGCGACTTTAAGAGTAACATCACTTTCTATTTTATTCCACAAAGCAGAAACAATCATCTCATACTTCTTTTGCTTTCATCTAAGGTGAGATTTGACACCCTACCTGTCTATTCTTATATATACAGTACTTATTATAGGTTTTTTGGTCTGTGTTTCATCTCTGATATGGGTTCAAACCCATCGCAAAGGAAAGGAATGTATGCATTTGAAATCGTTTTTGTGATCTACCATACCATGTATTTATTTCTTATACATTCGAGGATTATTTTATAGTTTTGGATATGTGTTCTTAATTCTTTTGCATTATTCTTCATTGTGCAGAATGAAACCCATCAAAAAGGAAAGGAACATATTAAGTTTGTATGTTTACTTTGTATTGTTAATTATTCTATCTGATTTCAGGACATTGAGGTGATTTTTCTCTACCAATTATTGTAATTTATTCTTCGTTTTTATGTTTTTTCAAAATAATAGATAATACTTCTTTGTTTTTTAAAATATGATCATGTAAATCAATTAATTGAATTAGGGAAGTCACAAAAGTAAACAAACAAAGTATTGATGAAGTGGGATGAAGTTTTTGTAAAAAATTGTGGGAAACAAGTGCATAAAGCATAAAAAAAATTACTTAGCCTCGTACAAACTTTCACTAACACGAAATCACGCTCATGAGGATTATTATAAAGCTACAAGAACTCCATAAAATCATCAGATTTAGGCACTTTCTTATTAGCAAAGTCCTTAATAAATCCAACATCGATACTTACAACATCAATATTTCTAACCCAAGTTCTCAAGTTTTCCTAATATCACGAAGGAGATAAAAATATGTAGATCAATAAAATACGTGGATCAACAACAGATTAAAAAAGATTTATGTTTTCGATATTCAGATTCAACCTCATTGAAGCCTTTTTAATAAAATAATGGTTAAAAACTTAGCGACTTCGATGATATTTCCAATCACGTTGCCGTAAAATATTCAGATCCAAATACCATGCTTGAATCGAAGATGTAAGCATCTGTATACTAAAAATCAACGGATATAATAATTTAGTAGGTTAAACGTAAAAAAAACTTCACTCAATAAATGTTTATTTGGTTAACCTTCATTTATCCGGAAACTTTAAATATCTAGGAAGTTATTTTTTTTAATGATGTTTGGTTAACACTTGTCGTTTGGTATACATTTATTTATTTTGAAAGTTAAAATTCTCAGGAATTGATATTTAACATAGTTATTTGGTTGACAAAAATATAAGAAGTGAAAATTACTCTTGAAGATTAATATCCACATAATGTAGGAAGTAGCTCACCCAGCCTCCACTTGGTTATTCAATCTCCCACATCAATTATTCACAAAATTTGATAGACAAGTTATATATCTAATAAAAATTTAAATTTTTTAAAAGATCATATGAAAAATAAAAAATTATACCAAATAATACATGTGAAGTTGATATTTAGAAATTATAAAATCCACCATGTTAAACAAACAAAATTATACTATTCCCTAGATACTTAATACTTAATATAACAAAACAAAAAACTTTTTTTTCGTCTCAGTTTTCCAGGTGAACCATAGAATAGATCTTAACCGTCCAATTTTAGTTAAACCATAAAAAAAGATCTTAGTCATCCAATTTTAATAAAATCTAATTTTAGAAAATATATATCATACATATAACTCTATCACCAGTAGTCCTCTTTTTATACAACTGCTCACAGATAATATTATATTATTTTTAAATTATATTCTATATAATCTATTTTAAGAATCATACTTACTCTATAATTTTTATTTAATATAGTTGTACTCATCATTCAAACTCTTTTATTTATTTAAAATTATGATTTATAATTAAATTTATGAATATTAATATACAAACAACATTGCATAGAAAAATGTAGAAAGAAATTAATAATAAAATAAATTATCACATTAAATTAAATATTTAAATTATAAAATATTTATTATATAATTTATTAATATCATCCGTATTTTACACGGGTTATAAGCCAGTACTATTTACTATTGGATCTTAATTCCTATATTATACCAAACAACATCTTTTATGGGAAGTAAAATTACCTCGGAACTTGCAAATCTCACAGAATGTGGGAGCTACTTACCTTTAATGACTTGTACTTCTCGGGTGAAGTGCAAATACCTACCACCCAACTAAATAAAAATTTACACTTGTAAGAAATTTGTTACAAAATTTAAATATCCATTAATTATAATTTCCATATATAGGAAATGAATACCATGAACAAACAAACAACCTCTAAAACTATTAATTATATAAATCTAATATAAAAGTATTTTAATATTTTAACTCAATTAAAAAAAGGTTTCATAAATAGAATAAATTTTTTTGATAAAAATTCGTAATTATTTTTTTTGTCTAGATTATGGGCTGCTCCAATTTGATTTTGGTTGTTAGACCATCTCAGAATTAAATATAATTTTATAAGATTCGTCTGAGTTGTAAAATCGTCCAATTTCGACTTTTGAAACTTAAAATATGACTCAAACAATGTGTGTTATGTAAGTAGGATAATAATTACATTTTTTTTAACTTTAAAATAACTTTTTAAGTTTAAATTTATATATTATTCAGATATCTAATAGAGTTTGAGTTATAACCTGAAGCGGTAAGAAAAATTATAGTTTGTTAGGATTCTTAATAATAATTATAACTTATAAATAATTAGTATGCAATATTATGTAATTATTAAGAATCGATATTTTGATATCTGATAGTATTTGGATAAGATAGTATGTAGAATTAAAAATATTTTTAAAATCAATAAAAAGTATTGAAAACTTAAGGATTTAACTAGTGAATCCAAACACACTAGCAACCTCATGTAGTAAGCCTCAACACCTCAAAGGCTCCTAAAATATCAAACCAAACCGAAAATCTTCCAGGTAGAATGATCCTCAGATTTGAGTTTTGAATTTTAATTTTTAATGTGAAATCATATTAAAAATCATATTTACAATATAATTTTTATACATTATAATTATACTAAATGCAATTGCTCATCTCAATTTTATCACAATTCAAATTCTTTAATTTATTTAAAATTATAATTTATTAATTAAATTTTATAAATAATATAATATATTTATTTTTTATTTATATTAATTTTTTTTAAATATAAATATTATATAATTTTAATAAATATCAGATATTTATTAACAAAAAATATTTTATATTTCCTTTCATGGGGTTTAGACTGTTAGGAAGCAAACACTGATGGTTGTCAGAAAATACAAGTCAGAGTTTACATTGCTGACGTCATCAGAGTTTAAGGAACTATTGAACAGAGTATACTCTATCAGAGAATACTCAATCATAGTTTACTCTAACAGAGAATGCTCTATCAGAGAATAATAATCGACAGAGTTTAATATCAGAGTTTGTCAGGAAGCAATTCAAATCAGAGTCTGAATAAGAAAGTAAGAAGGAATCCGAATGGAAGACTATTTCCTTATGTAAAACTATTCTATTTCTATTCTGATTTGTAATTGAATTGCAACCGTGTCTATATAAACACAGACATAGGTTAACATTGATGTATCTTTGCAAATCATATTTTTCATAACCTAGCAGCTCTTAAGAACAAACAACTTCTTGAGAGAGTTTTATAACATGTTCAATCTTTAATACAAAACAGTATTCATCTTTTACATACTTGTGTTCTTAATCGATTTACTGGTACTATTACATTCAACCCCCCTTCTGTATATAAGTATGTATGTATGTATATGTATGTATATAGATCTGGAAGTGTGTAGGTAAGTGAAAAGAGAGAGAAATAGATTTTATTGAATGATTAAGATTTAATAAGAATTTAAAATTTAAATGGCTGAGGTTATATCTAAATTCTCATTTTAAAGTGGGTTCGTATTTGAGCATCTGCCTATATATATATAAATATTCCAAAATAATTAAATAATCTCAATATTTAAATAAATTATTAAAATTCAAAAATAATCTTAAATTTCTGAGTTATATCTTGCAACACATTGGGAACGCATTTTCTCAATCAAACCTACAAAGTTGCATAGCAAAAGTTAAATATTAAAGGCATTATTTACCGTATAGATTTTTAATTTACTAATGCTTTGAATATGGAATGAATTGACGCCCTAACGACTATCAAAACCGTTATTTTAGTAAATTTATCTATGAAACATGAACCGCAGTTTTTCATCTTTTTTTCGTTAAATACAGTTTTTCATCTTTGATTAAATTAGTTTTTCACACCTGATTTGTTTTTGAAGGATAAGCAATTTAAAATCAAGAATATTCACAACAATATTGGCTTGCACTCTTGCTAGTTTTTTTTGACAAATATATATTCATTACCGTGCATTTTTTAGATAACACATTTTTTTATTGGACAAAGGCCACTATTGCAATGCGACTTATATTTGTTGAAAATAATTTTAACTTCATGTGTATTTAGTATTTACCCTCCATATATCGGAGCAGTTAAGCCAGCCTTTTCCCATGGAATACTCAAAACGTCTAGTTTCTTTTCTTCACCGGAAAGTCTTTCTCAAATAATTAATCTAATAATCATGTAAAATCCAAAAGCCATAAAATGCTAAAATTCTTTCAATTTTCAAGGGTATTAGATAACAAAAGTATGCGCATGCGTCAGCAATTAAGAAAGGAATAGAGACGATTGTTGATGTATCGTGTATGTATAGTATATAATAAAAGATTTCGTTGGAGCATCGTAAGCTTTTCAATTTTTATGTAACTGACCTCTACTTTATTCAGTTGCCAATGTTATTTTCGTCATTTCAGGAATCTCTAACATAATAGCTGAAGGAAGCTGTTGTGCACAAATATTATGGATAAAAAATCAACTGCTGGATTATGGTTTGAACTTTACTAAAATTCATATTTATTGTGATAATCAAAGTGCTATTGCAATGACAGAAAATCCAGTTCAACATTCTCTAACAAAACACATCAGTATCAGATATCATTTCATAAGGGAACATGTTATGGAAGGCACAATTGAGTTACATTTTGTTCTCACAAATCAACAAATAGCAGATATATTTACTAAGCCTTTGCCTGAAGCAACATTTAACAGACTGGTTTCTGAATTAGGAATGGTAACAAGTGGCTCAACATGACTTAACAAGTACAGACAATCAGAGAATATGTCAGAGTATGAGATAAACTCTGATGAAATTGAAGTAAACTATGATCAATGCGGCATCTAATCTCTGATCACATCTATCAGTGTTTATGGTAAACTCTGTCAGAGGCTGTGGTAAACTCTAACTCATTTAAACTCTGATTACGTGGTAAACTCTGAAATCATAAATATGACATCATATTTCATTTTTATGACATCATAATTATCATTCTCTGATTGGATTTGAAACGAAGCGAGTGTAACTCACGAATGACGGTTCATATACTTACACAGATACATATGCACTTGCCGTATTTTGAGACTTTATTCATAATTGCTTTCTAATAAATTCTTGCCACTACATAAGTTATGCATATGAATAGTCACAGATTAATTCTATTAATAATTATCAGTTTCCATTCTATTGATTTCTATTCATCTCTTCTATCTCATTTCTCAAAAACCCTAAATGTTCAAACCTGCAACTTCTCTTTGTTTCAATGGCATCAAAAGGACAAACTTTTCAAACCTACACCTTTGCACCTACAAACTATATTTCTTTGTTACACAAAACTGATGCACCTAATGATTTTCATGTGATTCAAGATTTTTTAGAACAAAGTTATATTGGCTACGCGTTACAGGAACCTACCAACTTTTATGCTCAATCCTTGATAAGGATTTGGTCGACTGCTAAGTTTAATGATGCATGTGATGATGAAGAACTTGTCATCATATTCAACTGAAATGGCAAGTATTTAATAACACCGGCCGTGGTTCGACAAGCTCTTCATCTCCCAGAAGTGGCTGAATATGATGATATTGTGGGAGATGCTCAGTTAAAAGAGTTTTTCGTTTCTATAGGCTATGGAGGAAGCCTAACAAAGCTGGGGAGTCTTACCAGACCCCATCTTCGAAGAGAATGGAGTTTCTTCTTCGATTGCATCACAAGGGCCTTCACAGGTAAATGCACAAACTTTGATGTAATCCCACAGCTTGCATAACAAATTGGGTATTCTCTGACCCATAATCTTAATTTTAATTTTCTTTGTACGATAATTAGGCAGCTGGCTAGCAAAATAAATGATGATGCTCACACTGTTTATTTTGCTATATTTCTACAATTAATTTTTAATGTTTTGTTACCTGATGTAAATTTTGAGAATGATCAGAGTTTAGCTAGTTTTAGTATGAATGAAAGGATTTTTGCTGACCTAGCTAGGAAGGATGCTAAGAAAGGTAATCTTTCTCTCCTCTCTTTTATCCCACATGGGTCAGGCTTCTCTTAAATCAGAGAATGCCTACCATGTATGGAAGAGATTTTCTCTCTGTGGCTATGGATCAGAGTTTAGCACCCTCTGATTTAAACCCAGGCCACCCTCCAAAAACCGACACCCAAACACTTTTGCCAACCTCTACAGTCTCTCAAAAGGCTGTAGTTGTAAAACAAACCTCTCAACAGGGCACCAGCAAAAGGAAGGGGAAGGCAGTGAAAGAATCCTCTCCTAAAAGGAGAAAATTAATTGATGAAGATTCTGATTCTGATGAAGGGTTGGTTTTTGCCAAGAGAAAAATTGTTGAACAGGCTTTTGAGATACCTCATGCACCTTTTATGAATCCATTCACAGTAAATCCAATGCCTGAGGTGAATAAGAAGAGGAGAAGATTAGTCAAGGCTGTAAACTTTGAGGCTGCAAACACTGAAGGCTTAAACTCTGATGCAGCAATAAACTCTGATGTTCTAAACTCTGACCTTCCAATCTCTGAGCTAAACTCTAATGACTTGGTAAACTCTGTTGAAGCATGGCGTAGCTGGAAGGCAAATATTCCTTGGAAGGAACCTGGATTACCAGTTCCAATTGAGAACATAATTCCTCGGTATGTCAAGTCAAAAGCTGATTGGTGGATAAATGTTGTCCATTATAATCATGAACGTATTAGACGAGGGCCTACTGTTGACAAGATAGTCTGCAGAAAAAATTTGGGGAATCTAAATGATCTTTGGCTCAAGGCTGAATAGGAGCGACAACACAATTATTTGAAAGATGGGCCATATGTCACTCCAGAGGAAGCTGGTCCTCTTACAATATCTGATTCTCCTATAAACTCTCCTAAGTAAATTATTAAGGAGATAACTTATGAAAGAGTTAGGGAGTTGGTAGAACAAGTCAGGAAAGAGATGGAAGCAAAGTAGTCTACATCATCTGCCTCTCAACGTTCAAAACATTTCTCAAGAAGAAATAAGAAGTCTGTCACTTTTGGCCAGGATCCACAAGAACCTATCTCTCAAAGTGAGATAGCAATCTCTACATGGCCAGGCACACAAGAATCTGTTGATCAAAATTCAACAGTAGCCATAGTTTCAGCAGATGAAGCCAGCTTGGATCAGGGGTACAACCCACAAGTACCTTAAACTCAAAGGGTTGAAGAAGTTGTTAAGGCCCCAGCCAAACAAGAACCATCCAATCAAAGTTTGGATGCAGGCACTTTACCTATTCTTGCAGATCTTGCTGTTGCTGATGCTGAAGGCCAATTTCTGGCAGAGTCAAGCACACAAGAACCTTCACCTCAAAGTGGTGAAGCAGCTGAAGATATGACTCAGGTCCCACAAGAACCAATCATCCATTTTATGATTGCAGACCAAGATTCTAATATTGGACAGAAAAACACTGATGAAGCTCCACTGGTAACCACTGATGCTGTTATGGTGCTACCAATCTCTACACAGCCAATGGAGACAACATCAACATCCACAACTCAAGGTATAAACTCTGACTTTTCTTCAGAATATGCATTCTATGATATTTTAATTTCAAATTTTACCTTTCCTAATTTAAATGCTAGAATGATCATGAATAGTTCTGAAAAGGGTACCCCTACTCATGTAACTACAGTCAACCTTTCTCAGCCACCTCTTATTTCTGTAGGACATTGTGTGTTGAGCCTTTCTAGTGAGTCTGAGGTAAAATGTGTGAAAAATAGAATTACTGAGAGGCAAACACTGGATCTAGCAAAAGGTGAGGTAGAATTGAGAAATAAGTTAGTTACTTCTAGTGAGCTAAATCTAACTCTTAAAAGTTATGATATGTGTGATGTGAGAAGTAATGAGATTGCTTTAAAAAAATGAGAGTGATTTAAAATGTTCTTTATCTCTTGCAGGTACTCAGAGTTTATCTGTTACAAACTCTAATGCTTTGCTAATCTCTGAGAAAGCTGCAAACTCTGATGGGGTGGATACAGACTCTGATGAGCCTATTTTTGCTGATGAAGAAATCACAGACTTGTCCATTCCTTATTCTCAAAGGTACAATACTAAGAAGTGGCCAGTCAACTCACATGATGCACATGAAAGACTGAGCATGAGCTATCCAGATTACATGGTGGTAGAAGATCTTAAATGAGAGATTGAAGCTGCTTTAGATGCTGAAGGTGTTCACAGAGACTTCTCTTCTCAACCAGGAACTTCTCAAGATGTGATAATAGATTCTCTTAAACAGAAAATTTGGGACAGTTCTTAGAAATATTCACATGAAGATATCTTTTGGCCACATGTTCATGATTTTATTAATAAAGCTGACAAGGAGATTAACTCTACAGAATTGAAGTCTGTTTTGAAGGCTACTACTATGTTATGTAAAGGCCTTCACACTGAAGTTGGTGCATTTAAGGATTCTCTTACCAACAACTCTGCTTTTGTTAAATCTTTACAGAATTATATGGAAGTCAAATTCAAGAATGTCTCAGCTAGACAAGATGCTCTGGAGGCAAATGTGGATACTTTGTCAAACTCTATCAGTTCTATACAGGGGATGCTACACACCATTGTTGATTTTCTTACTGTCAAGCACAAGTCTGATGTTAGAAAGGGGGAGAGTTCAGTTACAGACAAATGCAAAGATGATGCTGTACAAAAACCTGATAAACCTGATGATGCAGATCAATGAAGTCACAAGGATGGTAAACAAATTCTGCAACAGCAAACTCTGATTGATCAAAGTCAAACTCTGTCAACTACTCAAACTCTGATGGCACCAATCTCTGACAAACAAATCAAGAAACAAACTCTGATAGAAGCTGATTTGGAATTTGCAAGAAGGCTTGAAGAAGAAGAGAAGCCTGAGAAAATTGAAGAATAAAATCTGAAAGATGCAGAGCTGGCAAGGAAAGTTTTTGAAGTAGAAAATCCTGGAATGGATCCAGCTGCTGTAGAAGCTGAATTGAAGAAGTCTGGTACTGACATTGCTCAAGTCTAGAAAAAGAGAAGATATATAAGAAAAGGTGCAATTCAGAAGAAGCCAGAAGCTAAGCCTATTTAAACCAAAAATGTTTAAACTCCCAAGCCAGTCAAACAAGTTGCTCAACCAAAACCAGTCTCAGAAATTCAAACAAGATCATCTTCTAGAATTCAGCTAAAAGCTCCAGCTAAGCCAAAGAATCCTCTCACTATGTCTAGAACAACTTTTCTTCCAGGTGGTTCAAGCTTTGATGATGAAGAAGAAGAACAACAACAATCTCTGATAAGGAAGAAAAAGTCTGATCTTCTGTGGACAAAGACTCAAACACTGACTCTCAATGCCAGACTTGGAAAAGATAAAGGTGGTATTGGTGATTCACATGCTAAGGTTTACAGATGTGAAGCAAACATCTTCAGAGATCCTTATTCATTGAAAGACAAACCTGAAGAAGAGCTGTCTCAAGAACATTTGGACAAGCTAATATCTGTTAACATTGTGAATGATATATTTGATGGTGCTCAAGCTAAGGAGAAGCTCATTTATTTCTTGGAGGATGGAAGAGTTATGAAGATTGCTCTAGAAGATTTAATTCATAAAGCATCTAAAGAACTTAAACATGTTTTGTTCCTCTTAAATGATGAAAATGAGGTGACTTCTAGATGGGTAAAAATTCTTGAAAGAGCAATAGCTGAAAAGAAGAAAAGTGAAAGATTAATGATGATAAACTCTGAGGAGTATGAGCCTGGATACTTACATGAAGATGGATCAAGAAGAGCAATGAGAAAGGGAGATAAAAAAGTCAAGATGGTGTTATGGATTCCTACACTAATCTTAAATCCTGATGGAATGAAGGCTTGCTGTATTGCTTTGGATGAAAAAATGGACAGATCATCTATCTATGCTTTGAGGGCTGCTATTTATCAGATTGATGATTCTTCTGACCAGATGAAGGAACTGAAAGAGAAGCTGGTTGATTTACTGAGAGCTGCTGAAGACAAACTTCTGAGTCAATTTCTGAAAGATGATTTTTCTTACAGAAGAATCTGAGTTAAAACATGGCAAACAAACTCTGATGCATTTGTCTTGGATTTCAGACATCATATAATTTATGTTTTATTTCTTAAAGCATAAATTGGGGGAGATTGTTAGAAAGCAAACACTGATGGTTGTCAGAGAATACAAGTTAGAGTTTACATTGCTGACGTCATCAGAGTTTAAGGAACTGTCGGACAGAGTTTACTCTATCAGAGAATACTCAATCAGAGTTTACTCTAACAGAGAATGCTCTATCAGAGAATAATAACCGACAGAGTTTACTATCAGAGTTTGTTAGGAAACAATTCAAATCAGAGTCTGAATAGGAAAGTAAGAAGGAATCCGAATGAAAGACTATTTCCTTATGTAAAACTATTCTATTTCTATTCTGATTTGTAATTGAATTGTAACTGTGTCTATATAAACACAGACATAGGTTAACATTGATGTATCTTTGCAAATCATATTTTTCATAACCTAGCAACTCTTGAGAACAAACAACTTCTTGAGAGAGTTTTGTAATTTGTTCAATCTTTAATACAAAACAATATTCATTTTTTACATACTTGCGTTTTTAATCGATTTACTGGTACTATTACATTCAACCCCCTTTCTGTAATAGTTTATCTTTCTGGGCAAACATAGACGTACTTGTAAATAATCAATGTTAAAACTTTTGAGAAAAATTAAATTGCTAGTTTGGACCTTGATCTATTAAATTTTTTATATGATCTAAACGATTCAGAGGGAAAATCTAACACGTCTCGTCCAGATAATGTTAATAATCGTCCAGTCCAGATAATAATGTTAGTAATCGTCCAGTAGTTTTACTGTTTTAGGAGTCGTTCAGCCCAAACATGAATATTGAGTCATTCAGGTATTATTAATAAATGGGGGCCAAGTACCTAACAAAGGCAGAAAAAGACATGATATCGGAGAGCAAAACGATCACGGTGCTGGTGCGACTAAATAATTTTGAGGGGGCAATTGTATATGATAATAGTTTATAACCCGTGTAAAACACAAGCGATATTAATAAATTATATATTAATTATTTTATGTGATTTAAATATATAATTTTTTATTATTATATCGGCTATAATAATATAATATATAATAAAAATTATTTATTGATAAAATAATATTATAAGTTTTAATATTCATGAGATTTAATTAATAAGTTGTAATTTCAAGTAGAAGTGAAGTAATATATGTTATTAGATTGTTGTACAAAAAATGAGTCACCGATGATAGAGTTATATGTAATATATATATGTTTTAAAATTAAATTATAATTATATCATAATTGCATATAAAAGTTGTATAAAAAGAAAACTCACGGATGATAAAAAGAGTTGTATAAAAAGAGGACTTACCGGACGGACGATCAATTGACGATGCACGGATTGAATTGTTTTAATATTTTCTTTATATAATTTGAATATATTTTTATTTTTATAATAATAATCAAATGTTTATTTAATGTTATATGTATATATTTTATATAATTTTTCACATATATACTTTATTTGTATTTTAATAGCATAATGTTTGTGTGTTTTATTTAGAGATGTGTTTTATTTAGGGATTAATGTGAGATCTATTTTAGTTAGGAGATTAGTGTTTAAAAAGTAGATCCAATATAACTATCCGGCCCAAATACCTTTATTTAGGGGATTTATTAGAAATATTTTAATGATATATTAAATAAAAATTATAGGATAAATTTTAATGATATATTAAATAAAAATTATAGGATAAGTAGGATTCTTAAAAAAATATAGAATATAATTTAAATATAATATAATATTATTCTATCTTATTATCATATCTTGTATAAAAGGAGGAATACTGGGGTTAAAGTTATATGTATGATTATATTCTTTTTTAAATTATATTTTATTAAAATTCAATGATTAAGATTGTTTTTATAATTCACATGAACATTTTTCGTGGATTCTTTGGATAAGGGTTCGGAGAATTTAGATGTTCAAGTTGATATAGTTGTTTCTTGTCTTGCTAGTCGTTCCCGTGGTGTGAGAGATTCTTTGAAAATTGATTATGAGGCCCTGAAAAATAGTTTAGTTGTCGGTCAATTTAAATATAACATTATTCTATCTTATTAAGCTATTTTGTATAAAAGGAGAATTACTTGAGATATAATTGTACGTATGATTATATTTTTTTAAAATTACATTTTATTAAAATTGGATGGTCAAGATCTTTTCTATGGTTTAATAAAATTGGACGGTCGAGATCTTTTTATGGTTCACCCAGTACCATACCGACGACCAAATTTTTTAATATTTTGGTTTTAATAATATAGTATAGATATATAGGGTAGAAGTTTGGGTTGAAGGTTTTATGTTAAAAAAATATTAAAATAAATTATAAAAAAATAAAAAAATATTAAAAATAATTGTACACATTTTTATTTTTACTTTTTAAAGTATTCATAAATGGTTCATCTTAATATAAATATAATTTCCCTCCCGTTCTCAAAATTTGATTAATTTAAAATAAATATATTATGAATTATGAATTTAAATATAGCATTTTAAAATTTTGATATAATTTTTTCGTTTCAATTAATTGTAGTAGGGGCATTTACACTATTTTAGTGGGGGCACCAAGTTAAATCTACCTAATTTTACGTAAGACTAACAATTGAATAGGACCCCTACTTGCATGCTAAATCCGCCCCTGATGGCTGATAGGCTGATGGTTGATGGCTGATGAATATCGTAACTTACATACGCGATTACGTGAAAATTAAAATTAAAAAAAATCATATTTTTTATATAATAATATCTTTAAAAATCATAAAACCTTAACTAGAATCAATAAATTAAAATTTCAAAACAATATCCTACTTAATCGTTCAGATTCATTAGAATCAATAAATTATCATAAAAATATTAATTAAAACCGTTTTCAACTTAACAAGCAGATACATATTTTATGGAACATTATTATTCTTTCGGTCCCATTTAATTTTTATTATACCATTTTGAATTTTGTACATTTCTCAAAATATATTTTACTTAAACAGGGCTCACCAAATTATTTACATTTATTTTTGGTATATCTGGTCCCCCGCTAGATATATAAAAAACCCGAGTGTGAGTTTTGAGCAAGTAAAAAATGGCGTCCACCGGATTGGAGATAGGTATAGCAATAGCAGTGGTTGTAGCTACAACAGTGATATGGAGAGTTTTCAACTGGGTTTGGTTGAGGCCTAAAAGGTTTGAGAAACACTTGAGAAAACAAGGCTTTCGTGCCAATTCTTATCGTTTTCTTCATGGAGATACAAAAGAACACATTTCTACGTTAATGGCAACTAGATCAAACCCCATTCCTATCTCCCATGATATTGTTCCTTCCCGTTCCACCCCCTTTCTCTGCAAGCTCGTCCGCCAATATGGTACGTAAGTATATCTACAGTTGGTTTTAAGCGGTCTGTTAAACGATTTTCTTTTATTGTGTGGAGTGTTTTCGAGTTGAATATTTACTTGTTAATATCTACTCGAATTTATTATTTGGGAATTTAGTTCAAACTACATGCACAAATCAGGTATTTAAATTAGTACTTGATTGTGCTCGAGTTAATTGAATGACAACTTGTAGTTTAAGAATATTTGAATGTACAAGTTAGAATTCATTGTATGATAGCTAATCTTGACTATTGAGGATACATTTTTGTTCTTAATATACATCTCTATTCCTGATTTAATTTGTTATTATCAGCTCATGAGTGGTGTATACTTATTCCCTTTATATCTTTGATTGAATATTGTGTTTTGAGGTGTTTGCAGGTAAAAGAACATTTTTCTGGGTTGGACCAGTACCAAGGATAGTTATTATGAATCCTGAAATGGTAAAAGAAGTTCTAAACAAGAATTTTAGATATCCAAAGCCTCAAATGCACCCAATACTTAAGAGATTTGTACAAGGTCTTCCAACAATTGATGGAAGTAAGTGGACTACCCACAGAAGAATTCTCAATCCTGCTTTCCACACTGAAAAGTTGAAGGTAATGATTTAATTAGCCCTCTATTTTGCATGCCGCGTGATTATAAAATTTTAATTGCAAAGTATGTATTTAACCATAGGAATTTCAAAGAAGAATAAATTAAGTGCATGCTCTGCTCTAGTTTACCTGATATACATATCGCTGTGTTTGCAGGGTATGTTACCAGCATTTGATTTATGTTGCTATGAGATGACCATAAAATGGATGGAAATGATAGGGGAGGGAAGAAATTCATGTGTGTTAGATGTGTGGCCTTCCGTTCAAACATTAACAAGGGATATCATTTCCCGCACTGCATTTGGCAGTAGCTATCAAGAGGGGAAAAAGGTATTTGAGTTACAAGTGGAACACGGTGACTACGCATTTAAGGCTGCACAATCAGTTTACCTGCCTGGACTCAGGTAAAGTTTCGATTATTTATATATACGATGTGTTGAAAGTTGATCATGTGAAGTTTATAGAAATTTGTACAAAAAGGAAATAGAAGCAGTCACCATATTTTTATTCAGGTTTTTACCAACTAAGAGGAACCAGAGGATGAAGGAATTAGACAAAGAAGTGCGATTTTTACTAAGAGGTATTATTGATAAAAAGATGAAGGCCATGAAAGCAGGAGAAGGTAGCATTGATGACTTGTTGGGATTATTAATGGAAGCAAACTCTAAAGAAGTCGAACAGGAAAATAGAAATGATGGAATGAGCATTGAAGATGTAATTGAAGAATGCAAGGTGTTCTATTTTGCTGGCCAGGAGACCACATCAGTTTTGCTTGTGTGGACGTTGGTCTTGCTAAGTATGTATCCCGATTGGCAAGATCGGGCTAGACAAGAGGTATTTCAAGTTATTAAGGATGACAAAGCGGATGTAGGTCATCTTAATCATCTGAAAATCGTAAGTACTTTATTTTTCATGCAAATTAAGGTGGAAAGGTAGCATTATTATTGAAAAGGTTCGGTAGAATAACAATTATATTCGTATACTTCTTTGTTCACCACAGGTGACTATGATTCTGTACGAGGTTTTGAGATTATATCCACCAGTGCCTGTGCTACTGCGACAGATATACGAGGAAATTACATTGGCAGATATAACCTTATTACCCGGAATGCAGCTTGTATTGCCTATAAATCAAATTCATCATGATCCTGATATTTGGGGCGCTGATGCGAAAGAGTTTAATCCTGAAAGATTCGCAGAAGGTGTTTCGAAGGCAACAAATAATCAGGTAGCTGCATTTTTCCCGTTTGGCGGGGGCCCCAGGATCTGCATTGGACAAAACTTTGCTCTATTGGAAGCAAAGCTAGCTATGGCCGTGATCTTAAGAAAGTTTTCCTTTGAGCTTTCACCATCCTATAAGCATGCACCTATCCATAAAATTACTCTTCAACCCGAATATGGGGCTAGCTTGATTTTACACAAGCTTTAATTGGTACTTGCAAATATCCAGATTTCAGTGATATAAAGTACGTACACTATGTTTAAAAGGCTTCTATGGAGTTAGTATCATAAATTATAAGTTAACAAGTAAGATACCAGATGATATGGGTACAAAATAATCATAAGTAAATAATAAATATAATATTTATTATAAATATAATATTTATTATTTCATTTATTTAACATAAAATGGTCCAAAAGCTTGGGCCCCTTAAATGAACAAGGAATATAATAATAGGATCAATTGGATTTATAATCCAATGATCAACTGGATTTGTAATTTCGGCCATAAATGTTACTATGACCTTAGGCCCATTAAGTCATTAATATTAATTAATTTCGTAATTAATAAAGGCTCAATTAAAGGCCTGAAAAGTCTTACGAAGGCCCTCATCCAAGGAAGGTTCTAGAAACCTTATCTGCAAAGAGTCTAATAGGACTCTCGTTCAAGGAAGGTTCTAGAATCCTCATCACTAGGAGACTTGGCCACCAAATCTCCCAACCCTAATCAAGTTCCTAGGCCCTCGAGCGCCTATATAAAGGGCATAACCCCTCAACATTAGAATTACATTTTTTGGCTTGATTCTCAAACGCTCTTGAGATACGTAGACAACTTACGAGGACCTGAAGTAGTCACGAAACGTAAGTGCAGCCATTAAAGCTTGAAACTCACTAACCCTAACATTAATTGCTCATTAAAAAGACAACCTAGTTTTTTATCCGTAACATTTGTCGTCGTCTGTGGGAAAAAGGAATAACAACCATGATAAGAATACGATGTAATGACGGAGACATCATCCCGACCACGGGAGACACCGCTGATGTAATTCCACCTGACGAAACTCAACCTACCAAGGTCGTCCCTTCTACAACGTCCCCCACTGAGGCTCTTGGAACCAACACTCGATAAACAGGACCCCTGAGCGTCATCGTTCATCCCTCAAATCCTGAAATATCAATTCACGCTTCTATCCCTCCACTACATGTAGTTCCGCCCCTTAATATTACTTTTGTTGCTCCTCCTTCATTACAGGTCTCTACAGCGGTGTTTCTCAACCCTCGTTACAGGCTTCCACCAAATTATGAGTCCCGGTATGAGCAAGGGCTATTGCCCCAATACGGCTCACGTCGGGGAAATCAAGACTTCTCTGGACCCTACTCCACCGATGATGAGTCATCGGATGAGGACGTTAATTCCAAAAGAAGGCGACCTAGCTAGGAGCCCCTTGGGGGGAGGAGTACCCAGCCCCGAGGGCCTCAAAGTACAGACTCTACGACCCTTCAGGAAAGTATACGAGTTCATGAGGCTAAAGCACAACGATCAAGAAAAGACTTGGAGAGGGCACTAGCAAGGCGATAGCGTCCGAGAACGGAAGATGCTGGTGGGTTGGTAAGGAATCCGACCGTGATAGACCTGGATGTGCCCCCAACAAGAAAATCAGGAAGATCGAACAGTACTAGGGCTAATCCCCAAGACTTGTTGCCACTTGAAGATCCTGATGATCCAACACCTCCCTTCACGGAGGACATTATGAATGAAAAAATCTCAAGGAAGTTCAAGATGCCTACGATCAAGGACTATGATAGAACTGGAGACCCCTCAAATCATGTTCTTACTTTCTCTAATGCACTTCTGTTGCAGCCAGTGAATGATGCCATCAAGTGTAGGGCATTCCCTAAAATTGTAAGTGGCATGACTCAAAAATGGTTCAGCCGTCTACCTTCGAATTCTGTTGGGTCATTCAAAGATTTGAGCAGGGCTTTCATAGGTCAGTTCATTAGTAGAAAAACTCATAAAAAGAGCTCAGCGTCACTAATGAATATGCATCATAGAAAGAATGAGTCCCTATGGGATTATATGTACAGGTTTACGAAAGAAGCCTTGAAGGTCCCTGATCTAGACCAGAAGGTAGCTATGATAGCCCTGCAACAAGGGACCTCAGACGAGAACTTCAGGAGGTCGCTAGCCAAGAGGGCTCTAGAAAGTATGAATGAGCTCCAGGAGAGAGATGTGAAGTACATTAAAGATGAAGAGAGTATGAGGAAAGCCCAAAGGTTTCAAACCTCAAATATCTACTCTAAGAAATGAACAAATGATACCGAATACACGGTCGATACCAAATATTCAAAAAGTGATAATGATGATGACTCTAAGAAAAAGGGTGGACCAAGGTTCATTGAGTATGCAAGGCTGAATACGGCCCAGAGTCAAATATTGATGGAAATTGAGAAGGACAATGATCTTCGATGGCCGAAGCCACTAAGGACTGAACCCGAGAAAAGAAACAAAAATGCTTATTGTCGGTTTCACAAAGATATGGGACATGACACTGATGATTGTCGTCAGTTGAAAGATGAAGTTGAATTCTTGATCAAAAGAGGAAAGCTGAAAAATACACCAAGGATGGTGATAGAAACGATAGAGGCTACAATGATAAGCGAAGAGATTCTGATCCCAGAGAAAGGAATAACCAGCCCCGTGGGCCTGTAATCAACGTGATTTCAGGAGGACCAACTATTGCCGGTAACTCCAGAAATTCTAGAAAGGCTTATGCCCAAGATGTAAGAATCTTGATTGTTTTTAATTGTGTGCAGGGAAACAGGAGGAAAAATCTCTAGTATCTAGGCAGTGGATGTTCTAGGTACATGACAAGAGATATGTCCCTGCTCACAAAGTTTGTGGAAAAGGCTGGCCCAGGAGTTACTTTTGGAAATAACATCAAAGGTTTTACTCTAGGATATGACTCTATTGTAAGAGAAAATGTTATCATTGAACATGTAGACTAGTTGATGGATTGAAGCATAATTTGCTGAGCATTAGTCAACTGTGTGATAATGAAAATGGTGTATGGTTTTCAACTGGATCATGCATCATAGCCAATAAAGAATGTAGTGAAATTCTTTTAACTAGAGGAAGAAAAAGAAATGTTTATATGGCTGATTTCAATTCTATGTAGGCAAATTCAATGAGATGTCTACTAAGCAAGGCCAATACAGATGAAAGTTAGATTTGGCACAAGAAGCTAGACCATCTAAATTTCAAATCCATGAATCAATTGGTTAGAAATAATTTGGTTAGAGGCATTGCACAGATGGAATTCACCAATGATGGATTGTGTGATGCTTGTCAAAAGGGAAAACAAAGGAAAACATCATTCAAGTCAAATTCAGAATCATCAATTGACAAGCCTTTGGAATTATTGCACATGAATTTATTTGGTCTTGTCAACATTATATTTATTGCCAAAAGAAATATGCCTTAGTAATTATGGATGACTTCACAAGATACACATGGGACATTTCTTACATTCCAAGGATGAGGCAAACAAATTTATTATCAACCATGTGAAGAATGTTGACAATGGCACTGAATGGAAGGTCAAGAAGATAAGAAGTGATAATGGTACTGAATTTAAGAATGCAACAATGACAGAATTCTGTGAAGAAAAAGGTATCACTCATCATTTCTCTGCTCCTAGAACTCCCCAACATAATGGAGTTATTGAAAGGAAAAACAGGACCTTAATTGAAGTTGCTAGAACTATGTTGGAAGAAGCCCAATTACCCACATACTTCTTGGTAGAAGCAATTAACACTGTATGCTACATTCATAATATCTCCATGGTCAATCAACTACAAGGCAAAACTCTATATCAATTGATGAAGAAAGACAAGAAGCCAACAGTAAATTTTCTTCATGTTTTTAGATGTAAATGTTTTGTTCTAAGAAATCAAGGTGAAAATTTGGGAAAATTTGGGAAAATTTGAAGCCAAAGCTGATGAGGCTATATTTGTTGGATATGGAATAAAAACCAAGGCTTATAGAGTATACAATATTAGATTACACATTGTTATGGAGTCTATGTGTGTAGTCTTTGATGACAAGAAGATTCAAGAGTTGTTTGATGAAGGATACCGTGACTCTTTGCATTTTGGGAATGAATCAACTAGTGATGGTGAAGAAAGTGATGATGAAGTAGAAATTCCAAGAAATGAAGTACCCATAAATTCCCTATCAATTGATGTCAATACACCAATAGATAACTTATCAGTTGATGATCATCAATCAACTGATAATACATCAATTAATAACCATTCAATGGATAATAACTCTGCTCAACAATCTTCAAGTAGAGTCTCCATCTCAGGGGGAGGGTTCTCAACCACTCATTCACATCATAATGATCATAACAATGCTAATGATCATGAAGCATCATCCTCAATGACAAATTTACCTCCACAAAGGAAATGGATCAATAGTCATCCCTTTGAGTTGATTATTGGAAATGCAAATGAAGAATCCTTGAATAATCCTGATTGGATAATAGATATGCTAGAAGAGTTGAATCAGTTTGAAAGAAACAAGGTATGGCAGTTGGTGCCCAAACCAAAGAACAAATCTGTTATTGGTACAAAATGGGTATTCAGAAATAAAATGGATGAAACCGGTACAGTAACAAGAAATAAGGTAAGATTAGTGGCAAAGGGCTGCTAACAAGAAGATGACATAGATTTTGATGAAACATTTGCACTTGTTGCAAGATTGAAAGCTATCAGAATTTTTGTGGCATATGTTGCCCATGCTAATTTCAAGGTGTACCAGATGGAACAAAGTGTTTTTCTTAATGGAGAATTAGAAGAAGAAGTATATGTGGAACAACCTCATGGTTTTGTGGATCTTATTCATCCTGGATTTGTGTAATATCTTCTCAAAGCACTATATGGTTTGAAACAAACACCTAGAGCCTGACATGACACACTTTCTAAATTCTTGATTAAGAATCACTTCATAAGAGGTACTGTTGATAAAACTCTCTTTCATAGAAATGTTAATGACTCTATTATTCTTGTTCAAATCTATGTAGATGACATTATTTTTGGTTCAACTGATGAGAAACTTTATCAAAAGTTTGCTAAGTTGATGCAGAGTAAATATGAAATGGGCATGATAGGAGAACTTACCTATTTTCTTAGTTTGCAAGTCAAACAATTTAAAGATGGTATTTTCATAAATCAAACCAAATATATTTATGACTTGTTAATGAAATTTTATTTAAATGAATGTTCTTCTGCAAAAACTCTCATGGCCAGTTCAACTAAACTTGAATTGAATATTAAGGAAGCTAAAATAGACATTTCAAGTTATAGAGGCATGGTTGGCTCATTACTATATTTAACTACTAGTGGGTCAGACATAATATTTACTACATGTCTTTGTGCTAGGTTTCAGGCTGATCCTAGAGAGTCTCATTTGATTGCAATAAAAAGAATATTCAGATATCTCAAAGGAACACCAAATCTTGGCATTTGGTATCCTAAAGACTCTGGATTTGATCTAATTGGTTATTCAAATGCAGACTATGCAGGTTGCATAATTGATAGAAAAGTGCTATAGACACTTGTCAATTTCTAAGAAATAAGCTTATTTCATAGTTTAGCAAAAAGCAAAATTTAGTATTTACATCCACTGCAGAGGCTTAATATATTGATGCTGGAAGTTGTTGTGCACAAGTGTTATGGATGAGGAATCAATTATTTGATTATGTATTTAAGTTGAACAAAATTCTAATATTCTGTGACAACACAAGTGCAATTGCCATTATTGAAAATCCAGTTCAACACTCAAGGACCAAGCACATAGACATAAGGTATCACTTCATTTGGGAACATGTAATGAATAGTACTTTTAAATTACATTTTATCCCTAGTGAAAGACAACTTGCAGACATTTTTACCAAACCATTAGATGAATCTACTTTCAATAGATTGGTCTGTGATTTAGGTATGCTTAATTATATTTAATCTTTTAATGTCTAAAAAGTTATTTTCTTTTGTTATATTTAGTTTGTAGCCATTGATTATGTTAATCTGTTAATTTTTCCATAATCAATTGATGAACATTTTACCTATCAATGGATATTTTTAGCTATCGACAGATAAATATATCAATTGCTGATATATTTATTTATCGATGGATAGTACTACCTGTCGATGGATAAATTACTTATCAATCGATGACATGGAAGTCTTAGGGCCTATGACATCAATTGATCTGTACTATATCTAGCCGTTGATTACTTATTTTATCAATTAATGAATATATATAACATTGTATGTATAACAGTCGATTGCCAAAATTAGTAATTCTTTCATTTTACTTTTTAATCCAACGGTCAATTGAGTTCCATTTTGAGAAAATAATCGATTGAGAAATAAGTAACTCTTCAAAAATATAAATAGTGAGATTAAAATTTCTTTTAACTCTTACTTGCATCTTCTAACTGATTTCTCTCTCTCTCGCTCTCTCTCTCTACGAACTCAATTCTCTAATTCCCTAATTCTCTATGTTCTCAATCTCTTTCTCTAAGTTACTAATCTCTCTCAAGTGTTTGTGCTTATTTTCTATTGAAAAGAAATGGCATCTTCATCTACTTCTTTATCCAAGAAGGTTTCATAAGCAGGATTCTACCATGAGTTGAATAATTTTGTTACCTGCACGGTTGTGGAAGAAGCATCACAGGGATTCCATCCCTGAATGAGATTCTAATAAAGAAAACCTATAATTCTAATAATTCTAAATCAAATATTATTTAAAAATGGTAAAATCTACTTAATAAATATCTTACCAATTAAATTAATCTCAAAATCATATGGATCATAACTATACGAACTCTCAACTCTACTTGTGTTGCTCGCTTGAAAATCCTCACATAGATATAATATTGAAGATAACTAATAAAATATATACATCACAATTAAGCACATGTACCACGAAATTCATGTGTGTTCAGTCCGACTACATTCACCATTTAGAAAAGGACTTTTAGCCTAACATCATTGAGACAATTATGATAAAATTAAGGAAACACATACCAGTAATTGAAGATGAACTTGGATTTTTATTGAATAAATTTTGAGTACATGGGAGAAAGAACAAATATGCTAAAAAAGAAGTAAAAATAAGTGAAAAGATGATGTAAAAAATACAATGAAAAAGATATATATACAAGCCTAGTTTATCTATTTATACTATAATAATTATAAGGAAAAATTAATTACAAAGATTTTTTTAATTTATTTACAATAGTCCTTGTGATTATTTGCTTGCTCAGCATTCCCTTTCCCTGAATAGACGATTCTTACTTAATTTATCACGATTCTGCTGGCTCATGATGATATATTATAAACTCTTAATTTCAATGCAAATATCGACTGACAAATTTTTAATATTTGCCTAATATTTGCACAATCAAAGTATATATAAATTAAGCATACAAATAGAAAATAAATTTAATAAATATATAAAATCATACACAAATAATATACTAATAAAATGGGTTATCACCTTGTTTGTTGCATGATGCTACCAACCACATCTTTGATGCTCTGAAGTAATGTTTTCCTATTCTGACATCATCCCCGCCTTACCCATTACATATACAGGTTGAGCTGGTTAGGGCAGCATGTGCATTGCACAATTACATCCGTATGGAAACACCAGATGATTGGATATTCAGAATGTTCGATCTAAATTACTCTCCATCACGACCACCTTTAGAAATTAAACAACCTCTAATTCATGATGAGCTACAGGTTATAGACATTCCTCTAAAAGCTGAGCGACTATAAAATGCTTTAATGTTGCAGGAATTAATTGTAGATGAGATATGGAAGAATATATCCTTGATTTTTCCACTATGTAACTTGTTTCTTTTAAGTAAGTAGGGACGTGAATGTTTGTGGGACTAGCCTAAAGGTTAAACTCGATTCTAGTAGGCTTTTTTTGGCATATAAATGATATGCATAGATTCCAAGTAAAATTATCTTCTTCAATCCATGTTCATCTCCAACACTTTATCTTCCTTTATGTATTGGTAAAATGCATGTTATTCACATCAATAGTCTATGAAGAAAGGAACATTGTTCAGAGATTTACCTTCTTTATTTCTTGCCTGTGATATAATGGATAGCATACAAACTCTTATGAGTCAAATATGACCTAACACGACCTTTATGTTTGAAATATATCTAGTAATGACTTCAACATGCAAGACAGAGATTTCGGAAGTGGTAACAACTACAAATTTACTACGAACCACTATAACTTGTTGGTAGAACAATTGGTGGAAGGAGATGAAACCTTTTGCAACACAAAATCCTCCAAAATAACTAGAGACAAATTGCTTTGAGACGTGATATGATCAATTTCTTTAAAAATTTATTCCACCCCAATTGTATCACAATTTGCTACGAGGTTATTGGAAAAATTATTCCTACATAATACAACAAAGTATGAAGGATATCAAGTAGCAATATTGATAACCTTCCTAAATTACTTACGAAAAAATATGATAAGTGTGTATAGTCTTTATTTTTGGGAAAACTCAAAAAGTTTTGTATCTTGTATTTTGTATACAAAATATTTCTATATATAATATGTTTTCAGGAAAGTAAGTCATCTGCATTTTTAATTCACTTTATGGTCATCTCAATAAATATTGTCATTTATTTTTAGGAGTTTCTCTTTGAAAAGTCATACACATTATTCTGTTTTTTTTATTTTCGCACCTCATTTAAATATAATATATATTTAAAGATATAAAAAGATTTCAGAAATATCTTTTATTTTTTATTGGTTCTATAAAACAACATTCCAACATTTCCCCACTTTTATTTATAGAAACAATAATCTCAACACACTTAATCCACACATAGACATTATACATAATAGATGTATCTTTCGATTTAAACTTATACTTAGGACTAACATCTCAAAGTTTATCAGAATTCTAGTTAGCTTAGCATTAAACCAGTCATCAATGTGATATATAAACCGGAGAATACCGTACATATAATGGTCTTAATGTTCCAAGTAGTAATTCTCACAAGTTTTGGCACTATTATGGCCATGTGCTAATAATCTTGTTCTCGTGAACTCTCTTGAGAGTAAACCCATAACTCCTATAAGAAGTGGCACCACTTCTAAGTTTATATATGTGAAATATTTCAATGTGTCTCCATTATTTTCAACATACTATCAATACGGTCAAAATATTTCATTAAGAGTCTAACTCAACCTCCTTTTATAGCGGACGATATTGACACCGCATGTTGGGACCATATACGTCAATATTAACAATTATCTTTTTAACTTGTTATTACTCATTAAACCTTTAAACTAATAACTTATTAGAAAGGTTGGGTTATCATTACCAAATAACTTAATCAATGAGTTTTAGTCCTATTTCACAACTAGTTGTTTTCACTACATCTCTCGAAAGTGGTTTAATAAATGGATCCGTAAGATTTTTACATGATCTCACATAAATAATTTTTAAGGTACCGTTCTCTAACAATTGTTTCATATACCCATATCTCAAAATTATGTGTCTAGACTACTCATTATACATACTTTTATAAGCATTAGAGAATCATCATTATTCTCTATAATTTTATTTGAGTCATCAGAAGTGCTAGAGCTAAGAATATTGGAATTATTTTCCCCCGCTATTTTATTATTATAATGAAATTTATTTTCAAAAAATGCCACTTCTCCGGATTCCCCAATTACATTTGCACTCATATCTAGAAGGCATTGAACTAGGTCATAACTTAATTTCCAACCATAAGTTTCTAATCCATTCCGCCTCTCTCCCATATGTTGCAAGAGTAATAAACTCTGACTCCATAGTTCAATGAGATATGCATGTTTGTTTCTTGCTCGAACAAGAAACTGCGCATCCTCCCATAGAAAATAACCAACTTAAAACAGTTATGGAATCCATTTCATCATCAGTAGCTTCTTTCCAAAAGGAACTATCTCTAAATAACATGGCTTCACTATAGGTTTTTGGATCATCCTCAATGTTTAAAATCATATTGTGCTTATTAATAACATTATTATATTGATCTCATTCGATAAAACAGACTATGAATTCTGAAAAAATAAAATCAGGATGTAGTGACTTTTCTTTCCTTGGTCTAACACTTCTTCTTAGCTCAACCGCAAGAGAATCATCATTATTCTCTATAATTTTATTTGAGTCATCAGAAATGCTAGAGCTAGGAATATTGGAATTATTTTCCCCCACTATTTTATTATTGTAATGAAATTTATTTTCAAAAAATGTCATATCTCTTAATTCCCCAATTACATTTACACTCATATCAAGAATTCTATATGGTTTACCAGCATACCCAACAAAGACACCTTTTAATGCTCTAAACCCAAGTTTAGTTCTTTTAGGATCATGTGCTCTATAATATGCCAAATACCCCCACACTTTAAAATAAGAAAGATCTGATTTTCTTTCATTTGTAATCTCATAAGGTACCATATTTGTTTTCTTTGAAACAACTCTATTATGTATATAACATTAATGCTTTACCCCATAAATTAAATGGTAATTTTGACTTATTAAGCATAGAATTAACAATTTCTCCTAGTATTCTATTTTTTCTCTCAGTAACTCTATTTGTTGAGGAGTATAGGGTGCACTAGATTGATGAATAATTCCATTCTCCTCACAAAAAATATTAAAATCATGAATAAAATATTCATCACCACTATCAGATCTTAACACTTTAATCTTTTTATGAAATTGATTCTCAACCTCAGATTTATAATTTTTAAATATCTCAAATGCTTCATTTTTTATCTAAGAAAATACATATGTAAGTATCTACTACAATCATCAATAAAAATAATAAAATATCTTTTTCCTCCACGTGTAAGTGTTTGCCCAGAAAGATATCTATTACTGAAGGGGGGTTGAATGAAATAGTACCAAATAATCGATTATGAACACAAGTATGAAGAATAAAATATTATTTTGTATTAATAATGAACTGTGTACAAAACTCTCTCAAGAAAATCAATGTTTTTAAGAGCTACAAGGTTATGAAAGATAAGACTTAAAAAGTTTTTATATTGTTAACCTATGTATGTATTTATATAGACACAGTTACAATTTAATTACAAAACATATTATAAAAAGAATAGCTTCAATAAGGTAATAGACTTGTATTTGGATTCCTTCTTCACTATCCTAATCATACTCTGATTTGATTGCTTCTTCACAAACTCTGATAGTAAACTCTGTCGGTTATTTATTCTCTGATTTGAACATTCTCTGATTGAGTATTCTCTAATAGAGTAAACTCTGACCGACAACTTCCTTATTCTCTGATGATGTCATCAATGTAAACTTTGATCTTTATTCTCTGACAACATCAATGTTTATTTTCTAACAATTTCCCCCAATTTATGCTTTTTAAAGTAAAATATAAATTTTACTTATGATGTCAGAAATATGAACAAATGCATCAAAGTTTTTCATTCTTGAATCAAATCCTTCTATAAGAAAAGTCTTCCCTGAGAAAATTATCCAACAGCTTCTTCTCAGCATTATTTGGCAATTCAACCAGCTTTTCTTTGAGTTCTTTTATTTGATCAGAAGAGTCATCAGTTTGAGATATAACAACCCTCAGAGCATAAATTGATGATCTTTCCATTCTTTCATCGAAGAGAATGCAACAGGCCTTTTTTACCATCAGGGTTTAAAATTAGTGTAGGAATTCCTAACACCATCTTGCCCTTGCATCTCCTTTTGTCATGGCTTTCTCAGTGTCATCTTCAAGTAGATAGCTTGGCTTATATTCCTTAGAGTTTGTCATTAAAAGCCTTTCACTTTTCTTCTTCTCATTTATAATGCCTTCTAGAATCTTTATCCATCTGGAAGTGACTTCATTTTCATCATTGAATAGATAAAGAACATGCTCAAGTTCTTTTGATGCCTTGTGGATTAGATCTTCTTCAGCAATTTTTAAAACCCTTCAATTCTCCAAGAAATATAGAAGCTTCTTCTTTGCTTGTGCACCATCAAAAATGTCATTCACTATGTTTACAGAGATTAATCTGTCAAGATATTCTTGTGACAAATCTTCCTCAGAATTGTCTTTTAAAGAAAAAAGATCTCTGAAAATATTGACTTCACCCCTGTAGACTTTGGCATGTGAATCTCCAATACCACCCTTGTTTTTACCAAACCTAGCATTGAGAGTCAGAGTTTGAGTTTTGGTCCACAGAAGATCAGACATTTTCTTTCTGATCAGAGATTTTTGTTGCTCTTCTTCCTCATCATCAAAGCTAGACCCACCTGGGAGAAATTTAGTTCCTGACATAGTGAGATGAGTTTTTGATTTAGGTGGAGCTTTTTGCTGGATTGAAGTTGACCTTGTTTGGATGGTTAGAGTTGATTTTGCTTGAATGATTGACTTTTGAATTTCAACATGCTTTGATTGAACAATTACAGTTTCAGGAGCTTCAATCGATTTGTCTTGAGCAGGAGTTTTTCTTTGAGCTAGATTCCTTTTCATATATTTTATTTTCTTCTGGACTTGAGCATTGTTAGTACCAGACTTCTTTAATTCTTCCTCTACAGCAACTGGATCCGTTCCTGGATTTTCTTCTTCAAACAACTTTCTTGCTAGTTCCGCATCCTTTAAATTTTACTCTTTAATCTTCTCAGGTTTCTCTTCTTCTTCAAGCCTTTTTTCCAGTTCTAAGTCTGCATCTATCAGAGTTTACTTGTCAGAGTTTAGCTTAGACTTTGATGTCATCAGATTTTGAGTGGTTGTCAGAGTTTGTCCTATCAGAGTTTGCTTTCCATCCTTATGACTCCCTTGATCTTCATCATCAGGTTTGTCAGATTTTTGAATAGCATCCTCCTTACATTTGTCTGTAGATACCTTCTCCCCCTTTCTAACATCATTGCCTTTTCTTACTGTAAGAATTTCAACAATTGTATGTAGCATACTCTGCATAGAATTGACAGAAGTGGAAAGAATACCAACTTTGGCTTCTAATGCATCCTGTTTTGTAGAAACAATCTTTAATTTCAACTCCAAAGCATGTTGAGAAGTAGTAAATGCAGTTTAAACAGATGTAGTGGTTTTGTTCACAGATTCTTTAAGATCATAGACTTCATTGTGAAGTCCCTTGGACAACATAGTAGTAGCCTTCAAAACAGTCTTCATTTCATCAGAGTTTAATTCTTTTTCTACCTTGTTGATTAATTCATGAACATGTGGCCAAGAGATTTCTTCATTTGTGTTTTTTCAGGACATATCCCAGATGGATTGTCTGTGTGAATTTAGAAGATCTTTATTAGATGGCCCTACTTTGGAACTGAAATCCCTCTTGACACCTTCTGCATCTAGAGCAACTTCAATTTCTCCCTTTAATTTTTTAACAATAACATAATCAGGATATTCCATCTTTAATCTATCAAGAGCATCAAAAGAATCATGTGGCCATCTCTTGGAGTTGTATCTTTGGGTGAATAGGATTGACAGATCTGTAATTTCTTTATCAGTAAAAATTGGTTCATCATCAGAGTTTATGTTATCCCCATCAGAGTTTACAACTTTATCAGAGTTTGGCAAAGCATCAGAGTTTGTAGTGACAGATAAACTCTGAATACCTGCAAAAGTAACAGAACATCCTAATCACTCTTTTCTTTTAAAGTAATCTCATTACTTCTCACATCACACATATCATAACTTTTAATAGTTAGATTTTACTCACTAGAAGTAACTAACTTTTTTCTCAATTCTACCTCTCCTTTTGCCAAATTCAGAATCTGCCTCTCATTGTTAATTCTGTTTTTTCACACATTTTACCTCAGACTCACTAGAAAGGTTCAAATCACATTGTCCTATAGAAATAAGTGGTGGCTGAGAAAGGAGGTCTGTAGTCACATGAATAGGGGTACCCTTTTTAGGGCTATCCATGGTCATCCCAACAGTAAATGTAGGAAATATAAATTCTGAACTTATCAAATCAGATAATGTAAATTCTGAAGAAAAGTCAGAGTTTATACCTTGAGTGTTTGTTGATGTGGAATGAGTCTCTATAGGCTGTGCAGAAAGTGGTTGCCCCATGATTGCATCAGAGATTGCCATAGGAGCTTCATCATAGTCTATCATCTTAGCATCAGTAACAACATAATCTTCAATTATTAATTGTGTGCCTGCATCCAAACTTTGATCGGATGGTTCTTGTGGGTTATACCCCTGATTCATGCTGGCTTCATCTGCTTCATCTTGAATGGCTGTTGTTGAACTTTGATCAACAGGTTCTTGTGTGCCTGGTCTTGAAATGACTGCTACCTCACTTTGAGAGGTAGGTTCTTGTGCAACTTGGCCAAAAAATACTTGCTTCTTCTTCTTCTTCCTTGTGAAGAGCTTTGAACTTAGAGATTCTGAAGATGATTTAGATTTCTTTGCTTTCGTCTCCTTCCTTACTTCTTCTGCCAACTCCCTTACCCTTTCATATGATATCTCCTTGATAATTTGTTTTGGAGATTGAACAGGAGAATCAGAGATTGTCACAGGAACAGCTTCATTTGGCATTTCTTCACTATTACAGGCTTTCCCCAGTTTATTGTCACTTAGTGAAAGAGCCTTGATTTGATTTATATGCAAGTATGTCGTATCTATCTATTTTTCAGACTTGTTTCCATTATTTATTACAGAACTTTTAGAACTGTGTGGTTCAGGTTGTTCATCAACATTCATTTCAGCCAATTCATCATTTTCTTCTCTATTGGCATTTTTATCATCACCATCAACCTCAATTTCACCAATGTTACTGTTTATTTGGTCAGACAATGCAAATTCACCAGACTTCATAACATCATCAGAGATTAGCATTGCATCAGAGAATAGATCTTGAGGTTTTAGCTCATCAGAGATTAGGACATTAAAGTTTAGCAATTTGTCAGAGTTTATTGCTGCATCAGAGTTTAACTCTTCAGTGTTTGCAACATCAGAGATTGCAGCCTTGATCAATCTTCTTCTCTTCTTTTTCATTTCAGGCATTGGATTAACTGTAAAGGGCTTCATGAATGGTAGAGGAGGAATCTCAGAAGCCTTCTTTATAACTTTCTTCAAAGGAAAAACCAACCCTTCATTGCAGTCCTCGGAATTAGTTTTCTAATCAACCAATTTTCTTTTCTTAGAAGATGACTCCTTCACTTATTTTCCCTTCCTTTTCTTGAGCCTTAGTGTTGTGAGGTTTTTGTTACAACTACAGTATTTTGGGAGACTGTAGAGGTTGGCAACTGTGTTTGGGAATTAGTGTTTAGTGGGTGCCTTGGGTTAGAATCAGAGGGTACTAAACTCTGATCCATAGCCACAGATAAGAAATCCCTCCCATACATGGTAGGCATTCTCTGATTTAAGAGAATTCTGACCCATGTGGGATAAAAGAGTGGAGAGAGATTACCTTGCTTTGCATCTTTTCTAGCTAAGTCAGCAAAAATTATCTTGTTCATGCTAAAACTAGCTAAACTCTGATCATTCTCAAAATTTACATCAGGTAGTAAAAAGCTAAAAACTAACTGTAAAAACTAGTAAAATATATAGTGTGAACATCATCATTTGTTTTGCTAGCTAACTGCCTACTTGTTAAACAAGGAAAATTAAAATTTAGATTATGGGTCAGAGAATACCTAATTTGTTGAGAGAGTTGTAGAATTGCATCAAAATTGGTGCATTTAGTAGTGAATGCCCTTGTGATGCAATCAAAGAAGAAGCTTCATTCTCTTCTTATATTTGGCCTTGTGAGACTCCTCAGCTTTGACAGGCTTCTTCCATAGCCTATTGACCTGAAAATTTTTTTGACTTGCTCATCTCCAACTATGTCATCATACACAGCCACTTCTGGAAGATCAAGGGCTTGATGAACCACAACAGGTTTTATAGAGTGAGTTCAATTGCATTGAAATGTGATGATGGGCTCTTAATCATCACCAGCATTATTAAACTTTACAATAGACCATATCCTTATTAGAGACTGAGCAGAAAAATTATTGGGTTCCTGAAGTGCATACCCAATATTGCTGTTCTGCAGAAAATCTTGAACAACATGAAAAATCCTTATGAGCATCAGTTTTATTCAAGAGAGATATATAGTTTATAGTAGTAAAATATTATTTTTGGAATGTAAGACCTTTGGAAGCCATTGAAAAATAGAGATGATGAGGTTTAAGAAATTAGGGTTTATATGAAACGAGAGAGAAAGAGAGAAATATTAGATGCCGATGAATAATTCAAAGTGAAAATAAGAATTAAACGATTCCCTCTCATTTGCATATACTCTGTAGTGGGACATGTGGCATAAAATTATTGGAAGAGTAATGAGTAATGCAATTCTCAAAATATAGCAAATGTGTGTGTATCTGTGTATAGATATGAATCGACTTTCGTGAGATACACGCGCCCTAATGATTAGTCCAATCAGATAATAGCTCATAGTTTAATCATATAATCAAAAATCAGAGTTTAGATTAATCAGAGTTTAGAGCAAACATAGTTTAAAGTAAACAGAGTAAAAAAAATGAATCAAAGTTTATAGTAATCAGAGTTTGAATTATCTATCAGAGTTTACCATATACTCTGACAGAGTTTACCATAAACACTGATAACTTGTGATCAGAGATTAGATGTTCCAATGATCAGAGTTTACTCTATTTTCATCAGAGTTTACCACACATTCTAATAGAGTTTATCATATACTCTGATTGTCTGCTACTTGCCATCTGGAATTGAGCCACTTGTCACCATTCCTAATTCAGAAACCAATCTTGTAAAAGTTGCTTCACACAGGGGCTTGGTGAATATGTCTGTTAACTGTTGATCTGAGGGAAAAAAATGCATTTCAATTGTTCCTTCCATGACATATTCCATTATGAAGTGATATCTGATACTGGTGTGCTTTGTCAGAGAATATTGAACTGGATTTCTTGTCATTGCAATAGCACTTTGATTATCACAATAAATAGGAATATTTGAAAAGTTCAAACCATAATCTAACAGTTGATTTTTCATCTATAAGATTTATGCACAACAGCTTCCTGTAGCTATATATTCAGCCTCTATTGTTGATGTTGAGATGGATTTCTGTTTCTTACTAAACCATGAGACAATTCTTCCTTCTAAGAATTGACAACTGCCACTTGTGCTTTTCCTATGAATTTTGCATCCTGCAAAGTCAGCATCTGAATAGCCTATTAATTTAAAATTAGACTCTTTAGGATATCATAAGCCTCTTAACAACAATCAAATGAGGTTCCCTTGGATTTGCCTGAAATCTAGCACATAGACAGGTTGCAAACATAATATCTGGTCTACTGGCAGTCAAATAGAGTAAAGATCCAATCATGCCTCTATATGCTGTAATATCTACAGGTTCCCCAGTGTCTTGATCAAGCTTTGTTGCAGTAGCCATTGGAGTTGTAGCAGATGTAGAGTCTTGCATTTGAAACTTAGTGAGTATATTCTTTGTATATTTAGACTGATTTATGAAAATACCTTCCTCAGTCTGTTTCACTTGTAACCCTAAAAAATAACTCAATTCTCTCATCATGCTCATTTGATACCTAGATTGCATTATCTTTGAAAATCTTTTACAGAGTTTCTCATTATTGGAACCAAATATAATATCATTAACATATATTTGTACCAATAATAAATCCTTACGTTGAGTTCTATAAAACAAGGTTTTATCAATTGTTCCTCTTGTAAAACCACTTTCAAGTAAAAATTGAGTCAGAGTTTCATACCAAGCTCTTGGTGCTTGCTTGAGTCCATATAAGGCTTTATCCAGTCTGTATACATGATTTGGATATTTTGGATTGACAAAGCCAGGTGGTTGTTCAACATAAACTTCTTCTTCAAGTTCTCCATTTAAAAATGCACTTTTGACATCCATCTGGTAGACCTTGAATTTCTTGTGTGCAACATAAGTAAGAAATTTTTTGATTTCTTCAGGTCTAGCTATAGGTGCAAAGGTTTCATCATAATCAATACTTTCCTGCTGAGAATAACCTTTGGCAACTAGTCTTGCTTTGTTCCTTGTAATAATTCCATTAGAGTCTGTCATTTTTTCTAAAAATCCACTTTGTGCCAACAATTGATTTGTTCTTTGGCTTTGGAACTAGGGTCCAAACTTCATTTCTCTCAAACTCATTTAATTCTTCTTGCATTGCAGTAACCCAATCTGCATCCTTTAATGCATCTTCAATCTTCTTTAGTTCTGTTTGAGAAAGAAAACTATGAAAAAGATATTTATTCTGAGTAGCTTTTCTTGTTTATACTCCACTTTTTAGATCACCAATAATCAAGTCAGGTGTTTGATCTTTGTTCCATTTTCTTGGATGTGGAAAATTTCTTGAACTAAATGCCCCCCCATGATTTGTGTCTTCATAGAATGATTCTTCTGTAAATGCTGATCCTCCCCCTGAAGATGTGCTTCCATCAGTGTTTGATGTCTCAGAGTTTATGTACTCAGAGTTTGAATAATCAGAGTTTGAGTGATCAGAGTTTATGGTCTCAGAGTTTGATTGATCAGAGTTTAGGGTTTCAGAGTTTGTGTTTGTCAGAGTTTGATCAAACTTTGATATTTCAATAACTGTGGTTTGTTCTCTTATATCAGTAATTGATTGATGTTGCTCCCCCTCAACATGTACAGAATCTTCAATTTCTATTTCAAACATTTCTGAATCAGAGTTTAAGGGATCAGATTTCAACTCACCAGAGGTTGGCTGGACAGAGTTTATCTCATCAGAGTTTGGTTCAACAGTGTTTAACTCATCAGAGTTTGGTTCAACAGTGTTTATGTTCTGCAATTCATTCTTAAATCTCAAAGTTTCCTATGCATTTTTATCATGTAATCCAGCTATTTTTCCTTCATCAAAAGAGACATTAATTGATTCCATTACTTCCCTTTTCCTTCAATTAAACACTTTGAATGCCCTTGAAGAGATTTTAGAAGTTGTAGCATAACCAACAAAAATTCTTTCATCTGCTTTGAGTTCAAATTTCTTCAATAGTTCAGGATGTGTTTTGAGAATAAAACACTTACTTCCAAAGATGTGAAAGTATTTAACATTTTGTTTTCTTCCCTTCAATGTTTCATATGGAGTTATTCCATGTTTGTTTATCAAAGTGCAATTCTGAGTAATGCATGCAGTATTCACAGCTTCTGCCCAAAAATATGTATGTAGTTTTGCTCCTTCTAACATTGTTCTGGCAGATTCAACTAGAGTTCTGTTCTTTATTTCAATTACACCATTTTGTTGAGGTGTGCCAGGTGCTGAGAATTGTTGAATAATTCCTTTTGTTGAGCAGAATTCTTCCATTGCAGAGTTCTTAAACTCTGTTCCATTTCAGCTCTTGAAAGATGTCTTCTTTTGTTTGGCCTTTTGACATGAATCACATAGTCCATCAGGATGAAATTGAACTTTTGGAAGACCTCTTACTAGATCTTTTTCACCAATTCATTAATGTTTCCAAAATTCAAGCGACACAACTTTTTGTGCCAATTCTAACTTTCTAAAGATGATGCCTTTCCAGGTAGACAAGTTAAGGGACCATCAGAGTTTACCTCCAAGTTAGCTTCAAATAAGTTGTTATGTCTGTGACCAATTAGAACCACTTTGCCATCCTTTTTTCTTTTCACTTCGTAATGAGTTCCATGAAATTTCACAGAATAACCTCTATCTGTCATTTGACTCACACTTAACAGATTATGCTTGAGTCCTTCAACCAGAGCTACATTTTCAATGATGACATTTTCAATAACAATATTGTCATATCCCAGTGTTCTTCCTATATTGCCATCTCCATAAGATACTATTGGGCTAGCCTTTCTCCTCAAACTCTGAAAGCAGGGATTTGTTTCCAGTCATATGTGTAGAACATCCACTATCAATCACTAGGATGTTTTTCCTGTTTCCCTGCAATCAGTTAATGCAAATTAATTAGTAAGTTTTGGGACCCAAACTAGTTTGGGTCCTTTCTTTTTAAACTTGTTAATTCTTGCAGCAAAAGTATTTTTATCAGAGTTTATGTTAACAGAATTTACATGATCAGACTTTGCATTATCAGAGTTTATACTGTCAGAGTTTACTTTTCTTTTATCAGATTTTATCACATAAATTTGTTTGACAGCATGTTTTGGAGATTTATTTAGTTGAGGCAATGGTTCATAATAAGAGTAATACAAACTATGATATTCTTTGCATGTATAAATGGAATGCCATAACTACCACAGTGAAAACAAGGATTGTGTGGTCTATATCTAGTTTGTTTTCTAGCCTCTGAACTATGTCTCGTAGGTTCCTTCTTTTTGTATTGTTTATAGTCAATGGCAAGGTGATTTTAATTACCACAAATAAAGCAGATTTTTCTAGGAGCATTAGGGATATACTTATAGTTATACTCCTTAGTAATTCCTACTTTGCCATTTCTATTTCTTTTTACCTTTTTAGGTTTGTCTTTATTAGTGACTGCCTTCAACTTTTCCTTAAGTTGCTTCTGTGAAAGTAATCCAATATTGATAGATTTATTCTCTGACACACTATTCTTTTTACCTTTGGTATTATTAGAGCATTTACCAGATGTAGATTTCTTATCATTACTAGCTCTAACAAATTTCACAGGTTCATTCAATGTTCCTTTTGTGTGTGCTTAATGCGTGTTTCTTTATCAGATTCATAACCTAAGGCAGATGTCCAATTCTTTTCAGAATGCATTTGTTGGACTTTCTTGCCAGAGTTTGTCCAAACTCTGAAAGTCTCATTTTCCTTAGCTATATCAGATTTCAAATATTCAACTTGAATTTCTAATTGAGTTTGCATGTGTATAGCATTTTCACAGTATTTCTTAATTCTAAGCATGTTAGAATTTTCAGTTTCAAGAGAGTTATTCCTAGCAGTCGGAGTTTGTATCTCAGATTTTAATATTTCATTTTCGAGAGACTGTGATTTAATACTAATATGCAATGATCTAAGGAAAGATTTTAATTCATAGATATTTTAATTATTAAAATTAAAGACAGAGTTTGGTACCTTGTCAGAGTTTAGGATGGGAGCATCAGAGTTTTCCATGAGAGCATAATTTGTTTCCTCTTCAGAATCTGAGGAATCCATCCAATCTTTCTTTGATGTGATGAGTGTTTTTCCAGATTCCTTACTTCTTCACTTAGTAGCAAAATGCCCCATCTTATTACACTTGTAACACTTGATCTTTGATTTGTTAAGAGTTTTTGATTTTCCATCTCCGTCTTATCTTTTTTTGAATATGTCTTTCTTGTCTAGTTATCCTTGCTTCTTTTGGAAGTTCCCTTGCTTTCTGTACTTCCTATATTTCATTTTTTTAAGCCTTTGACAATCATAGCAACCATCTCCATTATGTCAGAAGCTGAAGAATCATCAGAGTTTATATCAGAGTTTACCTCAAACTCTGATTCACTATTTTCTTGGACTATTGCAGCTTTTCCTTTTCTTATTGATGCCTTAAGGACTTTTTCAATTGGTTCTTCAATCCTGGCTTTAACATTCAAAGCAATAGATTTTGCCTTGCTACTGTTTCTATTTCTTCTTTGTTGTAATTCCAAGTCATAAGTTTTTAATTTCCATAGACTTCATCTAAAAACATCTCATCTAAACCAGCCCTGTCTCTTATCAAGAATGTCTGCAGATCCCATTCTTCAGGAAAAGCCCTTAGAAATTTAGTTTTGGAATCTTCATTGTCATATACCTTATCCACCAAAGCCAGGTTATTTAATAGAATTAGAAATTTGTCATAAATATCTGTGAGGGATGCGTTCTGTTTTGCCTCAAAATATTCATATTCTTGAATTAGCACAGATCTTCTGTTCTTCTTTATTTCCTTGGTTCCTTGGCATTGAGCCTTTAGTGCTTCTCAAATTTCTTTGGTAGTTTTGCATATAATTACCCTGTTAGACATCACAGAGTCAAGACTATTATGCAGAATATTCCTTACTTTTACATTTTTTAGGACTTCTAGTTTTGCTTCATTGATCCATTCTTTCTTGTCCTTCAAGGTGTAATATTCAAGAACTTGTCTTCCTTCCACAATTGTAGATGACACTAGTTTGCTTGGTAGATACTGACCTGTATGGATTCTGTCTAAATAATCAGGATCAGTTGCTTACATGAACATCATCATCTTCACCCTCCATATAGGGTATTCAACCTTCTTTAATATTGGGATCTTGATGCTTTCATACTTGTTTCCAGACATGTTTATATGATCTTTGAGTTGTAATTAACTGTCTACTCTGATACCGATTTTTTGCCCAGAAAGATATCTATTACAGAATGGGGGTTGAATGTAATAGTACCAAATAATCGATTATGAACACAAGTATGAAGAATAAAATACTATTTTGTATTAATAATGAACTATGTACAAAACTCTCTCAAGAAAATCAATCTTCTTAAGAGCTACAAGGTTATGAAAGATAAGACTTGAAAAGTTTTTATAATGTTAACCTATGCATGTGTTTATATAGACACAGTTATAATTTATTTACAAAATAGATTATGAAAAGAATAGCTTCAATAAGGTAATAGACTTATATTTAGATTCTTTCTTCACTATCCTAATCATACTCTGATTTGATTGCTTCTTCACAAACTCTGATAGTAAACTCTGTCGGTTATTTATTCTCTGATTTGAGCATTTTCTGTTAGAGTAAACTCTGATTGAGTATTCTCTGATAGAGTAAACTCTGACCGACAACTTTCATATTATTTGATGACATCAGCAATGTAAACTCTGATCTTTATTCTCTGACAGCATCAGTGTTTCTTTTCGAACAATAAGCATGTTGTTGAATTAATAAATATCATAATGAATTAAATCTAAAATTTTGGAATCCCTTTTTACACTTGGAAAAGGTTTCTTCAGCATTTTAAATTTTACACATATCTCACGTTTATCCAATTCATCATAAAAATTGATTAATCCCAATTTTTCATCAATTTTAATGATTTAAAATTAACATGTGCTAAACGATCATGCCACAAATATGAGGACTCAAAAATATAAGCTAAGATTCAATCTAATTATTAATAGAAAACTTATATATACCATCATATACATAATTTTTTCCTACAAACATACCACTTTTCGACAAGTTAACTTTGTCACTCTAAAAAATAACTCAAATTCCTTTCTTACAAAGTAAATCAATAGAAATTAAATTCTTCCTCATATTGGGAACAAACAAAACATTAAGTAGATTCAAATTTTTGCCACTTGTGAAATCAAGTTCCACAGCTCATTGGTCGGCAACGTTAATGCATGCATCATTACCCATTTATATCTCTTTAACAAATAAGCTCGCGTCAAATGTCTTGAACAATGCCCTATCTTTTCATACATGAAAAGTTGTTCAAGAATCAAGCCACCAACCCAGTTTCGTCGAAGATACATTAATATTGGATATCATGGCAACCAAATTATCTTTTTTCAACAATATTTGCAATAGTTTTTTCTATTGTTTTTCGAAAATGAAAATCTCTTGCAAAATGCTCAGGCTTACCACAAATAAAACAATCTCCTTTTTTCTTGAGATTATTATCCTTCTTTTTGAATTGTTCCTTACTCCTTTTAGTTTGTAAAGAAATATTTTTTTTCTCTAAAAATATTTCCCTCTGTGATTTTAACTTTGGAATCAAATTAACAAGAAATTCTCACATCTCTGTTAAGAGATTCTTCTTCAATTCGAAGAATTTTCTACAATTTTTCCAAAGAAATATCCTCACTTTTTCTAAAGAAATATCCTCACTTTTTTTAATCATTTTCTTTTCGAATTTTTTCCATGATGGTGGTAATTTTGCAATAATAGCACCAACTTGGAGAGCTTCCGGAATTTTGATTTGGAGAGAAATAAATTTAGATACAGTCACTTGTAATTCATGAACTTGCACCAACAAAGGTTTTGTGTTAATCATTTTAAAATTTAAATATTTGGCAATAAAGAATCTATTTGTACCTTCTTCCTCATCCTGATATTTAAATTGAAGTGTTTTTCCAATATCCTTTATCGTTTTCATCTGTTGAAAATAATCATAGAGACGATCCAAGATAGTATTGAGAATATGTCAATGTCATAAGAGTTCATCCTCCCCATCTACTTACGCTGCTTTCACACTTCATCAACCGTGGCTTGATATGGAAGAGTACCATATGCACTCATGTTAGGAATTATGAGTTCAGAAGTTTACAGAGGGGGGGGGGGTGAATGTATACTTCAACCTTTTCTTTTTCTTTTTCTACTCTTTGATGAACTTAAGGAAGGTAGATGAACTGTGATTCTATGAATGAATTTTAAACAGGTTAGGTGTTTATCAAAACATAGAACATGAATATAAACACAGGATGTAACTTTCAATCTAATTTGTATTAGAAAGAATCTTTGCTACAATCTGGAATTCAAATTGAATTTCAGCTTCTTGTTCCAGGAAGATTACAATTGTAAAATTTCTCAAGACACTATCAAATGTGGCTGGGCATAAAGTATATAGACAACATGTCCTGTGCACATGCTCACATAAGATAGTTTAGCTATAACTAGAAATAGACAAGACATGCTTTACATTTGACTGATATCTATTTCTAGCTAACACACTACTGTGACATTCTACTACATCCAGCCTTATCTCTTCTGTCTTTTGTCTTGACTGACTTCCCGGCTTCATTGTAGACTTGTCTCTATCTTTGCAGGCTTGACTTATCTTGTAAAAACAGAGCTTCAGAATTATCTGACTTGTTCTGCAATTTTCCTTGAAAATAGCTCCTTGGTGCAGTCGAGTACTCTGTTTGAATTAATTCGAGAAGTCATAGAGATTGACTTCTCGATTGAGTACTGGCTATGATAACTCAATTGGTCTTTGAATGATTGACTTCTCGAATGACTAGACTTCTCGATCGTATACTCTATTTGATGACTTCTCGAATGCACACTTGAAATTATGACTTCTCGAATGCCTCAGCTTTACCACTTCTCGAATGCTCCTTTTGTTAACTTCTCGAATTGATTTACTTTTCTCACTTCTCGAATGATTCATAATTAACACTACTCGAATAGCTTCAATACTTGACTTGTCGAATGTCTGACTTCTCGATCGAGTACTGAGCAGTTGAGTATGTTTTGAAACTTCTCGAAATGTTTCCACAGTTCTGACTTCTCGAATAGTAGACTTCTCGACTGAGTAATTGCCTTGATAGATTTCTCAGATGTCTTCCTTTATTTCTCCACATCCTTCTTTGTCTTGTTGCATGATTCAGCTTGAATCTTCTAACAGACTTTATTTTGACTCTATTTACAATTGAGAAACAGACTGAGTAGACTTCTATCTGCAATTTTATACAAGAATATCTAAGTCACTACACTATTACAGAAGTAGTGATTATGTTACAGCAAGACAGATAATTAAATAGGCTAGGCTTGATTTAAGTCCAACAATCTCCCCCAATTTGGGAAATGATGAATTTTACAAATTAATACAAGATATCAAGCCTACCTATTTTATTGTTGTTGTTGGTGAGCTGCCTGGTCATATTTCTCTTTTCTTTCTCTTTCTTCCCTTGCCTTATGTTCTTCAATGACTTCCAAAAGCTGTTGCCTGGCCATAACTTCCTCTATCAAGATAGAATCCTTTAACATGTCAGCAGCAATCTTGAGAGTTTGCATATGATAGTCTTGAATAAACTTCAGCCTGATTTTGATTGTGGATCCACTTCTTAGTTTAAACTCAATTCTATCAGGGTCATTGAACACCCTGCATTTTCCCTGCCTTCTCAGCTCTTCAGATAATTTCTCTATTCTCTCCTCCTCCTTCCTTTTCTTTTCAACCATCTCCTCCATGTACCTTACCTTGTCAAGCTTTTTCTGATACTTCTTTTCTAAATACTGAGCCATTTCCATCATTCTCAACTTGTTAATCACGCTTTTCTTGTCAAAAAGGCTGATCACTTTCCTAATGTCATGAGTGGTAGCACTATTGTTATCATGATGAAAACCTCTTTCTTCTCTATCAACAGTTGTGATAAACATCTTTTTGTCCCTGATTTCAACTTTGGCAATCCTGTTAGCCTTCCACTGTTTTAACCTCTGTTTGTTGACTTCTGCAATTTCTTAGATAGGCTTAACTTGTAGACCCTTATCTGGAACAACAAGTTGTTTTCTCCACTTAGGACATCTAACTAGCAATGAGCTAATAGAATTCTTGAATTTAGTTGTTGTGGCAGTGTTGACTTTGAGATGTTGACTTGGCTTCAATTTCCTTGACTGATCCTTTTTAATTTCCCTCCTTATTACTCCATGTGCAGTTACTTTCATGAACATCCTTCTTGGAGATTTGGATTTGATGGCAGTTGCAGTTTCAGAAACTGTTGATATCACACTAGTACCCTGAGATTTGGTAGGTGTGCTAGAGTGAGTACTAACACCTTGCTGCTTAGAAGGATTTCTCCTTTGATACTTTTTCTCATTTTCAGAAATATCTCTTTTCTTCTTTTCTGCATTCTCCTTTTTCTTGCTCTCCTTCTTTTCATCTTTATCACTCCTGGATTCAGGCTTTTTGTCTTTCTTGTCCTGATCCTTGTCATCATCATCTTTCTTTTGATTTTTCAATTCTTCACTGGCAAAATCAGATAGTTGATCTTTGATAAACTTCTTCATCTTTTCACTATCACATTGTCTTCAACTTGTTTTACTTTCTTCTTTTCAATTAACTCAATCAGGTTTATGATTTGACTTCTGTTTCCTGAGTTGAGATGTTGAGAAATTTTGAAATGAGCAAGCTTTTTTCCTCTATCCATATACATCACACCATCTGGACTACAGTAGGATTCAGGCAGAGCATGAGGTAGAAAAGGCCCCAAAATTTGATTCTTCAATTCCTCATCTTCCTGGGTTACCAACTCCACTGCCTTGTACAGACATTCCAGTTAAGTATATGAGAGCCTTTGGAATAGAGCCACTGAGACTTTAAAGTAACCAGACTCCATTTGAATGAGTGGTGGCTCTTTGAACATTTGTCCATTCTGTTCAAACTTAACTCCCTTCACTGCAACAATAGCATTGTCAAGCATCTTCTTATAACTCCAATGATTTCCCTTGACTTGCTTTTTGATATGATGCAGAAGGTCAAGAAAATCCTTATCAGAATTGGGCTTTAAAATTTCACTCCTGAGCTTTCTCATGACTGCCTTTTGCCTTTCAGCCTCTATTTCTTCTCTCCTTTCCTTCTCCCCCTTAGGGTTGATATCTTGAATTTGGAGAAAGGAAGAATGACTTGGCTTGATTTGAGTTGTCAATTTTTCTGGAAGAGCCTGACTAGTTGTGCCTATCTTGGAAATTAGTGATTGTAGAGAAGTGAGTTGGGCAGAAATGTTAGCTAGTGAGGCCCCTTGATTTGCAGAGGAATTGACATACTCTTTCTTCATGCTTTGGACATCTGAAACAACTTTGGATATTGTGGATGTGAGAGAATCTACTCTGGTATTTAAAGTATCAATTATGGAGGCCCTTGCAGCTTCATCTTTGGCCTTGGACTGGTAGAACAGATCCACTTGAAATGGAGACAAGGTGTGAATGGGCACATCCTCAGGCAGCCTGTCTGCATGCTTGTTTTTGTACAATACTTCAACCATATTGTTGATTTTCCTTTGATTATCTAGGATGGTTGTGTTACTGTGAATCATTTCCTTAAACACTTTCTCTAGGGAATCCATCTTGGAATTGAGAAGTGAAGTCTTCACATAATCCCCCTTGGCACTGCCCCCATACATTCCTCAAGTCCTGAGCTTGTTTTCAATAGCCAGCAATGTACCCTTTACCTTGGTTCTGTGATTTTTAATTTCAGATTGAACTCCCTTGGCAAGGTAGTGGTTGGACTGAAGCTGAACCTTGGCAGCTTCATGAATTGCATCATATATAGCACTTGGAGTGAAGGTCTTCTCACAGGATCCAAGAGAAGTAAGATATTTCTGCCTTGTCCACTCCAAAGCTTCCTCCATACTAACTGTAGATTTACCATCCATCCAAGCATCCACATTTTCTTCTGCATTTTCAGCTAGATCTGCATTCTTCTCCTTTAATTCCTCCTGATCCTTTGCATATTCAAGCATAATTGCAGCATAGTCTTTATTTGGCAAATGAGAAGTCACAAGCTGTTGAGCAATGTGATAGAACCCCTCTAATTGATCTCCATATAACTCCATTAATTTCTCATTAGAAAGTGACCCACCATGAGATGATGGTCCTGAATCCCTGTCATATTGCACAGGTTCCGACCATTGTGACAAAGAGTGAGAGCTAGGGCCACTTGTTACAGTGGTCCCCTCAGTATCTATTTCCTCATCCAATTTCTCAAATGATTCATTAGACACTGGATGGATAGGTGAATTCTCATGAGGAGACAGTCTTTGAATGACTGGGGAGTGTCCAGGGGATGCCATTTGCATGGAGTGGAGGTCCCCCAGATTTCCCAATGTCTGTGAAGACACTTGGCTATTAAATGCCTGAGCCCCCACAGAGTCTGAAGTAAAGACTCCTGAAACGTCTGTGGTTTTGATGGTGTCATCAGGATATGCCTCAGCATGCATTCCCTCACCATCTAAATTTATTCCCTGAGTGGTGAGCAAGGTGTCATGCACTAAGTCACTTGAATGGGGCTCACCAGGGAAATGAGAATCCTGATGATCAACAACCTTGTGTGTTTGGCTAGACACAGCTGGTTGAGAAGAAATTTATGAGGTTGAAGAGATATTGTGGATAGAACTGAGTGTTGGCAACTCCCCCTGAGAAAATGGGGAAGTTTCAATAGAAAATCCTACTGGTGCACAGTGTGTCTCCTCTTCAACTAACACTTCTTCATTGACAGGAGTGAATTCCTGCAATGGTGCAGACTCTGTACAAGTTGGAGTGGGCTGGCTCCCAATTTCAATAGATGCACCTTGTTGAGAAAGTGCACCTAATAGCAGGTTTAGTCCCTTGTTAATCTCTACATCCTGTTGAGAGGATGTAGAGTGTGTTAGTAATTATGCTCTAGAGACAATACTTTTTATATTTTAAGGAAAATATTTATTATTAAGGATTATGTTTTATTGATTATTATGTTTTATTTACTGCGTAATAAATTGAAAGCATAATAAATGTCCTTGGAATTTTGATACGTATTATATATCTTCAAGTATATGACTTAAAAATGAGATTATATGAATAGTATCTTATTCCTAAAATTCCCTAGTCGAGTATTATTATTTAAGGACAATAATAATGCACAAAGACTAGTATGTTTCTTGACAGATGATCACATCTCATTGGTCATAGGTATGGTGATACTAAAGTCAAGAACATAAATGCATGTATCAATGCATGACACTGGAATGACCCGCCGTGAGATTCTACATGTTAAATAAGTATCATAAGTAATTCTCACTGTGATAATGGTGTAATGATCCTTAGACCTGAAATCATTATATTTCTATACGAGAATTAATATACTTTGATTACATTAAAAGTTACCTTTGACCGGGTGATGATAAAAGTGGACATTGGGTATTTTATGAATCGTATGAGAAATATGAATGATCTAGATGAGATTTAATCATCCTAATTTTAGGAGTGATATTATTGGCCTCTTGTTTGAGTGAGACTACGAAATGCACGACCGTGCTCAAATGTTGATTTCACTTTAACAGTCTACTCATCGATCAAGAAAATAAAGATTAAATTATGAAGAGGATGACAGGAGACATGCCTTGAGTTTAATCTATAATATCAAGATTAAATTGATTATATTACATGGAACATTATTCACGAAAGGCTTAATCGAATCACCGATTTATTATTATTACTTGGGTAGCAATAATGTATTACTAGATGCCGCTCATTGTTTACAATTTTAATTATAGATTAAAATTGTTGCCAACGTAATAATAACCTACAGGGTCACACACAAAGAATGCTTGAAGGAGAAATAATTTAAATTATGAATTTAAATTAAATAAGTAATTTATTTTATTTATGATATTAATTAAGTATGACTTAATTAATTATATAAATAGAATAAATGAATTATTTAAACTAATTCCAAAATTAATAATTAATTAATTAAGTGAGACTTAATTAAATAATTTAGAATTTTGGATTAGTATTAATTATAATTAGAAAACTTATTCCTCTCTCTGTATAATCTCTTTATGGGCTGATTTAATTTAAGAGACGTATTTTTTTTACTAAAACCCTACCCGTTTTGAGAAAAGATGAAGATAGAGAGAGAGAAGCAGTTTTCGGATGCTAGTACACATCAATCCTTCATGAAAAGTGTTCGTGTTGATACCGTAGAGCGTAGATCGCGAGAGCGGGATACGTGGTGATTAAACAAGCTTTGGACCTCCATTAATCTTCCATTAATGATCTGTTAAAGCTTCTAAAGGTATTTATTCTTTTTCTCCGAATTAAATCTTTTGTTTTCGCATGGATCCTGCGGAGGGTTTCGCTATTTTGATTTATTTTTCGCGTTTATTCCGCTGCGTTTGTGCCTCGAAACCCTTCAGAGTGGTCAGTTGTGGCCTTTTTAATTTTTCTTCTCCTGGCTAAAGGTTCCACAGGTGACTCATCCAGTTCAGTGTTATCCTCTACAACAGTCTCTAGTACTCTTTTTCTTACAGTTTTCTCCTTCTTCTTCTTTACAACTACACCATGTTGAGAGGATGTAGAGGTTGGTTGACTAGCATCTATTGAATTCATAGAAGGGCTAGCAGTTGGGTTGGAGGTCCTTGGGATATGTGCACTTAGTTCTTCTACAATCTTAGGACCCCCTACTGCATCAAGATGACCACATTTAGGTTGCACAAGTGGGTACCCCTTAAATACACTCACCATGTGAGGTGTAATTTGAAGGGGCACATTCACTGTGTTTCTCCTATCCAATGTAGCAAAAATAATTTTTGACATGGATTTGGAATAACCAATTCTCTGTTTATTCATTCCAGGCAATTCAATTAAACTAGCATTCTTATAGTTGAGAATTAATTGAATAAAGCGAGGAAAGAAAATCTCATTACCTCTCCTGGGAATACTGGTTATGATCTCCCCAAGAACTAGTTTTTCAACATTGAGCCTTTGATTATAGGCCAATGAGTAGGCCAGCTTCATGGCAATGAGACTAACTGGGTCAAATCCTGTCTTTCTGCAGGTGAAAACTCTTAGTATAGTATCGAACAGAAATGACCACTCATTCATCATATATTTCTTGTTAATCTTTCCCAGTTTGAACTTCTCCCCTTCTTTGTCCACAGTATCAGAGTACCTAATGATTTCCAGAAAGTTTAGCAAGTCATCGTCAGTTGGCTCATTATGAAACTCTTCAGTTGGAATTTTTAAGCTTTTGTTGACACCCTCTTCATCAAAGCTGATATCTACTCCTTGGATTTTACAGGTTACCACTATTTTTGAACTACCATCCTCTAGTGCTATGCTTTCCCAGTTCGCAGTAGCCCAAAATTGCTCGAGAATGTCCAGGTAAAGGGTTGGGTTAGCTAACAGGGCTTCTTTGAGGTATGAATCTATAAGAAATTTGGTGAAATATTTGTATTGAGGTTTTGCATCAGCATCTCTGGAAATGGCCAAAAAATTTGTTTCGGGAATGACAAAAACTTCGGTAGGAACTGAGCTTGAGGACGCCATTGAATTGGTGTATAGAAATAGTGAAGAGAAGAAGCGAAAGTTTTAGAGAGAGAGAGAGATACAAGAGTAACAGTTGAAATGCAAGGGTTTCTTTGAGTTTGTAGTTAAGCGTAGAAATGAAATGTTAGATCTACTTTGCTATTTAAATGACACAAATAACTCGACTAGAATAGTAATCGTTTTTAGTGATCGAGAACTCAGAAAAGAGTAAAGCTGTTTTAGTAGAGAACTGTCAGACTTTGATCGAGAACTAAGACAATCGAGAACTCATTCAAGCTATGGTCGAGAACTCTGAGGGTTCGAGAACTCTCAATAGTACTTGATCGAGAAATCAGGAAAAGAACTGTTTGAGAACTCCAAGCATTCGAGAACTCTAAAAAATGAACGATTCGAGAACTCTCAATAATACTTAGTCGAGAAGTCAGAAAGAATGGCAACTTAACTACAAACTCCAGTTTTAAGAAATTATTCTATTTTCTCTTGGAAAACAAAATAATAATTTACCAACTACATTTCTTAGATAAATAAAATTTATTTATTCATCCTAAAATGAGAAATGAGTTTAATTGATATTCCTGAAATTTTAATTATCACACTTGTTATTTAATAATGCACAAGCATAATAATTCTTTTCAGGCTTTCTCAGAATAAAAAAAATAGTTTCAAGTTAGTTTTAAAACATTTATCAACAATATGTACAACAATATAACTGACATATTCATAAATATACACCAGTTTTGTTTCACTTAGATAACTCACTTGGGTTCATGTCTGTGAAATAATTGTTGTAACAGTTGGAAAGATATATTTATTAGACCACTTATCCTGAAGAATTTAGCATTCCAATTTCACTAACCAACCTGTTGAAGGTGGTTTCATCAAGTGGTTTAGTAAATATGTCAGCCAACTGTTTTTGTGTAGGAACATTGAACAATTTAATTACTCCATTTTCTGCATGTTCCCTTATGAAATGATACCTTACATCAATATGCTTTGTCTTGGAATGGTTGACTGGATTTGCAACAATTGATATGGCATTAGTGTTGTCACACATGATAGGAATTCCTTCCAACACCAGTCCATAGTCCCTTAGTTGATTCCTGATCCAAAGCACTTGAGCACAACAACTTCCAACAGCAATATATTCAGCCTCAGCTGTGGAAGTAGAAACTGATTGTTGCTTTTTACTAAACCAAGACACCAATCTCTGTCCAAGAAATTGACAGCTTCCTAAGGTTCTTTTTCTATCCACTCTGCACCCAACAAAATCAGCATCTGAAAATCCAACTAAATTGAATCATGTTTCTTTAGGGTGCCATAATCCCATGAATTGTGTTCCTTTGAGATATCTCAGAATTCTTTTGACAGCAATGAGATGAGATTCTTTTGGATTTGCCTGGAACCTTGCACATAGACATGTAGAAAACATTATGTCAGGTCTACTAGCTGTGAGATAGAGGAAAGATCCAATCATTCCTCTATAGGTCTTCATGTCTACACTTTTTCCTTTCTTGTCTTCATCAAGTTTTGTAGCTGTAGACATTGGAGTCTTGGCAGTTGAACAGTCTTGCATGTCAAATCTTTTGAGCAAGTCGTTGATGTATTTTGTTTGACTTATGAAAATGCCATCATCATTTTGACTTATTTGAAGGCCTAGAAAATAATTGAGCTCTCCCATCATGCTCATCTCATATTCACTTTGCATTAGCTTAGATAACCTTTGACATAGTTTTTCATTTGTAGACCCAAAAATGATATCATCTACATAGATTTGAACAAGTATGATATCTTCACCATGCTTTTTATAGAAAAGAGTTTTGTCAATAGTTCCTCTAGTGAATTGATTTTCCAGAAGAAATTTTGATAAGGTGTCATACCATGCTCTAGGGGCTTGTTTGAGTCCATACAATGCTTTGATGAGTCTGTACACAAAGTCTGGAAAGTTTGAATCTTCAAAGTCAGGTGGTTGTTGCACATATACTTCATCTTCTAATTCACCATTGAGGAATGCACTTTTCACATCCATTTGATATACCTTAAAATTTGAGTGTGTTGCAAAAGCTAGGAAAATTCTAATTGCTTCCAATCTTGCAACAGGAGCAAAAGTCTCATCATAGTCAATGCCTTCTTCCTGTGAATAGCCTTTTGAAACCAACCTTGCTTTGTTTCTTATTACTATTCCATGTTCATCAATTATGTTCCTGTAGACCCATTTAGTGCCAATTACTGATCTGTCCTTTGGTGGTGGCACTAGTTCCCAAACATTGTTTCTCACAAATTGATTTAACTCCTCTTGCATGGCATTATCCAGTCTGGATCCAACATGGCTTCTTCAATCCTTTTTGGCTCATTCTGAGACAGAAAACAAGCAAATAGGCATTCATTAATAGTTGATCTTCTTGTCCTCACACCCTCATCAGGATTTCCAATGATTTGATCAGCTGTGTGAGCTCTATTCCATTTAGTTTGATGAGCTCCATCTCTATCATTTGAACATGTTTCCTCCTTATTGAAGGGATTGCCATTTGTTACAGATCCTTGAGAATCTCCTCATGAGTAAGTGCCAGGGTTGTGTGGAGAATTCTCAAGTTGAATATGACTGAAATCTTCATTCTCTCTTTCCACATTAGTTCCATATGAGATGTCTACATGTGACTCTTCATGAGTATTGACAACATTTTTAGTTGCAAAAGTTTCAGGATCTATTTCATTTTCAAATCTCAGTGTGTCACAGTTCTCACCTTCCAAATTCATAGCAGGAAATTTGAAATCATTAAATGTCACATTTGTTCTTTCCATAATCTTTTGTTGATCAATCACATATACTCTATAGACAGTTTTGTCCAAAGAGTATCCCACAAAAATTCCTTCATATGCCTTGGCCTCAAACTTCCCAAGGTTGTTGACATCATCTTTGAGAACAAAGCACTTGGTTCTAAACACATGCAGGTACTTTACAGATGGTCTTCTATTTGTCATGATGTGATAAGGAGTCTTTCCAACTGGTTTTGTGATGAGTGTTCTGTTTTGAGTATAGCATGCAGTTTTAACAGCTTCAGCCTAAAAACTAGTTGGTAGATTTGCTTCTGCTAACATGGTTCTTGAAGCTTCAATGAGAGTCCTGTTCTTTCTCTCAACCACTCCATTTTGTTGTGGAGTTCTTGGGGCTGAGAATTGGTGAGTGATCCCCTTTTCTTTGCAGAATTCATTGAGTATAGCATTTTTGAATTATGTACCATTATCACTCCTTATGGCAACTACTGGTGTAGGGCCTTTATCCAATCTTCTCAAATTTTCAATGATGACATCAGGAGCTTCATCTTTTGAGTGCAAGAATTCCACCCAAGTGTACTTTGAAAAGTCATCAACCATGACTAGAGCAAATCTTTTCTTGGACATGGACATTACATTTACAGGTCCAAACAGATCCATATGAATCAATTGTAGTGGTTTGGTGATTGAAGTGAATTCCTTACTCTTGTGACTTGATCTCTTTATTTTCCCTTTCTGGCATGCCTCACACAATCCTTCTATGCAGAATTCAAGTGTGGGCATGTCCTTCACTAATTCTCTTTTGACTAAAGAATTAATGTTTTTGAGATTTAAGTGAGATAACCTCTTATGCCAAAGCATACTTTCATTTTCTGATGCCTTTGTGTAGAAACAACAAATTTTCTCCTTGTTTGCAGAATTCAAATCTGCTACAAACAGGCTTCCTTTTCTTACTCCTTGCAGAGCAATTTCCTTGGTCTTTCTGTGTGATATGAGACACAATTCCTTGTCAAACTCCACCTTCAAATCTTTGTTGCAGAATTGAGTGATGCTGAGAAGATTATGCTTCAAACCACTAACCAGGGCTATATCTTCAATGACAACATTTCCATGAATCAACTTGCCATATCCCATGGTGAAGCCAATGTTGTTGTCTCCAAAGGTTACCATTGGGCCAGCCTCTTCTTTAAATTGTGACAGCAGGGCTTTGTCACCAGTCATATGCCTTGAACAACCACTGTCCAGAATCCACATGACCTTCTTCTTACCTGTGCCCTGCAAATACACACAAATCAAGTTTTCTTTGGTACCCAAACAAGGTTGGGTCCTTTATGCTTAGTTAAATGAATGTCATTCCTGATTCTAGCATTTTTAGTTGCCTGCACATGCTTGCTCTTATCTTTACTATTCTGATTTTTAGCTTGATTAGTACTCTCAGAACTAAAAGCATGCTTAGGTGACAAGGAATGTTTTCTATGCTTTACATGACTTGTAGATTTAGGCCTAGTGTTTGTGTCCAGATTCTGACTTATGCATCCATCAACAAACTATTTCCTGAGCCTAAAGCAGGTATTCATGATATTCATGTTACATGGCATACAATCAAATTGGTCACAAAATTTATGATCATCATACATCAAAGATTTTACATATCCATAAACAAATTCATCATTTTTAACAACAGGTTTCTTGCACATATGAGTAAGATGATTTGTTGAACCACAATTTTTACAAATCTTCCTAGGTGCATTATGAACAGTTGCATAATTATTATGTTTGTTGATGCCTATTTTTCCATTTTTGTTTGCCTTTTTCTTTTTAGCATGCATGGTGTCATTTTTCTGAGAATTTTATTTTGTTTCAGTTTGAACAGGAATGGACTTGGTTTTGATTATGGATTCTTCTTTTTCAACAGAAGGCACACTTCTTTCAGTTGCTTCCTTATCCTCATCATCCAACTATTGTTTGATGACCAGACTAGCTTCATCAAAATCCATAGTTACTATCTTAAAAATTGGTTCCTTGACATTTTTCAAAATGTGAGGATTTCCAAGGATTTCAACTTTCTTTCCTTTTGATGAAACATATTTCTTCTTCTTGAGATTCTCATAATCAAAGCCAATTCCAATCCTAGAATTTTCTTTATGCTTCTCATAGAATTCTTGAACAACAGTAGCTGAGTTTTGATAAGATTTGATTTTTAACTCATTTTTAGAAATTTGTTCTTTAAGAAATTTTTCAATTTGTTCAGAACAAACAACCTTGTTTTTTAAATACTCATTTTCCTGTTTCAAGTTTTCCAGAGTTATCACAGATAATTCCAGAGTTTCATTCCTAGCAGATAGTTCATCATTGGCTTTCACTAACCTAGCAATCTCCTCATAAGCAGCAGTCATACGAGTGTGAATGTTAAACATTTCAATGCTTAAATCTTCCACAGTTTTCTTATATTGTGAATTTGACATGTCAAGAGAGATTAGTGTGGGTACCTGAGAGTTTGAGGATGAAGATCTATTGTCTGAGTTGGCCATGAGTGCCAGATTCCCATATTCTTCTTCCTCATCTTCATCTGTATCATCCCAACATTTTCCTTCAATAATATAAGCTTTTCATGTCTGCTTTTTGAGCAGAACTTCATACTTGGCTTCCAACTCCAAGTAGTCCTTGTCCTTCTTGATTGACTTAGGCTTTCTGCATTCTGTTGCAAAATGTCCAAGATCATTACAGTTATAGCATATTATCTTGGATCTATCAACTGTTCCAGTTTTGTATCCTCCATTGTTGGAGCTTCTTGCTGGATTCTTTCCTTTGCTTGAAGACTTGAAGGTTGGTCTTTGTTTAAAATTTTTGTTTCTTTTGAATCTTAAATTTCCAAACTTCTTTGCCATGAAGGCCATTGCTTTGTTATCCATTCCTTCAAGTTCTTCAATGGTGTAGAAGTCATTCTGACTCACTCTTGACAGAGTCTTTGTCTTCCTGTTCTTGATCTTCAAACACCTCAGATTTTAACTTCCTGCTTGTACCATTCTTTTCAATTATTGATGGTTCCTTAGCAACCAGGGCATTTGAGACATTTGCCATTTTTCCTCTATTTGTTAGTATGGCTTTCTTCTGATAGAACTCAAGTTCATATGTCTTTAGGATTCCATACAGTGTCTCAAGTGGAAGCTTTGTTAAATCTCTTCCTTCTCTTATTGCAGAAATTTTATGCTCCAGATGCTCTGGGAGAGTTAACAAGAACTTCATGTTCTTCTCCTTTATTTCATAATGTTTCCCATGAAGTTGAAGATCATTGATCAGATTATTGAACCTCTCAAATACTTCAGTTATGCCCTCATTAGGTTTTGACATGAATGCTTCATACTGAGAAACAAGGAGCTGCCTCTGATTTTCCCTTACTTCCTCAGTTCCCTCACACAGAATTTCTATTATCTCCCATATGTGTTTGGCAGATGTGCAATTTACAATATTGTTGTACATCACAAGATCTAGTGACTCAATTAGTATTAGCATTAAGCTGTTGTCAAGAGACACCTTTTCCTTCTCTGAATCTATGTACTGAGATGGATCTTTGGGTATCCATATTGCAGGAATGACTTCAGACCCACTAGTAGTTTCAGGAACTAGAGTTACTGGCATGAAAGGACCATTCTTTAATATTTCTGGATATATGGGGTTTGCAGCCTTTATGAACATCATCATCTTCCTCTTCCATAGGTTGTAATTCTCTCTGTCAAATGTAGGAATCTTTATGCTGCTTAGCTTCTGAGAACTCATCTTGATCTTTAGTCTGTATGTATGTGTACAGCCTGCTCTGATACCACTTGTTAGGAATTATGAGTTCAGAAGTTTACAGGGGTGAATGTATACTTCAACCTTTTCTTTTTCTTTTTCTACTCTTTGATGAACTTAAGGAAGGTAGATGAACTGTGATTCTATGAATGAATTTTAAACAGGTTGAGTGTTTACCAAAACATAGAACATGAATATAAACACAGGATGTAACTTTCAATCTAATTTGTATTAGAAAGAATTTTTGCTACAATCTGAAATTCAAATTGAATTTCAGCTTCTTGTTCTAGGAAGATTACAATTGTAAAATTTCTCAAGACACTATCAAATGTGGCTGGGCATAAAGTATATAGACAACATATCATGTGCACATGCTCACATAAGATAGTTTAGCTATAACTAGAAATAGACAAGACATGCTTTACATTTGACTGATATCTATTTCTAGCTAACACATTACTGTGACAGTCTGCTACATCCAGCCTTATCTCTTCTGTCTTTTGTCTTGACTGACTTCCCAGCTTCATTGTAGACTTGTCTCTATCTTTGCAGGCTTGACTTATCCTGTAAAAACAGAGCTTCAGAATTATCTGACTTGTTCTGCAATTTTCCTTGAAAATAGCTCCTTGGTGCAATCGAGTACTCTGTTTGAATTAATTCAAGAAGTCACAGAGATTGACTTCTCGATTGAGTACTGGCTGTGACAACTCAATTGGTCTTTGAATGATTGACTTCTCGAATGACTAGACTTCTCGATCGCATACTCTATTTGATGACTTCTCGATCAGGCTAGACTTCTCGAATGCACACTTGAAATTATGACTTCTCGAATGCCTCAGCTTTACCACTTCTCGAATGCTCCTTTTGTTAACTTCTCGAATTGATTTACTTTTCTCACTTCTCGAATGATTCATAATTAACACTACTCGAATAGCTTCAATACTTGACTTGTCGAATGTCTGACTTCTCGATCGAGTACTGAGCAGTTGAGTGTGTTTTGAGACTTCTCGAAATGTTTCCACAGTTCTGACTTCTCGAATAGTAGACTTCTCGACTGAGTAATTGCTTTGATAGATTTCTCAGATGTCTTCCTTTATTTCTCCACAGCCTTCTTTGTCTTGTTGCATGATTCAGCTTGAATCTTCTAACAGACTTTATTTTGACTCTATTTACAATTGAGAAACAGAATGAGTAGACTTCTATCTGCAATTTTATACAAGAATATCTAAGTCACTACACTATTACAGAAGTAGAGATTATGTTACAGCAAGACGGATAATTAAATAGGCTAGGCTTGATTTAAGTCCAACAATCTCCCCCAATTTGGGAAATGATGAATTTTACAAATTAATACAAGATATCAAGCCTACCTATTCTTTCAAATTGATTTAGAGTTTTAAAACTCTCTATTTAGATTAAGACCTCCTTATTCTTTCATAATTTTTTTGAGCCATCATGACTAAACAACTGTAAATCTCTCTCGATACAAATCTTTATTCTTTTTCTTCATCTTTGTTATTGAAATTCGTAGGATTTTTCATACACAACTCAACCATCTTGTAGTTAATGGCATATTTTGTAACGTTGGCAAGTGACGATGTTAAAGATTTATATATTATATATATGTTCTTTGTTTTTGTAGATTAGAGGAGTTTTTAGAGAGAAGATACATACACAAGCTTTTATATTATGCTAGAAAATTGAAATATGCTCTATCTATACAAAACAAATCAGTTCTTGGCCCTCAATATATTTTTGGATATATTTTGAGCACCGGAAAATTCAACGTTCCTTTCTCTTCTCGTTCGTGCGCGGTGGAGAATGAATCGGAAGGGGTATTGTGCCGCTAAGGAATTGTTACTCCGAACCTTGCACGAGAAGGGGCAAAAATCCTTAGATTGTTAGGAATTTCGTGTTTCTTAGTCTGAAAACATACTCAGATAAACATAAAAAATATAGAATTTAGAATTCTGTTGCAGATTATTACTGTGCGACTACACCAGTAACCATGATAGTAGATAGAGATTTATATTTATAACAAGTTATCTCTAACTAGTAATGAATTTGGTAGCATATTGTTTATATGTTGCACTTGGTTTTTTTTATAATTTTGGTGCATAATCTTGGTATATTGGCTATTTCTAAAGGTCACAGGCAAGAGCTCCACTCATACTGATTGAAGACATTAAAAGTTCATCAACCATTCTAGCTAGAAGTGGTACAATGTTATGGCTGGGGTGCAAACAAACTTGATAACACATATACCACTTTCAGATAAGTACATGGATGACGAGTTTAATAGTGATGTGTAAGTTGGAATTATGCATAACACACAAATTTGGCAGAGCCAATGAAGGGTTTCTAACTAAATTGCTCTGGGCACTGCTATGATACTTTAATATGCACTTTAGAAATTCTTTGTTTAATTGATACTTTGTTAAGAAGGTTAGTTTTTTTGTCAGCAAGTATGTACATTAAGTTCTGTGTGACTTTTATTTTTAAAACGCACCAGTTTTGCTTAACTACGTATTTCTATTTTGAGAGGGTCATTTGCAGATTTGCTAAAATGGAACCAAGTGTTTTGCATATATATTTCAGTCAAGCACTTGATGACAGTCTTTGGTGTTTTACAAGTTGCAACAGGTTGATAATGTCGAGGGATTTTAACATCTACATATAAAAAAACGTGTGGTACAAGTTCTAAGAAAATTTTGCTCCATTTATATGATGAGAAATTTGCAGCTTCATATTATTTAAGATAACATATTGTCGCTAACCTTGAGTTTAGTTTTGGTGTTTGGTTTGTGTGTATAAGCTTGAAACATAAATTCATTGGTAAAGAATGGAAGTCACAAGACTCGCAGCTGTTACATGATATTAAAAATAAAATATTTGACCCTAATTATTTGTCTGTGAGATAATGGGTCTATCTAGGAATATATGAGGTCCTGGATTCATCGAGGGGAACGAGGCTAAACCCACAAAGTAGACACCAACAGTGGCAACCCTTCTTCTTATGAAGGTCAGATGGTATTAACAAGCTGGACTGGTGTACGGCGTGAGAGCCTTCATTTTTATATCAGAGTTTTACTCCTAGAAGATGTACCTAGATACATTCTTCTACCCCATTCCTATGATGATGAAGTGCTCAAATTATGTGAACGGCTAGGTTGAGTTTTTACTCTTAATAAGTCTGAACTCAGAATTTGCGAGATAGTCATCCGTTCACAAGCATCTTTAAGAACTTACATATGTGAGAGTAGTTGTGTGGCCGTAATTATGAGACTTGGGTTGATCTCTGTAACTCTCATGACACGGTATGTTACGCATGGCCTTTAATAGCGCAGCACGAACGATCGAAAATTCTATTTACGCCTGCTTTTGTTGATGATCAAAAGAGCCCACTCCAAGACTTAGTCCACTAGATTCTTTCAGGTTGAGATGATTGTCACTAGGTACAAGTTCAAAGCCGGAACCTACTTGTGCTGAGTACGTAATATTGTGTGCTTACTCTTGTGTTTTTAAAAGTATTATATAATTATTTTTCATGTTTTTAAAATTTTATTTTTTGGGGCCGATTGTTAGATATTTTGTATAAATATCTATTCTAAAATATAAAATTTCAAAATTATTTTCTTATAGAATCTTTTCAGTATTCAATTAAAAGATATTTTCATTAAAACATATATATTTCAGTTACATATCTTTTTATACTAGTATATTATTTACTGCCATTTTTATTATAGTTAATGGCATATTTTGTAACGTTGGCAAGTGACAATGTTGAAGATTTCTATATTATATATATGTGAATTATGTTTGTAGAAGAGAGGAGTTTTTAGAGAGAAGATACATACACAAGCTATTATATTATGCTAGAAAATTGAAATATAATTTATATATACAAAACAAATCAATTCTTTGCCCTCAATATTTTTTGGATATATTTTGAGCACCGAAAAATTCGACGTTCCTTTCTCTTCTCGTTCGTGCGTAACCAGAAGGGGGTCGGGTGTTGTACCGCTAAGGAATTGCTACTCCAAACCTTGTACGAGAAGGGGCAAAAATCCTTAGGGCAATACTTTTGCATGCCTCGCCCAAATAACAAATTGATATCCTTTTATTAGTACAATTTTCTTGTTAATTTCTTTTGTTCATAATTTTATTCTAATGTAAATTACGAGTGCTAAAGACTAACATATTTTTTATGTTTATCTGAGTATGTTTTGAAGGCTAAGAAACCCGAAATTCCTAACAAAAAAATTCAATTACAAATTTGCGCAGATTCGGAATCATGGAGACATTCGAAATTTGAGATGTGATGTTTGCGATTGGGTACTACGAATTGAATATATGTTCAAGGATGTTGTGAGTTCTTGGTTTGTGAGGTTGAAGTTGTTGGGTATAATTTAAAACTAAATAAAACAATGGGCAGTTATATGATGAGTATTAACAAGAACATGCAGATACCAATTACGAAACAAACATGAAGGCAAACAAGATATTGATTAGTGATTGTAAATACGAGAGAAAAGATAGAAAACTTAGCTCTAATAGAAACTTTATGCATACACTGATAGAATCAATAGAACAGTTGAGTCGTCAAACCTTGCAAGAAGTCTTTACTGTTCTTGAAGAGATAATTGTCCCACTACGATGTGTTGGGTTGCAGCAATATCACTTCCATGATAAAACAGCACAGAGTACTTCGTCCACAGATACGTAGCACTCAACAGCGACCTGCACCTCAGTTCGCCCAGAAAACCTATGTATAATCTGTATGAATATGTGTGTAGAAGATACAGAGTATGACTGCTAGGGTTTTCTCAGACTTGTGTCAAAAAATTTCTCTTATCCCTTTTATCTCCAAAGTTTTTCTGTATATATAATACAATAAAATGTAAAAACAGATAAAACATTAATTAAAATAATTATTCTGACTTAACCTGCCTTTTGATAGAATATATTTCAGAATCAGCAAATTCGTAACAACCATCAGAGTTTAGCTAAAGTCTGATTAGGCCCATCAGAGTTTATAAACTCTAGCCACCAGTTCCATCAGAGTTTACTACTAAAATCTGATGAGCTGGTCCATCAGAGTTTAATAAACTCTGACCCAGCCTAGACCATATGGTCCATCAGAGTAAACTCTGATCCAACTCAGCCTATATTCTGATCAAAGTTTGCATAAACTCTGACCATCATAATTTGGTAAATTCTGATGAGCTAGTCCTTGAGAGTTTAATAAACTCTGACCCAGCTCTCTTTGTAAACTCTGATAAACTGGTCCATCAGAGTCTAATAAACTCTGACCCATCTCAGTCACAGAATATATATACTCTAACAGTTACATATTGATTCAATATTCATATTAAAATAATATTTAAATTCATAATTAAATTAATTAATCATGTAATAAAACTCCTCACCCAGATCGCCTCACGTACGCGAGACGCCGAGACATTCGCCCAAATCGCCCTTCGACCCGACCCGACCCGACCCGACCCGAGTTGAGGCGATGCGAGGTGTGGCCTAGCATGGCGGCGCACATGTGTGTGTGCGCGAGGGCACACAATTACACCATGTACACTCATATGCCTTAGTAGTTGACACTACCCTTGCACATATATGCATATAAAGCACCCACACCCATATTACATTCTCTATGTGGGACAAACTCATTTAACCCATTTCAAGCAAATAACTTCTACTCAATTTATCTATAGATTACACTAAGAAATTGTCTTAGATCTAAATATGAAAGTTTAAGCTCTCATAGTATGGAACAACTTCCATTAGTTAGTTTCCAGAAATTACATCAAGAACATATATAAAATATGTCTTAAACTTTATATTTTCTAACAATCCCCCACAAATCTATACAGAAATGCATATCAGGTTCTACTCATGACTTGCTTTTCAAAGTCGGTACCCGTCAAGGTTTGAACCCTCCTAAGTCCATTACTTCGATGGATATCGGATATAGATGGAATGTTTCACCTTGAATCTTTATCCATTTTTGTGTAACCACACTCCATAGACGACGACAAGTCAAAGGCTATGGTGCCGATCTATGGCTTTAAGACGTTAATGGTCATGTCTCGATCATGTTAGTCGAATGCTTCGAGGAATAACTTTATCCTCTAATTGCGACCTCACAATAATATTCGCTTAGCTGGGCATCTCCAAAGATGTACTGCCAACATCTCGTCTCACGACTTGACCTCATTCAGAGTTCTTAAAACTCTTGCTAACTAGCAGTTACAGTACCTCTTGAGGTTTATAGGAGAAAGACTTAGATACGTGAGATGCAGATATATGTAGTAGAGGTACTACTGAATTATCCTCACAACTTGTTATTACCATGTTGAATACACTTCAAGGGATCTCCTCCCAGGTGTATTGGGTTCCCGCAGTTGATGACTCAAAATGGGTTGTCATTCTCATCCCCAACCTCGACTTAAGGACAATAGCATGCTCAGGTCCCGTAGTCAAAGGATCAACCAGGTTATCTTGAGTTCCAATAAATTCAATAGCAATGATCATGTCTGACACCAAACCCCTTATAGACTTTAGTCTAACTTGGACGTGACTATTTATCTTTTCGATAGTTGTATGGCTATCACAATGAACAGCAAGAGCAGGAAGCGGTTGGCTTACTACATGAATCATAGACATAAGTCCATGCAACCATTCAGCCTCCGTTCTCGTGGCATCTAATGCACGCAACTCAGCCTCAAAGGTAGACCAAGTTACAATAGTCTGTCAAGCAGACTTCCAGGATATAGCTCCACCCGTATGGGTAAATACGTATCCAGTCACTCCACTGGAACCAGATTTCTTAACTATCCAACTAGCATCATTATATCCCTCTAGCACTCCAGGAAACCTCCTGTAATGTAAACCAAGGTAGATGGTGCCTTTTAGATATCTTAGCACTCTATCAAGAGCATCATAATGAGCCTTGTTTGGACAACTTGTATATCTAGCTAACTTAAACACAGAAAATAAAATATCTGGACTAGTACCATTAGCAATATATTGTAAACTCCCAATAATATGAGAATATCTTAATTGAGACACATAAACTCCTGACTTATTCTTAACAAGCATAACGTTTGAATCATATGGTGTGCTTGCGATTCTATAATTTGAATAACCATACTTCTCAAGTATAGATTTCTCTATATAATGAGATTGTGACAAGGTTATTCCATCAACTGACTGAGTCAGCTTGATACCATAAATCACGTTAGCCTCACCCATATCCTTCATTTCAAAGTTCATTTCAAGAAACTTTTTGTCTCGTTAATAATCTAAATATTGGTTCCAAACAACAGTATGTCATCCACATACAGGCACAATATTACTTTTTCATTTCCTTTAACCTTATAGTAGACACACTTGTCACTTTCATTTACCAAAAAATCCGTAGTCAAAACAGTCTAATTAAACTTTTTATGTCAGTCTCTAGGAGCTTGTTTCAAGCCATAGATAAACTTGACTAACTTACAAACTTTTCTTTCGTTGTCAGAAGCAACAAATCCCTCAGGTTGATCCATATAAATCTCTTCTTCATGATCACCATGAAGAAAAGCTGTTTTTACATCCATTTGATGGATGATAAGACCATGTACGGAAGCCAATGCTATAAGAATTCGAATTGTTGTCATTCTTGCAACAGAAGAGTATATATCAAAATAGTTAATGCCTTCCATTTGCCTAAAACCCTTAGCTACCAGTCAAGCCTTATACTTATCTATTGAGCCATCCGGTTTCATTTTTCTTCTGAAGATCCACTTACATCCTATAGTAGTACACCCAGGATGGAGATCAACCAACTCTCATGTTCCATTAGAAATAATAGAGTCAATCTCACTCTTTACGGTGCCTTGACTCCGCAGAATCCATGGCCTGTAGAAAAGATAATGGTTCGTCCTCGACATTGTAAGTGATAAAATCACTTCCAAAGTCCTTGACCACCTTTGCATGCTTACTCCTTCTAGGTTCCTCTACTTCATTAGGAGTAGAGCTACTAGCAGGATCCGCCCCCACATTTGTCATCTTTTCCACATGATCAGGAATGGAACTCGATGTGCGAGTGAGATCATCATCAAAAATACCCTGAGGTATACTCGTCTTCATAGGGAACACATTCTTGAAGAATGTTGCATCACGAAACTTAGCTATAGTGTTTGCCACTATACCATCTATGTCATATTTTAACACTAAAAATCTCATAGCAGTAGTGGTTTCAGTATAGCCCAGAGAGATGCAATCAACAGTTTTCGGCCCCAGTTTCTTCATCTTGTGTTCAGGGACAAGTACCTTTACAAGGCAACCCCACACACGAAGATACTTTAAACTAGTCTTTTTGTCTTTCCATAACTCATAAGGTGTCTTGTCCATATGTTTCAGGGGGACTCTGTTCAGAATATGGCAAGCCGTATTCAGACTCTCCCCACATGTACTTAAGCAACCCATAATTAATTAGTATACTGTTAATCATATTTTTAAATATTTTGTTCTTTCATTCTGCCACCCTCATTGGACTCAGGAGTGTATGGTGGAGTTACCTCATGAACTATACAATTGCTTTTGTAAAATTCATTAAATCAGACCTCAAACGTTTAAGTACTTTGTCAGTTTATGTTTCAGCTTCATTTTTATACATAATGAATTTATCAAGTGCTTCATCTTTATGTTTAATCAAATAAACATGGCAATATCTACTACAATCATCAACAAAGGTAATGAAATACCTTTTATTATCCTTAGTCAAAACACCACTGAATTGACATATGTATGTGTGAACTAATTCTAAAACTTCTGAATTCCTAACAACATTATGAAAGGGTTTCCTAGTTAGTTTAGCAGTCACACATACTTCACATTTAGTTTTCTTTTCAATGGCATACTTTGGAATCAATTCTAAATTCATCATATTCTTTAAAGCACCAAAATTTAGATGACCAAAACGTGAGTGCCATAAATCAGATGATTCAACACAATTACAGAAGGAATAACATTATCATTAATAAAATTGCACAAAATAGGCTCCACATTTATTAAAAATAATCCATCAGACAAGTAACCTTTGCCAAAAAATAAACTAGTATGTGTAATAACTACTTTATACACTTCAAAGAAAGTTTGAAACCATTTCTAACTACACAGCTTCCACTTATTATGTTTCTACGAATGTCAGGAACATGATGCACTCTAGTAAGGGATAGAACATGCCCAGAAGTAAACTTTAGGTCCACGTTTCCTACTCCAAGTACTTGAGCAGCACTAGCATTCCCCATCGTCACTTTAATGCCTTGAATTTGTTGATAAGATACAAACATAGTAATATCAATACAAATATGCACATTAGCTCCAGTATCAATCAACCATTCATTTGACAGATAAGTGGAAAGTAGTGTAGGGTTGTAGGTAACATATCCGTCATTGGTTTCAAAAGCAATAGCCTCACCAATAACCATGTTAACCATAGGTCCACCAGTGGTTCCAAGCACAGTATTAGCTTGAGCTACCACATTAGGTTTCTTTGCTTTTTTTGCAAGACAGTCCTTGCTCTAGTGACCAACATGTCCATAAGACCAACATGGTTTATTTGTCTTTGGTTTCTTAGCCTTGTTCTTGTCATTTTTAGGCTTGGTGTTTTCCTTTTTAGTGACAGACTTTCTTTTCTGTCTAGCAGTCACTACGTTCACCTTCGAACTCCCATGTTCAACAGGCATCACATGTCCCTGTTTGGAATTTTGTTGAGAGATGTCCAACATCAGATTAATCTAGGTGATCTCTCCTTTCTGTCTTTTCAGGGAGAGAAAAAACTATTCCCAAGACTTCGGGAGCTTTTCAATCAATGATATGACTTGAAACTTCTCAGGAAGGTCCATTCAGGACTCCTTCAAAGCATGAACTAACATCTCAAATTCGTGCACCTGCTCAGTCATGGATTTTATATCCACCAGCTTGAAATCAAGGAACCTTGCCACACTATACTTTTCTAGACCCTGAGAATCAGTATTGTGGGTTTGGTCCACTTTTTCCTATAAGAGTTTAACAGTGAAGGCATCTGATGAATAAACATCGAACAGAGTGTTCGCTAAAGCTACCAAAATGGCATCCCTTGCCACTCCATCCTTTTCGGCCCACAAAACCTAAACTTTAACAGAGTCAATTTGCTCTTGATTCACAACAGGAGGATCATACTGCACCACCGACCATAGACCCTTAACCGTTAACCACAGCTTCATCTTTTTCTGCTAGCGAGAAAAGTCATCACCACTGTTGTACTTATCAAGCATACCAGATAGATCAATTGGCTGTGGGAAACGGTACGTAACCCAATCAATGGCAGTAGCAGTAACCCCAGACCCAGAACTAGTAGCATCAGCAACATGAGTTTCACTTTCGTTAACCATTTTGTTAATTAACAATCAATAACAAGTTATCTCTTGAAGATTGTTGGGTATATTTAAAACTAAACACAACAATGGGTAGTTATATGATGAGCATTAACAAGAACAGGCAGATACCAATTACGAAACTAACACGAAGGCAAACAAGATATTGATCAGTGACTGTAAATACGAGAGAACAGATAGAAAACTTAGCTCTAACAGATGCTTTATGCATACACTGATAGAACTAATAGAACAGCTGATTCGCCAAGCCTTGTAAGAAGTCTTGATTGTTCTTGAAGAGATAATTGCCCCACTACGCTGTGTTAGGTTGCAGCAATATCACTTCCTGGATAAAACAGTACAGAGTACTTCGTCCACAGATACGTAGCACTCAACAGCGACCTGTACCTCAGTTCACCCAGAAAACCTATGTATAATATGTATGAATATGTGTGTAGAAGATACAGAGTATGGATGTTAGGGTTTTCTCATACTTGTGTTAAAAAAATTCTCTTATCCCTTTTATCTCCAATGTTTTTCTGTATATATAATACAATAAAATGTAACAGTAGATAAAACATTAATTAAAATAATTATTCTGAGTTAAACTGCCTTTTAATAGATGTTGGTCCCTGATATAGTAGAAGGGGGGGTTGAATACTATATCTGAATTTCTCTCTGAATTTCGTATTGTAAATTTATTAATTAAAATAAACATGAAATATTAATTAAGTTGAAATACAGTTCAAGTATAAGATATAAAGTTTAACTTGAAAAGTATTACAAAATTAATATGATCAAGGTGAATATAATTGATTTAAATGTTCTGGAACGATTTCGACATGAATTGTTCGAGTTTAACAATTATATTCCAAACTAAGCACAGAAATCTGTGAATATTACAATGCATACAAATTTCTGAATTTGAATGTTTGAACGACGACAGAAATGAGAAGTGATCTCCTCATATTTATAGAGGTTAGAAAAGCTTAGCATTACTTTTCAGCATTACTTTTTAAACTAAGAAATAAGCCTAGAATTACCTTTGAAAAAGCTGGGCATTACATTTGAAAATTCGGTATTACCTTTTCAAATAATAATTCGGTATTACCTTTTTAAAATAATAATTCGGTATTACCTTTTTAAAAAGTAATTCGGTATTACCTTTTTAAATAGCTCAGAATTACCTTTTTAATTAGGTAATTCGGTATTACCTTTTTAAATAGGTAATTCGGTATTACATTTTTACAAGACTCGGTATTACCTTTTTAAATAGCTCAGAATTACCTTTTTAATTAGGTAATTCGGTATTACCTTTTTGAATAGGTAATTTGAGTTATTTCAAAAGTAATATTAACTAAATCTTTTATAGTAAATTAATTCTACTTTATTTAATTAAATAATTTATAAATTAAATTAAATTCAACTTGAATTAATTTAATTAGATAAATTAAATAATTAAATTCCTTTTGATTAGTATAATTAAACATACTATTTGACTTGTATAACTCTGTAGCCAGCTTCACAGTCTATTCGTCTTTTCTTTGACTTTTATCTTGAAACCACTTTAGCTAGAATGAAGAATAAATATTTTATTGTTGACACACAAATGTACTGTCTGGTTCATTTGTGTCAAACCAATAAATAATCTCCATTCTTAACATTTAAAGATGTGGCCTTCTGCTTTTCTGTCTTCCCTCTTCTGTTCTTTTTCTTCTGAAATCTTCATGTAGTAGCCACTTTAAAATCTTCTGTATCTTCTGAATTCTTTTGAATTACTACTTTATTTAATTTTACTGACGCTTGAACAAATAAATGAACTTCTTCCAGTGTTGAGTAGTAGCTTCAACTGAGTACTTCTGATACTAGGATTCCTTGTGACTAGTTGACTGTCTTTGTCTTGATTCCAGTTTGATATTTATTATTTACTACTATTTCTTATCTGAGTTGAGTTGTCATCTAATTATTACAAATAGGCCTAGTCATATGCCTTTCAATCTCCCCCTATTTGTTGTTAAACATTTAACACACAAATTTCTAGAGGATAACTCAACTAACAACTAAGAAAGTAAATACGACATGTAAGTACTGTAAATAATAAACAAAAGTTCTGGTTTTATATTTAACAATTTTCCAGATTCATACATGAAAGATAAATACAAGATAGATGTTCCTCTAGCACTGAACAAATATTACAAAGTTTCTATCTTGTTCTATCTAAGTCTTCAGTCTTCTGATGTATCAACTTCACCTTCTTCTAGATTTGAACTTTTATGAACTGGTGTCCTTGGTACTTCTTCAGATACTGATTGATCTGTTGTGGTGGATTCTCCATACAACCTTCTTTGCTCAGCTCTTGCTAACTGCCACAACACTTCCTGTTTAACAGGATCTACTACCTCTTCTTCTATGTCATAAGGCTGTGTTGAATCAATTTTATGCATCTACCTGATGTATGATTGAATTTTCTTTGATAGGCAGTAGTCTCTTATCTTTTGAGCTGCATCCAACTTAGCCTGGGACCTGAATCCCTTGGATCTCAACATTGTTTCAACTTCAATCATGTATTTAACTGTGTAGCCCTTTAGTGACTCCTCATTCAGCTTCATAATTTGATAAAGCTTATTGTTGTAGAACCTTACCTCATGAGGGTCGTTTAAGATTTGTGGACTAACAGCTCTTGCTATCTCTCGAAGTCTGTCCCTTAAAAGTTCATTTTCTTCTGAACTTCTTTTGACTTTATTCATCAATGTCCATATTACAGATAGAGATTTTTGACGAAAAAATTCCAAAGAAACTCTGAATGTGCCATTCTTGTGTGTGTATAACAGAATCTGCCAGTCATCTAGAATGTTATCCACAATCACAGTGATGTAGTCAACTTCTTCTTTGATTGCTTTCATGAAGTTATCCAGACAGTCATTTGAATTTTATAGGCTTTCAATTAGAAATTGTAACTTGTAATCTTCAAACGGTCCTTTCTGAAGTTTGTCCATGATTTCTCTGGCAGTATCCCATTTCTTCCCTATTTTCAATCGCACATCTTCTTTCTTCTTTCTGACAGTTATAGCCCACAAATTTTGCTTTTGTTGGCTCTCTTCTCTTTCTGCCTGAGATCTTTCCATGACTAAAGCTTTCAGATTTTCAGTCTTTGCTTGGCTTGCCTTGATGTCTTCTTTAAGTTTCTTTATTGCCTCTTCATAGGCTGGATCAACTTCTTTTTCTTTTTGAAACAAAAAATCTTCATCAAATGCAGTTTCTTCCTCAGCTCTGCAGTAGTCAGGAATGTTTGATTCATCATGAGCACTGTCATCAATGAATTGCTCTTGAGCATAATACTGTTCTTTTGGTTCTTGATCATACGATTGAAATTCTTCTTCAGAAAACAGTTTTGCTTTACCTTTATCTTGAGTAGTAGCCCCTTCATCAGAAGCTACTTTCTCATTTGCTTTCTCCCCCTTAGTTGAGGGATCCTCTTGAGTTTTAGAGGCATCAAAAGATGTCAACATTTTCTGCATAGTCAGATAGACTTGCTTCATTCCTTCATTTAGATGCGTCATGCCATCATCCAGTTTGCTGAAGCGTTGAGTAGAAATCTTTTCATTTTCAATGATTGTGAGGGTTAAGTTTTTCTCAACGTCATCAATTCTTTCATGTAGTTTGCTCACTTCTTTCATATCCTCAGCAATTAGATTTTGAACGTTCTGGATGTCTTGAGTTTTTAGTAGAATGGAGGATTTGGCATCATCAACATCTTTTCGTACTATTGTCAGCTGCTGTGTTACAGAGGCAGATGTAGATTTTTCTTCTGCTTGTGCTTTAACTTTTAATAACTCAGCTTGAACAATTTTCATTTCATTCTGGAGAGCTTCCATTTTGGATAATAGTTCACAGTGTGTGTGTGCACTCAACTCACTTGCACTCCTGTTTATCTCACTATCACTCTGTGCATGTGTTTCACTCTGTGTTTGCCTCACATCACTCGTGTTTAGCTCCTTTCCAGATCCTGAAGCTGTACCTGCATATATAACAATAGCTTTTGAAGAGTCGAAATGCTCTTCTGATGCCTGTGAAGGCGCGTCCTCAACAAGGTTAACTTGAAGAGGCTCCGCTACTGACGTAGCTACTCCGTGAATGGAGTCCCATCTCCCTCTATGGAGTGGTTGCCTCTCAAATCCACCAGTGGATTTGAGACCTTCTCTAATGAGAACTGGATGTAAGAAATCCAGGGGAGTCACCACCTTAGACAATGTAATGACAGGCTCTTGAGAGTCTGTGGTGCTCCTTAGTACCTCGGAGGGTATCTGATGCTGCACTGCATCGAAAATGTCATGGTCCACAACATAGGTGTCTTCCGACGAGTTTTTAATAAAAACATTTTGTTCAACAAATGTGCCCTCCTGTGTTTGTATTTCTTCAAGTGAAGGTCCTGCTAGTGTGATTGCTAACAGTGTGTTTTCCTCACTATCTGATGCTGTAGCCGAGTAGCGAATTAGATCACCTGGTTGAGCAAGTGTATCTAGAGAATCTTGGATGGCCATGTCAAAATCCATATCCCATTGACCGGAATAGGTTGAGGCTGCAGTTGTCTCAGGTTCAAATCTGGATTTTTTTGTAGGAGGAGACAGAGCTGCGGGTTCACTCACATCAGCACCAAGACCCCTAATTATTCTCATAGGTTTCTTCCTTTTTCTGACTTGTACCAAAGAGGAGGATGAAGGAGAAACTGTTTGAGGCTCTAATTCAGCTTGGGACAGAACCTGTGTGTTTTCAGGTTCGTAGCTGATATCCTGGAGTGTAAGAACACAATCATAGTCTGCTACAGATAAATCTACAAGTGGACTATTTATACTTATAGGAAGGAAAATAGAACCCAGGGTATGAGATAATACCTGTTGTTCATTTAGTTCCTGTTGAGCTTGATTAGCAGCTTCAACCAATAGCTGTGCAGCCACTTGCAATTCATCTTCCTGCTCTGGCTCTAGCTCTGCCTGTTGAGCTTGTTCTGGATTTGCAATTTGATCTAGGATCTCACCCATATATTGAGTCCTCACAATTGGTATGTTAGGGAACTTAGCCTTATTCCCTAACATTGTGAAGAGATTTTTCTGAGGGGAGGGAGAAATCTCTATTCTGCTGTTCTGGAACAGAGCCTTATCTTCATCTGAAACAAGATCATTTATGAATAGCATTAAGAATCTTGGATAATAGCATAGTACAATTTGTTCTCTGCTCTCTGGTGTCCCCATCTTCTTGATAATTTCAGCTAACACAATTCTTCTAAAATTTATCCTCATATTGTGGGCCACAAAATACCCAATGATTTGTAGAAGAGAGGAGAGATTGTTGAAGTTCCCTTTTGTCGTAGGTGAAAAACCTTGCCCAGTGTATCAAAGAAGTAGGTCCATTCACTAACCAACTTGGATTTGCTCATTCTTACCAAATTAATTTCCCCGTGATATTGAATGGCTTGGAAAAAATTAATTAACTCTGGAGCAGTTGGAGGGTCAACAAAATCTTCAGTTGGAAACCCTAAGATTCTATTTACATCATCTTCAGTCACCATGTACTCATGCTCTCCAATGGTGAAAGAAAATTGTACTTTTTCTCCAGCTGTCCTGTTTGTAGCAGTCGAGTACAGAGCCCTTAGTGCATCAACTATTAGAGGGGTGTCAAGGGTAAGGGCTGTTCTAATAAGTGAGTGTTCATTTAAAAAAACGATCCAAGGTCGAAACCTCTCGATTGAACAGTTCACTGGGTTAAAATAACCTACAAAATTAGTCTTGACAATTTCACAATTATCAGCCATAATTATATAATAATAATAATTTTTTTTTAATAAATCCGAATAAAGTCCAAACACACCACTAAAATCCGACTAACACCCAATTAATCGAAAATCACATAAACAAGGCAATGCCCTAATTGAAAAAAAATCTCCAAATCGATTTCACTACCAAACAACACCAAATCAGTCCTTGATTATTAAACAATGAGTCAACTCGGTTTTGAAGAAAAATGGGCAGTACTTTGGCTTAATAGGTTAATTTTGCACAAACTAGCAAGCAATTCAGCTTGAAATCAACACAAGCAACTGATTATCAGTTGAAAATTATTGAAAATCGAGGGTTTTGAAGAAAGTAATGCTGTGACTGTTCGTGTGTGTGTAACAGTGTGTATATATATATGATATAGAACTGGTATAGTAAATAAAAGGTTAGTATTACCTTTTAAAAGACAGTCGGTATTACCTTTAAAAAAAAATCGGTATTACTTTTAAAGAAGAACTTCGGTATTACCTTTAAAGAAAAACTTCGGTATTACCTTTATATATGACTCGGTATTACTTTTTTTTTCTTAAAAAGTAATGCCGAGAAAATATAAAGGTAATGCTGAGTTGTTATGTTAAAAAGGTAATGCTGAGATTCTTTATAACAAAAGTAACGCCGAGATTTTTATTTAATAAGTAATGCTGAGCAAAGAAAACATATATATTAGTATTAATTAATTCTAAATTCTAAATAAAATAATAAAAATTTTATTCAATTTTTAGATTTAATTATAAATATCAATGAATATTTACCAGCTCATTAATTATTAAGGACATATAGTAAATATTTATATTATTAATTGTTCTAATTAAATTAGGAATTAAATTAAATCAAGTTTGAATTAATTTAATGAGTAAATTAAATGATTAATTAATAACATACTCATTTATATATATGTACTATAATAATAAAAGATTAAAATAAAAATAAAAATAATATAAAATAATGCTTAAGTTAAACAAAGTTACTTATGCTATAATTGAAATAATTATCTTTTAAGAATATTAATTTAGTCTTAAGATAATTTTCCAAAAATTCATAAGTCCTACGATTTTATTAATTCAAGTCTCATAAATTCTTTAAATATTAACATTTAATATTTATGAGCTTAAATTAATTCCTAGCAACCAAAAATTAGCCATTATTTAACATCCCTAGTTCACTAACCAATTTAGAGAAAGTGGATTCATCAAGTGGTTTCGTGAAGATGTCGGCTAGTTGATCTTCTGTGGGTACAAAATGTAGCACCACAGTTCCATTCATGACATGCTCTCGGATAAAATGATACCTAATGTCAATGTGCTTGGTTCGCGAATGTTGTACAGGATTGTTGGAAATAGCTATAGCACTTGTGTTGTCACAGAAAATTGGAATTTTGTTCAACGCAAGTCCATAGTCATTTAGCTGATTCCTTATCCACAAGATATGTGCACAACAGCTACCTGCCGCTATATATTCTGCTTCGGCTGTTGAGGTAGACACTGTGTGTTGTTTCTTGCTGTACCAGGAGATCAACCGTCTTCCTAGAAACTGACAGCTTCCAGACGTACTTTTCTTGTCCATCCTGCACCCTGCATAATCTGAATCTGTATAGCCTATTAGTTCAAAACCTGTATCTTTAGGGTACCAAATTCCAAGATTTGGTGTACCCTTCAGATATCTAAAAATCCGTTTAACGGCTATAAGATGAGATTCTCTTGGGTCAGATTGAAACCTTGCACATAAGCATGTTGCAAACATTATATCGGGTCTACTAGCAGTTAGATACAACAATGAGCCTATCATACCTCTGTAGCTTGTGATGTCAACTTTCTTACCAGTTTCATCTTTGTCAAGCTTGGTGGCTGTTGGCATTGGGGTTTTTGCCGGTGAAGAATCTTCTAGACTGTATTTTCTTAGAAGATCCCTTACGTATTTTGATTGGCATATAAAAATCCTTTCTTCCTTTTGCTTTACTTGCAATCCAAGGAAGAATGACAGTTCACCCATCATACTCATTTCATACCTGCTCTGCATTAACTTAGCAAATCTTTTGCACAAGTTTTCGTTAGTAGAACCAAATATAATATCATCAACATAAACTTGGACAAATATCATATATTTTTCATGTAATTTATAAAAGAGAGTTTTATCTATGACACCTCTAGTGAAACCATTTTCAAGTAAAAATACAGTGAGAGTGTCATACCATGTCCTCAGTGCTTGCTTGAGTCCATAGAGGGCTTTGAATAGAAAATACACAAAATCAGCAAACTCTGGATTTTCAAAACCAGGGGGCTGTTCCACGTATACTTCCTCTTCTAGCTCTCCATTCAGAAATGCACTATTCACATCCATTTGATAGACTTTAAAATTGGAATGTGCTGCGAATGCCAGAAATATCCTGATGGCTTCAAGTCTTGCAACTGGTGCGTAGGTCTCATCATAATCAATTCCTTCTTCCTGAGAGTAACCCTTTGCAACCAGTCTGGCTTTGTTCCTTGTAACAATGCCATCACCGTCTAACTTGTTCCTGTATACCCATTTCGTGCCAATAACAGATCTATCTTTAGGCCTGGGTACCAGTGTCCAGACTTCTTGTCTCTCGAACTGATCGAGCTCTTCTTGCATGGCAATAACCCAATCTGGATCAGTTAGAGCATCTTCAATTTTCTTGGGTTCTTCTTGAGATAGAAAAACTGAAAATAGACATTCATTTGAAGTTGCACTTCTGGTTCTAACTCCAACATCTGGATCACCTATGATCAATTCAAAAGGATGATCTCTGCTCCATATCCTTTCTCTAGGTAAATTTAATCTTGATAATTCGCCTCGTAGTTCATTGTGATGTTGTGTTCTGCCAGTTGATCCTTCATCTCCCCCTGAGTTGCTGCCAGGATGACTTGTTGATCCACCACTGGTATTAGTGGTATCTCCATTGTTACCGTTGTTTCCACCACTATTACCTGGATCATTATTATTGTCATCATTTCCTGTTGCAATCTCAGGTTCTTCTTCGTCATCAGAATGCGAGGCAGTATAATTGTCAAATTTTAATGACTCAGAAGAATCTTCATTTTGGATACTTGGGAGTTTAGTGTCATCAAAAGTTACATTGACACTTTCCTTCACTTGATGCTGATCAATTATGTACACCCTATATGCTCTTTTGAATATCCGACAAAAATAGCTTCGTGTGCCTTGGCCTCAAATTTGCCACGATATTCATCTCCATCCTTTAGCACAAAGCATTTGGCTCCAAATACATGAAAGTACTTGAGAGTAGGTTTCTTGCCGGCCATTAATTCATAGGGAGTTTTCATATGATCTTTGTTGATAAGAGTTCGATTCTGAGTATAACAAGCTGTATTTACCGCTTCAGCCCAGAAGTAGATAGGTAACCTTGATTCACTTAGCATAGTTCTTGCAGCTTCAATCAGGGTTCTATTTTTCCTTTCTATAACTCCATTTTGTTTCGGAGTTCTTGGTGCTGAATATTGCCTTGTTATCCCCTTGTCTGAGCAGAAGTTATTCAGAACTTCATTTTTGAATTCTGTTCCATTATCTGATCTGATTGCCCGGACAGATAACTTTGAATCTAACTCAATCAGCTTTATATGATTAATCACCAAATGTGGAGTTTCATCCTTAGAGTTCAAGAATAAAACCCAAGTATATTTTCTAAAGTCATCCACAATCACTAAGGCGTATTTTTTCCTTGACATAGACAGAATATTTACTGGACCAAATAAATCCATGTGAATGAGTTGAAGTGGTTCAGTGATGTTTGTAGTGTATGTGCCTTTGTGAGTTGCTTTCTTTGACTTCCCTTTCTGACATGCCTCACATAAGCCTTCTTGTGTAAATTCCATCGGAGGCAGTCCTCTCACCAAATTCCTCTTGACTAAAGAGTTCATTGTTTTGAAGTTAAGATGTGAGAGTTTCTTATGCCATAACCAGCTTTCTTCTAATGAAGCCTTTGAGTAGAAACAGTTTGCTTCATTTTCAGTTCCTGAATTGAGATCGGCTACGTACAAGTTTCCTTTCCTTACTCCACGCAAGGCCAGTTTGTCATCTTTAGAATGAGTTATTAAGCATTTCTCCTTGATAAAGTTTACCTTGTATCCTTTATCACAAAATTGACTGACGCTGAGTAGATTGTGCTTAAGTCCTTCCACTAAAGAGACGTTTTCAATTATAACATTTCCAGTATTTAACTTGCCATAGCCCGTAGTCATTCCTTTGCTGTTATCTCCAAAGGTGACGATTGAACCAGCTCTTTCAATCACGTCTGATAGCAGGGCTCTATCTCCGGTCATATGCCTTGACGATCCGCTGTCCAGGATCCATATAACTCGGTTCACCTGTTTAACTCCCTGCAATTATCAAACGGATTAATTTGTCTTCAGAGCCCAAAATTGATTGGGCCCGGCATACTTAAAGAATTGACATTTGTCTGCTTTGACAATAGATCCTTTTCGAACAACATCATTATCTTCCTTGACTGTTCCTACCTTCCCAAAAACAGTCTTAACAACTTTCTGTTTAGATTTAGGAATATATGATTCCTTCTTCTCAGGTGAAGGAGTCGCAGTCTTGGATTTAGAAAATTTACTATTGACATGCTGTCTAGGTGTCATGTTATCTTTCTTAGCTATCATGCGTTTAAAGTAAGCAGTCATAGCATTAAAAGCACATAACATACAATTCATTATTCCACATGGTTTATGGAAAGCATCAATAGTAGGCATGCTATTCAATACAGTAGGGGTCTTAACAGATTCTACTTCAATTTTATCAGCAGATTTGAAGTTTTCAGTTGAATGAAATTTATTGTTACTGTTCCTACTGTTCACAAATGTGTTGGGTCTGTTCATTTTATTCTTTAAGTCTTTTGCACCTACACCAGGTCTGGGGGAATCAGAAGTTCCCACATTTTTCACTGGTGTCTTTGGTGCACACTTCTCTTTCTGGACATTAACTCTTTTTATGTCCTTAACCTTTTCTCCTCTCTTCTTCTCTTCCTCAAGATCTTCCAACTGCATTTCATATGCAATCAGTACAGAGCTCTCAAGGATAGGTTCAGTTATCGGTGTTATGAAGAGAGGTTTTGGTGTGTCTTTAACAACATGTGGGATACCCCTTTCTACAGCACTTTTTCTAAAGGGGGTTATGTTGCTTGGCTTTCCTACAGATTTATTGTACTCGAAGCCTATCCCAACTTTACGACTTATTTCTTGTTGGTCAACTAGGTTCTTTACAATATATGAGGAATTCTTATATGCAAGACACTTCTTCTTTTCTTCTTCTATCTGGTTTCTGAGATTAGTTTCTACTACTTCATGACAACTGACTTTACTGACTTGAACAGCTAAGTCTTCAGTCAACTTAACAGTCAACTTGTCATGATTTCTTTTTAACTGTTTAAGAACTTCAGTCTCATCAACTAACTCTTTGACTTTGAGTCTGAGTTTCTTAACTTTATCTCTTTCGCCATCTAGTTCTTTTCCTAGTAGAGCAAACATCTTAGGGCACGAAGGATTTACCTCTATTCCTCCTTGACGGGTGGGAGATAGTGATTCCTCGGATGAAGCCATAAGAGCAAGATTTCCCAGCTCTTCCTCATCATCATTATCTGAGTCATCCCAGCTTCTGCCCTCTGCCAGATAGGACTTTCCCTGATGCTTTTTCACGAGCGCATCATACTTCTCTTTGAGCTCTTCGTAAGACTCTTTCTTTTTCCCTTGCTTAGGCTTCTTGCACTCAGTTGCGAAGTGGCCTAGCTCATTACAGTTGAAGCAACGAAACTTGCTTCTATCAACTAAGCCGGTCTTGTAGCCGCTTTTTGATACTGCTGTCGAAGAACCTCCTTTTTGGAATCTTCCAAAATTAGGCTTAACTTTGAAAGAGGAGTTTCTTCGAAATCTCATGTTGCCAAACTTCCTGGCAACCATAGCTAGAGATTCATCTTCCAGCTGATCTAGTTCTTCCAGCGAGTAGAACTCACCATCTTCTTGTTTGTCAGACGTATGTCCAAGTTCTGGAACCACATACTCTGTTGAACTGTTAGAAGGTGCAACAGCCTTCACTTCTTCTTTCTCTGGTGCTTCTACCATTAATGCCTTGGAGGAACTCAGTACTTTACCTCTTCCGTACATCTCTCTGGTTTGGATCTGTTCCAGCTCATAAGTTTTTAAAACTCCGTAGAGTCTTTCTAGGGTTACTTCTTTCATGTCCCTAGATTCCCGGATGGCTGCAATCCTGTGCTCCAGATGCTCTGGTAAGGTCAGCAAAAATTTCCTGTTCACCTCTTGGTTCTGATAAAACTTTTCATTCATGTTGAGCTCGTTTATCAATTTGTTTAGTCTCTGAAACACCTCAGAGATACCCTCACCAGGGTTGGATCTAAACTGCTCATATTGGGTGGTCAGGATCTCCAGTCTATTCTCCTTAACTTCTTCAGTTCCCTCATTGATAATTTCAATTGTTTCCCATATCTGTTTTGCATTCTTGCAATTGACTACTTCGTTGTACATGATGTAGTCTAGGGATTCAATTAATATGAGCTTCAGGTTATTATCAAGGGACACAGCTTCTGTTTCCTCATCTGTATAGTCTGCCGGACTTTTTGGAAACTGTCTGTGGGAAATTACAACCCCATCAACCGTGTGTTCGAGAATAACTGATATAGGGGGTTCAACACCTTTGGCCATGACCAATGCGTACTTGGGATTTGCAATCCCGATGAACAGTAGCATTTTATGTTTCCACAGATTGTAATGTTCTCTGTCGAATTGTGGAATTTTGATACTGGTCACTTTCTAGGTACTCATCTTAATAAGATTTAAAAATTAAGTGTTTCAAAAAATATTTTAATTTTTGACTGAAAACAATTTTTGATCAAAAATAATTTTTAGTGAAAAAATTATTTCGAATAAAAAATTATTTCGACTTAAAAATAATTTTTGATGTCTGTATGAGTTGCGGAATTTTTGGTTTGGATCTGATAAAAAGATATCAACCAGCTCTGATGCCAATTGTTGGTCCCTGATATAGTAGAAGGGGGGGTTGAATACTATATCTGAATTTCTCTCTGAATTTCGTATTGTAAATTTATTAATTAAAATAAACACGAAATATTAATTAAGTTGAAATACAGTTCAAGTATAAGATATAAAGTTTAACTTGAAAAGTATTACAAAATTAATATGATCAAGGTGAATATAATTGATTTAAATGTTCTGGAACGATTTCGACATGAATTGTTCGAGTTTAACAATTATATTCCAAACTAAGCACAGAAATCTGTGAATATTACAATGCATACAAATTTCTGAATTTGAATGTTTGAACGACGACAGAAATGAGAAGTGATCTCCTCATATTTATAGAGGTTAGAAAAGCTTAGCATTACTTTTCAGCATTACTTTTTAAACTGAGAAATAAGCCTAGAATTACCTTTGAAAAAGCTGGGCATTACATTTGAAAATTCGGTATTACCTTTTCAAATAATAATTCGGTATTACCTTTTTAAAATAGTAATTCGGTATTACCTTTTTAAAAAGTAATTCGGTATTACCTTTTTAAATAGCTCAGAATTACTTTTTAATTAGGTAATTCGGTATTACCTTTTTAAATAGGTAATTCGGTATTACCTTTTTACAAGACTCGGTATTACCTTTTTAAATAGCTCAGAATTACCTTTTTAATTAGGTAATTCGGTATTACCTTTTTAAATAGGTAATTTGAGTTATTTCAAAAGTAATATTAACTAAATCTTTTATAGTAAATTAATTCTACTTTATTTAATTAAATAATTTATAAATTAAATTAAATTCAACTTGAATTAATTTAATTAGATAAATTAAATAATTAAATTCCTTTTGATTAGTATAATTAAACATACTATTTGACTTGTATAACTCTGTAGCCAGCTTCACAGTCTATTCGTCTTTTCTTTGACTTTTATCTTGAAACCACTTTAGCTAGAATGAAGAATAAATATTTTATTGTTGACACACAAATGTACTGTCTGGTTCATTTGTGTCAAACCAATAAATAATCTCCATTCTTAACATTTAAAGATGTGGCCTTCTGCTTTTCTGTCTTCCCTCTTCTGTTCTTTTTCTTCTGGAATCTTCATGTAGTAGCCACTTTAAAATCTTCTGTATCTTCTGAATTCTTTTGAATTACTACTTTATTTAATTTTACTGACGCTTGAACAAATAAATGAACTTCTTCCAGTGTTGAGTAGTAGCTTCAACTGAGTACTTCTGATACTAGGATTCCTTGTGACTAGTTGACTGTCTTTGTCTTGATTCCAGTTTGATATTTATTATTTACTACTATTTCTTATCTGAGTTGAGTTGTCATCTAATTATTACAAATAGGTCTAGTCATATGCCTTTCAATAGAATATATTTCAGAATCAATAAATTCATAACAGCCATCAGAGTTTAGATAAAGTCTGATTAGGCCCATCAGAGTTTATAAACTCTGACCACCAGTTCCATCAGAGTTTACTGCTAAACTCTGATGAGCTGGTCCATCAGAGTTTAATAAACTCTGACTCAGCACAAACTATATGGTTCATCAGAGTAAACTCTCACCCAACTCAGCCTATACTCTGATCAGAGTTTGGATACACTCTGACCATCAGAGTTTGGTAAACCCTGATGAGCTAGTCCATCAGAGTTTAATAAACTCTGACACAGGTCTCTTTGTAAACTCTGATAAGTTGGGTCGAGGCGAGGCGAGGTGTGGCGTGGCATGGCGAGGCGGCGGTGGACCGCGTGTGTGTGTGCACGAGGGCACACAATTACACCATGCACACTCACATGCCTTAGTAGTTGACACCACCCTTGCACATATATGCATAGAAAGCACCAACATCCATATTATATTCTCTATGTGGGACAAACTCATTTAACCCATTTCAAGCATGCAACTTCTACTCAATTTATCTATGGATTACACTAAGAAAATGTATTAGATTCAAACATGAAAGTTTAAGTCCTCATTGCAAGTAAGAACTTCCATTAGTTAGTTTCCGGAAATTACATCAAGAACATATATAAAATATGTCTTAAACTTTCCATTTTTTAACAGAAGTAAATTTTTTGATCAATGTTTCTAGTATTTTCAAAATTATGTGTATATTTGATTATATAAATTTGGGGTAAGTGATTATATTTTGAAGTAACGTATATTACATATATGTGTTGTGTGTAAACAGTAATTTTGGAACTCTGATTTATGCCATGGTTTGCGAAAATGTAGGACCGAGGTCACCGGGTTGAAATGACAGCTTTTCGAAAATTTAGGACCATTGTCACCGGGTAGTAGTGATCGTGGTATAAATTGTGAGTAGCAAGTTATTGTTTTATGTGCATTCATTGTGTCGTATCGAATAAGAATATGAAAGTGTATCGGAAAGTTATGTGTATAGTTATCATATCAAAAATTATTTTACTATATGTATTATATGTACTCGGTCCAACTAGTTGGATCGATCGATTACTTAATGGGTTGTATAGTTCATTGCTTACAATTTTCAGGTTTGGTGTAAAACGAAATTGGCGTGCATGGATTTCGAGGATCTTAGATTTGGTATAGATTAGTTTTTGACTTGTCATTGTTAGTTGCAATTTTGTAATGGTTATATTTGTAACAAAGTTTTGTATTAATAAATTATATTGTATTTTAGATTTGCTCGAGTTAATAGTCTGAAAGATGGTGGGTTGTATTGTGTTTTAGATTTTGTAAATTTAATAGCCCGAAAAGGGCGGGCTGTTATACCGTGAGAATGAATTTCATCTTATCTTGCCAAAATGAAAAATTACTTCCATCAAACATATCGAGTTTCACCATATCTTGATTCATCAATTTGAGAGACTCAATATCGCTCTATCACTAACGAAGTATAAATCTTTAATATTTTTTATAGAACAATTGGTGAATGGAGATGGATCATTTTTCAACACTAAAATCCTGTAAAATAACTAGAGACAAATTGCTTTGAGGCGTGATATGATCACTTTCTTGAAGGATTTATTTTGCCCAATTACTTAGGAACAAATATGATAAGTGTGTATAGTCTTTCTTTTTTAGAAAACTCAGAAAGCTTTGTATATTGCATCTTGTATACAAAATATATTTATATTAATGTGTTTTTAAAAGAGTAACTGCTCTACACTTTTAATTCACTTTAGAATAATGCTAGGTATCCCAAAAAATTGTCCCAAATGCTAAGTTATTATCTGTGTAATTGGTAATTTTCCTATAATAATATAAGACCCCGCGTGTATACATATTCGCCCATGAATTAAAATAAGTCATATGTCATGTCACGTTATTTGGGGAAAAAATTGAGATAATTTTTGCGTACGTAGCATTGCTCGTCACTTTATGGTCTTTTCAATAAATATTGTCATTTATGTTTAAGAGTTTCTCTTTGAAAAGTTATACACATTATTCAGTTTCTTTATTTTCTCACCTCCTTTAAATATAATATATATTTAAAGATATAAAAAGATTTCATAAAAAAATTATTTTTTATTGGTTCTATAAAACAAAATTCCAACAAAACTCTTGAGTGTTACTCCCTCCATCTCAAAATAATTGTTCTCTTTCTATTTTTGTTAGTCAAATTGACCGATTTTTGACCGAATATTACACATAATATATAATTAAGAAAAAATTAAAAATTATATCATTAAAAAATATATTTAATAAACTTTAAAATTTATTTTTGAGTTTTTGAGAAATGTAAAACTGAGTTAATTTGATCGCACATAAATCAAAAGTAATTGTATATATTGAAGGTGGAAAGAAAGAAAAAACTCTATGGTACTGCATAAGATGGAGAGCTGTGAGCAGGGCCCCTTCTTTCACTGTAAAAAAAAAGGCTTATTTACAATTTAAACCCTGTGTTATTAACAATATACAATTCAAACCCTCTTTTAATATAATTAGTAAATTTAACCCTATGTTTTTTAACTATTTACAATTGAAACCTTTTTTTAAAATAATACTAAAACTTTAAAATAATTAATAAATTTAACCCTACATTTTTGAACTATATACAATTTAAACCTTTTTTAAAAATATTTAGTAAATTCAAAAATTAAAAAAACGAACTGCAATTCCACGAATTTTTACATGAAATGAAGTCCATAAACAGATAGAATAACACATGTCATTCAATTTAGTTACTCATATTAAGAAAACTAACTTCGGAATCATCTTCAAAAGTTACTTTGATTCTCAGAACGTCTCAAAAATACCAAGAACGTTTGAGAATCAAAGCAACTTTTGAAGGTGATTCTGAACTTAATTTTCTTAATATGAGTAACCAGATTGAATGGCATGTGTTGTTCTATCTGTTTATGGGCTTCATTTCATGTAAAAATTCGTGGAATTGCAGTTCGTTTTTTTAATTTTCGAATTTACTAAATATTTTTAAAAAATGTTTAAATTGTATATAGTTCAAAAATGTAGGGTTAAATTTACTAATTATTTTAAAAATGTTTCAATTGTATATAGTTCAAAAACACAGGGTTAAATTTACTAAATATATTAAAAGAGGGTTTGAATTGTATATTGATGAAAACACAGGGTTAAATTTACATTTAAGCCAAAAAAAAATACAATATGTAAAAAAGTGCACTAAACACCAGAGGCTTCTTGAATCTGCTTTCCGTTGAAGATAATGTCAATGAACCATACTCTTCCCAGGGCTAGAGATGTACGGGCAGGATCTTTTTAGGAAACTGACCGGGCTGGGCTTTTGTTAAAATTGGACCGGGCCCCGTTTAAGGCTGGGGGCGGAGCCGGAATAGGCTGGACCGAGCTTTTGTTCGGATTTTTTTTAAATTTATATTAATATTGTTTGAATTTATTAAAAAAATTGTGCTTTGTGAATATAAAATGTATAAAATAATATATTATTTATAATAAAAACATATTTAATACAAACATAAAAAATATGTTTTAAAATATGTTTGTTATATAATAAATAAATTTGTAATTTAGTGATATAAACATTGTTTTTAACTTTTTTATTTTCAAAATATTTATTTAGTTCTACTTACATTTTATTGAATCCTATATGGTTATTGATGAATTCATCAAATCTGTAGAATTTATAAGTAAATTTTGTATTTAAAACGTGTTTTTTTTAATTATTAAGCAACGAGTCTCAAAAATTGGACCAATTTAGAGCAAGTTCATGCTAAATATCTAATGTTATTGCTATAATATAGCATCAAAAAATATATTTTTTAGTGCTAAAATAAAAGTTGCATTCCAATACAAGTTTCATAACTACTTTTAAATTTAACTAATTTTTCTATCTTTTACTTATTTCAATATATTTTTGGTATTTTGTGATATACAATACAATAATTGTTTTACTTTTACCCTCCATTTGAAATTGTTGATTACGTGGGAAGTATGGAAGAATCTATCTATCCAAATATGAAATCCTTTGGAATTGGATTTTTTTACATTAGGTGCTATAATATAATAATAGAATCATGTATAGCATTGGATTGGACTTCCTCTTATGTATCACTGACGCACAGCCTCAGCATCTTCTAACTATCCCTGAACCCAAAATCACCCAAGTAGAATGAATTCCTAGATTGAGTTTTAATTTAAATTTTTAATGTGAAATTATATAATACTTGTGATCCAAGGTATGAATTGAGTGTAACTCTGTTTTTTAACTAAGTGTTTGTTTGGTAGACAAGAAAATACCAGGAACTGGAATTTCTAAGAAATTGAGAGAATATATGAACTTGTTTGATTAATACCAAGTATAGTAAATAGAAATTATTTGGAAGTATAATTTTCTATAAAATATGGGAAGTTATTTATCCACCCTTCCCGGATAACTTAATCTTCCCATGAATTAAATTTTCCTAACTATGAACCAAACAAAATTTTATACTTCTTAGCAATTTCATAATGGCCCGTTTGGTAACATGAATTTCATTTGAAATTTTGGATTTGATCAAATCACATGTTTGGGTAATCATAAGAATTTAGATTTTGATTTCATTTGAATTCCAAGAAATTCAAATATTAGTACAAATATGAGAATTTGAAATAACAACTCAAATCCTATTATTTAAAATCTATTATTTGAAATGAAATCAAAATTTCTAAAAATAATCTAAAGAAATTTAGTACCTAATAATTACAACTTCCCGTGAAAATTATTTCTTATGATTAACCAATCACTAAAGTCAGATTTGAATGGTGGCAATTCCATTATTGGATTATGGATAACTTGGCCATCATTTTGTTTCAGCCCCCCATTTTGTTTCAGCCGAAAAAGGTGAGACCAGTAGTTACCAATAAACTTCCTAGGCTATCACCAAAATTTAGCCGACTTGGGTAACCCATGACAAAGTGTCAAAGAAAATGATGGTTCAAATGTGGCTGGACTCTGGAGGACATTCAAATAGTATAATTTTCAATTTTTTCAAATAGTATGAAAATATCTAATATACCCTAATTTTTATTACTAAAAAGAATTATTTCTTCGATTTCATTTTTATATACAAATGAAATAATTAATTTTGAAAAAGTTGAAAAAATATGTATTATTATAAATAAAATATTTATTATAATATAATATATAGTGTAATATGATTAGAATTGATTACATAATTTTACACCAAATTAATATAATCTTTACCCTACAGTGTTACATATTAAAGATGGTCTAAAATTAATTTTAAGTGATCAAATTTTCATAATCACATTAATTATGATTACTTTTGATAAATAAATATTTTTGAGAATAAATTTTAATTTTAAATTATTAGGGACTGTGGTGTAATCAACTGATATACTTAGTTTAAGTTTAATAAGTTAAGTAAAACATATTGTCATATAATCATTGATAGTATAGTTAGTGGTCACGTGTAGACAGTACATTTTAAAGTGTTAGTTAGGTGACAGTACATTTGAAAGTTACCGTCTTGTATAAACGAATAAAAATGAGTCATGTAGCAGAAGTTCACTAAGTGTTCATGCACAACATGATTCAAAACTCAGACAACAAGTTTTGAAGTACTCAAGCCTATGACAGTACATTACAAGTGACATCATAATTAGAACAGACGACAACAACTATTCTATTGATAGTAAATTTGGCGGAGAATGAAGAATTGAAGACATCAACTTTCACTGACATCAACTTTGGTAGGAATAGTTAACAACAGCTTTGGAAGATAGTATATTTCATGGACTATCAAGTTTGACAACAAAATATGTAGAGCCAAAGATACTGTCACCAAAGGGAAGCTAAAGGTTGACAGTAAACTTTAAGTGAAGCTGACAGTCTGTTTCAGGTAGCAGACTAGATAGTGGAAATACAATGAATGATTTTTACATTATTATCTAGTCTGTCAAGTCTACTATTGCAACATGGAAGAATTCAAGTAAAAGGTAAAGCGTACTTAAAGAATCAAAGATTTCTGTATATCTTAGAGATGCTTTATCTACAAATGGAATGAAGACAAATTTAAAAGGAAAAGACAGAGTTTCTATTTTAAGCTTTATTCTAGGAACAAGGGAAAGTACACTTGTAAGTGGGATATGTGTTTCAGTATAAATACACATATCTCACAAGTACTTTATCTTATGCAACCGAGCTAGAATTTTTTCAAGCATAGAAATATTAGCAAACTCATTGTTATTGTATCTATCGAAGCTGAAATTATTTTCCAGACAGTTGTAGCGAAACAAAAATTAATAGAATTAATTTTTGAAGTTTAAACACTTTGTTATTTTATCTGCTTAATTTGTTTGCATCTCTAACTCGTTAATTATTATTCTTGTTATTCTTAGCGAGAATCTTTAATAATTAATCGAGTGGCATTCAACCCCCCCTTCTGCAACACTCATCTTAACTAATAACTGGTATCAGAGTAGGAGGTTTAACATATCTAACCTGAAAAGATCCAAGATGAGTGCACAGAAAGTAAGCAGCATAAAAATACTCATATTTGATAAAGAATATTACAATCTTTGGAAAAGAAAAATGATGTTGTTCATAAAAATAACCAGCCCATTTTATCCTGGCATTTTTGGAAAATGGTCATTTTATCCCTCAATCATATGTACTTAAAACCACAATGGAAGGTGAGACAATAAATGCCCACTAGGTTCCTAAAAAGGTTTCAGAGTACAATGATACAGAAAAAGAAAAAGTATCTTTGGATGATTGTTTAAAGTTCATAATTATTGAATCACTTGACAATGTTATGTACAACAATATTGTCAACTACACAAGTGCCAAACAATTATGGGAAACCATTGAAATACTGTGTGAAGGAACAAAAGAGGTAAAAGACAAATTATAGTGTCTCGGTATCAGGCTTTTATGGCCAAGTCAAATGAAGGGTTGATTGAGATGTTTGAGAGGTTCAACAGATTGATAAATGACTTGTAGCTGCATGGAAAGTTTTATGACAAGAAGGAAGTAAACAAGAAATTTATGTTGACACTTTCTGACCATCTGGAGCACAAGGTTACTGTCATAAGAGAAGGAAGGGATTTATCAAAAGTTTATCTTGAAACTTTATATGGCATACTCAAAACCTATGAGCTAGAGCTATTCAGTCTGGTCAAAGAGAAAAGATGGTCAACACCTCAAATGCTCTGGTGGCTCAGGATCCAAAAATATTGTAGTTCCAAGAACCTCAACATCAACAACATATCAAGATTGAAGAGGTCACTGATGAGGATGAGTTCTACACCCTGGAAGAACTAGACAACATGGAAAACAAAACCATGGCCTATATGGCAAGAAAATTCTCAAACCTGAAGTTCAAGAAGAACAGATCTTTCAAACCCAATGCTCAAAGCTCCAAGTTCAACAAAGGAAACACATCAAAATCTGGAAGAAGCAGCAATGGTGGATATAAGACAGGAATGGTGGACAGATCAAAGATAAGATGTTACAACTGTAGTGAGATGGAAAATTTTGCAAATGAATACAAAAAGCCAAAGCAAGTGAGAAGAAATGACAAAGACTATGAGGAACTCAAGGCAAAGTATGATGCATTGCTCAAAAAGCAACAAGGTAGGGCATTTGTAGCTAAAGACAAATGTTGGGAGGAATCTGATGATGAAGAGGAGGAAGAATTTGAGAACTTAACTCTAATGGCAAACTCTGGAGAAGAATCACATCCTTCATCAAGACAGGTACATTTTCTTACTACTATTGATATGATTGCATCTCAGTACAAGAAAATTGTTGAAAGTGTAAGTCCTGAAATCTTTAATATTCATACAAGCATGCTAGCTTCTAATGAAGAGATTGTTAAACTGACAAATGCTAATGAATTATTAAAGTTTAAAAATGAAAAACTAGAACTAAGACAGAATGCTTTTGAGTCCTTACAGCAAGAAAATGAGTTTCTAAAGAACAAGGTAGTTTGTGCTTTTCAGATTGAGGAGTTTCTCAAAAAACATATAAGTGAAAATGAACTTAAAATCAAAGCCTACAAAAATTCTTTTTCATTGTTAAAATCTTACCATGCTGATAATATTAAAAATTAAAAGGTAGGTATATGATTTAACTATGAGAAGAAAAATAGCAAGAAGCATGTGGTAGAGGAGGACACTATTCTGGATAAACTTACTGTCAGACCCTCTATACTTAAGAATGTAAAGAAGCCAATGTTTAAAAAAGCTGAGTTTGAATTTGATGAGGAATCTTTAATTCTTAAACAAATTCTAAATGATTAGGACTATGTTACTATTACACAAAACTCTAGGTCAAAAGATACTGTCAAACTCCCCAAGACAGTTGATTTTAACCTTGACAATACTCAGGGTCTAGAATATGCTGTCAATACTAGCAAGACGGAAAGTTCAGAAGTTGTTGTCAAGTCAGTAAGATTAAAACATACTATCAAGACAGTTTCATCTAAACCTACTGTCAACACTAGTAAGACAATAACTTCTAAACCTACTGCTGTGAAAACCAAGAAGAATAGGAATAAATATGAAAAATGATTATGGCCATATTCTTAATGCTCCAAGAAATTGTGTAACAACTATGGGTCTTTTAGTCATTTAACTCATGCATGTACCAAGAGTAAGTCTGAAGTAAAACATGTCATATCTGTTAATGGAAACTTGCATAGTACTCCTTTGTTAAATAGACAAGTATCTCATTATGAAAATTTGATTACATGCCCTGTAAATTAAATATGTTGAACATCTGTTTGAACATGCCTATTGTTTCCAATGATGTATGCATACATAAGTTAGTCAAAACTGAGAAGGCAAAGACTCCAAGCCCTCCTAAAGCTAGAATGGGAAAGCCACCCAAAACCAAGTATCAAATCTAAATGGGTGGCCATAGGAGTCATGCTAAAAGCTGATGAAAGAAAACCAACTAATCCTACCTTAAACTGTGATTTGGCTATGCCAAATGGACCCAATGAGAATTGGGTACCAAAAGTAACTTGAAAACATTGCATTGCAGGGCAACAAGAAAAATAAAAGAATCATGTAGATTATTGACAGTGGATGTTTAGGACATATGACTGATGATAGAGGCCTGCTATCATAGTTCAAGGAAATGGTTATCCCATGTGTAACCTTTGGTGACAACAACATTGGTTTCACAATTGGATATGACATACTGGAAGTTGGTAACTTGAAGATTGAGAAAATTGCTCTAGTGAATGGTTTGAAGCACAATCTATTGAGTGTTACTCAATTTTGTTAGAAAGGTTTCAAAGTTGAGTTTGATCAAGACAGATGCTCAATTGTCAACAAGAAAATGGGAGAAGAAGTTCTTCAAGGAGTAAGGAAAGGAAACTTATTCATTGCTGTTAGGTCCAAAATCATCATAGAAGGGGGGGTTGAATATGATGTTGTAGATTTTCAACTTTGTTTTGCGGAAGTGTTTGTGTTTTTATATGATATGAGCTTGGCAGTAAATAAAACACAAAGCTGGGAAATAACAAGTTATTATTAAATCCCTGGGGTGCTACAAATCTAATCAAATGATTAGCTGCAGTGGGTTCAAAATAATATTACAACAATTACAGTTGGGAGATATAAATGAGTGTCTTTAATGGAGCTTCCCGGCTGTATTTGTTGATAGCTTGAAGATGATAACCAATTAAAACAATTGATTTGAACCCATATATATTTGCAGTCTTCTTGGAATTTAATTCCACAATTGCTTAAGTCCTGAGTGGCGCCTACACAGTGGTAATGGTGTAAAGGCGCCACTTGAGGCTTGTTGAGGCTGAAGTCTTGAGTTGCGCCGAGTATGTGAGTTGCGCCTCTACTCTGTAAGCCCTGTGTTGGCGCCACTTACTGCCTTAGAATATTTTTCCTTTGCGCCTTAACTTATTTGTTGCGCCTATACAGTAGTTCCCCTGTATAGGCGCCACACACACTTCGCCTTAGAATTTCCTTGCGCCTGGAGTAGTTATGTTGCGCCTGCACACTGAGTTCCTAGTGCAGGCGCCACTCACCACTTAGATTCTAAGTGCAGCTATTTTCTTGTGCTTTGTTAGTTTAGTTGCGCCTACACTCATTGCACTGTGTAGGCGCCACTCATACTTCCCTTAGACATTTCTTGCACCTTGGAAATATATGTTGCGCCTCTCCATTGCTTCAAGAGTATTAATGCCACCAAATGCAGTAATACTTGCCTTAGCATATTTCTTGAATTCTTCAAGTAATTACCACTTTGCTTCACTCTTTTGGCTTGGCTTGTTCAACTGATTTTCTTCTGATTAATTAAGATAATTCTCTTCTTGTTGTGCTGACGCTTAGTGCACTGGTCTGGTTCACAAACGACTAACACTTGAATGAATTTCCTTAATCTCTGTTCTGTTTCAGCTGATAAACCCTGGACTTTTGCATTGCTTCTTATCACTGAAACCCTTAGACAATTACACATGGATCACTGCTCTGTCTTTAGTATGAAGTCTTCTGAACTCTTATTTGTCACTGAGGCTTGAACATGTTAATGAACTTCTATCCCTGACGTTCAGTAATTCTTCTAACTTGAATGTACAACAATGATGAATGTATTATCTTCTTGATTATGTCCTTCTGGATTCCTGTGCTGCATATTAGTATTATTTGTCTGTCTTTGTTTCTTAGTTGAGTTATTGTTATCACTATTACATACTACGTTACATTATGCTTTACAATCTCCCCCTATTTGATTGAGAGAGATCGACAAGCAAATCCTGTGAGAGGATAACTCAACTGATACTTACAAGAAAAAGTAAAGTGCAGAAAGACAGTAAATAATATTAATTACATTCTGGATTAGATATTACATTTCCAGATTTCTTTGTGTATAAAAGAAGTTTGTTCCTTTAGCCTGAACAAATAAATCTATGATCTTCTGCTTCTTTGTACTGTGTCTTGTTTTTGCTTAGACCTCGTTTCAGAGTAGTGCTTCCTCAGCTCTTCTTCCTTTTGCTCTAACCTTGCCTTTACCAAATCTCTTGCTTCTACTTCAAGAGTGTTAACTGGAGGTGGATCTTCTAGCTTCTTTAATATCTCAGTAAGAAACGCCGTTGAATTCATTTTGGAGATTGACTCGAAGGCCAGAGATTGCCTCTTTGTAAACACGAACACTGTTATCCTTTTCGGAAAGCCTTTTACTCTGTCAGTGTCGTGCATTGACTCTTCTGCCAGTTTCTCCCTTAGTGTATCTTCAATTATCCTCAAAGCCTTCTTGTCTGATTTGACAGTGGATCTTTTTACCCTTGAGAAGACTTTTCGAATAACCTCAGAGTTGTTTCTTTTGAGCTTTGATAATTCTTTCCTCCTGATCACACCATCCTTCTTGAGTAGTAAGTATTTTATTCCATTTGAGTCAGTGTGAGTGCAAGGTTCAGAGTCTGAGATGGATTCGAGTACTTCTGTGCCGTCATCTTTTCTAACAAACACTGGATCTTGGTAGTATCTGGACGTCTCCAAAAGATATCTTCCTGAAGTTTGAATTGCTCTGTTCAGCCTGAATGCATAGATCAACTCAGCAGCATTAAGGTCTTCTGCAGTTCTGTTCTTCTTACTCCTGAGTTTTCCCTCTACATACTGCATGAACAAGAGATGGCTTGAGTCCAAACACTCGTCTGACAAAGTTAAGTTGTGAAGAGTTGTTGCTTTGTAGTACTTGACAACTGGAGGCTTTTCAAATGCTTCAACACCGATCTCCATTATCTTCTTTTCAATCATGTCTCTCAGTATCTCATTTGTTCTGTGCCCTCCAAAGATGACTTTCCTCTTCAGCACATACAACTCTACTATATTCATCTTTTCAAAGCTCTTTGTCGACAGAACCCTCGACCCCAGTGATGTTGAATTTAGGTGCATCTTCCAGCCATTTTTAAGTGCACTGACTGACACACTTGAAATTTCCTCGGACAGCATGGAGTAGAATTCATGAACATCTTCAAATTTGTCCTTCATGGTTCTGAAGAGATCAAGGACTTCTCTGTCTTTCTTATTAGAAAGGGATAGCTCCTTCTTCTTGAGCAAGTTCCTTGCTTCATCCCAATCAGGACCTACTTTTGCTTCTATGTCCTTCACTCTGTTCCTCCTTTCAATTGCTTGCTGCACTCTCTTCCATTTTCTCTTTACTAAGTCCTGAGCTTCGGATACACCTCTCGTAATGACTTCATCCACACCAACTAGAAGACAGTCATTATCGAAGGCATATTCTTCAGCAAACTCCTCTTCGACGTCTATCCCTTCAGCCTGTACAGTCTTCTCTATCTCAGCTTCAGTAGGAATATCCATTGGCACATAGGGTTCAAAGATTTCTCCTTCTTCAAGTTGCCTCGCTCCAGGCCTATAGAAGAAATCCATCTCCCCCTGAGCTGTATATTCCATTATCATTGCAGCTCCAACATCTTTTTCTTGTGCTAATCTCTCCCCCTCAGTTGGGTTATCCTCCCTTCTGATCGGAGTAATCTGAGCTGTTGGAGTTGATTGAGTAGAGACAGGAGCCTTCTGAGCCAGCAGCTGTTGAGCTAGATCTTTGAGTTCTTTCATTTCAGATCGCTGCTGCTCTTGCACTTCCAAGATTTTGCTTAAAGAATGATGAATTTCAGTAACCTGGGCTTCCAGATTTAGAATCCTTTGGCTATGTGCAGTGTGTGTATTGTGTGGGGTGAATATTTGGTCAGTGGGTGTCTCACTCCTCACTGGAACTGTTTGAGCACGACCCTCAACACTCACACTTGGCTGATCGGGGTCAGGGAATTGAAGATCACTTAGGTTAAATGTTTCACTCATTATAGCATCCATATCTTCAATACCTGCAAGAAAATCCCTATCCCTTCTATGGGTAGGTTGCCTCTCCGCCTGACCACTGTGGGTGGGGAGAACTCCTTTTTCAGGAACTGGGGAGTTTAGACCCAGTGTGGTCACCACTATTGATTCTGTAATGATTGGCAATATAAAAGAATCAGTGATGCCAGCTGAAGCCATTGAAGGCATTACCTGTCCAGAGACACCCTGAACAGGTTCTACTACCGAAGTAGCAGATACTCTATTAATAGAGTCCACATCCCTTCTATGGGTGTGTTGTCCCTCCACCTGACCTGTAGAGGTGGGGAGGACCTCCGTTGAAGGAGCTGGACTTGGAATTTCCAGGGGGGTCACCACCTCAGGCAATGTAATATGTGACAAGTAAGAGCCTGTGATGCCCCGCGAAGCCTGTGAAGGCATTTCCACTTGAAGTGGTGGTGCTGTTGACACAGCTTCTCCTTGAATGGAGACCTCTTCCCTTCTATGGGAGAGTTGCCTTTCCACTTCACCCACTTGGGGAGGGAAAACATCCTTAATAGGATCTGGAGATGTTAAGTCCAGGGGGGTCACCACATTTGACAATGTAATGAATGGCTCGTGAGAGTCAGTGATGCCCCCTACTGTCTGTGAAGACAGAGTCTGAATTGGATCAACCAAAACAGTACAAGCTACTGAAGTAGCGGATGTTACAACCTCTGTTTCTCTTTCCGGACCTTTCAGGATTTTATCAATTTCAGAATTTAGGTTACGAAGAAAAAGAAGGTGTTCAGAGATTGGAGAATCAGGTTCCTGTCTCACAGATGCCTTTGGCTTAAAATCCATTTTACGACGTTTTTGAGAAGGCAGAGCTGTAGGGGATATTTGAAAAATGTCCTGATCCGGTTGAGAAACGGTCCTATCATCTATTTCATGGGTTCTTTTTCTGGTTGGAGGTGATGAAGGATCTGTTTGTTGTTCTCTGGCATTGGTTAGAACTGGTGGGTTGCCAAGTTCATTGCCAGCTTCAATGGCCACTGAGGGCTCTAGTGTGTGCATTGCCGTTTGAGGCACAGATGGAGATATTGTGACATGTTCATCTGGAAGAAAAGCAGAGAGGTCAAAGTAAAGAAGTGAACCTTCATCCATACCTTCATCAGACATGCTAGGGATGTATACATCTGTAGCTTGAGGTTCTTCTTCTACTTCTGGCTCAACCACTATCTCCTCTGTTGGATTTTTAGGGGAATTCCTTTGTTCTTCTTCAGGAACAGGTTCTTGCTCATTTTCAGAATCAGCTTCTTCCATATCTTCATTTTCATTATCAGAGCCTGATTCTTCTTCTTCTTCCATTGCTGCTGAGCTTCCAGAACCACTTGAAGTTTCAGCTTCACTGTCCTCTTTAGAGATTGATGCTTCTTCTTCTTCATCTTCATTAACCTGTCTCAGAAGAGCAACAAAATCCCTTATGGGTTCAGTCATAGGTGCAGGAGCATACCTATTTGGATAGTCAGCCTCATTCTTTAATAGCATAATTGTTCTGAACTGTAGAGAGGGTGACTCTTCCATTTGACTGTTCTGAAACAATTGAAGTTGATCAGCTTCAAGAACTTCATTTAGTACCAGCTGTAGGAATCTTGGATACAAACAGAAGTTTTCCATCTTTGCCTGATTCTTCAAGATCTCAGCCATGATCAACTTGCCAAAGTTAATTCTGGAGCCAGTAGCTACTGCATATCCAATCACCTTGTTGAACTGAGTAATGCCATGGAATCCACCTGTCTTTGGTGCAAAACCATGAGATAGGATGTTGAAGAACAGATTCCATTCCTTTGGCAGGTGATTTTTGTAAATCTTCTTTGGAAGATTTGTGTTCTCTCTGGTGCAGTGCAGGAACATGAAAAAGTTATCTAGATCTGCCTGACATGGGTCCTCCTCAAGGTTCTCAGAAGGTAGATGCAGTGCTCTATTTATGTCAGCTTCTGTGATCGGCACCCTTTGCTTCTGAAGTTTAAAAGTGAAGCTCAGGATCCCATCTGCAGACGTGTCTAAAGCAGACCTGTATACCTGTCTTAGAAGATTTCTATTCAAAGGAACAGAGGTAGTTAGTGCATAACTGACTATTGAATTTTCATTTAAAAATCTAGCCCAGTTACCTAAGTCCCCTGCCTCAGTCCAATCATCTACTAAAATGGATAAATAATTAGTCTTTTTAATCTCAAAATGACTCCCCATTTAATCAAAAATGAAAAGTAATTTTTAATAATTAAAAGTACTAATTAAAATCAAATAATTTTAGTAAAATTTTGAACTACAACCCTAATTTCAAAAATTACTTGAATTTTCTTAAAAATTAACAATATAATAACTTGCTAGTAATTTTTAGCACACTTTAATTTTATTAAAATTTTTAATCGATTAAACACTATTAAACAGTAGACAAATTGTTCGAATTTTATGAAAATGGTGAATTTTAAAACCTTGACCAAAATGTATGAGACCACTTGGAAAAGGAAGATATGGTTATGGGTATCACAAAACTGGTCTAGGATTAAAAATCGGACAACAATTGGCCAAGATATGTTCGATTAAAAAAAAATGGATCTGAGTTATTTGTTCTTGCGCCTCTAGAGTGTGTCGACTGTATGTATAATAAAAGGCAACAAAAACAATACTCAAGTATTTATAGGCGCAGCAATTCAGAAAAAAAATTATGTGAAGTGCTGAGTGGCGCTTGCACAGAGGTTGCCCTGTGTAGGCGCCACTTAACTAGCTAGCGCCACTAGAAGTGAAAAATTGACTAAGTAATTTTTGAGTGGCGTCTGTACAGTGGTTACACTGTATTGGCGCCACTTGAGTTAAAAACATAACTTAGCAAATTTTTGACTCAAGGAAATACTTATGTTGCGCCTTCACAGTGGTTACACTGTGTTGGCGCCACTTGAATTTCAACCAAGTAAAAATTCTAAGTCCATATGTTGCGCTTATACAGTGAGTTAGCTGTATAGGCGCCACTTGGCACTTGGACGAATTTTCAAGTGTTCTCAAATTTTGCTACTAATTTCACAAAATATTCATTAATAACAATAATAACATTAATTGTTAAAATTATTATTATAAATAAATTATGCTTCTTATTATTTTACTTTTATTTTAAATAAAAGAATAAATATAAATATTCATTCTTTTTATTTAAAATAATTTCAAATAATATTTAAATAAATAAGTGCCAAGAATTTATCAATTAAATACAAGCACTTAAATATTTTTTAAGATCAAAATTAAATAAATACCAGATTAATAAATTAAGCAGGCATGCACAAGGTATTTATCTAAAATTTAATCTTAACAGCTGGAAAATGATTTTTGGTAGATAAATTCACAAGTCCTAAGAATATTGAAATTAATCAACCAGTGAATTTATCAGCTTCAAATTGAAGTTTTTGATTACCAACTTGTTAGTCAGTAGAATTTAACATCCCAAGTTCACAAACCAGTCTAGTGAAAGTGATTTCATCTAATGGTTTAGTGAAGATGTCTGCAATTTGTTGCTCTGTAGGTACAAAATGTAACTCTACAGTACCATTCATGACATGCTCTCGAATGAAATGATACCTGATATCAATGTGCTTGGTCCTCGAGTGTTGAACAGGATTGTTGGTTATAGCTATGGCACTTGTGTTGTCACAGAATATTGGAATTTTGCTCAGCAACAGTCCATAGTCCTGAAGTTGGTTCCTTATCCACAGAATTTGTGCACAGCAACTCCCAGCAGCAACATACTCAGCTTCAGCTGTCGACATTGCAACTGAGTGCTGCTTCTTGCTATACCAGGACACCAACCTTCTACCAAGGAATTGACAACTCCCTGATGTACTCTTTCTATCAATCCTACACCCTGCATAATCAGAATCTGTATAGCCAACAAGGTCAAAACCTGTATCTTTAGGGTACCAAATTCCAAGATTCAGATTTCCCTTAAGATACCTAAAAATTCGTTTAACAGCTATAAGATGTGATTCTTTAGGATCTGATTGGAACCTAGCACACAAGCATGTAGAGAACATTATATCCGGCCTACTTGCAGTAAGATAAAGTAATGAGCCGATCATACCTCTGTAGCTTGTGATGTCTACCTTCTTACCAGGCTCATCTTTATCAAGCTTAGTGGCAGTTGCCATTGGAGTTTTAGCTGAAGATGCATCTTCAAGACCATATTTCTTCAATAATTCTTTGATGTACTTGGTCTGGCAAATGAAGATTCCATCTTTCCTTTGACTTACTTGGAGTCCAAGAAAATAGTTCAGCTCTCCCATCATGCTCATTTCATACCTACTCTGCATTAGCTTAGCAAATCTACTACACAACTGATCGTGAGTAGAACCAAATATAATATCATCTACATAGACTTGCACTAATATCATATCATTTTTATGCATTTTATGGAATAGAGTCTTATCTATGACACCTCTAGTAAAACCATTTTCAAGTAAAAATATAGATAGTGTGTCATACCATGTTCGAGGGGCTTGCTTCAGGCCATAGAGTGCTTTGAAGAGGAAGTACACAAAATCTGTAAATTCTGGATCTTCAAACCCTGGGGGTTGTTCCACATATACTTCTTCTTCCAGCTCTCCATTCAGGAATGCACTCTTCACATCCATTTGATATACTTTAAAGTTGGAATGTGCTGCAAATGCCAAGAACATCCTGATAGCTTCAAGCCTTGCCACTGGTGCATATGTTTCATCATAATCTATTCCTTCCTCCTGGGAATAACCTTTAGCAACCAGTCTGGCTTTGTTCCTCGTAACAATGCCATCTTCATCCAGCTTGTTTCGGAATACCCACTTTGTGCCAATAATAGACTTGTTCTTTGGCCTGGGTACTAGTTTCCATACCTTTTGTCTCTCAAATTGATTGAGTTCTTCTTGCATGGCAAGAACCCAATCTGGATCTTCTAGTGCTTCTTCCACTTTCTTTGGTTCTACTTCAGAGAGAAAACCAGAGAATAAACATTCATTTTGGGAAGCACGTCTTGTTTGAACTCCAGCATCTGGATCTCCAAGAATCAATTCAAAGGGGTGATCTCTACTCCACACCCTGTGTCTAGGCAGATTTGCCCTAGATGATTCAGCCTGATTTTCATTATTGTGCTGGGTCCTGTTTGTTGATCCTTCAGTTGCTCCCCCTGAGCTGCTGCTTGGATGAGAATGAGATTCTCTGCCACTACTAGTAGTTTCTGTGAATCTTCCACTGTTTCCACTACTAGGGACAGAATCATCATTGTTGATATTCTCATTTGGAACTTGAATCTCTGTTGCAGCTTCAGGTTCTACTTCACCTCCATCTGAGTTCAAATTTTCAAACTGCAGAGTTTCAGTGTCGTCTGTTCTTTGTAGACTTGGGAGCTTTAGATCATCGAAAGTTACATTCATGCTTTCAATGACCTTTTTGTGATCAATCACATAAACCCTGTACGCCTTAGATTCCATTGAGTAGCCAAGAAATATGCCTTCATGAGCCTTGGATTCGAACTTTCCCAGATGCTCATCATCTTTCAATACGAAGCACTTTGCTCCAAACACATGAAAGTATTTCAGTGTTGGTTTCTTGTTGGCCATTAACTCATAAGAAGTCTTGTCATGTTCTTTATTGATCAGGGTACGATTTTGAGTGTAGCAAGCTGTGTTGACTGCTTCAGCCCAAAGGTATAGAGGCAACTTTGCTTCATTCAGCATTGTTCTTGCTGCTTCAACCAAAGTCCTGTTCTTCCTCTCTACCACTCCATTTTGTTGTGGAGTTCTGGGCGCTGAGAATTGTCTTGTTATTCCTTTTTCCACACAGAATTCATTCAGGATTGCATTTCTAAATTCTGTTCCATTGTCAGACCTTATTTTCCTGACAGGCAGACCAGCTTCCAACTCAAGTTTCTTTAAGTGATTGATGATTGTTTGAGGGGCCTCATCCTTTGCGGCTAGAAACAACACCCACGTGTACTTGGAGTAGTCATCAACAATTACAAGTGCATATCTCTTCCTTGACATTGACATGACGTTGACTGGACCAAATAAATCCATATGCAGTAGTTGCAGTGGTTCAGTAATGTCAGTTGAGTCTTTGCTTCGATGAGATGCTTTCTTTGACTTCCCTTTTTCACATGCTTCGCATAGCCCTTCTTGACAGAATTCCATCTCGGGCAGACCTCTAACCAATTCCCTCTTTACTAAAGAGTTCATAGTTTTAAAGTTGAGGTGAGAGAGTTTCTTGTGCCACAACCAACTGTCCTCTGTTGAAGCTTTGCTATAAAAACATTGAACTTCACCTTTGCTTGCAGAGAACAAATCAGCTATGAAGAGGTTCCCCTTTCTCACTCCCTGAAGAGCAAGCTTCGAATCCTTCCTGCTTTGGATAGCACATCTTTCCTTCTCAAAAGTTACTTTGTATCCCTTGTCAGTGAACTGACTGATACTCAGAAGGTTGTACTTTAATCCGTCCACAAGAGAGATGTTCTCAATGATAACATTCCCGATTTCCAGATTGCCATATCCCTTTGTGAATCCCTTACTGTTATCTCCAAAGGTCACTATCGGGCCAGCTTTCTCAACCACATCTGTTAGCAGGGCTTTGTCTCCAGTCATGTGCCTAGAACATCCGCTGTCAAGTATCCACATGACACGCTTGTTCTTTGCTGTACCCTGCATCCACAGATTGATTACTTTTTCTTTGGCACCCAAATTTGATTGGGTCCAAGAGGCTTAGATAAGTAAAAAGATTTAGCTATAGAAATTTTCTGGTCCTTGTCTTTCTCATCGACTGAACCCTTGCCCTTTGGTTTAGCCTTGACAGAGGTGTCTTTAGGCTTAGAGACAGGGGTTTCCTTCCTAACTTTAGGAGGACTGGCAGTCTTTGCCCTAACATGCTTTCTAGTCATGTTCACATCTGTATTCATGCAAGTACTTGATGAAGAATTCATTAAGTTAATGTATGCAGACATGATATTGAAAGCACATGGCATGCATCCTACTTTACCGCATGGTTGATGAGGAATAGACATGGCAGGCATGGCAGGCATACTAGAAGTTCCTGTTTTAACTACTTTTATCTTATTGCATGCATGCGTAAGATGACCAGTAGACTTGCAATTATTACAAACTTTTCTAGCATTGTTAGCACCTACCTTACCATTTCTGTTAGCTTTCTTGTTTTCATTTTTATTGCCTATTTCAATTTTAACCTGTTTCTTAGGTTGTTCAATTTTAACAGTTTTCTTAGGCATGTTCTTCTTATCTACAACCTTTTCCTTTTTCTCCTCAACAAGGAGTTCTTCTTTCATTAAGAGATCATCTTCATTAAGGGGTTCTAAGATAAATTTCTTATAAAGGGGCTTAGCTACATCCTTCAATACATGTGGAATGTCTTGCTTCATAGGACTTTCCTCAGCAATAGATTCTACATGCATTTTTCCAGCTTTCTTATCATAGTCAAAACCTATTCCTGTTTTCTGACCTATGACTTGTTTGTCTATAGCCTCTTTTACAAGATTCGCAGATTTCTTATAAGCTTGAAGTTTTAACTCTAGATCAGAAATTTTACTTCTAAGAGCTGCTTCTACTTCCTGGTTGCACCTATCTCTATTCTGAAGATATTCTATTTTCTGTTTCAGATCTTCTACATTAACACATGCAAGCTCTAGTTTTTCGTTTTTAGTTCCTAACAGTTTATTCTTAAGAACTAGTTTAGCATTTTCTTCTACAGATGCTAGCATGCTTGTATGTATGTTAAACATTTCTATGCTCAGATCTTCCACAGTTTTCTTATACTCAGAATTAGACATGTCAACGGAGGAAAGAAATGATACCTTAGATGATTGAGGTGATTCCTCTGAAGAGTCTGCCATTAGTGCAAGATTTCCATAGACCTCTTCTTCATCGATGTCAGAATCATCCCAGCTCTTGCCTTCAGCTATATAAGCTCTTCCTTGATGCTTCTTCACCAGCGCATCATATTTCTGCTTTAGTTCATCGTAGGACTCCTTCCTTTCATTCCCTTGTTTTGGTTTCCGGCATTCTGTTGCAAAATGACCGGGTTCTCCACAATTGTAGCATTTAAACTTGCTTCTATCTACCATCCCTGTCTTATAGCCTCCTCTGCTGTGAGACCCTGAAGACGATCCACCTCGATTACTGCTTTTGTCCCTGGAACCACTGTAACTTGAATTACTCTTAAATTTGAACTTTGGGTTCCTTCTGAATCTGAGGTTCTTGAACTTTCCTGCCATGTAGGCCATAGTCTTGTTTTCCAGTTGTTCAAGTTCTTCTATTGAATAGAAGTCGTCTTCATCACCCGGTTGAGAATTCTCTGTGAATTCAGCTTCTAAGATTTCTTCTTTCTCGACTGCAGGTGCTTCTTTGTTGGTCTCTTTCACAGCAATGTCCTTGGCTACTAGAGCTGTCGTCTTCAACAGTGCAGAATTCTTATTGTCCACTGTACCTGAGCCATAAATGATTTGTCGCTGCTCTTGCTCCATCTCATGAGTCTTGAGCTTTCCGTATAGCATTTCAATGGACATTTCATTTATATCACTTCTCTCTCTGATGGCAGAGATTTTGTGCTCTAGGTGTGCTGGCAGTGTCAACATAAACTTTCTGTTGATCTCCCTACGTGTGTAGGTCGTCCCATGTAGAGACAAGTCATTTAGCAATTTGTTGTATCTCTCGAAAACCTGAGTGATACTTTCTCCAGGTAATGACTTGAATGCTTCATATTGGGAGGTAAGAATGTCTAGCCTGTTTTCCTTCACTTCAGCTGTACCCTCCATCAACAGATCAATCGTGTCCCACATCTGTTTGGCACTGGTGCAATTTATCACCTGATTTAGCATAGTTGTGTCCAAAGAATCCATCAAGATGCATTGTAGATGATTGTCCCATGCTACTTTCTCTTTGTCAGTGTCAGTAAATTCTGATGGTTCCTTTGGGGTAAACCCTTGAGGAATCCGAACGCCATCTTCTGAAAATGTCTCTGGTGTAAGCTTTTGAGGAACATAGGGGCCATTTTCAAGAATCCCAAGATATTGAGAATTACTAGTCTTGATGAAAATGGTCATCTTCTTTTCCCACAAAATGTATTCATTTTTGTCGAAGGTGGGAATTTTGATACTGCTTAATTTTTGGGTACTCATGGTTGTTAAGAATTTTAAATCTTAAGAAATAATTAATTTCTCAAAAATTAAAATCAATTCAAATAAAAAATTAAATATTGAGAATTTAATTTTAATTCGAATTCTTGATGATTGATAGCTTTTTAAAATTTAGTGAATTTAAAATCAATGAAAAATTCGAAATTGAATTTTCTTTTAAAAATAAAAGAAAATTCAAGATAAATTTTTCTAGATCTAAAAATGCACTTTTTAGAAAAACTATTTTTGGATCTTGATTTGTAAAGTCAATCAACAAGCTCTGATACCAATTGTTAGGTCCAAAATCATCATAGAAGGGGGGGTTGAATATGATGTTGTAGATTTTCAACTTTGTTTTGCGGAAGTGTTTGTGTTTTTATATGATATGAGCTTGGCAGTAAATAAAACACAAAGCTGAGAAATAACAAGTTATTATTAAATCCCTGGGGTGCTACAAATCTAATCAAATGATTAGCTGCAGTGGGTTCAAAATAATATTACAACAATTACAGTTGGGAGATATAAATGAGTGTCTTTAATGGAGCTTCCCGGCTGTATTTGTTGATAGCTTGAAGATGATAACCAATTAAAACAATTGATTTGAACCCATATATATTTGCAGTCTTCTTGGAATTTAATTCCACAATTGCTTAAGTCCTGAGTGGCGCCTACACAGTGGTAATGGTGTAAAGGCGCCACTTGAGGCTTGTTGAGGCTGAAGTCTTGAGTTGCGCCGAGTATGTGAGTTGCGCCTCTACTCTGTAAGCCCTGTGTTGGCGCCACTTACTGCCTTAGAATATTTTTCCTTTGCGCCTTAACTTATTTGTTGCGCCTATACAGTAGTTCCCCTGTATAGGCGCCACACACACTTCGCCTTAGAATTTCCTTGCGCCTGGAGTAGTTATGTTGCGCCTGCACACTGAGTTCCTAGTGCAGGCGCCACTCACCACTTAGATTCTAAGTGCAACTATTTTCTTGTGCTTTGTTAGTTTAGTTGCGCCTACACTCATTGCACTGTGTAGGCGCCACTCATACTTCCCTTAGACATTTCTTGCACCTTGGAAATATATGTTGCGCCTCTCCATTGCTTCAAGAGTATTAATGCCACCAAATGCAGTAATACTTGCCTTAGCATATTTCTTGAATTCTTCAAGTAATTACCACTTTGCTTCACTCTTTTGGCTTGGCTTGTTCAACTGATTTTCTTCTGATTAATTAAGATAATTCTCTTCTTGTTGTGCTGACGCTTAGTGCACTGGTCTGGTTCACAAACGACTAACACTTGAATGAATTTCCTTAATCTCTGTTCTGTTTCAGCTGATAAACCCTGGACTTTTGCATTGCTTCTTATCACTGAAACCCTTAGACAATTACACATGGATCACTGCTCTGTCTTTAGTATGAAGTCTTCTGAACTCTTATTTGTCACTGAGGCTTGAACATGTTAATGAACTTCTATCCCTGACGTTCAGTAATTCTTCTAACTTGAATGTACAACAATGATGAATGTATTATCTTCTTGATTATGTCCTTCTGGATTCCTGTGCTGCATATTAGTATTATTTGTCTGTCTTTGTTTCTTAGTTGAGTTATTGTTATCACTATTACATACTACGTTACATTATGCTTTACAATTGCTGACCTTGACTCAGTAAGAAAGGATAAAATCTATTGTTTCTACAACAAAGCTTCATCTTCTGAAAGCTGGTTGTGGCACAAGAAGCTTTCTCATTTGAATTTCAAAGCAATGAATTATCTGATGAAGAGAGAATTGGTAAAAGGCCTTCATCAACTTGAATTCGGTCAAGAAGGACTATGTGAGGATTGTCAAAATGGGAAACTAAGGAGAGCTACTCACAAAAGTACTCCCAGTGGTTCAATAAGTGAAGCTTTTAAACTTTTCATTTGGACTTATTTGGTGATGTGAATGTGCAGTCACTGGAAAAGAAACGATATGTCCTTGTAATGGTTGATGACTTTTCAAGATACACTTGGGTGAGGTTCCTGGCAACCAAGAATGAAGCTGCACAAGAAATTCTTGATCTAGTAAGAGTCCTTGACAAGAATCCTAAGTTCAAAGTCCAATTCTTGAGAAGTGACAATGGTACTGAATTCAAAAATAGTATCATGAATGACTTCTGCAAAGACAATGGTATCACTCAAAAATTCTCTGAACCAAGGACCCTCAACAAAATGGTGTGGTGGAAAGGAAAAACAGAACTCTTATTGAGGCTACAGAACCATGTTGAGTGAAGCAAACTTCCTACTCATTTTTGGGGTGAAGCTATTATACAGCCTGTTATACTCAAAACAGGACAATTGTCATCAAGGCTTTTTGGAAGATGTTGATGATGAAGAATCACCAAGAGTTGAACACATAATTTTTGGTCAAACTAAGGTTCTTAATCAATCTAAAAAAAATGAAGGAATTGTTCAAACAATAGATTACTCTGAGAATATTCCCATGAATAGTGGACTTGAAGAAATTGATGTTGTCAATAGTGCAAGAGCAAAGGAGGTTGTCAATCAATAGAATGCAGAAGATTCTAAAGATTCTATAAGAGAAACTAAGTGAAATAGGGATCACATAAATGATTTAATCATTGGTGATCCAGGAACAGGAGAAAGACTAGAAGAAATGTGACCAATGAATGCATGTACTCCTGCTTCCTGTCTCAAGTTGAGCTTAAAATTCTAGATGAAGCCATTCTTGATCCGGATTGGATTAATGCAATGCAAGAAGAACTTAACCAGTTTGAAAGAAGCTGTATTTGGAAATTGGTACCAAGACCAAAGAATAAGTATGTAATTGACACTAAATGGGTCTTCTAAAATAAGACAGTAGAGTTGTCACAAGAAACAAAGCAAGGCTGGTAGCAAAAGGTTACTGTCAACATGAGGGAATTGATTATGATGAAACATTTGCCCCGATTGCCAGACTTGAAGCCATAAGAATTTTCTTAGCTTTTGCTGCATTCAACAACTTCAAGGTTTTTCAAATGGATGTAAAAAGTTCTTTCCTAAATGGAGAACTAGAAGAATTTTATATTGAACAACCCTCGGGCTTTGAAGATCCAAAGATGTAAAACTTTGTGTACATGTTACTCAAAGCATTGTATGGTCTAAATCAAGCCCCAAGGGCCTGGTATGACACTCTTTTCAAGTTTCTCCTTGAGAACAATTTCACAAGAGGGATTATGGATAAAACTATGTTCTACAAAAAGCATGGAAAAGATATCATACTAGTCCAAATCTATGTGAATGATATCATCTTTGGCTCAATAAATGAAGAATTGTACAAAGAATTCTCTGACTTAATGCTGAACAAATATGAGATGAGTATGATGGGTGAATCAGTATTCTTTCTTGGACTTCAGGTCTATCAAAAGAAAGATGGAGTCTCATTTGCAAAACTAAATATGTCAAAGATCTTTTGAAAAGATTTGATATGGAAGACTCATCACCAGCAAAGACTCTGATCTCAATAATAACACAACTAGACAAGGATTCATAAGAAAAGAAGGTGGATAATAAGATGTATAGAGGAATGATTGGCTCTCTCCTCTATCTAACTGCTAGTAGGCCTGGCATCATGTTTGTTACAGGTTTGTGTCTGCAAGGTTTCAGTTTGATCCAAAAGAGTCACATTTGATGGCAGTTAAAATAATCTTTAGATGTTTGAAAGGCACTCAAGATTTAGGCCTCTGGTATCCTAAAGAATCTGGTTTTGACTTGGTTACTACTCAAACTCAGACTATTCTGGATGTAGAATTGACAGAAAAAGTACAACAGGAAGCTGTCAGTTTTTAGAAGAAATATTGGTTTCATGGTTTAGCAAGAAGCAGCACTCTGTGTCTAATTCAACTGTTGAGGCTGAAATACATTGCAGCTGGTAGTTGTTGTGCTCAGTTACTTTGGATGAGGAATCAATTGTTGGACTATGGTTTGGCATTTCAAGGGATCCTTATTTTCTGTGAAAACACCAGTGCAATAGCCATTTCAGAAAATCATATTCAACACTCTAAGATTAAGCACATTGACATCAGACATCATTTCATTAGAGAGCATGTTGAGCAAGGAATAATCAAGTTAATCTATATGTCCACAGAGAAACAACTTGCAGACATTTTCACCAAACCTTTGGCTGAAAAAACATTCAACAGGCTAGTGAGTGAATTAGGTATGTTAAATTTATCCTGTTAATATATTTCTGTAACAAGTTGATTTAGTGATAAAAAATGTTAGTTAACTGAAATTCACTGTGAATTAATGGCCTGTTAAGGTTTTTTGATTTTTATCACAGTGGGAGATACATGATGAAATTTTACTGAGAAGTTAAATAATTTATTTTTAGTGATTTATCTCATATGGTGTTAATAAAAAGTATTGTCAAGTGTCTTGACAGTATATTTTATCTATGCTTTCATATTATGATAAGTTACTGTCAATCACTTGAAGGAGTCTTGACAGCATAGTATGTGGGACTGAAACTTACTATCAATAACCTACTATCAGTATTCATTGATAGTATAGTTTTCTAAAATCCCCGCATAATATACTGTCAATGGTTAAATAAGGGTTATTGGTTATTTATTTATTCTCTAACCACTAATGTTACTGTCAAGAGTGTTTGTGATTTCCAGCGCAGGAGTTACTGTCAAAAGGGAATGGATTAAGCATACAACTATCAAATTAATCGATTAAAATTCTTTCTTGACAGTTTCTTTTTCATTTAGTATAAATACAAACAGAATAAAATCACTCTCACTCTTTACTTCTTCTAAAAACTCTTCTACTCTCAAAAGCTCTAAACCTTCTACTCTCTCTCTACAACCCAGTTTGTTTCGTTCTCTTTTCTAGCCAAATTTCTTAACCCCTAACTTTTTTACAATCATGTCTGGACCTCAAATCGTTTGTACTCTTGTCCAAACCAACTTCACCACCATGGCTACAGTGGGTGAAGCCGGAGAAGCGTTTAAACAGTTTGTTGGGTTTATGAACAACTCTTTCATGTCCTATGCATTCATGGAGAGCCTATTGTTAGAAATCCCAAGATTATCGCAGTTCTGGACCTCTGCTATATCTGAGGGGGAGCAGGATGCAAGCACCATAACCTTCCAAATCAACAACACCTCATATACTATTGACTCAACCCACGTCAATGTTGCTCTCCACGTTGAAGCTGAAGAAGGTTTGATATTCCAGGAGACTGCTAGTGATGCTCAGCTAGCCAAATTTTTCAAGATGATTGGGTACACTGAACCCAAGACAAGCCCAACCTTAGATGAATGGTATCCATCAAGGGGATGGATAGGAAGTACCATATCAAAGAGTGGAGGATGATAATGGATGCTTTTACTCGAGCCATGTCTAGCAAAACCAGCAGCTGGAATGAAGTCCTGGCCTACATCAGGAAGATCGTGCACTCCATGGTGCATAAATACAGAATCGACATTGGAAAGATCATGATGCCTCTCTTCAAGCTGGTGCTAGGCAAGAAGGAAAGCAGAAAGCCGATAATATACTATCCTAGATTCTTTATGCTTATTATTAATTATGTTGTAGGCATAATTAATTTAGATAGTATACAATGTATGGAGTCCCCCACTTTAAAGAAAAATACTCACTCTATACTTTTCAGGAAACCTCTCAATTCTGAGTTGGGTATGTTTATTACTGACCACATGAGGTCTATAATAAACTCACTCAATTTAAGAATTGTGGAAGATTTTTCTGTCTTTTCTTTGAGTGATGAGAATGGAGTTGACCTCTCCATTCCTAACCCACACTCACAACCTTTCAAGTTTGTTAGAGCCTCCAGACAGTCTAGGGTTGTTAGCCAAGAGCATGTGTCCTCTCAACAGGATCAGGTTTCTAAAAAGAAGAGATTCTCAACCTCTAGGTTATAAACAATGACTAAAGATTTTGAGGGAGTTACTGCACACAGTGCAGTAAATAAGATTAGAACTGTCAATGAACTCACTAAAGGTCCTGGTGTGCCTAATAGGAAGAAGGCAAGGATATCAGCCTTTATCACACAGTCTGTGTCCTCTCAAAAGGACACATAACTTAATAGGGAAAATAGCTCATTTTTAGGTGTCTTCTCTCAACAGGGGGCTCCTATTGTACTTGGCCAGTCTCCCATGACACCTTGTACAGAGTCTGTACCCCATGTTGAACTCACTCAACATGAGCCTCCACTTGTAGATACACACAATTTTATTTTTGAACATAGGGATGAATCCTCATTTCAATATGATGCATCTCATTTTGATTTGGGGGAGAAGCCTACCACGGAGTCTCTCTTTGAATGTACACAAGAACCTTTCACTCAAAGGGTGGAAGACACTGTCACTCCATTGGGCTAGGATGCTGTCATAACCTTTGTTGATGTTAATGACACAGTTATTATCAACACTCCTATTAACAGTAACTTTGAAGCTGAAGATGTTGTCAACTCTCATCATCCTGACAATAACTCTCAAGGATTTGCAGCACATCAAGATAGTGATTCAGCTCATATCTCTTCAGTCCTAAAGGTAAAATCGAAATCTAAAGTGCAAGATGTACCTGCTCAGTCCCTTGCATATAAGGTTAGTGAGGGTGTGAAAAAGAATAAGTGAAAAAGAATAGAGAGAACTGAGCTTAAAAAAATAGAGAGGCGGGGAAAGACCCTGGCAAAAGGAGAGGGTCTTGAGCATGGCCATAATATAAAAGAGAGCACCAAACAATCTAGGGTACTAGGCCCTGAGAGTGAGAGTGTAAGGGATAATGAGATCATCCATAGAAAACTAGAGTGTGTGAGCACCCCAACATCCCCTGGTTCTAAACAAGCTGATGAAAGGTTGAAATCCCTTTCAAGGAAAGTTTCAAAATTATCAAAGAAGGTGACAACTGTGGGGAGGAATCAAGTCAAGCTGGTAGCCAAGATGGAGCAGTTTGAAAAATGCATGAATGATGGCTTTCAGGCTGTATTTTCTCAATTGAAGAAGATGAAGACTCAATTGACAATCCCTGCAGCTGTCAACTAAACTAAGGGGGAGAAGGTTGGTGATGGTGAAGTGTCTGAGAGGATTGAGAAAGTGAACAGGAGTGATAAGGAGACTCAAGTTGCATCTCAGGGGGAGGAGAGCCAATTGGCATTGCTGTCCAAGGTGGCTACTGAGATGGTTGAAAAGCTTAGAGGGAATAAGGTGGAGAAAGGTATTGTGATTAGGGAGGGTGTTGTGAAGTCCCATGTTCATGTAGTTGGTAAAGAAAAGGAGAAATTATTCAAAGATGATGTTGATGATTTTATTGTTGAAGAGAATTAAGATTTGAATGATGAAGAAGCATATTTGCTAATTGTGATGTCCTCCAAATCCGAGGTCTAGATTTGGGGGTCACCAACCAATCAATAATAAAATAATTTAAACTCGGTGCGCACTGACCCCGCCAACATCCAAGGATCGCAAACAGGTTATAGTATGAAATCAAGCAGCCAATACTAAAAGTAAACCAAATCATTTTATTACAAACCACACACTAAATTCAAAACTCAAATCCATAAGTTTAGATAAGTTTTAAGTATAGATCCAATTTTATTACACATTCTAACAACCAAATGGTAAACAACTAGATATCTGGGAAGCCCGAGAAGTGAGCCGCCCTGACACACGAGGCTCTCTACGCCCGCTAGAGCTACTAATATGACTCACATTGGAAATCTGGTAAGATTTAATAGAGAGCAAGAGTGAGCCAAAGAATTACTCAGCAAGTATATATAAAGCATTTGAAATACAACCAGGATATAGAATCTGAATAAAGAACGGAATGTAAAACAGTTTATGATAAATATTGAATAGTAAATAAATCACAGTTTAAATATCGAAACTAAAATAATGCAGTATGTCATAAAATTGAATCATCTGCAGATTTATAATATATAATAACCATGCTGGCAATATGGATTGGATAAACATATAAACACTATTGTCACCTGATCAGTTCAAAAGGAATAGGACTTCTTTATAGCATATCGATACATTTCTATACACATGGTTATAACAAGGATTCTCTATAATGGGTACCAAATAGGCAAGTAATGTTAGCTTATAGGAAGATGGAATAGTTACCATATCCTCCTTAACAAATGATGGACCTATATGATGGCCATTTACGCTACATAAATTTCAATCCAATAAAGCATCTGAACTCAAATGTATGCTTAGTTTTAAATACAGACCATATCTTTGTTATTTACTACAATAATTCGTTGGATATGATGAGTTTATTATAATCAACTTCTAATATCAAGAGTACCAATATCAAGTAACTCTGTTGCACAAAAACATTTAAGAATCATAAATAGTTCTGAATAATAACTATTTATCATGATACGAATAATCAAAAACAGTAAAATAAAAGTGTTTAGGATGATCAATGAGAAAATATTTGCCTGATAAAGTAGTTGGTAAAGTACTGACTAAATGATGATAAGCTGGTAAACTACTATGACCCTCTGTATGGTACTCCGCTCTATCTACAAATATAATATTCTATTTTAGACAGCTAGACAATCATACAGCTCTATATATGCATCCATCTCATATTCTAGTATCTACCCATATGTTGTATCAATATTAAATAATAAATAATAAACAATTAGAACAATTAGCAAGCAAATATGCATGTAAGTCATGTAATGGATAGGATTCAACAATAAAAGATCATTCAAATAATTAATAGCTGACTCTAAAATATTATTCGAGTCAAAGTGGATTATTTTTATACCCTGGATAATTATTGGATTCCCAAACTATTTTATAAAATATTAATCCGGATTTATAAATAAATTTGGGACCTTCAAACTATTTTTATCACTTTCGGATTAATTTTAGGGTCTCAAACAAATTTGTCTCATTTAAAACGGGTAAAAGAATTATTAAATAAATAAATAAAACTAAATAAATCATTTTTATATCCTAAAATAATTAAATCCAATTATTTTTAGTTATATTTATATAATATTTAGTTAATTAATTGATTAAAATAAATTAATCAATCAATTTGAATTAATTAAATTATTATCCAAATAAATTAAAATAATTAAATTAAATTAATTTTGAAATCAAAATAATTTATTTAAATTTTTCAAAAAACCATTTTCGAATAAAAGAATAATTTTTAAAATAATTTTGAGTTACAAACTATTTTTCCAATAAAGAAAATGATTTTATAAAAATAATTCCAGAAACAGATTTTTTTGAAATGGTTTTGAGGTTTTGAAGATCAATACAAGACTAACCAAGAACAGCTGCCGGACTTTGGCCGCAAAGCTGCCAAGAATCCGGCCGACGACCGGATTCCGGCCAACTTCCGGTCAAACCAAACCCAACCAAACTCTCTCTGTCTGCTTTGGTTTTTTACATCAATCAACTCTACTATCCTACCACAACACACAGCAATCGACCAATAATCAAAATCAAGTCATTAGTCAATTAATCTGACTAAGTTGGAAAATAATCCGGTCATTCAAAACCAGTGACCCACAACCACATACCAAACTTGACAAAAACCACATCAACAGACTCGCAGCAAGATAAATAAGGTAAACATGTAAACATACTCAAGAACGGAGTTCTACGGAGCCAATTCCGCCAAAAATTATCGGAAAAGACGATCAGATAAAACTTCGGTGACCTCCAAACATTACCAAAGCTCAACAAAATTCATGGCAAGACGATGCTAGTACTACGAGCAATTCAACAGAGCCCACAAAATTAAGAACCGATATCCGTAGAGCCGATTCCGATCAAAATGATTAAACACCGGCCAAAAAACGATGACTACAGAATCCGACTAAAAAATTACAACTAAAATTACCACCATGATCAGTGTTCAACAAGCAAACTAACAATATCAACCAGTTAAGCAAACAATCGACCCAACTTCAAATCAAAATAAAAAAAATCAATCCAGTTGTGAGCAACTCGAAAATTAATCAATTCACATATGAAATTAATAGTATAATCAGATAGTACTTGATACAAGCTACGTATTGATTATTCATATAAGCCAAACGGATAAGAGTATCACCTCGGATTAGCTAATTGAATTCAAGAACCTAGGTAGTGACGTTTTTCCCCAAAATTTACCGAGTGGTGGTAAATCATTTTTAGTAAAAAATATTTATATTTTTAGAAAATTTAGGGGCTTAATCTTTATTAAATGTATTTTTACCCCATAATTAAAATAAAAGGCCCAAAAATCATTTTTATTGGATAAAATTTAAAAATAAAAATTTTCGAATAAATACAATATATATGTCAAATTTCCTCAAAAATTATGAATGTTTCAAAAATAATAAAATAAAGTCATTTTGAGGATTTTTACTATTTTTATAAAAATAAAGATAAGAAAAACAAGGTCTCAAGTCTACTGCAGGGGCTGAGTCCGATAATCACAAATCGAAATAACCTTATTCTAATGATACAAAAATTATAATAAAATATTTTAAGTTACACAGAAGTCACATAACACATATCGGGTAATTTTCCTATTTAATAAAAATTCAAACTCAAATAATTGCATTAAAAATAATCTAAAAGTTGGTTGAAAAGTCCTGGCTCAATAAAAATCTGTAGATAATTCTGCAGAGAATGGTGGTTGAAAAGTTGCCCGAGGTTACTGTTAATTCTCTCTGTATCAAGTTCAACAGCTCAATAGTTGGAAAGTATAGATCAATAAACTTGGACATGATTAGTTTGTGCAGTCCTAGATCTGTAAAGGAGTTTTTCAACTTCTTCAATCAGCTGCCAAGAACTGAAGATAGAAGTGAAGTGATAAGGGTGTTGGCTAAGGAATTAAGGAGGCTGAAAGAGAAGAAATCAAAGAAAACTGAGAAGAAGAATCAGGAAAGAAGAGATGTTGATAATGATGATGAAAAGCCTGAGGATGGTACAGGTAGTTCCAAGTCCAACAACAATAATAATGGTGCTGCAAGGACCTCTGGAACTGGGAATAAGGATGGAGAAGATGAGAAGATAGTTTGTGAGATTGAAGGAAGGGTTATGAAGGTAGTGGTACTTGGTTTTGAAGTAGATAAACAAGATGCTGTCAAGAGAAATAAGGTGGAGGTTGCTGTCAGGGAGTCTGAACATGCTGTCAAGCCTGTATTGACAGTAACTTCAAAGTCATTGTCAAAAGAAGTGAGGGAAGAGTTACTATCAAAGAAAATTTCTTTATCTAAAAAATACATGAAGGCAAAGGCTGAGAGACCAAGACCATACTCAAGTAGGAAGCCTAGTAGAAGGAAGTGGAAGTTAATATCTGAAATTCTTAATGAAGATTGTCTAGATGTCAGAAGACCTAAAATCAAGAACTTGGCTGAGTCAAAGGCAGAATCAATCACCAAGGTTGTTGTTAAGTGGACTGAGCTCAATTCTCTAAGCAGGGTCAATGTCTACTATTCTACTGTGAAAGTTGAAGTGATAGGGCATGAACTGAAGGAGGCAAATTTCTTCATGGTTAGGAAGATGCTACTTATCATCAAGGCTAAGACATCAGGACTCAAGTCTTCAGGGGAATTCTAATCAGGAAATTCTTGGTGCTAATGGAGTCCTTCAAAATCCATCATTTGGACTTTGTTGATGCTGAGGGACCTGAGACTACAGTCTACTCAGATGGTGTGATGTTTGCCAATGAAGATGGAGTTAAAGAGTTCTGGAGCATGGATTCCTTGCAATATAAGAATGTGGAACTCCTAGTGAAGATGGTGGAGCAGTTGGAAGAATATTCATATCCTGAGGAGACAAACTTCATCTCAACTGTTTAGAGAATCATTCAAGCTAGAAGGAAGAAGGAATTTGAAAGGAAGGTTGAGTATGAGAGGACTCAAAAATGTCTTCTCAGAAATCCTGACAGGATAATCTTCTACAACATTGGTGGATCTGCAGAAGAGATCACCTTTGATCAACTAAGGATTCTAGTTGAAAAGGAACCACAAATCACAAAACTGATCAAGAGACAACTCCTCAATATTACAAATTTTGAGGTGTTTGATCTCAAAAAGAAAGCTCTGGAAATCTGTGACTTGAAGGAGAAAAAGAATAAGGTAGAGAAAGAGAAGAGGAGTAAGGTTGTTGATGAAAAAAGGAGATAGAAAGAATCAACAAACAAATCAAAGAAGGAGATAGAAAGAATCAACAAACAAATCAAAGAAGCTGAGATTGATCTAAAATATCCAAGCTTAATGGTCAATTCTCCAGAAAAGCTGATTATGTATCTCTTGTCTTTACAAATATACTCAGAATCATCATTGACAACATTGAAGTCTAGGTTGAAGATTTTGGAGTAATCAACACTGCAAACCTAAGAAGAATTTTCAGATTAACCACGGGATCTCTTCTAGAAGTTGAAAGAAATCTGAGTGTAGCAGCTGGAAGGATAATTGATGCAAGGTCTAATGAAGATGATGAAGTAGACAACATAAGGGTGAAGCAAGTGTACACATCTCCCAAGGACAGGTTTCTTTCTGATGAATTTGGAGTCCAATTTCTATGCATCTCCAAAGGACTTGTGGAAGCTTATTACTCATATCAAGACCTTAAGAACCTTTCTCATACAATGGTGAAGTTGGTTCTTGACTGTGTGTCTAATCATGCCAAGACAACAGAAGAAAAGAGGGGCTTGAGAACTTTAGAGTTGCTATATGAAAGGAAGAAACCAAATCAAGGAAGCTCAAACAAAAATTGAAGATCAACTCAGTCTAGAGGAGTCTAGTTGAGAAAAATAGTATGTTGTATTTGTACTTGCATTTTTCTGTATACTTTTCTTGTACAAACACTTCAAGTTATGTTAGTTGAGTTTGCATCTGCAATTAGTTTTTTAATTTGTCTTTATTTTATATAAAAACAAATTGGGAGAGATTATTAGGGATTGTGATGTAATCAACTAGTGTACTTAGTTTAAGTTTAATAAGCTAAGTAAAACATACTGTCATGTAATCATTGATAGTATAGTTATTGGTCACGTATAGACAGTACATTTGAAAGTGTTAGTTAGGTGACAATACATTTGAAAGTTACTATCTTATATAAACGAATAAAAATGAGTCATGTAGTAGAAGTTCACTAAGTGTCCATGCACAACATGATTCAAAACTCAAACAACAAGTTTTGAAGTACTCAAGCCTATGACAGTACATTACAAGTGACAGCACAATTGGAACAGACGACAGCAAGTATTCCATTGACAATAAACTTGGCGGAGAATGAAGAATTGAAGACATCAAGTTTCACTGACATCAACTTTGGTGGGAATAGTTGACAGCAGCTTTAGAAGACAGTATGTTTCATGGACTATCAAACTTGACAACAAAGTATGCGGAGCCGAAGATACTATCACCAAAGGGAAGCTAAAGGTTGACAATAAAATTTAAGTGAATCTGATAGTCTGTTTCAGGTAGCAGACTAGATAGTGAAAATACAAGGAATGATTTTGACATTACTATCTAGTCTGTCAAGTCTACTACTGCAATTTGGGAGAATTCAAGCAAAAGGTAAAGCGTGCTTAAAGAGTCAAAGATTTCTGCATATCTCAGAGCTGCTTTATCTACAAATGGAATGAAGACAAATTTGAATGGAAAAGGCAGAGTTTCTATTTTAAGTTTTGTTCTAGGAACAAGGGAAAGTACACTTATAAGTGGGATATGTGTTTCAGTATAAATACACATATTTCACAAGTACTTTCTCTTATGCAGCTAAGCTAGAATTTTCTCAAGTATAGAAACATTAGCAAACTCATTGTTATTGTATCTATCGAAGCTGAAATTATTTTACAGGTAGTTGTAGCGAAATAAAAATTAATAGAATTAAATTTTAAAGTTTAAACACTTTGTTTTTTTATCTAGTTAGTTTATTTGCATATCTAACTCGTTAATTATTATTCTTATTGTTGTTAGCAAGAATCTTTAATAATTAATCAAGTTACATTCAACCCCCATTCTACAACACTTATCTTAACTAACTTAAATATTTTTCATTTACTAAAATTATACATATTAGGATGAGGAAGTTTATTTATTAAAATTATTTGTATATTAAAGTTTTATTTTAATATTGATTTATGAACTCTCAAACATCATTAGAATCTTTATTATTATATGCGAATGCGATCATAAGCCTCTTTCATTTTATATTCTATGCACACATATTAGTAAAAAATACAGCTAAGGAATTAATTTAATAATTCCTTATCCAATTATTAGGTTGTCGAGTTACAAATATAAGATAAATTAATCAAAATTTTAAAATATCTATAATATTTTATATTACTATAACCAAACAACGGGAACTTTTTTTTCATCTCGGTTAGCCCGGTAAACCATGGAAAATATCTTAAGCGTTCAATTTTAGGTGAATCATAAAAAAGATCTTAAACATCCAATTTTAATAAATTTTAATTTAAAAAAGATAATCCTCTTTTTATACAATTACTTATGGATAATGTTATATTATATCTAAATTATATTCTATATTTTCTATTTTAAAAATTCTACTTATCATATAATTCAAACTCTTTTATTTATTTAAAATTATGACTTATAATTAAATTTTATGAATATTAATATATAAACAACATTGTATATAAAAATATAGAAAAAAATTAATAATAAAATAAATTATCATATTAAATGAAAATTTTAAATTATATAAAATAATTAATATATAATTTATTAATAGTATTCTTGTTTTTGCAGGTGTTATAAGTTGGTATATATTAAATTAATAACTTTAAAAATCTTGTTTTGAGCAAGTAGAAGACGACATAGTAGTACAGCAGTACAGGAGAGCAACACCATCACGGCTCTTCTTGTAAGACTCTAAAACGTCATGGCTGATGAATATCATAATTTACATACGTGATCATAAAGATAAGTATTTGTTCGTGGTTTGGTTTGATCCAAACTGATAATAGTGGTTTATTAAAATTCAAAATCGAACCGAAACAATAAATTTAAAAACCAATCCAAACTAAACCACTTAAAAACGGTTTGGTTTGGTTTGGTTTCGAACTACGGTTTGACTTCTAATTAATATATTATAAATTAATTATCATATTTAAAAATTATGAGTACTACTTTTAAGTCATATGGAATCATAATTGCAATTTTTTTTAATTTTTTCATAATATTGAATGTTTTATACTAGATCGAAAGAAACTCAATGATTTTATTTTTAACTTTTCACTTTCATATATTTCAATAAAAGACTTATCTAAAATTCTAATATATTTAATTTCATATCAATGAGGGGTAGCCTAAAGATCATTGAACCATTTACTAAATTTTGATAAAGCGGATTTTAATTTTTTATCATAAAAGAAAGTTATTCTTAGATGTAAAATATTTAATTTTTAGTTAATTATATTAATATATATTATTTATTTATTATATATAATATTTAAATGGTCTGGTCCCGATTAACCACTAAATAATTTTTACAAACCATAACCAAACCATTAATAACGGTTTTTCTATGGTGTGGTTTAGGTTGTTCGAATTGTTTTGGTTTGGTCCAAAACTGCGGTTTGGCGGATCGGATGAACACCCCTACGTGATTACATGAATATTAATATCTTACAAAATAATAAAGCTTTAATTAGTATTAATAAATTATATCAATAAATTATTATAAAAGTATTAAAACCTTTTGGACTAGCACATAAATATGTATTTTACAGAATATTCGGTCTCATTTATTTGTTTGTACCACTCTCAATTTTTTGGGTGTATATGGCACAATTTGAGGAGAAAATGCCTTAAATGGCACACCCAAAAAAATGGTCATAAATAGCACTCCAAAACGCTACATAGTATGGCGTGCTGGAAAAGGGGTGAAAACGCTAGTTCGTGTAGCGTTTTGCACTTTTTTTAATTTTCTTTTTTAATATTTTGGGGGCAAAACGATATTTTATCTTTGGTTCTGGGCACAAAACGCAACTTAAAGTAGCGTTTTGGGGCTACACGCTAGATCATGTAGCGTTTTGAAAAGAAAAAAAATTTCCTAACCCCCAAACGTGAGACTATGTCACGTTTTCAAAAAAAAAAATCTACACGCTACACGATTTAGCGTTTTAGAGTGTTATTTAGGGTCATTGTTACGGATTGCGCCATTTTGGGCATTATCTTCCCAAATTGTGCCACCAAGGACCTTTTCTCCAATTTTTTAGATTTCTCAAAATAATGAAATTCTACTCAACATTTATTATAAAACAGGAATAGAGGATCCACCAAATTATTACATTTATTCATTTTTGAGTAAAGTGTATTATATGTGTTTACACTTTAATCCACATAACACTTATAATATAAACCAAAGACTATTATATCAACTTTTATATTTTGTCCGATTCACATCTTAATCACTATATTTTGACCTGGTGCTTTGAACGTGCCCCATAGGATATATAAAAAGCTCATAGTGAGAGTTTGAGTTAAAAATATTAGAATGGCGTTCACCATATTAGAAATAGGTATAGCAATAGCAGTGGTTGTAGCTACAACAGTGATATGGAGAGTTTTCAACTGGGTTTGGTTGAGGCCTAAAAGGTTTGAAAAACACTTGAGAAAACAAGGCTTTCATGCCAACTCTTATCGTTTTCTTTATGGAGATACAAAAGAACACATTTCTACGTTAATGGCAACTAGATCAAACCCCATTCCTATCTCCCATGATATTGTTCCTTCCCGTACCTCCCCCTTTCTCTGCAAGCTCGTCCGTGAATATGGTACGTAAGTATATTTCTTGATTATTAATTAAGCTTGCAAGCCAACTGCCAACCTGTGGACTGTTTTCGAATATTTTGTTGAGTTAAGTTCAAGCTATAAAGAGCGTGATGATATAGTTTAACGGTGAAAGTCTATCCTCTGTCGTCCAAATTCTAGATTCGATTTTCGCTCATCTAATAATTATTAGAATGGATACTATTATATAAATTTATAAGCTTATTCAAAAAAGAAAAAACAGTTCAAACTATAAATTTTATTAAGCCGGCCTGGAGTGTTTCCAGTTGAATTTTTAATTGTTAATTTCTACTTGAATTTATTATTTGTGAATTGAGTTCAAACTATAAATTTTATTACATGTGCAAATCAGGCTCGAGTTTGAGTCAGATATTTAAATTAGTAGTTGATTGGCCTCGATTTTTTATTTTTTTGAATAATTAGGCGGCTTATATGCCTTACAAATGAGTATGGGACGACAAGAGATAAATCCTTACCACTTGAGTTATCTCATCGTCCTCGAATTAATTGAACGACAACTTGTAGATTAATTATATATGAATTTGAATTGAATTGAGTTAATATTTGATTGTACAAGTTAGAATTCATCGTATGATAGTCTTAGCTTTGAGGATACATTTTTTTTTCTTAATATGCAGCTTTAGTACTGTTTAATTTGTTTACTATTGGATGATTTAATTTGTGGATGTTAATATCTGTTTATGCATTGTTCTAAAAATCGGTGATTAATCACAATTAATCACCGATTAATCCATGTTTGGTAACTCACCGAACTGATTAAATTCCAGATTATTTAAATTAATCATTCCGATTAATACCCGATTCATCTGATTAATCCATGTTCCGTGCCTTCACCGACTAATTCCGATTTTCACTTTTTACAACACTCATGAGTGGTGTATACATATTCCCTTGACTGCAGTAATGGATAATAGTCTGTATATAAGCTCGCTCTAATTTTGTAAGGTTCGTAATTAAAGTAATTAAAATCCTAATTCAATCCAAATATGTCATTTGATCAAATACAAAATTTCAAATAAAATCCAAATTCCTGAACATGCCATTATTATATAATATTTTGGTGTTATATATTAACCTTTTACTCCTTTCATCTCTTTGCTTGACTGAATATTGTGTTTTGAGGGTTTTGCAGGCAAAAGAACATTTTTCTGGGCTGGACCAGTACCAAGGATAGTTATTATGAATCCAGAAATAGTAAAAGAAGTTTTAAACAAGAATTTTAGATATCAAAAGCCTAAACTACACCCAATATTTAAGAGATTCATACAAGGCCTCCCATCACTTGACGGAACTAAGTGGACTACACACAGAAGACTTCTCAATCCTGCTTTCCACGCTGAAAAGTTGAAGGTAATGATTTAATTAGCCCTAGTATTTTTGCACGCCGCATGATTATAAAAAATTTCAGTGTGAAGTATATATGTATTTAACGATATGCATTAGAAAGCTGAATAAAGCTAGTGCATGCTCTGCTCTAGTTTACCTGATATACATATCATTGTGTTTGCAGAGTATGCTACCAGTATTTGATTTGTGCTGCCATGAGATGACAATAAAATGGATGGAAATGATAGGGGAGGGAAGAAATTCATGTGAGTTAGATGTGTGGCCTTTCCTTCAAACATTAACAAGTGATGTCATTTCCCGCACTGCATTTGGGAGTAGCTATCAGGAGGGAAAAAGGGTTTTTGAGTTGCAAGTGGAACAAGCTGACTACGCATTTAAGGCTGTACAATCAGTTTACCTGCCTGGACTGAGGTAAGGTCTCGATAATTTATATATATGATATGTTAAAATTTGATCGTGTGAAGTCTATAGAAATTTGTACAAAAAGGAAATAGAGTTAAGTCACCAAATTTTCATTCAGGTTTTTACCAACTAAGAGGAACCAGAGGATGAAGGAAATAAACGAAGAAGTGCAATTTTTACTAAGTGGAATTATTGATAAAAAGATGAAGGCCATGAAAGCAGGAGAAGATGGCACTGATGACTTGTTAGGAATATTAATGGAAGCAAACTCTAAAGAAGTCGAACAGGGAAATAGAAATGAAATGAGCATTGAAGATGTAATTGAAGAATGCAAGGTCTTCTATTTTGCTGGGCAGGAGACGACCTCAGTTTTGCTTTTGTGGACGTTGGTCTTGCTAAGTATGTATCCGGATTGGCAAGATCGTGCTAGACAAGAGGTATTACATGTAATTAAGGATGACAAAGTGGACATCGGTTATCTTAATCATCTGAAAATCGTAAGTACTTTATTTTTCATGCAAATTGAGGTGGAAAGGTAGCATTAACATTGAAAAGACTCGGTGGAATAACAATTATTCATTTACTATTTTGTTCACCACAGGTGACTATGATTCTGTACGAGGTTCTGAGATTATATCCACCAGTGGCTGGGCTAGTGCGACAGATAACCGAGGATATTACATTGGCTGATATAACCCTATTACCCGGAATGCAAATTGTGTTGCCTATAAATCAAATTCATCATGATCATGATATATGGGGGGCTGATGCGAAAGAGTTCAATCCTGAAAGATTTTCAGAAGGTGTTTCAAAGGCAACAAATAATCAGGTAGCTGCGTTTTTCCCGTTTGGCGGGGGCCCAAGGATCTGCATTGGACAAAACTTCGCTCTATTGGAAGCAAAGCTAGCCATTGCCTTGATCTTAAGAAAGTTTTCCTTCGAGCTTTCACAATCCTATAAGCATGCACCTATCAATAAAATTACTCTTCAACCCGAATATGGTGCTAGCTTGATTTTACACAAGCTTTAATTGGTACTTACAAATATCCAGATTTCGGTGATATAAGGTATTTACACTGTGTGTAGAAGGCTTATATGGAGTTACTATCTCAAATTATAGCTATAAATAAGATGTTGAAGACCTATATTTATGTTGTTCATTGAGACTTCATTTTTTGGGCTGCTGTCTGTGATTCTTATTCCCCGCACAATCAATCTAGAAGGTGTTCACCTTCACAATTAAGATACTGCTTTCCGGATGAGTATTTGACAAGCAGACATAAATCTTGCAATAAACTTGGTATAATTGCTGAACAAGTATATCAATGGTTCATAGATCATAGTACTTAAGTCAACTGCAAACAACAAAAGAACAATTGTATGTACATATACACAATGGCTCATACCAATTGTTAAAATATTCCGAATCTGTCTTTCATAAAACACTCTAAACAGGATCCCTGAGAGACATACATTGAAGTACTTGAAAGGTAGAAAAATATTTCTCAGAGCCAGTGCATCATCGCTCGTGTAACTAAAAACGATCTAGATCATCGATCCTTGTTTCATGAATCACCATCTTCTAAATCAGCCTGTATGCAAATAAAAGTAAAATTCCAATCAACCAGCAGCGTTATTTTATTCAAGCTACATAATTATTGCCAAGTCTTCGACAATACACCTTATTCTTCTAGGAAACCAGTAAAATTCACAGAACCTCAACACGAACACCATAAGCTATCGACTTTGTGATTCTGCTACTTCACCCGATGAATGTATCTTCTGGTAATTTGCTCAAAACACATTCCTTATTATCCCTGGTTCTATGGTTTTCCTTCCTAGACAATATTTAAATAGGCACACACAAATGCTCTGTATGGTCAGAAAGAAAAGTATGAAAAATTACGAACAAAATTAAACGGGGGAGGATGCAATGCCACACCAAAGGTTGAAAAATGAAAAGTGTACAATTTGTTTATAGCAAGGTTTATGAATCATTCATAATTAAACTGGTGAAAAATATATATTAACTTACAATGCAACTCCAAATGACAAACAATTAATAACCTAAATTCAACAAAACAAGAAGTGTAGCACAAAAGACTTTTATTATCTCTGATCACAAATGATAAGAAACTACGATTTACAATATCAATCAGGAATAGCTACTACTAGCACTACATACTTAATAGAATCATCTAATTTATTTGCACTTGTAACTGGAATTTTAGTAAGCTACCTTGCTTAGCTAATCACCCAATTCACACCTATATGTACCAAATACACTACCTTTCAATGGGTGGAACAGTAGCTGTTAAGGGCATCAGTAAATTTTTGATTGTTAAAACTAGCAACACAATCACTTTCCATTTTGTTAATAGCAGAGCAACAAGCGGAATCAAACTCAACAGTACTAGTAGTAAAGGCAGACACAATTTCATAAACACAATGTTCTACTGCAGCCAGAGGTGACAAGCATTTCTCTATAGCAGCAGCTTCTACATCTTTGCCACGAGTAGCTTTTAGTCCAGCAGAAGAAGCAGAGTGACCAGGAGGTTTTTTGGGAGTTGGGAAGTGGGGTAGTGGTGGGTGAGCCCATGGCCATTTTGGGAATTTGTGTGGTGCACCATGTGGGGATAGAGGGAACCATGGCTTATGGGGGCGGGGTTGGGGATGGATAATCAACCACCACGGGAGCATTGGTCGACGACCAAAGAAGAAATCTGGATGTACTTGTGCAACTGATGATGCTGTTGAATCCTTTTGTTCTTTGGCATCAACAACAAAAGCAGAATGATCATGAGGTTTCTTGGGAATAGGAAAGTGAGGAAATGGAGGATGAGCCCATGGCCATTTTGGGAAGCTGTGTGGTGCACCATGTGGGGCTGGTGCGAAGCCTGGCTTATGGGGTGGGATAAACCACCGCCAAGATCCGGGGAGACGTGGTTGAGGTCGAAACCAAAAGAAATCAGGCTCAGGCTTTGCTTGTGCACCTGATGATGATACATCTATTTGTTGTTTACTAGTATCAATAACTGGACGTGCCAGGGCAGTGGTTGCAAACAAAGTGATGCATAACAAAGTACCTACTACTGATCTTCCCTTCATTGGGTACATATAGTAAATATAAACTCTACAATGTAATCACTTGATTATTATCTGCAAATGAAGCTAAGGAATGGTATTTATAATAGTACTTGCAGAGTAACTATTATCCCTATCTAACAGGTTAATCTGTTCACTAGGCTTATCTTGATTATGAATTATAAACATGACAAATTCGAACTTAACGTTGAAATATGATCTAATATTAACAGATTTCATAATTATATGGGTTACACTTTTTCACTTATCCGTTTATTAATTAAATTTTCGTCATTTTTTTGTCAAAGTTTTTAACTTTGTTTAGGTTTTATTTTTAACCATCAGTCCAACTATAACAAAATCTACGTACTTTTTTACTATAATATTGGTAATAAAGTATATATTGTGGCAACAAGTTTTGGCAGTTGAGTCATCATTTAAATGTCATACAAAATCTATATACTTGTATATATATAGACCATAAGTTATATACTTGTATATATATAGACCATAAGTTGGTTTTGATCATGACCCTATCAATGAAATTCATATTTTATTTCAAAAAACAAGTTTGCAGATACAAACACTAACAAAACTCTAATGTGCATGCCACATTACCAGAACAATATTTACCTTAGGAAATTTAAGATACAAAACAATTTTTACAACCATGCTAGCTAAATACTAAAATACATCCAAAAATGCCTGTGTCCAATGAAGAACAAACATATTATAAGTTTACCCAAATATTTATTCATGAAAGCTTCAACATAACTCATTTTAGATAACAACATTATGGTATAATATGATAAATGCTTGTATTACGATATTCATTAAGAATTATACTGCTGTGAATAAATTTACATTTCCAAATAACAATTGAAAACTTAAATTTGAACTACTCCTAGGGTGATTTGTTTGATAATGAAAGATATCGTAGGAGCTGCACGGTGTGCTCTACCTTATTCCTCCTTTTAGCACAGTATTCTTGTGATGACCATAAATAAAGGTCCAACTAATTTTGTCACTATAAATTGTGTTTGGGGAACAGACATACTAAGCCCCATTACCAGCTAGGCGGCGCCTGGTTGCATTCGATACAGAAATCTGACCAAGCTTATCCGTATCAGTTGGTACCATTCTTTCACGCTGTGGAATGTACGGACGAAGCCACACACCAGTATAAACCTGCATTGTCATATATTTTATGAAGAATGTAAGCTGGAGATTACAAAAACATCAACTAAAACCTTGACTGTCGTACAAATCATCAACTAAAACCTTGACTGTCATACAAATCGACAACAAGTAAAAAAACCTTAAACAATGCTTTGAATCAATACAATAGATGTTTTTTCCAGAATTGGACGAAGACAGTCAGAATTCATGAATCACCAAGTTACATGATTTTACACGTAATTACTGAATAAAAACTCAATTTTTCCGCATGAAATGACTTTCCCACCAACAGACCCACACTTTCCATTTCAGTTGACCCCTTAATTTTTCTTTCTAAACAAAAGTTTGATGTTAAGATACTTGAGTAGATGGGCAGATTTAGCCATCAACTACAATAGTCTTCTTAGTTAATAATATAATTATATCTAATTCTACAGTGATTTGACATTTTTGGTGCAGAGAGAATGGTGTTACATAAATCAGCTTTAAAATGGTAACAGAAAACTGGAGGTGGTAGTATAAAATTAACCTGAGCAGGTCTCATTATCTTTGTGTCAGGATCATTCAGGGATTCTTTCCAATGTGACAAGTAACCAGCCATTCGTGGAATTGCAAACAAAACAGGAAAGAATTCCATCGGGAAACCCATTGCCCTGATTACAATAATGTTAGGCATTCAATATAACAATTATCGAGTAACGAGAATCAATTTGACAAGGCTGGTAAATACCTATAAATTAAACCCGAGTAGAAATCAACATTTGGATACAATTTCCGTTTGACAAAATACTCATCTGATAGTGCAGCTTTCTCCAAAGCTATAGCCACCTGGTAACAGTAGCATTTAATATTAGTTGCCAGGCGTTGCTTGAGTTTAAATCAGCTGTATAGACAGAGTTAACTCAAAATGAATGAGCTTAATAGAATTATTTTGTAGTTCACAAAGGAAATTGCAATAAAACAAGCAAAAACCCAAAAAGGATTCAAAATTCCAATATATTACGGAGTATAGACAAAAATTTAAATCTTAAGTCACGACCTATAACTGTGAAAGATGATGTAGGAAGGAAGAGTGAAGATATATGTGGGTGCACAAATTTTCTATGATGAAATTTGTGAAGAAAATTAGTAGGAAAATGAAGCATTCCTTCTCAAATTAAGAGGTTTACACAACATTATACCCTCTGCATGGGATTATGTCTACATTAACAACCTACCTCAATGAGTGGATCCCGACCAACAATAGAAAAAACTTCCTCGGCCAACTTTTTTATCACTTTTGCTCTCGGATCATAGTTTTTGTATACACGATGACCAAAACCTGACATTTTCCGCTTCCTGTAGAAACAAGGTTTTACCAGAAAATTTAAAAAAGATGATAAAAAATGTTACAATGCATGGACAAAAGTGGGGCATTTAAACTATCACAAAAGATCAAACTTATGTTACTTTTACCTGTTTTTCACACCCTCAATGAACTCTGGAATTTTGTCTACTGTTCCAATTTCACTAAGCATCTTTAGCACAGCCTGTATTAGCCAAAATAAAGATATAAAGAAGCAGTCCAAAACAAATTATCAATGTGTCTCAATACAAAATCGAGTCTGATACTTAAAACAATTATTGGAAATAGATCAGCATCTAAAATCTTATAACAGACAGACTGCCCTTAATTTTTGTCAGTCAGTCACAGTAAAAGGTTGATACAACTAACAGAACTATTAGAATGTTCATCTCAAATTCCAAGAGATTTAAATACCTCATTAGCTCCACCATGAAGTGGACCATAAAGTGCTCCCACAGCACCAGCAAGAGCTGTGTATACATCAACACCGCTGAAAATACAGAGAATAGATATGTAAGAAATCATGAATGCTTCTTGTTTACATAGAACGCTTATAATGCACACCTTGATGCAAGATGCCTGGCAGCAGCAGTGGAGCAATTCATCTCATGCTCTGCATGTAATATAAAGAGAATGTCAAGGACACGAGCTAGTCGTGGATTCGGCTTATAAGACCTATTACCCCTGCAAGAAAGAGATACATAATCACAAAAAGATCAAAGAGAGAAGGCCATGCCAAAAACTATTGTTCAATCCTACAAGAAGATCGTAAATAAACAGGGCCTAGAGCACAAATATGAATCATGAATGCTTAGTTACTTAAATACGAAAGAAACACACACACACACACACACACATATATATATATTATGTGTGTGTGTGAGAGTACTCTTAATGCAGTGGATAACAAAAAGATGAATAAGAAAGAAAGTGCAAGTAATTTGGAAAGCTTAAGTGGTATCAGTATGTAATAGTATAAACCCTAAAAGGCTAAAACAGAATAAATACAAAAGAAAAGAATGAGCAAGTGAGCTTAATTCACCCCCCATATTTTCAATTATTTAATCTAGCTTTGTTCCCTAGAATAAAGCTCAATCTCAACTAAGTTCCTGGCTGCTATAGGCTTAAAAAAATTCTAGAGAAAATGACTATGGAATTACTGATAAACATATGCCTTGTGATAGTTCTCATGCTGAATTTAAGATGCGTAATTTTATTTAATTATTTTCTGGTACACAGAAGATGATAAAAAAAGTTGTTACTTGATGCAACTCACTCGGGAACAGTAAAGAAGAGTCCACAAAATTTGAATTGATTAAAATAATTTATTAAAAGATTGATATAGCATATCGTACATTGAATCTAGCATGTATAAGAAGTTCTCTGAATAAGATAGACTATTGGAAGGCAGAACCGGTGGCCTCCCTGCCATTCTCAAATAGGCTGCTGCAGCAATGGTTGGTGCCTGGCAAAATATAAAAATTCATGAAACAAAACAAACTGTGCATTAGTTGCACAGTTTTACCATACATACAGGTAACATATGTAACACAAAACAAAGATGCCGAACCTTCCCAAGAATGCGCACTATTTGCTTATCTCTCACTTGTTTAGAATTGTATAAATCCTGGCCCTATGGCACCAACGAATATATGTAATGAGATTAAACTGCAACATTATATAAAATTAAGAGTCTGGGAAACAAGCAGTTCCGAAAAATAATATATTGTGAAACCCAATCTTAAGTGCTCATCTTGAATTGAAATAGCACAATGATATGTTGACATATCAATTTATTTTCAATAATAGGATGAAAACGAATTGATGGGAAGATTTTGCCAGATGATATTCTTACTTTGAGAGCAGGATTAGCATCAGGGTGGAAAATTGAAAGAGTACTCATTGCACTGACAAGAACACCCATTGGATGTGCATCATGTGGCATTGCTTGTATAATATCCTGCAATACCGAGTAGCAGTTCTTTTTAAATTTAATACATTAAAGTCATTTTTTATTTCTAGATCTGAAGTGAAATTTCTGAAGTTTTTCAGAAGTAATAGTGGAAAAAGCAGCTTGTTGGAATAGTCCACGCCAATTATCCTAAACCCAGGGCTTAACATTATATATAATGGTGTCCTCAATATAGTCAAGCACAAGAGAGCTTCATCTAGAAGCCCTTGATGTCATTTATCTCAAGCAAGTATAAATTGTATAATTGTGCGCAACGGAGTAATCTAATGTAAACAAGGTTTATGCCACATAATAAAGAGTATGTAAAGAAAAGCATACCAAGATTCCTTGTGGAACAGCTGAATGTTGTGAAACAGCAAATTCCCAATCAGATAACTGACTTTTAGAAGGCAAGCTCCCATATACTGCATTAAAGAGATCATTAAAATGATAATCTTCGGTGAATTATGACCTCCAACGATTGTGTCGTAGTGACATATGAGAGGAAAAAATAAACATAAATAAAGCTCCAATAAGAAAGCAACACACTAAAACAACAAAGTGTAACCCATAATAACGTTATAATTTTCAACAACAGAAGTTGCACACAAGATAAATCCGTCTTCATAATTCACTTCAACCTAATAAAAAGGAATGTGAATATATTGTTACGTAAGCAATCTTACTCAAAAGATATGCAACTTCGAGAAAAGAACTGCTCTCGGCCAACTGTTCAATGGGATAACCTCTGTATCTAAGAATCCCCTCATCACCATCAATGTAGCAAATCGATGATCTGACAGGTGCTGTATTAATATACCCCGGATCGTAAAGTTTGAGTCCCTTGTCATTCTTTCCGGTCGTAATCTGTGCATATTCAATTACAAGCAGGACCAAAAGTATTAAAATTAAACTCCAATCAATAAACAACAAACTCACTAAGCCTCATTGAACAAAATAAAGTCTAATATTAATACAGTCAAACCTCGATAACTGATTACCTTGCCCTCAGAGAATTTTATTAATCTCTTGAGATTATTCATTTGTCGAGGTTTTTAAAACAATTTTTCCATTATGTTCTGTTTTATCGACCTTACTCATTTATTGAGGTCAACTTTAGAATTTTGTTCATTTACCGAAGCTATTAATACACTAATTCATTTATCGAAGTTATTCACACACTGTTTCTATTATACTACGGAGTATGTTTTATCGAGATTATTCATTTATGGAAGTAGAATTTTGTTCATTTATCGAGATAATTAATCTATCGAGGTTAAAAATGCTTCGTTTATATATCATCGTATTTATACCGAATCGAAAAGACAGAAACAAGATTGAATAAATGAAGGAGAGAACCTTTTTAAGGTCAGTAGCTTTGATAGTACCGTGATCGGAGACCTGAAGCTGGTACTTTTTTCCGGTACGCTCATCGACGATCGTTACATTTCCGGCTACGTTCGGCGGCGGTGCGATCGCGGCGGAGACGACGGAAGTTTGGAGAATTGAATCGGCGGCGGAAGAAGCAGAGAGATGAGACGAGATTATAGAGAGACGCGATCGAGCGACTGCTGATGATGATGATTTGTGTATGCTTTCCATTTTGTTTGCTGAGAGAGAGAGAGATTACAGGGAGAGAGGACGATTAGTATTTGGACATTCGCTGATTACACACGTTTGTGTAGCTTCTTGGGATGCGTGCTGACTAGGGAGGATAACTATACACAATGTTATCGGACCCCAGTAGACAAATGCGGGGCGTGTGCTTACATGGACCCAGTAGATAATGCTTACTAGGTCCAGGCCGGTCCCGACAAATTCAAAGTCTCGAGCGAATTAAAATTTTGTGTTCAAGTTATTAAAAAAAAAAATACTTATAAACAAGATTATATTTGAAAAATTATCCTTCTAACGGTTTTGCTAGTAAAATTATTCATAAGTCTTTCATAATCAAGATTTGGAAGCATATCATTTTTAATGGATATCATGGACAATTCATTCAATCTCTCTTGTGACATACTCGAACGAAAATAAGACTTGATCAACTTTAATTTCGAAAAACTTCTTTTCGCGGAAGCCACTGTAACTGGTATAGTTAACAGAATCCTATAAGCAATAGTGACATTCAGATAGCATTCTCCCATCATTTTCAAATAATTTAGCATCTCAATAGTTTTGTTAACTTCAATTGGTAAACACTCTCTCGGAATTCTTAACTCAAGAAACAAGATTTATGCGTCAATATCAGAGACATCATCATGCTTCAGAAAATTTTCAAGATTAATGCATGAAACTCTTAAACTATCATGACTTGCAGACTTTAACTTTTTCACACTAAATAAAAAACCAAATGTTTTCTCATATAATTGAAATTGGTCGAATCTAAAACGAAGTGATCAATCAACATGATCAAGTAAGTGCATAAAATAGTTAACTCTGAGATTTTGTTCACCTGATAAAACGACACATTCTTCCTCACTTTCATCGTGTTGTCTTTTTTTTTTAAAACGTGAAGCACTATGATTAGGTTCAATCCCTAACTCAGATGCAATTTTTTTAGCTTCTTCCATAGACTTTTCGGATCTGTCATCCCTTGCCTTTTGAAAATAAGACATCAGCCCTTGTATAAGTTAACCATATTTTCATCAACAATTGGGTTCTCAGTATTAACCATATTTTCATCTTCTTTGGCTTCTCCAATGTTAATATTTTGACTCTCACCACTAACATTAACCTCTTATTATCGGTGGAAGTTGTTTATTTAATAAACCTAAGAATTCTTCCACTTTTTGTATAATCTTTTAAAAAATCAACCTTTTTTGATTGATTTTTCTTCTTTCGGCTCCGTATCGATGTTTTTTCATCCTAACTAAATATCATTGTAATTAGAAATTTGGAAGCCAATGATAATAAGAAGAAGCGTTAGTTTTTACAAAATATGGAGATTGATATCTAATATTTACGTATCTTTAATTTTATTGTGCTTCTTTGCATAAACAAAAACAAAAAAAAAATTATTTTGGCCCTGATTATTATTATTATTATTTGGTTCTTATATCTTAAAAAAATTTGGTGTTCTTTTATAAAAATATTGTGCCCCTAATTTTTTTTGTGCCTCTACATATATTTTTTTTAATTTTTTTCACTTTTTTATTTAAAAAAATGTGTCCCTACTTTTTTTTATTTTTTAGTGCCCCCATTGAAGAACATAAGCCGCTTGGCCTCAGGGCCGGCTCTGTACATGGCCAATACTACTGAGTTGAAAGAGAGGACCAAGTTTTATAGATGAAGAATACAAGCAACTCATGGCCCTTCTTAAAAATGTTAACACCAATCGGCCACTTGCAAATGCCACAAGTATTATAACACCTACATGTAATGATGTTGATCATAATGAACACTTTACTTTATATTGGATAATTGATAGTGGAGCATCGGATCACGTATCATGCGTGCCACCAACACATAATAAAAGCCGATAACATGAATTCTTGATGATGTTTTGCATGTCCCTAAGTTTCGTGTCAACTTAATATCTGTGAGTAAATTAATTCGAGCATTGAGATGTATTGTGGTATTTTATCCAAATTTTTGTATTGTGCAGGACGTGGATACGAGGAGGACGATTGGTGTAACGACCGGGAAATTTCGTGTAATTTATAATAATTAAATATGTTTTTATTATAATTTATTATAATTTAGATTATTTTTAATGCAATTATATGAGTTTGGATTTTTATTAAATAGGAAAATTACCCGATATGTGTTATGTGAATTCTGTGTAGCTTAAAATATTTTATTCTATTTTACAATAATTTTTTTTTTTTTCGTTAAAATAGGGTTATTCGATTTATGATTATCGGACCTAGCCACTGTTATAGATTGGAGACCATGTTTTTGTTACCTTTATTTTTATAAAAATGGTAAAATCTTCAAAATGACTTTATTTTATTATTTTTGAAACATTCACAATTTTTGGGGAATTTTGACATATATATTGTATTTATTCGAAAATATTTATTTTTATATTTTATCCCATAAAAATTATTTTTGGGCATTTTATTTTAATCATGGGGTAAATTATCTTTTAATCAAGATTAAGCCCCTAAATTTTTCTAAAATATAAATAGTTTTTATTAATAAAAAAATTTACTAAAAGCAGTTTACCACACTTGGTAAATTTGGGGAAAATTACAAACTAGGGTTCTTAGCTTTGTTCAATCGATTCAAGGTGATTTTGGACTCCAATCTTTACGTTTGAGTAGTCAAAATGATCCTTGTAACTAGTCTTATCTGATTATGGTAGCAATTTCATGAGGAACTTGTTTGTTTGTAAATTTGTAAAAATCAGTTTTTACTTCGATTTGCAAATCGGTTATGTGTTGATTATTTGTTTAAATTGAAGCTATAAACATGTTGGTCGCTGCTTTGTGATGCTACACATGATTTTAGTTTAATTTTTGGTGCCCGTTTTGTTCTTGGTCGGATTTTGACCGGAACTACGTCCGAGTGGCCGGAGTTTTGGCTACGGGACCTGGTTCTGGATTCTGGTAGAATGGTTGTGTAGCTCTAGTGTCTAGCAACTTGTGAGTATCATTTTAATTGAGTTTTGATGTCGAGTTGAGTCGCCGGAGTTTGGCTGGGACTTGTCTGATCTTCGTTTTCCGACCGTTTCTTTGGGTTGTTGCATGTATATGTTGTTTGTACATACTCCTGTAGTCTGTAGCTTTGATTTGCCGTATGATTGCTTGTGTTTGGTTGCCAGTAGAGAACACCCAATTCCCGGTTGCCGGATTTTTTTTTCCGGTTTGATCGGGTTGGTTGATTAGAATCTCGGTTGTTCTGGGTTGTGTTTGATTGTTATTGAGATGCTTGTGGGGAGTATTTTGGCATCAAAACCCCGCTATTTCGAGGCTGTTTGGGAGGCAATCGGAGGTCGCCGGAACCTTGGCCGGAATTTGAAGGTCTCACCGGATTCTGGAATTATCCGGTGATGTTCTTCATTTTCCGGTGATGTTCTTGAGTAGGCCGCCGTTTGATCCACCAAACCCTAAAACCCCTTTTGTGGAAATGTTTCTGGGATTAAAAATTGTTTTTATTTTCAAAAATTAGTTTTGAATCCAAAAATTATTTTATAAATTATTTTAAATTCGAAAATTGTTTTAAAAATTAAAATAAATTATTTTTATTTCAAAATCAATTTGATTTAATTATTTTAATTTATTTAGATAATAATTTAATTAATTATAATTAATTGGTTAATTTATTTTAATCAATTAATTTAATTAATTAAATATTATTTAAATATAATTAAAAATAATTGGATTTAATTATTTTAAGAAATAAAAATGATTTATTTATTTTTATTTATTTATTTTTCATTTATTTAATAATTCTTTTACCCGATTTAGATAAAACAAATTTATTTGAAACCCTAAAAATAATCCGGAAGTAACAAAAATAGTTTGAGTTTCCCTAATTTATTTATAAACCCGGATTAATATTTTATAAAATATTTTAGGGATCCAATTATTATTCAGAAGAGATAATAATGATCCACTTTGATTCAAATAATATTTTCGAGTCTACTTTTATTTAATTAACTGCTCTTTTATTTGTGAGTCTTACCTGCTATCTGATTTATATGCTCACTTACCTGCTAACTGATAGTACTTGTTTACTAATTGTTAATTAATAATTGTTATTAATAGAACGCATGGGTAGACACTAGAATCTAAATTAGAATATTTTAATTGTAGTTACCAGTGAGCCAGTAGATAGACGGTCAGTGTGTAGTCGTCACATTCACGCTAGGACAGCATCTATACCAGGCAAGTATTTTCTTCTTGATCATCCTAAACACTTTTGTTTTATTGTTTCGATTATTCATATCATGATAAATAGTTATTGTTCAGAGCTATTTATGATTCCTGTTTTATTCTGTGCATCAGAGTTACTTGTTATTCGTACTCTGAATATTAGAAGTTGATCATAATAAACACATCATATCCGTGTTATCGTAGTAAATGACGGGGATATGGTCTGTATTTAAAACTAAGCATACCTTTATTTTACTTGGGTTGCTCTATTGGATTGGAATTTTAGCATAAGAGGCTCAGTGATGAGGGTCCAGCATTTGAGGAGGATATGGTAACCAATCCATCTTCCTATAGGCTAACATTACTTGCCTATTTTGGTACCTATTTATTGAAATCCTTGTTATATCTATGGGTATAGAAATGTACCGATGAGCTATAAAGGGGTCCTATTGCTTTTGAACCTGATCAGGGGGCAATAGTGTTTATTTGTGTTGGTATCCAATCCATATTGCCTATGTGGCTATTATACATTGATTTTGGGCAGTAGATTCATTTTGATGACATACTGCATTGATTTTGTTTCAGTTGAGATAAACTGTGATTTATTTACTGCTCAGTTTTTATAATAAACTGTTTTATATTCCGTTCTCTATACAGATCTCATATATTGCCTACATTTAAATTATTCATATACTTGCTGAGCATTTCTTTGGCTCACTCTTGCTTTCAATTTACCTCTGCCAGCTAATCAGTATGAGTCATCGCATCAGTTCTTCCAGGAGTAGCCAGCACAGGATCTCGGGATCGCTCGCCCCTCGGGCCTCCCAGGTATTTAGCTGTCGTAGTGGTCAGTAGATAGAAGTTTGTAATAAAATAAAGTAGACGTAAAACTGATATAAACTTTTGGTTTAGGTTCGTGAGATACTGGATGATGTGAAATAAAATAGTTTGGATTTACTCTTAGTTTCAGCTGCTTAATTTCATACTATAACCTGTTTGCGATCTTTGGTTTGGCGGGGTCAGTGCGCCTCTGATTGATTATTTTATTATTGTTGAGTGTTGACGGGCCAGTGTGCCTCTGGTTTATATTGTTTATTGTTGATGATTGGTCTGTGACCCCCAAGTCTAGACCCCGGATTTGGAGGGCGTCACAATTGGCCTGGGTAAGCATTTTAATGGACTCTATTACCTTTCATCTACACCTGATTCCAGACTTGTCAACCACATATCTCGTGTATCCAACATTTGGCACCAACGCCTAGGACACCCATCAGCAGCTCATCTTCATCATTTATCAAAATGTTTTCCGGAAATTATCTTTAATTCTAGTCATGTTTGTGAAGTTTGTCCATTAGCAAAAACAAACTCGATTGTCTTTTTCTTCGACTACAATAAAAACTGTTGCACCTTTTGATATGATTCATTGTGATGTTTGGGGACCACGCAAAATTCACACACACTCTGAATGGATCTTGTTATTTTCTCACTATAGTTGATGATTTTACTAGATATACATGAGTACATCTTGTGAATACGAAATCCAACAATCAATCCATTTTAAAATCTTTCTTACATTCAAACAACAACGGGGGAGAATTCACATATTTGCGTTTATTCCTTGAAGAACGCGGAATCAATTTAAAAATGGAAGTACTATAAGGTACAATTAAACACTTTGAATAACTTTATGCTAGAAGATGTCTTATATTTAAAAATTATCTCATTTTATGTTTATTGTTCATTAGAACTGTTTAGGAGCTCTAAAGGGGACACATATAAGAATGAATGTACCTGTTAAGGACAAGCCTAAGTATCGAAATAGAAAAGGTGAAATTACAATTAATGTCCTTGTTGCGGTTATACCAAATTTATAATTCACCTATGTATTGACTAGTTGAGAAGAGGCCTTAGCTGATGGGAGAGTGTTAAACGATGCTTTGTCAAGAAAGAATGGATTAAAAGTCCTAAAGGTTAAAAGAATCATTTTGTGTTTTTTCTAAGATATTTTTTTACAATATGTAAATACTAAAAATTGTCAAATTTGAAGGTACTTTTTCTCTCATAGATGCAGGTTATATTAACGGAGAAGGATTTTTGACACCTTATAGAGGACAAAAATATCCTATGAGTGATTGGAGATATAGGTATTAACATGCATCTGCCAAAGAGTATTTTAATACGAGACACTCAATCACACGAAATGTGGTTGAACGTTCTTTTGACATTTTAAAAAAAGGACGGGTAATATTAAAAAGTCTATCATTTTACCCTCCTAAAATTCAAATCTAGATCATTCTAGCATGTTGTATGTTGCCTAATTATATTATAGCCGAAATGAATTATGATCCATGTGAACTCGACTTTGACAAGGAAGGGAAGGGAAGACAAATATGGAGCATGAGGTGATTGAAGACAATATTACAAATGAAGCTACCTAAAAAATATCCATGGAGCTTAGAATGTTTTTTCATGCTAGAGAGACTGTCTTATAACATATTACTTATTCGGTTGGTATCAAATCTAATTTTTTACTATGCTATGAACCTTGAACTAATCGTAAAATGTTACTAAATCAATTCGGGACCTCGATTATTTTTTTAATAGACTCCTAAAAAATGGTTAAGATGGGTACGTTATTGAGTTCTAAACGTTGAGAAAATAGCCACTCGGATCACTACTTAGCAACAAAATTTTGACTTATTTGTAGGGAAACTACAGACCAATCCAGTGACAACTTTCCTTAGGATATGCAAGATAAGAAACATGTTTCTATATCCACAATTTGGCATTCCATTAGGACTACTAATACTTCTTCATTGTGGATTAATTTGATTTGTCATAGTTACTCGATCAGTCCCAAAATTTTATGTTTTGATTTGGTCAGCTCTCAAGCAAAGGCTACTGACTTGTGATCAAATGATAAGATTTAGCATGGGTGTGGACACGGGTTGCTGTTTAATGTTTATACAATTCAAACGAAGAAACTTATGAGGACATTTTTAGTAGTCGTCCTTACACGTCTTTTATACTTCTCATATGAAAAATTCTTTTGTTTATGATTTGACAAGACTTACTTAATGATGACATAATAATGGGTTATAAGTTACCATACGTGTATATTGCTGCCACTTTTCGTGCTATTTGGCATGAAAGAAATACAAGGAGACACAATTTCGGACATGCATTAACAGTTGACATTTTTCTTTGTGAGATTAAAGCTAAAGTCAAAAATAAGATGTATACATGTGTATCTTTTCGTAAGAAAATTAGAAGGGTTATATTCTTGTTATACTTATTTATTAATATGATGTTGAGATATTAGCCAATGTGATAGAGTTTAAGATAACAAGTAATTTAGTTGAGTTGCTTAGCTTTTTGTTAAATTTATAGTTATCATCTAGCACTTTAGTGGTGTATGTCTCTTGTTTTTTTTGTGGTAATATAATTTTTTTTAGGAAAAAAATGGTAGTATAAAGGTAATAAGGAATCCAACCTCAAACAACTTATCAGCATTAGAAGAGCTCTACCATTTGATCTACTTCCCCCATTATTATTTTAAAACAAATAAGATATAGAGTTTAAGATTATATGCAATGTCCTTGTCACTTAATGTAGAGATTTTCTTATTAGTATACAAAAATAATTAATGGAGAAGCAAAGAATCAAACCTCGAACAACTTCTCACCATTAGAAGAGCTCTACCATTTGAACAACTTGCCCCTTAATATTTTAAAATAAATAAAATATAGAGTTTCCTCGAACAACTTCTCAGCATTCGAAGAGCACCATCATTTGAGCTACTTCCCCTTTAAAGTTTTAAAAACAAACAAGATATATAGTATAAGATTGTGTGTGATGTCCTTGTCACATAATTTAGAGACTTTCTTATTCTTATTAATATACAATAACATTCAATGGAGAAGCGAGTAATTGAATCTCAAACTTCTAAACGTTAGAAGAGTTCTACCATTTGAGCTATTTCCTAAATAATGTTTTAAAACTAATAAAATATACATTAAAAAATAAATAAAATACGGAGTTTATTATTATGTGCGAAGTCCTTCTCACTGAGACTTTCTTCTTAATATAACAAAAGATTCAATGGAGAAGCGAGGAATCGAATCTCGAACAACTTCTCAACATTTGAAGAGATCTATCATTTGAGCTACTTCCCCATTAATGTTTAATAAAAATAAGATATATAGTTTAAATTATGTGTGACGTCATTGTTTAGATACTTTTTTATTAATATGCAAAAACATTTCATGGAGAAGCATGGAATTGAAACTCGAACAACTTCTGAGCTTTTGAAGAGCTCTACAATTTGAGTTACTCCCCCATTAATTATATACCTATATATAATTGGAGTAAATGAGTTAATATGGTCGTTGTGGTCATCTGGTATGGTTGTTGTGATAGACTACAAGAGTATTTACGTGAAACTAAAACACATAAAATTAAAATCATATATCGAATAACTTCTATATGCTATAAAATCATTATAAATTTTATAATTTAAATTATAATTCATTTAATTTCATATATTCAATACAAATGAAAATCATAAAAATAATAATAATAATATTATAATATTTTTATAAATATGTACATATTCTAAAGTAAATTATAAATAAACAATTATTATATAAATATTATTTTTATATAATATATAAAAAATCAAAAAATATATAACTAAAATTATTTTATTATATTAATATTTTAATATTTTTATAGATATGCAATATATATTAGAATAAACTTACAAGTAATTAATAAATGTAGTTAATAATAAAATAATATTTTTATATTTAATGTTATAAAATATAAATATATTAAAAGAATTATAATATTTAAAATAAAATATATTAATTATAATTAATAGAGTAAATCTTCGCCTACATTCTTAATGTGCAAAAACATTCAATAGAGAAATGAGAAATCAAACCTCGAACAACTTCTCAGCATTTGAATAGCTCTACCATTTGAACTACTTCCCCATTAACTTTTAATAATAATAGGATATAGAGTTTAAAATTGTGTGTGACGTCATTGTTTAATTATTAATATGCAAAAACATTCAATGGAGAAGCAAGGAGTCGAACCTCGAATAACTTCTCAGCATTTGAAGAGCTCTACTATTTGAGCTACTTCCCTATTAATGTTTAATAAAAATAAGATATAAATTTTAAAATTGTGTGTGACGTCATTGTTTAGAGACTTTCTTATTAATATACAAAAACATTAAATGGAGAAGCGATGAATCGAATCTTGAACAACTTCTCCATTTGAGCTACTTCCCCATTAACATTTAATAATAATAAGATATAGAGTTTAAAATTGTGTGTGACGTTATTAATATGCAAAAACATTCAAAAAGCGAGGAATCGAACCTCAAACAACTTCTCAGCATTTGAAGAGCTCTACCATTTGTGCTACTTCCCCATTAATGTTTAATTATAAAAATAAGATATAGATTTTAAATTGTGTGTGACGTTATTGTTTAAAGACTTTCTTATTAATGGGCAAAAACGTTCAATGGAGAAGCGATAATCGAACCTCAAACAACTTCTCAGCATTTGGCCCCATTAATGTTTAATAATAATAAGATGTAGAGTTTAAAATTGTTTGTGACGTCATTGTTTGGAGACTTTCTTATTAATGTGCAAAAATATTCAATGGAGAAGTAAGGAATCGAACCTTGAACAACTTCTCAGAGCTCTACCATTTGAGCTATTTCCCCATCAATGTTTATACAAAATAAGATATAGATTTTAAAATTGTGTGTGACGTCATTGTTTAGAGACTTTCTTATTAATATGCAAAAACATTCAATGGTGAAGTAAGGAATCGAAACTCGAACAACTTCTCAGCATTGGAAGAGCTCTACTATTTGAGCTACTTCCCCATTTATATTTAATAAAAATAAGATATAGAATTTAAAATCGTGTGTGACGTCGTTGTTTAGAGACTTTCTTATTAATGTACAAAAACATTCAACGGTTTCTTATTAATGTACAAAAACATTCAACAGAGAAGGGAGGAATTGAAATTCGAACAATTTCTCAGCATTATAAGACCTCTACCATTTGAGCTACTTCCCCTTTAATATTTTTTTAAAAAAGATATAGAGTTTAAGATTGTGTGCAAAGTCCTTGTCAACTTAGGTTCTGTTTGGTATTGTTGTTGCAGAAAACTACAACAGTTTTTTGCTGTCAGAAAGGTGTTTGGTAAATTATAAAAACTGTTGGTAAATTATAAAAACTGATGTGTTGAAAAACGCTTTTAGTCTAAAAGCATGTCACCCCATGCTTTTGGAAAAAGCTACTTTCAGCTTTTGCAGGAAGTAGTTATCAGTTTCATTATCAAATCTTCCCAAAAACATTATTTTTATATATTATATCTCAAAATATGCATAAATCAAAAAAATTACCAAACAATCATCTAATTTTCCTGACTGCACTTTTTTCACCAGCACTTTTTTTTACAGTTTTCGGCACTCCCAAATGGAGACTTTCTTGTTAAAGTATAAAAAATATTTTATGGAGAAGCGAGGAATCGAACCTCGAACAACTTTTAAGCTATTTAAAGAGCTCTACCATTTGAGCTACTTCCCCGTCAATATACTAAAGAGAGTAAGATGTTGATATTAAGATTGTGTCTATGTGTGATGCCGTACCACATAATCATGGCATATGTTCATGCCCCTTAAACTTGCTCTCACTTTATATACGTTGATGGTGTTGGATGAGAACCGAGAGCTGGCCCAGCCCACGTGAGCCTCTGCAACTTAATCTTCACATGCCTGGTCCTTCCTGTTTTTATGTGTCCCTGTGTATTTAGTGCCTGTGTGCTTTTTTAGCTAGTTCAAGATAAGTAGTAGTCATTGTGTTCAAACGAGAATCAACCTATATGAAGAACTTGCAGAACCATCATGTTCTATATAACAATTTATGTTGTGTTCTTTAAATGCTTTAACAAAATTTTACATGAATCAATAATTTTTAATATTGAAACAAGATTTGCAAAATGCAAATATTGCAAATGTGTTGAATATATTATATGATCTATTTAAGACATTCCTTTTAACGTCTTAAATTTTTAGGAGAACTGATCACCTAATATGATGATATCAGAACTCGATTAGGGGCCCCGGTCTCGAGTTTAATAATGTTTGTCTATCTGATAGTAAAGATGGCCTATATGTCGGACTATACCATACGAAATACATACAATAAAGCATAAAAGTTAATTTGAAATGGATACAAGGGGTAAAGTTAAAACAGGTGCTGAGAAATAATAGTGGTGCAAATTAAACTATACTGGTAAAGTTGAAAAGTGTGATTGAATGTGACTGAAATGTGGGATCCAATGGTTTAGTCTCTTACTAGTAATAAGTGTCCTTGTCTTCGGTTTTCTGAAGAGCTTGTTCTCTTCATGTGGAGCAGTACCTTCTGCTCACAAAACTCCCACTTCTTCCCTTTATTTTTCTGACCACTACACAAACGACCGTTTCAAACAGCCAGTTGACTCTGTTGTACCATAGTATTTTTAATTCTCAATTTCGAACTAATTTCATGATTTTTAAACTTAATTCGGCTAAATGTTCTTTCCGTATAATTAATGTTCTGATGATTGAAATTTAAATTCTCACTCATTTACGCATGTTGAGCTGTTTTTAGCGAGAGGGGTGAAGAGGGATACACTGAACTAAAATCCAGTGATGAAATATATTGTTTTCCAAAGCTTTCGTTTACGGGAGAGTTCATCACAGTCACTGAAATGTTAGACACATGTAAGGCATGCTTCGCTATATTAACTGAAAATTGTAGTTATCAAGCTTTCTATATTTTGCCGTGTAATTAGAACATTAAAAGTAAAATAATATAGGAACAAGAAGGATCTTAGATGTGCATGTGTAAATGTTGCCTAGTTGCAGCCTTGCAGGTACAGATGTTACATTTCCTAGTTCCCTACCATAAGTTACAAAGACAACAACTGGACTTGCTGCTCCCTCCCTTGAAAAGCACTGAAAAGAATCAAATAAAAGCTCAAATATGATGAAGTCTATAGGTTTTTCTCATCAAAGAAATTCTTCTTTAACTAGTTTATTATTATATGATCGATTGAACATGGCATTATAATATTAGAGGCTATAATAAAAATAAATTTAGGTATATTACATATTTTTTCGATGCATTAAAATTTTAAATATACAGGGAGGTAATAAAGATTTGAATCATAGCATTGGTCACGAGGAGGGAGTCTTGCTACTAGGCTATCAACGAATCCTCATAGATACCTTGCATCTTGGTTAAACCCCCTATGATATGTTTAAGTGATCATAATGCTGAAAATGCTGAATGCAGGAACAGAACTGGTGACGAAAGTAAAATCCTACAACAGATAGTCAAAGAGTGGAATCTTAAAATTTAAAATACTATCCATTCCAAATACAAGAAAACTATTGAAAAAAAGAATAATTTGGTAAAACCTAGCGAGGGAGCTTCAGAATGCTTCAATGGCTTGATCAAAGAAGTAGTTTTGTTGTTTCCACAAATATTGACTCCGATTCTCTTGACACCATATGCTTCTTCTGGACTCATACACAACCCTGGATTGCCACTAAGATCCAAGTTCTTACCCAACCTCTGAAAGAAAGTTGATGTAAAAGGTACCTGCCCACCCAAAAGGTTTCTACTTAAATTCAAGTGATATATATGAGAAAGATTGCCAAAACCAACCGGTATTCCTCCGGTTAATCTGTTGTTTTGCAGTGACAGAGTGCTTAAATTTAACAGCTGTGAAAAGATTGCTGGTATTGTGCCTGAATACCCAGAATTAGCAAGCCTAAGCTCTTGCAGTTTATGTAATTGACCAAACTCTTCTGATAGTGGTATAAACATTGGATTATCATCCATAATAAAGTACTGTAAATTTTTCAACTTTGCTAAGCCTTTAGGGATGTTTCCCGTTAATCTGTTGTTGCTCAATGCCAAGAAAACTAGTGAAATGAGTTTTTCAAAACTGTTGGGTAAGCTTCCTGTGAGTAAGTTAGAGCTCAAGTCGAGCTTTTGAAGCATAGCCATTTTGCCGATTGTGTCTGGGATCGGTTTAGTGAGTGAATTATAGCTCAAATCAAGAACTACAAGGTTTGTTAGTCCTCCCAACTGGTTTGGTATTATCCCAGACAAGAAGTTGTAGCTCAAATCAAGACGCTCAAGGGAAGTTAACTCACAAATTTGTTTAGGAATTGGCCCGGTGAGGCGATTTTGTGACAAGGTTAGAATTCGAAGAGACTTTAAGAAATTTATTTGAGGTGGAATTGGACCAATTATGGCCGGATTAGAATGTAAACTGAGCTGTTTTAGTTTTGACTCGAAGAGTTTGTTTCGTGAGATGGTGAGTATGGTTTTTGTATGAGTGAAACATTCGGAGAAGAAAGCAGATTGAAGATAGGGAAGATCAAATATTTGTGAAGGAAATGTGGATTTGATCTTGCATTTTGGATTTGGTGGTGACCCAAAGTCAAGTCTAGTGACATGAAGGTGACTATCATTTCCAGGTCTGCATTCAATCCCCATCCAGGATGAACCAGGCTTACAAGGATTTGGATAGGCAATTCTCCAGGTTTTATCAGAGGACATGCTATCCATGATTTTGAACAGAATCTCTAGTTCAGCTGGTTCCATGCTGTTTGGCTGCAGATTCTTGTTTGCATGTTGTTGAGTGGTGGAAGATATGGAAAGAAATGAAATGAAGAGCAGCACGAGTGGTAGAGTGAGTGCAAATGAACAGTGCATTGTGTGAGAATTTTGATGTCTGATAATTGATAAGCTGTAACAAACATAAGCTAGGAGTTGATTTAGAAGTGTTTTTTTAGATAACATTTGAATTTTGTGAGAGAGTCTGGGAAGCTATAATTGACATGGGGTCATAACATTGACAACATGAAGCCAAAAGTACCATAATTTTAAAATATTGAAAACTTTTTTCATAGAAAAAGGGAGAAAAAGATGTGGCAAGGAAAACACGGCATGTTTTTACTTTATTTGCTAACATAAAAATTGCAAAATGTAAGTTAGATAAGAACAGTAAAGATACGTAACTGATAAATTTCAGAGATTAGTTTCCAGTTTTTCACTGCATATTTGACTAGCACCAGTGGGGAAACCAGAACTTGAACAGACAAAGTTCCACCAATTAATGAAAATCAGCAAGGGATGAAAAAAAATTCACTGATTCTGAAAAACCAACCGAGACTTGATTAAAGTACGTAATTCATTATTTTCCAAGATCACCCAAAGTTTCAGGCTTGGCTAGCTAGCCGCTCCCTGGTTCCACCACTATTTAAGACATCTCTTAGAGTGAAAAAATTTGTTGTTTCATGCTACTACTATAATACAATTTCTGTTTTAAGTTGCTAATCCTAAAAGAGAAGAGAAGAGTTAAATTTTGAATTAATTGGTTGCAATTTGTAACTAATATTGGAGTGCAAGCTCTATTTTAGCACCGGAGAACACTTTTTGGTGCTGTATTATAGCAATGGTTATAGGCATTTTACATTTAGCATTGGACTTGCTCTAACAAAACAATGCAAATCTAGTCACTGGTTGGAGCTAAAATTATGATGATTTAGTAAGCCGTCTGCAATTACAAACTCCTTTTTGAAGGTTTTGCTTGAGAAAGAAAAGAAAGTAGCTAAACAGTTTTGTTCATTTTTTTTGTGGTTCATCTATAAGAAAAATGCTCAATTCAGATTCAAAGATTCAGTTATTTGATTGTTATTCATTATCGAATACAACTACATGTATGTAGAGTCAGTTGCTCTTACCTGTTAAGAAATTTAATCACTTTGGTATGGAGATTACTGTATCAGATAACTAAAATTCGAGGTATATTGCATGATCCATATTTTATTTTCATTGGAGTAATAAAGACAACGACCACTGCGGATAGCTATGTCAGCTTGTCCAGGGCTTTGGATATATTTTATGGAGAAGCACAGAACAAACAATATATAAAATCATCAAAGTTTCAGCAGCAAAAAGGTTAGTAAAACATTTTTTCCTTTGCCGTCCACATGATCAGACTATATGCTGCAACTATTTTGTATAAATTTGAGTGATTATATATCTCAATGTACATGGCAGAAAAAAGAGTCCATCCAGTATATATGTTTGTGTACATAAAATACAAATAAATAAATAATTTAGTCCATCAGTCAGTGCTTCTTTGCTTCTTTCTCAGCCTGCAACCAATACGGTGGAAAAGAACCATTGTATGTTAATTTAGCATGGCCTAGAATCTAGAAATAAAATATAACTATTGTTAATTTTCACTTACGGCTTTGACAACTCGATCGAAGGCATCAGGTCCGTATTTCTCAATGTAACGTTCAACAGACTTTCTTGCATCAAGGCTCATCATCTGCAGAACTTTCCTTTGACCTTCTGGATGTGCTGGGCTGACATAGCCACCAACTTTAACATATTTTCTCACGAAATTTTCATAAATGTAAGCCGCGCCATTGAACATTGGTAGCACCAACCACGTGCAAAACACTAGCTTCATGTATGGCCAAAATGGTAGCCTGCATATCAACAAGAAAACGAGTCCTTAAGAATTTCTTGCTATACATTTGTTAATTTAGTAATATTAATGTAACTGGTCGAATCATGTACCATTGAAGAACTTTCCAGCAAGAGAGCTCGAAGAGTGTTATTAAGGAATACAAAACCCAATAGGTTAGCCACTGTTGATCATCTAGAGTCGATGGACTCTCTATTGCTCGCATCGATGCATACCTATCATATGAATCAAGCAGGTACATAGAATATGAGACTATACGATTAGGTTATTTATAAGTTGTAGCGTATACTAATTTAACTTACAAGGGATAAAGAAGCATTATCCCAGGCCTGCAAGCGTGTCAAACAAAACACAGAAGGTGTAGTTAGTAGCATGCCTCATTAAAAGAAGTACCACAATAGTACTACTAATTAATCAAACATCTGCATATGCATGCAAAATTTTAAATTATAACAATGACAATAGTACTATTGGAGTTTGATACAAGGCCTTGGCATTATGCAATGCTAATAAAACAGACAGACAAACACACAAACGTCGTATGTGTGAATTAAGTACCCAACAAGTGTATCCAAATGTCTAGCTAATGCTCCAAGAACACCCATCCTGAATGTAACTGAATATTTTGATCTTTCGCGCAGTGAGTTTCGTGGAATAGATTAATGCAGTAGATGATGATGATGATGATGATGATGATTTGGTATTCTGAAAATTATATACTTAAAGAATTTGGAATAAGCTGAGGTTAATGACATGGAGGAAAGAATAACCCAAATCAAAGTCGCAAGTCTACCTTTCTTGCTACAACGACAACAGAGAAGAACTAGTTACAAGGGAAAAAGAATCAGTAAACCACAGGGAGAAGGTATGATCTCTATTCTATTAATTTGCCTAGCTGTTGAATCCAATAACACACTATCTATAATAATGTAGAATTATATATACATGTATTATATGTAGGTTTTAATTTTTTTTAAAACTTTTAGAAAAAGGACACCATCTCAAAAATTCGTATCCGCACCTGAATCTCACGGAACGGCCCTGTATGATCAATAACACCTAAATCATCACATGCATGGATCACTAATAAAGTATCACTATTTATATGTTCTTTACTTCTTTGGATAAAAATTGAATGAAGTTAACTAAATTTTGACTCTAAAAATTTAATATAATTTGTGAATATCACGTAATAAAATTAATAATATGAAAAATTATATATCATTAAAAAGTATACAAAATATCAAAACATAAATATATAATTACAAAATTGTGGTCCAAAAAAACATTTATACAGTACCAAAATAAGTATTATTGTTTAAATAATAACAAAAATGACACAACATTTATCATATTTATTAACATAAACAAATATTTTGAAAAATAAATAAATTTGAAGAATATGGCCATTAAAAATTAAAAATTATTTTTCTTTCGCAAAAAAAAGGGTATTATTTTTCAGGTTAAAATTGTGGTATAAAATGGGTCCAAAACAAGTCGGGTATAAAATCATCTGACAGGTCCAACATGGACTAAAAAAAGCCCAACTGAAGTGTGCATGATTCGAGTTTCACATCCGGTTCAACCCATTTGGATCCAACTTGCCCTGTATTTACAACACTATTTATTTTTAACCAAATCGCAAACCCTAATTCATACTATCACATCGTTCCTCAATCTATCTGTATGCTCTCTTCCTCTCCCCTATACATACATATATATATATATATATAATTTTTTGTATGTATATAACCCGATTATCTCAATTCTTTGATTTGAACCCGATATCCGAATTTAATTGACCCGATTTTCGGGTTTTACCCAGTTTCTCTATTTTTTTTTATTTCTCCTGCTTATGTAATATATGCATGTATGCATGCATTTTATATGTTTTTGTTTTGTGTTGTGCATGACTCCCATGTGTAGATTAAATTAGGGTGCATTGTGTTTTTTTGTTGTCCGTTTACCTCGTACATATATTTTATAATTTTTTCGAACATTTGTAAGTTATATTTTGAATGTTTTAAAATTTTGTGAATTAAACTGATGGGTGTTTTTTTTTATTTTTTGTTTGTTTTAGTGAGTGGGAGAAATGGAGAATGAGGCTGTTATTATCGATTCGAGTAGGTTAAAGTCTGTTGTGTGGAAAGATTTCGATAGAGTTAAATTTGGTGATAATTGTGTTGCGATGTGTAAGCATTGTCAAAAGAGGCTAAGCGGTTCGAGTACTAGTGGAACATCACATTTGAGGAATCATTTGGTTAGGTGTCGTAGGAGATTGAATCATGAGATACCTCAATTGGTTGGGACGAGAGGGAGAAAGAAAAAGGAAGTGAATGTTGCTGTTGCAACGGTTTGCGTTGATCAACAGCAACAGGTAGGGCCGGTGGCTACTCTTGTACAACCTAAAATTGAATATGCTTTTACGAAAGATTGTCAGAGGGACTTGGTGAATGGATACTTTGATCAAAAGCGGAGTCGTTTTGATCTTGCGAGGATGATTGTAATGCATGGTTATCCTTTGCAAATTGTTGAGGATGTTGGGTTTAGGACGTTTGTTAGGAATCTTCAGCCTTTGTTTGAGCTTGTTACGTTTGATGGGGTTGAGGGTGATTGTATGCAAATTTATCACAAGGAGAAACAGAAGGTGTCTGACTTGTTAGATAAATTACCTGGTAAGATTAGCTTAAGTGCTGAGATGTGGACGGGAAAAGGAGAAGCTAAGTACCTATGTTTGACAGCACATTGCGTTGATGATGAGTGGAAAATCAAGAAGAAGATTTTAAATTTTTTATTGGTTGATCCTTCTCATACTGAAGACATGCTTTCAGATGTGATCATGATGACTCTAATGGAATGGGATATTGATCGGAAATTGTTTTCAATGACATTCGATACTTGTTCAAGCTATGACAAGATAATCTGTAAGATTAGAGACCGACTCTCTCAGAGCAAGTTTCTTCTATGTGATGGTCAACTGTTTCATGTAAGCTGTGCTGGTAATTTAATCAAGCACATGGCTCAGGATTCGCTGGAAGCACTATCTGATGTAACAGAGAAAATTCGTGAAAGCATTCGATATGTTAGAAGTTCACAAGCAAATCAAGAGAAGTTCAACGAGATGGCTCAACTAGTTGGAATTAATAGCCAAAAGTGCTTATTTCTCGATAACGAATTGCAGTGGAATTCCACATATTTCATGATTGATATAGCTTTGGAGTTCAAGGATGCGTTTTCTCTGTTACCAGAACATGACCCTGAATACACCATGTGCCCTTCTTATGAACAGTGGGACAAAGCTATTGTTATTGCTAGCTACTTGAAGCTCCTCATTGAAGTTTCTAATATTTTTACTGGAAGCAATCATGTGACTGCAAATACACATTTCCCTGAAATTTGTGAAATTCATTTGCAGTTGATTGGTTGGTGTCATAAATCAGATGATTTTATTATTTCTCTAGGAATGAAGATGAAAAGCAGATTTGACGAGTATTGGAAAAAATGCAGCCTGGCTTTGGCAATTGCATCTATCTTAGATCCTAGATTTAAGATGAAGCTGATAGAATATTACTATCCCAAAATATATGGCAACAGCTCTCCAGATTGCATAAATATTGTTTCAAATTGCATGAAGGCACTTTACCAAGACCATTATATCAACTCCACACTAGCATCTGAGGTAAGTGGTGGTGGGGATGTTGGTGGTAATGAAACCCGTGATAGGCTGACTGGCTTTGACAGATTTCTCCATGAAACCTCACAAGGGAAGAACATAAAAACTGATTTGGACAAGTACTTGGAAGAGCCTCTTTTTCCTCGTAGCATGGAGTTCAACATTTTGAATTGGTGGAAAGTTCACACACCAAGGTATCCCATTCTCTCTATGATGGCGCGCAACATATTGGGAATTCCCTTGTCAAAAGTTACATCAGATTCTGCCTTTGACATTGGTGATCGAGTCCTTGATCCACATTGGAGTTTATTGAGGTCTAACACTGTGCAGGCATTAATGTGTGCACGGGATTGGATGCAGAATGAGTCAGAAGGTTAATAATTTTCTTTCTTCTTTCTGAATCTTTTTTTACTGTCAAAGACTAATGACTTGTATATGTTTGTAACAGATACTAAATCTTCTGCAAACACTTCTCCTTTGGCCATATGCTACGACACAAGCTAGCAAGTTGTCACTTGTCAGTACAATTTTGTTAATTCTACCTTATAGCCATCCTTGGTATCATTGAGTTTGTCTATACAGTATACATATGGTAGGTAGTTGGGAACTAATCTGGTCTGGTTCTTATTTTGTTTTGAATAATGGGTGTAGGTTTCTTTTACATGAATTGTTTCGAAGACAGTGGTGGTTTATGGAATCTTGATGTTTAGCATTATCTGTGTCATAAAATAAATTGCTAACATCTTAATGCTTTTCAATTTTTTAGTTTCCATTCATGCACTGTCTTAGTTCAGTTGTGGTGACATTTTTGTACAAATTGTGGTTTCTTAAACTACTACAGTAGTTGTGACTGGTAGACTAGATGGAGAGCTACTTGCTATTTCAGCTTTGAAGTTGACTTGAAAAAAATTATTTATAGCTCGTAATTAAGCAAAACTAGCATTGTAGTTCGTAATTATTCATATAATTATGAATTCATATATTGTCATTAAATTATCAGTTTCACGATTACGAGCCGATAGGTGTGCATTTTAGATATTGCTGATTGTCATATATCTCATCCAATAAATTTATACACAACATTCAAATTTTATCACGTCCATGTCATTTTTTTTCCAGTTTTAGTTGCAACCCATCAAACATACATGCATGTTTTCAAACAACGCAAATTGGAAGAACATACATGTCTTCAAACAGTTGTATCATTTGTTCTTAATTGAGAAAAAAAGTTAATGTTCCTTTTATGTTTTTGTGATGCTCAGTTGAAACACAAGTATTACCAAACATATAAAAAAAAGTTAAAATATGCATGTTCTGAGGTGTGAAATAAAAAAAATTGATGAATTTTAATGGCAAAATTGTAGCTGTTTATTTTCTGTAAAAATAAAAAATCAGATTCTTTTAAAATATGAGGGACTTCTTTCCAGGGGGGATTTATTTTCTTTAAAAACAATTTTTTAGATAAAAAGTAGTTTTAAAAAATTGTTTTAAATTTTATCATATAAATTTTTACCAAGAAATTTACTTTCCGCAAGAACAATTTGAAACTAACATGTTAAAAATAAAAGTAACTTAACATTGAAAAAAAGTTTAGTTAAAAAATAATTTAAAGTGTGAAATTAACAAAAAGTGCTTTTTTGATTTTTTTAAATAAAAATTATGATCATCATTCAAAATTTTAATTTCTAAATTTTATCATACATCTTCTAATAACTTATTAATCGTAATTCATAAATAATAATAAAATTAACCAAATAAATAACAATCTAAAATAAAATTTTGACATTTAATTTACAATGTATACTTTAAGTTGGGCCCTAATCATTTCTTTTTGGGCTTATAACTTAGAATACAGTAATTAAATTAAAGAGAAATCAAGCAAAGACTATTAGTACATGACATTCTTGATCTCTGCTTTATTCACCATCCCCTTAAATCTTCAGGTATCTTCTCACTTTACTCTTTGTTTCTTTAATTACTATTACATGTTACCCACACACACACACACACACACACATATGTATTGCAATTTCAATGTGTTTATCTATTGATGCCAGTTTATATTTATATAAAGCTTAACACTCGCTTGATTTCACTATTATTTCGTCCTTGATTTTGATGGGTTGCAATTTAATTATGTTAATTATTTATTTTAATTTACAAAATGCTTGTATAAGCCTGTCTGGTAGCTGAAAGTTTTGATTTTTATAGTGTTTTTGCAGCAAGATTTAAGAGAGTTAGTGGATTTGTGTTTATTAAAGATGATTAAGCGTGGAACCAGATTTTCCAAGACATTTTATGGATCTACAAGTATTCGCGGTGCAGTTATAGTTGGGTTTGTTGTTGTAGTTTTTCTGGTGTTGATGCTGTTCATTCGTGAAGATGGTGGAAAAAGTAGTTCTTTTTCGACGGTAACGATGGAGAAATGGAACAGATTTGATAATGTTGTTAAATTTCAGCCCACGGTAGAGCGGAGAAATGGGACGGAGTTAATTTGGCAAATACCCGATAGGCCTAAAGCAGTTTTGTTCTTGGCTCATGGGTGTAACGGTAAAGCGGCAAATTTTTGGGATAGGACTTCTACTTGTCCTGATTGTGTTGGTTTGCCTGAAGAAAGGCTGATTGTACTTCATGCTCTTTCTCGGAAGTATGCTGTTTTGACAATTTCGAGTTCAGGAAGATGCTGGTCATTTGGGAACGAAAGGTTGGTTGTTGCTGGAGTTGTTAAGTGGTGGATTGAGAAGCAAAAACTTGAAAAGCTTCCTCTTGTAGCTTTAGGGGCTTCTTCGGGTGGGTACTTTGTTTCTGCACTAGCTGCTGACTTGAGGTTTAATAGTATAACACTAATGATTGCTGAAGGGGTGTTCAGTCGGATGGATATTCCAAAGGATTATCCACCTACCCTTTTCGTCCACATGCCTAAAGATGAAGCTAGGAAGTTGAAAATTGATGAAAATTTGGAAGCTCTCAAGGAGATGGGTGTTGATGTTGCAGAGATTAAGTGCATGGAGTTCCCACTGTCTCCTAGTTTCCTGGCAGACAGGATTCCAAACCTTGATCATACTATTTCTGTAGACTTGTTTAAACTCTTTCGGGAGAAGGGATTTATTGACAAGAATGGCTTTATGAGAAATGACGGGCGTGCAACACGTTGGAAAGCAGCTGCTAACGAGAAAAAGATCCTCTCTCCAGATAAAAATTTAGTCAATCACATTCAGGAGGAACTGAATCTAGCCTTTGCGTATCATGAAATGACTAGTTTGCAAACCGAGCAGATTTTTTCTTGGTTTGAATCTCATATGAAGTGATCAACACTCCATGATGTCACATGATTTTTTCTGATTCTAAAAGCATAACAGATTGTGTCTGGATCACAGATGAATATGAATAATCATTTAGTTTAGGATATTGCCACCATAACAAAAAGGCAAATCAGACTGCTTGTGAAGTAGAAAACCGGATTTCCATATCTTTTTATCTGTAGTTTTATTGAAATGCTCAGGTAGAGTCTTGGTATGAATGGACTAACTACCAGGGTTGAAGTTTCCAAGCTTATTTATCGAGGATGTTCATGCATAAAGTCCCTATGATGAACTTCGGAACAGCATTATGGAATTACTCTGAGGTGGAGACTACTGCAGCATGCAGACAATAATTTAGAGGAGCTTATTGACAACATGTAATTACCAGCAGGGAATTCGACTGCAGTGAGCGGCAATTGGAACTTTTCTCTTCTGCCTGGTCTAAGTTTTGATATAGATCATATTGCACTGAAGTTTTCAATGTTTAACAAAAAAGGGGGTGCAGTGTGTTTTTGGCATAGGCATTGTGGCTGTGGAGCAAAATGACTGAGTGAAACTTCCTAACTTTTCATGCACATTGGATGAATAACTTTGTAGACTATGATGCTTTAATTCAGCAAATTGTTTCATGCCTAAAATATCATCCTGTGGTTAGCAATATATGTTCATCTGACTTTGAAGGGTTATTTTCCAAGTCTTTTTGTTTCATCCTTTTTTTGTGTTTGAGTCCCTCTATATATTAACTTGATATCTAGAGGTATATTCTAGTATTAGTTTCAAACTAAAGAGTATCTTTGGCTTGTCTTCAGAATTTGTATCTATTTCCACTTGAAAAAAATGACAAGAGCTTGGGAATTCTTTTTTATTCAATAGAATAAAGTCTTCATACTGGTAATGCTCCATCCAAACTTGTATTATCTTTGTGACATGTAATTTTGACCATTAATAGTATTTAACAAGAATTCCTTTAAAAACCGAACTGATATGTTGAAATCTTTCATTTTGATTTGTGATTTTATTTTTTGCAAGCAATTATCCTTGCAAGTTGCAAACTAGTTTTTTTTATGTGGAAATCATTTTTCTGAAACACTGGGTTTTTTGGTATGCATCATGTTTGCTGATTTATGCTCGAGTAATACCTACTAATGCTTTATAGTATCTACAATGTATAAAGGTATATGAAGACAAATGTATGAGGTCGTGTCACTGTAAACTACAGTGATATGGGTCTATGGGATCATATCCCATTGCTGGTTATCACCTATTAGGGTTAGCCTTATCACACACTGATTGTCTGCCTGCTAACATTCATTTAGTATTATTAGTACACCTTAAGTTTGAGGAGTCATATTAGTAACTTCATTGCACACCATAAATACTCAATTGCTCATAAAAAAGAGATTGTTTCTACATGTTATGCGTGTATATGTGTGTTTGCACTGTGTCATTGTTATGTAAGAGATGTGATTAAAGTGAAATGTCTTCTTATACTTATTTGAGTATGATAGATTTTTCACCAAACTGTTAAAACTTGATCTATGATCTATGATTTCCTATATTTTAGCTGATTTTAAGATCCAAAAGTATTTAAGCATATCAATGTATCTGCGATCCATTGAAGCAGTGAAAATGATAATATGCACAATCTTTCAAGGCTTAGAATCCATCCAAATCAATAGAACTTGAGGGCCTTTTTTGGACATTTTAGTTTCAATCGATGGAGATATATTTACTACCTTTGTGGTCTCTGTATCTACTTGTTGGTCATATCATGTCCATGAATACATGTTTATATAGTAAACTAAAAACAAGCTTGTCTAAACCCTCATTGTGCAGCAACATTGTAATTTGTAATGGACGTGACTACATTTTGTCTTCAGTGTTATAAAATTTAAGCTAATTGATGAGGTGATGATTTGGTTTCAAACTGTAGCTTATGTGAGTTTTGCCGTGCCTGGTTCTGTATTGCTCACTTGTTTCCTTCCCACTAAGCCAAACCAACAACTTTACAATTCCATTATTATGACTGACAGGATATTGTCTAACACTGTAGCTAGTGGCTCAATATCTGATTTCTTGTCATGTTCTGAAGTTTTTATTTTTACAGCTCATGGGAGTACAAACTTCAAATTAGTCCTTGCCACTTAAAGAGTCAAAGAAGTACCTTGCTGGCTCTTTCAAAAGGTGTTAATTCCCTTTCATATTTACTTTAGTGGTTGGGTATTCATTAACTGTTTAGTACATCCTAGTAAAAATTTCATCTGCACATATAAATGCCTAAAATATATTGTCGTTTTCATTATTAAAATTCTCAAGAACAGGACCACAAGTTATTCAACTAGTAATTTAAATGCCCATTTCTCTTGTGGGGAATATTAAATCCAAGTTGAATATGTATGATATAACACTCAGGGAGTAGCTCTGTTGCTTGCATTTTATAGGAATAGTGTTTGATATTTGCACTGCATTTCCAAATAAAACGTTAATCTAATTGACTTTGTTTTTCTTTTTCTTTTTTTGTGTTAAGTGGTCCCATAACTAGATTTAGGATCATGCACCTCCTGGAGAAAAAAATTGTGTGAAGCTATTTACTTGTTATTTATACTTTTTTTTTTGCAGAATTATCGATATACAAAAACTGACTGAATAATTATGAATGATCCTTAAATCTAGCTACCTCTAGTATTTAGATAAATTCCTAAGTTTATATTTGAAAATATTGTTAATTATTATCGAGTACAGTCTTAAGCTCTGTAAGTTGCTGCTTAACAATAGTTGTGAGAATTCTTAAATTAGTCGTAATGTAGTTCCACTACTAATCACAATATATTGATCAAGTTCCTTATATTTCTTGAAAAACTGAAATTTGCTATTGCTACTTTGCTAGGTTTTGAATTTACAGGAGGTTAGGATTTAATACCTAAATGTGACTCTGTGAGTATCATTGTATTACTTTTTATTTATAAATCCAATCTGGACATCCAAATATCATGTTGTAATTGCAATTGTCAATAGTAGGTGGCTCATTATTACAAGCAGAACATCACACATAGTGAAAAGCAGAAGCAGTTATATTTTAGGGTTTTATTTAACTGTTGTAATTAGTATTCTAGCCTCTCAGTAACACTTGTGATCCCTTTGCTTCTAGGATAAGATCTGATAATTTTTTTTGTGTGAATCTGTTTTACACTTTGTTGGCCGGACTCGGCTGGACGTGTCTAAGTGTTGGACTCGGCAACATTTTAATTTTTTTTACATGTTTTTGGCCTAAAATAAGTGTTCATATGTCCATACCCATGTCCAAGTATCGAGTGTTCGACACGAGTACTCCAGGCAAAATGAAGAGTCTGGGGGTAACAAAGGTTTTACATTCATCCTATAATGAGGTTGCAAGTGTCTGTTCTTATGTGTTTCTCTCAAGCACCTACACGAGTTGGGTGAATATCTATTTTGGCACTTTAGCCCTTATCAAATGGTTTAATATAAAAGTAAATTATCTGAGAGTGGCATTGCTAAAATTGAATAGAATCATATGCTAGCTTTACTATAATGACTAACTGGGATCCTTATCCTGATTCCCAACTGTTTAACAACCATTTCACTAAATTTTTACCAGCTTTATTATGCTCTGTATTTAATCGAGTCTTCTATTATTACTCGTTTATTTACTCAATTATTCACCGTAACTTCTTTTGAGGTGTAGTGAAATCAAGCTCTGTTAAACTCATTGACAGGCAGACTGTATCCATCTGTGCAAGGTAAACATAACTAGTAGTAATAATAATAATTTAATAAAGAATCTTCATTTAAATACATTATATTGAACATCTCTGTGCGTTCTGTTTTACTTCTCATGCATATGCACATGTCACTGTTTAGAGTTTTATGACTTTAAAAATCATGGACTCATCAGTTATATTTCCTGGTAATATATGGTGCTAAACCTCCTCTTACAGTAACTTGGCCTAATTTTACAACTAAAGTCCAAAGACATACTAATATTATTATAAAACCAGAGTAGCCATCATACTATGATCATAACAACTAATAAAACATCCAATGAATTCTAAAAGTTGAACACACTACCAAATAAAATGCATCATGAAGTCGAACTCAAAATCAAACTAAACAGTGATATTCAAAAACTCATATATGATCTAGGTTCTGGGCTTTAGTCGTCCCTCATTAGCCATCTTGAAAACACGTGCCTGTGCTGAGGCTGCCTTGTTTGAACCAAGTGCTGAGACAAAACGATCTCTAACTTGCTCAGTTGTGAAAGGGAACCTCCTGATTACCATCGAGTTCAGCAAAGCACCTGTTCCTTCTCTGTAGAGTGCCCCTATCCCATCAGTACGAGTGTTTGAAAGTGCTTGTTCCAGACTAACTTGTGACACTGCTGCTGGGCTGCCGTTGCTGGTTAGGCCAAATGCTCCACCCAAAGTTGCCCCATAGAAGCCAAACAGGCCCCAAATCAATGTTGGACGAGTAAGCCAGTAACTGCATCATTGAAAATCACATATAACTACCGGCACATTTACTAAGTAAGATAATTTTGCACTAAATTTTTTAAAGTAGCTACTATTTTGACTTACGTGCATGGAAAGGGTGGTGAATTTGGACTAAATGAAAATGGAGGTGATGAGATGCCGGGAATAGTTGGAGTGACAGGAAAGATTGGACTGCCGGGAGTACCTGGGTCTATAGGAGTTGATGGTGGGCTTAAAATAGTGGGAGGGCTTCCATATGTTGGTGTTGAAGGGGTTCCATATGTTGGTGTTGAAGGGGTTCCTGGGTCTATAGATGGACTAGTTGGCGGGGTTCCATATGTTGGTGTTGAAGGAGTGCCATATGTTGGTGTTGAAGGAGTGTTTGGGTCTATGGATGGACTAGTTGGTGGAATTCCATCTATTGGTGTTGAAGGGGTGCCTGGGTCTATAGATGGACTAGTTGGCGGGCTTCCATACGTTGGTGTCGAAGGGGTGCCTGGGTCTATAGATGGACTAGTCGGTGGGATTCCATCTGTTGGTGTTGAAGGAGTGCCTGGGTCTATAGATGGACTAGTTGGCGGGCTTCCATATGTTGGTGCTGAAGGGGTGCCTGGGTCTAAAGATGGACTAGTTGGCGGGCTTATGGTAGTGGGTGGACTGCTTCCAGTTGGAGGTGCAGGATCATAATGTCCTCCACTTGGTGTTCCGCAGTTACTTGGTGGTGAGCTTCTGTGGCCATGTGATCCATGTGATGGGGTATGGTGAGAACCTGAAACCACCAAGTTAAGTATCAGTCACACAACTTTTGTCATTCTGATGTTTCTTTTCTAGAATGCATGTGTGTGCATGTTTCTTATCTGTATGCATGCGTATATTTTTGATCTTACAAGACACTTTGTCCTACTGAACAATGTATTGCAGCTTTAGCACCTACAACTTAAAACTATATAGAGTATCATGTCTTGTGTATAAGAGTGCTGAATAATTGAACACAAACGAACAATACTTTAGATAACAAGAGTTCTAAACTTCTGAATATAAAAACTATCTTAAAACACTAGATAAGAAAATAGATACTAGTGATAGTATACCTTTTGGAGGAGTTCCATCTGTATGTGGGTCTCCTGGAGGATAATAGTTCTTTTGATCTTCGAAACTTGCAGCAGAGATTACAGGAATCGCCAAGCTCTGGGAAAGCAATCCAGTAATCAAGGTGAAAATGAGCAGAGAAGCCTGCGTGCTCTTCTCCTTTGCCATCTTTTCGTACTTGCTTTCAAGGAAGAAGGTAAAAAGAAGGAATGAAAGTGAGATAGTAGTGTTGGATGGAATAGTGGGTTTTGTATATAGGGGTGGAGTAAATATTGGCAGCTGAAGCTGTATATGGTTAATTGAATGTGCTGCAGGCTACATTTAAGGTACCATTTTTTACTAAATATTTTTATAAATACAATAATAAAATTTCTGGTATTAGTTAAGTGTCTCGACAATGTGCATTAGACTTGGAAACCAGTAATGAAAGCCTAGTATGACTCGTTTATGTTAAAGCTTATTATCAATAAAAACAAGTATAGATTTAAAGCATGTACTCTTTCTCAAGTAGAAACCATCAAATCCTATATTGTTCTTTAATGAATCAAAACAATATAGATTGAGCTTCTTGGATGCTAGGTGAAATTTTGATTTTCGTATTGAATTCAATAGTGTGGACCATGTAGTATCCAAGAACTCATTTTGAACTCTATCAGTTGGTGCACTTCTTAATGCATACATTGTCTTCTTCTGTCTCTTCATATTTATGGTTTGATGGAAATCAACATTTATTCAAATGTTAGTCCATATGCAAGATGATAAAAAATAGAGTTACAAACTACAGAGGTAGGGTAATCTATCATTATTATTGTTAGTGTTATTTTGGTTTTAACTTTTAACAGATTAATGAGTGCGACAGAGAAGTAGTTGGAAGTCTTGAAGATTTTCAAAAATGACCGGAAGCACATTGAAGCTTGGGAATGCAGGCAGTAAATGAGATTATAAAAACATCATTCTAGTGACGAGGGAGTGTTTGGGCTGCAATTCCTATAAACCCCAATATTGATGGGTTTTTTTTGTTTTAATTTATAATAATATGATGGGGCATTATATTTAAATATTACATAAAATTGTTATTAAAATTTTAAACTAGTTTTATATAAATGAACATGTGAATGATATCTTTTATATAAAAAACACCAAGTATGTAAATTATTATAATTATTTTATGTAAATATATTGTATAAATATAATTTACTTTTAGTATATATTATATTCAGAAGAAGTTGTTTGCACGTAAATGAGATAAATACCTAAATGTCCTAACCATCGTTCTCCCTTTGACGAATGTTAAACTTTTCCAACTTATCCCAACAATGTCATTTACTATCTAGAAGTTCGTTTGGATAAATTTTTAAAAAACATTATAATTTATTATTTTAAATTAAAAATAAAAAGTAAAAATTAAGATAATACCTATTTGAATAATTTTATCATTTTGATAATTTATGACATACTAAAAATAAAAATAAAAATTATAAACACATGATAATATTATTTTATATAAAATGAAATTTCTAAAATTTAATATGTATTTCAAATAAAATATCTCCTACTAATTTTTAACTTTAAAGTATTTTTTATTATATTTTTTTTTAATTTATTATATAAATACCCATTTTTTAATTTAATTAAAAATCATTTTAAACTTTCAACTCAATGGAACAGGCTCTAAGTTCCTTTTCTTTTTTATTTTAACTGCAAGCCGAGTGATTTCCCCCCCTCCTATTTTCGTATGTTAAAACTTTCTCAATTTTGATATTGTTTTTCATCCAGATGAAGCAATTTTGCCGCTTATTTCGTTAACAAAGTCAGTGAGAACTCGAAGCAGTCCTCTTTTAAATGAAGATGATGTCGACAAAAAAAAATGAAGATTATGCAATTCTTAAATTAATTTGTTATAACTCACGGTGGAACCAGAATTTATAAAGATTTTACGGTAAAAATTTAAATACCAACATTTACACCAATCATTCATGATCTATCGGTCTCACGATAAGATTTACAACAATTTTTAACAACAAAATGGAACTTAAAATAAAAAGTCCATGTCGGAGACACTAGACAGCGGGCAAATCACCTGATTCCTCCATAGTATAAAATCTATCCTTGACCCCGTAATACATTTCACATATACAATGAAATGATTAACATTCTTATCTTCCATACCTTTCATGTATAGTTGTCATACGTGCAAATATATCAATTAAATCCACTGCCCATTTCACAAGATTAGCATAAAATAACCATAATACCTTATAAGGTGTTGGATTGTTGATGAGAATCAAAAATAAGAATACAAAGATTAAATGAATCAAAAGATAAAGAAGGTACAATTAATCTAAACAAGATTAAAATTCCGATTTCTATTAACCATCAACCAAACATGCATTTAAAACTTTCCAAATTAAAATGCTGTCAAATTCATCATATACAATATAAAATATAGGAATAGTAGACCAGGTTCAGGTTTCACACCCATTATTATATACATACATATTACACACACACACACACACACACACACACACACACACACACACACACACACACACACATATATATATATATATATATATATATATATATATATATATATATATATATATATATATATATATAATTTGTCGAAATAAAATATTAGTGGATCAAGAAATCGAGTCATTATTTCATCTCCTAGTGAAGTCACACGTTGAAAATGGAATCTATTCCACCTCCCATGACTGCTGAAAACAATGTACTGCACATATATACCAAATGCAAAATACATGGCAGATCCTTTGGGATCCTTGACATTTAAAAATTCAACTTGCTTTGACTAACCAGATGATTGCCCTTTCTTTAATACTCCTATCACATTATGATATTGCAACATACCAGTTCATGTTGATAATTGTAAGTTTAGTTTCTCAACTAGTAACAACATGAAACAGTTGAGACTATTCGAGCACATGCAATGCATATGACCGACCAACATCATCATCTTCTCAGGGACCGACCTTTGATTCGTTTTCTTAATTTTAATGTTTCTAGCCGACTAGATTAACAGATGACAGTGAATCTAGTGATTATATGTATTAGCGAATTCTCCTCGTTGGTACTATAAATATATCATGAATCACTCCAACTGCATATAACAAACCTCTCTAATCTTTTTGATTATGCAAACAATTGCGATGAGCATTAACGTTTCTCCTTCATTAGCTCTGTTTGTTTTGGGTCCGCTTTGCGCTTCGATCATGGTGTTGATTTATAGAGAGAGTATGAGGCGGAAAACCAAGAAGAAGCTACCACCAGGTGAGATGGGACTACCTTGGATTGGTGAAACAATTGAGTTCTATAGATCGCAGCAGAAGAATAGGTTGTATGAGGAATTTGTTCAACCTCGTATTGCCAAACATGGGAAAATCTTCAAGACAAGGTTGATGGGATCCCCAACTGTAGTTGTAAATGGAGCTGAAGCTAATCGCTTCTTCATGTCTAATGAGTTTAAGCTAGTTATAAGTTCGTGGCCATCTTCATCGGTCCAGCTCATGGGGGAAAACTCCATTATGGAAAAACAAGGGGAGGTACACCGGCTACTACGAGGGGTCATCTCCGCAACTCTTGGTCCAGCAGGGCTAGAGGCTATAGTGCCAGCAATGTGCAAGTCAGTACAGCTTCACTTGGAGAAGTACTGGCATTGCTCGGAAACTATCAGTCTCTATCGTAGCACCAAAGTGCTGACATTTACTATTGTGTTCGAGTGCTTGTTAGGCATTGTGGTAGAGCCTGGGATGCTGGAAATGTTTGAAAGAGTTCTGGAAGGTGTTTTCGCCCCTGCAATCAGTTTCCCAGGCTCTAAGTTTTCAAGGGCAAAGAATGCACGAATGGAGATACAGAAGATGTTGGTTGGTATTGTGAGAAGCAAAAGAGAGGAAATGGAGAGGAGGCCAGATAGTGGGGAGGAAGAAGGAATGCTACTATCAAGACTAGTGACTGGACTAATAAAAGGTGAGATCAGTGAAGAAGAGGTTGTCGACAATGTGGTTTTGCTGGTATTTGCAGCTCATGATACCACATCATTTGCAATTGCAACCACGTTCAAAATGTTGGCTCAGAATCCAAACTGTTACTCTATTCTACTTCAAGGTACATATTCAGCTTTATTGCTCTTCGGTTTAACTACTGTTACCTAAATATAATAATATCATCTCTCTAGCAATACGGCTGGAACTCAGACAATGCTAGCAATTTGACTATACTATAACTCTTTTTATATCTTACCAGAACATGTCAGTATTATTAGCAACAAAAGGCATGGTGAAAGTTTGACAATGGATGACATGAAAAAGATGAAGTATACCTGGCAGGTTGCACGCGAAAGCATGAGACTTTTTCCTCCAATTTTTGGCTCATTCAGAAAAGCAGTATCTGATATTGAATATGAAGGATTTACAATTCCCCAAGGATGGAAGGTGCTATTTCTTGCTTCTCTTCTTACCTTCACCCACAGGAACATACTATAACTTTATTATAGTATATACAAAATCAAATTAACAAATACACTGTAACTAACGAAAGCTCCATCCTCATGGTGGCTATGCAGATTCTGTGGACTGCATATGGAACCCATTTTAATGAAGAGTATTTCCCAGAACCCATGGAATTTAATCCAGGTAGATTTGATGCACCTATACAGCCATATGCGTTCCTACCTTTTGGTGGAGGCCCAAGGTTGTGTGCAGGACATCAACTGGCAAAACTAAACATCTTGATTTTTGTTCATTATGTTGTAATGCAATATGACTGGTCACTACTAAACCCTGATGAGTCAGTTATTATGGATCCTCTTCCAATACCTTCACAAGGAATGCCTGTTAAAATATCTCCCAAGCTAAACCAAGTTCCACAAGAAGTCAAGAAGTAAATGCTTGTGCAATAACAGGATTTATGGACTCTCAATCTCTACAAGTAACCACATGGCATACTGAACAGGAATATATACCTCCCTTTCAACTTTAGGTATCAGTAATCTTGGCAGTAGGTATCTAGTATTCAAACTTTTGGACTCTAAATTGTGTAATTAACTGGACCAGATTAACAATGTTAAATGTCAAAAGTTTCTAGATATGTAACATATTCTCCAGTATAAAAAAAAAAAAAGCAATTCCTTATTACTTACAATATTTTCACAAGACCATTTTTTTTCCAATGATAAAGAAACACCAAGCATAATTATTCAGGCTTCAATGAAAGATTACTTACATGCCTACAGAAACGTTCTCCTAAAGTAAATATTTTTGATTCCCTATCTATGGTTATAGTAAACTTTTAAAACGTTAATCTTGATTCTTCTTTTTTCACCCTACTTGCCCTACTCGACTGGTATCTACAAAGGATACAACAAGAGAGAATATACTAGTCAGATATAATCCTTCATTCCACTAATTTAATTAGTACAATGCTTCCACCTTTAATTACTGCATTTTATCAAAAATGATAACATTTTTTTCGTTAAAACAATAACAAGATCTAATACCAAATTTCTATGCATAAAACGATAACATATTTTTCGTTAAAGACCCATCCATACAGACAGTTTGTTCCGGACAGATTATTGGACAGAATATGTTGATTCATCAAACTTATTAATCATCCTGTTTCCTTTTGGATGAATTATACCCGACATTCTTACCCATTGGCTACTGTTATAGGTTCAGATCGTCCTTACCAACCAAGCACCTCATTAGTGTCATATTACCAGCAGTAAGAGAATATATTCAACATACAATACTCCTTGAGAAACAAAAGGGAACTTCAACACAAATCTGAAATTTGCTAATGGTTTTATCTATATTTATAAACTCCTATAACTGGAATAACAAGAGATTATGACAGTCACTTTATATGTAGTACTGATACTAAGTAAGCAATTGTGTTGGACTATTAAATGTAACATTGAAGGCCGTTCCTATCAAAGTACAGAAGCTTCTTCTATTTCCTCTAATTTGGACATGTTTCTTTTCTTTATGGACAAATTGTGCTTAATCCTGTTTATTGTCCATATTGCAAACAGGTATTGCAACAACTAACAAATAATGATTAAAAAAAGACACGACTGTAATAGCTACAAGAAATATTAATCTCATCCTTGCCCCAAAATTTCTTACAGAGTTGAATGATCTATTAAACACTCCGATGAATCTGGAAGTAGCCAATGACTAGTTGGGTGAAACCCTTTCTTAGACCATCTTTTAACAAGGCCTACTTCTAATTTCCTCACCTGTAAATATTTGGAATATTAAATTAGAAACAACAGAAAATCCACACAGAAAGAGAGCTAATCAACAAAAAAAAAGTTCCATGTTCCACTCGTTATCATCACATGTCACTACAATACAATGATAAATCAAAATGTAACAATGATTTAATTTCTGTGAGATAATAATACAGATAATTGCTCCAAGAATAATTCCTCGATGACAATGTAAGATCCAATTTTCCATGAATGGATCAGAGTGGAAGATTGAACTGACCTGATTAACAATTAAAGGCTCCTCATCAAGACTTAGTGGATTCGTTAAAATAGTTAGAAAACCATTTCGGTTACCATATGCAATGTCCGTGAAGGGTCGATCACCCACCTGCAACATAAATTATGATTTTATTCACTTATTACAAAATCATAGAGAACATCTAATATGTTAATTGATTGTCTTGATAAATTCTTATTAACCATAATTAGTCTTGAGGATTCGCATCCAAAATGTTGTTCAATTTCTTCAGCTGATCCGGCTGGTTTCTTTATCTCTATATGTGGCAAAACAAGAAAAAGATATCAGATACAGAAAAACTAGCCAAAATCATCTAATTGGGAAATTGAGTTTTCCCAATAGCTTAAAATGAAGTTCAAGCTAATATGACACTTAACTCATCCAATCAAACCACAAAATACATCGACATTTCGTTTTCTACCTAACAAAGCTCTTAAACTTGAAATGAAAAAGATTACTCACTGTGCCTGATTACTTTAATTCCAATCTTGAACTCCAGGGCTCTTGCTATCCTACCATCAGGATCATACTCATGGAGCCCTGTTTAATCATATCAGGCAAATTTGTAAAATTTACCAAAAATAAAACTAGTTATGTTCCACTACAAACAATCTCAACCTACAGACTATGCAGACTATCTAAATTCACTAGTCACATTACTACAAATCACCATTCAAGTACAACATATCATCATTCCAAGTCAAAACAGTTTTTACGCTAAATAAGTACATAGCAAAGACAACAACTATAGATGGATAATAAGAAATTTACCAGCAGAATTGCTGAAGACGGCGATATTGGTACCAAAAACTGATTTACATTCTTCAACAGAACATCGAAGAGGTCTCGAAATAGTGAAAGAATAAGGAACAGTTAAAGTATTATCCTTATCAAACACAACACCTTGAAACCCTTTTCTTTTCAATTCAACCCAATCAATGTACCTTATATCAGGTACAGCAATATGAGGCACCACTAAATGTCTATCCTTGGCAATAATTCCGAATGCACTCGAAATGCCTTCCAAGTTAACACTCTGCCCAACCACAGCTCTCAATTTCGATAACCAAGTGTTTGTTGAAATTACATTGGTTTTAGGGTCATTATCTTTTTGGGGTTTCTTGGAAGAGTGTGAATTATGAGGAAAGATTGGATTTTGATGAGATGGGTCATCATTACTGGTGTTTTCTTGATGATCTTTGCTGCAAGTGGTGGTGGTTGTAGCACAAAGGGGGATAGAATGGTGGTGTTTTCTTGATTTGATATGGAGATTGAGGGGTTGAGAAGAGATGAATTTGGGGAAATGGGGAGGGAGATGAAGATTATATTTAGGGATTGGGATTGGATAATAGTAGGAGATAGTCATAGTTTGGTGTGGAGCAACCGAGGTGCCTGCCTCCATTTCCAACTTTCTTGCCTTGGCCTTCTCTAAATTTTTTAGTTCATGCTTTGATCCTTTACAAGTAGTTTTTGTAGCTTTTATATTACGTAAAATTTTGTACTAGAAAAACATGTTTTTACATTTCCAAGTACTCGTAGACTTGTCAAAAAAAAGAGTACTCAGACGTGTTTGTATAAACTAGAATTGTGGAATGAACATGCTTTAAACATGTTTGGTTTATGTATCAATGTTTAATAATTTATTATGGGCTTTTTATGAAAAATATCAAAAAAAAATTGTAAAAATATGTTTTTTTATTTTATATTTTATAAAAATACGATCTATAAAGTTTTTTTACAAAACTACGGTTTTGCCACTAATGCAACCTGATACAACTAAAATCAACACCAAATTCAATTACGAGTAACTTCAATTTTTTTAAATAAGGTTGCATTCAATTGCATTTGATTACAAATTGTATATAAAATTTGTTTTTGGTTACTTTTAATTGCAGACCTTATTTTTGCAAAGAAATTTAAAAGACGATAAAATCGTAAAAAAAAGTTTAAAAATTAGTATTTTCGATAAATACCCTTTATCTTATTAATCGGAGTCTTGGTCTAATGTTTTATTTTAATATTTAAATTACTATCAAATGTGTATGGTTCAATTTTCGCTAATAATATATTAATATAAATTATATATATATATATTATTGATTATAAAATAAAGAGGGAGTTTCTATAACTTATATGTCATTGTATTATTTTTATTTAACTTTTTCTAACAATTAATAACTAGATTTTTAATGATATATTTATTAGATGGTATTTAAGACGAATCGGTGAGACAATCGATTTGCATTATTATCAATATTAGCTTGTAACTTGTGTAGAACACGAACGATATTAGTAAATTATATATTAATTATTTTATATAATTTAAATATTTAATTAAAAATGATAATTTATTTTATTATTAATTTGTTTCTATATTTTTCTATACAATGTTATATATATATATATATATTCATAAAATTTAATTATAAGTCATGATTTCAAATAAATAAAAGAGTTTGAATGATGTTGAAATTGAGTTGAATGTGAGTATAACTACATTAAATAAAAATTATAAGGTAAATAAGATTCTTAAAATAAAAAATATAGAATATAATTAAATATAATATAATATTATCCGTCAACAGTTGTATAGAAAGAGGATTATCAGTGACAGGGTTGTATTTATGATAGTCCTTTTCTAAAATTAGGTTTAATTAATATTGAATGGTTATGATCTTTTTTATTGTTCACTTAAAATTGGACGGTCGGGATCTTATTTATGTTCGCATGGGGTAACCGATATGAAAAAAAGTTCTATTATTTGGTTATAATAATATAATACAGATGTATACTAGTATTTGTTCTCACCATGCTGAGTTTTTAAATTATAAAAATTAGGTTTTTAAATTATAAAAATTTCACAAATTTTGCGATAATATTTCTATTACTTAATAAAGTTGAGAAAAAGTCATATCTCTATTTGATGTTACATGATTACTGTGTTACTGTGTTGGTATTTTACATACTATAAAATTTCATTACAATTATGAAAACATGAAATTTCTAATATGTAGCATTATTATAATGTGTATTAAACTGTTAGGATTGTGAGCTAATAATTTAATTAATCAATTATAATTTTAGTTAATCTAAAAGAGATCGAGTAAAACATACTATAAGGCAACATCTGTATCTTAAAATATATTATCTAGGACCAAAATAATGAAGAAATAGATTGTACAAGTTCATTCTTTTGTTCAGGGGAGGGCTGTAATTCGAGCCGAGTCGAGCCGAGTTCGAGCTTTTTTTTATCGAGCTCGAGCTTTTTTTTGTCGAGTCGAGTCGATCCAAAAATTATTCGAGCCTAAAATATGTGTTCGAGCTCGACTCGGGTAGTATTCGAGTCGAGTTCGAGCCGCTCGCGAGTTTTCGAGCTTAACGAATTTTTTTTACGAGTTTTCGAGTTTAACGAGTTTTCGAGCTCTCGAGCTTTAATCGAGCCTATCGAGCTTTCTTCTTCTTTTTTTTTTTGGAAAAAATAGTTTTATCCAAGTTAAGTGGATTATTTGATTTTTATTGTAAAATTGACTAAACTTTAACCGAATATTATATAATTAGACAAAATTAAAAAGTTATACTAATATATTACTAAAAATTATATATAATTTACTTTAAAATTTTAATTTTCAAAATTGTAAAAAAAATTGTTAATTATTAGTCAATTTGGTTAATTTGAACATTAAATGTAAAATAATAATATGAAATTACATTAGATATTTAGGTGCCTTGGCTATACTTATATGTTACTTATAATTTGCATAATTTTTTCAATTTTAAGTCATTTTATGATTTATTACACAAACAAACATTTTTTAACTCAAAATAAAAAATGACTTTAAACTGGGCTCTTAGTATATATTATTTTTTTAAAAAATAAGTAACTTATTTTTTATTTTAAAAATAAGATCTGATCTCAAATTTCAAAATTAAATTTTAATCTTTAAAAAAGGTATAAAATTAATAGAAGTATAGAACTATATATATAAAAATTAATCGAGTTCGAGCTCGAGTTGAGTCGAGTTCGAGTTCGAGTCTTATCAAGTCGAGCCCGAGTCGAGCCTAAAAATACTCGACTCGACTCGACTCGAGTTTTTAATCGAGCCCGGAAATCTGTTCGAGCTCGAGCTCGATAACGAGTTCGAGCCGAGTTAATCGAGTCGAGCTCGAGTCGAGCTCAAAAAAACACGACTCGAATTACAGCCCTAGTTCAGGGACATCATGTTTTAATCCTTGACAATACTCTGGAATGATATTGTCTCAAATTTGAATATAGTACAATTAAGTGACAATAATATTCATGAAACATGTGACAACAAACTTTCATAACGACAAACTTGATGCACATATAAGATATGAAGACAACATATTTACAGACAACAAATTTGGCGGAAGTTGATAGCAAGTAGGGCGCAGCTGTGACAGTGTCTTCCACACAATATCTTTCAATGCACCAACATTGGTAGAAGATAACTAATTGTCAACAGTAAAGAAAGGAGGCTGACGGTCTATTTAAAAAAAACATGATTTCATTGTTCATCGCATGGGTTTCTAGGACAGGCTTTCAATTAAGTCAAAATCTACTATTGTAATTTGAGAAAATACGAGAATAAAGTTGAAGAGCTCAAGGAATTACAAACGATAATTTTTTATTTTCATCATTTTTTAGGAGGGTTACAAAATCTCAAACCCTCAAACTCAGAAATCAAATCATATAGAATATTCTCATTTGTTTTAAAAACGACTCGCATATCCAAATAATTATAATCGATTTACACACCCAATTAAATTAAAATATAAAACCTTTTTCAGTTTTTATCGTAATTGAATTAAAAAAGACTAGTTATATTAATAAATCATGTTCGTGAATTTTCATGAAAAAATTGGGATATTTCTTTTACGAGTACTAAAAAAAATTCATGCAAGTTCGAGTCTAAATTTATGACTACGAACTGGACAAAATTGAGGTTTCGAATGGAAAACAAATCATGGTACAAGATCTCAAAGGAATAAATAAAAATTTATAAATATTTCTGAGATAAACATTTTGTACCAAATTTTCACTTGATAAAAAGTACACAATCTCTAAACTTTTAAATCTGATTGTGGAGTTTGAACATTAAAAAGTGAATGTAATGACCAACAAATAAGAGTCGTTTTCACCTCTTTCTTCTCTTTTTTTTTTTATCCCTTTCCCTTTTTAGACCCGATTTTTGACAATATTTTGAAATGAGAATGGATTAAAAACACTCATATTTGGGTAATAACTTGTTTTCGTGTCCATAATAAATTGTAAAAATATTGAAGATAGCAGAAAATCAAATCATAAATCCACGTCGAAAATTCTCTGATACTAAATTACCATTTCTCTTGAATTAAGAAGCGGGTTTATTATTGTCATATTATATTCCAACACTTACAACCCCAAGTGATTTGACTAGGCTACTTCACAAATAATTTTGACAGACAAATCGATGGGTAAAACTTTTGATGATTTAAACTCGAACCAAATGACTCTATTTATTATATCTTGGGAAATGAAACTCAAAGATAGCATGGCTAAATTGTACCTTGAAAACGCTGAAGAACATGATTCTCGACTCTTAAGAAAAAATTGCATCAAGTGCAGAGTATTATTATCGGGGAAAATAGGATTAGAGACGTTAAATTAAAGTAGGGTGAAAACCACTATTATCATCGAAATTTAAGCTGAAATACACAAGAACCATTAGAGTAAAAAAAAAAATTGGACGGTTCAATCATCCAAATTTTACAAATATACACGATGACCATAATTCCGATAAAAATGGCATGAAGAGGGAAGAGTGAAGAGTGCAGCTCACTCTCCGGCCGCAGAAGGTAAAATACATTTAAATCATGTCAACAACTTAACCATCCAAGTAATAAAATGTGTCTACATTAACCATAAATAAATAACAGAAATTTTAAAAAACAGTTATGCATGCAATACAAAATCCAATCCAAGCCTTATAACCGCCCATTTTTTCAGTATATTTACTCGTTAATGTGTATATAAGCCTATATTTTGAGGGTAACCCATTAAAGTAATCTAGTCGTCATTAGAATTCATAAGATTGTTCGATTTTTGTAATTTGAAATGCAAGTAGGAGATAATATCTATTTTCATTAATTAAATATACTCTTAGGTATCATTATCATCTTTATTTATTTTTTCATTACATCATTCTATTTTTTACAAATCATTACATCATTCTTTAATTCTCACTTTTTTGCAAAATTACTTGTAGAATAAATTTTATACACATATAAAGTTGATTATTATATTAATATTTATTGAATTTTTTGTACGTGCCTGAGTGATGGGTACAAACGGTGGATTATGGATCATTTATGACAGTCACTTTCAGAATTTTATTTTATTTTATTTAAACCATTTAATGTTTTGTGTATCTTACTTTTGTTTTCGATTAATTTGTATATATTTATAATATTACTATCATAATATTATTTACATAAATAATTTTTTTTAGTTATAATAGTAGAACTCTAATAATAAGTAATAAATATTTAATTGTGTTGGAATAATTTGAGCTGTAAGAGAAATCAAACAAGTAATTGAGTTGATGTGGACTTGTAGTTTCTGTAGAAGTTACCTGGTATTTGGTCGGAAAAATTGAAATGAGAGAGTACAGAATGAATTTGAACTAAATTATAAATAAATATTTAAAATTTTCATTCATTATATCATTCCGTTAGTAACAACCTAAATAGATATCAAAATCATAAATTTAAAAGTCATTACATTTCTAATAACTTAAAATAGAGATTAAACCTCAAATTTAAGAAATGCTCTATTCTCAAATATATTTATTTCTAAATAAAATTTCATTATAACAAATTAGCACTCACTTTTTCTTTTTCTTTTCAAATCTTCCACCATACATATATAATTTTCTTTTATATTCATTCATTTCATTTCATTTTCAACAACTAAAATATTAAAAGTACTAAATACTAATGATTATATATATATATATATATATATTATATTATTTTATTAAACAATAACCAAACTAACACCAAACCAAAAATACCGATTGTCAGTAATTATTTATTCACATTTTTTTAATAATTAATTAAAAAAATTCAAAATTCTTTTCTAAAACACCGATAGAGTGACATGATTTTTCTATACTTACATCAAAATTCTAATTTTAATTAGACCCATTGTAAAAAATCGTGGATAAATCATTACCCGACCCTAAATATATAATTAGCTCACATAACAGTGAATTTAATTTGCTAAATCAATTTATTTCCGGTCGGATCGAGGACCTTTTGCCACCCACCAAATTTTAGTCAAGAAACCTCCGATTTTTCACTATTAGGCAGAATTTCATCTCCGGCGAACTCAACCTTGCTAGTAAGAGCAAGTCGTGTGCTATCGAGGACTGATTTTGCATACAAGGTCCACATTATCATCTGCTCACGAAAGTGCGAAATTTTCAAAAACTGAAAATTTCCATAGCAATTATACACGCACACATATATTTATTTACTTAAATCTTTTTTGCCACCTTATCATTCTAGTCAGCATCGACTTGGCAACACATCATCATCAACCAAGCAACTAACAGAAGAAGGCATTTGTCCTGACTGAAAATGGTGCTAATTTTAACGGAATATACATTCTTAAAAAAAGAGTCTATAATGAAAATGATACACTTAAATTAATTCATTATATTTAAATGAAATATATCACGACTTCGCTATTGAACCCAATTTTTATTCGAACTTTTCTTTTTAAATAACTTAAAATTATAAATAATTTTTTCAAGTTTATTCAACCGGATTCTCTGTCAGTTTGAATAGTTTTTATTATTATTTTATTTTTATAATTTTATTTGATAAAAGTTAATATTATCATGTATAAATTATAAATTTTATTTTTCCTTTTATATTTGTAATAACTCATAAATTTCACAAAACAATATTATCATCTAAATAGATATTAACTTAGATTTATTATTCCTTACTTTTAATTTTAAATAACTTTATATAAAAAATAATCTTTTTAAATTTACCCAAAATATACTTATGACATTAATAACAGATGATAACCCTGTAAGAAGAGTACGGTCAACGTGCATAAATTAATAAAAATACTAGTCGTATTACATATTCTTTAATAAAAACATTCCAAGTTGTACAAATAAAATAATAGCAAAGCAATGAATGAGCATCATCCAGATGAACCCTTATCAGTCCACAGATCACACATTTTACTCTTATGCTTCATCTTTCATATCACAAATATTTCATACTACTAACCATTGATCAAGACTCATCACAGCCGTTAATCACTACTACTTGTCCCAGGTTGCAAGTCCAACAAGCACATCTCCACGTATATTTTTGTCGGATATGAATGTACGTGGCCAATAAGCATGTGGCATTCAATTATGAAATTTATAATTGCAAAGATTGGCACCAACTGATGAATAATTAACGGTTGAGTCACGCCAATAATCTCTCATGCCTTGATTCAACTGTCGGATGAAACCTGAATTTTGCTTCACACAATTAACCAACATTTCTGCCACGGTGTTATTTTTCGACAATTTTTTGCTCGAATTTATAAGATCCGCCTTGAAACCTCTCTTTATTATGTACTCGATCATGCCATTCATTTTTAGTAATCCCGGTTGGCCTACATTTTTAGTGATCCCATTTTGAATACATGGTGACTAAAAAAAAGGAGTTTGGATTGGAGGGTCAGTGTGAAAAAACAAAATTATACATTTTTAATAAAAGATTATTAAGATAATTTTTTTATGATTTTATTTTAAAATCAAAAGTATAATAATAGAGGGCTTGTATATAGGCGTGACAATTTTGGGTATGGTTGAATAGACAGATTCATGTCAACAATTTGACTCAATTCAAATTCAACTTGAAATTTTAATAGGTTAGGATATTCAAATTCCGATTCGATCCGAATCACTTGTGAGTAATTTAAATTGAACACGGCCCGAAATAAGAATAATGTGTTGCTTTTTGAAAACCTGGGTCTCCTCCTGTCCTATGGCCCAGGACAGTGTGCGAGTCCAATCTAAAACCAATGGCGAAGTATGAAATAAACATATTTTGTGAACAGCGAATCAAATTATTTATACATATACCTTGTCCTAGTTTGTTATGGTAACTAGTACTAGTGCAAGTGTTAGTGTTAGAACCTGCAATTTATATTATCACTTTTTTCTCTTCAATTTTTTATTTTTGTTCAGGTGCTTCCGGAGTTCCGTTTGAATGAAATGAAGCACACCCGCTCGTATAGTTCTTGTTTGCAATTATTGTGAATATTCTGGATTGTGCAATCTTGGTGGCCTTTTGGGGAGGTGCTCCGGCTATAGAAGAGGCCAATTTTTTTAAAATATCATTGAATAGATGAATTTCAGGGATTATAAATTACCAAGAACCTTGAGTAACCCTAAACTTGGGTTTATTTGTTTACTATGATTATGATATATGTATTTGTTGGGACAGACAATTGACATGAAAGAAATATTTGTTGAGAATTAGGCAGATGGAATTTTATAGTTCCAGATAAAATACACTACAATAATTGGAAAAAAAAATTAATGTTACTTAACCATCTCCTAATCTTACATAAATTTATATTTACTGGTTCCCTACTTAAACAGAGTTAACAAAGTGATGCCTTGCTGTAAATTTGGGTTGCTGAGGATAGATGGCTGGTAGTGCAGATCTTACCATAGTGTGCAAAGGTGCTATCAACCATAATAACTCAGAGCCTGATAAGGACACAGACCACAGGTCTGGAACTGAAGGTGATGCCTTAAGGAGGCCTCGTGGCAGGCCTACTGGCTCTAAAAACAAGCCAAAACCACCTATAATTCTCACCAGAGACAGCGCAAATGCACTCCGTGCACATGCTATGGAGGTGAGCCCTGGATGTGATGTGACCGAAAGCTTAACTACCTTTGCCAGGAGAAAACAACGTGGCATTTCTGTGCTCAGTGCTACAGGCTTCGTAACTGATGTCACACTACGCCAACCAGGCTCAACGAGTGCCATTCTAACTCTCCATGGACGGTTTGAAATTCTGTCACTCCTGGGATCGATCTTGCCACCACCAGCCCCACCAGGGCTCACTATATACTTAGCTGGGGCACAGGGGCAGGTGGTAGGTGGTGGAGTAGTGGGTGCACTTGTTGCATCAGGTCCTGTGGTGATCATGGCTGCAACTTTCATGAATGCCACTTTCGATAGGTTGCCCTTGGAAGAGCATGAAGTATCGGAGAGTCATCACCAGCATTACCAGAATGGGTGTCAGGCACAGCAACAGCAGCATCACCACATCAATATCTCTGAAATTTATGGGATGCCACAGAATGTGCTAAGTAATGGCACTTCCTTGCCCCCGGAGATATATACATGGACACCAGGCCGGCAAACACTTTCCAAGACTTAAATTAGTGCTATTTGTTGCTGAATAAAATTTATTTATATAAACTTAAGCGGACTAAGCGATGCAATTTGCTGTTTTAATTTCGTAAAATTTCTGGTTTATGTTTTTTTGGTAAATCAAAATTTATGGTTTTAAACTTTTCTGAAATTAGTTTCTTCATATTAGGCTGTGATCATCTTCCTTTCTGGTCTGTTGATGTTGCTGAATGGAAAGTTGATATTTTTTAATGAACCTTCAAGTTCATTGAAATCTTCTTGTTTAAGAAATTTTCTTGTTATAAACTTTGTAATTGACATAATTGAAAGACAAACGAGTAAATAAATAGGGATCTCTTTATTCATTTGATATTCATGGGGAGTACAAGAAGTGCGTATTTATAATTAAACTACTGTACATATACAGCCTTGATCTCCCTCCATCTGCTTCTCCTTACATATCAACCGCGCTTTAGTTTATGCTGCAGAATCAAACAAAAAATGAACATGGTTACACGCCGTTTGTTAAATTTAATATTTATATAAAAAAACCCAACTCCCCTCGACTTTAAGAATAAAACAATAAACAAACTTACGTATTGCAGTTGTAGTTAGGATTAGTAGGGATGGTGATTTGAAGTCCACATTTCTGAGGGATAGAAGAAACAGAGGAAAGCTGGAGACCAGGGACTGATGAAGCAGATGACTTAATACAAGTGCACAATGTTTTCCTATCTTGTGGTGTTTTAGCCATTCCATACATAGTTTGGACCGCTCTGCAACATCCAGCCGATGGCTGGGACGTTGTACCAGTTGCGTATGGGCCACACTGTGACATGGAAGGACCCAAGTCTGTGCAGGTCAGGGCCTCCCCTTGTTCCACCATCAGATTAACCACCAGGGCCAACACCGCCATGAAGCAGGCAATTCTTAAAGATTTCTCCATTCTTGAAGTATTTATAAACTCTATGTTTGTACTAAATGTATTTATATTTATTTTCCTTTTGCTAATGTTGAGGATGGATATGCAACTAGACCTCGCAAGTATTTATAGGCTGGTGTAGGAAATTTTAATACAATTGTTTAATGCAGCAAGCATGGCTGGATTCGATATCTCAATCTGCTATCATCTGCAGATTGAAACATTTCAACTACGTCTCTCTTTGTTCACAAGGTCAAATATCAGAAGGGGACGGTTACTAGTTAGGCTTTGATCAGCTTTCTATACTGAGGTAAAAGAATTCAATGCGAAACCGGGATAGAATTGAAAGCTTGTGATATGGTTTTTGGTTGAGCACTTGACATTGTTGGAATGATGAGGTCTGGAGTTATTGTATACTATGTCTACAACACTGACAATTTACAGCAGATTATCTTGCAGTTTCTAGTAAGGACTTTGACTGCAGTTATGGATATGTATTATGTACATCCAAATTATAGTTTATGTATATAAATGAAAATATAAAATTGTTTATTATTGTTGATCACAAATCTTTTAAAGCCTTTCAAGTTGTTCTAACAAGATATGCCATCATCTTTTCTTTCATATTAACGACAGCAATGTATGGAGAACTTGTAAAACTTTTCACAAATGCTTATGATTCAGGAACAATTATCATGTTATAGATGTAAGCTTATTTATCCTGATTTATTCGCTAAATTGTGCCTGTATTCTAATTTTGGGTGATGGCCATAAATACCATTTTTTAAATAAAAATCAACGAAAATACCAATTTTGAAAATTCTGGCAAAAAATACTATTGGGATACGTATTTGGCAAATAGGTATCCTTAATATGCATTTTACAAATGGGTATCACATAAAAAAAATAAAATGAAATGAAATGAAAAAATGTTGAGATACGCATCTCCGATATGCGTATCACCTTGGTCAAATGGTGATGCGTATCACCTTGGTAAAAGGGTGATGTGTATCACCCGTAATTTTAATTTATTTATTTTTTCAGAAAATTTTGAATTTTTTTTTAAAAAAATAAAATTTTGGGATACCCAAATGAGAAATGCGTATCCTACTAGTATTTTCGGCCAAAATTTTGAATAATGGTATTCTTATCACTTAGTCTAAAAAAATGGTATTTTTATCATTTTTTCTCTAAAATTTTGCATGTCCCGAGTGTTGGCTTATCTAAGAATTTTGATTGTTTCAGATAATGTTGGTATATTTTGAAGATGTCTATAAATTGTGTTATTTTAAAAGATAACAGTGAAGTTTATAGTTAACAAATTCGTTGAACCATTATATCAAACAGTTGGCGGAGTATTGACATTATAAATAATAACAACAATCAAGAGTTTATTAAACACAAATAATAAACTGCAATAAAATTAGAATAATTCAAAATATAGAAGAGGAAGAGAAGAAATACAAAAGAGAAAGAGAAGGAAATAAAATTCAAAATTTGAGAAGACACAATTTATACAGAACATATAAAGAAAAGTAGAAATAGATTTGAAATTTAAAATTTGAATTAAAAGGTTCACAACTTGTTCTAATAAAAAAAGACACGTGTAATTTGTACATTGTGAATTCAAAAAATGAACGTAGATGATAGAAGATGTTCACGTGCAATGTATATAAAGCTGCTGCAAATGAATATAATATAATACATATATATATACGGTTAATATGTATAATACCTTAAAATACGTATAAAGTAACGGCATTTGTTGTAATATATGAAAAAGGTGGAGGGTGTTTCAGTAAAAGGAATTGAAAAATGGGTTTAGGATTTAGTACTGTAGTTGATACGTTACTGCACCAGAGATCTATACTTGTACAAGGAGAACTTCCACAAGCCACGTATCTCGTAGGATAACTAGTCTAGATTATATATAAGGTCGCATGTCTCGTGAGATAATTAGTCCAGATTATAAGATCGAGTATGATGGACACGGACAATTGAATTATCCAAATTGTTGCGATTTGCCCGGTGTACATCATACTTATTTGTAATTTGAATTCGAGATAAGGCCTGAATTCGAGATAAGCCCGGTTAAATTGTCATTTCATACTTATTAGACAAAGGTTGAGTGTGTAGTATAATTAAAAGGGTCATACAATCATAATAGAGAAAAAGGTTTCAAAAGTTAATTATAGATAAATTATCTAATGTCACGTTATAAAAACTGGATAACATTTTTGTAATAATAAAATTAATCATCATATATTTATAAAAATAACCTTGATATTGTATTATATTTTATGTTAACTTTAAATAATTACCTAAATGCGACTTTAGGGCCATTAAGCCCATCATAATCACATTCATAAATTGTCATGCCTAAGATATGAAGGGAAAAAAAAACAAATGTAGATCTATAAACAGCACTTTCATGGTATTTCTACAGCAGCACATTTGCTGGTTATGTACACTTTAACAAGTAACACGTTACAAAAATATAGTTTTGATTCTAGCATCTAGCGCCAAATTGCAAATGCAGTTTCCAGTAAATATGTACTGTCAACCTGCAAAGGCAAAAGCATAAACAAGTTAAATATTAGAAAGGAAGACGTAAATATTCGTCAATAGAGTAGTGACAGACTAGAATCCTCATCACCCACTCTCCATCTCCTTAAAAATCTAATGCATTGAACAATAGGTAATATACCCAAATATATACGGTGTTTCTTAAATATATATGCCATTACGGGGAAAAAGGTTCTAAAGGCAATATAAAGAACTCTATAGTGCACCTTTAACACTACTGTTTCAGTATATTTAGAAGTCACGTTACTTTTAGCTTATTTAATATAGGGAATATCCATTGCTTTTCTTCATAGAATTATTTTTATCTTCCTCGTAAACAAATCGACTTGCTTTATTATACATTTTCTCTACCTGGGATCCGTTTGTGTGATGATCTCTATAGAATATCCAGTTTCTTGTATTTCTTTTGCAGCCGCACCTAAATAGATGGTCTTGATACTGTTGAATACTATATCAAATTTCACAAGGTGATACTGTGGATAATGTGAAATATGAAAATTGTATATTGAAAAATATATATTTTAAAGTACTAATGATACTGATCATTAATGTTATTTATATTTAGGCCATTTATTTAGTCTACAGTTTCATTGACCTGATTCATAACAATATTAAGTATCCAACATAACATCGACTCTGCTCCTGTAGACCCTTTTGAAAGTCTTTCTCTTTCATTAAAACATTTGTAATTTAACATGAATCACTGAATTTCTCACCTGAGAGTAAATTCATTTAAAGCACAGAAATAGTCTATCTGATCTCCACTGCCGACTGCTTCATAGCTCCAATCCTGCAAACACAGATATCTGTTAAATAATGTAAAATAGGACAGCAACTATGCATGATTAATCTCACAGATATTAAATAGATACAATAAACCAATTGTGGGTTCAACAGCACCTCCTTCTAATTCGAGAAACGCCCTCTAGAACTTCTGCAGCTTGCTGCAACTTTAAATTTTTTGATGTTCCATCACCTTCCAATATCATGTAAGAAAACCTTAAAAACGTTTCGAGTTCTGCTTCTACATTATTAAGCTGCAGATCCAAGTGCTCCAAAAAACCCTCATAAGAGGATATTTCCTTCAATCTACTGGCCAAAGTAACTTCATTCTGATGGTCCATAATCAAAGTTCCTTCTGAATCATTTGCATCACTAAGAGAGTATTGTTCTGCTTCACAATCTGGGTGAACTTGAGATAGCCACTCATTACGAAGCGCTAGGAAATTCATATCTAACTCATCACTTTCAACAGTATTTACTATATTTTCCTCCTTAGGAGGGACAATATGAACTTCATGGGATGAAACCTCTTCACCAACATCGACATCTATGGTGACGGCATTTACTAGCTGATTTTCCTTCAGCGATATTGCCTGAAATTTAAGTGTTCAGTGTATTTTGGAAAACAATAAACACTACAATTGTATTTTTAGTGTATTTTTATACGTGGAAACCAACATATGAAGCCTCCAATGGTGTTTAAATGTATAACTGCTATTCCAAAACTTGGCAAGTCTACCACTTCAGAAGAACCCTACAATATTACTTACTTCATTTAGCTTTGCTGAAAGCTCATCAAGCAAATCAATACGTCTCTTCAAATTTTCCAAGGCTTGCATAACCTTCTTTTTCCGGACAAGTAGATCTCTTGCATCACTTTCCCTTCCGGTTTGAATGCAAGTTAATGCCTGTCTTTGAAGCATTTCTGCTGCTTCAGACAGTCGAATAAGCCTCGATCTTGCCCTATTAGCTGAAAAGCCAATTAGTTGTCAGACTTCTATGTGATTCATTGTTGGTTATCAAAATTTATAATGCAACTCCATGTCCATGACATTTAAGTTTGTACTTAATGGGTTCGTTTTGGCAACAAGCTTGTGGGAATCAAGCATTTACATCCTAAAGACAAGCATATAGCATAAGCTGAGTATTGTTGGTATTTTTTTTTGAATAAGTAGGCTTAAAGCTATTTGTCCTAATAAACCTGGAGATTAAATCTCGGGATAAGCCAGAATCGAACCTGACGAAAGAAACCCAAAATGTAATAAAAAACATGGCAAAAAAACAGTAAGATAAAGATTATAATTTATGAACATGAAGTAGAAGGGTGTGTCGAAAAAATAGATATGATGAAGAAATGAAGACCTTTAGTTCTAGCATTATGAGCCTCAAAGTGAAGATGGTCCAGTTGGGTCCTTACTTGTTGTCCATTTTCATTACCAGAACTCAAACAACACACTCCAACCACTCTTCTTCTCCATCTTATAATTGGAGGAGAAGACCTGCTGGGGTTATACATACAACTCCAATTTAGCATCATCTCCATACATGTGTGTGTCATATTGAAGCACATGGTCATTTGATTAAAACCCTTTTCTCCTGAAATTTCATTTTCTGGGAGTGGCTTTTTTAGAATTTGAATTGGGCTTGTGAAAATAATAGACCGGTAGCTGTTTGCTGGGCATGGCACGGCCCAATAATATTCCTTTTTGTTTCGTTTGAATTTGTTGTTGGTACTGTATGTAGGTAGCTACCGTGTACATGGTTATAAAAGCATATATGAATGACTAATATTTAAGTAAATTTAATTTTTATATTTAATTTTTTTGATATTTATTATAAAATTTAATAATGTTGAGAATTTATGTTAATATATAATATTATGTTATCTATGAGGAGTTATATAAAAGGAGGACTATCGTGGGTTAAAGTTGTATGTTATTTTATAATGATATTTATATATTAATATTCATAAACTTTAATGATATATTGAATAAAAATTATAGGATAAGTAGGATTCTTAAAAAAGAAAATATAGAATATAATCTAAATATAATATAATATTATTCATGAGGAGTTGTATAAAAAGAGGACTACTGGGGGTTAGAGTTGTGTGTATGATATATATTCTTTTTAAAATTATATTTTATTAAAATTGAATGGTTAAGATAGTTTATATGCTTCATCTAAACACCTTGGAACCAAAACTTTTAATTTTTCGGCCATAATAATATAGTCTTGTCAATACCTCTTGTTTTATCGTATATACGTTTATAAAAATATATATTTTTTAAATAAATTTTTAATTCTTAAACTATGCCACATAGGGTGTTGGTCCTTTTTAACACACTAGCTCACCTCATGCAATGTATGAGTTTCCTTTTAAAAATAATTTATAATAATTTTATAATTAAATTGTTTATTTAAAAAAAATTATATTTTATTCAATTTTAATATAAAAAATTATATATTTTCTTTTAAATTAGTTATTAATATTGATTATTTTATTTACAAATAATATTTAAAAATAGTTTTAAATTATTTTTGTATTCACGGGGAATCAAACTTTGAAAATTTAATTAAATAACAACTAATATTTAAATATTTACTCTTTTACCTATGACGACCAAATCACATTAACTCCCTTATTTCAATTATATATGATATAATTTTGAAATAAAAATGTCCTAAATAACACATTTCAAACAACTCGGAGGAAATCTTAAAAAATATAAACAATTATAAAGGCAACTAATAACATAATGTATATAAAATATGTTCATATCTTGCACGGATCAAAAAGTTAATTTAATTGTAATCATAGAACTGAAAGACACCACACCGGTAAAAAAAATCATTTGATGTAGTTTATATTTGACTTTAACTATCGATCATGATTAATTTATGTACGATTTGAATCAGAACGGTGTTCAATTGCACTAACTCTGGGCCTTTTTCATTATATTAATTCAATACACCTTCACGGTGAAATGAAAAAATTATCCAATCAAACCTACACGGTAGGCTACACGCGATTACTACATCCACACCAAAAATAAAAATTTAAATTTTCACTCTACCCGCAATAAATATATTAAAATATACTTAGTTGGATAATAATAAAAATAATGTTAAGTATATAATTATTTTTTAAATTTAAATTTCAAATGTCATGAGAATTACGGATAGGAGACATGCTTCATGATTCACAATTTTTTTCAATATTTATGATATTCGCGTAAAATTATAGCGGATAAATGTTATGATAAACGATCAGAGGCATCGAGACCCATAATAAATTGTGTTTATATGTTTAATTTAATTTTTGATATTTAGTATATAATTTTGTATGATAATCTTTATATTTCTTTAAAAAAAAAATATAAATAGGCCCTACCACCTGTATGCATCTCCCTCAGTGTTGCTTTCTCTTTACTAATCAGTAATCTCTCTGTGTCTTGTGTTTCCTCCATTGCAAACCAAGCTTACTTTCCTGCTTTTAGAGCTCTCTCTCTCTCTCTCTCTCTCATCTGTACTTACACACACCCCCCACCAAACTTTTCTACCCCCCATTACTATAATTTCAAGGATTACAAACAAAGAAGCTCACTTTCTCTATCTACATTTGTCCTTTAAAGATTGGATTTTTGGATGCTTTTCTACTTGATTATCTTTGGACCACTTCTGGGTATGCTTTCTTTTACTTCTAAACTACTTTTATACACTCTTTTTTTATTTTTAAACATTTTGCTTTGTTCTTTCTTAGTGTGTGTGTGTGTGTGTTTGTAACCCTGCATTGGTTTATGTTCTTGTGGATTCTTGATTTTATTGATTTAGATACAGGAGTTTCTTGTAATAGTTTTGGTTTTCGAGGAAGTAAAATCAAGAAGAGAACTTTAGGTGTTAATTGAACTTCAAGGTCATCTCTCTCTCTCTCTCTCTCTCTCTCTCTCCCTCCCTCTCTCTCTCTCTCTCCCCTATGTGTTTGTTTTGCAATTTTCCTAGGATTAGATTGGTGTGTTAGTTATGTATGAAATTAAAACAAGCATTCCTACCTTTTGGAAGAATAAAATGTATGCAGACCTTACTTTGTTGTTGTTTAGTGAATATCGAAAAGTTCCAAAATGTGTTGAAGATTATTAACAAAAGATATGCAAGTGTGTGTTAATTCTATGGATATATTAAAATGTGGGTTCATTTGATCATGTGAGGCTCTTTTTTAGTTAAGCGTTAATGTAGGAAAATGAGTTTATTTACTTTGTTAGATGAGCAAAAAGTGTGTGGTTATGGTAACTGCACTCGTGAATTATTGAAGTATCTTCATAATCAGTTGTTATTTATTGCGTAGAGGTAGTGATATATTTACCCAGCTCTTTTTATTGACGACCAAGAAAGACCGCATAAATTGTGAATCCTTGATATGCATATCTGTATATTTTACATCGGATTCTCTTATCATTCCATGGATCAGAATGGAGACTAAGCTGTGTCCCTAACATATGTATATGTGTAATATATCTATTACAAGCCCATAAAATAACATCTGGACTTTTGTTTCCATTTGGATTATATTATACAGTTATTTTAAGCTTGTGGGATCCAGAAGGGAATGGGATAACTTGCAGAGCAGAGCAGAGCACATTTTTGTTTCCTATATTTAGTTACTAAGATGTCTTCTGGTGGTCTAGAGACTAAATTGTCAAAGAGAACATCAATTTTAGGCATGAAGCTATGGGCAGTGATTGGCATATGCTTTGGGCTACTTTTAGTGTTGGTACTTTGCAGTATATATATGTGGCTCACATTTCGAAGAAAATCTAAAAGAACCCTCAATAATTACAACTTTTCTCAAATACCCTATGTTGCAAAAGATATCAGGGTCGACAGATTAGGGGACCAAAATCCCAGTAATCATCCAGAAAGTTTATCCGTTACAGTTAATGATAAATTAAGTGACGAGAATTCCCAAAAGATGTTGGTGCAGCTAGGTGCGATTAAATCTGGGGAGACTGATAACATTAGCCAGTGCAGCTCAGCCTATCATCATGAGAGGACCTATAGTTCACATTCTGTAGAAGATGGGTCTTTAGGAACTGTCCAGAAGCAGTCGTCATATGGAATGGCCTCTCCTTTGATTGGTTTACCAGAAATGTCACATCTTGGGTGGGGTCATTGGTTTACCCTTAGAGATCTTCAGCTAGCAACAAACCGTTTCTCCGCAGAAAATGTGATTGGTGAGGGTGGATATGGAGTTGTTTATCGTGGTGTACTAATCAACGGGTCTGAAGTAGCAGTAAAGAAACTTCTTAATAATATGTGAGTACAAATTGAAAGCCTTGCAATTATTCAATTCCATTTTTTCTGTCTAGAACCCCTTTTTCATGATTGAATATATTTGATGTATAGGGGGCAGGCTGAGCGGGAATTTAAAGTTGAAGTGGAGGCAATAGGTCATGTTAGGCATAAGAATCTTGTGCGACTTCTGGGATATTGCATGGAAGGAGTTCAGAGGTATCTAATATTGACTCTGTTGCCATAATATTTCCTGAAAGTTTTTTTTCTAATTCTTTTATAATCAGGTTCTTATTTGATTATTATCCTTCATAATCTTGATTTTTTAAGCTTAAATTATATATCTTAATTGTTTATGGTTGTCCCTTATCAATTATGCAGGATGCTTGTATATGAATATGTTAACAATGGTAACTTGGAACAGTGGCTTCATGGAGCCATGCGCCAACATGGCGTCCTTACATGGGAAGCACGTATGAAGGTCCTTCTCGGTACTGCAAAGGCGTAAGTTAATCTTTACATTCATATTGCATGGAAATTTAAATTTCCCAAACTAGTACCAAGTCTTGTACAGTTTATCTTTAATCGTGAACAATATCGTGATCTTATTAAAATCAGTCAGCTAAATATCCTGTCATTGCTACATTGTATTTAAATTTACATGTGTTGACATTTGATGATCATATTTATTACATAATTGTGCAATTAAACTGCTGTGGTCCTTTATGCAGCTTATAGTGATAGATCCGTAGAATCATCTAAGAACTTGGCTCAACATATTTGGTTTTGCAGGCTTGCATATTTGCATGAAGCTATTGAACCAAAAGTTGTTCACCGGGACATCAAAGCTAGCAATATTCTGATCGATCATGAATTCAATTCCAAAGTTTCTGATTTTGGATTGGCCAAGCTCTTGGAATCAGGTGAAAGCCACATAACTACCAGAGTGATGGGAACATTTGGGTAAGTATGATATGCCATTAAACATTACAGACTTGGCCTTTTGTAAGTGCTTTATTTGATTTAGAGACTTGGGATTTTACATTTAATCATCACTTTCTTGTATAACATGCAGTTATGTGGCTCCAGAGTATGCTAATACCGGTATGTTAAATGAAAAGAGTGATATTTATAGTTTTGGTGTACTCCTGCTAGAAGCAGTAACTGGAAGAGATCCTGTGGACTATGGTCGGCCTGCTAATGAGGTTGTTCCTCTCTCCATCTGTTTTCCTTAAATCTACATGTATTGGCACCCCTACTAGTAGTAACTTCTTGAGCTCATGTCAGGTTAACCTTGTCGAATGGCTAAAAATGATGGTAGGGAGTAGGAGGACTGAAGATGTTGTGGATCCAGACCTTGAAACTAAGCCCGCCACTCGTGCCCTAAAACGTGCACTTCTAGTTGCACTTAGGTGTGTTGATCCTGATTCAGTAAAACGACCGAAAATGAGTCAAGTTGTTCGGATGCTTGAAGCTGATGATTTCCCTTACCGCGAGGTGCTGATCAATTTTCCACCTAGCATGATGTTCTCTATTTTATTTGTTTCCTTTCTTTTAGTTTATTTATTTTTAACTTAACGTTCACATTTTGGTATCACAAAATGGAGTACACACCAAGTAAAATCAAAAGCAACACTGATAGATCAAAGTCCTGTGCTTAGAACCTTCGTATGGTTAACATGCTTATATCAATTCTCATACCAGAAATTCACAAAAGTCAGAGGCTATATAAGCCATAGCCCATAGCAGCACTTGTTAAGCTCCTCAGTAGTTGCTTACATTAAAGAAGCTGTGCTCACCAAAAACTTCGAAGTGGCCAGCATGGTTATGTTAGTAATACATAAGCTAAAATAATTCTTTTTAAACATGAGTGATATGGACAGATTCTTTGCTCCCAGTTAGCTTTGATGACCGTTCATTAGGGAAATACGCTGACTGAAGCTTAGTACCAGAAAATTGGCATTACACAGGAATGGTCTATATACTATGGCATCTTGCCTTGTATATGTTTCAGCTGTGTAATCAGTTCTTGTTAACAAGTGTTTATCTCCCTTTCAATCCACCACTCTGCATCCTTTTGTTATTACAGATGCAATACGGCTCTTCGCCTCTTCTGAAATCGACCATCAATGTGACCTGTCACCAGCACTCTGAATTATGTGCATATGGATTTAGCTATCGAGCACTATAAGCTGTGTCATTGTACAGTGTCTTTCATCTTGGCGTAAAAGTTGGGAACACAACAGGAGCTAGTGCTCTTATTAATATAGGGCTGTGTGCAGAACTTTCGGGTATCATTTTACCTGTCCAAAAGAATAATATGACTAGCGTGATTGGCATTCTGATCGACTAGTCTTCATGCAAATCATGCATGCCCTCCTATTTAACTGATTCTTTGTTTGTAATCTCTTCATCTGAGACCAAGGAAAGCATTTTTATTTGGAGTGTGATGATTTGATGAAGTAATTTTAAGGAATGTAATAATGTTTGCAGGATCGTAGAAACAGGAAGACTCGGACTACTAGCATGGAAATTGAGTCCATAAAAGAAAGTTGTGATTCAGTTGTTATTGATAGCCAGACAAGAGAATCAGAAACACAAAGACCCGAAACATTACAAGAATAGGACTGATTGGCCAACACATGACTTTGATGGTTAACAACATTCTCCTCAATCTTTCAGGCACTAATATTCTTTGATGCATGCTCCAAAACATGTCCAGAATTATATTGCATGCAAGGCATCAGTCTGGAAGCCCACAAATCTGTGAAGTCTTGAATAGAATGAGACGGAGAGAGTTTATGTACAGGATTTTTCTGAGAACCCATAGGCTGTTCTTCATGCCTTCATAATTCAAAGATGATCATTATTTTCTTCACCATTTGTTTCATTTTATTTTGTTAATAATGTTAATACCTTTGTCTTTGTGACATATGTTCTTTGTGATAGGATTCAGAAAGATATGCAGAAAATTTTGTTATAATGTTATAATTAATTACTCAAGTATAATACGAACTAGGTGAAATTTTGTTTAGGTGGTTGTAGACAATAATAATAGAGGAAAAGTGAATCCATATGGATGAACCATGCAACTTCAGGGAGTAATAAAAAGTGAATTTCGTCCGTCAAGGAATGTGTAATACAAATATATTAGATAAATAATATTTTATTTATTAGTGGACCAACAAAAGAAGTTGGCCCCCTATTTTATGGGGTGCCAACTTTACAACTCCAATAGAGTGCTAGTAAAGGTGTCAAACCATGTTTCTTGACATCCCTAGTTGGAGTTGCTCTTAGTTTTCGATAAGTTTCTTCCTATTTCAACCTTAGTTGTAGGATGCACAAGTGCTAAATGCGGAGGTACATTTTTGTAATTTGAGTACTTGTTTGCATTTTCGTGGAAATTTTGAGGGTAAGAATGATATTAAACCTTCTTCCCATAAATTTATATAATATATATGGAAGTAAATGGCTATTTAGTCACTGAATTCACACCCAATATTTGAGTAAGTCATCAAATTCAAAATTTTATTGTCAAATTATTTAAAACATTTAGTCATATTTTATTGTTAGTAAACTCATTAAAACACGCTTATGTACCATCGACGAACACCCTCAGTGAAGAACATGACAGGAATCCTAAACCCTAGACACAAATTAGGCAACATAAAGGGTTTTGAAATTTGTTTTTAGAGGACGACTGAATATTCGAGAGGATAAAACTCTAAACCTTATAAACACGAATTGGCAAGACACGTGTTATTAAAAAAATAGACAGACGTGCACATTACTCATTTAATTAAAATTAATTCATAATCAAATCAACTTTGTGAAGACTTGTGAAGCCAACCCATAATTTGCACCCCGAGTCGCAGGAGTTGAAGCAATACATTAATAACACATATTTGAGGGGTGTTGGCGCAATATGATACAAATTGGAACTATAATGCATGTCACATAGCCGTGTGGAAACGTCGACCAACGACTAATTTTTTAAAATTTTTGGCTGAGTGATGCGCCAACTCTACGCCTAAAACTTGGTCAGCAATGCGCATTTAACCAATGTGCCTTAGTCTCTACAACTCTTTTCCTGCAAGATGGGTTAGTAACAACCATACAATATAAACGAGACGAGTATATTCGGGGAACGTTCAACCTTTTTATTACTCCACAAAAAGGATCTAACAATCTAGGCTTGCTGCTCATAACTTGGCACAGCTACCCACTAACTGCTAGTACTATAAGAGTGCCTCACTACAGAGCTCTTTCTCTCTTTAGAACTCTATATAGCTCTCACTGTATTTTGCTCTCACTTCTCTCTACAAGTGTGTCTCTCAAACTATGAGTGAATGAAATGAGAATGAAGTAGCTCCTCCTTGTATAGGCAGCTAAGCGAGTTTTGGATGGCTCAAGCCCATCCAAACTTTCCATCTATGGCGAAGATCTTTCTTGATACACTCTCATGAAATCCTCCTTTTGGAATATTCCCAATGATAATCCTCCTTCTAGAATATTCTCGAATATATGTTGAGTCACATTCCTTGATTTCCGCCATCAGAAGATATTGCCTTATATCAAATATGATATGCCCTATCTTACTTTCCTTATTTGTAAGATAGGCCCATCCACATGATATGTATAAGCCCAAGTCCATCTTGCACATTAAACCTATGTCATGCCTGCATCATACTCCAACCCTGGCCCACACTGATTGCATCACATATCCAGCTCCACCATATCTGACTCCTTAAGACTCGTCTGTCATGTCGCCTCTGTGTCATTGAGGACTAATGGTGAATGATGACTCTCCCTTATGCCGGCCGTGCCCTTGTTCAAGTCTCACCTAATCCTGCCTCTCTTGCCCTTGCGATATGCTGCTTGACTCCTCTAGAATCAAGTGTGCCCACAATACATGTTCATTGTGTATGTGTCTGGCTATGCATTTCTTGGCCTCCGTTGTCATGATCTAAACCTTTGACATATCCAACTTGTGCAAGTGCTCTCATAAGTCACAAGTGCCCCATAAGCCCTTAATATGCCCCATGTGCTCCAACTTCACCTCAACGCCAAGCCCCATGCACGACTTGCAACTCTAGTGCTCAAACTCAACATCCTAAGACTCTCAAGTAAGCTACCGCCCCGACCCTCAGCACCAGACTTAGGCTCAAATGCCTAAGGGTCTAACAATGCCCCCAAATGACACATTTGGGAAAGATGTCCTCAAATAGCACTTCAAAATGTTACATCGTATAGCGTTTTGACTTTACATTTTTTTTTATTTTCAAGTACAAAACGCAAGATGATCTTGTGTTTTTGGGGTTTGGTTTTATTTTCACTTTAACGCCACTTCATGTGGTGTTTTAAGCTCCTTTAATGCCACTTTATGTGATGTTTGATGTAGTATTACTAGTTAATAAAAAAAATAGTCAAACGCTATATCATGTAGCGTTTTGATTTTCTTTTCCAAACGTTACATGATGTACGTCTTGAAGTGCTATTTGAAGCCTTATTTTCCAATTGTGCAATTTTGGACATTTTGTCTAAAAAATATGCCATACAGGTCTTTTCAGAGCACAACAAACATGTCTTAGGTCTTTTTAGAGCACAACAAACATGTCTTGCTCGACCGGTATACACATGAAAGGTTCTTTACCAATCGAATATAGGATTTTCATTTAAATTCTTATTTTTTTCACTTTTAAAGTACCAACTTTGAATCATTATATCTCATCCATCCCTTGATTGTTTTGAGTACTTGAATATGCATTAGAAAACTATCACAGAGAAGAATGTACTCCAAACATAACTTATTGCGACTTGAATTAAAGTACAAAATGATTTGACAATTGGAATTGAACCCACATTTTTTTAACACTACAAACATGAGCAGAGCGCAATAGAATATATGTAAGAGAGTCGTGATTCAGTCGACATGGATAGCCAAATAAGAGAATCAGAATCTCGAAGACTTGTTCATTGCATGGATACATACTCCATAAGTTTTCCAGAACTATATTGCGGGCAAGACGACAGCCAGGGAAGTTCACGTGTTCATGCAGTTTTAATAAGAGGGAGATGGGTACAAGAATTTTCTAAGAAACCATAGGCCGTCCTTCGCATATTATGGACTCATGGCCTATGCAGATAATATGGTTACAATTTATTAGGTTATGCTCCCGAGTTTTTAACGAGAGAAGAGAACAGAAGATAAGAGATGCCCAAGTTACATGATAAATAATTAAGCTCAATATTAATAAAGTGAACATCTTTTAGGTGATTATCAACTACTACTCCTATATTAATAATTACTATAATTTATGTTTATGTTTATGCGTACTCCCTATTGTTTTTTATCTAATTAAATTACTGAATCTAAGCACAAACTTTATTGAACAACCGCAAACATGACAGAATAAAATGGTTATTAGGAAATGTATTTAAAAATTTTAAATAGAAAACATGAATTGACTTGTAAAATAAAGTTTAATTGAAAAAAGAATCGAATTTGTAACTTATCGTAAACTAATTACTTAGCTACATAATAATGGGGGTGTGCGGGGATGTTCGAAAGGGCGGTAACAGTAACCAACTATTTAAAATTAGGGTGTCAAGCAGAAGAATGAAGATGAGCAAAGCAAAGGTAACGTGGTCTCTTTTTTTATCTTTTTGCAGACCTATAACATATATATATACACACACATAAAAAGAAACACTACTAAAAGGAAACCCATGATACACAGCAAAAGCAATTCCTTAGTTGGATCAAACTCTCCTTTATATACTTACATGCACACTGTATGCATTGGTTTAGAGATAAAAGCAAAAGCACTACTAGTAGTAGTCTACAAAATCTTCACCTGTCTGTTTTTAGTTCTTTACTTGCTCTCGAGGAGAAAGAAACCTCTGTGCACTTATTTTATTATAATTATAATTAATTTTTCAGCTGCCTCACCCTCTTGCCTTGTCCCACCAACAATCAAAGAATCTCCATTTGTTCTATATAAATTCAACTATGGTTACTTTTACAAGATATATAACAAATTTTAAGGGAAATAAGTTAATAATATATGTTAATGTCATTCTTCTTGGGGTTTTAGCTACTGTTCAAGGATATGGCTAGTGGCAGTGGGACCAAATATGAGGTGGGGCCACCTAGATCACTCTCTCGGAGGATGTCCAGGGTGCCTACTATGATGGATCCTGGTGGTGCTGCTGAGGAACCTGCTGTTGATAGTGAGCTTGTTCCCTCTTCTCTTGCCTCCATTGCTCCTATTCTTCGTGTTGCTAATGAAGTCGAAAAGGAGAACCCTAGGGTTGCTTATTTATGTAAGATTTTAATATCTGTACTGCATTGTTGCTTTTTTTAAGTTTCTTGATTATATGTTGTCGATATATATATATATTTACATATTTTTTGAGGTTCTTAATCTTATTGTTTTCTCTGCTGTCGTATATATATCTTAGCATTGTATAAAAATCACAGGAGATAGTCAGTTAGTGCTAATGTATATGCATATGTAGTGTTCCAAATTTGTAAACACAAGTTAATGGTTCGGACTAGGGTGCAAAGTATTTGGAATTTAGAAAACTGCAAAGCTAGACTTAGCTGTAACAAGAGTATGGTGGATTTTAATTAGGACTTTGTGGATTTTAGTTTTCTTTGTCAAGACTCTCTATTAATGAGATTGGTAAAATTAGGCACCCTAAACTTTGATAAGGATGTTTTCCAACCTAAATTTGCCCAGTTTCATAGTCACATTCAAGGTCAGATTTTATTCCCATTTCATGTTCATGCCTTTTGCATAGTGCAATATGCTGTAAAAATAACTTGTTTCATGTCTCACAATCTATTCAGTGGTTAGAAAAAAGAACTATGCAAAAGTGATGCACAAAAGGAGACAAAAGGGCATAACGGGTCTCTAAGTTTCTTTGTAACTCCAATCTTCGCATATCAAATGAAATATTAGGTCTTCACAAGATTTTAAGATCTCAAATTTCAGTGTGAACTTATTATTACACTGGCTTATGGAGGATAGATACATACTTATTGGCTTACCTTTTCTTTCCCCCCTTCTTTTAATGATTCCTTACCGATATGAATTGAAGTGTAACCAAAAAGTTCCCTCATACTTCAGTTGATTAGTCATGGTATGCAATACTATATGTAATGTCAATGCTCTCGATACAAGGACTTTTAATAAATATACGTGAAGCCTTTGTGCTATTTATTAGAACTGTTCATCATTTTTAATTAATTTGCTTCGATTCATTCTTTCTAATTAGGCCGTTTCCATGCATTTGAAAAGGCACACGGAATGGATCCAAGGTCGAGTGGACGTGGTGTGCGACAGTTCAAGACTTATTTGTTGCATAGACTTGAGAAGGTTATTTCGTGATCATTGCATTTCCTCTTACTTTGTGATTATTTCGAACCAGCATGCTTATAAAATATGGTAGTACTTGAGCAAAAAAATTCTGCGTTAACTGGTAGACCTTTCAACGATCACAAAAACATCTTCAACAATAAACATAAATTTCCCTTGATTGTAGGAGGAAGTGGATACACAACGACAACTTGCAAAAAATGATCCTAGAGAGATTCAAAAATATTACCAGTACTTTTACGAGAACAATATCAAAGAGGGTCAATATACAAAAAAACCGTAAGCTTGTTGTTCAGATATTGATTTTGAACTATATTAGTTATAATACACTGTAGCTGAAATTTATCTTTTCATTGATATCTTCTAATTTAGGGAGGAGATGGCTAAGATTTATCAAATTGCAACAGTATTGTATGATGTGCTGCGAACAGTTGTTCCTTCTGCAAATGTTGATGCAGAGGTTTGTTTTCTAATAATGTCCATTAACATAACATTGAAAATTATGCTGAACCTGACATTAAGTACAATATAAACATGTTTATGGTGTGACTTCTACAGACCCAAAAATATGCCAAGGAAGTTGAGGAAAAAAAAGAGCAACATGAGCCTTATAACATTCTTCCCTTGTATGCTGTTGGCGTCAAACCAGCAATCATGGAACTCCCGGAGGTTGTACCATCAAATTTAATTGTGTAATTGGATTGTTGATTTTGACCAATAACAGGGTTCTATTATGAAATACAGAGTAACTTGCAAAATTTCTTATGTTCAATTATTTTAAAATTTTATTTGGTTTGTTTGCCTTAATACAGATTAAGGCAGCACTCCGGGCTTTACGGAATGTAGGAAATCTTCCGGTGCTCAGGATGCCAGAAGACACGGATAAATCTGTCAGTGATATACTTGAATGGCTTTCTACTATCTTTGGATTTCAGGTATTTTGATTCCATAGGCTGCTCTTGTTGTAGTCCTGAATCATTATTTTAGTATGTCATTAAACCTAAACAATTAAGGAGCATGCTGGCAGCTACTTTTGAGGAGTTTGAAGATTTAGCTACTGAATATGAGAATATGAGTGTATACTAAAGTAGGCTGTTGATTCCACCACCAACTGCAGTTATTTCTTTTTATATTGTTAATCAACCATGATAAGCCAACAATTCGATGCAAATGCTCTAATATGTTCATTACACTTAAGGTTCACTTATTTGTTTTACTCAATTTGTTGCATAAGCAAAATAAGGCATGTAGAAAGCATAACAATGGATGGGAGGTTCTGTAATTTTTGCCTGACATTTTAAATTTGTAGCTGTCAACCCCCGATCCTCCCCCCAAGTGAAGGCAAATAAGGGTGACATCTTTCTAGATGGTGAAATGTGTTAAAACTGGTGCCACTGCATCTTAATCTAGAGGGAGTCGTTGCTTTCGGCTCAAGTACCCTCATAGAACTATATAACATGACATTATAAAATTAGTAATCATGATCATTCCACCTTCTACTCACATATATCTGGCCTGTTGGGTGTCTATACTTGTCCATGATAGGAAGTCTGAGACCTTAAAATCATTTTTATTCTAAAGTTACGAAATTCTCATATTAGAATGAGAACAAAAAGAATGAATCTAAAGTACAAGCATTATGTATTTAAGCTTTACAGTGAAACACACACACACACACACACACACACACATATATATATACCAGAGAGTAGATATTGATCGCACTTCCAGTAAGTAAACAAAATGTATTGAGCAACCCCATAAAAAATCTTATTTGAATCTATGTGTCTATTGTGGAAACATTGGTGCTGCCACTACTTTGGGTGTTCTTTTTACAAAGCAGAGCAACTTTTTTTATTGTTTTTACTGTTTAAACTGTTGACAAAGTGTAGAAGATTACCTTTTCCGCATGGCACTTTATTTATGGTTCCTTCGAAATTTGGGTCATTGGTTCTGTCACTTTGATTGCAACTTCTATACATCCTAATGTAGTTGGAAAAGCTTGGAACCAACTTATATGGACTGATTTTTGACTGTTTACCTGTCATTTGCTAATGAAGAAAGGAAATGTAGCTAATCAGCGGGAGCACCTGATATTACTACTTGCCAACATTGACTCGAGGAATAAAAATTCTGAGGATTATGAGCTGGTATATCCTCTATTCATTTGTTTATGCACATTTTTGTGTATGATACTATGTAGAAGAGCCAACGCAGCAACATAAGCTGCACAGTTATACTTTTGCTGAAATGCTAAAGATTGTTGATAAACTTCTTGCAGTTGGATAACAATACTGTAGATATTTTGATGGATAAAATTTTCAAGAACTATCGATCATGGTGTGCCTATTTGCACTGTCCTCCCAATATTACGTATGTCAAGTTCAGATCATGGCATTATATTGGATTTTATGTAATCTGAGCACCTCAATTACGTTCCTCCTAATATATGTGTGTGTGTCTATGCCCTATGTTTTATGTCTTGTATCTTATCCAGGTTTCCACATGGTTCTGCTAGGCAACAACTAGAACTTATCTACATTGGCCTTTTTCTTCTTATTTGGGGTGAAGCATCTAACATTCGATTTATGCCCGAGTGCATATGCTATATTTTCCATAAGGTATGTTTATTAAGACTTGTAGTCTTAAAAAAGAGCGAATTGATGTTCCACTTTAAACCAAGAATATATTTATTCCTTTGTTTTATAATTTGTTTAAAGATTTTTGACTTTTTGTAATATAAATATACATTTTAACTAGGATTATGGGCTGCTGATATTTAGTACCTATTTCCAATATTTGTGATTCATCAGATCTCGCTAATAACTGTATTATTTTGACATCTTTTCTTTCTCATCATCTATGTACATGCATTAATATTAAAAAAATATCATGTTCAAGCATTTTTGTTATGTTCGAAAGCTACTGTATAGTTGATTTTGTTGCTTGTTTATCAATTTATATTAACCGCTAGGTTCTTGATTTCACTAGCATAGCCATTAAGGACTTGAATAGCCTCAATGATAAAAAAAATTGGGTCCGGAGGGTCAATGCCTTGGCTATTTGACATGCAATTTCAGACCTAATTACTATATGTGTCTCATACACTCTTAAATTATTCTATAAAATACAGACGGTAGAACATATATAGGAGAGATGTTTGTTTCTTAGTTATTATTATTAGTATATTTGTTCTTTATATATTTTTCCTTGGGGAAGGGGATTACTCTTATACCTTCAATTTTGCTTAGTTATAAATACTATCTGGACTTTAGGCATGCAAATTTTGTGTTTTCTTTCTTCTGCTGGTTAAAAAAATATTGCATCTAGATTTCATTGTTCTGCTACCTCTTTTTTTATATTAGTACATAAGAGGATGATGAATCAGGTTACAGTTTTTAATGGTCTACTATGGGGAAGTGGGTAAGCATTGTATCACGAGCTGTCATAATTTCTTCTTAAACTAAAGCTAGGGTTCCAAGTATCTATAAATATGATGGTAATTTCTTCTTTAACCAAAGCTGGGATTCCAAGTATCTATAAATATGATTGTTTCAATGGGCCCCTACTTGAAAGATCACTTTGATGTTTCGCTAATGGGTCAGGTTGTTGAGAAATGTAGTTATTTGTAGATTCGGAAGAAGTTGGGTGGCATATGAAGATTTAAAAAAATCTGAGGTATGGGTTGAAATTATAAATGTTATATCCTGGGGTTGGGAGGATTTCAAATGCCTGTTTTGTTTCTGATACATGGGATGGTAGAATGTGCACTAGGTTCTGGAGTGACATGTGCGAATAGGATGTCTTTCAAGTGGAGAAATTATCCATATTATTTTGATAGCTATGGATAGGGAAACCAGCAGGTCATGATAATGGATGATTGTACAAATATAGAAGACTGGGTACCCTCTCATCTTTACAGGATGCAGTAGGAATTTATATTGTTGAAACCTAAAACCTAAAGGTCTTTGGATAGCTGGTTACTTGACAAAGTTATATATCAATTTTGGGTGATAGGGTGGGGCGAAGGGGAAGTGGATGATGTAAGGGAGGGCTTGTGAAGCAACATAACCTTGCTAGTGGCAGGATTTTTAATATCGTTATTTAGGTTCTTACTAGGAGACAGCTGTCTTCTCTTTCAAACTTAAGAAATTTATTTGGAGATATATTCTTCCATTGAAGGTGCCAATTGTCGCATGGATGGTAGCATGAACAGTTATTAACACCCACTAAAAGATTTTGCAGTGATGTTAGTATCATTGTGAACAGATGCTTTATATGCACTGAAGTTTGAATGAATGCATTACTTTCTCTTACATTCTGAGCTTCTTTATGAGTTAAGGGGGTTGATGTAAATGGAAATTCCTATTATAGCTATATTCAAAAGGTAGTAATGCATTATATACTAAAAACGGAAGAATATACATCAGTTTTAAACTTGAAAACGATGTATTTGGTACTTTTAGACATCAGCTGAAAACCGATGTTAAAGGGGGGTACCGATGTTAAAAACCGATGTCTGTTGCAATATTTCCAGTAGTGTAGACAGTGGTAGATTTCTTCATAATGAGAAGTATTAGCTAATATGTGTGAGATAGGATGTTTCTAGTCTTATGTTAAAGTTGTGAACTCTTCGGTGGGAAGTCATAGGTGGCACTTTGTGATAACTGAGAAGCCAAAGCTGCCGCCCCAATTTATCATATTGACCTCTGGATTTTTATGCATGCCAACACGTTAGAACTCGAGAGCAAAGCTTCCATGACTCATATGTCTCTATCAATTGTAGCGTGAGCAGTTTTCTCTTGACCCTGTTGACTTCTCTTTAGTGTGATTTGCAGATTTTATCGAATTGTTTTTTCGTTTATGTAGCTCCTTTACTTGTGGTGTTTTGTAAATTTTTTATTCGTAAAATGAAAAGGAATATATCAAGAATTTACGAGCAAGTGTTCTTACAATTTTACTTGTACTTTTTATCAGTGACACACTGTATTAATGAGAGGTTATACTACTAACTCTCAAGTTTATTGGCTTTCGAATTTGAATGTAAGATTTCTTATAACCCAGATGTCAAATGAAATCCATGGAATATTGTTTAGCAATGTCCAGCCAGTAAGTGGAGGTGCATATCAATCAGCACCACGTGATGAAGAATCATTTCTCCGAGAGGTCGTGACTCCTATCTATGAGGTCTTGCGCAAGGTAGCTGATTTATTCTATGTTCTTATCTATGCCCTTTGTTACTCGACAGGATGTCAGGAAGTACAAAGATTTTGGCGACTAAATATGTCTTAATAAGCTGCTATGTACATACATTATCTAAGATTAGGCACCGTGGAAGGAAGTTTTTTCCTTGATCTGATGATTTATCTAACACATCATCCGGAGGAGAAGCGGTACTTATTACAATTATCAAACAAGTGATTATCTTGATTGAGTTATTTTTGGTGTATATAGGAAGCAAGGAGAAACAAAAATGGAAAAGCAAGCCATTCATCGTGGAGAAACTATGACGATCTCAATGAATATTTCTGGTAGTGATACTGATTATGTATCTTACAATATTTCTTGCTTCGATTAGATTGCGAGTATATATATATATAAAAAGTTGCACATAATCCTTTCCCTTTTCAGGACTGATGAATGTTTTAAGCTTGGATGGCCGATGGACAACAAGACCGACTTTTTTGTGCAACCCGATGCTCCAGTTGCTAATTCGGTAATGTATAATCGACCCTCACTTAAATAGATCTCTGATGTTGGGATGGAAACTGTGTGAAGTTGTATGCTTCAGTTTTGTTTCAACAATTTTTGTATTTTAGAAGAACTTGTAATAGTGAACTGCATATAGTAAGATAATATAATTTATTGATTATAAACATTTGAAAAGATAAAATAACGCTTTGTTAGTGCCAAACACATTTCTTTATCACTGAGAGCTAATGGTATTGTTGGGAAACCATGTAAAAGCTAATAGTATTGGTTCAAAATAGTTATAAACTTATAATTCTAAATTTTCACTTAAATTTTTTTTTAGGGTTTGGCAATGCCCAAAGTTAATGTGCTCATATGCCTAATAGATATTGGGTTTCGAGAAATAAAGTGGATGTCATGATTATAGCATTAGTCAATATTCCACGATGTTCTTGTTTTTATCAAGCTTACCTCTAGCATCAATCAATATTCCTCGATGTTCATTCTTATTTAAAATCTGGTTATGTTACATTATCCATTTCTCATCTAACTGAACAATCAAACTGTATGCCTGAGCACTGGCTCACACATGAGTGGCCGAGTTATTGAAAATTTTACTCTTACATATCGTAGCAGCTCTAGATATGGGTTATTTCTAGTACCTACTCTGTCTAAGACCAGTAAAGCAGAAACATAGTGCTCAACAAGGTGAAATGTAGATGGCAGATGTTCCTTTTCTTTTTCAACGTAGTGGGTTTGACTTTGGGTGTAATTTTCATTTACTCCTATGTAAATGTAAACTAACAACTATATATTGCTAGAGTGATAGGCTCTGTTACCCCAATTCTTTATTTTGCCTCAAATATCTGTGTCGGACACTTATTTTCGGCCAAAAACATGTATGTTTTTCAAAAAATTGCAGAGTCCGTTACTTGGACATGTATCCATGTTGGACACTTCTAGCTGAATTCAGGTGACGAAGATCATAGGGTAATGTTGTGAACAGTGATAAGACCATTCTCAGTGTTTAGGAATGTAAACATTAATCCATAATTCAAGGAAAATATAAGAGAAATGCGCCTTCACACTGAAAAGCTGATGCACATTGGGCAAGAACAGTAAACTGACCTGGTTGATTACCACAGGAAAATTGCTAGAATAATAAATGTAACTATCACCGCACCATCTGCAGTTCATAGAGTTATATATATAAATAACCTAATTTAATTCTTTCCACCACACTGTGTTACAATTATCATTACTTATCTCGAAACGGTTCTAAAATTGTCTTTTATTTTCAGGGACGTAATCAGGTTACTACTGGAAAGAGGAAGCCTAAGACCAATTTTGTTGAAATTCGAACATTTTTGCATCTTTATAGAAGTTTTGATCGGATGTGGATATTTTTCATTCTGGCGCTTCAGGTAATTCCAAAACTGAGATCTTCATTTTCATTTTTCAAGCATCTGCGGTGTAGATAAATGTTTTTAAGACATTTTCTTCCAGGCCATGGTGATTGTTGCATGGAATCATAATGGATCTCTTGCTGTCATATTTAAAGCTGACGTCTTTAAAAGCATTTTAAGCATTTTTGTCACTCTTTCTTTTCTCAACTTTCTGCAAGGTATTTGAAATGTCCACTCTCTTTGCAATATTATCACGAACGTGTCATTAGTTGTTTTTGTACAACTATATATTGATGAGACAAAACTTCTTGTTTCCTTTTGGTTTGATTATTACTTTACCAAATGTTTTGCAGCTATTTTAGATATAATCCTTAGTTTTAATGCTTGGAGAAGCTTGAAATGGACCCAGATCCTTCGCTACCTTTTGAAATTCTTTGTGGCTGCATTTTGGGTTGTACTGCTCTCAGTTAGTTACTCAACATCATTCCAGAACCCTACGGGAGTTGTGAAATTTTTCAGTACCTTGGGTGGGAACTGGCGGGATCAATCATTTTTTACCTATAGTGTTGCAATTTATCTAATACCCAACCTTTTGGCGGTCTTAATGTTTCTGCTTCCTCCATTGCGGAGATCAATGGAGCGGTCAAACTGGCGGATAATTAGTCTTCTTATGTGGTGGGCCCAGGCAAGAACATGAAGCTTCATTTCTTATATTAAGGAAATTAGTTTTTTTGATCATATATAATTACAACTTCTGTTAATTGTACTCAGCCAAAGCTCTATGTCGGAAGAGGCATGCATGAAGACATGTTTTCCCTTCTAAAGTAAGTATTTCCTATTTTCCTTTTCTCAGTTTTAGGAGCAGGATAACTTAATTGCCTAGCCTTTTCTAAAATAATTAATGTTCATCACGCGGAATTACAAAATCTTCATAATTCCTCATCCATCTGACGGAACAATACCAATCTGTTTAGGTACACTATATTTTGGATTACGCTCTTAATTAGCAAGCTAGCATTCAGCTACTATGTGGAGGTAAATTTTTTTACTTTGGATATTATATATGAAACAGTTTACATAGTAAAGAAACATGAACATGCTGTTTTAGTAGGTAGTCCCCAAATGGAATGTATACATGTAGTTACTGCAAGACTTTTGCATTTACATGCTTATAATTAGTATTTTATTATGTTGTCCAGACATGAGATGGAAGATCTAATCTGAATTCATCCAGCTGTTAACTCATCTTTTAATATATAGCTAGAATTTTGTGTACACTCGGCATTTTTTACTTTAAGAATTACCTTATATGGAGGGCATGCGCTTGCATTGACATCCAAGTAGTTTTAATCACAAAAGACGGTTCATTCTAGTCAAATCTAGTTGTTATATTAATAATTCAGAGTACCTTTTTTTTAGAATGTTCATTTGATTGCTCTCCTGAGTAGCTATTTGCCCTTTCTGTCATTTTTGTGTAGATACTACCATTGGTTGCACCCACAAAGAAGATCATGAGGGTAAATGTTGGTAATTATGAGTGGCATGAGTTCTTTCCAAATGGTAATATTTTAATAACTTTTAAAGTGAAATCTATAGTATTAATTACATGCAGATTATTTTCTCCCAAATTTATATTCGGGCTAATTCCCAACTATTTTATTTGATACAGGAACTCACAATATTGGAATTGTTATTGCTATATGGACTCCTGTTGTAATGGTAAGTGGCCATAAAGAGTTCTTTGGCTTCTTGTTTTTGCTTGTGGTAGTTCTGAATCTAGAGAAATTGGTGTCTTCTAGGTTTATTTCATGGATACACAGATATGGTATGCAATTTATGCGACGATTATTGGAGGGGTTAATGGAGCATTTAGCCACCTGGGTGAGGTTAGTAGCCATTTCGACAGCATTTATCAGTTCTGTGTACCAGTAAATTCAAGCTAGGTACAATATTTTAACTTCGTTCAATATATTTTTAGGTACGGACACTTGGGATGTTGCGCTCTCGATTTGATTCTGTACCTTCAGCTTTTCGTGAACGTCTTGTTCCATACTCTAAAGAAATGGCCAGGATAGAGCATGTGGTAATGCCAATCTGCCCTATTCATCTACTTCTTACAATAGTAGAATATAATCCTGACATTTATATGTGAGCAATGCATTATTTCTGCACTAGAAATGTAATCTTCTTGTGTTTGTCAGTTATGTATGAAGCTCGTACTTATTCTGCTTTGCATAATACTTTCTATCAGGATGATCCAATGGGAAAAAAGAGTTCTGCAAAATTTTCCCAAGTGTGGAACGAATTTATATTCTCTATGAGAATGGAGGACCTCATAAGCAATAGGTAGAAATGATTCTATTATAAATTAAATTTACATTTTCCCACTAGCAGTAAATTCAATCTTGGAGCTCCTCTTAATTAATAAATTTATTTTCCTTGTTCTAGGGAGAGAGATCTGCTACTTGTACCATATACGTCAAACAGTACAGTCTCTGTGGTCCAGTGGCCTCCTTTCTTGCTTGCTAGTAAGGTGATGATTTTGTGCTTGTACGGTATTTTTAGATGTCCTTGGATTTCCTCATATTGACTTTTTGTTTCTTCACCCAAGATTCCAATTGCATTGGACATGGCAAAAGATTTCAAGAAAAAGGAGGATGCTGAGTTGTTTAAGAAGATTACAGCTGATCATTATATGCGTTCAGCAGTCATAGAATGCTATGAGACACTAAGGGAGGTGCTATATGGCCTTCTCGAAGATCAAGGAGATAAGATGTAATTCAGATAACACTACCTTTATTTTGTTATCTATATTTTCGATGGCAAATCTGCTGATATTATAATTAAACCACCCAAAAAACTATCTTCTTTTGTTCTTTTTACCCAGCGGTCATTGTTAGGATCGCATCCACTATAGATTCACATTAATCCAACACAATAACAAGTTCGAAAGTAAAGAACACAACGATTTAATGTGGAAACCCCTCAAGTGAGGGTAAAACCACCAATCCACTAAATATGAAAGTAATACAAGAATGGAGTCGCTCCCTCACTCAACACTCGTGAATACAATCACCTCACCTTGACGCACAAGTCTCTCTTGTGTATCTCTCACACAACTCTCTAACTTTTGCTCTCTCAAAAGCCCCTACAAATATCTATATTTATAGGTACCACAAATATTCTAATCGTAATCTACTTTAAATCCTATTTATGACAATTACTATCTTTTCTTATCTTGTATAGAAATACTTCCACATATTTCCACCAAAATTAAGTCTCACCTTAATTATCATAAATAAGATACATACTCAAATTAGGATTCTTAGCTTATTTAGGAATTCGAGGCGGAACCCAATACTGATGGGCGTTGTAGTTAAATCATGATCTATTCCGGACATTTCTTTTATTTCCTAGTGAATTAAAAATAGAAGTAAATATATTTATACATTGTAACTGGCCAGTGGCCAATAATCAAGTACAATGTGCTGTTACTAGATATTCTTGAGTACTATTGTAGATTTGTGATAACAAAAATCAGAAACTTTATCAATTCGAATGTCCTAAAGTAACTCTGTATGTGTGTGCACAGATGCCTTGTCCTTATCTTTATTCCTTTTTCTACAGGATTATTAGGCAGATATGCCATGAAGTGGATGTTAGCATACAACAGCGGAGATTCTTAAATGAATTTCGGATGAGTGGTTTGCCTTTGCTGAATGATAAGTTAGAGAAGTTTTTAAATCTTCTGGTAATGTGTTATATCAGTATGATGTATAATAACTGTAATAATGTTTTTCTCAATACTGGAATCGAAGAGTGCAGAGCTTTCTTTTTACTAGTTTATACTTAATCACATATGCAGCTAGAAGATTATGAAGATGTCGAGCAGTACAAATCTACAATCATTAACGTACTCCAAGATATTATGGAAATTATCACGAAAGATGTTATGAATAGCGGACACGAGTGAGTTCAACTTTTGATGAAACACATTGTTATGTACATATATCTAATAAATTCTGCTTTAGAATGAGTTTGCATATCCTAACTTTCCTTTCTCGTCACAGAATCCTTGAAAAGTCTGACCCAGACCATCTGGATAATCAAGATAGCAAAAAGGAAAAGTTTGAGAGTATTAATATACAACTTACTAAAAATCGATCCTGGAGAGAGAAGGTATTTGCTCAAACTACTGTCTCCTAGTTATTACAAGATCATTTACGTCTGTTTTATCTTCATGTTCTTACAGGTTGTTAGACTTCATTTGCTTCTCACTGTCAAGGAATCTGCCATTAATGTGCCAATGAATATTGAAGCTCGTCGTCGCATCACTTTTTTTACAAATTCCCTATACATGAACATGCCAAGTGCTCCAAAAGTTCGTGACATGCTCTCTTTTAGGTCAGTTCCTCTTAATCCATGTCTTATATTCTTATTTTTTGCACAATTATTTTCACAACCCAATTATCATGTATTTTGTGCTTTATAATAATGTCGATTGCCCCAATAGCAAGTCCACTCTTTTAGAACACAGGGAGGGATTTAATATGTAGCTGTGCTATACACTGGATAAATATGGAACCCGCTGGCTATTATGAGTCTTGTAAACTTTTAACCTCAAGTATATAAATTCCCATTCTGTATACTTGTTCGCCTCTAAAGAGAACCTCTAAGAAGAGCTATAAGATGAATGTATATCTTCGAGTATGTTATATTGAACAACCGAAATCTAACAACCTAGGCCAACTGTTAACTTTCCAGGCAATTGTATGTATCATTTTTTTGGATGAGAAAACTTCTATGCCTTTAAAAGGACCAGCTGAACTCACAGCTCAAGTCAGTGAATGAATGAAGTCAACAACTTGACTGGATAATTTAGCACCATGTATAGTATTTTTCAAATGTACCAAAGTTTAATTATTTCTCGATATGTCTATGAATATACCTAATCTTTGTCTTTTTACTGATTTATGTGGCATGCATTAACAAACCTTCAGGCCTTCATATGTGATTAGTAATACGGGATCTTTCTTATTTTAATGCAGTGTGCTGTGACCTATGTTAACATGGTCAAGGTTTTATCGAGTATTTTAACCTAGTCATTGGTTATTTTTGTTTTATGTTATGGATGTTTGAGATCCTCATTGCACCTATTTCTGTTTTAAGACTGATCGCTTATATAGGTCAAAACTACATATTTGTGACATCCTTCAGTCATGTTTCAAATGAAAAGCATGCAACTCATTTTCCTACTGAAAAGTTATAGTAGCAAGGAATGTTCTCTTTTATCTTCTCCAGTGATCTGAACTTTACATGTCCTTTAATCCATACATAGTACTTCAATTTACCATGCTTTGCTATTTGGAAGCATGTAGCTCATTATCCTACTGAAACGCTTAAGTAGCAAGGATTGTTCTCTTTTATCTTCTCCAGTGATATGAACTTTACCATGCTTTGCTATTTGAAAATAAAAACTTTTACGAACTCTATGTATTAAAGTTACTCTCAGCGGATGCCACTTTATTTAAAGTAAGTTGCAGACTGAAGTACGAAGATGGTAATGCTATGTATGGAAGGTGAATATTAAGGTCGAAACTTGCTACAATAACATTGGAGCCAGTTCATGATCGTACAGATACAATTGTTCACATATATTAGTCCTATGATAGCCTTTTGATGAGTTATTTAAATGGTAAATAATCAATATTGCTAATTTGATCTACGTAATGTTCCACTTGATCAAGCATCAAGTGGAATTTTGCAACGATACACGAGTATATGTAATTACATTATATCTAGCTATCTTGGTATCTACTCAAGTTTACTATTCTTTTAATTTGGTATCAGTGTTTTGACTCCATATTACAAGGAAGATGTCCTTTATTCAGAGGACGAGCTTAATAAGGAAAATGAGGATGGAATATCAATTTTGTTTTACCTTCAGAAAATATATCCAGGTGCATTAAAGTGAATGTTTAATCATGATCCTTTTATTTAAAAAAAATTCTACTGCTCTTAAGTGGATTATTTTGTCTCAAAACCTAGATGAATGGAAGAATTTTGAGGACCGTATTAATGATCCGAAACTTGGATATTCTACCAAAGATATGGCTGAGTTAACACGCCAATGGGTTTCATACAGGGGCCAGACACTTTCAAGAACAGGTAATGAAACAGCAATCGTGTTTCATCATATCTGTCTCTGGTATTTGGCATCAGGAAAGCTTTTAACTTTGACATTTTGATTGCATTAATATATATATATATATATATTTCAGTGAGAGGAATGATGTACTACAAGGAAGCTCTTGAACTTCAATGCTTCTTGGACTTCGCCGGCGATAATGGTTAGTGTTTCTGTCAAAAACAATGTGCTTACATCCAATAAATGGTTTTTTTAATCACCAATATGGTTTCATTTATTCACTTATTATAGAATCCACGTGGAAGCAGATTTCCTAATGACTACTCATGTTCGTTGCAGCTATCTTCGGTGGCTATCGGACTACTGATATGAATGAACATAAAGATCTCAAGGCACATGCCCAAGCTTTGGCAGATTTAAAATTTACCTATGTTGTATCTTGTCAGGTTTATGGCGCGCAGAAAAAATCCAGTGATGGTCGAGATCACAGTTGTTACTCCAACATTTTGAATCTCATGCTAACGTAGGTTACAATGCTATCATTTTTTGTCAGTAGCGTGGTAAAAAATTTGATGATACTTACATTTCATTACAATATTAAGGTATCCATCTTTGCGTGTTGCGTATATTGATGAAAGAGAGGAGACTCTTGATGGAAAATCTAAGAAACTGTACTACTCTGTTCTTGTCAAGGGTGGGGATAAATTAGACGAGGTGAGTTATTAAACTGTGAGCAAACAATATACAGTGAAGGGCTTAAGATTTAGTCAAGGGAAATGAGTTATATAATTTTGTCATGATGTTTTAGTGGCTACTTAACTAAACTATTCCTGCTTATTCTGATATTGTTGTGAAATTAGGAAATATATCGAATCAAGCTTCCTGGTTCTCCAACTGAAATAGGTGAAGGGAAACCTGAAAATCAGAATCATGCCATCATATTCACGCGTGGGGAAGCCCTGCAGACCATTGACATGAATCAAGTGACTTTTCTTAGACCTTTTTTTGGGCCTTCATCTGAATATGGTATAGTCAAGTGACCAAACTCTTTAATTATAGGATAATTACTTTGAGGAAGCTTTCAAAATGAGAAATGTACTTGAGGAATTTCTGAAAACCCATCATGGAACGAGAAGACCAACAATATTGGGATTGAGAGAACATATTTTTACGGGAAGGTTGGTTTATTTCAAATGAATTTTTAAGTTCTTCATTTTGATGTATCCTGGTATGGTCAACCAATGATCTTTACATAAATTGTTTTGATAGAGTAAGTGCTTTTTCTTACTGGTTTCTCTTTTGATTTTTCAGTGTTTCTTCACTGGCTTGGTTTATGTCCAATCAGGAGACTAGTTTTGTAACTATCGGTCAAAGAGTATTGGCAGATCCGCTAAGGTAGGGCCATCTTCCTCCTTACTACAAACCTATAATATTACCTCTAACACAATAACGGTGAAATGTGTATCCACTATAATATCCATGCATCTGACTTGGTTGTTGCTTGTGGAGCTGATAATCAGTAGTGAAACTGTATAATAATAGCATATGTTTATGAAAATATGTATTGATTTCTGCAAGGTCTATAGATGTATATATATCTTTAGTAAATAATAATGTTTAATCAATTAGATATTTTCAGCAGAAATATACAAAGATATTTATTGATTTTACTTGATCAAGTATTCATGGCCACACTTATGTTCTCTTTCTATCACTGGTCGATGCCTTTTTTCTTCTTTTTATTGTAGAGTAACAAAAAAAGTTGTAGATGAAACTGTCTGGCTATAATACTAACTATCTTTTGTCAAATTCAATTATTTGATTGTATGAAGCATGAAGTTATAGGTACCTGAAACCTGATGGAGGAGATCGTGCCCCGCACTCTCTTACTTCCTCTTTGTTTTTGGCAGCAATTTTTTCTGTGTCATGTCACTATAGATGTAATATGCGATAGTCGTGTTTGATAATGGTTGTGTCATAGTGTTACGACATTGTACTAGTTGGGCCTCAGGTCAAAGGACCTGAAAGTGTAAATCTCATCACCAACTAACCTAGTGATCTCTTGGCATGTTTCTTAAAGTTTTTCTAATAAGTAACCTGTGACCATGCGTGAAAGTAATCTAGTTTATATAGTTGCTGGTACTTGGCTCATATATATATTTAATAACTGACCCGTGACCGTATGTGAAATGATCTGACCTGTGACCATATGTGAAAGGATCTAGTTGGACCCTTCATTTGTTTTCTTTCCTCTAAATATTTAAAAAGTGTACAATTGTCTGTTGCTATGCCATTCTTTTATGTGTATATTAAAGCTATGCCATCCTTTTTTTTGCAGAGTTCGTTTCCACTATGGACATCCTGATATCTTTGACAGACTCTTTCACTTAACAAGGGGTGGCATAAGCAAAGCTTCAAAAATAGTTAACTTGAGTGAGGACATATTTTCAGGTAAACCTATTCGTCCTGAGAACATGTTTGTATTTTGCATACTTGATAAGTAATTCACAATTGACTGTGAGTTTTTCAGGTTACAATTCGATTTTGAGAGGTGGATATATCACACATCATGAGTATATACAGGTAGGAAAGGGACGGGATGTGGGGATGAATCAAATATCCCAGTTTGAAGCTAAGGTTGCCAACGGAAATGGAGAGCAGACACTTAGTCGTGATGTTTATCGACTTGGACGCCGGTTTGACTTTTATAGGATGCTCTCATTCTACTTCACCACTGTTGGTTTCTACTTTAGCAGCATGGTATATTTACAATGAAAAGGATTTAATAGTTTAAGTCTTTACATATTTTACAAGTTACTTGAGCATCAATATCAGCATTTAACAATGACTAAATGATCCTAACACGATTAATAGTTAATGTGTCTTTTTTCTTCTCTGTTGATTTTGCTTGTAATACTATTTTTGAACACAATGAATTAATGTCTTTTGTCCTAGGGTTAAACAAGGGGCCTGCCTGGACCTCATAGTTTCCTACCCAGTGGCCTTTAACAACAATGCTACCTGTAGAACAGTGTAACCAAATGATTCAGAGATGCTTTATAGTGAATCTGCCACCAAGTGCAGACCCTAAAATTACTAGAGCACTGACAAACATGGAAAGTGATGTACCACTTTCATTCTTTGGATTTTCATGGATTGTGAACTTCCCAGAGGGATGAAAAATATATCTATATCATATTTCCATCCCTTTCACCACCTTGTATTGTCATAACCAAACAATACAGGCCTTTGTCTAGTTTCCTCATCCCCTGATTTTAGTTCCATATTCCCTCTTAGTGTTCTTTTATCTACGTTAGTGGTATCCTTTTGATGCTTGCTTGAAGTTTGCATACCTAACTTGTGTATATCTATTTTTCTTCATAAGCTAGCTGTCCTTAACATAAAGCTACTTGTGGGTTTCTGGGACTTCTTTTTTGTGCTTGGCTTCTTATTTTTCAGTTTTCAGTTTATTTAGGTAGTAATGCTAAAAATAAATTTGACTATCAATCTTATAAAATGAAAATGTGATTTTGAGTTTATGAAAATCATGTTTTCAGGTCACTGTGCTTATAGTATATGTGTTTTTATATGGACGTCTTTACATGGTGCTAAGTGGGTTGGAAAAGCGTATTATTAATGATCCAGATCTTAATTTAAACAAATCTCTGGAAGAGGCTCTGGCCCCCCAGTCTGTAAATCAGCTGGGCTTGTTGCTTGTGCTACCTATGGTCATGGAAATCGGTCTGGAGAGAGGGTTTCGCACTGCTGTTGGTGATTTCATAATTATGCAGCTACAGTTGGCCTCAGTGTTCTTTACCTTCCAGCTTGGGACGAAAGCTCATTATTATGGTAGAACGATCCTGCATGGAGGCTCCAAGTATCGAGCTACAGGCCGTGGGTTTGTTGTTTTCCATGCAAAATTTGCTGATAATTACAGGCTCTACTCACGCAGTCATTTTGTGAAAGGGTTGGAGATGGCTATATTGCTGATCATCTATCGAGTTTATGGGGAATCATATCGTAGTTCAAGTCTAAACTTGTTTATTACTCTCTCAATGTGGTTCCTGGTGGGATCCTGGCTGTTTGCTCCTTTTGTATTTAATCCTTCAGGATTTGACTGGCAGAAAACAGTGGATGATTGGACAGATTGGAAGAGGTGGATGGGAAATCGGGGTGGCATTGGTATTGCTCCTGATAAAAGCTGGGAGTCCTGGTGGGATGGAGAACAAGAGCATTTAAAAAGCACAAACATAAGGAGTAGAGTGCTTGAGATAATCCTTGCACTTCGGTTCTTTATTTACCAATATGGCATCGTGTATCATCTTGATATAGCTCGTGATAGCAAGAATATAGCTGTAAGTCTTTGTTTTATAGGCTTTCACTATACAACTCTGTCATTAATCAACGAGTTCACTAAGACAAATTTTTGTAGGTTTATGGCCTTTCTTGGTTTGTCATGGCAACAATTCTTCTGGTACTAAAGGTATGAATGTGAATAGTCTTTCTGCACTCTTTTGAATAGGTAGTTATGTTCGTTATCAGGTGACGTGGCACTTGTGTTTCTTATTTCTAATCTCAGCTTGTTTGTGTATCTCCAGCTGCTATCAATGGGCAGACGAAAATTTAATACCGACTTTCAGCTCATGTTCAGAATTGTGAAGGTGCTTTTGTTCTTTGGATTTGTAACAGTTATGACCATTTTATTTCTTGTATGTGGACTCACTATAACCGACATATTTGCTGCTCTCCTTGCTTTCACTCCCACTGGGTGGGCCTTTCTCTTGGTAAGTCGTGTCAACATATTAATATTCTTAAATTACTTTGTAATCTTTTTTACTCATTACGTGCATAATAATACAGGCTTATCACAAATGTATTGTATAACCGATGTTTTTCAAATGTTTGCTGATGAATGGTTCAACTAAAAACCTGTATAACCAAGTTCTTTTTATCTCTTATTCTTCACAGATCGGCCAAGCATGTAGGCCTGCTTTGAAAGGTATAGGGTTCTGGAATTCCTTAATGGAGTTGGCTAGGGCATATGAATGCATGATGTCTTTGGTGATATTCATGCCTATAGTTATATTATCCTGGTTCCCTTTTGTATTGGAGTTCCAAACAAGGCTGCTCTTCAATCAAGCTTTCAGCAAAGGTCTCCAGATTTCAATGATTCTTGAAGGAAAAAAGGACAAGAAATCAAACACTTGAGATTTTCCCATGTAGAATTCTTTTCGTTATACGTTCTGTTTAGTTCCAATTCTTGTATATAGACCTAGTTACGAAGAATCTGTGTAGTATGTTTATAAGAACATAGAATCCAATACAGCATACCAGATATGAAAATTTTAGTACCTAGAAGGGTTTGTTTACATAAGCACAATATGTCTGTTAGAATAAGATTTCCCCTCACTCGAAAGCCCATTTATGAGTCGAGAGTGGATCACGGGCGCCCATCGGAGAATAAGAAGCCTTTCGTGTCCATAATTAATTATGAGAATATTGGGGGTGGCAGTGAGTCGAATGACTCCTACCGATACCATGTTAAATTATCATTTCTCCTAAAATTTCACGTTGTTAAGGATACAACTTACCATCATATATTATGTTCTAACAATGTCAAACTAACGAGTAAAATGAACTTAACCTATTCCTTTTCCCACAATTAAAAATAGGTTGATGTTATTTCTGTCTGAACTCTAAAATGTTTTCCTAAAAAAGGGTGCAAGAAAGAAAGTTAGAGCTAGAGGTATTATAAATGATATTGTGCGCATGTGGTCCCATCATGATTTAACTATTACCTTAGGTTGAACCATCAGCTACTCAGCTTTGCGCAATTTAGGGCTGAAAACGAATTTGAGTAATCTGGATTCGACTCGTTAAAAATGAATAAAATTTTGTTGAGGTTTTAAGCCAAAATTAAGTTTCCTCACTTTTACTCTTTGTCTCACATTGAATCCGCAACGACAAACTCACTTCCCTTCTCCTATAAATAAACCCCTTTTTCCTCATTTTTAATTACACATTTCTTTTCTCTCTTTTCTTTATAACTGCTAGATAGTCCATCTAGTAGAAAAACCGATTTATCCCACTTTTAGGAAGTGTTCGGGATAGAAGATACTCGGGCCTAAACTACCCTTATCGTGTTGTGTGACACTGTCCAGGTTGGAAGATGGAGAGAATGAAAGGCTGTCGGGTAATAGTATTAGGGGGATGTTTAAAGGAAAACAATTCAGTGAGTAACGGATATACATAATAAGTATGTTAAACTGAATTTATGTATAAAATTCAGAGTCATATACCCGGATATTGTAATCTCTTTGTTCTAGTGAAGTTATTATCCTTGTGGATGTAGGTTTGCCAAACCACGTAAAATCTCTGGTCTCTTTTACTATATATTGTTGGTTTGTTATTTCCGTTATCATCATATATATTTATGGGTCTAAGCACTCAGAAAAATATATAAATACGCTTTCGCAGACGCCTGGAATCGGGTCAGATTCCCAACAAGTGGCATCAAGAGCCATGTTAGTCGTGCATAAATTATTGGTGCCGAAGGGAAGTCATTAAAAAAAATGGTTATTTAATTAACATCGTTTCGACGGAAGTGCTCCCACTGTTTCTTATACTTACCTGGCCAATTGATTTAGCCGTTTAACTTGTTTTGAGTGTCAAGTGATGATGATGACAAATATTGGAGGATTCAGGGTGGATCCATATGATGGTAAGGGAAATTTTACTCTTTGGCAGATAAGAGTAAAAGATATCCTAACCCAACAGAAGCTAGCAAGGGCTTTGAAGGGAAAGAAGAGAAAGCCAACAAAGATGAACGAAGAAGATTGAGAGGATGTTGAGTCGCAATGCATGAGTACCATCAGACTATGTATTGCACAACATTATCAACAATGTTGTGGACGAAAGCACGCCAAATGAGTTGTGGTCAAAGTTGGAGGCATTGTATCACGGGAAGAACTTGACTTCAAAGTTAAATCTGAAACGCGAATTGTATCGGCTGAAGATGGCAGCCCATGGCAATAATATTGAGCATATGAATGTGTTTAATGGTATTGTTGATCAACTTCAAAAGGTTGATGTAATATTGGAGGAAGAAGATAATGCCTTTATTCTTTTTACTTCGCTTTCAGAGTCATTAGAGAATTTGGTCACTACCATATTGTACGGAAGGACACCGTAAAGATGAAGGATATTCAGTCATCACTTTTGTCAAATGCTAACAGGAAGAACGAAGATGGTGACAAGAAAGGAATGACAGTTTTGGCCTTGCGTGGTCAAAATGATAGAGGAATGAGTGCTGTGAAATGATCTACCAATGACAGGGGTAAATCCTAATACAGTGAAAGGGCCAAACAGTGCTTTGGTTGCAAGGAGTGAAGTCATATTAAGCCGAATTGTCCGCTTAATAAGAGGAACCCAGATGCATCATTGGCCGTGGTTACTCTCGATTATGAAGATGTCTGCACCGTCTTCAATCGAGACACTAGTTCTCCGGGGGAATGGATATTAGATTCGGGTTCATCTTACCATATATGTTCCAAGAAGGGGAATTTTGACGAATTTCATGAAACAAAGAATGAAACAGTTTCTTTGGCTGATGGGTCTACTTGTGAGATCAAGGGAGTTAGAATTGTGAAAATCAAAATGTTCGATGGAGCAGTTCGCATTTTGGGCAGTGTAAGATATGTTCCTCAGTTGAGGAAGAATCTAATATCTATCGGTCAGTTAGCTTGAGAAGGCTACAAATGTTTTGTAGTGGGGGGAACTATGAATATCGAAAGATACCGTGTAGTTCAGATGAAGAGAGAGCTATGTGGGGGAATATATCGTCTGATTAGTACGTGGCCAGAACGTACGGGAACTTCAAAAATCTGGTTATCTCGTGCACGAGGGAATAGTGACTTGAATGATATTGTTGCGGTTGTATTGCCTTCAAGTCTAGACGATGGTGCAAAAACTGTTGGGATGGAAGTTTAGTCGAAGGACTTCCATGATATCAACGAGTAGTTGGTATGTTGCAGATGCATATGCGCATCGATCAACATGAATCAAGTGAGTCAAGAACCAGGCAACATATTGATTTGTTTGATATGCAGTTGGGGTAAATGAAAGATCGATGGTCACACTTGCGTGTGTGATGGACTACATATTGGATTGGACGACGTGAATCAAGTGAGTATGTGTTCATGCAACAGATTGCTTCACATGTATGTAGTTGGACAAATAGAGATCAATGATATACTTGTGTGTATATAATTGGGCATTTGAGAATGAATGTGCTGGGGTTTGGAGTATTTGACTCGGGGCGGGGGGGGGGGGGGGGTTTGGAAATGTTTGTGGTAGGCGAGTTTGTTTCTTTGGAAGAAACAAGAGGGAAATAGTTGGAAGTTCGGAAGGAGGAGATTGTTAAGGTTTTAAGCCAAAACTAAGTTTCCTCACTTTACTCTTTGTCACACATTGAACCCACAACCACAAACCTATTTCCCTTCCCCTATAAATAAACCCCTTTCTCCTCATTTCTAATTACATATTTCTTTTCTTTTTTTTCATTATAGCTGCTAGATAGTCCATCTAGTAGAAAAGCCGGTTTAGCCCGCTTTCAGGAAGTGTTGGGATAGAAAATCCTCGGGCCTCAACTAACCTTAGGAGTGTTCGGGTTTGACTGCAGCCATCGGAGGTGGTCCCGCTGCAGGTGGTCGTTTTATCAGGTTGTGTGACACTGTCCAGGTTGGAAGATGGAGAGAAGGAAAGACTGTCGGAAAATAGTATTATGGGAAAGTTTATAGGGAAACACTTCAGTGAATAAGGGATATATGTTAGACTGAATTTGTGTCTAAAATTTAGTGTCGTATACCCGGATATTGTAATCTCTTTGTTCTAGTGAAGTTATTATCCTTGTGAATGTAGGCTTACCGAATCACGTAAAATCTTTTGTCTCTTTTACTATATATTGTTGGTTTGTTGTTTGTGTTATTATCATATATATTTGTAGGTCTAAGCACACAGATAAGTATATAAATATGCTTCCGCAGACGCTGAGAATCGGGTCAGATTCCCAACAAATTCGTATTCGTATAAAAACGAGTGAATTCGAATCTTATTTTATAATTCGAATGAATATTGAGTCGGATCTTACCTCTATGATATTCGATCATATTTATTTTGAGCGGTTCGAATAATTTTATAGTACTCGAATACATATTTAATATACATATTCAATTCACATTCGTAAGTTGCATATATAATTATATACAATATATAATATTTATATTAAAATAATACTCTATAAAATGATTACATTTTTTTTGATAGTTTTGACATTGGGGTGGTAATCCCCAAAGGTCCTAGACTCAACCAACTGAGACACTGATGCGGGACAAAATGACCGCATTTTAGTTTTTAGTGAATAATTATTCGAGTATTTTTAATTTTATAAAATTCATATGTATAAATTTGAACTTGAATTTGAATACGAATATACTAAAACGAGTAGTTCAACATCTATTCAAGTCGAGCCGAATCAAATATGAATATTGATATTAGAACTCGAGTCAAATCTGAATAATATATTAAAATATTAATTCGAATCCGGAGCGAATCTTAACGAGTAATTATAAATTCGAGCCAAATTCGATCATTATGCTATTTGCATTTAATCGACGCGATTTCACCCCTAGTTGTATACCTTAATTACGATATGTTTGTCTTGTTTTATTTGATCGGAAAAAATAAAATTAGAGGGAATGCAAAGAAATTTGGATTAAATCATGAATAAATTTTTAAAAATTTCATTTATTCATTTATATATTCAATTCCTGACCACTTATATTAAAGATTAAACACATTAATTTTTTTTAAAAAAGTTTTACTTTCAAATATATTTATTTTAAACCCAAATCGCATCTAAAAAATTTGCACCAACTCATTTTTATATCAAACCTTGTCTCCTATTTCAATATACTTTCTTATAATTTGAATATACTAATTTGGGAGTCTAATAGAAAGAGGGGAATAAATTTTTTTATAAAAATATAAATATTGTACAATTTTACATCCCAAATTAAAAATACAAATATATGATTTGATTTACTTTCATATTTGAACTTTTAAACAAACCTTATATAATAATAATAATAAGGTTTTTCTTAATAAAATACGTTTATTAAGAAAATGGTAAAATTTAATTTATTTTTTATTTTCTTGTAATTATTTTTTTAACTTTTCATAAAATACATTTTACAACTCAATGCAATTAAATTAAACCAAAATCAATACAATTGCAATTCTTTTTTAAAAAAAACGTAAAAACAAATTGTATTTTGTTGTAAATTATATTTTTTTATTTTAATTTATAAAAAAATTAGTATATTTATATATTTCTCTAATAATAATAATAAAGACTAATTTACATTTTGTACTCTTGTATTTTTAGAGAATTACATTTTAATTTTTATAGTTATCGAATCAATAATTTGCATCCCATAATTTCTAAACTCGTCACAATTTACATCTCTTAAACTTATTTCAATCAAATTTTCACGTTAAAATTCATTTTCAACATAGATAATATTGATATTTAATATATAAACGATCATTTTACTTTTCATATTATACATATTCAACTGAAAATTTTTTGTTCTAATTTTTTTCTAACATTTTATATTCAATTCATCGGAATAGAACAATTATTTTGCTCTAATTTTTCATTTCTAATTTTATATTAGAATTGATAAATTTAACATAAAAATCAAAACATATTTTAATTAAAAATGTGTTATATGAATACTAAAATGATCTTTTAAATATTACTCTTAATATTATCTTAATAGAAAATGATCTTATCTTAAAAATTGATTGAAATAAGTTTAAGAGGAGAAAGTGCGACGGTTTAAAACTCAAAACTCGTGGGATATACAATTCTCCAAAAGCGTGGAGAGTAAATTAGTCGATAATAAATTTGATTTACCATGTATTTACAAAATCAGGGGCTTCACCGAACGATTTGATATTCATAAAATTCATTTACACACTCATCAGGCTCAGGCCTTGTGAAATATAACAAGAAATTGATCAATGGCGTCGCCGGCGACACCGCGACAATACACACTCCAACGCATCTCCACCTTCAAAGACCGCCCATCCACGACCACCCCATCAATCTCCGCCCCCTCTTCCCCTCTCTCCTCCTTAGCCTCCGATCCCATCTTCTCCGTCTTCCTCTCCCCAGATTTCAACTCCACTTCTTTCTCCTCCGCCGCCCTCTCCTCCGGATCCGCCAGTTCCCGTGCAGAAAAGCTCCAACACGCCATTCGATTACTCGAAAACCAGCTCCGATCTCAAGTCCTCTCTCACCACACTCATCTCCTCTCTCAACTCTCTCATCTTCATCAAACTGACTCCTCTTTGACCCATCTCAGGTCCTCTCTTTCCACCCTTCAGTCCTCGCTTCTTCGTCTCCGGTCCGAGATCTCGGAACCCAATAAGGTGATCAAGGTAAAAACTGAGCAGCTTTCGAATATTCATTCTGCGGTTTCGTATTTGCAGGGGACTATTAGGTTGCTTAGGTTATCGAGGAAATTGAGGAGTTTGATGGGTGTGGAGAGCTTGGATTTGTCGAAATGTGCGCAGTTGTATTACCAAGTTATGAGTCTCGTTAGTGAGAATGAGCTCGGGGGAATTGCGGTTGTGGAGGAGGAAATGAAGTGGGTTTTGGAGTGCGGGGAGGAGTTGCGGGTCAAAGGGATGGAGGTTTTGGAGAGGGGGCTTCAGGGGTTTAATCAGGCGGAAGTCGGGGCTGGTTTGCAGGTTTTTTATAATTTAGGAGAGTTACGTGGGACCGTGGAGGGATTGGTTGGGAAGTATAAGAATGTGGGTATCAAGAGTATTGCCAATGCGTTGGATATGAAGGCAATTTCGAGTGGTGGTGGAATGTATGGGGGTGGACCGGGTGGGATACAGAGGAGTGGGACCCCGCAGATTGGGGGTGGGAGTAAGGCTAAGGAAGCGTTGTGGCAACGGATGAATGGTTGTATGGATCAGTTGCATGGTATTGTTGTGGCTGTTTGGCATTTGCAGAGGGTTTTGTCCAAGAAGAGGGATCCATTTACTCATGTGTTGTTGCTTGATGAGGTTATGCAGGTAATGCTGTTTATTTATGTCGGTCAAAGTTTTGTAGTTTTATGCCGAAGTAGATATCGTAAGCTACGGTTACGTTGTTTCTAATGAATGTGCTATACTCACTATCTACAATCTGTACTCATTTTATCGACAATACTACCTTCTTAAACAATACCATGAACACATTTTGATCATTTTTTAGTTCATTTTAGGATATTATTTGATCATTTCCATGGGTATATAACCCATATAAATGAACGTAAAGATTGATTGAAATTTGTCCAAAAGATATAATTGAAGGATGAAAGATTGTAGAAAATGAGAGTAAGTAAGCTATCAGTTTAGAAATTATAATCCCATGAATGCCGTTAAGACTTTTGATAGGATTGGGAGTCAATATTTTGAGCAATGATAATGAGGATGATGTGATATACATTGCATGTATACATATCGACTTAACTTCTGGAACATAACATGGTTTTGTCCTCAAGTTATTTTTCTCTTTATGAATCCTAATTTTATTATGTACAACAGGCTACCTTCAAAATGGAGGCCAAATAATTGTTACTGGGAGTTTTATGTGATATTACTTTGAGTTATTTATTTGCTGATTAATAATGCCACTTATGGTGTTGTATTGCTGTTACGAGTTTTTAGCATTGTAATACTACGTACTTATATTAGCTCTTCCTATCTTAGGAAGGTGATTTGATGTTAACAGATCGAGTTTGGGAGGCACTTGTGAAAGCCTTTGCTAGCCAAATGAAGTCTGTTTTCACAGCATCAAGCTTTGTTAAAGAAATTTTCACCACTGCCTACCCGAAACTCTTCTCTATGATAGAGAATCTCCTTGAAAGAATTTCACGTGACACTGATGTTAAAGGAGTACTACCAGCTATGAGTCCAGAAGGGAGAGAGCAAATGATTCATGCTGTTGAAATATTTCAGACATCTTTTCTGGCCCTCTGCCTGAGTCGCTTGTCAGATCTCGTTAATACTGTATTTCCAATGTCAAGTCGTGGAAGTATTCCATCCAAGGAGCATATATCAAGAATTATATTGCGCATTCAGGAAGAGATTGAAGCTGTTCACATGGATGCCCGTTTAACACTTCTAGTCTTGCGAGAGATCAGCAAAGTTCTTCTTCTGGTGGCACAAAGAGCTGAATACCAGGTAAGTTCCAGCTTGATTAATTGAATAAAAATGTTGTATACATGCAAAAAAAATTTCCCAATATAAGTTGTCATATCCTGTAAATTTTTATATTCCCATCACCTTCAGTTGGCAGCTTTGGCCCATCGCGCTAATTACAATAGCAAACATTTTACCCACTTTAAAAATGTCCTATACTGTTGTAGTGACCTTTCAAACCCCACACTGCCCTCTCTTCTACTGTAAACCAATCAAACTGCTCTACACATACCTTTAAATAATCCTGTCACCCAGATTCAAACACTATTTTCCTGTTACCAGATTCAAACATTTATTTACTGTCGGCAGTCTCCAGGTCCATATATATATGCAGCAACTCCTGATTAAACAACCCATCCTTCAGATTCCTAGATAGAGAAATTTGGATAAAATATGGACAGATATTACGTTGTTAGAGTTCATGATTATTTACATTGAAATATGATATTAAATTTAACACTTGCAAATTTTTGGTATAGATATCCACTGGACCTGAAGCACGTCAGATAACAAATGCGGCAACTCCAGCTCAGATGAAAAACTTTACACTATGTCAGCATCTGCAAGAAATTCATACACGTGTAACGTTAATGGTGAAAGGATTGCCCGCAATTGCTGCAGAAGTCTTGTCTTCCTCATTGGGCACAATATATGGCGTTGCCTGTGATTCTGTAACATCTCTATTTCAATCAATGCTTGAGCGCCTTGAGTCTTGTATCTTGCAGATCCACGACCAGAATTTCGGTGCACTTGGCATGGATGCTGCTATGGACAACAATTCATCTCCGTACATGGAAGAACTGCAGCAGTGCATTACTCATTTTCGTAGAGAATTCTTGTCGAGACTGTTGCCTAATTCAACAAGTGCTAGCTCTGCAGGGTCAGAAACCATATGCACCAGGCTTGTCAGGAGCATGGCTTCCCGTGTTTTAATATTTTTTATTCGTCATGCCTCACTTGTTCGGCCTCTCTCTGAATCAGGAAAGTTAAAAATGGCAAGGGACATGGCTGAGTTGGAATTAGCTGTGGGTCAGAACTTGTTCCCAGTAGAACAGCTTGGTGCGCCTTACCGAGCTCTTCGAGCATTGAGGCCTATTATCTTCTTGGAAACATCCCAATTGGCTGAATCTACCCTTCTTCAAGATCTTCCATTAAGTGTCATACTTCATCATCTTTATTCTCGGGGTCCAGAAGAATTAGAATCACCATTGCAGAGGAACAAGCTCACACCTTTGCAATATTCACTATGGTTGGATTCTCAGGGGGAGGATCAGATCTGGAAAGGTATCAAAGCAACTTTGGATGATTACGCATTAAAGGTAAAGGCAAGAGGAGATAAAGAGTTCAGTCCTGTATATCCCCTTATGATAAGGCTTGGGTCATCATTATCAGAAAAAGCTCCAGCATCTCATAAACCTTTTTGACAAATGTTTATTTATTAGATTGTCAGCAATTCATTTTGAAAAGCAAAAAAAAAAAAGATTGTTACTGTTATGAATGATCTCAGTGCCCCTTCACTACATCAATACACCAAATCATGTTGTTGCAGATAGGATCCTTGAGCCCGAATTACAGGAGGGTCAGAGTTCTAAATGGCTGAATTGCAGTGCAGATATATATAGTGAGATCTGTTCTGCTAAACATGCTTTCCATTTTTTTAATTATATTTCCTTACTATTGTTTCTATTAGTTCAGTTTTTGCTGCACTTCTGTTTAATGCAATTCCGATCAACTATTGAACTGGTCCTTCCCAGATAGCAATGAGCTACTGTTACTTTGACCATAATGGTTTGTGAGAAATAATAATGATAGAAAATTTAGCGATATGGAGGAGGAATAGTATCTTGTTTCACTGTGCTTTACCAGAAACCGTTCTTATGTTGAGATTTCAGTATCAGTATACACAACAATGCATTGAGATATATATTGTACTTGCTATAAAACTGTGATTTGAACCTGGATCAAGCAAAATCTGTTCATATGTTGAGGTCACGGTATCAGTATATACACACATGCCAAAGCATTACCATATATGCTGAACTTGCTTTCTAGATAAATGTAATTTGTACTGGTCGGAATTTAGATACCACATGAATACAGTTCTAGAGGCTCTGCAGAAATCCACTTGTCATATTTTCAATTATGTCATCATATTTTGACTGACCTTTCTTTCTTTACAAAAACTCAGGTACACGAGAAAGAAAATTGCATACAAATTCTTTTCTTTTCCACTCTTTAAACCCCAATTCTTTTCTTTTCCTTTCTTCGTGTAAAAAACTCTAGAACATTCAACAGAGTGTTAGGGTCCTTGTGTGGGGAAAAGCATGCTTAGTGCAAATGAGCTTAGGAAATTATTTAATTAGAAGATAAAAATGTATTGACTTGTATGAAAATAATTTGTACTTGTGCGAGCTGAAAAGCATATGGTAAAACCCGAACTTCTTTTTGGGACGAGTCATCATATTTGTGATTAGAAATTTTAGATGAAATGATATATGTCATAAAATTATGCAACAGTACGAGAAGGCAGAGATAACCGTGTAGTTCCTTGTACGAAGTATGGAAGGGGGTGTTTGTACATAACTAATCATAGTCACACCTATGACAGGTTCATAGCCAGATCAATATAAAATTAGCAAGTCTTTATCCGTGAGGTTAATTCCTGGCATCACAATCAGAAATCTGGATGTTGATGTCAATTCCTGGCATCACAATCAGGAAACTGGATGTTGGCTCGGCGCTGTCCTTAGAAATGAAATAATGTCGATAAATGATTCGCCTTCCCAGTTTGTGGTATTAGATAAGTGACCCGATGACCTAGCCTGCACACACACATATATGTATATGTATGATATGAATTGACCAAAAGAAGATGTGATCCATGTAAATACAGAATATAGCATGTTTAAGATGATTACAGAAGTAGTAATAACTTAAACTAATCAGGACAAGACTATCTAGAAAGGTTGGTGAAGAAGAATGCACATCATTTTCAGCATCTCTTTCATGTGCTTTTACCTTAACGGTTGTGTACATCAACAATTCAACACCTTTATATCTTCCATATTATTAGCTGTTAGGATCACTCGTTACCCACAAGGAAGTAGGAGACTATTCCTAGGTCGATCCATCTAAGAAAACTCGTACGTTTCTTCGTATTATAAACCATGGTAAAGAAATTCGTAGCTAGTCAAGCTGCAGTAGATGATCATAAGTTATTAGTGAATAGTGTCGCAAAGAAAAGTTGTGACAAGAAAAATAACTTGCATAGTTTGGTCAAGGTTTTGAAGCCTAAAGTCTATATCCTCACAGATTCATCTACCTTCAAAAATCTTGTTCAAGAATTGACTGGCAATGGAAATATTGGATGTACAAGTGTTTCTGATACAACTACATCACTTTCATCTCCCTGTGCCACCACCTTTAAACCGATTGATCATGAGCAAGGTTCGATTATACAAACCAATATGATGTATACTAGTGAAGATCATGGTTTTCAAGAAGATAGCCCGGAAATATCTTTTCATTCTTCTGATCATCCAGTTACATCTCATTCTCCTCCTTGCACCATCATTTCCAAACCACTGTATCATGAGCAGGTTCCAGAAATAGGAAACAATAAGATGTATACTACTGGAGATTATGGTTTTCAAGAAAGTAGCCCTGCATTATCATTTGATTCTTCAGATCATCATATCGATCTGATTAGCATTCCAGTATCATCAGATTCCTCACAAGAAATCATTGATTACGTGCCAACTACTTTGATCAGTGAAGATCACGAGTTTCAAAGTACTTGGGACACGATGAGTTTTCCACTACAATATGAAGGGATGGAGATATGGTTGTTGGAGATGGATTGTTGTGTTTATGATAACAATGGTTCGCATTGGCCTCAACCAGTTATGCCTCCGGAGGTTTGTGCATTTGATTGTGACTTATCCGCAATCATGTGATACTCCGAGTTTGATTATCTTCTCATGCAGATTTTATTAGTTAGCTAGTGTTTGTGTATATAACATGTCATGGAGTCCAACATCATCCCTGATGTCCTAAACTCAAAAATAAATAATATGACATAAAATACAACTTCAAAAATATATTCTAAATTTTATTAGCCATGTACTGTTAATAGGGATCGTCTAGGATATTCTAGTGAATAAAAATTTCATTTCACTCTATTTTCTCACATTTTTTTTCTCTTTCCTCCTTTTTAAAACTAACTAGATTCAAATTTATTATTATTATAATAATAGGGGATGAATATAGAGAATATTGTTGAAGTTGACATGCAAAATATATTATCTAAATCACTAGAACCCATTATTTTATAATATTTATAGGGAATCATGTAAGAAATTGTTGGACCTCTCTTATATAACAATTAAACAAAATTTCTTATTCTTAGATGTCACAAGTTCTATGAGAAATACAACTTTTATCGAACATATCATTTTATTGCAACCTAATTTTTTTAGTAGTTTCTCATTGTTCACAAAATCACCATTTTAAAGCTCTTTTAGAACTAATAAACATCTTACTTCATAAAATCAAGATAAAGCAGAATGTGGTCTAGAATAGATAGATATAAGTCAATTTTACGGGAAATTTATCCATGCTGACTCTGTGGCCCAATGTATAAGGCGCTGGTCTACGAAACCAGAGATTCTGGGTTCGATCTAGCCTGTCAAAGGATTGGAGCTCCGATCAATTCGATTCGATTCGATTATATATGATTCGATTCGCTAACAACCCGATCTGAATAAATATAATTATATATATATATATATATATATATATATTTATCTATATATTATATTATATTTAAATAAATAAATATTATTATATTTATAGATATTATATTTATATAAATATGTAAAATCTAAATATTTTATATCCATATATTTAGATTGAGACAAGATCCATACTCTAATTTGACTCATTTTAATAATTATCATTAATGTAATATATAATATTTATGGTAAATTTCATATCAAATCTTGAAATATTAAGGTAAGTTTATTAATATAAATTATATCATAACATACATAGGTTTAGATAAAATCCATAATCTTAATTTGGTATCCAGTGCCTGTATCAAATATTGATATAATATAATAAAATTTATACTCATCTCGTCCCAAATTACTTGTCCACTTTGACTTTTACGCGTAATTTAAGGCGCATTGACCACATAGTTATATAAATTATTTTAATTTTTTTTTTGTGAATAAAAGTTTAATATTTGAATTTTTATTCACAAAAAAATTAAAAATTATATAACTATGCAGTCAATGCACCTTAAACTGCACGTAAAAGTTAAAGTAAACAAGTAATTTGGAACAATGGAGTATAAAAATTGACATACCACATAATTAAATAATAAAAAACATATAGAAATATTATAATATGAGTAAATTATTAAAAAATAACATATAGAGACTATTTTAAGTAGTTTGGAAAAAATAATTTTAAATAAAACTTTTTTTGCCCAATTAAATAGAACTTAAGATACAAAGAATTAAAAATAAAAATTAAATACGAAATTAAAACAGATAAAATATTATTGTATGTGTAAATATTAAATAAAAATTAACACATAAAATATTATAAATAATAATAAAGGAGAAATTAAGATATTTAAAATAAATTTAGGAAATAACTAAAATAATTTAAAATTATTATGTGAAAGTTTTAAATATAAAATAGTTAAATATAAATATATTTATTATGTTATATTATAATAACAATATTTATTAATATATAAATTATAATATACTTTTCTTATAGCACTGACAAATAATATAATTATAAAAAATTGGTTACAAAAAAATTAATTGGATTAGATATCCGATCCTATTACCCGTGATCCGAATGTAGCGAATATGAATTGACATTTAAATATCCGACACTTGATCCGATCCGAAAAATTAAATGGATTTGAATATAAATTTAGGATGATCCGATCTAAATCCTATCCGTTGACGGGGCTAATTAGATCCCAGCAGAGTCGTTGTATCTTTTGTTATTTTGTTGAAACTTGAACATGAAGTAAGGGGTACGGGTAGACCTGGCAAATCGGATAATCGGATCAGTTTTGGATCAGATCAATTTTGGATCAGATCAATTTTCGGTTATGATATATTTGGATACAATTCGGATCGGATTGGGTCTGATTCGGTTCGGGTGTACTTTCGATTTTACGTAATTTAAATCGAATTCGGTTCAGATCGGTTTGATTTCGGATTAAAATCGGATGAAATTCGGATTAAAATCGGATGAATTTCGGTTCAGATATTTTCAGATCGGATTTTGTTCGGATTAGAAAAATTCGGTTATGAATTATGATTAATGTTGTATTAGTAAATATGTCAAGATGTAAATAAAAAACGATAAAATAATATCCAATTAAGTAGTGAACTTGATTAAGGAATATATTTTTCTAATACCGACTTGGGTCAATATGATAAAATTATATATTCGATAAATATATAATATTATAATTTTTGAAAACATTCTTAAGGATTAAATGAAAATAAAATAATATTTCTAAAATTTTATATTGATATATATATATATATATATATATATATATATATATATATATATATATATATATATATATATATATATGATATTCATTTACTTTTAAATAATGAATCTGTGTCTAGTTTGTAGTATATATTCTTTCACTCATTACTTTGTAGCTTAAGTGGTAATATATTTGGCCCATTTGGCTAAACTTATTTTTGAAAAATAAGTGTTTTTTTTTTTTAAAAAGTACACATTTACCTACTTTTTTCTGGAAAAAAGCACTTATTTCTGGAAATAAGCACTTATTTCTGGAAAACAAACTAAGAACAAAACTTATTTTTGAAAAATAAAATTTTATTTAAAAGAAGTACACTTTACCCTACTTTTTCCTGAAAATAAGGGCTTATTTTGATAATTTAATGGGGGCCAAACACCCCCATTGTTTGTTTAGATTGGGGAGTGGGGAGTGGGGACTAGTGTTCGATTCTCTGTAACAAGTTTTTTTTGCTAATTTGATTTTTTATAATTAAATTTTTTTGGTTCAAATAAAAAATTCATATAAATATTTTAATAATACAATAAGTTTCTTTTGCTAATTTGATTTTTTACAATTAAAAATTTATGATTCAAATAAAAAATTTATATAACAATTTTAAAAATACAAATAAAGATGTCAGATTCGTATTCAATCAGCCACATATCTATATCTACACTGTATTATTAAAGTTGTTGGTAATCTAATTTTAAAATATACAACTATTAAACACATTTCTAATTTTATACAACTATTATAATCTAATTTTAAAATATATGTATTCTATCAACAACTCAATTATCCGGTAAGCCCTCTTTTTTTTTACAATAATCTAATAAACACATTTCTCTTCTATTACCGTTCAAATTCTTCAATTTATTTGAATTTATAGCTTATTAATTAAATCTTATAAATATTAAAATAATATTATTATTTTATCTATATTAAATCATTTTTATTATGTACTATATTATTATAACCAACATATTAGAAAATTTTAAATTTAATATTTAAATCATATAAAATAATTAATATATATATAACTTAAATACCATATGTGCTTTGTCGGGTTATAATTTATAAGCTAGTTAATATATCAATAGAACTTATCTTGTTTCAATTAACTTGATAGTTGATAATGATTAGATCTCTAATATAATTTAACAATAAATTCATTATACATAAATAATATAAAATAAATTTTTCAAAATATTTGGACTCATAGTTTGCACGAGTTACACTTATACTTATTTCCCGTGCGATACATGGATCGATTCTTTTTACTATTTTCATATTTTTATATGATTTGAACTTATTTTTATTTTTATAATAATAATTTGAATTTATTTAATGTTGTATGTATATATTTTTAGTTAGGAGATTAATGTAAGATACGTTTTAGTTCACAGAGAGATGATTGTTGACTGTTGTCTTGTTGATGAAAACTCAGTTTTTTAATTTGAGTAGACCTTTCTCGTGTGTTAATAAGTAATTTATTTTGTGCACTTAAAACATGTATTTTAAAAAATAAGAATAAATAGATAATTTTAATAATTTTTATATGATTAGAATTTATTTCAATTTTTATAATAATAATTTAAACTTTATTTAATTTTATATGTATATATATTTATATAAACTTTAATATACTTTATTTATATTTATATTTTAATAAGATAATATTTATAAAGAATAATGTCATATGTATTTTAGTTAGAAAATTAATGTTTTAAAATTAGACACTCAAGATTCATCTGATGTTGCAATAAAGACTAAGTTGGATCTTTACTTGGAGGAGCCTAGAATTAGTCGAGCTACAGATTTAAATATTTTAGAATTTTGGGGGAGAAATGAAGCAAAATATGATGAGCTTTCTTATATGGCTAGGGATATTTTATCTGTGCCGTTGACAACAATTGCTTCAGAGTCCTCTTTTAGCATTGGTGGAAGGATTTTGAATAAATGGCGAAGTTCTTACCTCCCCGAAAATGTAGAGGTTCTCATCACTGCTCGTAGCTGGCTATATGGTTATGAAGGTGTGTATTCTTTAGAATGTATTTTTATTAAAAGGCAGAATACACTAGCTCTTTATCTTCATTATATAATTTAAATTTGTTTTATGTTATCTTTTGAAAGCAATGGACGACGGAGAGTACTTCGGTTGTGAAGTGGATTGGGCTACAAAGAAATAAGTTTAGTTTAAAGGTATCATATATTTATATTCATAGCAACTAGTTCCTTTAAGTTTCAGAGTTTGTTTTATGACAACTGATATTCATAGCATAGTGTTTATAAATCAGATTTTCTTTTGTCAACTGAATATAATATTACACTGCTATGTCATTCTGTAGTTCAAGGTAGCAACACCTTTCTACACTTTTCGAGTTTTTGGTGTAGATAACATGACATTAACCTCATTTCTTACTGAACCCAATTATAGGAGTTTATCTGCGATTTCCAGTCCTAGATTAATTTCTGAATAACTCATACAAGCGCTAAGCAGAGTCTTGTAAGCTATTAGCCTTCTTTGAGGTAGAATGACGCTAATAAACTGGTAAAATGCTCAATACTAGGTTGAATTCTGTATACTAGTATTCAAATTTTACTTGTCAAGCAAGAACTCTGTAGAGTTATCATTCATGAGTCACGACAACCTAATGGCCTATGTTGTCCAAGATTATCTATCTGTATGCTCCGTTCCAGAAAGATAATGGATATGGTTAAATGTATTAGAAATTTCCACTTGCTCTGACTTTGTGCTGATTTGTGATTTAACCAATCTAGATATTTATGTATTTGTTTCATAGTCTTGCATCTAAAAAGGTTTTTCATTTGTAGGTTCTAATTAGCAGCAGATTTAAATTTTGCAGCACCGGATGAACTCACACACCAATCTATATGCTCATTTCCAGAAAGATAATCTATGTTGGATAATTTATCAACGTATATAACTTTGTTTTTTAACAATAAATCTCCATTTTGTTATTTTTAATGAAGTGATTAATAAACTGATGCATATTCATTACAAGGCCGGTAATGCATATCAAAGTCTTCTGCTTCTGTTACATAAACTACTATAGGATTTCTATAATTAATTCACGAATGGGATCTAATAGCTTGTCTGTTCTCTAAGTATGTACTTGAATTGATTGCAAGGCAGATGTTGTTCAAGTAGATACTTGAATTAATATACGGACAACTATTATATATGTGATGAATGATGATGAACTAGTTAGATTAACTTCTATTCTGACAGACTGAATATCCTTCAACACATGGCTAGATTCTGATAGTTTAGAACACTAGCTTGCACAGTTCATTGAATACTATCGTCCTCTTTTTTCTTATGTATACCAAGAGAATGAGCCAGTATATAATAGGCTTGCCTTTCTTTGACATTGAAGAGGCCCCTTTCCCTTGCAACAACAGAATCGTGTTTCTGTGTTGTTGTTGTAGTTTTCTTTACCTCAGAAAAGACGATTAATATATTATCATTTTTAGCATTTATAAATTTCTGATTATTGCAACATTCTTCCAGGAGGTTGAAAAGGAGTTGCCACATGTACTGCCTGTTGAGCCGAAGTATCAGTTTCGTAGAACAAGCTCATCCCATATTTGAACAAAGTATTAATTGTGCTGGAAGTTACTCTTATATAGACGAGGTGTATTTGCCAATGTTATTATTATTTCGTTAGATAGCCTCAGTGATTTGTTGCCCCAGGAGCTGAGATGTACTACATTGCTACATCCAACTTTAATGGGTTACTTTCAAAGACCAGGTCTATTGTTGATTGAGAGTTGGATCTGGCCATTGATTGTGCGCCCGCTTCCTCTTCTGTTTTGTATATTTTAGAGTTCAGTCTTTGAATGTATTCACAAGAATCACAACTAACAGTGATATCATGTTTCTAGTCTTTTTTGGTTAAATTTTCTTATTAATTGTTTCATCAGTTTTGTCTTACCTATCCTTTCTTTTCCTCTTCTCATGGTCTTTGATGAGCATTTCTGATAAAACCTTTAATATGTTCTGAGTACTGAATCATGTATTCTTATGTAATCGACATTGATAATTTTAAAGGGATACTCTAGTATTAAGTTGCATGTGACATTAATCGTATTTATATAATATTTTTGATCCTGCTTAAATATGTTATATATTTTTAATCATAATAATTGGTTACTTATAGCTGACTTTAGAATATGTACATATTTATAAAAATATTATAATATTATCATTTTTATTATTTTCATTTGTATTTAATAAATAAAAATAAATAAATTATAATTTAAATTATAAAATTTATAGTTATTTTCACCTAACAACTCTTCTAGTTTACTACAACTTGATTACAACGACGACGATAAAAAATATAACTTTTATAATATTATTTTATTGGACAAATTTAATTTTGGATTTACATCGGATCAAAATTTTCGAGTCATATTTGGTTCGGATAATTTTTTATTCGGGTTTAATTGATTTCGGGTCATTGTTGGATCCATTAGTTCGGATTATTTTCGGTTAAATTTTCGGTTCGGATAATATTCGGTTCGTGTGAGATCGGATTTCGGATCATTATCGGATTTAACTATATTGCATCGAATTTCGGTTCGGATCGGATTGTTTCAGATTCAGTTAAATTTCGGATTATGTAATTCGGATATAAAATCAGATCTCGGTTCCATACATTTCGGTTCGGTTCTTCGGTCCAGACCCAATTTGTCAGGTCTAGGTACGGGACAATTGTATTTATATAGTAATTAATTATATAATGTATTATCATGTACACTTTATTGGTAAAAGGAAATGTTTTGAAGTGACCTTTTAGAAGAAATTGGTGTGTAATAGGTTATAGGCACAGTCATTGAGAATTAGTAATTTTGCAAGTTCTTTCTTTCCTTCTAAAAGATACATGATACTAAAATAAACACATAATATTATATGTTTTTTTATATGATCAGTATTTCAATACACATACTGACCTGAGATTTAGAGTTGCTACTAAAAAATCTCTTTTTTAAAAGCTAAATCCTAGCAACATGAAAGATATGTAAAATAATAGCTCAGACTCTAGGCATAAGCTTCAACTACAATCCAAATTTTGACAAACATACTATATGATCAAGTCAATAATTACAGATAGAAGTAACAAAAGATCTCAGACAAGAGATGTTGGAACAGCCTTCCTGTTAGCAAAACCAGGATCATTGCGATGAATATGCCACCTTTGTTTTAAAGGAACCTCTGTGAAAGTTAACTTGTTTCTCCTCGACGGGATTCATCTCCTGATTAGTGGGTTGGACTGGTGCATCACCTAGAACTACTCCTTGTTTTTTAATGTAGTTCCATTTGTCTTGAAACAAGTAAAGGAAAGCAATGAATAAAACCTCGACAGTGAAAATTGTTGTCCAAAACTTGATACTTTTAGAGCTTCTCTTATGGTAGGCTTGTAAACCTGTGTATACATTTATAATCCCCAGTAGAGAAACCGCAGTCCCCAGGCTCCAATGCACCAAAAACCATAAGCTCCTTCTTGTATTTCCCCTATAAACAAGTAAAAGTATGTTCAAGTTCAGATTTTTCCTTGAACTTTCAAGTGTTTTCTGAAAGGAAAGCAGGGTTTCAAAGAAGGCCCCTCAACCTCCCACTAGAGGGAGATGGAGCACTGCGCTTTGGCAATGAAATTTTAAGGTCTCAGAATTGATTAAAATGATTTGCAAACTTGTTGATAAGAACATTTTCAGGTGAATATATACGGATAGTACCATCTCCTTATATAGGTTTAGCTTGCCTTATTCTGGAGCAAAAATGAGTAATTCCAACATACTGTGTTACCTACCTTTTTGGGCGGAAAAAACCAATCAAGGCTTGCAACCATACGACACCATAAAGGGCTAATCCTAATTTCTGGTGATTATTGTTGAAAGCATTTTCAAACTTTCTTATTGACAAAACTGCTCCTGCTGTTACTAGAAGTACCGAAAGTATCTGCAGAACAGATAAATATATGATACATGTTAATCACATAAAGGAACTCATGAGGCCATTTGGGGATTGCTAAAATCTATCTCTAGGTTAATATAGTGCATCAAATGAGGGAATGCAACTATATAACACCAAGTGTTATGAACATTTTCGACTAGATTAAGAATGTACAACACCTTGTAATGTCATAACTACATTTGATGCTCATTTAGTTACTAGATAGTGGAACAGGGAGGCTCCTGTTTCTTTTTTTACAGAGATATTAATGTCTTTTCTTACACATCAAAGTACCTACAATCCAATAGTAGCACAATATCTCTTTGGCGAAAATCTTTGGGCTATATGAGTAATTATTTGCAAGTAGGGTAGATTTTACTTTTACTTTATTTTTGACCATAATTAAACCTTTAAAGTAGGGTATTAGTAGGCAATACACAAAGTTTGAAGATTTGCTGTCCACTTTGTGTGGATCTGATTAGAGACTTTTTGTGACGATTAGTATGACTATAGAAGTTTAGTAACACAAAAAGCAAATTATACTAGTACTACTGTATGATTTAGATGATACTTTGATAAAATGAAGATTACAAAAAACAAAGACAAAAAAGTAACCATGGAACTTGCCTGAAGAGTTGCATGCATGTAAAACATAATCTTCAGTCTTCTTCCAGATTGTTCTGTATTCGACATTCTGATGATAAGTATTCCTACAGGCATCAAGAAACCCATCGATGCCCAAAGGAGAAATCCATGGACTGTAATGTCAAATAATGCCCGAGGACTCAACTGAAACAGATGGCAGTTGAAATCAGTTATTTGTCAATAAAATTTGCACAAACTAGAAACCTCAGCATGACTGAGGTTAGCTAAACGCAAACATAAGAAATGTAACTATATTTTGAAAGATTAAACTTTTATTTCATTTGCGGGGCGTTCCGTAAACAAAGAAGTTACCTTAGTAGTCTTGATATGATTGTTTCTGGTGTCCGATTCAACATATTCTTGATCAGATGCCTTGGTAAATGGTGTAAGAACAAGAACTACCACTGTTATTAGAGTGACGACAGGCACCAGCTTCTGCATCGTAAAATCTTCCAAAGAAAAAGGATATATAAATCTAATCAGTATTCTGCTGATAGACTAGATTTCTGACAGCAATCAAAGATTTATGCACCGAACAATCTAATTACTTAAAGCCAAGTGGAGCAAAAAAATGAGGAAGCTCAATAAAATCCGGAAAGCCTTAAATATGTTATTTTCTGAGCAACCTACCTATCTCTTCCTGTATGTGTATATGTGTCTTTTCAAAGTTTTGCTACTGTATGTTACTTTGCATATCTGTATAGCTTCTCTTTTGAGTATGAATCTAGAAGGTTAAAGTGTACCTCTTCCTTTTCTTTACTAAGAGGCAAACAACATTAATCTTCTGTCAGTTGAAAGAAACCAAAGTTGGATGCTCTAATCAAAAGGTATGCCTTTGCATGACTTTGGTGGACAATAAGTAATCCATGGGAATGAACAAAATACAAAAAATGAGAAGAACAAGTTAAGATTTCAACCATGTAGGGACAGTGTCACAGGCTTTCTGATGTATTGGAATAGAATGTGCAGTTTCAGGAGAGCATATAGAAAGTCAGAATGTATATAATTTAAAAAAGGTGCTAATATAGTAGTAACACTCTGTCTTACCTACCTAAGTGCATTCCACTCGTAGTCCATACAACTATACATGTATGATACAATACTAACTACCACATAAATGGCATTCTAAAGATTCAATTTTTATAGGTATCAAGACTATATTAAAAAGTTACTTGTGCAGAACAAAGTTAAGGCTGTGTGCGCCAGGACTCTTCCGAGTCTTGATACCATGTTAAGTTACCAGTTCTCTTAAAACCCTGAGGATTTTAGATACAGACTTACCAAGATCACACAACTATTACAGTGAACAAGGTACAACTATTAGAATATGAACTTTATGTAAACATTTGATCTTGCAATCATCACTACTGCTGAAACCACCATGTTATAGATAATAAATCAAATCCTAACCAAAGAAGGGTCTAGTTATCATGATCTTTAACAAACAAGTATAAGAGGAAAATAAGAGAATATAAAAAATTTAAACAAAGATAGGTCGACTAAGACATGTTATTCCCCACCCCCATGCAGCTTTTTTCATTTCAGTGGTGGGAAATCTACCAGGGATTGCACAACAGCTAGCACATATAAATGGTCACTCCCTTGCCTCCTCCAACATATACTACTTGTAATTTCTTGAACGTCATGATGATGATATTGAGCCTTTTACATTTCATCATATCGATCTTATATTATACATTATATAAAATTTGTGTGTCAAAAAGTTCGATCATATAGAAATATATGTACCCAACATAACTCACAAATTCAGTTCTACAGACTCCATTCAGTTATATAAATTTATTACGGATCGAGTGCAAAAAAACCGTCAAAAAAAGCTTGATTTGTTGTAGCTAGTGATGCTAACGGCACTCTTCACGGAGCTAGCTCATCTTTGCATTTTTTCAGTGTTTGAATTCTTTTGATTCAGAAGCATCATTCCAATTTAAACCTGCAGGCAGATACTTTGATTAAATTTTTTGCACATGTTATGTGGATAGCTAGACAATCACCTATTATTTTTCGACCATTCATTCATTGACTACCTAGTGCAAAAATTTCTTCACCTTTTCCATAACCAAGATAATGGGTTCGAAATTTCATTCCTTCTCCGCGCTCCATGCATGTATATTTGGCCTTAGCAGTGGGATGCTGAGCTAGTCATTCACTGGGATTGATTAGTCGAGGTGCGCGAAAGCTGGTCCTGACATCCAATATAACAAAAAAAAATAAAAAAATTGCACATCTAACATATTTATTAAAAATTACGTATTATACTGAATTTTTTTATGTTTATTCGTAACTCCATACAGTTATTTATGTTTATACTGTGGCTCATTCCTTTTAATTCTATAATGATTCTTTTTAGGTTTTGTCTCTCACACCTACATCCCTTGCAACTTTTAATTTTCTAAATAAAAGTTTCATTCATTCTCCCACCATTCTGTTCATTTTAAGTGGACACATCTTGTCTTTCTTCCCTCTCCCAGAGTCACAGACCACACCATCTCATAATAGCACCAAGTACTACTAGACATATTTATCAAAAGCTATCAAAGCATGGGAGTAGCAAAAACATAAGTTACCGGTAAAAATTAAGAGCTAATATAAGTTTATAAATAGTTTATAAGTTAAAAAAACATACATTTTTTAATTTATAAATTATTTATTAGACAAATGAAATAGGCTCGTAATAATTAATTAGTACTGTCTAGGGATCTAATCTAATATATAACAATCATGCTTAGTTATTGTTTACCTATAGACAGAAACCCTTTAGGAAATAGACTATCACTTATTATGAGAAATAATAGTTAATCTTCATGTAATTAACTTCTTAACTTTTAAGAAAAAACGAACAAGTTGATATATAATTAATGAGAAACCAGTGCAAGACTGAAGCAATTGAGAAATGTGGACTGGGCACTAGCTACAGGAATGCCCATCTTTATACGGTTTTGATGATCATGAACCTTGCCTGCCACTAACACGCGTTACATGCATGGACCAGCATTACTCGGTAGATTTTAGAAAAAGTAAGTTGATGACAAATTTGAACTACATACTATTACTCCTGGCTAGCTCTAAATTCATGACATAACGTACATGTAAACAACTAAAAGTCACGGATGGGTTGATAGTACAAAAGGTAAGGGCTTATCCTCTCATTCACGTCCGGGTTCAACTTTCGTTCACCATGAAATTTTTTATAACGAATAATCATTTGATTTATATGATATCTAATACATATTGTACTGATAGTTTGTTTATAATATTGTGATAGAGTTGTAATTAATTTTTATTAATACAGTACAGATTCAAAATTGAATGTCCAATTTGATGACATGTGATATGTTACCCCAAAACACCATTGTTTGTCCGTCACCCGATATATACAATTGAGAAATGGGAACTAATTAATACTACTCTAACTATTTCAAGAAATGATTTAGCACTTTAAAATAATTTGACAAAGGAGAATACCCTTTAAGCTTTAGCTGCAAACGGAATGGGTAGATAGCTTGTCAATATCTACGAGAATATATGTACTTTGACGAAATTAATCTCAAGTAATTGTCGTAGGCTCGTAGCCAAAAGCTTTGTGTTGATTAGGTGTTGTCTTTTGACGTCCATTGTTTTGAACTAAAGAAGAGTATATACTATTATACTTTGATTGATTGCATGCAAGTGGATTTACTTTTCGCTTAATTTTTACACTTTATACCATTTCCATTTAATGCCAAATTAAGTAATAAAATAAGATTTATGATTAAAAAAATACACCTCCTACATGGATGAAGAATAAATAAATACTCCATCCGTCCCATTTTATGAGAATAAATAATATTTTTTTATTTGTATAAAATATAACTTTTCATTTTGGTGGTTAACCTGTCCAAATACATGCATCAGAGTTATGATAGACCAACTTGCTTTCACACATAAACATTCAAATGTTCAATCATATCATGTATTTCTTGTCATTGTTAAATCAAGACAGCATATTGCAAAGTCAGTCATTAACAGCATAAATCTTGAAGTTAAGCCCCTGATGTCAAATGCACACAACAGAATATTTCCTAATTATGTACAATCATATAGAGATTGACTATGGCCACAGGCAGGTTTACCGTTAAGTTGTCAACTTCTTTGTAATTACTGAGCAACCGGAAGGATGTAACATAAACACAAAGAAATGATCAACATTGATGGAGGCAGACTAACAGGGAAAAAATGAAACAAAATACATTTAGACAATGCCTTTCTAGCGAATTCGTCAACAAAAGGGACAAAATTAGAAATTTATATGTTATGTCCAAATTTCGATATAGGTATACCATATTCGTTTTTGGACTTTGTTATGGATTGAGCTATTTTTGAATGATATTGAGCCTCATTCGTAAGCTAAACCCGTGCGAGTCACGGATATATTCTAGTTGAAGTACCGCATATATTTTTAATTTTTATTACTAACGTGTTGTTTTTATAAATATTCTGTAAATTTATTCATAAATAACTAAGATATATATGAACTGCTGCAAGCTTGTAATTGGTAAAAATAAAATCATTTTAAGTGTGTTTAATCTTATTTCAATGGTCTCGCATGTGTACATAATCCAAAAAATAATCATTATGATAAAAATTCAATTTGTCTTAATATTTCATCAAACCAGAAGCATCTGATTATTTGTTTAGACGCTACAACTCGACATCCTCTTTATTTTCCTTCAAATGAATTTAGTGGATTATATTGGTGAAAAGTTTGAAATAGTTGAGGGGTTGGAGTGGAGATGTAACCCATTTGGTTCTAGAATATCTCCAACTTCAAAGTTTAAACCCTCTTTAGAACTTGTTACCGATATTATAAAACTATTTGATGCACTGATACATCATTATTAATACTAATGAAAAATATATTTCAATTGGAGTAAACCGTCCGGCCAAAATAGGTTGTTAGCTGTTAAGTTGACGAGAATAAAAACAAGATTTCCTCTTCTTCTGATATAGAAAGCCAAATGATCGGAATTAACATATACATTGCGGAAGATTCTTAGATACACTTTATCGTTTAAATTATTCCAGCCACTTTCTGATGTTTCTTTTTCTTCTCTCAGTTACCAAATGAGTTCTTCCTTCTCATATTAAAAATTCAAATTTTATATCTGCCATTAATCCACTTAAATCTTCTATTTATCTTTAAATATTTTATTTATGTAATATATGTTTTAATTATCACACTGATCTATTTTTAATATTTTGTTATTTATGTTTTATCCAATTAATATATGAATATATAATTTAAACAAGTTAAAAAAATAGTATATTATACTATGTTTAATATATCTCAAAATTACTTACATTTTTTAAACTAAAACTAACTTTCAATTAACAAATTTAAGTTTACAACAACTTAAACCAGATTGCAGATTGTCCCTCAAACATCTATAAGTTTCAGCTTGTTACTTGAAATGATGTTATTAATATTAAAATATAAAATGTTACCAATATTAAATTATATTAAATATAACAAGAAAATGCCTTGGATTTCAATTTATTTGCATTTTGGGTTTCAACAAATTACTCATAATTTATGCCTAATTTTCTCACGAATTGTGAACATAATTGAAGAGTATATGCACTGAGAAGAAATCGAATTAGAGTAAATATCATCGATGTAAGTTACACAATGTCAATCAGAAAATTATAAGAACTTGCATCATTCTAATACTCTTTTTAATTCATGCATGGTGTAAGTCGTTTGACTTGTTATATTTTTATTTAGGAAAAAAAATTAATTGCTGATACGAAACTCTTAAACTCTATACGTATTCAAACAATATTAGTTATGAGATCCAAACACAACTTTATAGAAGTCACTTGATAGTTGATATAGATGTCTGTTTCATTCCGCTACAAACATCTTCTTATACATTTTGCTTATTTTATATTTTTTTATTATGTCTGCATTCCTTGTCTACTCAGATTTGAGGTGCTCTCGAGTAATGTTTAAACAACCAATGTTATCAATAACATATATATACAAACACAATACGTTCAACGAAAGCCAATGTAATCAATCACATACATACACAGTGATGCACTCAATTATAACATCTAACATTGGGTTGTTCAAACATAAATTTTCTACTAATGCAAGAACAATTAATTTGCAACAACTCCTGCTTCTACAACAGTATCAACCATCTCACTTTGTGCATTGCTTCCACTAAACACTTTAGCAATCTTCTCAGTGGGAACCAATGGGAGATAGGAAGAGACCTTGTAGCCTTGTTTTGCTGTGCGCTGAACAGTCTCGTTGTACTTCTCAGAGCAGTAGGCTGCAGTTGGTACAACAACTTGAGCCACCCGAGGAAAGAGAGGGAGCTAATCGAGAGAGTGCCAAGTTGAGGCAGCGTAATGCTCAGCCACTGGATCATACTTCAGATACATCTCCTTAGAAGTAGGCTCACACTGGGCATATGCAGTTTTGGCAAGCCCCGAGGCCTTATCCATCAGGTTCACATTCTTTACTTCAGAAACCACAGCCCGAGCAGTGGCAGGAGCATTCTAAGCTGCAGACAAGGCACAGCTTCATAGTTGTTTCACGGCAGGAGGAACACGACTGTCCAAATTGTGAACAGATTCATCGACCTGCAACTATATAGCAAACGACTGTCCAAATGATATATGCAGTTTAGCTTCTCTTCTTCAGTTTGAAACTTCAAAATACACAAACAATTTACAGTCAGACTTCAGGAAACTATGAAATATCAAAACATGAAAGCATAGAATATGCAATATAGTATAATATTATCTATCAATGAAGACCTGCATATATCTTACACAAACATTCCTATAATATGCACTCTTCCTATTGCCATTTTTATAAGGATTTAAGTAACAAAAGAAGATTAAAAACGTTTCTGTTACTAAATTGTATACATGACAGTGAAATGCAGCAGTTGTGATCCTCTCTGGCGCAAATTGTTTTCTGAGTATAAGTGCTTACTTATAAGCTTGTAATTGAGGGAGACCATTGAAGATGTGTATGCCTATTTTTTGCAGGTTTTCTAGCTATACACAATCTGCATCTCTGTCAATAGTCTTGATTGTGTAGGCTACAGTTGAGACCATAGTAATTTTCCTACTTTGCTTCCATTGAATTCCATTTGTGCGACCAGCTAGAAGATGATCTTCTACCGGTAAGTAAACCAGATTAAAATAGCCAATTTATGATCTCACCTTACTCTTTTAAGAATATTATTCTGGCTAAAATGCATCTAGTACCTGTAATCCAATAAAGTTGTGCAAAATCAAGAACATATATATTTGCATTCAAGGTGAAAATATTCACAATAAAATTCAAATGATATAGCTTTATAGCATGCCAATTTTGAAATGTATAGGTGCTATTTGCATTAAATCTCTCAAAATAAAGCATTTTTATACACTGTTGAGCAATTTTACATTTATTAGCCCGTACAAAACTTATCGAAATACAGATTTGTAAATCCTACCACAACTGCCTTAGCCTCTCGATAGCCGAAGAACAAACTCTCTGCAAAGGTATTAAAGTTTTATTATTTCCTATTCAGAAGATGAGTTAAAGTCATTTTATATTTAAAAGCACTGAAGGAGATGCATATTTAGGTACATCTCCCAAAAACCGCTTGGTTAATAATGAAATCATTGAGAAATAGGACGTTGTTAGGATGAACTTTCGGGTGATTTTTTTTTTCAATCTGGAACTTACTTCGAAAAAAGGTATGATTAGCGCAAAATGACAGATATGTATGCAAATTGTAGGCTAGATTTTACAGTAGTTGTGGCATGCATATAAACTTTACTTCGAATCCTTACACAGACATCAAGTAAAAGATAAACTACTCTGCAGAAAGCTACTACTGTTAGCTATTTCAGTTAATGGCATTTACCTAAAAACATTGTAATAGTTCGAAACACTGTATTTTTCCAGATGTGATAATCTAAGATGTATCTATATATATCATATCCTATATGGCTTTGTAAAATAGACGGCAAGACAAGAAACAATATCATATAAAAGTTCATACCAGATTTTTCATATCAAAACTCTGCAATTCTTCTTCCTGCATATTGCTGCTAGTATAACAATCAATTCAGGTGCCGAATCTTTAATGGAGCAAGGGATAACTGTTTCATCATAGGAAACTGTTTCATCGTAGGATATTCACTGGACAAGGATAACTGTTTCATTGTAGAAAGATGGCAAAGAAATACAATAGATTGGATTTTTGTGAGCCAGGAGCTGTGAGAATGTCATGTAACGGTCCACGTCACTGCCATAATGCTCAAATACATGGTAAGCTAAGCTAAATATTGTAGAGATTTCAATCTTAATGTAATTTAAAATAACATCCGGCCAAATGGTCTATATCGGTGACTCTTATCTATCTCAAACAAATACCCACAAAACAGGAAATAGATCCCCATTAAGTAACAATATGTTAATTATTTCAATTTATGGCTTCATAGTTTTACCACAGAAATTTTATTCTGGTTCCAGCATGCTTGTAGTATTAAATTATTGTTTAAAGTTTAAGATAGGATACTTAAGATCAGCCTAAGGCTATGTTTGTTTTCAAGGATTATAATACCAGAACCCTCTAGAATTTGCACTCGTTCTATCAAACTTCATTAAGCCTATTTAATATATGTACTACTTTGTTGTACAGTTTAAGCCGGGGGGACTATTAATCCCAAAATAGTATAAATTTAGAACATAGGCTAAGAAGTTAGAAGTATAATGTTGTGTCTAGCTATACTTACTCAAAGCTTGAGTTACTCTCCTTCCATTTGCTGTAATAAATTTAGTTGGCTTGACAATTTTCGCAGGCCCACAGGTATAGCCAGGCCCTAGTGCTCTTAACGTGAAATTCTTTGGCACCATAACAATTTCGTTGGTGCTTCCGGATTCACCGACACTAACCTGGAATGAGCTTGTAGCATTGGCTGGGTGTTGCAGCAATGAGCTAAGCACTCCTTCCTTGCATCAATTTGCAATCTGCTGTTTGTACGGAGTTGAAGATAGTATTTGAGCAATTGTTGGGTCCTCTGAACAACTATTTTTGGAACGTAATCTTCATATTTTGATCAATTCCCCTACGTTGTTTTAGCACCCACCATGCTCCATATTACTTCTTTTTCCACCCCAAGTCCATCCAAGTGTCCAACCCGGTTCTTGAATATGACGAAAGGTCTGGAAGCTGAGCATTGTAATAACAACCTAGAAAACACTACAAGAAATTTTGCATCAGACAACGGTTTTTATCCGTCGTCTGACTCCCTGATTTTCCGTTGTCTATCTCAATGCCGTCTGTTACGCGTATCAGACAACACCAGCATAACCGTTGTCTGTATTGCAGACAGATAACAGATGTGGTTTCAAAACTATTGTATGAAAGCTGGTATAGACAATAGTTTCAGAAGCAATTATTGTCCGATATCACGTCACTCAATAGTTTCTGGGAGTCGAACTGTTGTCTAATTTCACCAAAGTCCATGGTTTATAAAATATAATCTATTGTTTTTTTATGGTATAGACATTGGTCGTTTTATAATAGAAGTGTTGTGTGAAATGTAGTTAGACAGCAGTTTAGTTTGATTAATATGTTGTATGTGTTACAAGTACACCACACTTTCTATTATAACGACATGTTGTCTGAATGTATAAGACATTACATTTTATTTTAGCAAAAGCATTGTGTAAATGTGTAATCTACAACGTTTTCATTTCATTTTTATGTTGTATGTGTTTTAAGTACACCACACTTGTTGTGCTTACTACATGTCGTCTGAATGTATAAGACACTACGTTTTTAGTTTTGCAAAAGCATTGTGTAAGTGTTTAACCTACAACGTTTTTATTTCGTTATTGTGTTGTATGTGGTTTAAGTACACCACACTTTTGTGCTTACTACATGTTGTATGAATTTGTAAGACACTACGTTTTCGTTTTGCTAAAAACATTGTTATGTTTTCTTATAGACAATTGATGCATTTGTTTTGACGTTGTGTGACTTTTCTTTATACAACAGTCTAGTTGTTAAAGCATGGTCTGGTTATAAAGCACACGATGGTTTTGTTATAAACCTTGTGTATTAAAAACCATTGTCTGTTAGATAGAATAACAAGTATTCCAAACAATGTTCTAATTGGCTAAAAGGAAAGTAGACAACGGTTTTTGTATATATAATCAAAAGCATTATAGCGTAAAATAAACAAGCCAAAATCAAAAATCATCAAACAACCAATTCATCATTCAGACGCAACCAATAGTCTGCAAAAGACCAACCATTACAACTAACATTCACAAATCATTTTACCATTCACTTCACTAATACTACCGACCAAATCCAACCACAAGATTAAATATTTTCAGGTGAACATACCAACAAAAGAGATGGACTAAAGTATTCACTTAAAGCTTTAAAGCTATATTTACCATAAACTACATAGTGAAGCTCCCAAAAGTTTAAGATATGTTCAACCCAAAATACCCAGCTATGCGATTAAGTTTAAGAGGCGTGGTTCTTCATGAAATACTTGGCGAAATCAGTCCTTACTTCATTGAGGTCAGGCAGGCCATAACAGTTCTGGTTGTTTCTGCGTAGCCACTATAAAATGAAACCATAGACCAAGTCACAAACAGGCTTCACCATGAAGTAGTAGGATTAAGAAAAAATTCAGAAATCTGGAATCATACCTTTACAGGAAATTCGCGTTCCTTGTCTAGACATATTTCTTTCATATAGCGCATCACAAATAGACCACAATCTTTACTCCCCATTTGGAGAGGAACTCCCTGAAGAAACATTAAATAAAATTATATATATGGCCAAACTATGTTTTGTAAAAGAGAAACATATAAGATATGCACTAAGAAAAAGATATTACCGCAAGATTCTCCCACATTATTTTCTTCTTCAGAAACTTCTTTACTTTGTCCTTGTACAGTTTGATGGCACTACGGCAATACAACATAAATCAAGTTTAAGACACTTTTCTTAATAATTATTGATGCGATTCCAAATGAAATATATTTCTTATGTGGTACTAACTTGTCAACAACTTCTGTCCATTCTTCACTTGCAATTCTCCGCTTTAAAGGATCCATATGGTAAACTATTTGTGTATCCGGATTTACAGCCGTCAACGCCCAATGATTGCTATTATAATTTCATGAACACCACAAATGAGAACATGTATCTTTATTAAAGGATAAGAATTTTATTTATAAGGGCCAGATTGATTTTATTTACAAGGCCTAGATTCACAAACTATAAATTTATATACAGGCTCCTTAAACTATATCATGACATTACATGCAACAAAGATGACATTAAGCACATATATATAGGCATAAAAAGAAGTACTAACGCATGATTATATGGGAGCAGAAATAATTGGTTTGGCTTAGAGTTCTTGAATCTGTTAGATAGGGCTTGCGACCTCTGTCCTGCAGTTCCACAACCGAGGGCGCCTATCGTCGCAGGATCAACAAATGCTACCATGTCAGACATCTTCTGTTTTGTCAAGTAATCCTGGAGTGAACTGCATAAAAAGTATACAGTCATTAAAACAAACTAAAAGTTTTATTCAAGTATTTGTAAAGCCAAAGAAAATTATAAACTGCGATACTTACTTAGCAAACATACAAATAACAGACCCCGCTATTTCACCCCCAGAGCACAAAGCATACACATCTGATAAAAACAGAGCCTTTTTACCGGTTGATCCAAAGGCTTGTTGGCATAGCTGAAAAGAAGTTACACGGCCGTCTTTCAAGGCATTTTTGGCCCAAAGCCACAAACGCTTCACATGAGACGGGTAATCAAGACCGAACTCCAACACATACTCTTCTTCTTCTACTTCAGGTGCTTTCCCACAATCTTTCACCTTTTTAAACTTCTTTCCCATAATTTTCTTACTTCCCTAAAGTGGATTAAAAAAAGAAAATTGAGAAAGTAATGTGTTAAAGAATGTAGATCTGTTAAATTATAAAAAATATAAATTAATAATTTTATTCTTCACATTTAAAAAACAATACAAATTTCAATAAAATTATAATATATTCAGTTTTATTTAGCACATATGTAGTAATTTTTAATTGTTCTTTCCCGCTTTAACTCTATAGATTTAACAAAATTTTACCTTTGTACTTCCGTTCACTGCAGTGCTTGGCTTCAGTTCAATTATAAGTGCATCATTACAGGAGCAGTCCAGCAGATTTATGCAGAAGACTGGTTTGTTCTAATCAGAGTCTACAGATTCTGACTGGTGAAAATCAGAGTCTATAGACTCTGATAGGTGAATTTCGTACAAGTGATGCAGCTTTGTGAGAAGGAAGATATTAGCAGTGATACACCAGAAAGGTGGAACTAGTATTCGTGAAAATCAGCGCATCATTACAGGAGCAGTCCAGCAGATTTATGCAGAAGACTGGTTTGTTCTAATTAGAGTCTACAGATTCTGACTGGTGAAAATCAGAGTCTATAAACTCTGATAGGTGAAAATCAGAGTTTATAGACTCTGATAGGCCTATAACAATACTGCTATGACTCTGATTATTGTTATGTTACTTTAAAAAACAATACAAATTTCAATAAAATTATAATATATTCAGTTTTATTTAGCACATATGTAGTAATTTATCAGTTGATGACTTATTTATCAGTTGATGACTTATTATCAGTTGATGACTTATTTATCAGTTGATGACTTATTTATCAGTTGATGACTTATTATCAGTTGATGACTTATTTATCAGTTGATGACTTATTATCAATTGATGACTTATTTATCAGTTGATGATTTATTATCAGTTGATGACTTATTTATCAGTTGATGACCTTGTCATCCACCTGCCACTGTAATATTATGTATTGTGACTTATCTATAAGTTGATTTGTCTTGTGTTAACTCTCCCGGTTTCTACAGCTACTACAGAGCGATCATTCTCAGCTATGAAAATAGTTAAGACCATTCTTCGAAATAAAATGGAAGAGGAATATTTAAGAGATACTATGATTCTCAACATTGAAAGGGAGTATGCAGAAGATATTGATCCAGAGGAAGTAATCGACGAATTCTATTCTAAAAAAAGTCGACGAGTTCAACTTAAATAATGTGAGTACATTTGCTTTTTGAAGTTTAAAAACTATCATTATTATTATTCTGTGCATTTGTCGGTTGCAAGTAATAGTATGAATTCATCTTGAAAATTCAATTTTATATTTTGAACTACTTTGTAAGTTCATTATTTTATACTTTAGTGTTGGGTTGCAAATTTTTTATCGTCTCTTTGACTTAGCCCAGGCGGATTCTAAATCCTGGTTCCGCCCCTGGTTCTTTCCCGCTTTAACTCTATAGATTTAACAAAATTTTACCTTTGTACTTCCGTTCACTGCAATGCTTGGCTTCAGTTCAATTATAAGGTCTCTTGGCCATGAAATATAAGTTCCAACAGCTTGTTCAACGGTCTCGATTTCATCCTTGATTGGGAAAGGAATCTTTACAGATCCTTGAATTGCACGAGTAATTGACACTCGTGCATTCTGTTCTTCTATAGCTTTCCCATGAACAACATCAGCCTTTGTATCCACTGTTGCATAAGCAACAATATTCAAAGGAGAGTCGATTGCCAATTCGTACTCCATAACAGCCAATTCAGGTTTCATGCCCACGTTACCAGCTACTTGATCATCTTCGACTTGTACAACCTCCAATTCCCCCTCATTAAATTTTTCCAACTCAATACTTTCCTCGTTATTTTTTCCCGCCCCAGTCTTCTCCTCGTTCTTTTTCTCCAACTTAGTCTTCTCATTCTTTTTATCCAACTCAGTCTTCTCCTGAATCTGTTTTTCCTCTCCAACAGACATGTCATCTTTAACAAGATCCAATTTTTTTCTTGCACCTTGCAACTCCAACTCCTTCATCATAGCATGTGCGCCCTTGGAACAACTCCCTTGTTGTGATCCAATATTTGGACTAGAATCAGACTCAGCAGTCTTTCCCAAACATGCTGCTTTCAGCTTTGCCATCTCATCGGCCCAAAAGGAATCTCGCTCCCGAATTATCTTTTCAGTCTCTTCTTTCATAAATTTATGAATACCTTCTTGGATTCTGTCCTCTATTGACTTGCCTTTCTTCCTCTGCCTCGGAAGTTTAAAGTATGTAGACTGCTTGACATAAGCCCCTTGCCCACGTACTCGTCCTCCATGCTCAGGTTTACCGAGCACCTTGGTCAAGACATCATCGGAGCCTTCTACCGTCACTTCCCCTTGTTTAACTCTTTCTTTCATTTTCTCCTAAAATATTGACAGCAAATGGAAGTAGTTAAGAAACAAAAGCACTGTGAGTATTATTTAGAAAATAAATGGTATGATAAAGTTAAAGAAACAAAAGCACTGTGAGTATTATTTAGAAAATAAATGGTATGATAAAGTTAAAGTTACATAAATGAAAAACTTACAATCTCATCAGCAATTTGTTTAATTTTTTCAGACTTATAGTTCCCATCTTTATCCTTGCGTGCAAGGAGCCACGAATCTGATATATCTATCTCCATTTCAGGATCACCTTGAGACTGTATGTGTAAACATGTTTGAAAAATCATACAGTGTCATTAAAACAAATAAACATATTTATTATACATGTTTTGTCTAATATGAGTCACGATTACTAACCATTTCATGCTCTAGGTTGGAATAACCCTTTCGAGACATGTAGTGATCATATTCACTCATTTTCCTCCTTTTTTGCTGTATGTTGTGGATGCCCTTGAAGAACAAAGAAAAAATATTAGAAACAATGTTGTACTACTAATTACTTTTGCTATCTCGGAATTTTGTAAACAAATAAGGTAAAAAACTCACAGCAAAATCATCAGATAGACGGTCAGCAACGAAAATGTCCCAGTGTGCCTTCTCGATGAAGGAGTAATCAGCCGGAGGAAACTCTAACAACTCACGCTGATTTTTATGCGGAAGGATATAAGATGTTGTTAATTTACACTTGAACTCCCTCCATTTCGAGCAAGCCGATGTCATAACAATGTTCCTCGCTGTTGGTGGTACCACGTATGCCATCTACATAATCAACACACAACCGAAAGTTTTAAGTACCACATGCAGTACCAACAATTAAGACCACATGTAGTACCAAAAACCCCTCCCAATCGTTTTCAGTACCAAAAACCCCTTCCAATCATTTTCAGTACCAAAAAATCCCAATTCACCTAACAGTTTAAACCCCCCCAAATTAAGTCATAATTTTACAAAAATAAAAAAATAATTAGTTATGGAATGCAATTTGTTTTACCTGTACACAATCCCAAATTTTATTCTTCCTTTCCTTCGGGACACGTTTCCAAGAATCATACCATATGGGGGCTTTAGTTCGGGCAAGAACCCCAATATAAGATGCCATTTCAGTGGCTGCTGGACCGTATGGTTCACCCTTTGCATTAAAAAGCACTGTGAGCTTAATCCCCATCATCTTTCGCCTAACAGTCCTATGCATGGTAACTGGTCCTCGTTTTAAAAGCCTAAGGCCTTCTTGTTTGATTGCCACTGGTGCTTCCTCTCTTTTTTCCTTCTTCTTAGCTAATATAACTTTTAGGTTCTTAGAAATAGACGTCTTCTTTACTGATTCAGGCGATTCAGGGACCCCTTTTTCTTCAAGAAACCCCTTGTCTGTTTGCCCTTTTTCTTCACGGGTTGTGACATAGTCGCCTTGTTCTTTTTCAGTGCCTTCAAAAGGTTTGCAGTTACATGGGGAGCAGATTTCGCCTTCTTTGAAGGGGCCATAAGGGAGAGAGAAATATAGTGAGAAGGAGAAGAAATTGGGAGACAGACAGAGAGAGAGAAGAAATTGGGAGAGAGAGGGAAATGAAAAGTCGGAAAAAGGGGGGAATAGAAAGAAGTTGGGCTTGAAAAAAGGGGGGAAATGAAAGCCGGTGTTAAAAATAAAAGGGGGAAATCATTATTTAATTATTTATTTATAAAATTCTTGATTTCTGTTTTTTAACCAGAAAAAAATTATTTTAATTATTAATAAAAATAATATTTTTATACAAAACAAAAAATTAAAAAATAATTATTTACAAGTAACTCTACCGGACGCATCGAAATGCGTGAAAAAGTCAAAGGGTCGTACAAAATTGGACGGAGGGAGTACTTTTTTATAAGTTTATATATAATCAACATTATAACACTATTTTTAAGGAAATAACGACTAATGTCACCCGTATTTTATTAATCAATTATAAATATGTGTCGATTCTGAACTGGTGTTTTACATGAATGATGTTATCGTTCTTTACATAATTAACATAAAATCTATTCGATGCATTGTTAACATCTGCTAAATAAAAACGGTAATATGATCATGTCGTTAGAAAGGTCTATTTATGGTACACTGGATGACATTACTGAACTGGTGTGTTACGTGAATGCTGTTATACTACTCCCTCCGTCCCTAATTAGTTGTCCAGTTTGACTTTTCAGTGGTCAAATTGACTAACTTTTGACCGAAGATTAAAATTAATCCGTTTATTGTTTTAAAAAACTGAAAATCACATATTAAAATAGATTAGAAGTAGTTTTCAATGGTATAATTCAGGATTTAGACGAGAATGGCTAAGCCTTATATATACAACGGTAAAAATGAAAAAACCGTTGTCTGACATTGTTTTAAACCTCTAAACAGTGGAACCATTCTACAACGGTTTTTTGTTAAAGAGTATTGTCTGAATGCAACTAATATAACTGTTCTATCAGGTTTGGATCTTTAACAAACCGTTGTATAAATATCATTTTGTGAGATTTATACATACAACGGTTTGTATACCAAAACCGTAGTCTGAAATTGTTTCAAACCTCTAAACAGTGGAAACATTCTTCAACGGTTTTGTGTTACATAGTATTGTCTGAATGCAACTAATATAACAGTTCTATCAGGTTTGATACTTTAATAAACCGTTGTAGAATGTCATTGATTCAAAATTTAGTCAGGATATACGACCTTTATCTTTGTCTGAAGCTCATTCTCCCACTTTAGAAACTCTACTCAATTCCTTTCTCCTCTTTAAGAAACTCTACTCAATTCCTCCATTCTTGACCATCAATTCCTCCATTCTTCACTCAAATCCTATCATTCTTTACCATTACACTGAAATCCTGCAGATTCTCCACCATTCCCATCCCCTACACTGAAATCTCCTCATCCAAAAATTGACATTTTCGTGAAGAAACTTTGTGCATGCATACATTCATTCATCTCATTTCATCGTTAGTGTTTTCCTGATATTTAAGCATCCCTCCATCTCCATTAAGGTAATTTTTCATAATATTTGTTTTCAGAAACTGAAATTAGGGTTCTTCCTTATATTTGGGGATGCAAAAATGAATTATGTGAATTTGGTGAATTTATTTTGATTTGTATTGATAATGATATGTTAATTTGTTGTCTATATTCATGTGTTTGTAACATAATGTAACAAAAAAAACAAAACAGAAAACCAGAAATAACATAATGTAAAACTTCCCAGATTAAATTGCTTTCACCTAGACAGTTGTAGAGGGTGAATTATATGTCATTGGAAGGATCTCGAAGTCTAGTATATTATGCAACAAATGGTTCGTAAAACGGATTTTTCTATAAAGAGTTATAGCTATTTTAGTGAAGGTGTTCCTATCTGTCCAGAATTGCAACAATCTGTTGGGCTCCATTGCTATTTCTAGAGTTGCAGTCTAGTGGCTTAGAGATAATCTTGGTATAATCAGTGGTGCAAGTGAGGTTGGGAAATTGGTAGCAGAGGTTGATCCCACAGGTGGAGTCTATCTTGTTCCAGCATTTAAAGGATTATTTGCTCCTTAAAGAAAGGTGGAACTAGTATTCGTGAAAATCAGCGCATCATTACAGGAGCAGTCCAGCAGATTTATGCAGAAGACTGGTTTGTTCTAATCAGAGTCTACAGATTCTGACTGGTGAAAATCAGAGTCTATAGACTCTGATAGGCCTATAACAATACTGCTATGACTCTGATTATTGTTTTGTTACTTTAAAAGATGGACATGTCTTGGTTAAAAGCTGATAGAAGAACACGTGAGTTCAAAAGAGGAGTCGAAGAATTATTGTTATTTGCATTTGAGAACGGATATGATGAAAATAAAATCAGCTGTCCATGTATAAAATGCGCACATAGTAAATCTTGGAATGCTCGAACAGTGAGGGACCATCTTTTCAGCAATGGTATCGATCAGACTTACACGCATTGGATTTGGCACGGAGAGTGTAATACAGAAGAAAGTGAGCCTATCACTGAGGAGATCGGCAGTTCACAATCCGTGGATCAAATCCCGCTGAAAACAGAGAATGGTGGTAGTGATGATGATGTTTCCCTAGATTCCTCAGATTTATTTGACCATATTCAATCTGAACATGAACCCCTTTATCCGGGATGTGAAGGAATTACAAAGATGCAGGCTTTAGTAAAGTTATACAACTTAAAAGCAAAATATCAGATATCTGACTGTGGCTTCTCTGAAATTCTACTTTTGGTTGGGTCTATGCTTCCAAATGGCAACAGTTTTCCTTCTTCGTTCAGTGAAGCTAAAAAAAGCTTGTGTGCTTTAGGAATGGAGTATGAAAAAATACACGTATGTCCGAATGATTGTCTACTATATCGTAGAGAGAGAGATGAAGATGAGACGAGGTGCCGTATTTGTGATGCCTCTAGATGGAAGTTAAACAAAAAAGGGGATGAATTGGAAGGGATTCCTGCCAAGGTATTATGGTATTTTCCATTACTACCACGTTTGAGGACTTTGTTCAACTCACCTCAAACAGCCAAGGACTTGACTTGGCATGACACGGAGAGAGTGAAGGATGATAAAATGAGACATCCGGCAGATGCACAAACTTGGAAAGAAGTCGACACCAAGTGGCCAGATTTTTCTTCAGATCCTAAAAACCTTCGATTAGCTTTATCCTCGGATGGATTTAATCCGTTTCATAGCACAAATATTGATTACTCTTGTTGGCCAGTTTTGATGTCAATATACAATCTTCCACCGTGGCTTTGTATGAAGAGGAAGTATATAATGTTATGTTTGTTGATATCCGGACCAACTCAACCCGGTAATGATATTGATGTGTTCCTTCAACCACTTGTGGAAGATTTACAAAAGTTGTGGCAAGGGAAACGAGTGTATGACGCTTACAAGAAGGAGTATTTTTTATTAAGAGGCATTTTGTTATGGACTATTAGTGATTATCCAGCCTATGGCAACTTATCGGGCAATATTATTAAAGGGTATAATGGGTGTCCTATTTGTGTTGATGAAACAAAAGCTACGTGGCTGGTTAATTACCGAAAGTGTGTGGTCATGAGGCATCGGAGGTGGTTGCCCCGTCATCACCCATATCGTCGGCAGAAACAAGATTTTGATGGCACCGTGGAAAAAGAATTGGCTCCAGTTCCATTAACCGGAGAGCAGGTGCTTGAAAGAGTACAACATTTAAAGGGTCATGTCTATGGTAAGACACAAAGCCAATCTCGATTGAAGAAAGGTGATGCTCGACCAGTTTGGAAGAAGGTTTCTATATTCTTTGAGCTTAAGTATTGGAAGTTTTTGCCGGTTAGGCATGTTCTCGATGTGATGCATATCGAGAAAAACATATGCGAAGCTTTACTTGGTACCATGCTTAATATACCAAAGAAGACAAAAGACAAGGAATCAGTCCGTCTTGACATGGCCGAAATGGGAATAAGAACAGAACTAAGGCCAAAAACTCCTGGGGAAAATGAGAAGTTACCATTGGCATCTTGGAATTTAACTCATTCTGAAAAAAAAGCTGTTTGCTCATCCTTTCTTGGCATGAAGTTGCCTGATGGTTTTTGTTCAAATATTCGAAGTCTAGTTTCAATGGAAACGCTTCGACTTACAGGAATGAAATCTCATGACTGTCATATGATTCTGCATCACTTGCTCCCAATTGCGATTCGATCGTCACTGCAAAAACAGGTCAGGAACACTATTATCAGGTTCTGCCTCTTCTTTAAGGCAATTTGCAGTAAAGTCATTGAGGTTGATAAGTTGGAGAAAATGCAGTCGCAACTGGTAGAAACTTTGTGCCAGCTTGAAAAATACTTCCCCCCTTCCTTGTTTGATTTAATGTTTCATATCTCGGTTCATCTTGTAAGAGAAGTTGAGCTTTGTGGACCAATTTTCCTTAGGTGGATGTATCCTTTTGAGAGATACATGAAGACATTTAAGGGATATATAAGGAATCGGTCTCGTGCAGAAGGTTGCATTGCTGAGTCCTATATTGCGGAAGAGGCGGTTGAATGTTTGGTGGACCATGAAGAAGCAACTATTGGGGTACCTAAAAATGGTAGACATACCAAGGATGGCATTTGCAGGCCATTATCCGGTGCAACTGTGATAACCCCGAGCAGCACTGATTTGCACGTAGCACATTTATGTGTTCTACAAAATACTACTGTTGTTAGGCCATATTTTGAGTAAGTAAAATTACTTTCATTACATTTACCATTTTCTGCACTCTTTTAACTAGAAAAATCCAGTCCATATTTTATGTCTTTATTTCATTATTTATGTAGTCTCTTTTACTTAAATGCAGTGAACACATGGCATTTTTAATGACCAAATATCCGGAACATGAAAATGATGAAATGTGGCTGAAGAACAAACAAAATGAGAAATTCCCAAAATGGTTTAAAGAAAAGGTATTATGTGTGTTTAGTAATAGTTTTCTGCATGTTTTACAAACTACTGCTCATATTAATCATTTTGTAACTTGTATTTTTTTTTTAAAGATTGCTTTAGATTTGGTTGATGAAAAAGAGATATCGCAGGAGATAAGATGGATCGCAGATGAGCCTAACAAGGCTGTGCCTACGTTCAGCGGCTATAAAATGGACGGAGTTACCTTTGCTACCAAGGATCGTGATGATATGCGTCAAGTTCAATGTAGTGGTGTGTGCGTTGAAGCTGATACAATGATAGTGCAGGGTAAGTATCAAAATATTGAGCACACATCACATACATATTATGGAGTTATAACAAGTATATGGGAGTTGGACTATAACTACTTTAGGGTCCCTATTTTTCGGTGCAAGTGGGTAGATATAAACAAAGGGGACAAGGAAGATGACTTGGGTTATATATTGGTTAATTTGAATAGGCTGGGGTTTTCAAACGATCCATTTGTGTTAGCAAAACATGTTAAGCAAGTTTGTTTCATCGACGATCCTCTTGATAAATTATGGTTCGTGGTGTTGAAACTACCCGAGAAAAGGTACTATGAAGATAATGATGATGAAAATGAGGGATCCGTGGAAGTAGAACTTGAGAATGACTATTTTGTGCCCAATTTACCCGATGCTGATTTACTTGAGGAAGAGGAGCATAGCTACATGCGAGATGTAGATGAAACAATTCAACTTTCTTGATGTAATTTAATTTAATTTGTGTACTTTTAATTACATAAACTTTGTAATATGATAAATGTGTTTGCTAGTTTGAACATAACAGTTCTTGATTGATGTTATGTTGCCTGATGTTTGTTACTGTAAAATCAGACAACGGTTTTTAACTACCAAACGCTTGTGTGAGAGCTAAAGAACTTAGAGTACAAAACCATTGTGTGTTGCATGCAATTCAGACAACAGTATTCACAAACCATTATCTGATTACATTTTATGCAACGTCTATCAAAACACTTGTCTGATTTTAACAACGTTTTTTGTATTCAGATTGAAAGCATTGTCTGAAGAAACTTCAGACAATGCTTTCAAAAAGCGTTGTTAAAATAAGACAATAGTATTTAGTCACCGTTGTGTGACTACTTTTGAAGCAATATATGAGCAAAACAGTTGTCTAAGTTTTACAACGGTTTTGAGGACCATTGTAAGACAAACTATTATACAACACTATTTTTAAAAACCGTTGTAAAACGGATGCCTATTTTGCTCTTCTAGACAACACTTTTTAAAACTGTCGTTAAATTCATGATCAGACAATACACCGAAAAGCTTGAAAAAACAACCGTTGTGTGAAAATTTCAGCCAACACTTTTCGTCGAAGTGTTGTCTGATGTGTGTCGTCTGATTCAAAATTTCTTGTAGTGAAAGCACATACGCAGCTGGTTAGATACAAACGGTGCAAGAATACGTGGTAGTATTGCTGGTTCTAATACATGTCACGAAGCTAAGAAAATGAATGAGAATCAGGCCATTTAATGTCTCATATATATAATACACCGGCTACAATAATGGTTTTTATCAACCACCAAGTATACATTTATCACAGATAAGATACTCAAGTGAAAAACTCCACTGCCTGCGGGGAAAAAAAAAGAAACAGGCCAAAGGTGATATTTTAAAGAATGCAGATTCAAAGGTGATAATTTCTCAGAATCATAATTTTCTAAAATTTTAATTGCTCATAGTATGCCAAAGGTGATATTTTTAAGAATGCAGATTCAAAGTAAAAATAACAAGTACAATTCAATTGATATGAACATTTGATGATCACAGGATAATACCAAGTTGCTAATACCTTTTGATGATCATGTGAAACTGACTGATGAAAAGGGACCGCTGCACCTTTTGCAGCCAATAGCGTATATCATATGATATAGTGAAGGCATGCCTTAAAATCTGTATTGGAAATTTTGAGATAAAAGAGTTATAAAAATATGTCAAATTTAAATAAACACAAGTAGCAACACATCAGAATAAATGACCAAGCACGACATAAAGCACATGCATGATTGCATAACCAGAAAGGTCAAATTATCTTGCATTTTCTTAGCACCAAATCGCATCATTTTTGTAAAGATATCCAACTATGTTTTACTCAGACACCCATTTCCTTATTAACAGTTTTGATCACTATTTGTCCACCTTCTCAGGCAAGTTAAACCCCATTTGCAAGTCTACCTGTACATTGCATTATATTGTTTCGCTTGGCATATATATTTACACCTTGAAGATCATCAATAAACTCCACCAATTCTTACCCGACGGAGTCTTTAATCACAAGTTGTGAGGCGTCAGAGGGAACTGCTATGAACAAGGTATATCGAATTGTGCGAGTGAACAAGACAAACAGGCGGATAGGCATCGTGTGTATAACTGTATCCATGAATTAGAGGCAAAAGGTTTAATTGCCTGATGTGGCTTGTGACATGGCTTGCGATGTGGCTGTGATAAGCTGACGTGGTGGCTGTGACATGGAATAAATTGCCTCAAGTTGGCCTATTAGATTAGATGTATAATAATATAATAGATGAGCTTCTCCTGACAATTCAGACGTGCCTGAGCAAAGTAGAGCATGCCTTAATTGTCCCAAGATGGTCCCAGTTTTTTCGGAATAAGTCCGTGAATAATAAAAAAAAAAGACCCTCCAAATTAATCATTCCTTCCAAAGTTAATTATTTATGAAGTTTTCTCCGAGGTTAATTATTCCTTTAGGATTAATTATTATGAATACTCTTATCCAGGGGCGGAGCCACCTTAAGGCCAGGGTGTGCTCCGGCCCCCCTAGTAGTAGTATAGAATATTGATACCTGAAATTTCGTGTAATAAATAGTATAAGTCTATATACAATATTACAGCAGAATACATATCTTGTTTTATTATCTTATTTTATCAATGAGATAATATCAAGTTTGAATTATCCTCATTTAATATGCCTAATTCTGTCTTCGTTTTATGAATTTTTATTAAATTTATCTGTTTAATAAATAAAATTACATATTCTATGACCTATAACACACATATAGTTATATTGATACTATTATTTGGAAAATTCCTCTTGAATCTTACTCATAATTTTCATTGAATTTAAGACATAAAAAACAAGAAATTATATTAATTTGTTTGTAAGAATAATTTTCATCTCCATTAAATTGTTATATTGTAGTGGATTCAAATTTTAGTTTATTTTAGCCCACCCTCGCTTTATACCCCAGCTCCGCCACTGCTCTTATTCTGTACTCCACCAATTATCCTCGGCGGAGAATTTTGAGATATTACTTGCCTTTATCTTGAAAAATCCTTTTTCTATACTAAATTTCTCCGGAATTTATAAAAGTATTAGTGAAGATTTAAAAATATTATATGTGGGTACAAACATTACACGAGAAATTAGTCAATAAACATTAATCCTTAAAAGATAAATAAATGACTCTTACACGAGAAATCCTTAAAACCTTGAATCCACAAAAAAATGTGAGAAATCTCTTTAGGATTTTTTTAATTCAATCCATAATAATTTAATAATTCTTGTACAATGTTTAGAGATAATATATATATCATCTCTGACGTGGAAATATAATATAAAGCAACCCAATATAAATTGGAACTTTCCTCCCCTAACAACTAAATATATTATGATATAAGTAAGTTCAATATAATTTGAATTTTTCTTTTCTAAATTATAGATACTAAAATCTCATACTAAAATATGGGGTCTCTTGTCCTACATCAATCCCTTCCAAAAACTCGACCTCGAGTTAATGTCGGGATATAGAGGACTTCATCTGCATTTTGTTTATCTCTCCATAGTGGTATTTTTATAGGCAAACACTTTACTGGAATCATGTCTTTGAACTCTTCTACAAGGTCTTTTAATGACAACCATTTAATTAATCCAACAACATCTTGATTACTTATTGTCAACATAGAACTTGAATCAACTGCAACGTCTTTAAACCCATCAATTGTGCAAATATGTAACACACCTTAAAAAAAATGGATTTAAGACACCATTATCCTCAAATGGATACAAAATATATTTCTCATCATGATTTATGAACTCAACTATTTTCTCTCTTCTTCCATGATATAAATTATAAGAGTACCTTTGTAATTGCTCCACTGCTGCAAATCATCTACCGGTTTATAAATCTCCATGGTTAATTTTTGCACACCTTTAATGAGATGTTCATCATCATTCTTTTTTTCATGAACATCATAAAAACTTTCTTAGTTGCGTTTTTCTCTATCCTCATCATTGACTTCTTCTTTAATCACATTAGTTGTCTCGCAATTCAAAGATACAAAATTTTCACAACTTAATGTCTCATCACCTCCAACAATCTCCGAATCTTTTAAATCTTCTGAAACTTCTTTCGTATTATCATCATCAAACTCTTTTCTATCTCCCACATACAATAAAATATCAGGTTTGACTTGAGGACTTTCATCAAACACATCGTTAACATTATTGATATCACCAATATAACTCGAAACTTGTTGTGCCTCCTTTTCTATACACTATGTCACCAATTGATTGCTCTGTACCCAATTTTGGTGATTCTGAAAAATGAACTAATCATAATTAGGAGATAAAAATCGGTTCATCAACATCTGTTTCCTCCTCCTCCAAGATTGAGTCGGTGCTTTTCCTTCACGTCTCCTATTAATTTGTAACTTCTCCCACCATACCGCAGAACCACTCCGTAATTTACAAGCCACCAATTTCACCTTTTTATAGTCAACAACCTCCCTAAACTCAAAATAATGCTCAATATCTGAAATTCAATCTAAAAAATTTTCGGTCTCTAACATCCCATAAAATAATGGAATATTAGCATAAAATCCAATCAACATAGAACGAGGCAAAATCTTTACTCTAATACCACTTGACGCAGAACGGAAGCAAAGAAAAAACAAACATTAATCCTTAAAAGATAAATAAAAGACTTTTACACGAGAAATCCTTAAACACCTTGATTTCACAAGGAAGAATTCTTGAATCCACAAGAAAAGAAGAGAAATCTCTATAAGATTTTTTAATTCAATCCATAATAATTTAATAATTATCTTACAATGTTTAGAGATAATATATATATTATCCATGACATGAAAATATAATATAAAACAGCCCAATATAAATTGGAACTTTCCTCACCTAACAACTAAATATATTATAATATAAATAAGTTCAATATAATTTGAACTTTCCTTTATTAAATTATAAATACTAAAATCTCGTACTAAAATATAGGATCTCTTCTCCTACATAACCCCCTCATTCGATTCTCTTCCAATTTAACACTAACATAAGTTCTCTATCTTGGACAGTCTACTAGTTTTGCAAAATTACCTCTTTTCTGCTTCTACATAGCACGTGAAACTAATTTATGCATATAAATTTAAAAATGTATGTATTTCCGAAATCTTTGCCTTTGAAAGCTAACAAGTTTACACCAATATACCTACATAACCTTGAATACTCCAATGAATATCTTATAGTTTATTGAATTTGAATCAATCAACTTGGTGGGTATTTGACATTTCTTCTATATGGGCTATAAGCCCATTTGAACTTGTACCTGTTTACTCCTATAGTTTTTGGACTTTTTAGAACTTGTATGGGTCTTTACTCTCTTCTCCTCTGTGTGTTTTGTTAAACACTTAAACCACACGGTCTAAACCACAATACATGTATTGATCGAATGATTTAATAATGTGAAATGGAGGTGAGTGTTGTGTTGTTTGCTCTGTTAAATGACAGGGTTTAGATCTTTATCGGTTTTGTGAGCATAATTGTTCGATGCAAAAAGTGAGGAAAATGGTGAGTTTAATTTCACAGACAATGATACACTCCAAAAAAAATATAATTCGGTTACGAAGACCAAAATAATAATATTATTCATGTACAAAAACCATCTCCCATACATAGACTAAAATAGTTTAAAAATTATATTATTTCTATATAATATTTATATTATTTATTAATGAAATTCATTTGTTTTACACCATATATTACACTAAAAACAATATTTCATGGATAATAATACATATTTTTTTCAATTATCTGAAAAGTAATTGTTTTATTTGTATATATAAAAAGATATAAAAATAAATTTATTTTATTAATATTTTTTTGGGCAGTTTGAAAGACACTACCAAATGAATTTAAATTTGATGTCAGATTATTCATTTGACATAAATTTAATGCAGTATTTTGTTAGAAATTATTTTATATTAAAGTAGTGTCAAACGACTCAAACTAACATTATTTTAGTATTTTAATATCTTAACTCGATAAGTAATAAGATGATGGCATTATAAAATAATGAATATACTAAATTTTTAATATTAAAATTAAATAATAAAATTAGTCAACAATAATTCATAAAAAAATGACACGGATAGAAAAAACAAATTAGCTTCAAGTTGTAAAATATTTATTGAATAAATAATTTGATTTTAAATAATTATTGCAAGTAATGGATGGCGGCCCAGCTGTTTCTCAATAATAAAAAAACATAATTTACTGCATAATTATTCTTGTCTTGTCAGATTTTTATTTCATTCCCAAAAAAAAGAAAAATAAAATAGAGTTGGCAGGTAGGTGGGTGGCTTATAAGCAGTTACCTTAGTTATACTTGTGATCTCTGTTCTTTCTCCTACATATCATGTAAGTTATCAACAATCAAATGTTTGTTACTATATCATCACAATTCATTATCTCCTGTTATATATATGTGTTTCTTCTGCAGTAGCTTGCTTTCTTGCCTACTCATTCATAATGGCCAAGGACCTGCAAAACCCAGTTGAAGAGGTAGGTGATCCCAGTTCTTACTACTAATCTTGCTAACCCAAATTATGTATACATGTTTCTGTGTGTTATTCATTTGGCACCTAGTCAAGTCTCAAGAAAATAATTTGAACGGATTTATCAGGATCTTATATTATATTATGACAAATCCCTGTATATTTATTATGATAATCTTCATCACATAATTATATATGTTTGTTCTGTTTAGAACAAATATGAGGAATAGATGTTTGTTTAATCAAGACTTAATTGCAGTTTGGTGGTTCCAACTATTATTTTTTAGGTGCCACACTATTTTGTTTTAAACACAATATTGCATTCCGTCGATTCATATAAATGGACGTCAGGGTTTTATGTAATTAAATTGACAAGGATAGAAAGGTAAAAGTAATGTATGTCGTGAATATCTTAAGATAATAATCTTTAATTTCCTAACGTCGGTATATATGACTTGACGGAATGCAATATTGTGTTAAAAATAATATAATTTGGCATCTAAAATGGTACATTTTATATTTGGGCCATTTTTGTGCTAAAATATAATAGTTGGAACCACCAAACTGCAATTAAGTCTTTAATCAATGACTCATATTGTTCTTCCGGAAAACACAATATTTTTTAAATTACATAATATTTATTAAAAATTTAATTGTTTTTTGCATAACACAAATTGTTTTTCCATTCTGATAATGTATAAAAAGACAATTATGCAAAGAAAAATACCTAATAATAAAATACAATTATTATGTAAATTTATGAAGAAGTATTGTGTACAGAAAACATGAGTGGGTTTTAAAGTTCCAAGTATGAGCTGACTCTAACTTTAAGTTGAAGCCGAACCCGTGTATGTAAATGTTTATTCATTTGGCAACTTAACAAGATGAATTTCCTTTGATCAGGTCGTCATTGGGGAAGAAAGAGGCCATGTCAGATTGATCACCTTGAATCGACCTCGTCAATTAAATGTCATATCTTCCAAAGTGGTAAGCTCATTGTGTATGATGAACCCAAATCTCAATCCATTTTAATTGTTGAGTATTTTATTAATATTTTGTCATCCCTCAGTGTTGCTGATTATGTATATTACCTTTCCTTGGATGTAGGTTTCCCTCTTAGCAGAATATTTGGAAAAGTGGGAAAGAGATGATGATGCAGAGCTAGTCATAATCAAGGCTAGTACAACATTTTTTTTAGTTCTCTTTATTATTGTTCGTAGTCTGTTTCAGCGTTTCCTGCTTTTTGGTTAAGTTACCAACTCAAATAATACTGCTTAAATAGAACTTGTTGAATATAGTTTATGATTCAATTAAAGCATCCCTCTAACACCATAAGTTTTTGGGAGAGTTGGTTAACTAATGGTATCGGACCTCAGTTTAGGATTCTCCTACCCCCAAATGTTTAAATTTAATTGCTTGTTTATCTGTATACTGTCTTCTGATTGTCCACTCATGTGTTGATCCAATTAAGGTTTACTTCTAACACTTGGGAGAGTTGGTTACTTAAGAATAATAATAGAAATCACATAATATCTATGTACTACATTTATCAGTGGTAAGTGTTTCATACGAACTTATAAATTAGTTGTGCTTTTTCAGGGAGCTGGTCGTGCCTTCTGTGCTGGTGGGGATTTGACTATGTTCTATGCTGGCAAAACTTTGAGTAATTACATCATGCTAAAAGCTTTCAAATTTACCAATATTAATGTTATTGTTTGTTTAAAGCTTTTCTAAAACTGCCAAATTTTTTCTTCTAGAGGATGCATGTCTTGAAGTGGTCTATAGAATGTATTGGCTTTGCTTCCACATTCACTCCTACAAAAAAACTCAGGTATACTTACTAATAATTTTTTTCTAAGGCAAAAAAAAGGGAAATAGGCTGAGATTTGTTACGTATAGTACTTGTTGGGCAGATTTCTAATTGTACATGTATATGGCAGGTTGCTCTTGTTAATGGAATTTCCATGGGCGGAGGAGCATCTTTTATGGTTCCTATGACGTTCTCGGTGGTTACAGAAAAAGCTGTATGTAATACTTAATCTCCCTGAGATTTATGCATCACCCGTCAGTCACATTACTCATCCAACTCTTATATTTAATAATTTTACTAATAAAATAATGGCTTTGTTATAAAGGAGCATAAACTCCCACTTCAGATCTAAAGATTTTCTTTTTCCAGACCTGAATATCAGTTAAGTATGAGAATTTTTCAAAATAACTTCTACACTGGATAATGTGATAGAAACGAAGACACTGTTTCGATAAATAATACGACATGCAATGGCAAGGTTATTATAGACATTAATAAATTGTGTTAAATGAACAATTGAGAGCTTTCTGATTTTGGGCAAAATACCCTTTGAAGTATCAGCTCTTAGCTGATGACTCACAATTTCACTATAATAGAAATTAATTTCATTCAGTGCCATCTGACTACTGTTTGTTGCATTTTAAACTTTTTGCTACAAAGAGCTGACTCATATTTGGATATGTTTGGAGGCCGAAAAAATTCGAAGGGGTTGGTAATTATAGTGCTTCATCTTATTAGTGTTCTCAATCCTGCTAACTCAGTTTTTTTCATGTATATCTTGAACATAATCAGGTTTTTGCAACTCCAGAGACAAGTATTGGGTTTCACACAGAGTGTGGGTTCTCGTACATGCTTTCCCATCTTCCTGGGCATCTGGGTAAGCTATCAGCAAGTATAACTTTTCCTTGTAGAGATATTCAAAGCTCCTCACTAAATAAGGATTTTTTCCCTATAACTTAAAATCTATGATTGTAGATAATAGGGAATGTTCATGGAAGTAGTGACATCTGATGTTAATGTGTTCTGTCAAACTGATGGTATGTTATAATGTCTATGCAGGAGAATATTTGGCCTTAACAGGGGCAAGGTTGAATGGCAAAGACCTTGTTGCAATTGGGTTTGCAACACATTTTGTTCCTTCTGAGGTACTCCAACACAACATTAATTCTCTAGTATCCACGTTTTATGTTCTTATTGTTGGAAAGAGTTCTTTTTAACTTCAGAACATCAATCTTCCTAAGGTTTTTATACAAATTAACTAATATGATATCCATTTTTTGTTTATAGAAAATCAATGAGCTGGAGCAGCATTTGCTAAGAATAAACTCTGGTGATAGGAATGCAGTCAAAGCTGGAATTGAGGACTTCTCCATAGATGTTCAGCTTGATGATGATAGTGTTTTAAAAAAGTAAATGAAATTGAAAGAAAAAGTCGTAGTTGCTACTTTGAAAGGTTGATCCGACCATTAATTTTGCTTCTTTTTGCAGGCAGTCAATAATAGATGAGTGCTTTTCCAAAAATTCAGTGGAGGAGATTATAAAATCTTTGGTAACTTTAATTTTACAATGAAAACTATGTTTTTTTTTCTGGACATGTTGTCAAAGAATTTCCCGCTTCTTCATCTACCCAGCTGAAAATTTTGCATAACCTTTTTGTGCTTTGACTTCAGGAGATTGAGTCTAGCAGGGAAGGAAATGCTTGGATTAACAGTGTACTTGCAGGATTAAAAAAATCATCTCCTTTGGCGTTGAAAATAACACTTAGATCGGTACTTTTCATTTTCTTTTTTAAAGCTGATATTGGCTACAAAGATATTTTTTTTCTGTATGTTCTATAGAATATAACTTTGGATGACACTAACCTTATGTATTACTGTGCTGGAGTTTTCACCTCAATAAGGTGAGCGACAAGTAGAAATCATATCTAACCTTTGTGATAGCACATCTTACATTTACATTTGTTCTTAAACATTCTATAGATCCGTGAAGGGAGACATCAAACACTTTCTGAGTCCTTGAGGAAAGAATTTAGAGTGACAATGAATATTCTTCGAACTGCGGTGTCTGGTGACATGTATGAGGTAGTTAAGTTTATAAATCTCTGACGGATACATTTATCACCATCTAATTCAAGTAATCAGATCTAGCAACACAAATTATTCTTTACCTCTGCACTGATGCTATATACTTGTCCAATCATTCAGGGTATCAGAGCTCTTGCCATTGAAAAAGATAATGCTCCAAAGGTATACTTATTCCCTTCATAGTTCAACATATGATAACTTGAGTCAGACTACTTTTTACTTAATTTCATATGATTGATAGTAATTCCATAACTAGCAACCTTTTGCCATTGATTTGTCAGTATGTAGTACTAGGTCAGCTAATAAAATAAATATTACTATTGGTGATACTAGCCTCTCACATGTATACAATAAATATTATTTAGTATATAATATACACTAGCCATATTATTGGTTATCATCGTGAAAAGGATTATTGCCAAACAAGAAAAAATAAGAGAAGGGACTGCATGTTACATCTCTGTTGCTTGTTCCCCGCCGTCTTAATAATCAAATAAACTAAATTACAGTGGGATCCTCCATCTCTGGACAAAGTGGATGATGAGAAAGTGGACTTTGTTTTCCGGCCATTCCTTGAAGAACTAGAGCTTGCAATTCCTGAAACAGAAGACTGCAGGTATGTTTTAGCTTAGTTTTTGATGTTGGTTTTGTCATTCATCATGGTAGTGTACTAAATTCATGATAATTTTGGCAACAAAATGGAAAAACAGATGGGATGGGAAATTTGAGAATTCAGCGTACGCACATCCACAGAATGTTTGACGAGTCAAATATATATCTGGGCAGCAGCTTAATATAATCAATTACATCTATCGAATTTGTTCACTATCTTGATGATGGTGTTTGTTCTTAATATAATTTCTGTATTGTATCATGATAATTTGAAAGGACAATATATGCAATATCAATCTTTGCCGATTTTGTACTTTGAAACCTCATAATAACTGCATTGCCTACTTCCTATTTGCCTATTTTTGCCTGTTGCTATGATTTTCTTTACAATAGTTGTAATATGTGAACTACATGTGGATATAATTTGTCTCCTGTTTTCCCAATTGCACAAGTAGAAGGGGGGTTGAATACTTGTGTGTCTTTTCTGCCTGATTTAAAATCAAATTAAGAACAAAGCTCAAACACAAAGATATGAATAAGTACTGTTTGTATTATTGATTTGTAAATACAAAACTCTCCTAGGGTGTATACAAACCCTAGCAGCTTCTCTGTGTTTATCACAACAACTCTCTCTATCTCTATGCTCTCATAAAATATCACTCAGTTAATTATGCTTCGACTCACACCTTTACAATTATGTTACATAGAGTTTATATAGAGAGCTACTTATCAACTAATAACAGAAAGATAAATTACAATAGGAATATAATTCCTAATTATTAGTTGACAGTTTCCTTCTAAAATTCTCTTTCCTTCCCATAGCATATCTGCAATATATTTATCTTGATCTTCGAAGACTTTCCATTCCCGTGATCCTTTATCAAATTTAACTTTAACTGTATAGACTCTGAAATCTTCAGACTCTGATGATCTTCAGACTTTGATCATTGGTAGACTCTGACAGATCATAGACTCTGATAGTCTATAGACTCCGATCACCTTCCAGACTCTGATCTTCATGCAGACTCTGGTTTCACTTTCTTCAGAAATTCTTCTAAGTACAAGTAACATGAATGTTGACTATCTAGACTCTGATTATACATTTCAGAGACTAGAAAGACTTATTACATATAAACTGTGCTAGACCCTGTTCTAGTATTTTGCACATCATCAAATGAATACATTCCTAACAATCTCCCCCTATTTATGCTTTATAAAATGTAAGCATAAATCAAGGTTTGATGATGTCAAAACTAAAGAATAAAACTATTAATCTAGGACAATATAAAAGAATTATAAAAAAAAATTACTTCTCATTTAATCTTCTCAAAGGCTGGATTGTTCTTCAAAAATGAATTCAACATATTTTCCTCCACAATTGCCAGAGCTTCACCAACAAATTTCTTCAATTTTTTCATTTCTTCACTTGAGCATTTGATTTGACAGTAAGCTGCTCTCAGATCATTTGCACTGCTTTCTTGATCTTTTAAGTCCTTCAACATCAGAACACTAACTTTCCCACTCATAGGCTGAAACCCAAAGTAATGACCCACACCTTCTTGAAATTTGACTTGTTTTTCTTCTAATGGCATGGCTTGATCATTTCCTTCAGTATCAATATATTTTAAAGAAAATTTACCCATTTGTCGATTTGCCTGTCTGTGCAAAGTCAGCTTCCTGTCAATCTCCTGGAACCATTTGTGAGTGATAGCCTCTTTTCTTTTGTTCACTTCATAAGCAATTTGTAATAAGAATCTAATATACTGTAGTTCCTCAGCCTGTTTAAAAAAGATAAAAATTTGATTGGCTAATCCATCTTACACTTCCACCTTCTAAGAAATATACCAACATCTCATTCTGCACCTTTTCTATGCCTCCCTGTCCTTGTATCTTTCTTTCAAAAACATTATAAATAATTTGAGCAAACACCACTTTGTTTAGATGCTTCTGTGTGATCTTCTCAAACTGCCTATCTGTCAAAGATTGAGGATCCCTGGTTAGAGTAGATGTTCTGTCAATGTCAGATTCTTCAAAACCTCCAAGTCCTGTCTTCTTTTTAGCTCTAAGTTGCAGATTTGATTGACTGCATTTCCAGTATGAAGGTTCTTGAGTTTGATCAGAGTCTGACTTCTTTATTTGCTTATCAGAGTTTGACTTAGACTCTGATTTCCCATGTCTAGTCCCTGACTGATGTGTTTGAGTTTTTGCTACTCCAGATTGCTTTTGTTGCACATCATCAAGACCCCTAGGACCATGAGAACTATCACCAGTTTCATCATCATCACCATCTCTTCTCCTTTTAACTCCCTTTGATTTATCTTTGCATCCATCATCCTTATTTCTCCTGGAGGATTCACCTTGCTTCTCCCCCCTTTTTGACATCATCATTACTGGTGACAGCCAAAAGAATCTGTTCAAGAACTATTGAGATATGGGCATGTGCTGCAATGACTGAATCAACCTTGGTGGTCAAATCAGAGACTGTAGTTTGGAGAGAGGCTTGAGTTGTAGTGATAGCAGCTAGAGCATCTTTGAAGGCTACCTCTTTGGATAATTGAAGGGAGTGAATTTTGTCAAATCTTGTACTGAGTAGAGAGGTAGTATTATCAACACCAGTGAGTTTGGTTTGAATATGGAAAATATCCTTGACCACACCAGCCAATTGTACAACAACAGTCTCTGTCTCAACCTTGACATCTCTATCCAGAGCTTGAGCTTCTTCACCAGGATAGTGACCATGTTCTTGTTGAAAAGACTTCTTCTGAAAGGCTGGAAGTCTCTCAGATTGATGAATTGCCATGATACAAGCAAAATAATCTTTATCAGTTATGCCTCTTTGCTGTGCAGACTCCCAAGACTGAGGAAACACCTGATCAAAATAGACAAAAGAAGGGGTAACTTGATCATCATCTTCAGAAGTGCACTCCTCAGCAACAGGCTCAAGCTTTGTGATTGGAGGTGTAAACTCTGGTGGTGGTGTAGACTCGGAAACTGCAAACGGAACTATAGACTCTGACTCCTCCTAAGAGTGATCAGAGACTGTAGACTCTGGAAGTCTAGCCCTTATAGGCATGATTAAAAGTGGTTCTTCTGACTTCAAATTTGCAGCCTCAGTTAAAATGACAGTGTTATCCACCAAAGTCTCCATGACTCTATCTGCTCTCCTTGCTAGAGAATCCACCAGATGAAGTTGTGGTCTCTGTGTAAATGATTTCTGAGCCGCAAGAGCCTCCTCTTTTTTGTCAATCTGCAAAATCAATAAAAGTGAATTTTCATCCATCCCCTACTCCAACTCATTGGACCAACTCTGTGGAAAATCTTGATCCCAATAAGTAAAGTTAGGTTCAGGATACCCTAGTCTCTCATTCTCACAGTGGGGTTGGGCACCCACTTTCTCAATCTCACTCAGGCTCCCTACAGCCTTTTCTACCTCTCTTTTTGCCTAGACCAGTGCTAGCCTCTCAGATATTTTTGCACTCATTTTGGAGGGTGCACTCAAGAATCCTACAGAAGAGGGGTTGAAAGAGAATGATTGTGCTTCAATACCTGAACCACCTTGATGGAGGGGAACCCCTTCATATGTCTGAAGGCTATGGGTTTCCACCAAGGGGTGAGCAGCAACAGATTCTGACCCCTTACAAGTATCTTCTTTCTTTTCAGAATCTGTTGGCTCCAGTATTCTAGTCTCAGGGTCTACTCTAGACTCTGACTGCATCAGTATGACTTCATTAGAAGCCAGAGTCTGAGTGTCACCATCTTGGACTGTTGTTGCTTGAGACTCCCCCTCAAGGTGGATAGACTCTGATAGAATAGATGTGGAAATATCTTCATGAGCATCCATCAGAGTCTGTCCTCCCATATCACTGGGGTTCTCATCAGCTTTTTGGTGAGTTGTCAAGGAGGGCCTAACAGCATACTCCACTGCCCCACTATCACCCAACCTCTGACTAGGTGGTTCTTGTGTGGGTGAGGCAGACTGAGCATCTTTATCACTAGTCACCACTGGTGCACTAGTCCCAACCTCCAACTGCCATGCATCACCTGCTACCTCCTGTTGTTCTTCAAGAATAAATGCATCCAACTTGTGATGAAAGGCCCTTAGATGGATTGCATTGATTGCCTGGGCATCTGTGAGATTGAAGAGTTCCTGCAGTTCCCTTCTTACTCTTTGAAAATATGTGCCCTTAATTGATCCAGTCTACTTTGGTAGGTTGGATAGATGTATTTGTTGGCAATTGTACCTATATTATGGACAAGATAGTCAGCCACCTGTCTTGACAGAGGTTGAACTTGAGAGATCCATTGAATGGTTGTCCTGTAGGTAACTCCATTATCCCAAATTGCTTCATAGTTAAAAACTGGTTGCTCAATCTCAGTTTCCAACTCAGCAACAGACTCTGATGCTCTCCTTTTGTGGACCTTAAGCTTTTTAGGATTCTTTGATAGTGTAGATCAGAGTCTGGCACACCAAGTGCTTTGAGAACTTCATTTGTCCTGCCTTCTATGAGCCCAGCTGCTTTTTCTTGGAGTGAAGAATTGAATAGGTAGCTGTATAGATTTTTGACCACATCCTGTGCAGACATTTGTAGCTCCTGTTCCATTTTCTTCCTTAGGGCCTCATAGGTTGAAAGAAAATCCAAGACTTGAGATTTAGTCTGATATTTCTCTGGATCTTCAACTGATTCCACCAAAGGATATAAGAATAGCAGTACCTCATCACTTGGAGTGATAATCTCATCAATTAGACTTGAGGCTGCATCCAATGACATTCCTTCCTAAAATGTGTCATGATCAGAGTCTAAAGACAGTCTAGACTCTGACTCAACATTAGACTCTAGTTCAGGTGTTTTCTTGCTTTCAGAGTCTGGCCCTGCAGGAGCCTTGGGAGCATCTGTTTCCTGTAAAAGAGGGTTAGTAATAGTGATAGGCTTGTGTGTGTGTGTGCAGAATAAGCCTTCCTTAACCGTCTGTACTTCTTAGCAAAAGATTTTTCAAGAGATTCAATTTGAGAATCCTGAGGTGCATTCCTAGGTTTTTCAGAGTCTGTAACCTTTTGAGAGTCTACAGACTTGGCTTGAAGGTTAGAATCAAGTGTATCATGACCTTCCTTTAGCAAAGAAAGTCCTTCAACAACTTGCTTCTCTAGAGGGTTGAGCTCATCATCACTGTGTTCATCTATAAGCCTAGTTTGAATCAATTTTCTCCTCTTTACAACTGGTGCCTGTTGAGAGACACCAGAGGTTGGTTTCTTTTTGGATTTTGGTTTGGAAGATTGTTTAAAAGAAGGGGATTGAGTGACTTGGGTAGGTGCAGGGGGACTCTCCAGTACTTGTTCCTGCACCATATCACCACAAAAAAAGAAGCATTGTAGATAGAAGGTTTGTAGGTTGAGAGTTTTACCTGCATTACCTGTGGATAGTGCATGGTAGGTAGACTCTTCTTTTTGTTATCAATTCTCTTGATGTCAGAGAATATCCTCCTTTGCTGTTTGTATGCCTGCACACAGCAATCATCTGCCAACTTGGTTGACATGTCAGGAATGAAGTGGTTGAGGAGAATCATGAGAAATCTATGATAGTAGACTTTCTTCCTCCCTTCTTGCACATTTTTTAATTTTGCTCCTATTTGAGTGAGCAACATATTACCAATGTTGATCACCTTGTCAAACAGGAGACTGTGACCAATTTGATAAGTAATAGCAGTAATAGCATCAAAGCCACTACATTTTCCAGTAAAACACTTAGCAAGTTGATCAAAGAAAAAAGACCATTCCTTTCTTAAATATGGCCTAATTAATTTACTCATGTTATCTAAGCTAGCAGAATAACCTAGAGATTTAAACATGCTCTTAATATCAGAATCAGAAACAATTTCATCAAAAGGTGTTTTCACAGGTAATTTAAAAACTGAATTAAGCACATCAGCAGTGACATCAAAAGTAGTGGAGCCAAATGTGAACATAATTTTACCTGGTTGATCATGAGAAGGATCAACTACCTTGGCAGTGCTCCAAGCTTGTGAAACAGCATCCATGTGAATGACTGGTGATGCCTTAAGAATGTAGTTTAGCTCAGATTGCTCCAATAAATCCATCACATGGTAGTAGTCAGCGTCTACCCATTTCTTTTCTCCAAGGGCGGCAACATGATTTGTGGTCATGAAATCAAAGTCCCCAAAAGAGAACGCAATAGCCTTGGGTCCCCTCATGACAGTAGAAATGGCAGCCATTGAAGTTGTCGAGTTGAAAGGGATAAAAAAAAGCTTGAGAAAATTAGCTAGGGTTCGTAAAAGCTCTGTGATTAATTCTGTCTTAGAAAAAATAGCAATAAACAAGTGAGTAAAATGTATGAAATTTTCTATTTTGATTGAATTGCATACAATACACACGAGTCTACAGCCTATTTCCAGTCAAAAATAACTGTTACCGCCTATTTCAAGTCATTTGAACAGTTTAAACGCAATCAGAGTCTGCAGGCGCGAATTTTAACCGATTCAGAGTCTAGGCGATATATTTCTCAGAGTCTACAGACTCTCAGAGTCTATAGACTCGTCAGAGTCTAAAAACTAGACTCTGTCAAGATAAAGTACCAAACAAAATTTTTCAATAATAATTAATCATAGTGTGTTAAAACAGGGACTATAATTAAAGTACATACCTTGCTTCTTGTAATTATAGATCACTTACATATTTAACATACCTAATTCACCTACCAGTCTGAGAAATGTAGACTCATTAAGTGGTTTTGTCAAAATGTCTGCAATCTGTCTGTTAGTTGGAACATAGTGAAGTGTCACAATACCATTTTCAACATGTTTTCTAATAAAATGATACCTGACATCTATATGCTTTGTTCTGGAATGTTGGACTGGATTTTCTGCAATTTTAATAGCACTGGTATTGTCACAATACATAGGAATATTTGAGAATGTTAGTCCATAATCAAGTAATTGATTTGTCATCCACAGAATTTAAACACAACAACTTCCAGCTGCAATGTATTCAGCCTCAGCTGTTGAGGTTGATACAGTCTGTTGTTTCTTGCTAAACCAAGAAATTAATCTGTTGCCAAGAAACTGACATTGCCCTGTTGTGCTTTTCCTGTCTACTTTGCATCCTGCATAGTCAGAATCTGAATAGCCAATTAGTGAAAAATCTGATTCTCTAAGATACCAAAGTCCAAGAGTTTGTGCCCCTTGAGATATCTAAAAATTCTTTTCACAGCTATTAAGTGTGATTCTCTAGGGTCAGCTTGAAATCTAGCACACAAACAAGTTGCAAACATTATATCTGGTCTACTAGCAGTTAAATACAACAATGAGCCAATTATACCTCTGTAGCTAGTGTTGTTAACTTTCTTACCCTTTAGGTCAAAGTCTAGCTTAGTGGCAGTTGACATGGGAGTTTTAGCAGTTGCAGAGTCTTGCATATCAAACTTCTTCAACAGTTCTCTCACATACTTTGTTTGATTGATGAAAATTCCATCATCATTCTGTTTGACTTGAAGCCCCAAAAAGAAGTTTAACTCTCCCATCATGCTCATTTCATAATTTGACTACATTAGTTGACTAAACTTTTCACAGAGTTTGTCATTAGTAGATCCAAATATAATATCATCAACATAAATTTGGACAAGCAAAATATCACCTTTATATTTTCTATTAAAGAGAGTTTTGTCAATGGTACCTCTTATGAATCCATTTTCAAGAAGAAATTTTGAAAGAGTTTCAAACCATGCTCTAGGTGCTTGCTTCAATCCATATAGTGCCTTGTCTAACCTGTAAACGATATCAGGAAACTTTGGATCAACAAATCCTGGTAGTCGCTCCACATAGACTTTTTCTTCCAATTCTCCATTTAAGAAGGCACTTTTTACATCCATCTGATACACCTTGAATTTTGAATGAGCTGCAAAGGCAAGAAACATTATGATAGCTTCCAATCTTGCTACTGGTGCAAAAGTTTTATCATAGTCAATTCCTTCCTTCTGTGAGTATCCTTTTGCAACTAGCCCTGCTTTGTTTCTTACTACAGTTCCATTCTCATCAAGTTTGTTTCTGTACACCCATTTTGCACCAACAACTGATCTATCTCTAGGTCTTGGTACAAGTTTCCACACTTTGTTTCTCTCAAATTCATTCAATTTCTCTTGCATTGCAATTATCCAATCAGGGTCTTGCAAGGCTTCCTCAATTTTTTTGGGTTCATTCTTTGAGAGAAAACAGCTATAAAGACATTGAGTGGCTGTTCTTGTTTGTACCCCACTCTCAGGGTCACCAATTATCAAGTCATGAGTGTGATCCCTTGTCCATTTTCTAGCTGGTGGAAGATTGGTTCTTAAACTTGAAGCTCCCCCTAAGTCATTTGCATCTTCTGTATTTGAGTAAAATTCAAATGAAGAGGCTCCCCCTAAATTTCTTGACTCTGACAAGGGTTCAGAGTTGCTTGATCCAGACCCTGATGAGTTAGACTCTGAATTCTTTGGAGTTGAATTTTCTGGCTCCCCCTCAGAGTGTTCAGGTTCCTGTGTTGGTTCAGGAGTTATTTGAGGGTCTTCATCCTCTTCTTCTTCATTTATCTCAGGACTTTTTAGATTTTCAAATTCCAGTGTAGTAGACTCTGACTCATCCTACAATCCTGTAAACTTTTTATCATCAAATGCAACATTAATAGATTCCATAACAATTTTGGTTCTGAGAGTAAACACTCTGAATGCTTTTGTGTTTGATGCATATCCAAGAAAAATTGATTCATCTGTCTTGGCTTCAAATTTGCTTAGATTTTCAGGATGTACTTTCAGTACATAACACTTGCATCCAAATATGTGAAAGTGTTTCATACTTGGCTTCTTGTCCTTGATCATTTCATAGGGAGTCTTTCCATGCATGTTTATTAACGTACAATTTTGAGTGAAATATGCTGTATTGACTGCCTCAGCCCAAAAATATACTGGTAGCTTAGACTCTGCTAACATTGTTCTGGCAGCTTCTATGAGTGTTCTATTCTTTGTCTCCACAACTCCATTTTGTTGAGGAGTTCCTGGTGTAGAAAATTGATGAGTAATTCCCTTTGTTGCACAATAGTTCTCCATGATTGAATTCTTGAATTCAGTACCATTGTCACTCCTTAGAACTCTAACTGTTTTCTTTGATTTTCTTTCCAGAAAAGTGATATGGTCTATTATGTGTTGTGGAGCTTCATCCTTTGAATGTAGAAAGAAAACCCATGTGAACCTTGTAAAATCATCTACAATAACAAGAGTATATTTCTTTTTATTAATTGACATAACATTTACTGGACCAAATAAATCAAGATGTAATAAATAAAAGGGTTCAGAAATGGTGTTAATTGTCTTGCTCTTGAAGGATGATTTCTTTTGCTTTCCAAGTTGACATGCTTCACAAAGTCCATCTTGCACAAAATCAACCTGTGGTAATCCTCTTACAAGATTCTGTTTAACCAACTTATTGAGTGTTTTGAAGTTGATGTGTGACAGTTTCTTGTGCCATTTCCAGCTTTCTTCAGTTGAGGTCTTGCTATATAGACATTTGACTTCACTGTGTATGCAATCCTCCAAGCTGGCTTCATAAATGTTACCATGTCTGTGTCCTTTGAAAACCAACATGCCTATTTCTTTGTGAGTCACAAGACACTTTTTGTTGTCAAAGCCAGTATGGTAACCTTTATCTCCAAGTTGACTTATGCTTATCAAATTGTGCCTTAAGCCATCAACTAGAGCTACTTGTTCAATGATGACATTCCCAAGTACAATCTTGCCATATCCCAATATTTGTCCTTTGTTGCCATCTCCAAAGGATACTTCTGGGCCAGCCATTTCCACAAAGTCTGTAAGCAGGGATTTCTTTCCAGTCATGTGTCCTGAGCATCCACTGTCCAAGATTAGGGTTACATTCTTTACCCTTGTTCCCTGCATACATAAAGCAACTAGTTAGTTGTTTTGGGGACCCAAACAGTTTTGGATCCTTTTCCACTAACTTTTGGTGAAACAGGTTTAGTAATTTTCACCTTTGGTTTACCTGTCTAAATGATCATTCCTTTTAGTTAAGGTTAAATTTTCTTCTCTCAACCTTTCACTTTCACTAGTGAGAGATCTGCATGTTGTCATTATTTTATTAACCTCACTTTGCACAATCTCTATGCCATCAGAGTCTAAATTAATTAAGGATTCAGGAGTAAAGATTGATACCTGAGTTTTAGGAGATGAGGGTTCTTTGGGAGATTGTGATTTTCTTGAGGAGGATGCCATCAATGCTAGATTTTTATAATCAATTTCATCCTCTGAGCTTGAATCTGCCCAATCCTTTCCTGTTGATAGAAGTGCTTTTCCTTTTCCTTAACTTTTTGACTTTCTGCATTCACTGGCAAAGTGCCCCAATATTCCACAGTTGAAACATTTGACCTTTGCTTTGTCAAGTTTGATTATAGTACTCTTGCTTTTCTCAACCGTCTCATCTTCCTTCTTGAATGATGGTCTCTTGCTAAATTTGCCAGTTCTTTTGTTAAATTTCATTCTTTTGAAATTTTTAGCAAACATAGCCATCATTTGACTTAGATCAATCTCTTCATCAGAATCAGAGTCTGTGTCAGTAAACTTTGACTCCTCAACAGCTTTACCCTTCTTCCTTGAATCCTTGATTCTAGCTTCTTTGGGTTGTTCATGTTGTTCTTTCTCAGACTCTATTAAGAGTGCCACAGATTTTGTCTTCACAGACTTCTTATACTTCCTCTGTTGCATCTCCAAATCATATGTCTTGAGTCTGCCATACAATTTTTCTAGAGTTAGTTCATCCAAATCTCTAGCTTCTCTTATGGCTGTAGTCTTATTGTCCCACTCTTCAGGAAGTGCTCTCAGAAACTTGGTGTTTGTGTCTTCAGAATCATAAACCTTACCAAGCATAGCCATCTCATTCAAGAGTTTTGTAAACCTATCGTACATCTCAGTGATAGATTCTCCAGATTTAGCTTCAAAATACTCATACTCTTGAATTAGCAAAGACCTTGCATTCTTCTTGATATCTTTAGTCCCTTGACAGTGCACTTCAAGTTTTGTCCACATCTCATTAGCAGTTTGACATGATATAACACAGTTTGTAAGAACAGAATCCAAACTGTTAAAGAGTATGTTTTTGACCTTTGCCTCATTAAGGACATTCTCTTTGTCCTCTTTTGTCCATTCAGCCTTTGGTTTTTCAATGAAGTGTTCTTCAGTTACTTTGCCTTCTTCATTGATTTGAGGCACAAGCTTTAAGGGCACATAGGGTCCTTCAAGAATTCTTTCCAGATAGTCAGGGTCTGTTGCTTCCAGATGGTGCAGCATCTTAACCTTCCAGTGGGTGAACTCGTTTATCTTAAGCATAAGAATCTTAAAATTACCATCTTTGCTTCTAGACATCTTTGATCGATTTTAAGTGTTAGGCTCTGATACCAATTGTTTTCCCAGTTGCACAAGTAGAAGGGGGGGTTGAATACTTGTGTGTCTTTTCTGCCTGATTTAAAATCAAATTAAAAACAAAGCTCAAACACAAAGATATGAATAAGTACTGTTTGTATTATTGATTTGTAAATACAAAACTCTCCTAGGGTGTACACAAACCCTAGCAGCTTCTCTGTGTTTATCACAGCAACTCTCTCTATCTCTATGCTCTAATAAAATATCACTCAGTTAATTATGCTTCGACTCACACCTTTACAATTAGGTTACATAGAGTTTATATAGAGAGATGCCTATCAACTAATAACAGAAAGATAAATTACAATAGGAATATAATTCGTAATTATTAGTTGACAGTTTCCTTCTGAAATTCTCTTTCCTTCTCATAGCATATCTGCAATATATTTATCTTGATCTTCGAAGACTTTCCATTCCCGTGATCCTTTATCAAATTTAACTTTAACTGTATAGACTCTGAAATCTTCAGACTCTGATCATTGGTAGACTCCGACAGATCATAGACTCTGATAATCTATAGACTCCGATCACCTTCCAGACTCTGATCTTCATGCAGACTCTGGTTTCACTTTCTTCAGAAATTCTTCTTAAGTACAAGTAACATGAATGTTGACTATCTAGACTCTGATTATACATTTCAGAAACTAGAAAGATTTATTACAGATAAACTGTGCTAGACCCTGTTCTAGTATTTTGTACATCATCAAATAAATAACATCTCCATTACCCTGGAGGATTATATAAATACGATATAATATATATCTAATGTTGGAATGTGTTATAGTGAGATATTTTGTCTTTAATTCATTTGAGAACCGATCTTATAATGAAAACATGAGGACCAATGTTATGCTCCATATAAAAGTGATGAAATTAGATTTTCTTTTGAGTAGTGTGATGGTTAAGATGTGATGAAAATATTGTTAGAGCAAATGTTACCAACTACGACTAACCAATCATATATACGCGATCACATAAAATTTTCACTGTGTGCCACTCACACATATGGTCTACAAGATTAAATTTACTAGGACCTAACTCTGTATCGCTGCAGAAGTTATCAAACCGGCCTCACCGTTAAGCCAACCAAAAAAAGCGGGAGTGAGGACAAGCAACCATCAACCAAGGACTAAGCGGAGAAAATTCACCTTACTTTATTGCGGCCAAAGGGTCTGCTACTAACATATTATTGTGAGTGCTAAAGCCTTAGTTGTACCTCTCCGAGAGTGATATTTTACAAACCAATAGAATCAAGACTTGTGAAGGATATCTTATTACAAGATATAAGCTTATTATCTTTATAAATTACACACTAATACAAACCAATCCTTGGATGACATGTGTAAAGGATGTCTTATCATCAAAGATCATAATATCTCTTTCACTTAATCTTTATTATTACGCACCACAAACTTATTATACTGCCTGAGGAAATTAGTACTGAATAATGGCGAGCTAGAAAATATTATAGAATCGTGGAAGGTTTCCTGTGGATCCTGTAATCTAGGTGGTCTAGGCTCCAACTCTATAGATCTGTTTTTAAGCTTAATTTTAAAGGGAAATTTTGGGTTTTTGCAACATAGTCAGAATCAGAAGGGAGAATGTTTGGTTTTCGCCATATATGCTTTTGGGAGACCAGGGGACTTTTGTGAATGAAACATTATTTTATTGTGCGTGCGAGGGCTTTATGTTGGTCTCCTAGCTAATTTGTATCAAATATAGCATTCTAATGGAGCGGAGGATAGTCAATATGTCTCCTTCGACCTTCAAGGCTTCTATAACATTCAATGACAAGGATGTAAAGTGTATTTTGTATTCTGTTTGTACTATTCTCCTCTGGCCTTAGGTTTTGACCCCGGAACATGGTGTTTGCAAGGAGGGCCAACAATTTATAAAGCTGTTTTTACTTCCTTTTGCATGGTCTCATGTCGGCCATGGCTAGGCACCGGAGGTAGGCGTGCTTTATCGAACAACATTCCGAATGGACATCAAACAACATTCCGAATGGACATGTTTTTTTAAAGTACCATAGGAACATATATGCCTCTTTGGGGAAATAATAATTAATTTTTCCCTCTTCCCTCAAGTAATACAAGGGAAATAGTGGAAGATTGATAAGTGATCCTTTAGTCAAACTGTAAAGTAATACAAGGGAAATAGTGGAAGATTGATAAGTGATCCTTTAGTCAAACTGTACCGTCTGATATAGATCTTCTGCAAAGCAAGTAGGTTAAACTAAGATAATTTTTTGTAGGTAAAAGTAAAGTACCTTGCCTTTTATTTGAGGTGAAAGATCCTTTATTAGAGATAATACTAATAAAGAGTAGATTAGTAGGAATATTTGGAGATATTGTCTTTTGAGTTCTAGACAAAAAATATGGAAGAAAGTTACTTTTGCCTTTGATGTGTTTGGCCTCAAACTTCCGGTGAGAGCAACTCCAGTCATCCCTCAAGCGGTGCCAATTTTGCCATATAATCAAAAATAATATTTTTCACATCACTTTTTGGCATCCTTATTTTAGAAAATACTTCAATGGTTTGCATCTCAAGGTGCCAATTTTTTCGACTTATTTTTATCAACTTTTCATCTATTATTTATAAAAATATATTATCTATGTTAAGTTTTCTTATTTATTTTAAAATATCATATTTAAATTAGAGGCTATATGACACTTTTAGAATATAGTTTCCCTACATATTATATTATTTTAAAATATATATTGTATAAGTAATAAAAAATTTACGCATGAACATGTTAAATTTAAAAAAATATTGAAAGAATTATTTATATATATGATATTTAATAATAAAAATATAATATAAATAAGTTTCACAAAAAAATGTATAATATAAAGAGATGAGAATAAGGATCTTAAGGTAGATTTTAAGAAAATTTCCTTAAGGTGGTGATTGACTTGAGTGTATTATATTCACTACCTAATTACTTACTTTCCTAATTTATAAACAAAATATAATAAATATTTAATAATAAATGACTAAATGTATTTGTTTACATGTATTTGATATGATCTTAGGAAAAATATCCGAGATTAACCTTATGATTTTTATTCTCTAATATAAATATGTTAGATAAATAATATTTTATTTATGATTAGACCCATAAAAGAAGTTAACCTATTTTATGGGATGACAACTTTTGGCTTCCCATGCCACATCACTTGACATCCCAACAACGCCAATAGAGTGCTAACAAGGGTGCCCTGCCATGTGGCGTTGACACCCCTCTTGGCATCCCTTGTTGGAGTTGCTTTGAGAGAACCAATATGCCCATCATAAAGTTGGACCTGAGGCTCCATCTTTTACTTGAGGTTAAGTAGAAATCTACAACCATCACATATACACATGCATGAGGTTTAGAAGTCCCTTTCTTACGGAAAATCCTTCTGAGTTACATTTCAAGGGAAGTACAAGGTGATATAACCATTGTGAATGTTGGTATAAACACATAGCTAGGTGAATAATGCATTGAAGATATTATTGGGCGGCTCGGATCTATAGGAGATGATTATTTGTTATAGATTACTTATCGCGCTTAATATGTGCGATACCGGTAAGGATAATGGGCCCTTATATTCACATAAAAAACTAAGGTGTCAAGCGTGGTAATTCAGCAGTCATCCGCGAGAAGACCAAGTAGATGGATATGAAGTACTATATGTATGATACGGATTATATAAGCTCTCAGGTCATTTCCAAAAGAACTCGGTCAAGGAAAGAATGATTATGAACCACTTAAGAAATAATTAGAAACACCAAACAGAACAATACAACAGAAAAGAAGTCATATATGTTTCAAAATATGCGTCTTGCCAATTAGTTTACCGGCTTCTCCCAATTCTCATCCTGTTTTTCTAAAATTCCAATATACATTATTTTTTCCAAGAGTGTTATACAGCAGTGGTTATGACACTTGCAACTAGAAAGGTATATGTATCAGTCTATGATAAACTTCTAAATGATTTATCTTATTGTCTAAAATTCCAATATACATTATTTTCTTCGAGTCTTAGAATATAATATAGGATCCTACTAAACATCCTCCCAACACCTTTTGGTTTAAGGAGAATTGAGAACTTAACTTGGTATCAACTAATACTTATCCATCTCATTTATATCCTCCTCATGATATGCATTCACCTTCTTCACCTCTACTGGACCTATATCTTTTGACCTCGTTGAGCCCATGTCTACCCCACCCGTACCTTTTCCCCTGCACCCTTTACGTTTCTTCACAACAGACAGTAGATGTGCCCATTGATGTTGGATGAGAGGATTGTGCCGACTCAGCATGGTGGTTTTAGACAGTATCTGGTTCAGTGGCGTGATGAGCACACTAGGATCAGTGCTGCAGATTTCCGCTGGCTTGCTCCTAGTCTCTTTGAGCAGTATGCACAGTTTAGTTTGACAGAGTCAAACTTCTTTCTAGCGGGGGATAGTTGATAGGGATTATCCCTTTATTCATTATATTATCCTTATATTTTTGGCCTTGTTTTATTTTATCTATTAGCTCACTTGTTAGGGCCCTACCTTATTAGGGTTGTTTGTCCCCTATATATACTTTATGATGGATATTATTTGGGGCAGCTTGAATGCTTGGTATTCTATATTGTGAGATACATTTTATATTTATGTATTCATTGTTGATCTCAATTTGGGATAGTGTTTGAGTTGCGATTCAACCACCCAAGTCTTGTTTATTTTGTTAGTTTCAAATATTATCTTTGTCGTTATTGTTCCATTTCGTATCTTATCCTACATTAGGAAGGGCCACGGGCCGAGAAGCAAGCTGATCAAAATGGTTACACAGGGTGTATGTGCGTTTGTATCCATGCCAGTGTTTGACAGCGTATGTTTGCATTCACTATCAAGCCCTCTCTAACATTGTAGATTAAAACCTTTTTTTTCCATTATTAACATATAGTTCATCAAACAGTGATTCATTGTGATGGTAGTATAATTGTTCTTAGATTGTTTTGTTATGGTTTTAAATTATATTGCCTTGTGCTAATTACTATTTGGCCTTGCATGGAAACACCTGTGCAAGGAAGAAATAAAATTGCAATAAAAATCTACATTAATATAATAGTTTGACTTGTATACAACTTGGATATATGGAGAGAAGGGGGAATAGAGGAATTTAATGATATACAAGTGAGATGGTTGGATAGGAGGGCTGAGTAGCCAGTCACTTTTCCGGCTATGCTGTCAGTTACTAATCGACATCCTATGCAGAGTATAATACAGGATATAATGTTTACTTCTACTTGATACTAAACACATGCTGATGTTCTGTTTCCTTTTTCGACTAATCACCCCAATTTATATGTATACGTCTTTTTAGAATTCGCAAGAAGTTCCCACCCTTTGCTTTGATAGTCCCATGTTTTTTCTGTTCTCAAGAGCTTCAGGCAGAAGTTCCGCAAAGCTTTCCAAGAACAATTCCCATTCATCTTTGTTCATTTCCCCGAAAGATATTCCTTCACTATCGTGGTTATGATTATGAACGGGGAAGCTCGTGCTCCTTAATATGCCTCCCGCATTTTGATCAATCACAATGCCACTATTGAGGTCAGCTCTTCTAACATTACTGCCACTTAAAACATTGTTGTAGGCTTCTGCTCTTTTGCCTTGACACTCATCATCTTGTACCGGGAGCATCAAGTTGTGGAATTCACTAATCAGCCTTTCATATGAATATTTTGGAATTTTTGGTGGCTTGCCCATTCCTTTTGTGGTCTCCAAGAGTTGAGGAATATAGCTGACTTGATTTGGGTCATCGTCACATTCACTGTAAAACTGAAGCTGATCTATATTTTTGTTATCATAATAAGTTTTAGAGTCATCATCAATTTTACTGGCACTTAATCCAGCCTTGGCAGTTAGACAAAGATTTTCTAATACACTTGTACTCTCTACTCCTCCACGGAATTCTCGAGTCATCATCTCACCTATTTCAGCAAGACAAAATCCAACTGCAGTAGCATGCTTCAAGAAAATGGTGCAAATTACCAGAATCCGGAGAGAGGATCCCCTTATAGAAGGAATTTTTGTCCTCAGAATCTCTGCATCTTTGAATGGATCGAGATTAGATATATACTCAACTTCAGACTCTGAAAATGGTATTGAAGCTTGAGGCCAGTGCAACCATTCAAAATATGGATCCTCAAGTGCCTCTGGCAAGCACAGCCCATGATCTATGGGTACCAGCTCAGCTGACCCAACTGCATAGCCTTCTTGCCCGTGCTTGACAAGCAAATTTCCAGAATGCCTATCAAGGTTTAGTATCCTGATATCGAGTATCCCAATTCGATGGACCGAAGAGACCGAGAAGCCAGAAGGTCCCAAATCTCCTGCATCTGAATCATGAGCAACAAAGCGCTGCAGTGAAGCAATTTTACAAGGTGGAGCTGTTTTCACAGTTTCCGAATTGTTGACATGGAAGGTAACATGAGAGGTTTTCACTAAAGCTGTTGGAGGTACACCTGCAAAACCATCATGGTCGATAAGATAAGCTGCTAGTTCACGAATTCCGGTTTCACCTACCCTAATGGAGTGCTTCAGACCCGGTTGGCCCAGCATTCGACCAGCAAAGCCTTTTGGGTTGTTGAAGGCTAAAGGTTCTTCATCTATTGGCTTTACCACAGCAATCGTAGACCCATTTCGCATGTGCACAAAATAGGCACCCCCTAGACCACTTGACACGGGCTCAATGTCAAAGCCAGATGCCATAGCTATGGCTACCTCAACAACAAGAGCAAGAACCTTTGGGGATCCATGGCCACCTACAATTTCAACCCTCGGATTAGCATCATAATCTTCCCGGGTACGGGATAGGCATGGAGTCGATGAACTTCTGTGGAGATTATTGAGTTCAAAGGCATGTTTAAAGGAGTGCGATAGATTGCTTTGTGCAAAATCAAGCATGATCTGATCAAAGTTCGAGTAAGATTGGAGTCTGCATTTTGGGGGTCGGACAAATGACTTGAGTTCATGATGATGTTGGTTAATAGTTACAGCCATCTTGAAAAAGTTCATGCAGGATTCAGAATGGCAGCTTTTAGTGCAGGCTAAGAGAGCAGGCCGGTGGTTTTCCTATTTCTTTTTCTCTAGAGAATGTTCTCAAAGGGTGAGTCGTTTCGTAGGAGATTAGCCTTTACATATCTGCAAATCGAGATTCAAAAAGTAAGACAATTATTGTCATTCACCTTCTTCATACTCAACAAGTAATATATCATTCTTACCGTTGGCATGTACAAGATGGGTTATGTCAACAGCTAAGGTAATGCTGCTAGTCTCAGATCACCTAACAAATTACAGGTTTAACTTATAGTTATCGAATTGATCTTGTAGCTTATAATTGTAACTGCGTCATAGAAGAGAAAAATGAGCCATGCTTACCATCCTATGATTCCCTCGCTCCTCCGTTTAACAGATTGTCCCAGTTGACTGCAATATGCATTACTGTATCAGATATATGCGTGTATTTGTATATATATGTGATGCAATCAAATTAAAAGTAACCATATGTAGCCATGATTACTATCTCAATCTTTGATATTCCCAAGTGTTCATAGCCTATTTTGTCATGCAAGAAAAACATATATATTTGTAAGACAATTCCTGTGTCTTGTCTTCTTTGATGTTCCCAAGTGACAAGTCCCATTTGATGATCATTGTCATGCATATGCTACATGTATATATCCCATAAAAGGCTAACAATAACATTTCCAAAAATAAATAAACGCATTATATATTACATGGAAATGCATGAAGAGTACACAAGCTAGATTCGATAAAAACAATCAAGATATACATACACATACATATGCATAATGCATTTATATATATATGGAGATGAGAAATGCAGTACCCTGAACACTGGTGAGGCATTCAGGAAGACGAACTGCAACGGGAGAACGCGAGAGCAAATAAAAGCTTCACCGAAAATGGTTCTCGAGTCTCTCTCTCCTATATAAAAACAGAATTCCCCTACTTCCCCCCCTTTTTTTAATTTTGTCTAAAAATATATAATATTTTCTTTTCTTTATACCAACCTCAGGAGACATGGCTAGTTTCTATTTTTGAATTTCGATAATTTATCCTAATTTAGCTATATTTTTACCACTGTCTTGATATGATCCGGTAATTGTGGTATGCAAGTGACCTTTGTTGAATAATATGATCCCGGTAAGTCAATCAGTCTCTTAACCCCTTAGAGATTGGGCTTTTAGGAGAACCGGTAACTTAACAACCTTTATTCTCTTGACCACTTTACTCAATTTGGGTCATGCCTTAGAGGGGGATGCAGACGTTCAGCTGAGCAGAGATATAAAATTTTAGTATGTGATTCGAAGGAGAGTCATGGTTGAATATGAAACAAATCAGTATCTTAAACCAGGCATTACCAAATTCACTAATCCATTACGTTTCACAAATTCCGAAGGATCGTGCTCTATTTCTCAGGATTAAGTCACTAAAACGTATATAGTTTAGAAATTGCATAACACTCTGCTAATACAAGTTAAGGAAAAGAAAGACAATAACATATCCGTCGACCTGCAGGATAGCTTCCTCATTATTAACCAACATACATATGATGCATCCATTGGGCGGACCTGTGTATGGGCTAGGGTGGGACCTAGCCCGGCCAGTATTTTTAATTTTCAAAATTTTACTATTATTATTTGTTAATAATTTAACTTCAGCCCGGGTAAGAATAATTTGAGAACTTGCTATCTGCTGTTTTTCATGCCTGAACAAATTAAAAAAGAGAGCCGTGTTGGTAAGTACATACTACCTTTTTTGTCATATAAATTATTGATTATATATATAAATATAAAAATAAAAATAAAAAATCAATACAATTCATTTTATTTTAAAAAAGAAAGATTACATTTGAAAGAATAATAAACAATCATCAATCTATTTTGAACTGTCTAATTAAATTTATAAATGAATATTCATCTTTAATTTAATTTTATAACTTTCAAAATTGATTTTTTGTATAAATTATATGTTTTTAAATAAATGAATAAACACTAGTTATATGTTATTGAAAAATAATAGTGACAAGGATTAAATGGTTATATATGTGTTAAGCAACAAATTTAGATAAAATTTTGGACTTAAAAGATAATTTCTTGAATTAAATTATTTATAGTGGTATATATAATAATTATAATTATGATTGAATATGTTATTCATTATATAATAGTGCATAACTAATTATATTCATTTAATTGGATTTATACATAGCGATTATTTTGAGCAATTAAGTTAATATTAATTAGTTATAAAATTTTATCTTACATTTATACATATGTCAAATTGTTTTTAATTAATATTAATATTTAATTATATATATATTGCGGTATAACTTATGGAAAATATGTATTTATTAAATTTTAATTATGTTTTTATGTTTTATTTTTTAGATAAGTATAATTTTTTTAATCATATAAAATATAATTTTGTATTATTTTATGTTTTCAAAATTTTAAATTATAATTTGTAAAAGAATAAATAAATCTTAAATAAATTTTTCTCAAAATTTAAACTTTAAAAAATATCACATGTATTCTTAGAATACATTGAGCATTATATTTTTAATTTAGCCCCATTTGTAAGAATAATTTTCATAATTCATTAGAAATATAATAAAAAGAAGTGTCACATGCACTAAAAATGGAATATGGAACATTATCACAAGATGATAACTTGCATGAACTCAACAGGCCGGAGGCACATCCATGGGCCTTACTCTAGAGACATGTGGAGGCCATACGTCAAGCTATATGTGACTGAATACACATATAGGAAACTACTATGTTCATTTTCGGTAGTACAAATGCATTCATATGCCCTACAATCCTTATTCCAAGTGCCTCTACTTTTCTCTAGTATGAAAGACATTTTACTCAATCTGCTTTTACGAGTTGGCTTTAGAATGTTCTCAATTTTTTAAATTGGATGGATAAATCAGATAGCAATCCAGTAGTGTCATTTACGATAATATATTCAGAAATTGTAACCAAGTCAGACTTTTTTCTTTGGATAGTTGATATATATCAAGTGTAGGGAGAGGGGGAGATGATAATAGAACTCTAGACTTCTTCTAGCACTAGGAGCACCGAGCACCTTTGTCAGCGGTCAAGCACTCTTTAATTCTCCGTGCAGAGCTCTCAGCCAACTGAGTTAATATTTACGCACTTGGTGGAGAAAAAAAAACAAATTAATCAATATACCTGGAGTGAGAATATTGCCCACATTCATGGCATTCAACATGTTGCCGCATGATAAAATTCACAATTTCAGGAACACTAGGTTGCAACTTGTCAGACCCCATCATTGTTTTGAAAAAATGGCAACTTTTTTCTTCATCTTCTTCTCAAGTCCAATAAAACCATATTTGCTTTTTTCTTTTTTACATATTTCAAAAGTATATTGAGAGACAAATTCATGACTTCTCAAGTCCAATAAAACCAAAGGTCCAAGGAGAGGGTGAAAATACAGGAAACCTTGAAAAACGAAATCACTGATCTTAACAATTCTATCAAGATAAACATCGAAACATTTATTTTTCCTCAACTAAATGTCGAGTATACGTTGTCACTCAATGTAATCACAGTACACAATCATTTGCATGATCAGACTTTTATAAAAAATTGCCAGTCCCTAAGGTCCTGACCTCAACCAACTGAGACACCGGTGCATGACAAGAAAAAAAGAGAGCAAGGTTTCCTACAACTTAAAAGAACTTAAAAGAAAATACAGGAAACCAACTGATATTTGTAATGCTTTTAGTCTGAAAAAGCGTTACAAATATGTTACACTTAAACTAATACAATAATCAGAATCCGAAGAAGATCTCACATTAGGCCTGATACTTCATTCCTTATTGTATCACGAATGCAGTTGCTACTAACAGGATAGTGCTTACAAAAATCATTTTACAATGTTCTATAAATATGGCTCGACAATATTTCGATATGTTCGAGCTCAGCTCGTAAACTCGAATCAATTCTACTAAAATTGACAAAAGCTCGAATTTGATAAGTTCGGCTCGAGTTCGACTCAATTAAATATATACAAAATATATATCTATACATTCTATCTATACTATTATATAATAAGCAAACATGAGATTTTTCATAGTTAAGATGGGTTAACCATAAAAAATAATAATGATAGTTAGATCTTTAGTAAATACTAGATTATATCATGTGCGATGCACGGATCAATTTTTTTAAATATTTCTTATATAATTTGAATTTATTTTTATAATAATAATAACAATTGAAATTTTATTTAATGGTATATGTATATATTTTTATGTAATTTTTCATATGCTTTATTTCTATATGTATTTAAATAAATATAATATTTGTCTATTTTTATTTAGAGATGTGTTTTAATTAGGGAATAATGTACCATGTATTTTAGTTAGGAGATTACTCTTAATGTTTGAATATCAGGCTCAACAAGGGGTCTTTTGGTTCAGGGGTTTCTGGAATGATGTATGAGTTTAGAATGGATAAAATCCATACCTGATATTTCTTTCATTTTTTTTAAATTTCAAACTCATACCTCAAACCAGTTTTTGATATCCAGGGGGTGGGTGGGTATGAGGGAAGGGTATGAGTATCAATTTTAATATTATTAATTTTTTTTATTGATAATTAACATTATTAATAATTAAATAATAATATATACAATAAAGCATTACTAATAATAAAAATTTTTATTTATATAATAATGTAAATTTATCTAACTATTAATTGAATAATACTTTACATTAAATAATTTCATTCTAGAACTAAACCAAACACATGATATCAATAATGAAATTTCATTCTCATACCACCTTAACCCGATTCTTAATACCAAACTCGTACCACCTCCTCAACCAAACGATCCCTAATAAATATCCGGCCCAAATACCGACTACCAAACTTTTAATGTTTCGGTTTTAATAATATAGTATAGATATAAGAACGGTTAGATCTTTGGTTAATTTTAGAAAGAACAATGATCGTTCAGATAATGTTAGATATTTGGTTAACTATAATAAGAACAATAATCTTAAGATTTTATGAAAGTAAATAGATGAGAACAGTTAGATCTAATATTAAGAAATATTTTAAAATTTAAATTACTATTAGAGATTCAGAGTTCGAATCATGTCGAAATATATTAGAAATAAACATTTATGTTATAATGTCATTATTCTTTTATCTATATTGAATTTTATATAAAATTTTATTAAAATTAAAATATTATATAGTTTTAGCAAATATAAAAATATTTAATGACAAACAAAACTATTATTTTTTCAATATTAATATATAAACACACATATATACATATAATATATATACATATATACCAATATATATATATATAGATATATATAATAGAATTTTACTCATTATAGCTCAATTTTACGGCTCCAAACAATATATATATATCTTGTACTTATAATACCTAACTTTTAATTATTATTAAATTAACTATTCTAATTAAATTATTATCACAAAACTCTTTAACAAATATATAAAAAATTAAAAAAATATATTATATGTATTAACATAAGTTCTCATTTCTATAAAAAATTAATATGACATATTTTCATATCAAATACCAAAAAAATATATTTAGGTAAATATTAGTCAATCTGTGAATGCATCTCACGAGTTATAAACTTATATTATTAAAACCGAAACATTAAAAATTTGGTAATCGGTCATCGATCATTATTTAGATCGGATTAATAAATTGATATTGTGCTTAATTTTTAAAAATTAGTCTTCTAATTTAAATAATAACTTTATCCATTTTAAATATAAACTTCTTTTCCCAGTTACACAAGTAGAGAGGGGTTGAATACTTGTGTGCTCTTTTAGCCTGATTAAAATCAACTCAATGTAAATTAAAGTTTTGAATTAAGAATAAATAACAAACACAAAGATATGAATGAATACTATTTCTATTATCGATGTATGAATATAAACTCTCCTAGGGTGTACACAAACCCTAACAGCTTTTCTCTATTTATCACAACAATTCTCTTTATTTCTATGCTATATCAAAAGTTCGACAATTACAATATGTTACATAGAATGTTTATATAGAGAGCTGCCTATCAACTTATAATAAAAAATAAAATCATAATAGGAATATTATTCCTAATTATTAGTTGACAGTTTTCTTTTGTAATTCTCCTTCCTTCCCCTATCATATCGACAAAATATTTGATTTTATCTTCGAAAACTTTCCATTACTGTGATCACCTTCCAAACTTCGAAAACTTTCCATTACTGTGATCACCTTCCAAATTTAGCTTCAGCTTTATAGACTCTGAAAAACTGCAGTGTCTGATGAACTATAGACTCGGATAACCTATAGATTATGATCAACTTCCAGACTCCGATTTGCATTCAAACTCTGGTTTTACTTCTCTTGAAAATCTTCTAAGTACAAATACTCCTGATACCTGTACAAAGACTAACTAGACAATGATTGTTTAATTGTTCAGAAACTAGAAAGACTTATTACAGATAAAACTATGCTAGACTCTGTTATAATATTTTATACATCATCAAATGAATATATTCCTAACACAAGTAAAATATATTAAAAACTTATAAGAATACATTTATACAAGATATTAAATAAAACTATCATTATCATTATAGAATTAAAAATAATTTTAAACCAAATAAATCAAATATTAAAAAAAAAAAATATTCTAAGAAATCGGTGCCTCGTACGGGGTATAAGCTATTATGTGAGAATAAGCTAACCTTCAAACGGAAACTTTTTTATTGTGAAAACCTTCACAAAATTTGCAAGCCATAATAAAATATTTAAATAAATTTTAATTTATGTTAAATTATTTAAATAAAATTATCATTTATTTGCGTAACCTCAAATATTTATTTAAATAAATATTTAAATTTAAAAACTGTAATAAATTATTTATTTAAATATTAATTTATTTGCGGAACCTCAAATAATAAATTTTATTTTTAAATTTTTGTACTTTTTTATGGTTAAAAGTTTTCACTAAAATGTTATCATATAGGAATATATAGAAAATAAAATAAATATAAGCTCAATTAGGCTCGCGAGCCTTACAAGCTAAATAATTTGATGTTCGAGTTCGGCTCGGTAAAGTATTCAAATAGCTTGAGAACAAACTTAGCTCGATTATTATCTAACCAAATTTGAATATTTTACGAGCCGAACTTAAATTACTCACTTGCGAACAGTTTCAGTCGTTTACACCCCAAATTTGAACTCCGGTAAAAATTTCAGAAGAGTTGAAGTCACGCAACGTCATAACTTATTAGATACACCGTTCAGATCTGTATCTGACATTTATTATCGTATCTAATATCCATATATGTTATCTCTACTGAACGACCTAACTAATCATACGTAATTTCTTTAATTGCATATTTGACGTACTTTTGCGCTGCAGTAAGCTCGTTGATCACTCCTCAGACGGATCTATATCTGACATTTATTATCGTATCCAATATCCATATATGTTATCTTTACTGAACGACCTAATTAATCAAACGTAATTTCTTTAATTGCATATTTGACTTCTGCGGTGCACTAAGCTCGTTGATCACTCCTCAGATCCTATAAATACTCAAGACAATAGTAAGGTCCCTCATATGTTCTTCATATTTTATTTGTGAAAAGACTAAGCATGAGAATTTTTGTTAGGCAAACACCTTCCTGGACTCCTCGATGTCCATTCTGCAACAAATTGATCCGCTGCCTTTTTACCTTGTTTCTTCACTGCATTGTGATTCACTAGGAGATGCACTGTCGTGTATGTGGTGAAGTAAATATAGGTTATCTTAGCCTTGTTTCCCATTTTATGCGTGTTCACATGGAGATGACTAGTCGCACTACAAGAAAAACATCATCACACAACACTGATCACGCTCGGTCAAAAAAGCATTGCCCAAAATTAACATACAATGGTTTATTTTTACCCTCGAAAAACCATGGTCTAATCCAGACTTAATACAATGGTTTTCAGAACCGTTGTGAAAAAATACTCAAAATTGTGGAGGTTACGCAACTGTTTCTAAAGACCATTGTGTTATTATAATTCAGAAAACGGAAAACATAACTGTTGTTAAATATTATACAACTGTTTTACAAAAATATTATTTTATTAGAATTCATACAACAGGTCATACAACAGTTTTTAAAACGAATAAACACTTGTATAATGAGCTAGATTTTTTAAAAAATTAAAAAAAATTGATTTCTTTATGAATTTTAATTTTTGTACCCTATAACTTGAAATATATATTTATAATATGGATATGTATATATTTGTGAATACTAACTACCTATTTTTGTAGTTCCAACATGAGAATATGTATACCTTTTATGTTACGAGTTATGGGGTAGACAATCACTTGGTGGTAAATCTACAATTATGTCAGTATTAAAATTAAAATTAATTTTTTCGATAATCCGACCGTACGGATGTTAAGATCAATATGTATTAGTCATGTATAAAAAACAATCAATATATTTTAAATTTGTTTTGTATGTTTTTTTTAACAAAACTAATCAAAATAGTAAATAAACAATTTTCGTCTTATTGTAAAAATGTATTTTTTGTCTTGTAATGTCAAACAGACAACGTTTTTTTAAGCAGTTGTGTTGTACGAGTTAAAAAAACACATCGGTTTTCAACGTAAAACCGTTGTAGAATAAAATATTGTATGAAACGAAACGAAACAATACTTCTAAAAAACCATTGTATTAATTTATAAATTTTATAAATTATTATGATTAAACAAATATATTTATAATTATTGTAATTTTTTTATATTATAAATTTATAAATTTTAATTTCTTTAACAAATTTATATTATGGATTTAAACAAATGTATATAGTTGGCTAGCAATAGTTAGATAGATTTATAGTTATTATAAATTATTATAATTAAGCAAATATATTTATAATTATTGTAATTTTTTTTAAAAAATATCATTATTTTTTTGTTTTTAACCCGTACTCTAATTTTATTTGTTATTATTATTATTTTTAAAAAGTACTATTATTAAATTTAAAATTTATATTTATTTGGTGACCCAATTTTATTCCTCCCACCCAAATATTTCCCCCTTAACCAATTTCATTTCCCTCTTCTATCACCCCCTTCAATTTACTTGAGCGGCAAAAGCACCGCTCTTTCTAAACTTATTATCTCTCTCCCACCACCGCTCTTCAATTGAGAAATCAATTCACTCTATCTCTCACTGCACGCTCTTTAATTGAGAAAGCACCATTCTTCCTCCACACTCTTCTCTCGCTCACTCCTCTTCGACACTACATCAATTCACTCTATCTTCGATTCACTCCTTTGATTTAGGTTTTCTTTTATTTGGGGCTTTTTTAAGATTGAGTGCTTCTTCAATTGACTGTGATTTATAGCTTTGATTTGGGGCTGGCTACACTTGGTTCATGGCATCATTCTTTGAATATGAGGTACATCTCTATTTTTCAATCACTCGTTATTAATTGTTTCTAAATCTGTGACCAAAATCAGTCCTTGTTTATATCTTTTCTATAATAAGTAGTTTTTGTTTATATAGTGTGTCTGCTATTTATACTCTTGTTTATATGTTTTGGCACAATGCATTTTATGAGATATATGTTTTGATTTATTACATTGAAGTGTTTGTTGAAAGTCCACTTAAAAGTGTTGAAAAATTTATTCTCTTGAATCTCTTGTGCACAATTTAGGGTCTATGCAGTGGTTTGGCAGAAGAAACTAGAAACAAAACAAAATTTCTTTCTCCAAGTAATGTATTTTCTTTCTCCACTTTCTATCCTAAAATTATATAGTGATTATAAGTATTGTTGCGCTAAATGTCCCAATTTCAGACTTACATGTTGATTATTCTGGCTCAAATGCAGACTAGTAATTAAATTGATTGCTTCAGTATTTGATCAGATGCTCTGTAGGAGTTGGGTTCGTCTCTGCCTATTTTTAATAGCATTTAGGTATTTGGAAGAAGGTAATGTGTTGGTCCTGACTTATATATCCCCTCTACTTTTATACACATCATACAGAGGAATCATACCCACTTTTGTTCTGTTGCAAGGTATATTGCCTATATTTTTTATACAATCTTCATTTTTTTGTGCTGCGTGAATCAGAAATTTATTATTGAAGTACTATGTTTTGTTTTTTCCCTTAGCCATAACAGGGAGAAGTAAGTAAATTAGAATATGGATCATTTTGCTAGTGATCTTATACATTTTATTTCGGTTCCCAGACAGAGTGGTCCATGCTTTAAATCTCAACTTGAAATCCATGGATGGATCTGTAGCCCAGCTACAGAATAAATGTAATTCCGACAATGCAAGCTATTGTAAGATTTCACTTTTTTCTGTTACCTTGAATGTATAATATATATTTCATTGCTAATGTTTAAGCAATTGTGTTTGTTTATAAATGCAGAAGCATCTGCCAAGTATCTGAATACTATTCTAATGGAAGAAGCTCAACAATGATGAAATGCAGTAGCAATCCAGCCACAAACGATAGCAACTATCAAGTATCAGAATAGTATTCTAACAATGAATGATGATGACCCATTAATCTTGTTAGTGTGCTTGTTTATTTTCATTAAAGTTTTACTAAAACAATGAAAGGAAAGAAGTTTGATTTGATAGGGTTTGTGACAACGTTGATATTAGAATAAGTATAATAGGGTTTGTGATAATATTGATGTTAGACATAGACTTTTAGTTGCAGGTTATAATTCTCCTTTATAACTTTTGTATATTAAACTTTAGTTCAATTATAGAATATGTGTGTATTTCAATTTCTTTTTTGAGACAATAATATAAAATACTTGTCTATTTCAATTTCTTTTTGAGACAATGATATAAAACACTTTTCTATTTGAAAAAGAACCATTATCATATTGAATTCTTAAATAGACATTGAGTTACAAATCATTGTAACAACTGGGTACATCCAACAGATTCTTACTTATGAACCGTTGTGTTCATTATCTTCATACATTACATTCTTATCGAGGAACCATTGTGATAATATGATCTCGACAATGGATTTTATTATAGAGGTTGTTGACTATAACAAAGAAGAACAACACTTCCTTTTACAGGAACTATTGTGTTAAAGAATATTAAACATTGTTCTTTACATAACAAACACTTGGATAACTGCAAATCCTACAATAGTCAATTTACTAAAATCGTTGTATATACCAACCCTCTAACAACATTTTTATATGAGCTTGTTGTTGTTTTGCTTAAAGACAGACAACGATTGTGTCTCGTTGTCTGATACGCGTAACAGACGGTGGCTCAATATTCAACGGTATTCCAGGGTATCAGACAACGGGCAAAAACGCTTGTATGAAGCTATTTTTCTTGTAGTGTCGGATAGACGTATTTCAAATTGGTGCTATATTGCGAGAAATTCCTTTATGTGAACGCTCGTTAATTGACATGCACCGTGCTGCAATGTTATTATCTCAGATCATATTGCGATATAGAGATATCATGTCACATGCCATTCTTGCCTCCCTTCCTGTGCAATCATTGAATGTTCATTTCTCAATTCCATGTGGAACCAATTCTGTGCCCGTACAGATTGTTCAGAATATAGTTGGTACGAGACAGAATCACTCACCAGTGACATCACAGTCATCGCAAGAAGAACATACTCAATCTGTAGAAAATTGCACCGCTCGTCAACCAGCTTAATGTTCCTACTGAAGAAATAATCCATGTCGAAGATAGTGACGATGAAGAAATAGATTGGGATTAAGAGTCTTAAAGTGTAATTGCACACCAAGTTTGATGTGCAGGTTCTGAATAAAACCAGAATCAGCGGGCTTAGTGTTTGCCATAACTATAAATAAAACTACAAAAGTATTATATGAATCTGTTATGTATGATGAAAACACATATCACATATGGTAAAAGGAATTATAGTTGAATATCATTTCAATATATATTATATATATGTATATACATATATATATATATAACTAATCGATCGAACTAGTCGGGTCAAGTAACAAGTAATATATATAACAAAACATAATTTTCAATACGATAACTATGCACATAACTTTTCGATACACTTTTTTATTTTTATTCAATACGATACCACCCAATAATGACTACACATAAAACAATAACTTGCTACCCATAATTCATACCAAGACCACTACAACCCGGACAATAACTTGTTATCCATAATTCATACAAGGACCATTAAAACCCGGTGATAACGGTCCTAAATTTTCAGAAAACTATCACTACCACCCGGTGACCTCGGTCCTAAATTTTCGTAAATCATGACATAAATCAGAGTTCCAAAATTACTGTTGACACATGACAGATATAGACACGTCACTTCAAAATATAATCATCTAGCCCAGATTTATATAATCAAATATACACATAATTTTGAAAATACCAGAAAGATCGATCGAAAACTTACCTCAAACTCGCAAATCAAAAATTCTCAACATCCTATTACATATATTCAATTCTTAGTACCCATTGGCAAACATCACATCTCAAACTTCGAATAACTCCATGATTCCGAATATGCCAAAATCTGTATTTCACCTTTTTAACATTCTAAATGATGTTTTCTCGAAAACCTTAAAACACGAAAGTCGTAGAGAACGAAAAGATCTTTCCGAAAAGTCTAGAATCATCAAATTCTGACACGATGAATTTAATACGAATTTTACAAGATAACTGAGTTGTGTATGGGAAATCCTACGAATTTTAATATCAAAGTCGAAGAAAAAGAATAAGGATTTGTAGAGAGATGGATTTGCAAATGTTTAGTCTTGGTGGCTCAAAAAGAATAGGAAAGAACAAGGAGATCTCAATCTATATATAGATTTTTAAACTCTATAACAAAACCTACTACGATTCAAATTCGACCCATATTCAAAAACCCGTTATTCTACTCTAATTCTAATCCTAATATCTATTCAATTTTAATCCCTTTATTATTAATAATCTATTTATTATTCTATAAAAATATGGAATATTACATACTACCATATTTTGAAGTGACGTGTCTATATGTGTTGTGTGTCAGCAGTAATTTTAGAACTTTTATTTATGTCATGGTTTGTGAAAATTTAGGACTAAGCTAACTAGGTGGTTGTGACAGTTTTCTGAAAATTTAGGACCGTTATCACCGGGTTATAGTGGTCGTGGTATGAATTATGAGCAACAAGTTATTGTTTTATGTGCAGTCATTTGGTGGTATTGTATCGAATAAAAATAAGAAAGTGTATCCAAAAGGTATGTGCATAGTTATCGTATCGAAAATTATGTTTTATTATATGTATTACTTGTTACTTGACCTGACTAGTTGGATCGATTGATTACTTGTTGGGCTGTGTAGCTCATTGCTTACAATGGGCTGTGTATCTCATTACTTATAATTTTCAGGTTCGATGTAAGAGTAAGATGAAGTGTATTTGATTTCGAGGATCTTAGATTTGGAGTAGATTGATTGTTGATTCGTCATTGTTAGCTGTACTTTTGTAATAATTAACTTTGTAATAGAGATTTGGATTAATAATTGTATAGTTTTGCTCGAATTAATAGTCTGAAAAGGGCGAGCTGTTACAGTTGGTATTAGAGCGAGGTTATTTTCCTGTAGAATGCCCTTAGGCTTGACCTATGGATAGTTTGGGTGAATAGTGACTTTTTGAATAGACTTGTGAGTGATCTTTTTTTTAGTATAGGATTTTTGAGAATTTGGGGACCAAATTCTTCACTTAGCCCAAATTTATATAATCAAATATACACATAATTTTGAAAATACCAGAAATATCGATCGAAAACTTACCTCAAACTCGCAAACCAAAAATTCACAACATCCTATTAAATATATTCAATTCTTAGTACACTCTCGTAAACATCATATCTCAAATTTCGAATAACTCTATGATTATAAATCTGCCCAAATCTATATTTTACCTTTTTGACCTTCTAAAAGATGTTTTCTCGAAAACCTTAAAGCATGAAAGTCATAGAGAACGAAATGATCTTTCCGAAAAGTCCAGAATCAGCAAATTTTGACTTACAATGAATTTATTACGATTTTTACAAGATAGATGAGTTGTGTATGAAAAATCCTACAAATTTTAATATCAAATACGAAGAAAAAGAATAAGGATTTCTAGAGATTAGAGATTTGCAACTGTTTAGTCTTGGTGGCTAAAAAAAGGTAGAATAAGGAGATCTCAATTTATATATAGAGTTTTAAATCCCGTAACAAAACCTACTATGAATCAAATCCGACCCATATTCAAAATCTCGTTATTCTAGTCTAATTCTAATTCCTAATCTCTATCCACTTTTAATCCCTTTATTATTATTAATCTATTTATTATTTAAAAAAATAGGGATATTACACTTCAGCTAATCCAGATGCTCTGCCTGCCAACCTCCTTCTGCAATCAGTTAATGTTCATGATTATTCCCCCCGAAGAAATAATTGGAAGACTATAATGCTTTAAAATGTTATTGCCCACCGAGTTTGAGTTTGATCTTGTGTACTGATGTACCGAATTATAACTTCTAAATATGTACTATACAATAAATTATATAATAGCTTGGTAGCTTAATATTTGAAATTATTTACCTTTGAAAAATGTGATTATGTATATATGTTAGGGTTATTACCATTAATCTAATACTCAATGTTTTGACGGAAATAAAAATCAACCCTCAAATTATAAAAACGTACTTTCGCATCCTTAAAATTTGTCATTTATATATTTTGACGTTGTATTCAACATGTTTTCCTATTTCACCTCTAATTCTATTATATATGTTTATGACTTTAATTCACAATTATTTGTTTTCTTACTTGCACTTGTAATTGTACATCATTATCTAGGAACTCTAAGTTATATAATCTACAACCTTATTCTGCACCATTTTTTGTATAATAATAAAAATCTTGCATTGTTTTAAAAGTTTGATAATGTCCTGCATTCTACACAATGTAATAATATTTTGCACAACCCTTCACAACCTTGTTATGCGCCATGTTTTATATAATTCTAAAAACCTGCAAATATATTCTGCAATCATGCACAATTCTACAATTTATAACATTATTTTGCACATCATTATTGATTGGTAACTGAACGTAAATGCATATAAATATGTTATACAAATCATATTTTCATACATATCAATTAATTTTTCTGTAAATTGTCATTGCAAGACACCCCCAAGAACAAGAACCCTAAATATAAAATTTGTTGTGCTTTTCTCTCTATATTGAATAAACTGAAATAAATCGAGTGGGGGAGGGCGATTACAAATTTGAATTAGTAATTGTAACTATCATTAATGTAGGAAATTAATGATATTTGAATTGGTGTTTTTTGTTCAAATTGTTTTATATGTATATTGCTTATATTGATTGTAGAACCATTAAATATTTATTTATTTATAAGCTTGTCCTTATCTTACATTTTATCTTTATATTACGATTTAAACTAAATCAACATTAAATATATGAGTCTTAGGGGTCTTCACAGAGCGCATATTGGAATTTTCAAAAAAAATTACAGCACCAAGTAAAGGAGGTGCTTGATGTTTCGTGACTCTGTGGAAAGTTCTTTTGCGTGAAAATAGAGCCACTGGCATTTATTGTTTCTGGCTCATACTTCATCCCAAGTCAATAGCTGATTTTTGTCTTGTTAGGCAATTGATTACCTTGGTATTGATGGGTGTGATTATTCAACCCATATATATGAAATGGAAGAAATTGCAGGCACAAGTTGGTTGGCTGGTATTGATTGGCTGGTAATACAGAATTCTAAAATGATTATTAAGAAATCTAGAAGATAGAAGCAAAAGCTTAGACTGTTAGTTTATGAGTATTTCTGCAACTTTTGGAAATATCTGGGAAACACTTGAGAGATATTGTTAGTGAGAAAATTTGTTTATGAACTCTATAAATTTCTCACTCTGTTTAATAATATCATCAGCCTCCTGTGGATGTAGGCAAGTTGTCGAACCACGTAAATCTGGGTGTGTTTTTAGTTTACTATTTTTGATATATATTTTACTGTTGTTTGTTTCTCTGCGCACTACAAACTGGTATAACAAATCAAAGCTCTCGACGAGACGAATCCAACGACGCAAATATCACTTCAATCGGAGTTCTGTAGCTGTTTGAATATTGCTGCCAGTTTCAAATTTCTGAAAAGTAAACTGCTATCTATTTGCAACTATGACAGATGATAGAGGGACCGAAAGAAGTGCACAAGACGAGGATGAAAGTTCTAAAAATCAACAACTTGATCTTACAAGTTCTGTTCGAAGAACTATATTGTCCAACATAAAGTTTGAGGTGGAGAAATTTGACGGCACCAATAACTTTGGTATGTGGCAATGTGAAATATTAGATCTATTGTTTAGAGAAGGATTTGCTATTTTTTTAGAGTCCAGGCCAAAAGATTATTCTGATGAAGATTGAAATTATGTCAATCATCAAGCTTGTGGCATAATTCGATTATGCTTGGGAAAAGATCAAAAGTATTTTGTCATGAAAGAAAATATAGCAGCAAGTCTCTGGAAAAAGCTAGAGGACAAGTGACAAAAAGTGTAGAAAACAGGCTTTATTTGAAGAAGAAGCTTTTCCGTTTCCATTTCAAGAAAGGTACCCCTATGATTGAGCACTTAAATAATTTCAATAAGATTCTGGCCGATCTACACAATTTAGATGTTGAAATTATTGATGAAGATAAAGCTTTGTTGCTGCTAAATTCATTACCCGAAAGCTATGAACATTTAACAACAACTCTGTTGTACGGTAAAGATGAGGTTAAGTTCGTTGATATTTTTAATGCTTTGGTAAATAATGAATACAGAAAGAAGGATCAGCATGATCACAAGGACTCAATATTAGAAGCATTGGTTGCAACAAGAGTAAGACAAAACAATAAATCTGGTTGACTGAATAACAGGGGGAGATCGAGATCAAAGTCCATAGGAGAGTCGTCCAAAAGGCGTTTTGCAAAAGATGAATGTTCATATTGTCACCGAAAAGGGCATTGGAAGAAAGATTGTCCACACAAGGACAAGTCTGCAGCCGCAAATGTTGTACAAAAACCTGAAGAAGAAAAAGAAGAAGCTGCCTTCACATTTTTGCTATCAGACACATATTTAGACAAATGGATACTTGATTCTGGATGTTCCTATCATATGTGTCCTAATAGACATTGGTTCTCAAGTTTTGAAGAGATTGAATGAGGTGTTGTGCTTACGAGTAACGAAAATGCATGTCAAACAAAAGGAATTGGGACAATTCGTTTAAAGATGTATGATGGTACAATTAGGAGACTTACGGATGTGAGGTACATACCTGATTTAAAAAAGAACCTTATCTCTTTAGGTGTTCTTGACTCGGATGGTTACAAGGTAACAATAGAAGATAGAGTTTTGAAAGTTGTACAAGGTGCATTTGTTGCCATGAAGGGTACTCAAAAAAGGAAATTTATATTTCCTAGATGGAAGTACAGTTACAAGAGGAGTATCTATCTCAAGTAGCCCAAACTAGATGGCATCTGATTCCTCCCGTATTTGGCACATGCACTTTGGACATGCCGGAGAGAAGGCTTTACAAGGCCTAGTGAAGCAAGGACTACTAAAAGATGCCAAAACTGGAATGTTTGATTTTTGTGAGCATTGGGTATTAGTAAAGCAAACAAGAGTCAAATTTGATGCCGCTGTTCATCGCATGAAAGGAACTTTGGATTACATCCACACTGATGTCTGGGGACCTTCCAAAAATGCTTCATTGGGAGGTAAACAATGGTTTGTAACTTTTATCGATGATTTTTTAAGATATGTTTGGGTATACAACATACGTCATAAAAATGAAGTCCTGGACATATTTCTTGAATGGAAGAAATTGATTGAAACTCAAACAGGTAGAAAAATCAAAAGATTAAGATCCGATAATGGTGGTGAATACAAATTAGATCCTCAAAGTTTGTCAAGATGAAGGCATAATCAGACATTTTTCAGTCCCCGGAATGCCGCAACAAAACGGAGTGCGGAACGGATGAATCACACTTTGGTCAAAAAAGTTTGATGTATGTTATCTCATTCTGGATTGAGCAAAACATTTTGGACAGAAGCTTTGTCATATGCAACTCATATAGTCAACAGCCTGTTTTCCCAGTTACACAAGTAGAAGGGGGGTTGAATACTTGTGTGCTCTTTTTTCCTGATTAAATTCAACTTAATGTAAATTAAAGCTTTGATATAAAAACAAAGAACAAACACAAAGATATGAATGAATACTATTTGATTATTGATGTATGAATACAAACTCTCCTAGGGTGTACACAAACCCTAACAGCTTCTCTGTGTTTCTCACAACAACTCTCTCTATCTCTATGCTCTCTCAAAAGTTCGACTGTTACAATAAGTTACATAGAGTGTTTATATATAGAGCTGCCTATCAACTAATAACAGAAAATCAAATTACAATAGGAATAGAATTCCTAATTATTAGTTGACATCTTCCTTCTGTAATTCTCTTTCCTTCCCATAACATATCTGCAATATACTTGCCTTTATTATTGAAGACTTTCCATTACTGTGACCATCTTCCAAATTCAGCTTCAGCTTTATAGACTCTAAAAATCTTCAGACTCTGATGATCTTCAGTCTCTGACAGACTATAGACTATGATAGTCTATAGATTCTGATTGAACTCCAGACTTTGATTTGCATCCTGACTCTGGTTTTATTTCTTCAAAAAATCTTCTAAGTACAAATACTCTTGATACTAGTACATGGATTAACTAGACTCTGATTTATATTTACTTGGATCAGAGACTGGAAGGACTTGTTCTATTACAAATATATCCATGCCAGTCTCTGTTCTAGTATTTTGTACATCATCAAATTAATATATATTCCTAACACAGACTACCTGCATCAGCCTTAGATGGAAAAACTCCTAAAGAGGTATGGTCCGGAGAACTTGTTTCAGATTATGATTCTTTATAAATTTTTGGATGTCCTGCATATTATCATGTTAAGGAATCTAAACTGGATCCTAGAGCAAAGAAAACTATTTTCTTGGATTATACGGGAGGAGTTAAAGGATTTCGACTTTGGTGTGCCGAATCAAAGAAGATTATTTTAAGCCGAGATGTCACTTTCGACGAGTCTGTTATGCTAAAACAAACAACTTCAGAGATTGAAAATGAAAGTCCTAATACTACTTCTAAAGTAGTGCTTGAGGCACTAGAAAATATGTAAAATAGTTTGCCAACGGTTGATAATGGCGAATACGAAAATGATGATCAAGATGAAATCTCAGTTGAGGTGGAGGTTCCATCATCATCACCACAAATTCACCCTGAATAAGAAGGGAAATAAGAAAACTTGTCAGGTACACTAATATGGTAGCATTTGCACTTCCAATCATTGATGATGATGTTCCATATACTTATATAAAAGTTATACAAAGTATTGATAGTGCAAAGTGGAAATTAGCAATGGATGAAGAAATAAAGTCGTTACACCAAAATAAGACTTGGGAGTTAGTTGAGATTCCTAAAGGAAAGAAAACAATCGGTTGTAAATGGGTCTACACGAAGAAAGAAGGTTTACCTGGTGAAGATAACATTCGATACAAAGCGAGATTGGTAGCGAAAAGATATGCTCAGAAAGAGGGAATGGACTACAATGAAGTAATTTTAACATGTTGTTAAGCATTCATCTATTCGAATTTTGTTGGCTTTGGTGGCTCAATATGATCTCGAGTTAGCTCAGCTTAATGTGAAAACATCATTTCTTCATGGTACTTTAAACGAAGAGATCTACATGTCTCAACCAGATGGTTTTAAAGTTCCAGGATGTAAGAAATGGGCTTGCAAGCTAACCAAGTCGTTGTATGGTCTAAAACAGTCCCCGCGACAGTGGTATAAGCGTTTTGACAGCTTCATCCGAGAGCATAAGTACAGCCGCAGCCAATTTGATCATTGTGTATATTTTTGGAAACTCCAAGATGGTACTTTTATTTATTTACTCTTACATATTGATAATATGTTAATTGCATCTAATAGTAAGGTGGAGGTTGCCAAATTGAAGACCTTGTTAAATTCTAAATTCTAAATGAAAGACCTTGGAGAAGCAAAGAAAATTCTTGGAATGGAAATCACAAGAGACAGAGCAGCAAGTACGGTGTGTTTAACACAGACTCAATATTTAAAGAAGGTACTAAAAAGGTTTGGCATGAATGAAAAAACCAAATCAGTTAGTACACCGCTTGCTCCTCATTTTCAGTTAAGTTCAAAGTTGTCACCCAATAACAATGATGAGAAAAAGAAAATGGAGTGCATTCCTTATGCAAATGCTAATGGCGCATTGATGTATGCAATGGTATGCACCATGCCTGATATTTCACATGCCATTAGTATGGTGAGTCGTTACATGCACAATCCTGGAAAAGAACATTGGCAAACAGTGAAATGGATTTTAAGATACATCCATGGTAGTGTAGATGTTGGCTTAAAATTTGAAAGAAACAAGGCTGGTGGTAATCACTTAGTCGGCTATGTGGATTCTGATTTTGCTGGAGACCTGGATAAACGTCGATCAACAACAGGTTATGTGTTCACTATGGCAGGAGGACCAATTTGCTGGAGATCGACATTACAGTCAACTGTAGATTTGTCTACAACGGAGGCAGAATATATGGCTGGAACTGAAGCATTTAAAGAAGCTATTTGGCTTCTCGTATTGATCAAGGATTTAGGTATTATTCAGCAAAATGTAAAGGCTTTCTGTGACAGTCAGGTGCCATTTGTTTGGCAAAGAACCAGGTTCATCATGGTCGCACTAAGCACATCGATGTGCGTTATCATTTTGTTCATGAAATTATCGAGGATGGGAATGTACTAATTCAAAAGGTAAGCACTGCAAATAATCCTTCAGACATGCATGCAAAAGTAGTTTCAGGGATTAAGTTTAAACACTGTTTGAGCTTGATCAACATCTCTCATACTTAGAGATCTCAGGGCATTTTGGAGGCTGCTCTGTTTAGGGAAGTTTGGCCAAGGTGGAGATTGTTGTTTCTGGCTCATACTTCATCCTAAGTCAACAGCTGATTTTGTCTTGTTAGGCAATTGATTGCCTTGATATTGATGGGTGTGATTATTCAACCCATAGGTATGAAATGGAAGAAATTGCAGGCACAAGTTGGTTGGTTGGTATTGATTGGTTGGTAATACAGAATTTATGCTTCTTTTCTTTATATGGAGACAAGTAATATAAATAGTGTTCTCTCCCGTTTTCTGAAATGATTATTAAGAAATCAGAAGATAGAAACAAAAGCTTAGACCGTTAGTTTAACAGTATTTCTGCAACTTTAGGAAATACTTGGGAAACACTTGAGAGATATTCTTAGTGAGAAAATCTGTTTCTGAACTCTTTAAATTTCTCACTCTGTTTAATAATATCAGCAGCCTCTTGTGGATGTAGGCAAGTTGCCGAACCACGTAAATCTGTGTGTGTTTTTAGTTTACTGTTTTTGATATATATTTTACTGCTGTTTGTTTCTCTGCGCACTACAGCATTGACGTTGTTGTGGCTATAATCGAAACTAGATTGATCTTAAGAAGATTTTGCCCACTATTGATCACTAATGTATCAAAAGTGAATTTGTATTATGACAAGTAAATGAGCTGAGGATCTACGTGTATGTCTGTGACTGTTACATTCTGTTATTTTACTATAAATTAGTACCGTTTTACAGTTGAATTTATACACACTGTCAATCACACCATTCACCATTATTACTAGGTAATTTGACGATGCTATAGTGCAGCATCTTAATTTCGCATTTGTTCTAAAAAACACTTTCTAAATTCGTGAAGGGAGAAATCACACACTTCATGAATCCTTAAAGAAATAATTAAGTGACAACAGATATTTTTTGCACTAGATTATCTGGTGACATGCATGAGCCAATAAATTTCATTAATCTTCTATAAACTCATGACCATTTGATTGAAGCACAAAACAATAGTATCACAAATCACTCTGTAGTCTCTATCTCTGTATATTATTGTCCAAACATTCAGGTTTTTGTTTTGGGGGATTATAATCCAAGAATTATAATCCATACATTATAATCTCTTCACTATTAAAGGTGTATCTTAAGCGCTCCCTCATTCTGCAGATTATGACTTAAGTATAAGTACTTTCAGTTGGATGCATATGAAGAATAGTACTGCAAATGTCTTTGCCACTAAATTTGTCAGTGTGTGGTATGTAGTAAGCTTAGCTGTTTATATGCTTTCCTTTAGTAAGGAGACAAGTAAAATAAATAAGAATCATAGTGTTATGTAATACACTAATTCAACTCATAAAAACCGAAAGGACTTTAGCTAAAGCAAGAAAGGAAGATCCATACAATGTCTCGGATGCTGTTTCCCCAGTCCTCACATTTTCTTTTAAATGAAGTATAATGGATAAAGTGGATTCGAGGAAGTGGACTTGGTTTTCCGGCAAAACCAAGAAAAGCTGGAGATCACAATTCCTGAAACAGAAGACTGCAGGTATGTTTTAGTTTGTCTCCAATTTATAGTGCTGATTTTTTCATTCATTATATGTAGTGCACACTGAATTTAGGATAACTTTTTCAACAAAATGAAAAAATTAGAACGGATGGGAATTTTTAGAAGTCAGTATACACATCCAGAAAATATTTGATTGTTGAATAAATATCTTGGCATACCATATGAAAAAATAATCTGTTAAATTTGTTCGCTAGCTTGATGATGGTAAATGTGGTCTAATATGATTGCTGCATTGTAATTGTTTTAGGGCCAATGTATGCACTATTAATCTCCATTGTAATTGTGATATATATATATATATATATATATATATATATATATATATATATATATATATATATATATATATATATATATATATATATATATATATATATATATATATAAGTACGTGATACAAGAGGTTAATGTAGTTGGGTTTATTAATATATTCGGTTCAATTTGCGTTGTTTGTTGTTTGTAATGACTAGTGAGTCTAGATTAAGAAGTATTATATCAATCTATAATCGGACTTATTAATAGATAATTTACATCAAATGCTCATGAACTTGATATGGTGAGCTATATATCTCATAGAAAATCCAAGTTCAAAATGTATGACACATAAACAGAGGCTCTCAGATGGTTCACATAAGGAATCAGAAAGGAACAAATAATGCAAATAAATGACAGGAATTATAAAGAAGCCCTAGATAGAAAAGAATAACATGAAACGAAAATCGTAGTATATTTCTAAAAGTATTAAAGTTGCTTATTAGTTCACAGACATCTCCAGCTTCTCGTTCTGTTTTTCTCAAATTTCTATATACATGTTTTCTACTTTTCCTGCTACAGGTTTGGACCAGGGGTGTAAACAATTAAGTTGAGCAGAGCCGAACATTGTTTGACTCGAGCTTGACCGAGCCATAATTTTCTAGTTCGAAGTTTGGCTCAACAATAGTTCAATATGATCGAGCTCAACTCGAAATCTCGGATTAATTCTACTAAATATTGACAAAAAACTCGAATTTAATAAGATCGGCTCGAGTTCGACTCAATTAAATATGTAAAATATATAAGAATATATAAAATAAATATAAACTCAATTAGGCTCACGAGCCTTACAAGCTATGTAATTTGAAGTTCGAGCTCGGCTCAGTAAATTATTCGAATATCTCAAGTTCTGCTCGATTACTATCAAACCGAATTTGAATATTTTACGAACCGAACTCCAATAGCACAGGAACAGTTTGACTCATTTACATACTTATTTTGAACTATGGTAAAAATATCAGCTGAGTTAAATTAACGTAACGTCATAACTCATTAGAATTTATGTTCGAATATCTCTAACATTTATTATAGTATCCAATATCCATATATGTTATCTCTACTGAACGGCCTATCTAATTATACGTAATTTCTTCAATTGCATATTTGACTTTTGTGGTGCAGTAAGCTCGTTGTTCACTCCTCCGATCCTATAAATACTCAAGGCTTGAGTATATGTCCCACATATGTTCTTCATATTTTATTTGTGAAAACAGTAAGCATGGCAATCTTTGTCAGGCAAACACCTTCCTGGACTCCACAATGTCTGTTCTGCAACAAACTAATCAGCTTCCGTTTTACCTTGTTTCTTCACTGTATTAGGATTCACCTGGATATGCAGTGTCGCCTATGTGGCGAAGTAAATGTCAGTTATTTTAGCCTTATTTACCATTTTGTGCGAGTGCACATGGAGATAACTATTGCTAGATGGATGGATGTATTTCAAATTGCTACTATATTGCAAGAAATTCCTTTATTTGACACTCATTGATTGACATGCAACTTGCTGCAATGTCATTATCTAAGATCATATTGCGATACAGAGATACCATGTCACATGCATTTCCTGCCTCTCTTGCTGTGCAATCATTGAATGTTCATTTCTCAATTCCAAGTGGAACCTTTACTGTGCCGGTACAGAATGTTCAGAATATAGTTGGTACGAGACAGAATCAATCACCAGTGGCTTCACAGTCATCAGAAGAAGAACACATATGAATAAAACTACAAAAGTATTATATGAATCTGTTATGTATGATGAGAACGCATATCACATATGGTAAATGGAATTATAGTTGAATAAAAGTGAATTGCAAAATGGTGATCAAACTATACATACTATAGCATTTTGGTTGTTAAATTTTCAAATTCACAATTTGGTGACCAGACTTTCATTTCATGTTTCAAAGAAATATGAAACGAAAGTCTCAAATTTGATGACAAAAAACTCGAATTTAATAAGATCGGCTCGAGATCGACTCAATTAAATATGTAAAATATATAAGAATATATAAAATAAATATAAACTCAATTTGGCTCACGAGCCTTACAAGCTATATAATTTGAAGCTCGAGCGAATATCTCGACATCGGCTGCATTACTATCAAACCGAATTTGAATATTTTAGGAACCGAACTCGAATAGCTCATGAACAATTTGAATCATTTACATCCTTATTTTGAACTCTGGTAAAAAATTCAGCTGAGTTGAATTCACGTAACGTCATAACTCATTAGAATTTATTTTCGGATATCTCTAACATTTATCAGTGTATCCAGTATCCATCTATGTTATCTCTACTGAATAGCCTATCTAATTATACATAATTTCTGTAATTGCATATTTGACTTTTGTGGTAAGCCGAACCGAGCCGAACATTGTTAGACTCGAGCTCGACCGGGCCATAATTTTCAAGTTCTAGGTTCGGCTCGACAATAGTTCAATATGATCGAGCTCAACACGAAATCTCGGATTAAATATACTAAATATTGACAAAAAAATTCGAATTTATTAAGATCGGCTCGAGTTCGACACAATTATATATGTAAAATATATGAGAATATATAAAATAAATATAAACTCAATTCGGCTCTCGAGTCTTACAAGCTATGTAATTTGAAGCTCGAGCTCGGTTCGGTAAAATATTCAAGTATGTCGAGTTCGAGTTCGGCTCGATTACTATCAAACCAAATTTGAATATTTTAAGAACCGAACTCATATAGCACATGAAGGTTTGACTCATTTACATACTTATTTTGAACTACGGTAAAAATATCAGCCGAGTTAAATTCACGTAACGTCATAACTCATTAGAATTTATGTTCGAATATGTCTAAAATTTATTATAGTATCCAATATCCATATATGCTATCTCTACTGAACGGCCTATCTAATTATACGTAATTTCTTTAATTGCTTATTTGACTTTTGTGGTGCAGTAAGCTCGTTGTTCACTCCTCCGATCCTAAAATACTCGAGGCTTGAGTATATGTCCCACATATGTTCTTCATATTTTATTTGTTAAAACAGTAAGCATGGCAATCTTTGTCAGGCAAACACCTTCCTGGACTCCACAATGTCCGTTCTGCAACAAACTAATCAGCTGCCTTTTTACCATGTTTCTTCACTGCATTAGGATTCCCCTGGAGATGCAGTGTCGCCTATGTGGCGAAGTAAATGTCGTTTATTTTAACATTTTGTGCGAGTTCACATGGAGGTAACTATTGCTAGACGGATGGATGTATTTCGAATTGCTACTATATTGCAAGAAATTCCTTTATTTGACACTCATTGATTGACATGCAACTTGCTGCAATGTCATTATCTCACATCATATTGCGATACAGAGATACCATGTCACATGCCGTTCCTGCCTCTCTTGCTGTGCAATCATTGAATGTTAATTTCTCAATTCCAAGAGGAACCTATACTGTGCCAGTACAGAATGTTCAGAATATAATTGGTACGAGACAGAATCAATCACCAGTGGCATCACAGTCATCAGAAGAAGAACATACTCAATCTGTACAAAATTGCACTCCGCTCGTCAACCAGCTTAATGATCCTACTGAAGAAATAATCCATGTGGATGATAGTGATGATGAAGAAATATACTTGGATTAAGAGTCTTAAAGTGTAATTGCACACCGAGTTTGATGTGTGTATCAGGTTCTGAATCAAGATTATATAGTGAATAAAACGGCAACCAGCGGGCTTGGTGTTTGCAATGACTATCAATAAAACTATAAAAGTATTATATGAATCTGTTATCTATGATGAGAACGCATATCACATATGGTAAATGGAATTATAGTTGAATAAGAGTGAATTGCAAAATGGTGATCAAACTATACATACTATAGCATTTTGGTTGTTAAATTTTTAAATTCACAATTTGGTGACCAGGCTTTCGTTTCATGTTTCAAAGAAATATGAAACGAAAGTTTCAAATTTGGTGATAAAAAACTCGAATTTAATAAGATCGGCTCGAGTTCGACTCAATTAAATATGTAAAATATATAAGAATATATAAAATAAATATAAACTCAATTAGGCTCACGAGCCTTACAAGCTACGTAATTTGAAGCTCGAGCGAATATCTCGACATCGGCTCTATTACTATTAAACTGAATTTGAATATTTTACGAACCGAACTCGAATAACTCATGAACAATTTGAATCATTTACTTCCTTATTTTGAACTCTGGTAAAAAATTCAGCTGAGTTGAATTAAAGTAACATCATAACTCATTAGAATTTATGTTCGGATATCTCTAACATTTATCAGCGTATCTAGTATCCATATATGTTATCTCTACTGAACGGCCTATCTAATTATACGTAATTTCTGTAATTACATATTTGACTTTTGTGGTGAGCCGAATCGAGCCGAACATTGTTAGACTCGAGCTCGACCGGGCCATAATTTTCAAGTTCGAGGTTCGGCTCGACAATAGTTCAATATGATCAAGCTCAACTCAAAATCTCGGATTAATTATACTAAATATTGACAAAAAAAACTCGAATTTAATAAGATCGGCTCGAGTTCGACTCAATTATATATGTAAAATATATGAGAATATATAAAATAAATATAAACTCAATTAGGCTCGCGAGTCTTGCAAGCTATGTAATTTGAAGCTCGAGCTCGGTTCTGTAAAGTATTCGAATATGTCGAGTTCGAGTTCTGCTCGATTACTATCAAACCGAATTTGAATATTTTAGGAACCGAACTCGAATAGCACATGAACAGTTTGACACATTTACATACTTATTTTGAACTACGGTAAAAATATCAGCTGAGTTAAATTAACGTAACGTCATAACTCATTAGACTTTATGTTCGAATATCTCTAACATTTATTATAGTATCCAATATCCATATATGTTACCTCTACTGAACGGCCTATCTAATTATACGTAATTTCTTTAATTGCATATTTGACTTTTGTGGTGCAGTAAGCTCGTTGTTCACTCCTCCGATCCTAAAATACTCAAGGCTTGAGTATATGTCCCACATATGTTCTTCATATTTTATTTGTTAAAACAGTAAGCATGGCAATCTTTGTCAGGCAAACACCTTCCTGGACTCCACAATGTCCGTTCTGCAACAAACTAATCAGCTGCCTTTTTACCTTGTTTCTTCACTGCATTAGGATTCACCTGGATATGCAGTGTCGCCTATGTGGCGAAGTAAATGTCGGTTATTTTAGCCTTGTTTACCATTTTGTGCGAGTTCACATGGAGATAACTATTGCTAGACGGATGGATGTATTTCGAATTGCTACTATATTGCAAGAAATTCCTTTATTTGACACCCATTGATTGACATGCAACTTGCTGCAATGTCATTATCTCAGATCATATTGCGATACAAAGATACCATGTCACATGCCGTTCCTGCCTCTCTTGCTGTGCAATCATTGAATGTTCATTTCTCAATTCCAAGTGGAACCTATACTGTGCCGGTACAGATTGTCCAGAATATAGTTGGTACGAGACAGAATCAATCACCAGTGGCATCACAGTCATCAGAAGAATAACATACTCAATCCGTACAAAATTGCATTCCGCTCGTCAACCAGCTTAATGATCCTACTGAAGAAATAATCCATGTGGAAGATAGTGATGATCAAGAAATAGACTTGGATTAAGAGTCTTAAAGTGTAATTGCACACCGAGTTTGATGTGTGTATCAGGTTCTGAATTAAGATTATATAGTGAATAAAACCAGAACCTGCGGGCTTGGTGTTTGCAATGACTATCAATAAAACTATAAAAGTATTATATGAATCTGTTATGTATGATGAGAACGCATATCACATATGGTAAATGGAATTATAGTTGAATAAGAGTGAATTGCAAAATGGTGATCAAACTATACGTACTATATCATTTTGGTTGTTAAATTTTCAAATTCACAATTTGGTGACTAGACTTTCATTTCATGTTTCAAAGAAATATGAAACGAAAGTCTCAAATTTTGTGACAAAAAACTCGAATTTAATAAGATCGGCTCGAGATCGACTCAATTAAATATGTAAAATATGTAAGAATATATAAAATAAATATAAACTCAATTAGGCTCACGAGCCTTACAAGCTATGGAATTTGAAGCTCGAGCGAATATCTCGAGTTCGGCTCCATTACTATCAAACCGAATTTGAATATTTTACGAACCGAGCTGGAATAGTTCATGAACAATTTGAATCATTTACATTCTTATTTTGAACTCTGGTAAAAAATTCAGCTGAGTTGAATTAAAGTAACGCCATAACTGATTGGAATTTATGTTCGGATATCTCTAACATTTATCAGCGTATCCAGTATGCATATATGTTATCTCTACTGAACCGCATATCTAATTATATGTAATTTCTGTAATTGCATATTTGACTTTTGTGGTGAGCCGAACCGAGCTGAACATTGTTAGACTCGAGCTCGACCGGGCCATAATTTTCAAGTTCGAGATTCGGCTCGACAATAGTTCAATATGATCAAGCTCAACTCGAAATCTCGGATTAATTATACTAAATATTGACAAAAAAACTCGAATTTAATAAGATCGGCTTGAGTGACACAATTATATATGTAAAATATATGAGAATATATAAAATAAATAAAAACTAAATTAGGCTCGCGAGTCTTACAAGCTATGTAATTTGAAGCTCGAGCTTGGTTCGGTAAAGTATTCGAGTATGTCTAGTTCGAGTTCGGTTCGATTACTATCAAAACCAGTTTGAATATTTTACGAACCGAACTCGAATAGAATATGAACAGTTTGTCTCATTTACATACTTATTTTAAACTCCGTTAAAAATATCAGCTGAGTTAAACTCCCGTAACGTCATAACTCATTAGAATTTATGTTCGAATATTTCTAACATTTATTATAGTATCCAATATGCATATATGCTATCTCTATTGAACGGCCTATCTAATTATACGTAATTTCTTTAATTGCATATTTGACTTTTGTGGTGCAGTAAGCTCGTTGTTCACTCCTCCGATCCTATAAATACTCAAGGCTTGAGTATATGACCCACATTTGTTCTTCATATTTTATTTGTGAAAACAGTAAGCATGGCAGTCTTTGTCAGGCAAACACCTTCCTGAACTCCACAATGTCCGTTCTGCAACAAACTAATCAGCTGCCTCATTCTCTATAAATAATTTAGTGAAGGAACTTGCATTCACTAATACATCCTTCTCCAGATCAAAAATTTTCTTTTTTCTTGCCAATAGAGAGTTTTTTAAGCCATTGTAGCTTGATAATCCACATGCTGCAGAGTGCAGATCCAGAGGATATAATAAATGTTGTGCCTTCTAAATAAAGATGATGATATGCATATATTCCTACTTAAATAATTGGCCGATTATATATAGTAGGTTGGGGATCATTAATAACGAAACACCTTTAGATGACAAATTAGTCTGAAAAAGCGTTACAAATATGTTACACTTAAACTAATACAATTATCAGAATCCGAAGAAGATCTCACATTAGACCTGATACTTCATTCCTTATTGTATCACGGATGCAGTTGCTACTAACATGATAGTGCTTACAAAAATCATTTTACAATGTTCTATAAATATGGCTCGACAATAGTTCGATATGTTCAAGCTCAGCTCGTAAACTCGAATCAATTCTACTAAATATTGACAAAAGCTCGAATTTGATAAGTTCGGCTTGAGTTCGACTCAATTAAATATATACAAAATATATATCTATACTTTCTATCTATACTATTACATAATAAGCAAACATGAGATCTTTCATAATTAAGATGGGTTAACCATAAAAAATAATAATGATCGTTAGATGTTTAGTAAATACTAGATTATATCTCGTGCGATGCACGGATCAATTTTTTTAAAAAATATTTCTTATATAATTTAAATTTATTTTTATAATAATAATAATTGAAATTTTATTTAATGGTATATGTATATATTTTTGTGTAATTTTTCATATGCTTTATTTTTATTTGTATTTAAATAAATATAATATTTGTCTATTTTTATTTAGAGATCTGTTTTAATTAGGGAATTAATATACCATGTATTTTAGTTAGGAGATTGCTCTTAATGTTTGAATATGAGGCTCAATAAGGGGTTTTTTGGTTCAGGGTTTCTGGAATGAGGTATGAGTTTAGAATGGATAAAACTCATACCTCATATTTGTTTCATTTTTTTTAAAATTTCAAACTCATACCTCAAACCCACAAGGTATGAGTTTTTCATATCCAGAGGGTGGGTGGGTATGAGGGAAGGGTATGAGTATCAATTTTTTTTGATAATTAGCATTATTAATAATCAAAAAATAATAATATATACAATCAAGCATTACTAATAATAAAAAAATTATTTATATAATAAAGTAAATTTATCTAACTATTAATTGAATAATACCTTACATTAAATAATTTCATTCTAGAACTAAACTAAACACATGATATCAATAATGAAATTTCATCATCATACCACCCTAACCCGATTCCACCTACCAAACTCGTACCACCTCATCAACCAAACGACCCCTAATAAATATCCAGCCAAAATACCGACTACCAAACTTTTAATATTTTGGTTTTAATAATATAGTATAGATATAAGAACCGTTAGATCTTTGGTTAATTACCTTAAGAACAATGATCTTTCAAACAACGTAATATATTTGGTTAACTATAATAAGAACAATAATCGTAAGATTTTATGAAAGTAAATAGATGAGAACAGTTAGATGTAATATTAAGAAATATTTTAAATTTTAAATTACTATTAGAGATTCACACTTCGAATCATGTCAAAATATATCAGAAATAAACATTTATGTAATTATAATGTCATTATTCTTTTATTAAATTTTATATAAAATTCTATTAAAATTAAAATATTATATAGTTTTAGCAAATATAAAAATATTTAATGACAAACAAAACTATTATATTTTCAATATTAATATACACACACATATATACATATAATATATATAATATAATTTTACTCATTATAGCTAAATTTTACGGCTCCAAACAATATATATATCGTGTACTTATTATACCTAACTTTTAATTATTATTAAATTAACTATTATAATTAACTTATTATCACAAACTCTTTAACAAATATATAAAAAATTAAAAAAAATATTATATGTATTAACATAAGTTCTCACTTATATAAAAATTTAATATGACATATTTTCATATCAAATACCAATAAAAATATATTTATTTATGTAAATATTAGTCAATCCGTGAGTGCAATTCACGAGTTATAAACTTATATTATTAAAACCGAAACATTAAAAATTTGGTAATCGGTCATCGATCATTATTTAGGCCAGATTAATAAATTGATATTGGGCTTAATTTTAAAAAATTAGTCTTCTAATTTAAATAATAATTTTATCCACTTTAAATATAAACTTGTTTTCCCAGTTACACAAGTAGAAGGGGGTTGAATACTTGTATGCTCTTTTAGCCTGATTAAAATCAACTCAATGTAAATTAAAGTTTTGAATTAAGAACAAAGAACAAACACAAAAATATATGTTTGTATTATTGATGTATGAATTTAAACCCTCTTAGGGTGTACATAAACCCTAATAGCTTCTCTGTATTTATCCCAATACATGTATAGAGACTAACTAGACTCTGATTGTTTAATTGTTCAGAAACTAGATAGACTTATCACAGATAAAACTATGCTAGAATTTGTTATAGTATTTTGTACATCATCACAAGAATATATTCATAACACAAGTAAGATATATTAAAAACTTATAAGAATACATTTATACAAGATATTAAATAAAATTATCATTTTATTATAAAATTAAAAATAATTTTAAACCATATAATTGAAATATTAAAAAAAAAATCTCATAAATCTGTGGGGGTATAAACTAGTATGAGAGAATAAGCTAACCTTCAAACGGAAACTTTTTTATTGTGAAAACCTTCACTGAAATTTGCAAGCCGTAATAAAATATTTAAATAAATGTTAATTTATATTAAATTATTTTTAAAAAAAATTCATTTATTTGCGGTACCTCAAATATTAATTTATTTGCGGAACCTCAAATATTTATTTAAATAAATATTTAAATTTTAAAATCGTAATAAAATATTTATTGAAATATTAATTTATTTGCGGAACCTCAAATAATAAATTTTATTTTTAAAGTTTTGTACTTTTTATGGTAACAAGTTTTCACTAAAATGTTATCATATAGGAATATATAGAAAATAAAATAAATATAAGCTCAATTAGGCTCACGAGCCTTACAAGCTAAATAATTTGATGTTCGAGTTTGGCTCGGTAAAGTATTCAAATAGCTCGAGTACGAACTTAGCTCGATTATTATCGAACCAAATTTGAATATTTTACGAGCCGAACTTGAACTACTCACTCGTGAACAGTCGTTTACACCCCAAATTTGAACTCTGGTAAAAAATTCAGTTGACTTGACGTCACACAACGTCATAACTTATTAGAATTTATGTTGAGATCTATATCTGACATTAATTATCGTATCTAATATCCATATATGTTATCTCTACTGAACGACTTAACTAATCATACATAATTTCTTTAATTGCATATTTGACTTTTGCGCTGCAGTAAGCTCGTTGATCACTCCTCAGACGGATCTATATCAGACATTTATTATCGTATCCAATATCCATATATGTTATCTTTACTGAACGACCTAACTAATCAAACGTAATTTCTTTAATTGCATATTTGACTTCTGCGGTGCACTAAGCTCGTTGATCACTCCTTAGATCCTATAAATACTCAAGACTTGAGTAATGTCCCTCATATGTTCTTCATATTTTATTTGTGAAAAGACTAAGCATGAGAATTTTTGTTAGGCAAACACCTTCCTGGACTCCTCGATGTCCATTCTGCAACAAATTGATCCGCTGCCTTTTTACCTTGTTTCTTCACTGCATTGTGATTCACCAGGAGATGCACTGTCGTGTATGTGGTGAAGTAAATATAGGTTATCTTAGCCTTGTTTACCATTTTATGCGAGTTCACATGGAGATGACTAGTCAGATAGACGTATTTCGAATTGGTGCTATATTGCGAGAAATTCCTTTATGTGAACGCTCATTGATTGACATGCACCGTGCTGCAATGTTATTATCTCAGATCATATTGCGATACAGAGATATCATGTCACATGCCATTCCTGCCTCCCTTCCTGTGCAATCATTGATTGTTCATTTCTCAATTGCAAGTGGAACCAATTCTGTGCCGGTACAGATTGTTCAGAATATAGTTGGTACGAGACAGAATCACTTACCAGTGACATCACAGTCATCGCAAGAAGAACATACTCAATCTGTAGAAAATTGCACACCGCTCGTGAACCAGCTTAATGTTCCTACTGAAGAAATAATCCATGTCGAAGATAGTGACGATGAAGAAATAGATTGGGATTAAGAGTCTTAAAGTGTAATTGCACACCAAGTTTGATGTGCAGGTTCTGAATAAAACCAGAATCAGTGGGCTTGGTGTTTGCCATAACTATGAATAAAACTACAAAAGTATTATATGAACCTGTTATGTATGATGAAAACGCATATCACATATGGTAAAAGGAATTATAGTTGAATATCATTTCAATATATATTTTATATATATATACGCACACATATATAATGAATCGAACCAACTAGTTGGGTCAAGTAAAAAGTAATACATATAACAAAACATAATTTTCGATACGATAACTATGCACATAACTTTTCGATACACTTTTTTACTCTTATTCAATCCAATACCACCCAATGACTACTCATAAAACCATAATTTGTTACCCATAATTTATACCATGACCACTACAACCCGGAAAATAACTTCTTAACTATAATTCATACCAGGACCACTACAACCCGGTGATAACGATCCTAAATTTTCAGAAAACTGTCACTACCACCCGGTGAGCTTGGTCCTAAATTTTCGCAAACCATGACATAAATCAGAGTTCCAAAATTACTGCTGACACAAACACATATAGACACGGCACTTCAAAATATAATCACTTAGCCCAGATTTATATAATCAAATATACACATAATTTTGAAAATACCAGAAAAATCGATTGAAAACTTACCTCAAACTCACAAACCAAAAATTCACAACATCCTATTACATATATTCAATTCTTAGTACCCTCTCGCAAAAATCACATCTCAAAATTCGAATAACTCTATGATTCCGAATCTACCAACACTACAAGAAAAACAACTTCATACAAGTGTTTTTGCCCGTTGTCTGATACCCAGGAAAACCGTTGAATATTGAGCCGCCGTCTGATACACGGATCACACAACGGTGCACAGTCGTTGTCTGACTGAAGAAAAGGCAACGGTCTGTTTGTTAAAAAATGTTGTTCAACTACTACTAACAACAATAGTTCAGTTTAAAGACCGTTGTCCTGCTTTAAGATTTTCCAGCGTTTTGTTATTTCAATCTGTTGTTAGAATTCAATAAACATAACAGGTAGAGTTTACAAAATGTTGTCTTTCGTATTTATAGAAAATTGTTTCTAAACTTATAACTGTTGTTATGAGTGGCTTGCAACAATATTTTATTATTCGGATACTATTGCGAGAAGTGTTTCAGAAAATCTTTTCATTTATAGATAATTGTATATCTAGAATCCTACAATGGCTTTCTTGTTACAAAACTATTGTGTATATTACAGATTTACAAAGCTTTTAGTGTTTGAAAAATGTTGTGTGAGCTAATTATTACAATAGTTTCCTTTTTAATAATTGTTTATATTTACTCCTACAATGGTTTATCAATTAGAGAACCATTGTATACAACTTTGTTATACAAGGTTGTCGCTGTTTAAAAATCGTTATTAGAAACAATATGTACAATATTTTCGTTTGTAGATCATTGTCTATATTTTCTTATACAATGGTTTCATTTTTAGATATCATTGTATGTATTTCCTCCTACAATGGTTTACTTGATAAAAAACTCGTTTAACAATATTTTTATTAAAAGCTGTTGTGAGAAAGAACATATACAAAGGTTTCGCTTTCTAAACAATAGTTTACATATTAGGAAATTATTGGCTAATCACACATTAAGCACTAGTTTCATTTATGCTATGAATAAATGTTACTAGATTAAACGAACAAAGCATAAAATTAAACCACCAACAATCCAATACATTACCAATTATAAATTCAATATTCCATCACCAAACAAACTAATATTCACCACTTATCGAACCAATTCATCTAACATATTATCCATCAAGACATCCATAAAATCATACCATTTGATACATTTCGACCAAACAAAAGACAACTTCTAATATGACAGTAACATATTTATGGATGAATTAGTTCCACAACAGATAAATGACCCAAAAATATACCCAAAATATCTACTAGTAGAACGAAGTTTGATAGGACATAAGCTAACAGTGAATATTAAAGCACTTAACAAGTGTAGTGCTTCAGGAAGAACTTTGTCCATTCATTCTTAACTCCATTGATATCAGCTTCACTGTAAGTTAAGTTGGTCCTTCGAATCCACTGAAAAATGAAATAGGTGTAGCTCAAGTTAGAATATTTCAAAATAAAATACATAAAACACGAGGTTCAGAAAAAAATAAGAGTATTTCAATATTTACCTTCACGCAAAAATCAAAATCCTTATCTTCACTTATTTCCTTCATATATAACATCACAAACAAACCACAGTCCACACTTCCACTCTGGACAGGAACTCCCTAACAAATATATATGAAAACTAATTACATGTCTATACTAGTCTAAATTAAATGATAAAATATATGCTATGAATATGCCTTATACCGCTAGATTCTCCCATATTATTTTGTTCTTCAAAAACCTCTTCGCCTTCTCCTTATAAAGTTTAATAGCTCTTCAACAAATATATTATAAATCATCATTAGCACAATATTCTTAAATTATAAAATGAATTGCTAAAAACATAAAGGTCTGTTAATGTACTCTCACCTATCAATCACTTCAATCCACTCTGCACTTGTAATTCTACGTTTCAAGGGGTCCAAGTGGTAAACTATTTGAGCATCAGGATTAATAAAACTCAACACCCAGTGGTTCCTACCAAATCATGAACATATATATCATTATAAACTATAACACTCAATACTCGTGCATTTTCTTTCACTAGTGGCACCCCATGAAGAGTTTGTTCGCATCCTTCAGCATCTATTTCCATTGTTGCAAAAGCAACAACATTTTGGGGGGATCCAACTGCCAGCTGCCACTCCATACCACCCACAACTGGCGGAACAACTTTTTTAGCGGTAAACTCAACCTTCATTTCCTCGCCCACAATTTGTACATCAACATCCACAGCCTCCTCATTTTTCTCTTCAACCAAAACTTCAAGTTCAACAAGATCCAACTTCTTTTTTACACCTCCAACTCCTCCAAGCCCATCCAACTCCTTGTTGATAACATTTCCACCTTTAGAACAACTCCCCTGCTGCGAATCAATTATCATTGGACTACCATCACACTTTACATTTTTTCCACTAAAACTTGCTTTCAACTTTTCAATTTCAGATGCCCAAAATGCATCTCGCTGTTGAATGATCTTTGACGTCTCCTCTGCCATAAACTTCTGAACACCCTCTCGTATCTTTTCATCCATGGTCATTTTTTTCTTTTGCCTGGGAAGATTAAAGTAGGTGGACTGTTTGACATGAACCCCTTGGCCACGTACTCTTCCTCGATGCTCTGGGTTACCCAACACCTTAGTCAACACGTCATTAACACCTTCTATTATCACTTCCCCTTCACTAACTGCCTTTTTCATCTTCTCCTAAAAAATAAACAAAACATACAAGAGGAAGCTAGTTAATTAATAACTCAGATAGTTTGTTGGTGCTTATGTTTCATTGAAAGAGGAAGTAATAACTTACAATTTTTTCAGCAACTTCTCTTACTTCATCATTAAGAAAATTTCCATCCTTATCCTTTCGAGCTTTGACCCAGGTTTCTGACCGATCTATCTCTATGGTAGGATCACCTGCCGAATATACATGAAAATAAATTTGAGAAGAGTAAAGGTTTCATATAATGTATTAGAACATGAAGTAGCAAAGTTTTTGTGATCACTAACCAGTTCTTGTTCTAGATTAGCATAACCTTTGCGAGATAAACGGTGCAGATACAAATTTAATTCCCTTATCTTTATCTGATTATTGTGAAGTTCCTGTATAAAAATACTAAAATGTTAGCAACAAAGATGTACGGGTAAATAATCATAATATCAGATAATTTTATAAACAATGCGAAAAATAACATACAAGAAATTCAGGGGATGTCCGCGCAACAACAAACATGTCCCAGTGAGCCTTCTCAATGAAAGAGTAACCAGCTGAAGGATACTTTAGCACCTCAGGTTGATCACAATAAGGAAGTATATAGTCAGTTGTTAAACGGCTTTTAAACTCCCTCTACTTCTGGCACACAGATTTTAACACCATCTTTTCAGCTGATGGAGGTACATCGAACGCCATCTATAAGAGTAAGCATTAACAAATTAATACTCAAAGATATAAAATTTTAAGTAACTAACTTTGCATATGCAATAACAAATTAATACTTAGTGAGTTGGAATTTTATACCTTCACACACTCCCAAATCTTATTTTTCCTTTCTTTCGGAACTTTCTTTCATGTAGCATAATAAATTGGAGTCTTAGTTCTTGCAAGAACCCCTATATACGATTGCATATGTATCCCTGCTTTACCATATGACTCGCCCTTGTCATTGAAGAACACAGGGTGCTTAATGCCTAAAATCTTTTGTTTGACAATTCTATGCATTGTAACGGCACCACGTTTCAAAAGCTGAAGTCCTTGCATTGTAAAGGTTTCTATGCATTGTGGTGGCTCAGGCTCACTCACCCGCTTCCTCTTCTTTGACATCAACTGCTTTTGCAAGGTACTCGATATAGCTTTCTTTTTTACAGATTCCGAGGAATAATTATTTTTGCTAGGTTCTAGTGTCTCTACAGACCGATTTCTTTTCAAAGCCTTCATAAATACTCTGGTGGTTGGATTAGGAGTAGATTTTGTTTTTTTTGATTTTGCCATAGTAAATCTGCACATCACAACCAATGAACATATCAAATATAAAACAGAGATCATCACATCATATCCCCACAAACTACTACAAAACAGAGATCATCACATCATAACCCCACAAACTATTACAAAACAGAGATCATGACATCATATCCCTATAAACATATCAAAATATAAAACCCATAAAAATTTACATATACACAAACAGATCAAATATAAACACCAAGCATATCAAACAAAATATAAACCCCAAAAACCCCCATAAAAATAAATCTCAATACCACAACCATATAAAAAAAGGAGCATGCATATTAAACCCACAAATATATCCACAAATATATTAAACCTACAAATATATAAACCCTAGATACAAATAAATTAAACAAATGAACGACATACATGTTGAACCCAAATTGAAAAACATATTGAACCCACAAACATATATTAAACATATGTTAAGTGAGAGATGAGATAAAAATGATTACTTGATGAGAGAGATTAGAGGTGAGAGATGCAGAGTAATCGGAGATGAGAAAAAAGTGAGAAGATGTTGAGATGGTTTCGGAGTAAGTAGAAGAGGGTTTTGAAATTATCGAGGATTTGGGTGGGGGGAGAAATGGGTAACAATCGGGGGGAAATGAAAAATGAAATGCTATGTAATTATATAATAAATTACAAGAGTTAGGAACAAATATGTAATTATATATAGGTATGTTTTTATTATAAAATAATAAATATGAAATTATTTATTCATTTTATAAAAACTAAATAAATTAAAAATCTCATTTTTTCAATAAAATTGATATTTATAATTATATAGTTTGTTAATAATAAGTAGATGGTTTTATAGTTCGAACATGTGTATACAAGTATGTGTTTTATATGAACAAGTTAGGATGTAGTTAGTCAGTTTGTCATAAATCTATAATTATCTCTGTATTAAATTAAAATTATTAGTTTTCGCTCGTATGAAAAATGAAATGGTAAAAAAATTATAAATTATAAAAAGTGTTATAATTATATATTTATATATAATAAAAAAAATTAAAATTTTAAATTTTAAGAAAATGGAATAGTATAATTTATATAATATATAAATTATATGATAAATTACAAGAGTTAGGAACAAATATGGAATTATATATAGGCATGTTTTTATTATAAAATAATAAAAATGAAATTATTTATTCATTTTATAAGAACTAAATAAATTAAAAATCTCATTTTTTAAATAAAATTGATATTTATAATTATATAGTTTGTTAGTAATAAGTAGATGGTTTTATAGTTCGAACTTGTGTATACAAGTATGTGTTTTATATGAACAAGTTAGGATGTAGTTAGCCAGTTTGTCATAAATCTATAATTATCTTTGTATTAAATTAAAATTATTATTTTTCGATGATCCACCCGTACGGATGTTAAGATTTTTCGATTTTAGTGATGTATAAAAAAAACTAAATTTTTTTTATTATTTTCTCGTGCTTTTTATAACGAAAAGAATAATAAAAAAATTTTCGTCTTATTATAAAAAGTTATTTTTTGTTCTCTACCTAAAACTAGGCAATGGTTTTTGTAATAATTGTGTTGTATGATGTCAATGGATACAAGGTTTTGTAATGTAAAAACTGTTGTCTGTTGACCCGTACAGTTTTCTAAATTTAAGGCAAAAAACATCCCCAACTCTCAACTTAGAAACCTAATTTTACTTGAAAGGAAAGCATACCCTCGTCCCTTTGTAAAGAAGAGAGCAGATCGAGGAGCAGGCCAGAACAATCACTACTAGCCATAGCTGTTATTTTCTCTTCAGATAAGTTAACGGGTTTCCTTGACAATCATAGCTGCTATTTTCTCTTCATATAATTAAGTTGCTGGGTTTAATCTTGTTGCCCATAGTTGTTGGGTTTAGTCATCTCATAACTTGCTATTCTAGTTGAAATATATTCTAGAGTTAATTTGTTGTTAGTTTGGGCATTCTCTTATATTCTAGTAGCTAGGTATTTTGTCATTTATTTTCAAATATGAATAAATCATGGTTGAGGGATGATAGAAGAACAAAAGAGTTTCAACTAGGAGTGAAAGAATTGTTAATGTTTGCATTTGAGAATGGGTGGAATGCTCGAACGGTGAGAGACTATCTTTTTCAACATGGTATCGATCAGACCTACACGTGTTGGATTTGGCATGGAGAAAATGATACTAAACAAGGTTTTGTTGCCGAGGAAGAGAGTGGTAGTTCACAATCCGTGGATCAAATCCCCGTGAGAACAGAGAATGCTGATGAATGCTGATGAAGACGATGATGATTTTTCAAATTTGTTCAACCATTTTCAATCTGAACATGAACCCCTTTATCATGGATGTGATGGATTTACTAAAATGAAGGCTTTAGTGAAGTTATATAACTTGAAAGCAAAATTTGAAATGTCTGATTCTTGTTTTTCTGAACTTCTACTTGTACTTGGGACTATGCTTCCAGAAGGTAACACTCTTCCTTCTTCTTTTAGTGAAGCTAAGAAAACCTTGTGTTCTTTAGGAATGGAGTATGAAAAAATACATGTGTGTCCGAATGATTGTCTTTTATACAGTGGCGAGAGAGATGAAGATGAGACAATATGTCGCATTTGTCAGGCCTCTAGATGGAAGTTGAATAAAAAAGGAGATGAAATTGAAGGGGTTCCTGCTAAGGTTCTTTGGTATTTTCCACTAATACCGCGATTGATAAATTTATTCAACTCACCTCAAACGGCAAAGGACCTGACTTGGCATCACATGGATAGACTGAAGGATGATAAAATACGATATCCAGCAGATTCAAAAACATGGAAAGAAGTCGATGAGAAATGGCCTGACTTCGCTTCTGATTGTAGAAACCTACGGCTAGCTTTATAATCTGATGGATTTAATCCTTTCCATGGAAATGGAACTGATCACTCTTGTTGGCCAGTTTTGCTAACAATTTACAACCTTCCACCATGGCTTTGTATGAAAAGAAAGTATATAATGCTATGTTTGTTGATATCCGGACCAAATCAGCCTAGAAATGATATCGATATGTTTCTTCAACCACTTATAGAAGATTTGCAGAAATTGTGGCATGGAAAAGAAGTGTATGATGCATATAAGAAGGAATCCTTCATGCTAAGGGCCATTTTATTGTGGACAATTAGTGACTATCCAGCCTTAGGTAACTTATCGGGTAATATTATCAAAGGTTATAACGGTTGTGTGGTTTGTGTTGATCAAACAAAAGCTATTAGGTTGCCTAATTACATGAAGACAGTGGTTATAAGACGTCGAAGGTGGTTGCCACGTAATCATCCATATCGAAGGCAGAAAGTAGCTTTTGATAACACCGTGGAGAAAGAATTCGCTCCTATTCCGTTAACAGGGGACGAAGTGCTTCAAAGGATACAACATCTACAAGGTCATGTCTATGGAAAGACACAACGACAACCTCGCAGAAAGAAAGAAGATCCTCGGCCTGTTTGGAAGAAACTTTCTATATTTTTTCAACTCGAGTATTGGAAATTTTTGCCAGTTAGGCATATTCTCGATGTCATGCATATCGAGAAAAATATATGTGAAGCTTTACTTGGTACCTTACTAAATATACCAAAGAAAACAAAAGACAAGGAATCTGTTCGTCTTGACATGGCTGTAATGGGAGTAAAATTAAACTTGAGGCCAGAAATTTTGGGGAAAAAGGGGAAGTTTCCGTTGGCTGTTTGGAATTTAACTCATTCTGGAAAAAAAAAGTTGTATGCTCATCCTTTCTTGACATGAAGTTACCTGATGGTTTTTGTTCTAATATTAGGAGTCTAGTATCAATGGAAAATCTTCGACTTAACGGAATGAAATCTCATAACTGCCATATGATTTTACATCACTTACTCCCAATTGCAATTCAATCGTCACTAGACAAATAGGTCAGGTACACTGTTATTAGGTTTTGTCTCTTCTTTAAGGCAATTTGCAGTAAAGTCATTGAGGTTGATAAATTGGAGAAAATGTAAGCTCAATTGGTGGAAACATTATGCCAGCTTGAAAAGTACTTTCCTCCTTCATTGTTTGATATAATGATTCATCTTTTCATTCATCTTGTGCGAGAGGTTGAGCTTTGTGGGCCAATTTTCCTTAGGTGGATGTATCCTTATGAGAGATATATGAAAACATTTAAGGGATATGTAAGGAACAGGGCTCGACCAGAAGGTTGTATTGCCGAAGCATATATTGCAGAAGAGGCGGTTAAGTGTTTGGTGAATTTTGAAGAAGCGACTATCGGAGTTCCAAAAACTGGCAGACGTACAAAGGACGGAAAATGTAGACCATTATCTGGTGCAACGATGATAACCCCGAGCACCAATGATTTGCACCTTGCGCATCTGTGTATCCTACAAAATAGCACTGATGTTGTGCCATATTTTCAGTTAGCCACTTTTTATTTATTTATTTTGACTAGAATTTTATACCAAATAAAAATATTTATATGTCGTTATTTTTATTGTAGTGAACACATCATTTTTGATGGAAAAATATCCGGAACATGAAAATGATGAAATGTGGCTAAAGCATAAGCAAAATGAAATGTTCCCCAGATGGTTTAAAGAAAAGGTACTACATATCCTTATAGTCTAATATGTACTTATTTAACAATTTTGGAACTAATTAATTACATATATACAATTTGTTTTAGGAAACCTACAACTTATATTTACTTTTTTCTTTGAAGATTGCTTCTGATTTGTTTGATGAAAAGGATGTACCCCCGGAGATCAGGTGGATTGCAGATGGGACAAATAACGATGTGCCCACATTCAGTGGATACATGATAGATGGAGTTACCTTTAACACCAAGGATCGTGATGACACACGCCAAGTTCAGTGCAGCGGAGTTTGTGTAGCTGCTGATACAATGGTTGTGCAAGCTATAGATAAAAATATTGAGCATACATCACAGACATACTACAGATTTGTTACAAGAATATGGGAGTTGGACTATAACAACTTTAGGGTACCTCTTTTTCTTTGTAAGTGGGTAGATATGAACAAAGGGATTAAGGTAGATGAATTGGGATATACCTTAGTTAATTTGAATAAGTTTGGTTTTTTGAATGATCCATTTGTGTTAGCAACACATGTTAAGCAGGTTTGTTACATCGACGACCCTCTTCAAAAATTATGGTCCGTGGTCTTGAAATTTCCCGAGAGAAAATACTACAAAGATAGTGATGATGAAAATGAGGGATCCGTCGAAGTAGAACTTGAGAATGAGTTCTTTATGCCAAATCTACCGTATGATGATTTCGAGGATGTGACAAGTTACATGCGAGATGTTGATGAAGAAATTCAACTTGAATGATCATAACATGTTATTTTATTTTAACTTAATTGTTATGTTCAATTATTACTAAACGTTTGTAATGGTTTGTTGGGATGATTATTGATTTGATTCGTTTAAGGATCTTTTATGTTTGTGTTATTTAGTGTATATCCGGCAAGGATCTCTTTTATATTTGTGTTGTTTAGTGTTAGGATGGCAAGGCTCTGCCTTGTCTCTGTTTTTTAAAATACAGTAAATAGGACAACAGTTTTAGATGAAAAACACATGTTTGACTAAAGATAAGACAACACAAAATAAACACTTGTATGATTGACTAGGTTTAAACAATGGTTAGTAATTATGTTATGTGTATTATAATAAAACAATGGAAATAAAATACATTGCCTCCAACTTCTCATTGGCACAACACTACCCTTTCAAATACTTGTATGATGAACTTCGTTCAAACAACGGTGAGAAGTGCTATTGTGTGAATTTTAATAAGACAATACTTACATAACCCATTGTATGAACGTATTCATTAGCACAACACCACCGTTTCAAACACTTGTCTGACCATATTTTCTACACAATGGTTTGTTAAACCATTGTAGTGAGTATAGATCAGACGATACATTTTTAAGGTCGAAAATAAAACATTGTATATTAATTCTGGGCAACACTTTTTTCGCTGAGCGTTGTCTGAAGCTGTTTTTCCTGTAGTGCCAAATCTATATTTCACCTTTTGGACCTTCTAAAAGATGTTTTCTCGAAAACCTTAAAATACGAAAGTCGTAGAGAACGAAATAATCTTTCGAAAAGTCCAGAATCATCAAATTTTGACTTGCGATGAATTTATTACGAATTTTACAAGATAGATGAGTTGTGTATGGAAAATCCTACGAAATTTAATATCAAAGACGAAGAAAAAGAATAAGGATTTCTAGAGAAAGGGATTTGTAACTGTTTAGTTTTGGTGGCTAAAAAAAAATGACAGAATGAGGAGATCTCAATTTATATATAGAGTTTTAAATCCTATAACAAAACCTACTATGAATCAAATCCAACTCATATTCGAAGTCCCGTTATTTTAATCTAATTCTAATTCCAAATCTCTATCCAATTTTAATCATTTTATTATTAATCTATTTATTATTATAAAAAAATATGGGATATTACACTTCAGCTAATCCAGATGCTCTGCCTGCCAACCTCCTTCTGCAATCAGTTAATGTTCATGATTATTCCCCTGAAGAAATAATTGGAAGACTATAATGCTTTAAAATGTTATTGCCCACCGAGTTTGAGTTTGAGTTTCATCTTGTGTACTGAGGTACCGAGTTGTAACTTCTAAATATGTACTATACAATAAAATATATAATAGCTTGGTAGCTTAATATTTGAAATTATTTACCTTTGAAAAATGTGATTATGTATATATGTTAGGGTTATTACCATTCTAATACTCAATGTTTTGACGAAAATACAAATCAAACCTCAAATTATAAAAACATACTTTCGCATCCTTAAAATTTGTCATTTATATATTTTGAGCCTCAAACGTTGTATTCAATATTTTTTCCTATTTCACCCCTAATTCAATTATATATGTTTATGAATTTAATTCACAATTATTTGTTTTCTTACTTGCACTTGTAATTGTACATCATTATCTAGGAGCCCTAAGTTATATAATCTACAAACTTATTCTACACCATTTTTTGTATAATAATAAAAATCTTGCATTGTTCTAAAAGTTTGATAATGTCCTGCATTCTACACAATGCAATAATATTTTGCACAACCCTTCACAACCTTGTTATTCGCCATGTTTTATATAATTCTAAAAACCTGCAAATATATTCTGCAATCATGCACAATTCCACAATTTATAAAATTATTTTGCACATCATTATTGATTGGTAACAGAACGTAAATGCATATAAAAATGTTATACAAATCATATCTTCACACATATCAATTAATTTTTCTGTAAATTGTCATTGCAAGACACCCCCAAGAACAAGAACCCTAAATATAAAATTTGTTGTGCTTTTCTCTCTCTATATTGAATAAACTGAAATAAATCGAGTGGGGAAGGGCGATTACAAATTTGAATTAGTAATTGTAACTATCATTAATGTAGGAAATTAATAAGATTTGATTGGTGTTTTTTGTTCAAATTGTTGTATATGTATATTGCTTATATTGATTGTAGAACCATTAAATATTTATTTATTTATAAGCTTGTCCTTATCTTACATTTTATCTTTATATTACGATTTAAACTAAATCAACATTAAATATATGAGTCTTAGGGGTCTTCACAGAGCCCATATTGGAATTTTTAAAAAAAATTACAGCACCAAGTAAAGGAGGTGCTTGATGTTTGGTGACTCTGTGGAAAGTTCCTTTGCTAGTGAAAATAGAGCCACTGGCATTTGTTGTTTCTGGCTCATACTCCATCCTAAGTCAATAGCTTATTTTGTCTTGTTAGGCAATTGATTACCTTGGTATTGATGGGTGTGATCAAAGTCCATAGGAGAGTCGTCTAAAAGGCATTTTGCAAAAGATGAGTGTTCATATTGTCACCGAAAAGGGCATTGGAAGAAAGATTGTCCACACAAGGACAAGTCTGCAGCCGCAAATGTTGTACAAAAACCTGAAGAAGAAAAAGAAGAAGCTGCCTTCACATTTTTGCTATCAGACACATATTCAGACAAATAGATACTTGATTCTGGATGTTCCTATCTTATGTGTCCTAATAGACATTGGTTCTCAAGTTTTGAAGAGATTGAATGAGGTGTTGTGCTTATGAGTAACGACAATGCATGTCAAACAAAAGGAATTGGGACAATTCGTTTAAAGATGCACGATGGTACAATTAGGAGACTTACGGATGTGAGGTACATACCTGATTTAAAAAAAACTTTATCTCTTTAGTTGTTCTTGACTCGGATGGTTACAAGGTAACAATAGAAGATGGAGTTTTGAAAGTTGTACGAGGTGCATTTGTTGCCATGAAGGGTACTCAAAAAGGAAATTTATATTTCCTAGATGGAAGTACAGTTACAAGAGGAGTATCTATCTCAAGCAGCCCAAACCAGATGGCATCTGATTCCTCTCATATTTGGCATATGCGCTTTGGACATGCCGGAGATAAGGCTTTGCAAGGCCTAGTGAAGCAAGGACTACTAAAAGATGCCAAAACTGGAAAGTTTGATTTTTGTGAGCATTGGGTATTAGTAAAGCAAACAAGAGTCAAATTTGATGCCGCTGTTCATCGCATGAAAGGAACTTTGGATTACATCTACACTGATGTCTGGGGACCTTCCAAAAATGCTTCATTGGGAGGTAAACAATGGTTTGTAACTTTTATCGATGATTTTTCAAGATATGTTTGGGTATACACCATGCGTCATAAAGATGAAGTTCTGGACATATTTCTTGAATGGAAGAAATTGATTGAAACTTAAACAGGTAGAAAAATCAAAAGATTAAGATCCGATAATGGCGCTGAATACAAATTAGATCCATTTTTCAAAGTTTGTCAAGATGAAGGCATAGTCAGACATTTTTAAGTCCCCGGAATGCCGCAACAAAATGGAGTGCGGAACGGATGAATCGCACTTTGGTCAAAAAAGTTCAATGTATGTTATCTCATTCTGGATTTAGAAAAACATTTTGGACAGAAGCTTTGTCATATACAACTTATATAGTCAACAGACTGTTTTCCCAGTTACACAAGTAGAAGGGGGGGTTGAATACTTGTGTGCTCTTTTTGCCTGATTAAATTCAACTTAATGTAAATTAAAGCTTTGATATAAGAACAATGAACAAACACAAAGATATGAATGAATTCTATTTGATTATTGATGTATGAATACAAACTCTCCTAGGCTGTACACAAACCCTAACAGCTTCTCTGTGTTTCTCACAACAACTCTCTCTATCTCTATACTCTCTCAAAAGTTTGACTATTACAATAGGTTACATAGAGTGTTTATATATAGAGCTGCCTATCAACTAATAACAGAAAATCAAATTACAATAGGAATAGAATTCCTAATTATTAGTTGATAGCTTCCTTCTGTAACAGCTTCTCTGTGTTTCTCACAACAACTCTCTCTATCTCTATGCTCTCTCAAAAGTTTGACTATTACAATAGGTTACATAGAGTGTTTATATATAGAGCTGCCTATCAACTAATAACAGAAAATCAAATTATAATAGGAATAGAATTCCTAATTATTAATTGACAGCTTCCTTCTGTAATTCTCTTTCCTTCCCATAGCATATCTGCAATATACTTGCCTTTATTATTGAAGACTTTCCATTACAGTGATCATCTTCCAAATTCAGCTTTATAGACTCTGAAAATCTTCAGACTCTGATGATCTTGAGTCTCTGACAGACTATAGACTCTGATAGTCTATAGATTCTGATTAAACTCCAAAATCTGATTTGCATCCCGACTCTGGGTTTATTTCTTCAAAAAATGTTATAAGTACAAATACTCTTGATACTAGTACATGGATTAACTAGACTCTGATTTATATTTACTTGGATCAGAGACTGGAAGGACTTGTTCTATTACAGATATATCCATGCTAGACTCTGTTCTAGTATTTTGTACATCATCAAAGTAATATATATTCCTAACACAGACTACCTGCATCTGCCTTAGATGGAAAAACTCCTAAAGAGGAATGGTCCGGAGAACTTGTTTCAGATTATGATTCTTTATAAATTTTTGGATGTCCTGCATATTATCATGTTAAGGAATCTAAACTGGAACCTAGAGCAAAGAAAACTATTTTCTTGGGTTATACGGGAGGAGTTAAAGGATTTCGACTTTGGTGTGCCGAATCAAAGAAGATTGTTTTAAGCCGAGATGTCACTTTCGACGAGTCTGTTATGCTAAAACAAACAACTTCAGAGATTGAAAATGAAAGTCCTAATACTACTTCTAAAGTAGTGCTTGAGGCACCAGAAAATATGTAAAATAGTATGCCAACGGTTGATAATGGCGAATACGAAAATGATGATCAAGATGAAATCTCAGTTGAGGTGGAGGTTCCATCATCATCACCACAAATTCACCCTGAATAAGAAGAGAAATAAGAAAACCTGTCAGGTACACTAATATGGTAGCATTTGCACTTCCAATCATTGATGATGATGTTCCATATACTTATATAAAAGTTGTACAAAGTATTGATAGTGCAAAGTGGAAATTAGCAATGGATGAAGAAATGAAGTCGTTACACCAAAATAAGACTTGGGAGTTAGTTGAGATTCCTAAAGGAAAGAAAACAATCGGCTGCAAATGGGTCTACACCAAGAAAGAAGGTTTGCCTGGTGAAGATAACATTCGATACAAAGCGAGATTGGTAGCGAAAAGATGTGCTCAGAAAGAGGGAATGGATTACAATGAGGTAATTTTAACCTGTTTTTAAGCATTATTCGAATTTTGTTGGCTTTGTTGGCACAATATGATCTCGAATTAGCTCAGCTTGATGTCAAAACAACATTTCTTCATGGTACTTTAAACGAAGAGATCTACATGTCTCAACCAGATGGTTTTAAAGTTCCAGGATGTAAGAAATGGGCTTGCAAGCTGACCAAGTCATTGTATGGTCTAAAATAGTCCCCGCAACAGTGGTATAAGCATTTTGACAGCTTCATCCGAGAGCATAAGTACACCCGCAACCAATTTGATCATTGTGTATATTTTCGGAAACTCCAAGATGGTACTTTTATTTATTTACTCTTATATGTTGATGATATGTTAATTGCATCTAAGAGTAAGGTGGAGGTTGCCAAATTGAAGACCTTGTTAAATTATGAATTCGAAATGAAAGACCTTGGAGAAGCAAAGAAAATTCTTGGAATGGAAATCATAAGAGACATAGCAGCAAATACGGTGTGTTTATCACATACTCAATATTTAAAGAAGGTACTAAAAAGGTTTGGTATGAATGAAAAAACCAAATCAGTTAGTACACCGCTTGCTCCTCATTTTCAGTTAAGTTCAAAGTTGTCAACCAATACCAATGATGAGAAAAAGAAAATGGAGTGCATTCCTTATGCAAATGCTATTGGCGCGTTGATGTATGCGATGGTATGCACCAGACCTGATATTTCTCATGCCATTAGTATGGTGAGTCGTGTTGATGCACCAGGCCTGATACTTCACAGGCCTGATACATCCATGGTAGTGTAGATGTTGGCTTAAAATTCGAAAGAAACAAGGCTGGTGGTAATCACTTAGTCGGCTATGTGGATTCTGATTTTGCTGGAGACCTGGATAAACGTCGATCAACAACAGGTTATGTGTTCACTATAGCAGGAGGACCAATTTGCTGGAGATCGACATTACAGTCAACTGTAGATTTGTCTACAACGGAGGCAGAATATATGCCTGGAACGGAAGCATTTAAAGAATCTATTTGGCTTCTCGGACTGACCAAGGATTTAGGTATTATTCAGCAAAATGTAAAGGCTTTCTGTGATAGTCAGAGTGCCATTTGTTTGGCAAAGAAACAGGTTCATCATGGTCGCACTAAGCACATCCATGTGCGTTTTCATTTTGTTCGTGAAATTATCGAGGATGGGAATGTACTACTTCAAAAGGTAAGCACTGCAAATAATCCTTCAGACACGCATGCAAAAGTAGTTTCAGGGATTAAGTTTAAACACTGTTTGAGCTTGATCAACATCTTTCGTACTTAGAGATCTCAGGGCATTTTAGAGGCTTCTCTGCTTAGTGAAGTTTCGCCAAGGTGGAGATTGTTGTTTCTGGCTCATACTTCATCCTAAGTCAACAGCTGATTTTGTCTTGTTAGGAAATTGATTGCCTTGATATTGATGGGTGTGATTATTCAACCCATAGGTATGAAATGGAAGAAATTGCAGGCAGAAGTTGGTTGGCTGGTATTGATTGGTTGGTAATATAGAATTTATGCTTCTTTTCTTTATATGGAGACAAGTAATATAAATAGTGTTCTCTCCCATTTTCTGGAATGATTATTAAGAAATTAGAAGATAGAAACAAAGGCTTAGACTGTTAGTTTATGAGTATTTCTGCAACTTTAGGGAATACCTGGGAAACACTTGAGAGATATTCTTAGTGAGAAAATCTATTTCTGAACTCTATAAATTTCTCACTCTGTTTAATAATATCAGCAGCCTCTTGTGGATGTAGGCAAGTTGCCGAACCACGTAAATCTGTGTGTGTTTTTAGTTTACTGTTTTTGATATATATTTTACTGCTGTTTGTTTCTCTGCGCACTACAGCATTGACGTTGTTGTGGCTATAATCGAAACTAGATTGATATTAAGAAGATTTTGCCCACTATTGATCACTAATGTATCAAAAGTGAATTTGTATTATGACAAGTAAATGAGCTGAGGATGTACATGTATGTCTGTGACTGTTACATTCTGTTATTTTACTATAAATTAGTACCGTTTTACAGTTGAATTTATACACACTGTCAATCACACCATTCACCATTATTACTAGGTAATTTGACGATGCTATAGTGCAGCATCTTAATTTCGCATTTGTTCTAAAAAACACTTTCTAAATTCGTGAAGGGATAAATCACACCCTTCATGAATCCTTAAACAAATAATTGACAACAGATATTTTTTGCACTAGATTATCTGGTGACATGCATGAGCCAATAAATTTCATTAATCTTCTATAAACTCATGACCATTTGATTGAAGCACAAAACAATAGTATCACAAATCACTCTGTAGTCTCTATCTCTGTATATTATTGTCCAAACATTCAGGTTTTTGTTTTGGGGGATTATAATCCAAGAATTATAATCCATACATTATAATCTCTTCACTATTAAAGGTGTATGTTAAGCGCTCCCTCATTCTGCAGATTATGACTTAAGTATAACTACTTTCAGTTGGATGCATATGAAGAATAGTACTGCAAATGTCTTTGCCACTAAATTTGTCAGTGTGTGGTATGTAGTAAGCTTAGCTGTTTATATGTTTTCCTTTAGTAAGGAGACAAGTAAAATAAATAAGAATCATAGTGTTATGTAATACACTAATTCAACTCATTAAAACCGAAAGGACTTTAGCTAAAGCAAGAAAGGAAGATCCATACAATGTCTCGGATGCTGTTTCCCCAGTCCTCACATTTTCTTTTAAATGAAGTATAATGGATAAATTGGATTCGAGGAAGTGGACTTGGTTTTCCGGCAAAACCAAGAAAAGATTGAGCTCACAATTCCTGAAACAGAAGACTGCAGGTATGTTTTAGTTTGTCTCCAATTTATAGTGCTGATTTTTTCATTCATTATATGTAGTGCACACTGAGTTTGTCAGTATACACATCCAGAAAATATTTGATTGTTGAATAAATATCTTGGCATACCATATGAAAAAATATTCTGTTAAATTTGTTCGCTAGCTTGATGATGGTAAATGTGGTCCAATATGATTGCTGCATTGTAATTGTTTTAGGGCCAATGTATGCACTATTAATCTCCACTGATCTTTTGATTGAAACCTAGCCTCGCTATATCTGCCTAGATTATTGTGTATTGCTTCAATTTTAATTGCAACAATTTTAATCTGTGAAATTAATGCTTCAATTAATTGTGATATACAGTATATATATATATATATATATATATATATATATATATATATATATAAAAGTGCGTGATACAAAAGGTTAATGTAATTGGGTTTATTAATATATTCGGTTCAATTTGCGTTGTTTGTTGTTTGTAATGACTAATGAGTCTAGATTAAGAAGTATTATATCAATCTATAATCGGACTTATTAATAGATAATTTACATCAAATGCTCATGAACTTGATATGGTGAGCTATATATCTCATAGAAAATCCAAGTTCAAAATGTATGACACATAAACAGAGGCTCTCAGATGGTTCACATAAGGAATCGGAAAGGAAAAAATAATGCAAATAAATGACACGAATTATAAAGAAGACCTAGATAGAAAAGAATAACATGAAACGAAAATCGTAGTATATTTCTAAAAGTATTAAAGTTGCTTATTAGTTCACAGACATCTCCAGCTTCTCGTTCTGTTTTTCTCAAATTTCTATATACATGTTTTCTACTTTTCCTGCTACAGGTTTGGACCAGGGGTGTAAACAATTAAGTTGAGCAGAGCCAAACATTGTTTGACTCGAGCTCGACCGAGCCATAATTTTCAAGTTCGAAGTTCGGCTCAACAATAGTTCAATATGATCGAGCTCAACTCTAAATCTCAGATTAATTCTACTAAATATTGACAAAAAACTCGAATTTAATAAGATCGGCTCGAGTTCGACTCAATTAAATATGTAAAATATATAAGAACATATAAAATAAATATAAACTCAATTAGGCTCACGAGCCTTACAAGCTATGTAATTTGAAGCTCGAGCTCGGCTCATTAAATTATTCGAATATCTCGAGTTCGGCTCGATTACTATCAAACCGAATTTGAATATTTTACGAACCGAACTCAAATAGATCATGAACAGTTTGACACATTTACATCCTTATTTTGAACTCTGGTAAAAAATTCAGCTAAGTTGAATTCACGTAACGTCATAACTCATTAGAATTTATGTTCGGATATCTCTAACATTTATCGGCGTATCCGGTATCCATATATGTTATCTCTACTGAACGGCCTATCTAATTATACGTAATTTCTGTATTTGCATATTTGACTTTTGTGGTGAGCCGAATCGAGCCGAACATTGTTAGACTTGAGCTCGACCGGGCCATAATTTTCAAGTTCGAGGTTCGGCTCGACAATAGTTCAATATGATCAAGCTCAACTCGAAATCTTGGATTAATTATACTAAATATTGACAAAAAAAAACTTGAATTTAATAAGATCGGCTCGAGTTCGACTCAATTATATATGTAAAATATATGAGAATATATAAAATAAATATAAACTCAATTAAGCACGTTGTTCACTCCTCCGATCCTATAAATACTCAAGGCTTGAGTATATGTCCCACATATGTTCTTCATATTTTATTTGTGAAAACAGTAAGCATGGCAATCTTTGTCAGGCAAACACCTTCCTGGACTCCACAATGTCCGTTCTGCAACAAACTAATCATCTGCCGTTTTACCTTGTTTCTTCACTGCATTAGGATTCACCTGGATATGCAGTGTCGCCTATATGGCGAAGTAAATGTCGGTTATTTTAGCCTTGTTTACCATTTTGTGCGAGTTCACATGTAGATAACTATTGCTTGACGGATTGATGTATTTAGAATTGCTTCTATATTGCAAGAAATTCCTTTATTTGACACTCATTGATTGACATGCAACTTGCTGCAATGTCATTATCTCAGATCATATTGCGATACAGAGATACCATGTCACATGCCGTTCCTGCCTCTCTTGCTGTGCAATATTTGAATGTTCATTTCTCAATTCCAAGGGGAACCTATACTGTGCCGGTACAGAATGTTCAGAATATAGTTGGTACGAGACAGAATCAATCACCAGTGGCATCACAGTCATCAGAAGAAGAACATACTCAATCTGTACAAAATTGCACTCCGCTCATCAACCAGCTTAATGATCCTACTGAAGAAATAATCCATGTGGAAGATAGTGATGATGAAGAAATAGACTTGGATTGAGAGTCTTAAAGTGTAATTGCACACCGAGTTTGATGTGTGAATCAGGTTCTGAATCAAGATTATATAGTGAATAAAACCAGAACCTGCGGGCTTGGTGTTTGCAATGACTATCAATAAAACTATAAAAGTATTATATGAATCTGTTATGTATGATGAGAACGCATATCACATATGGTAAATGAAATTATAGTTGAATAAGAGTGAATTGCAAAATGGTGATCAAACTATACATACTATAGCATTTTGGTTAAATTTTCAAATTCACAATTTGATGAACTTTTCATTTTTCAAAGAAGTGGAATATAATTAATATAAAATACTGAACATTTTAATACATTTCATTTTTCATATAAATAATTTACATTTTAATACAGAACACTATCACAAATTAAGTAGGACTGCACATAATTACAGTTCGGACCGGTAAATCAGACGGGATCTGGTCCTTTGATCCAAGACTCGACCGGACGGCTTGAAATCGGGTCGATACAGCTCGGTCTCAAAATTTTAATAAATTATGTATTCTGTCCGGTCCGGTCCAAGACCATAAAAAACCAGTTGTGATCATATTGAACTGTACATTTTATATATAATATTATAACAAAGTCGTTATGTATTAAAAAATTATTAATGATAAAGGAAAGTTATATTTATTGTAACCACATTTTATCTACAAAATCCAATATAAATAAATCGTGATACATGGTAATTTACTCATTTTCATTTAATACTCTTACATAAGAGATATACTTTACAATTTAATTTTATATTAATTAATTAAAATGAACAAAAAATTATATAATAAATAAAAGAAAATATTTGATAACCTATAACAACACAAGAAGCATCGATACGAATTCACAGTGATTTTATATTTTTATTAAAATAAAAGTAGAATGTAAATATAAATTTTAAATTATAAATATTATGAGAATAACTAAATCAATGATGAGAAAAAGAATCTAAACTTCAGTATGTATAGATTATTAAAATCTAATACTTATTATATGAATAATTTATATATAAGTTAATATATAAAACCCGTCGGTACCAAAACGAAAATTAAGGGTCCAGTCTTCGGTTCACATTTTATAAAAATATCAGTCTTCATTCCAGCCTGTGTTGTTCCCGTTTTAACCATTTGTACAGCCCTAATCACAAGACAATAACTTGCATGAACCGGCTAATCCTACAATTCATATGCTCGACAATCCTTATTCCAAGGGCCTCTCCTTTTTCCATACATTTTATCCTATCTGCTTTTACAAGTTGGCTTCAGAATGTTCTCAACTTTTTAATTAGTTGGATTTGAAAGAGAGTCATGATTGAATATGAAACAAATGAGCATCTTAAACCATGCATTAACAAATTCACCAATCCATTACGTTTCACAAACTCGGAAGGATCGTGCTTTATTTCTCTGGTTTAATTAAGTCACTAATACGTATATAGTTTTAGAAGTTGCATAACACTATGCTAATACAAGTTAAGGAAAAGAATAACATATCCATCAACCTGCAGCATAGCTTCCTCATTATTAACCGACATACATATCATGCATCCATTCTAGCAGCTTACGGTCTATACGACTGCAATGGTTTTAGTTTCAGGTACTCCATTAAGCTTGTTTGCACGTGGAAGCTTGTCCTGCCCAACTGCGATTTGCTGTTTCTCTGAAACTAAACGAAGCTGTCGAGTCACTTGTGATTCAACTTATTCAGAGAGAGGATATGATCGTCCACTTCCACGATCAAGATCTTTAAATGATAGCTTTAGTGAGTTGTTTATCTTTTAACGGGGACTCCAGTGTCACATGTACACCTGGACGTCGAAAACGCAATTAGTATGACATTGCTAGTGACATGATCAGTAAAAACAGGGAAGTTTTGCATAACTTGAACAGTCACAGTGAATGAACTGAATAGAGATTAGCCAAGGATCTGAAGATTCTAAAATTATTTGTATTTCAGTTCTCAACATGGCTTAAAAAACGGAAAACAGAGAGGAATTCAGACATTAATCCTTCACAAAGTACATGATGCAGCAAACATGTTCTTACAGAATCTCAAATATATAATGCCTTGGATTAGTAGGTTCTCCTCTATGTAGAGCAGGCCGTTTTGTGTATTCTTCTTTCATTGCCAACAAATCCCATAAATAATGGGGAGGATTTAAAACACGTATTTATAAACATGATCGAACTAGATTACAAACATGATGTTCTGGTAAGCTCGCTGAAGAGGCAAGCAGCTACACATGCATAATCGAATTGATTTCATTCACATCAACATGGATATTATATAATCATTAGAAATAAAATAAAAAGCAGTGTCACATGCACTAAAAATGGAATATCAAACATTATCACAAGACAATAACTTGCATGAACTCAACAGGAGGCACATCCATGGGTCTTATTTTAGAGACATGTGTAGGCCATACAACAGTCAAGCTATATGTGACTGAATACACATATAGGAAACTACTATGTTCCCTTTCGGTAGTACAAATTCATTCATATGCCCTACAATCCTTATTCCAAGTGCCTCTACTTTTCTCTAGTATGAAAGACATTTTACTCAATCTGCTTTTACGAGTTGGCCTTGGAATGTTCTCAATTTTTTAAATTGGATGGATAAATCAGATAGCAATCCAGTAGTGTCATTTACGATAATATATTCAGAAATTGTAACCAAGTCAGACTTTTTTCTTTGGATAGTTGATATATATCAAGTGTAGGGAGAGGGGGAGATGATAATAGAACTCTAGACTTCTTCTAGCACTAGGAGCACCGAGCACCTTTGTCAGCGGTCAAGCACTCTTTAATTCTCCGTGCAGAGCTCTCAGCCAACTGAGTTAATATTTACGCACTTGGTGGAGAAAAAAAACAAATTAATCAATATACCTGGAGTGAGAATATTGCCCACATTCATGGCATTCAACATGTTGCCGCATGATAAAATTCACAATTTCAGGAACACTAGGTTGCAACTTGTCAGACCCCATCATTGTTTTGAAAAAATGGCAACTTTTTTCTTCATCTTCTTCCCACCAAGCTCATAGGGTGAAGCAATCATGGCATGATGGAGCACATACCTGGAAAGTGCATTTGATTTGATATACTATTAAGATGTAAGCACTATGAGGTCATATGGTGATATCTTGCTTAGGTCACATTATTGTAAAATGAGTAGGGAGCAAGTTTGTTTCCTCTATATAAGCAGATCTTGTCTATTTGTAAGATACAACTAATTAATATTACAAGTCTAGTTTTACTCTCTTATCTCTCTGTTTTGTACATAGCATTATATAATAATTATATCACATATCTACATAGTTAAGATGGTATCAGAGCCTCAGTTCTGCAAGGAGAACAAGCTCTGAACACTTTATCAGTCAGATCAATCAGAAACTCAGAAACTTCCAACCAAGGCACATATCAAACAATCTGTAGACATCTACCAAGAGGAACATGATATAGTAGTGGAAGCTGTCTTTTGAGGTAAGCTTCTCAAGCTGACAAAAGAGGATAACAGCCAAGTTTATTTTATGAAATTAATATAACAAGAAATTAACTATTAGTTCCTTTATCAAGAACAAGTACAGAAAGAATAATATATAAGTTCCTCCTTGGAAAATTTTCTCTTCCTTCTGCCTTGTCATTTTCTGAGTGATATATTTCCTCTGTATGTTGAGTAATTGACTTTTTACCATGTTGAGTGATGATTCTGAGGCTCAATTTGGCGCACAAGTGAACCTCATTTGTTTTTTTTTTTTTTTACATATTTCAAAAGTATATTGAGAGAAAAATTCATGACTTCTCAAGTCCAATAAAACCAAAGGTCCAAGGAGAGGGTGAAAATACAGGAAACCTTGAAAAACGAAATCACTAATTTTAACAACTCTATCAAGATAAACATCGAAACATTTATTTTTCCTCAACTAAATGTCGAGTATACATTGTCACTCAATGTAATCACAGTACACAATCATTCGCATGATCAGACTTTTATAAAAAAAAGTGCAAGTCCCTAAGGTCCTGGCCTCTACCAACGGAGACACCGGTGCGTGACAAGAAATAAAAAGAGCAAGGTTTCCTACAACTTAAAAGAACATTCTGATCATTACCTTTTGAGTTGAAAAAGAAGAGATGCGCCGCCCCCATTGGCTATGATCTTCTGTTCCAAAAAAATTACGCAAGAGTAATAAAATATCGTAATATAAACCCCTAAGATAAATATGTGACAAAGTAGCAGCTGTTTTAAGTAAACAATTAGAGTATAAAGACATCAGAGAATGGCTCTACCTCATTCTCTATAAATAATTTAGTGAAGGAACTTGCATTCACTAATACACCCTTCTCCAGATCAAAAATTTTCTTTTTCTTGCCAATAGAGAGTTTTTGAAGCCATTGTAGCTTGATAATCCACATGCTGCAGAGTGCAGATCCAGAGGATATAATAAATGTTGTGCCTTCTAAATAAAGATGATGATATGCATATATTCCTACTTAAATAATTGGCCGATTATATATAGTAGGTTGGGGATCATTAATAACGAAACACCTTTAGATGACAAATTAGTCTGAAAAAGAGTTACAAATATGTTACACTTAAACTAATACAATAATCGGAATCCGAAGAAGATCTCACATTAGGCCTGATACTTCATTCCTTATTGTATCACGAATGCAGTTGCTACTAACAGGATAGTGCTTACAAAAATCATTTTACAATGTTCTATAAATATGGCTCGACAATAGTTCGATATGTTCGAGCTCAGCTCGTAAACTCGAATCAATTCTACTAAATATTGACAAAAGCTCGAATTTGATAAGTTCGGCTCGAGTTCGACTCAATTAAATATATACAAAATATATATCTATATTTATATCTATACTATTACATAATAAGCAAACATGAGATCTTTCATAATTAAGATGGGTTAATCATAAAAAAATAATAATGATCGTTAGATCTTTAGTAAATACTAGATTATATCTCGTGCGATGCACGAATCAATTTTTTTTAAAAATATTTCTTATATAATTTATATTTATTTTTCTAATAATAATAATTGAAATTTTACTTAATGGTATATGTATATATTTTTTGTGTAATTTTTCATATGATTTATTTTTATTTGTATTTAAATAAATATAATATTTGTCTATTTTTATTTAGAGATCTATTTTAATTAGGGAATTAATGTACCATGTATTTTAGTTAGCAGATTACTCTTAATGTTTGAATATCAGGCTCAATAAGGGTCTTTTGGTTCAGGTTTTGTGGAATGAGGTATAAGTTTAAAATGGATAAAACTCATACCTGATATTTGTTTCTTTTTTTTTTTAAATTTCAAACTCATACCTCAAACCCACAAGGTATGAGTTTTTGATATCCTGGAGTGGGTGGATATGAGGGAAGGGTATGAGTATCAATTTTATTATTATTATTTTTTTTATTGATAATTAACATTATTAATAATCAAAAAATAATAATATATGCAATCAAACATTACTAATAATAAAAAAATTTATTTATATAATAAAGTAAATTTATCTAACTATTAATTGAATAATACTTTACATTAAATAATTTCATTCCAGAACTAAACCAAATACATGATATCAATAATGCAATTTCATCGTCATACCACCCTAACCCGATTCCTAGTACCAAACTCGTACAACCTCATCAACCAAATGACCCTTAATAAATATCCGGCCAAAATACCGACTACCAAACTTTTAATATTTCAGTTTTAATAATATAGTATAGATATAAGAACCGTTAAATCTTTGGTTAATTATAGAAAGAACAATATCGTTCAAACAACGTTATATATTTGGTTAACTATAATAAGAACAATAATTGTAAGTTTTATTAAAGTAAATAGATGAGAACAGTTAGATCTAATATTAAGAAATATTTAAAATTTAAAATTACTATTAGAGATTCACAGTTCGAATCATGTCAAAATATATTAGAAATAAACATTTATGTTATAATGTCATTATTCTTTTATTGAATTTTATATAAAATTCTATTAAAATTAAAATATTATAAAGTTTTAGCAAATATAAAAATATTTAATGACAAACAAAACTATTATATTTTCAATATTAATATACACACACATATATACATATAATATATATATATATATATATATATATATAGTAGAATTTTACTCATTATAGCTAAATTTTACGGCTCCAAACAATATATATATCTTGTACTTATTATACCTAACTTTTAATTATTATTAAATTAACTATTCTAATTAACTTATTATCAAAAAAAACTCTTTACAAATATATAAAAAATTAAAAAAAATATTATATGTATTAACATAAGTTCTCATTTCTATAAAAATTTAATATGACATATTTTCATATCAAATACCAATAAAAATATATTTATTTATGTAAATATTAGTCAATCCCTGAGTGCATCTCACGAGTTATAAACTTATATTATTAAAATCGAAACATGAAAATTTTGGTAATCAGTCATCGATCATTATTTAGGCCGGATTAATAAATTGATATTGGGCTTAATTTTTAAAAATTAGTCTTCTAATTTAAATAATAATTTTATCCACTTTAAATATAAACTTGTTTTCTCAGTTACACAAGTAGAAGGGGTTGAATACTTGTGTGCTCTTTTAGCCTGATTAAAATAAACTCAATGTAAATTAAAGTTTTAAATTAAGAACAAACACAAAGATATGAATGAATATTATTTGTATTATTGATGTATGAATATAAACTCTCTTAGGGTATATAAAAACCCTAGCAACTTCTCTGTATTTATCACAACAACTTTTTTTATTTCTATGTTATCTCAAAAGTTCGACAATTACAATAGGTTACATAGAGTGTTCGTATAAACTTATAACAGAAAATAAAATCATAATAGGAATAAAATTCCTAATTATTAGTTGACAATTTTCTTCTGTAATTCTATTTCCTTCCCATATCATATCTGTAAAATATTTGTATTTATCTTCGAAGATTTTCATTACCGTGATCGCCTTCCAAATTTAGCTTCAGATTTATGGACTATAGACTTAGATAGCCTATAGATTCTGATCAAGTTCTAAACTCCGATTTACATTCAAACTCTGGTTTTACTTCTCTTGAAAATCTTCTAAGTACTGATACCTGTATAGATACTAACTAGACTATAATTGTTTAATTATTCAGAAACTAGAAAGACTTATTACAAATAAAACTATGCTAGAATCTGTTATAGTATTTTGTACATCATCACATGAATATATTCATAACACAAGTAAAATATATTAAAAACTTATAAGAATACATTTATACAAGATATTAAATAAAATTATCATTATCATTATAAAATTAAAAATAATTTTAAACCATATAATTGAAATATTAAAAAAAATATTCTGATAAATCTGTGTGGGGTATAAGCTAGTATGAGAGAATAAGCTAACCTTCAAACAGAAACTTTTTTATTGTGAAAACCTTCACGAAATTTGCAAGCCGTAATAAAATATTTAAATAAATTTTAATTTATATTAAATTATTTAAATAAAATTTTCATTTATTTGCGATACCTCAAATATTAATTTATATGCGAAACCTCAAATATTTATTTAAATAAATATTTAAATTTTAAAATCGTAATAAAATATTTATTTAAATATTAATTTATTTGCGGAACCTCAAAAAATAAATTTTATTTTTAAAGTTTGGTACTTTTTTATGGTAAAAAGTTTTCACTAAAATGTTATCATATAGGAATATATAGAAAATAAAATAAATATAAGCTCAATTAGGCTCGCGAGCCTTACAAGCTAAATAATTTGATGTTCGAGTTTGGCTCGGTAAAGTATTCAAATAGCTCGAGTACGAACTTAGCTCAATTATTATCGAACCAAATTTGAATATTTTACGAGCCGAACTTGAACTACTTACTCGTGAACAGTTGTTTACACCCCAAATTTGAACTCCGGTAAAAATTTCAGTTGACTTGAAGTCACGCAACGTCATAACTTATTAGAATTTATGTTCAGATCTATATCTGACATTTATTATCGTTTCTAATATCCATATATGTTATCTCTACTGAACGACTTAACTAATCATACATAATTTCTTTAATTGCATATTTGACTTTTGCGCTGCATTAAGCTCGTTGATCACTCCTGAGACGGATCTGTATCAGACATTTATTATCGTATCCAATATCCATATATGTTATCTTTATTGAACCACCTAACTAATCAAACATAATTTCTTTAATTGCATATTTGACTTCTGCGGTGCACTAAGCTCGTTGATCACTCCTCAGATCCTATAAATACTCAAGACTTGAGTAATGTCCCTCATATGTTCTTCATATTTTTTTTTTGAAAAGACTAAGCATGAGAATTTTTGTTAGGCAAAAACCTTCCTGAACTCCTCGATGTCCATTCTGCAACAAATTGATCCGCTGCCTTTTTACCTTGTTTCTTCACTGCATTGTGATTCACCAGGAGATGCACTGTCGTGTATGTGGTGAAGTAAATATAGGTTATCTTAGCCTTGTTTACCATTTTATGCGAGTTCACATGGAGATGACTAGTCGGATAGACGTATTTCGAATTGGTGCTATATTGCGAGAAATTCCTTTATGTGAACGCTCATTGATTGACATGCACCGTGCTGCAATGTTATTATCTCAGATCATATTGCGATACAGAGATATCATGTAACATGTCATTCCTGCCTCCCTTCCTGTGCAATCATTGAATGTTCATTTCTCAATTCCAAGTGGAACCAATTCTGTGCCGGTACAGATTGTTCAGAATATAGTTGGTACGAAACAGAATCACTCACCAGTGACATCACAGTCATCGCAAGAAGAACATACTCAATCTGTAAAAAATTGCACACCGCTAGTGTTTGCCATAACTATGAATAAAACTACAAAAGTATTATATGAATCTGTTATGTATGATGAAAACGCATATCACATATGGTAAAAGGAATTATAGTTGAATATCATTTCAATATATTATATATATATACACACATATATAACCAATCAATCCAACTAGTCGGGTCAAGTAACAAGTAATACATATAACAAAACATAATTTTCGATACGATAACTATGCACATAACTTTTCGATACACTTTTTTATTCTTATTTGATACGATACCACCAATGACTACACATAAAACAATAATTTGTTACCCATAATTCATACCATGACCTCTACAACCTGGAAAATAACTTGTTATCCATAATTCATACCAAGACCACTACAACAACCCGGTGATAACGATCCTAAATTTTCAGAAAAATGTCAGTACCACCCGGTGACCTCGATCGTAAATTTTCTCAAATTATGACATAAATCAGAGTTCCAAAATTATTGCTGGCACCCAACACATATAGACACGTCACTTCAAAATATAATCATCTAGCCCAAATTTATATAATTAAATATACACATAATTTTGAAAATATCAGAAAGATCGATCGAAAACTTACCTCAAACTCGCAAACCAAAAATTCACAACATCCTATTACATATATTTAATTCTTAGTACCCACTCGCAAACATCACATCTCAAACTTCGAATAACTCCATGTATCCGAATTTGCCCACATCTGTATTTCACCTTTTTAACATTCCAAACGATGTTTTCTCGAAAACCTTAAAACACGAAAGTCGTAGAGAACGAAAAGATCTTTCCGAAAAGTCCAGAATCATCATATTCTGACATACGATGAGTTCAATACGAATTTTACAAGATAGATGAGTTGTGTTTGGGAAATCCTACGAATTTTAATATCAAAGATGAAGAAAAAGAATAAGGATTTTTAGAGAGAGGGATTTGCAACTGTTTAGTCTTGGTGACTCAAAAAAAATATGAAAGAATTAAGGGATCTCAATCTATATATAGAGTTTAAAACCTGTTACAGATAAAAAAACGAGGTGTATTTATTACGCAATCAATGTTAGGGTTAGAGAGAGCTTCGAGCTATAATGACTGCACTAACATTTCATGACTAACTCAGGTCCTCGTTAACTGCCTATGTATCTCAGTGGGTGTGGGAATCAAGCCAATAACGTAATTCTAATATTGAGGGGTTAGGCCCTTTATATAGGCGCACGAGGGCCTTGGAATCAGATTAGAATTAGGAGACTTGGTGGCCAAGTCTCCTAGTGACAAGGTTGTTGAAACCTTTTAGGAATGAGGGTCCTCGTTGGACTCTTCCCACGTTTGGGTTTCTAGATCCCTCTAGGATAAGGGCCTTCAATAGGCTTCGTGGGCATTTACTGAGCCTTTGTTAATTAATTACAAAATTAATAATAAAGGCATACTGGGCCTTTGGCTTCAACAGAGCTTGTGGGCTGGACTTACAAATCCAGTTGATCCTTGAATTATAAATCCAGTTGATTCTAGGATTTACTTTCCTAGTTCATTTCAAGGGTCCAAGTCTTTAGACCATACCTATTTTTATTACTTCCTCAAGCCTATTTTTACCCATATCATTTGCCTCCCAAATCCAACTTCGAGGTCGAAATGATAATCGACTTGATTTATCGATCTCAATTGAAGTCGAGCACGATATTGAGGTCAAGTAGGCCTTCAGGGATTCATCTTCATTTCGACCTTGACTGACGTCGAATTATAACTCAAATGTACATCCAAGTCGATTCATTTTATTTTTCAATATTTGGTGATTTTCGACTTGGTTTGAGGTCGATTAAAACCTTGTTTTCCCTTCCAAGTCGAAATTGTTTGGGTTTCAAAACCTGTGTTGTGTTCGACCTAAATTGAGGTCGAATTATCCCTTATTTTACAGTCCAAGTCGATTTATAATGGGCTTCATGTCTTGATGTTTTCTGACTGAATTTGAGGTCGAATTGAACTCAACTGCCCACATAGATCGAAAATAGTTGCCCCCTTAAGGATTCGAGTAATTTGAGCCTCACAGGCTTTGGGCTTTTGGGCCCTTAACAATGTGGACCTTTACTAGGCCTTCTATTTGAAGTGTCCAACTAGTTTCTCTAAATAATGGTCCCTCAAGGTTTTTGATTTATGGGCCTCCAGGGTTCTTGGATCATGGGCCTTCATTATCTTACGAACCTTTCACCTTTATTGGGCCTTGGATTTTCCAGATTCTAGGCCTTCGAGGCTTTTCCCATTGGTTAGTGGGCCTCCATGGCTTATAGGCCATGGGTTTCACAGGCCCAACTTCTAGATCCTTCTTCTGAATTCTAGAAAACTCTATTTTTTTACCTTTGGGTTTTCATTGATGGGCCTTGTCATATGAGCCCCTTCACCGGTTGTATCATTTGATTTACCCTTCAACGGTCATATGACCTAGAAACACCTGTAAAAAGGGGAATTTGAACAGTTGGATGACCGGCTAGAGGGTTATATATGAGTGGTGTGAGGGGCTTCAGTTCCTACACTTCTCATTTCTCACTTCTCTACTTTCTCACAAACACTTGAGCTCTTAAGCCTTCAAGCAAATCCAGCTTCCAATTCTCTCAAAGGTATTCACAAAGTTGAAGGATCAATGGCCGATAAGAAGATTTCTCATTTGGCGGCTATGAACGCGGGGTCTACAAAAAGAGGTAAACCCCTCCGTCGAATCCCTATTTTCTCCACTTATATGTCTTTGATAGATATGATAAACCAAAGGGGGAATGAATACCCCAGTCAGTCTCACTTAGATTCGTATAGTCATAGCAACAAATTTTTCGATTGTGACCTAGTAAAGGAAATACAATCGTTTGTTCGACTTTTCCCCTCGTTTCACTATTTCCTTGGTGGAGCCTGGCGACATGACCTTCCATTGGAAACCTAGTAGTTTATTCGTTTACGTAGATGCCCTGTTAGTAGGGTTTAGGTTTCCTTTGCATGAATTCATTCCAACTCTCTTAGCTGACGTCCAGATACGCCCCAGCCAAATTGTCCTCAATGGATGGAAATTCATCCATTTCTTTATGATTTTGTGTTTGGAGAAAAAGATCAAAATGATTGTCCCCCTTTTTCATAAAATCTTTCGATTTAAAAATTCTTCCAGCCTTTCACTGGGCTGGGTTCACATAGCCCACAAACCAAACAAACCCCATATTTTTTATAATTCCTCCATTCCTGACAACAACCTCCATTAGAAAGAGAACTTCATCCAAATCAAATGGGAAGGGAGAAACTGGGGGCATCTCTTTAGGCCCACTTTTGGCAAGGTAGCGGACGGGAGCGCCGACTCCATTATGCTCTCAGAGGAGGAGCAGGAGGCCTACATTGCGCTCACTCAGATGGAGGCCAAGGATGTTTCTTGGGCTCTCCTTGATGAGCGTAGGTTGAAAGTTGGGAGCCTATCGAGGGCCTCGAGTAAAGGTATATCATTTTACTTAGGTTTGTCTTTGTACTTTGCTCGTTCTATTGCTTTATTAACGTGCCTATGTTCCTTCTTTCAGCTGCTGCGGAAATTAATGAGTGGACCATTCAACCTGTTGAAGAGACTGGCCGCATGAAGCGGCTACGGTTTATGAATGATCCCAGGTAGGGAAAAGATCCTCCAGCATTCTTGCAGCCTCATACTGGGCCAATCGAGGCTGAAAGCAGCGGCTCCGCCAAAGCGCCCAAATCCCTGGCGTACAAACCAGGCTGGGGATTTAGGAAGTATGATACTGTGGTTGGTTGTATAAATCACACTAGGGATTGGTCCCTTCATTCCATTACTCCTTGTGATTACAAGGACATTGTTTTGGGACGTGACGAGGAGAACACCAAGGCTTTGGGTGCACAGGCATTGGCATCGGTAAGTTTCCTCACTTGACTAATTCACATTTTACATTGCTAGCACACACTATCATATTTGAGCTTTAACATTTTTTCTATTTATGATTTGGCTTTCTATGTGATTTACCTTGGTTTGTTGCTTTTCTGGTCAATGCCTACTTTCAGGCTTCCTTGCACCAAACAGAGTCGTGGAAGGCTCAGGCATGGAAGCACAAAAAGGAACTCACAGTGGCAAATGCCAAAATCAAGCATTTGGAAGAGAACTTGGCCAAGAAAGAGGAGCTTTTGAAAAAAGCTTAGGCCAAAATAGTTGAACTCTGGGCCGATAAAAATGCTATCATTGACAAGTATTTGGCCTCGGAGGAATACCAAGACTTGATATTACAGCATGACGACCTCTTTTTTCCTGCCAATTACACGATCGGGTGGAATGAGGCACTGAAGGCGGTACTGGAGAAACATCCGGGTCTGTTTGACCCTAAGGTGGACTTCCAAAGTCCTCAGTGTTAGGTCCTGGAGATCGTAGAGGGGGGTGAATACGATTCCCAAATAAAAATCTGACTTTTATTTATTTTTGGGACAACATAAAAATTACTTTGGTTCAAACCCAGGTACTGTTCATCATCTTCTTCAACCTCAAGAACACCATTAAAATAACCAAGATAATGAACGGTAAATCATCCAAAACACACAACACAACAAGATCTAAGAATATAACTTTATATTCATTGAAGTGGGGTAGATGCTACAACAAGTTCAAGAACAAAAGCTCAAGAACACAACAAAGAAATGATTTTTAGCTCCTCTAAAAATATTACAAATTCTAGATCTAGGAGACAAAAATCAAACCTATCTTCTAAACAAGATTTAGCAATGTTTACAATAGAAGAATAGATGAGTGGTATGATAAAGAAAATCATGGCTCTAAAATATGCAAGATCTAGTTCGGCCATGGGGGAGAGAAAAATAATTCTTTTTCTCTCTCCCCTTTTCTCTTCTCATCCGGATGCACTACCTACTGATTAAGACTTGGGTTTCTTCTTTATATATTGAAAAAGGTGTTGCTTTTTATTTTTCCACCTTTTTCTCTTAAATCATATCTTCAAAGTCATGTGCCAAGCATGCCTTTGGAAATATTTAATATAAAAGTAATATTTAATAAATATATAAAATATAAATAAAGAATATCTTTATTTATAAAATATATAAATAATTAAATAATTACTTTATTTAATTAAATTAAATATTTCCATTCCACTCTTCAATTTGTGTAGACTTCCTTATCCAAATACTTGGCCCCGTATACGTGACTCCACCACGTCCAAGTATTTGGCCTTCTAATCTGTGAAGCTTTAGTAAGATCCAATCAGGTTGTGCCGTCTGTCCCTTATCCATTAGGCTGACATTTCTCCAACACTGATTTACCACCTTTGTTGATCCTCCACTTGACTCAAGAAAACCAACAACTTTAGAATGATTAAAATCATATTAACCGACGAGAGCTTGCCTCCAATGTCCTGACACTTGATGCAACGGTCTGGTTCATAAGTGACTAGTCTTGATAGGGGCTCTTGATTCCGAACATGATTCCACATTCTTCTTTGCAAACCTTACTTGTTGCTTCGATTGTAATGCACTAAAATCATCATAGACTAAGACAATCTTCTGTAGCTTCCACATCCTTGAATAGATGTCAACATCTTTTATTCTTCACTGAGGCATGAACATGTTAATGAACTTCTTCCAGTGAGCTTCAAGTCTGTAGATGATCCTTTGATACTTTGTCTTAACTGAACTCTGTGATCCAAGATTTCTGTGCACCTGCATATTATTACATGTCTTGTTCTATTGTTGAGTTATCATCAACCATTACATAGAGATTACATTTAGCATTCCTAGTACACATGAAAGTGCAGTGAGTTACTTCCCTTCACTCCTATCTCCCCTTTCAATCTCCCCCTATTTGGTTGATATGTAATAGCAATCAAATACTATTTCCCTTTACAATCTCCCCCAAAAGCAATTAAATAAAATTAACTACTAGAGGATAACTCAACTAACATACAAGAAACAATTAAAGTACTTGACATGAAAATAATATACAAAAGGTTCTGGAAAGATATAATCAGTTAAATCCAGATTTCCTGAGTTGCTGAAAATGAATGATGAATTTCTGAATTTCATTTTCCTTTAGCTTCCTCCACTTCAATGTTCTTCAAAGATAGGGTTCTTTCAATAAAGAAACAAATCATTAGTAAAGACTTCTGAACAATCATTCTTATTCATCTTGCAATTCGAACTAGAACATACAGCTCTCTATGTTCCCCATAAGAGGTCAACTCATTCTCCCCTTACGGTTGTTCTCTCTTAGAATGAAAGTCATTTCCGCTTTTTCTTCAGGATGTTCTATTTCCAGGAAACATATTTTTGTTTCTTCCCTGCACTATTCCACTGACTTCATCTATCACTGAAACAAGAAATAGAACACACTTGGACACTTCTCAGATGCCCCTTGAAAATCTCTTTTACATTCTTCTTTACCCAGAAAACTTCTACTTAGCAAAAACTCCCCCTTGAGTTGATACTCTTCAAAGAAATCTTCATTTTCATTCATTGATCGTGCTAGAAAGAATTCTTCTGCCGAACCTCTCCTAAGAATGTTCCAAGGACAGATCTTCAAACAAATAGAGCAAAATCCCTTAGATATCTTTTCAGAATAAGATATAGCATTGCAAACCAAGATGTTAAAATTCTCCATAACTTCTCCCCTTAGTACGACAAGTAACTTCTTCTCAATTGACAAAAAGTAACTTCTCCACTTCAGACGAAAAATCAGTTAAATCTACAACACCTTTAGGGATTAGGCTCCAACCAATTACTAAGAAACTCCCCCTTAGTAATTTCTCCATTGCATCACTAAGGTTTCAATTTTATCTAATTCTCCCCCTTAGTTCATGTAAGCTCCAATCCACCCTTGTGTCTTTAGATATCCTCTAAGTAACCTCCATAAGATAGGATTGAAAGATCTCATTTCTTGTATCACCAATAGATCACCAAGAGATCTCGTTTCTTGTATCACCAAATTCTCCCCCTTAGTTGAGAATATCCTTGAAAATAATAAAAGTATCATCTACATCCAATCGAATAAGAAACTATCTTTCAATTGAACATAAAATCCTCCTTAGGTCTAAACATTTATGTCTCCCCCTTTGAGATTGAGAACAACATGAATTAATAGACCCAAAGGTAATAGTTTGGACATTCCCACTAAGCTTCAGCTAGATTCTTCTTCAGCTTGTCTTCCAGAAAAGAATCTCTTCAACATTTCAGAGCTGGAAAATTCAGTAACAGGATTCAAGCATAGTAGCAAGGTTAGTGTTTGGTCTATGGTTTCCTCACTTCTACTACGTTCTGTTGGTGTTTACACTTTCAAGCGTAAGTGTTCCACTCATTTCTCTCCCTATTTCTCTCACTCAAGTGTAACACTCCCTCACTTCACTCAAGTGTTTCTCTCCCTTACTTGCACTCATTCCATTTATAGCAATTTGTACCTGCAAGTAAATCCATGCTAGTCTCACCAAGATATTATGGATCGTTGACTATAGCATGTTGTCGATCAGTAAAGATCTAGGTTCTGAGATGGAATCTCAGACAGGGTTTCAGTTAGGTCGTCACCCAACTCACCATGAGCAAATCCATGCACACGTGGCTCGTCGTCGGGGAATAACCCTTCTGAAATTGGAATCTCCTCCATTCAAGGAGTGACTGAAATCCCAACACCCTGATCCTCAAAAGACTCATCAAATTGGTAAACCAACTGAATCATAGTCTACGAGTTGTTGCTCAGCTACTTTCAGCATCAACAATCTCCCCATATGCAAATCTATGCACTGGATCGTTGAATGTGGTATGCGTACTAGCAGCTATCTAAGCATCAACTGACTCCCCATATGCAAATCCATGCACTGGATCGTTGACAGTGATATGCCTTTAAGTTTTGAGCGATCCATGTATTCCAGAATTTGAATTCCTGGGAGAGTAGACGTGTACAAACATCTCTCTCAATCACCTGTGAAGATGAATTAATTCACTATTTGTAGTCATGGAAAACTGTTAGTGATTGCCTCTCAACATCAACAGATTGCTCTGCGGATGTGAAATCCCGTTAGGGAACTAGGACTGTTCCTCCTAGGAAGGTTGACAAGGATTCTAATATATGGCAAGAAATCCAAGTTTCCCTCAAATACCTGTGAAGGTGGCTCAACAACTTCATTCACCATGAATGGTAAACAAAGAAGTTTAGGGGTTTTACCTATACCTCACAATGTGCACTTCTTGCAATGTGTCCTCACAATTGTTAGTCCCAAGAGAGGCTAGAGAACTGTTAGGTCCTTTAACATCCCTTAGAAGCAAAAACTTTAGGATTACCATCAGCGTGAATGCTTTTGGTGTGCTTGACTCATTACAAGGTGCTCTGGCTGACGAGCGAATTTTCAATGAAATCACCCTGTTAAGAGAGTTCATTCAGAAATGGTTGAATTGCCTTTTCAGCTCTGCATCCTTTTGAGAGAATACAGATGAGCTACAGATACCTCAATTTGAATACTTCTTTTCTTCTCTGGAGGTAGAGCTGTGGGTGCACTTCCGACTTCATCCTTATTTGCTGCATCAAGTGCAGTTTCTCCTTTAACAACCGCTAATCTATATAAGTTCCTTATATCACCAAGGGTTGAAAGTTTGAATTAGAATGATAGTGTTTGGTACTAAGGCCTTGGTTAGAAATTGATGGATTATTCAACTTCTTGACCTTCCCCTATAGCCACTAAGGCCAAGCCATTACGGCTAAATAGATAGAGTTGATCAGAGCTATATAAAATTTGGTAGAGTATGATTAAACTTATTCTCTATTCCTTCTCAGAAATATAGCATCGGAGCAATGTGTCCTCAAGAAACAATGCACCAGAGCTAAAATGTGGGAATTAATAAAGAATAGGCAAAAGAATATTAAGCCAAATTTCATAAACTCACAATTTTGAAAAAAAAGTTTAACAGATTAACAAAAGTGTTCTTTTGAATTTCTCTTAGACAAATATCCAATTGAAATTCAACTCTTTTAACAAAAACATTTTGATTAATAACTCAAATCTATTTCATCTTGCTCACTGTATGTTTTCAGAAATTGTTTTGCAATTCATTCTTATCGGATATTATCTCCGACTTAAAACATAAATCATTTAAAAAAAATCGAATGAATGCTTTAGTCATACAGTCCAAGGCACTAATCCCAAAGCAAACAACCATTGTTTTAATACTACAGGTCAATGTGAAACAGACATTAACAAGAGTTTTGAAAAACGTTTTACCAATGATTGATACCTCAAGATCAAAACAATTTACTCCAATAAAATAGCCTGATACCATGCAACCTAAGTTACAAGTTATCAAGTAACTTTATTTAAACAAATCGTGGAGAGAAAACAGTTTTCATTACAAAACATTTAGAGAGAGAGGATATATGATTTTGAAATAGAAAGATAATCCTCAAGAAATGTTCTCTTTCAAAGAAAAAAAAACTTTTAGTGGCTTTTCATTCTCTGGCAAATGAATGCATGTTTAGATAAAACATTTTTCACAAGAAATAGACAAGAAATTTCTTTATGCATTCAAGTTCTAAAGAATGAAAAACATATGTTAATACTAATGAATTATCAAAGATATAAATGACAAGACATTCAAAAGTACTAACATCATTCAATCATGTTGTAATAAAACGCATCTTACTACAAAACAATCAAGCACATAAGATACTTACATTATGCTAGACAATTACCATTTGTCGCTTGAAACAAACACATATTGCAATATAGATCATGGTAATTCTAAAGCATAAAAATAAGCATCCGCTAAACACTGAACATACATTGACCGAATGACAGCATTTAACTTCTTACACTACATCTCAACAATTATCACATAAGCATATTGAAAATACTCATGACAATCAGAATGTATGTAAACTCGAGGTACTAGTTGCATCAGAGATCAAATACCTTTAAATATTAATGTTAAAATTTATGATCTTTGACAACCCCTCGCGATGTAGTAACTTACTTTCAATATCACTAATATCAAAAGAATGACAACTAATATTAATGGATTTTGCAAAAGACATGAATTACATCACTTAAACTACATATTAAGTGGTTCCATTAATATTAGCATTAAACAATTAAAAGTAAATAAAATTACAATTAATTAATATATAAAAATATTTATGCTGAAACATTTGATACATATAGCATGAATAACATATGACAGCACAAAGTACGAGATCCTGGATATAAATTGACTATACAAAAAGATGCTACAATGTTAGGTCCCTAGGTCCCGGGTGATCATAGGTAATCTCATAATGATAATATTGAGTCCCGGGTGGTCACACGCCAAACATTAATCAGTTCCTAGAGATCGTAGACATCTAAATAGCATGAACACTCTCTATAAACTTTACATTTAAATAAATCAACATTAGACTAGAGTGACATACCTTAGTCAATAGAGCTTTTACTGGTGTATGATCGTTGAATGAACAATTACTCCTCTTTGCCCTAGAGATCGAACGTTTACTCCTTTCGAGATCGAACGTTTACTCCTTTTGGACAGGAATAACTTTTCAGCTACCAGTTAACATTGTTCCTCGAAACAATACCATGCTCATCCAGACGGAAACTGCATTACCTTCAACACCCAAATATTTCCTTGTAGATATTGGTCTTGGCAGCAGCTTCACTAAACTCAGCACACTAGAAACCAGTAGTCTTGACACTAGCAGAGTAGAACCTTAAAAAAAAACTATGAACTACCCTTCAACTTCTGTATCAATACCAAGTCTTCATGTGGATTGATTCCTTGCGCTAAGTGTATCTGCCTCTGGTTTAATTGAGTTAGTTCCTTGATTTGAACCCTCCTCAAACTTGATTAGTTAGTGCATCTTCAGTCTTCATTGAATTCACTCAGAAAAACCAATGAAATACACTTATACATGCACGACCAATCACTACTCTACTACCCAGTTTCATCAAGAACTGACTCTAGGAAATGTTGTTACACAAAACCCTTTGTCATGACAGATGTGTCCTTAATGTTTCCTTAGATATTCAGTGGGTAGAGTAGTCTTCTTCAAATATGATTGAGATCATCTTGCATTATCTTTAAATTGACAATTTCATTTCTAATATGCAATCACTCAATCTGGATCACTCAGTGCTCCTAAGAATCTCAACTCTTACTCAATGAGCACTGCTAGCCTTTGAACATCAAACACGACTAGTTGATCCAACTTACTGATGCTCCCCCTGTGATGCTGCTTGCAGCTTTTCTTCATCTAGTGTCATCTGATCTTGAGCCCTAAACAGGATGTCAACCTTTAAAAATTCAAAGCTAAAATCAAACGAATGCTAGGGAGCTTGATGATGATGTTCACTGCATCTAGATCATCTTAAATCAATCACAGACTCTGTTTAAGCTCTTAACTACAAATAAGATAGCCTTCCATCACACCATGTGACTTCAGGCATGATTAATCTTACTTGATGTCTTCTCTTTACATTTGCTGATTAGACTTGCTGTGTCAACTGATTCAGCCGTAGTGAATAGGAAACCTTAAGTCTATCCATTATCCTTGTAATTCCACTCAAGGTCTGGATTTCCCTATCAACTCCTCCATTTGGTCATGAAGTTCGGAAACTGAACTTTACTCTAGAATACTCCTTTCAGTGCAGACATAACATAGAACTTCGTTCGTCAACAAATTCCATTACCTGCCCTCAAAGTGTTCTTACAGCAATCTGCCTAATCCTTTGAATGTGATTAATCACTGAGATGCTTCATCTATCGAATGCATGAACAACCACCAAAACTAAACAGGGTAGCCTTTGACTTGACTTCCCTTCAACTGACATACTTCACTAATGTCATTCTTAAAAGAATTTCATTAGAAGTAGTCTTTTCTCACCAACTTCATCTTTACCGTCGAATCCGTTATCTTGATAAACCAAGTATTAGTTGATAAACCAAGTGTGAGAGCATCACTTGTTGTTGCAGCTAACTCCATTCTGATAAACTTCAACGAATAGTTGACTTCATCATAAGCATTACATTTCGTGTCAGCAATAACCTCACTTCTAGTAGAGTGAGCTTCTATTTCTCTTGACCCCGATCAATATTGTTCATCCCGAACTGATATTAGGAAATCCTTCGCAAAGAATTCCCTAGGTCTTTCTTAATATTGTGCTTCAGATCATTCAAGAAAAATAGGTAACCTTGCTTAACCATTTGAATACCAAAGCAAAAGTAGTTACATGCCTCGAACATGAAAATGTCAGAGATATATAACTTGTACATGTTGAAAGATACTCTGCATTCACAAATGATTAAGACACGTGGTCCTCAATTTTGATTGAGTCCAAGGGTTAGAGATATTTTTAAACATAGTTAACAACAAAGCATTCAAGTTCAACATGCTCATTCGTATCTGACTAATCACTCCTCATTTATATCAGCCTCAACAAGTAGTCTTGGCTATGAGCTCAGTGATCCCAACCTAACTTAAGGTGGACTAGCAGTCTATAAGAATCATGTCGTACATATATGTAGTCATAGAAGAATCAATTACTCAGATTCCTAATTCTTCTAAATCACCTTTGTTGTTCACTTTAACATTATATTATCTCTAATTACTTGAGTCAATTTAGATTTAAAAATTTAATTCATGGTTTATTATACTGACCCCTAGGCAATTCCCAAATTAGAAACAAACTCATCTTAACAAGCACATGATCAGATATAGCATTTAATACAACCATGCGAGTATAAACAGATTATTGACAATGTAAACATCAAGGCACTTAGCATGCAGCAAATACTCTTTCCGGTAAATGTACCCCTACAAATACCTAAGACTCTATATGCTAACATGATCAATTATCGTAAAGCAAGCATTAAATCACACAAGATCTAATCATGAAGTCAAATACTGATAAACAAGCAACACTAACAAACTAGCATAAGTTATCTAATTTATATAGAAATCAAGGTGAGACATGCATTACATCAAACTTATAATATAATGCAGTTCAGCACTTAATACTCTATAATTAAATCAAACAAGTATAAACTAGTTAGAAAGTATACCTGAGCGATGCTTAGCATTCCATCTCGAGTGATAATCAATTGATCCAAATCAATTTCCATTCTACTGACACTCATGGAAGTATCCTTGCATTTGACCTCAATAAGCAATGATGTTCCTGCTTCAACCCAAATTGATACCTGATTGTTCTGCTTAAAGACCCCGACATAGAATGTCTCATGTTCTGCTTGAAAAGATCACTCTTCTTTATATGTGTAGCAATAACCCCTTGATTATCATATGTCAGTGATAATCAAACCTTGTGTATTTCTGCCACTGATGTCCTTTAACCAAATCTTCAATTGTTGTTTTGGTTCTTTGACCGTTAAACTGAATTCCTTTTCAAAATCCCAAATTCTTCAGATATTGATTCGAAAACCACTGATCGAAGACTCTTCCCTAAATGAACTAATCCCCTTTCAATAACCAAATGATCCACTGAGTAGACCGATGTAGAAATACATCTCCAATGGTAAGATCAGGTCTCAACTCCATTAGAATGTTCTTCAGTCAGTTCGTTTGTCCTCAACGAACGAAGAATCAACTCCTGTTGTTTCGTTTAATAAAACATTTTGTTCAAACAGACGTATTTAATTTTTTAGGAATTTAAATAATCAAAATAAATTGAAAATGCATTTTTGATAAATAATAATAAATTTCTCAATTTCAAATTATAAATAAAATAAAATAATTCGAAAAGAAAGTTTTGATATAGAAATAACAAATTTTTCAAGGTATATTAAATAATCATGAAAAAGAAATTATTTCAAATCAAAATTAATTTTCAAAGAATTTTATAGAATTTATAATCCAAAACAGTTTTAATTATAATTAAAATAAAACAGATTGAAAATATAAGTTTGATATAAAAATAATAAATTTTCAAGTCATCTTAGATATTCTTGAAAATAAATTATTTCAACCAAAATGATTTTCCAAAAAGTTTTATGAGATTTATAATTAAAACTTCTATAAAAAATAAATTATTAAACCTCAAAAATAATTCTCAAAATACTTTTAAGAATATTAAACTCAAAAGAAATTAAATTGGATTTTAAAATTAATTTTAGTTTTCAAATTAATAAAATTCTTAAATAAGAATATTAAAAATATAAAATATTTGACTCTAAAATTTAAAAGAAAATAAAATATTTTCCAAGATGTAAAATAAACTTGAAAAATAAATTATTTAAATTTAAAAATTATTTCCAAAATATTTTGAATAATTAAATTCAAATTTAATTATTAAATTAATTATTAAACTAAAAATAATTTGAGAGAAAAACAATTTTTGTTTTAAATAAAAGTTAAGCTATGTAGCCATGTGTCATGTTGAAACAGCCTTCTAAGAAAAAAAATTCTACATAGAAATGTTCTAGTTAGGCTCTATGTAGAACATTAAGTAGAACTTCTGACTTAGAAAATATTTTTAACTTCAGAATTTCTACTTAGGTTCTATCTAGAACATTAAGTAGAATTTCTACATAGAAATGTTCTACTTAGGCTCTATGTAGAACATTAAGTAGAACTTCTGACTTAGAAAATATTTCTAACTCCAGAATTTCTACTTAGGTTCTATCTAGAACATTAAGTAGAATTTCTACATAGAAATGTTCTACTTAGGCTCTATGTAGAACATTAAGTAGAACTTCTGACTTAGAAAATATTTCTAACTCCAGAATTTCTACTTAGGTTCTCTCTAGAACATTAAGTAGAATTTCTACATAGAAATGTTCTACTTAGGCTCTATGTAGAACATTAAGTAGAACTTCTGACTTAGAAAATATTTCTAACTCCAGAATTTCTACTTAGGTTCTATCTAGAACATTAAGTAGAATTTCTACATAGAAATGTTCTACTTAGGCTCTATGTAGAACATTAAGTAGAACTTCTGACTTAGAAAATATTTCTAACTCCAGAATTTCTACTTAGGTTCTATCTAGAACATTAAGTAGAATATTCGACATAGAAATGTTCTACTTAGGCTCTATGTAGAACATTAAGTAGAACTTCTGACTTAGAAAATATTTCTAACTCCAGAATTTCTACTTAGGTTCTATCTAGAACATTAAGTAGAATTTCTACATAGAAATGTTCTACTTAGGCTCTATGTAGAACATTAAGTAGAACTTCTGACTTAGAAAATATTTCTAACTCCAGAATTTCTACTTAGGTTCTATCTAGAACATTAAGTAGAATTTCTACATAGAAATGTTCTACTTAGGCTCTATGTAGAACATTAAGTAGAACTTCTGACTTAGAAAATATTTCTAACTCCAGAATTTCTACTTAGGTTCTATCTAGAACATTAAGTAGAATATTCAACATAGAAATGTTCTACTTAGGCTCTATGTAGAACATTAAGTAGAACTTCTGACTTAGAAAATATTTCTAACTCCAGAATTTCTACTTAGGTTCTATCTAGAACATTAAGTAGAATTTCTACATAGAAATGTTCTACTTAGGCTCTATGTAGAACATTAAGTAGAACTTCTGACTTAGAAAATATTTCTAACTCCAGAATTTCTACTTAGGTTCTATCTAGAACATTAAGTAGAATATTCGACATAGAAATGTTCTACTTAGGCTCTATGTAGAACATTAAGTAGAACTTCTGACTTAGAAAATATTTCTAACTCCAGAATTTCTACTTAGGTTCTATCTAGAACATTAAGTAGAATTTCTACATAGAAACGTTCTACTTAGGCTCTATGTAGAACATTAAGTAGAACTTCTGACTTAGAAAATATTTCTAACTCCAGAATTTCTACTTAGGTTCTATCTAGAACATTAAGTAAAATTTCTACATAGAAATGTTCTACTTAGGCTCTATGTAGAACATTAAGTAGAACTTCTGACTTAGAAAATATTTCTAACTCCAGAATTTCTACTTAGGTTCTATCTAGAACATTAAGTAGAATTTCTACATAGAAATGTTCTACTTAGGCTCTATGTAGAACATTAAGTAGAACTTCTGACTTAGAAAATATTTCTAACTCCAGAATTTCTACTTAGGTTCTATCTAGAACATTAAGTAGAATATTCGACATAGAAATGTTCTACTTAGGCTCTATGTAGAACATTAAGTAGAACTTCTGACTTAGAAAATATTTCTAACTCCAGAATTTCTACTTAGGTTCTATCTAGAACATTAAGTAGAATTTCTACATAGAAATGTTCTACTTAGGCTCTATGTAGAACATTAAGTAGAACTTCTGACTTAGAAAATATTTCTAACTCCAGAATTTCTACTTAGGTTCTATCTAGAACATTAAGTAGAATTTCTACATAGAAATGTTCTACTTAGGCTCTATGTAGAACATTAAGTAGAACTTCTGACTTAGAAAATATTTCTAACTCCAGAATTTCTACTTAGGTTCTATCTAGAACATTAAGTAGAATTTCTACATAGAAATGTTCTACTTAGGCTCTATGTAGAACATTAAGTAGAACTTCTGACTTAGAAAATATTTCTAACTCCAGAATTTCTACTTAGGTTCTATCTAGAACATTAAGTAGAATTTCTACATAGAAATGTTCTACTTAGGCTCTATGTAGAACATTAAGTAGAACTTCTGACTTAGAAAATATTTCTAACTCCAGAATTTCTACTTAGGTTCTATCTAGAACATTAAGTAGAATATTCGAGATAATGTTCGAGTTAGACACTATCTCGAACATCAAGTCGAATTTCTACATAGAAATGTTCTACTTAGCCATCTCGAATATTCTACATAGGAATGTTCTACTTGGCCATCTAGAACATTTTGTACTTAGAAAAATTCCGGGCTTCAGAAAAAATTCTGGATGTCCAGTGAACCAATTGTACCCTCTTTAATCTCAAAAATAAAAATAGATCCAATCGATTTGTATGTCAATCGAGTAGCTCTGATACCAATTGTTAGGTCCTGGAGATCGTAGAGGGGGGTGAATACGATTCCCAAATAAAAATCTGACTTTTATTTATTTTTGGGACAACATAAAAATTACTTTGGTTCAAACCCAGGTACTGTTCATCATCTTCTTCAACCTCAAGAACACCATTAAAATAACCAAGATAATGAACGGTAAATCATCCAAAACACACAACACAACAAGATCCAAGAATATAACTTTATATTCATTGAAGTGGGGTAGATGCTACAACAAGTTCAAGAACAAAAGCTCAAGAACACAACAAAGAAATGATTTTTAGCTCCTCTAAAAATATTACAAATTCTAGATCTAGGAGACAAAAATCAAACCTATCTTCTAAACAAGATTTAGCAATGTTTACAATAGAAGAATAGATGAGTGGTATGATAAAGAAAATCATGGCTCTAAAATATGCAAGATCTAGTTCGGCCATGGGGGAGAGAAAAATAATTCTTTTTCTCTCTCCCCTTTTCTCTTCTCATCCGGATGCACTACCTACTGATTAAGACTTGGGTTTCTTCTTTATATATTGAAAAAGGTGTTGCTTTTTATTTTTCCACCTTTTTCTCTTGTTCTCCCAAATCATATCTTCAAAGTCATGTGCCAAGCATGCCTTTGGAAATATTTAATATAAAAGTAATATTTAATAAATATATAAAATATAAATAAAGAATATCTTTATTTATAAAATATATAAATAATTAAATAATTACTTTATTTAATTAAATTAAATATTTCCATTCCACTCTTCAATTTGTGTAGACTTCCTTATCCAAATACTTGGCCCCGTATACGTGACTCCACCACGTCCAAGTATTTGGCCTTCTAATCTGTGAAGCTTTAGTAAGATCCAATCAGGTTGTGCCGTCTGTCCCTTATCCATTAGGCTGACATTTCTCCAACACTGATTTACCACCTTTGTTGATCCTCCACTTGACTCAAGAAAACCAACAATTTTAGAATGATTAAAATCATATTAACCGACGAGAGCTTGTCTCCAATGTCCTGACACTTGATGCAACGGTCTGGTTCATAAGTGACTAGTCTTGATAGGGGCTCTTGATTCCGAACATGATTCCACATTCTTCTTTGCAAACCTTACTTGTTGCTTCGATTGTAATGCACTAAAATCATCATAGACTAAGACAATCTTCTGTAGCTTCCACATCCTTGAATAGATGTCAACATCTTTTATTCTTCACTGAGGCATGAACATGTTAATGAACTTCTTCCAGTGAGCTTCAAGTCTGTAGATGATCCTTTGATACTTTGTCTTAACTGAACTCTGTGATCCAAGATTTCTGTGCACCTGCATATTATTACATGTCCTGTTCTATTGTTGAGTTATCATCAACCATTACATAGAGATTACATTTAGCATTTCTAGTACACATGAAAGTGCAGTGAGTTACTTCCCTTCACTCCTATCTCCCCTTTCACTCAGTCAGTCGAAGCTTTAAAGCAGTTGATCGAGACTCAAAAAGAAGAAATCGAGGGGGACAGCAGTCTTGATGTTTGGCAGAAGAGGGCTCGCGATCCTAGCTTTACCCCTTCCCCTCATCAAGCTGTTCCTGAGGCAACTCCCCAAAAACCCATGAAGAAAAGCTCCTCCGAAGAAGAAGAATCAAGTGAAGACGGAGAAGGTTCATCTTCGTCTAGCGGGGATGAGTCTTCAGAAGAGGAGGAATCGTCTAAATAGATAGGTTTTTTATTCTTGTATTTATGTTGACACTTAGTGGCTTTGTAAAAATATTTGACCCTCGGGCTTTTATTTATGTAATCGTGTTTTTTTCACATTTCTATCTTTTTACTTTCTGGCATTGTTTTGCTTGTTTTACGTGTTTAACTTGAACATAAATAACAAATACTTGCGAGGCTTGTAAAAGACTTAGTGAAAATGACCAATGTTATATAAGGATGATAGAAAACATTCTTTAGAAACTTATCATGTTTTCAAATGTAACTTAGTATTAAAAATATGTCATGCCTTTGAGGCTAATAAACCGATACTTAAATGTTTTTAAAAATCAAAGTTGAAAACTTAAACATAATAAATTCTCAAGTTGGCTGCATTCCAGCTTCTTAGGATTTCAATCCCTTCAAGGGTTTGGAGCTTGTACGCGCCCTACCCTGTGACTTCCACTCGGTATGGTCCTTCCTAGTTCGGAGCTAACTTGCCCTTTGGACCAGCTCTAGATGCCTCGATCTTTCGCAGGACTAAGTCTCTTTTGCGTAAGAACCTTTCCTTCACTCTAAATTGTAGTAGAACGAAGCTTTCTTCTGGTTTGCCATAATTCTAGTATTGGCTTCGTCGCGCAGCTCATCTATCAAGTCTAGAGCCAACTTCATGCCTTCCCCATTGGTGTCAATCTGAAACTCCTGCACTCTTGGTGATGTCTGAGTAATTTTGACGGGCACCACTGCCTCAGCCCCATAGGCTAGTTGAAAAAGTGTAGCCCGTGTTGAAGCTCTACAAGTAGTTCGGTATGCCCATAAGATTGGGAGCAACTCGTCAACCCAAGTGCCTTGAGAGCGTTCAATCCTCTTCTTAAGTCTGTCCAGGATAATTCTATTGGCAACTTCATCTTGTCCATTTGATTGTGGATGAGCTACTGAAGTGAAGCGTAGTTCAATGTTGTAGTTTCTACAGTACTCTATGAAGTTCTTGTTGTTAAACTAAGTTACATTGCCCGTCACCAGGATTCGGGGTATCCCATACCTGCATATAAAATTCTCCCAGAAGAATTGAGTCACATTCTTAGTATCAATCTTGGCTAAGGGTTTCGCTTCTATCTACTTAGTGAAGTAGTCGATTGCGACAATGAGAAACTTCCTCTGTGCACTGGCCATAGGAAATGGGCCTAAGATATCCATTCTCCACATGGAAAAGGGGAGTGGAGAGTTGATGGATGTCAGCATCTCAAGGGGCTGCCTAATGATGGGTGCAAACCTTTAGCAATGATCACATTTCTTAACATAAGTATTAGCATCTCTAAGCATCTCAGGCCAATAGAATCCCAGCCTTATGACTTTATGAGCAAGAGCCCTGCTTCTAAGGTGTTGGCCACATATACCTTCATGAACTTCCTTTAGGGCAGCTTCAGCCTCATGGGGTCTCAGACACTTCAAGTAGGGTATCACGTACGATTTCTTATAAAGAATTCCCTCTATGAGGGCATACTTTAAGGCTCGCACTGATAGCTTGTGTGCCTCCATGGGGTCGGTTAGTGTCTTTCCCATTTCTAAGTAGAGCTTGATGGGATCCATCCAACATGTTTCCAGCCCAATCGGGGCTACTAGTTTAGCGTTAATGCTTGGAGCCTTCAAGACTTGGAAATAAACACTGCCACAACAACTCTCACTCTCTGATGATGCAAACTTAGATAAGGCATCGGCCTTCACATTCTCCTCTCTCGGAATATATTCAAAGTGACATTCTTCAAATTGCGTATCTTGATCTTTAGCAATTCTCAAATATTTTTCCATAGTCTCTTCTTGGGCCTCAAACTCCCCATTTACTTTAGAGATTACTAGCCTTGAATTGCCACATATCTTCAACTTTGTTCACCCTCAGGGTTCTAGCCAGGCCAAGTCCAGCTATCAAAGCTTCATATTCTGCTTCGTTATTTGTAGTTGGGAAATCCAACTTGATTTCATGCTCGACAACAAACCCATCAGGGCTTTTCAAAACTAAGCTAGCTCCGCTAGTGCTCATTTTTGAAGCTCCGTCAAAAAAGAGTAGCCAGTATTCTTTGAGTTCCTCTTCTTTTTCCTTCTTCTTTCTAGTTTCTTTATCCTCTTCATGCCCCCCAACTTCTTGGTTGGGAATGGTACATTCAACCACGAAGTCAGCTAGAGCTTGAGCCTTGATGGCCGTTCTTGGCTTGTATTTGATTTCGAACTCTCCAAGCTCAATAGCCCATTTGATTAGCCTCACACTGGCCTTGGAGTTGTGCAGTATGTTTCTCAGGGGCTGGTATGTCAAGACTTCAATAACATGCACATGAAAGTACGAGCGTAGCTTTCTTGAAGACATTATCAATGCTAATGCAAACTTCTCAACCGTTGAGTAGTTCAGCTCTGCTCCATGCAAAATCTTACTAACATAATAAATGGGTTTCTAAACTTTTGCTTCCTCTTTCACAAGAACGGCGCTCAAGGCTGAATTAGAGGCAGCAAGGTACAAGTATAGCACTTCTTCAGGTTTCAGTTTGGCAACCAAGGGTGGCTCAGCCATATATTTCTTCATCTCTTCAAAAGTTGCTTGACTCTCGTCATTCCATTCAAAGTTCTTGACCTTATTAAGGGCCTTGAAGAATGGTAGGCATTTTTCTCCTGACTTGGATATGAAGCATCCCAGGGCTGATATCCTTTCTGTGAGCTTTTGGACATCCTTTACTGTCTTAGGGGGTTCCATGTCCAAGATTGCTTGAATCTTATCGGGAGTGGCCTCAATGCCTCTTTTGGAAACCATCAGACCTAGAAATTTCCCAGAACCTACACCAAAGGCATACTTGGTCGGGTTCAACATCATTGTGTGGGCTCTCAGAACTTCAAATGCCTCCTTCTGGTGCTTAAGATAATCGGCCTTGTCTAGGCTTTTGACTAACATGTCGTCAACGTAGACTTCCACGGTCTTACCGATGAGGTGCTTGAAAATTTTATTCACAAGCCTTTGATATGTGGCTCCTATATTCTTAAGCCCAAAAGTCATAACTAGATAACAAAAAATACCAAAGTCAGTAATGAATGATACCTTAGGGATGTCATCGGGGTACATTTTAATCTGATTGTAGCCACTAAATCCATCCATGAAGCTAAGCATCTCATGCCCAGTTGTGGTATCTATCAACGTGTCTATCCTTGGCAATGGGAAACAGTCCTTAGGATAGGTATCATTCAAATCTGTGAAGTCCACACACATTATCCACTTCCTATTGCTCTTCCTGACCATCACAGGGTTAGCTTGCCACTCAGGAAATTGAATTTCTTCAATAAATCCGGCTTCCAACAACTTCTCTACTTCTTGATTAATGGCCTCTTGTCTTTCAGGAGCAAAACTTCTTTTCTTCTATTTGAATGTTGTCCTTCTAGGATTCATATTAAATTGATGCGTTATAAGCTTAGGGTTTATCCCTGGCATGTCGGCTGTCGTCCAAGCAAAGACATCTCTGTTATCTTGCAAGAATTGTACCAGTTGCTGTTTCAGGTCCTTGGGGAGTGAAGTCCCCATATATGTCACTTTCTCGTGATCTAGAGGATCTAAAGGAGCAGGCTCCAAGTCCTCTACGGGCTTACCCCTCCTTTCTTCTCGATCCCTCACATCCATGTCTTCAATAGGGAGAACCTGCCCCCCAGTGCCACTAGACTTTAAGGCAGCCACATAACAACTCCTGGCCATTTTTTGATCTCCCTTCCTTCTCCCACTCCATTCCTAGTCGGGAATTTGAGTTTCAGATGGTACGTAGAGGCGATCGCCTTGAAAGCATGCAGCCCAGTCCTGCCAAGGATCGCATTATAGGTGGTGTTTGCCTTGATAACCAGGAAATTCAGCATTTGAGTAGACTGTCGAGGTTCTTCGCTCATAGTCAAGGGTAATTGTATAATTCCCTCTATCCGAGATTTTACTCCATTGAAACCATAGATAGGCATGTTAGAGGGGATCAGTTACGAATCATTATATCCCATTTTCACAAAAGTGTCATAAAATAGGATGTCTACGGGTGATCCACCGTCTACTAAGACTCTTTTCACATGAGAGTTTCCTATGACAGGGGTGATTACCAAGGGATCATTGGGACGCCCCCAGATCCGGGGTCGGAGATCCAGGTTGTCACTGTCCAATTTCCAGTATACACACACACTTGTAATCCAACAATAGCAAACCACAATATAAAATCACAAAATAACAACATGCTGGTGACCCCAACACCTTATCACACACACACACGAGCCATAGTCTCAGAAACGGAGTTTCATAATTTACATCATTACATCTTAACGGTTATATTGTAAAGTTATTACAAACTTAGGGTTGCACTGCTGGCTAAAGCTCCTTGAGGAAACTATGTCGCAGTCAAAAGTAGATTAATCTACATCTGTTCCATATACTTACATAAGTCATATTTATAAATAAACCTGACTAGTAGAAGCTGGAAGCCTATCCTACTAAGCCTCCCTACCTCAGGTACTGTAAAGCGGACTCTCTCATAGGGGGTCCTTGCCCTGGCGACCCGCTTGCGCAAGGTGCGGTGTACTCGACTGGGCATGGTCTGCAACTGTAAGGTAGGAACAATAACAGGAAACAACAAGCAAGAATGAGCTACAAATGCTCAGCAAGTAATAGATAACAGTAAAACAAGGTACTCAAACAATAACAGAGTACAATATCAAGATATCAATGAAACTGCCAAATGCAAGTAAAACAATACTCAAAGCAATCAACAAACACAGAGTTGATTAGGTTCCCCGTTAACACTATCGGTAACTCAGCACCAAGGCTTTCGTTACAGTGCAACGTCAAATTCCAATTGGAAGAAACGGGCTTAATCTGGGGATTTTCCGACGCCCTATTGTACCCGATGATCATTCGCATGTACAATAGAAAACTCGTCACTTTCTCTACTAGTAGAAGGACAACCCCTTATCGGGACGTCACCCTAGGCAACTCACGGGCCTTTAGTTTACGGCTGGGTCGGGCGTCATCGACCTCTTACGCAACCTTACTCCAGTCCCTGATGAATACTTAAACATTCATCAAACCTCTAGAAGGAAAGTTCAATCAAACCTTCTAGAACAACAGAAATCCACTCTAGGATTCCAATCAACTGTTAAGGAAGGGAATTTAATACAACCTCCCAGAACAACACAACAATCCATCACAGGATTTCAATCAACAGATAAGGAAGGGAATTTAATACAACCTTCCAGAACAACAACGACCTATTGTAAGATTTCAATATCTGACAATAGCTTGGCTCCCTAACAAGGTGGGAGTACTCTCGAAACATCTGGGTTGACTCTCAGTCAACGAATTCAACGAGACAGAAACCCTTGAATCAAGGAGACTCAAGAACGCGACCGGGGAGCCGCTAATACTAGCCAAAATAGACTCCACAAAATCATTTACCGTTTTGGAGTGAAACCATGTGCCATGAGGCACCAATACAACTGGGAGGAATATCGGAGTCGGACGTTACCTCCCGAACCTGGAGTTATCGACTCAGAATAAATCCAAAATATCCGAGTCATCGCTCGCTATTTATTATTTAATGAAAAATAATAATCAAAGACGCTTAGACAACTCCAGAATATTTTTAAAGGGCAAATAAATATTTTATTAATATTTAGGAGGCTCAGAATAGTCCTCGAAAAATATTAAAAGGATTTAAAAGAGTTAAAATATTTAATCCCAATATAATCAAGATTATTTAATATTTAAATAATCTTAAATGATTCAACATATTTAAATAATATTTAATCAATATTAAATAATATTTAAATAAACCAAAACGAGTTGGAGGTATTTAATCAATAGTTAAATACTTTTAAATGCCCCAAAATATTTAAATAATATTTAATCAATATTAAATAATATTTAAATAATTTCAAATGCCCTGAAAGTATTTACTTAACTTTTAAATACTTTCTATATCCTTTAAATAATATTTAATAAACTAAATATTATTTAAAATAATACACCTCGACTAACCGTCGAGACACGCTAGACTACTCCCGGTCGACCATCGAGCACCAAAAAGATATGCTCGACACAGATTCAGTTATACAAACTGAAGAATAAACGTCCTCTAACTTTTTAAGAAGTTCAGAGGAGTCTCAGGGTTAGGTTGAAAGGATCTAGTCCTACTCACAAGGAACTACCTTAAACAACCTATGCATACGTATGTCATACATCAGAATTAATGTGACAAAGTGTCAGATACTTGCCTGTAGGTTTCTGCGGATGCTAGCTCCTTCCGTGTTTCGTCCGAGTATCTACGAACAAAACATTTCACCTTTAGCTATACGAGTATTTCTTAATCGTTCTATTAACACATACTCGTATAACTACCTTATTCATTCCAAACGACATATAATAAACAAGTCGATTAGCTCATAGCATTCTTATGTCATCACACGACATTTTTCGTTGATGGTTCGTTTTCTAGTTTAGCCTCAAACGTCATTTTATAAAAGGAAGTAGCTAGAATCAAAACATTAGCATTTCCCTTAACTCTTCATTCACAGCACTTGGATTCAAACAATTTTCATAAATCAGCTTTTAATATTTTTAACCCAATTCCTCTTTCCAAGTCTTCACACATGTGCCTACTATTTAAAATAAAAGGTTCAATATTTATGGAGTAGCTTAACTAGGCTGATCATCTACTCCAAGTTAGTCAAAAACAGGGCAGCTGAGTTTCCTCCCTTGCCTTACTATTTTGGCCATAACTTTTGACTCACAACTCCGTTTGACGCAAAATTAGCGCGCAAACGATCTAGAGACAAACATCTATCTAACCATATAAAGAAGTCATCAATCAAGACAGTCTAGCCCCTTCGGTTGCTATGAACAGTTAGTAGGCAGACAGAAATTTTGCATGGTCTCCTTTGTACGTTCATCGTTTACCCTGTTTTAAACTTATTTTATTCAACTCAAATGACCACCACATATTTTACACTACTACTTGGGAATGTACTCAAGACATCCCAAGCCCAAACACAATTTAACAACACTCTCAATATTATCAATAATTCAGCCAACTGCATCACCACTGCTAGACAGCTTTTAACATCATTTTACTACTTTCAAAACAACAAATCACTTACCCTTTTACAACCATAATTCTTTACCAAGACACCTCCACAATACATACTCATACACCTTAACCCAATCATCATTATATTATACAATCATAGCCCACAAGGCAAGCACTTAAGCATATAATCAAACTCATTACATAGCATGCTTTAACCACATGAACTCCACCAAGCTAGGGATTATATAATCAAGCTTCCCATGCTTATTAACACTACCCATAGCTTAAATAACCATTAACAAGTGCTAGCAAAGCTTAAGGATTCATAAAACAAGTGTTTAAGAATTTATACAAAATCAAAATCACTATTCATGCACTTGAACTTTCATGAAAAGCTATAGATTTCATGGATAACTTTGCATGCAATTAAAGTATGTTGAACACATGGAGACTACCTTTCTTTTAAGCTTCTAACCAACACAAACAAGCAAGTATGGTGTGAGCTTGGATTTTTTCTTCCTTCTTTCTCTTCTAGCTTGGCCGAATACTCCTCCTTGTTCTAGCCACCTTTGCTGATTTTTTTTTTCTCTTTGATTTCTTTATTGTTTAATCACTTACTTGACTCTTGGCTTAATACTCATCCCAAAGGTCAAGTCAAAGTTGGTCAAGTTCCTAGCACTTCTTTGACCTTTTTAGAATACTACTTGCATTACTTATCAATTTTAGCTAAGTGCAAGTATTTGGATTTTGTTAATCCATGAATAAAAAATTCGGCTCTTTTAAATTAATTCAAGGAAATCACTTGATTTTCTTTGGCCCACAAAACCTTATTCCATAATTATTATCCAATACATACTTTTAATAACAAGGTTTTAAAAGTACTTGGATTTTAGGGATATTACAGTCTCCCCTCCTTACAAGGATTCCGTCCCGGAATCTAGCTTGAAAACAGGTGAGGGTACTTTTCCTGCATTGCACTTTCCAGTTCCCATGTGGATTCCTCAGTATTCTGGTTTCTCCACAAGACTCTCACTAGCTTAACCACTTTGTTCCGGAGCACTTGCTCCTTTCGGTCCAAAATTTCCACCGGTCGTTCCACATAGGTCAGATCCGGTTGCAGATCTACCTGCTCATATTCTATCACATGCCTGGCATCTGCATTATACTTTCTCAGCATTGACACATGAAACACATTATGAACTTGCTGTAGGTTTGGAGGTAGGGCCAACTCATAGGCTACCTTCCCAATACGTCTTAGGATTTCAAACGGTCCAATAAATCTTGGACTTAGCTTTCCTTTCTTACTAAACCTCATCAAACCTTTCCATGGGGACACTTTTAGAAGTACTGAGTCTCCCACCGCATACTCTCTATCTTTCCTGGTTTGATCGGCATATTTTCTTTGCCTGTCCTGAGCGGCTATCAATCGTTTCCGGATGAGCTCTATTGTCTCTCTCGTCTGCTGGACTAACTCGGGTCCCAACATCGTTCGCTCTCCTACTTCTTCCCAACACAAGGGAGATCGACACTTTCTGCCATACAAGGCTTCGTAAGGGGGCATCCCTATGCTGGCATGATAGCTGTTATTGTAGGCAAACTCAATTAACGGCAAATGATCATCCCAACTGCCTTTGAAGTCTATAGCACAGACTCTCAACATATCTTCCACTGTTTGGATGGTCCGCTCACTTTGCCCATCGGTTTGTGGGTGATACGCGGTGCTCATATTCAGTCTTGTTCCCAAGCATTCTTGGAAGCTTCTCCAAAATCTTGAATTAAACCTTGGGTCTCTATCCGACACAATTCCCACGGGAACACCATGTCGTACCACTATTTCCTTTAAATATAGCTCAACTAATCGGTCAACTGAATACCTCTCATTCATGGGTAGAAAATGTGCTGACTTCGTTAACCGGTCTACTATTACCCAAATGGCATCATGGTTCGCTTTCGTTCTTGGTAGCCCTACTACAAAATCCATCGCAATGTGCTCCCATTTCCATTCCGGAATTTCCAGAGGTTGCAACAGTCCATTGGGTCTTTGGTGTTCTGCCTTCACTTTCTGACAGGTCAGACACTTGCTTACCCATTCAGCGATATCTCTTTTCATATTCGGCCACCAATAATACTCTTTCAGATCCTTATACATTTTGGTACCTCCTAGGTGAATAGAAAATCTAGAATTGTGTGCCTCATGCAACACTTCATCTTTTAATTCCTGGACATCTGGGATCCAAATTCTATTATTAAATCTCAGGATTCCTTTCTCGTCCCTAACGCACCTGCGTTCATCTCCATTTACCTTGGTATTTCCCTCTTCCATCACCTTCTCTTGACATATTCTTATCTTCTCAATTAGTTCAGGCTCTACTCGGATTTCCATCAGCAACTCTGTGCCTTTCTCAGGAAGTTTTACTTCCAGTTCCATCTTTTCAAATTCTCGCACTAACTCTTCCGAAGAAATCATCATTTTCAGCCCTTCTTTTCTACTTAGGGCATCAGCCACCACATTGGCTTTCCCAGGGTGATAATTAATGGAACAATCATAATCTTTAATTAATTCTAACCATCTTCTCTGCCTCATGTTCAGTTCTTTCTGAGTAAATATATACTTAAGGCTCTTATGGTCGGTGTAAATCTCACACCTCTCTCCATAAAGGTAATGCCTCCAAATTTTTAACGCGAAAACTATCGCAGCTAATTCCAGATCATGGGTTGGATACCTTAACTCATACTTTTTCAGTTGTCTAGATGCATACGCAATCACCTTGCCATGTTGCATCAACACACAGCCCAACCCTTTGTGCGATGCGTCGCTATAAATCACAAAATCTCCTTTCTCATCGGGTAGGGCTAACACTGGTGCGGTAACCAACCTCTTCTTTAGTTCTTGGAAACTTGCTTCACATTTTTCCGTCCATTCAAACTTCTCAGTCTTGCGGGTGAGCCTTGTTAGTGGAGTAGCTATCTTGGCAAAATCCTGCACAAACCTCCGATAGTATCCGGCTAGTCCCACAAAACTTCTTACTTCTGTTGGTGTTGTTGGCCTTTCCCAGTTGGAAATAGCTTCAATCTTAGCAGGGTCCACTAACACGCCTTTATTACTAATCATGTGGCCCAAAAATTGAACCTCTTTCAACCAAAACTCACACTTCGAGAACTTAGCATACAGCTTCTCTCTTCTCAATATTCCCAAAACAGTTCCCAAGTGTTCTTCATGTTCTTCCGACGTCCTTGAATAAATCAAGATATCATCAATGAAGACTATCACAAACTTATCTAAATATTTCTTGAAAACTCTATTCATCAAGTCCATAAAAGCTGCAGGGGCGTTGGTTAACCCAAAGGACATTACCAAAAACTCATAATGCCCATATCGGGTGCGGAACGCCGTCTTTGGTACATCTTCAGGCCTGATCTTCAATTGGTGGTATCCAGTTCTTAGATCGATCTTTGAAAAGTAGACCGCATCCTTCAGCTGGTCAAACAGATCATCGATCCTGGGTAAAGGGTACTTATTCTTGATAGTTAGTTTGTTGAGCTCTCGATAGTCTATACATAACCTCATACTCCCATCCTTTTTCCTAACGAATAATACTGGTGCACCCCATGGGGATACACTTGGTCGAATCAAACCTTTCTCCAACAACTCCTGTAGTTGGGTAGCTAACTCCTTCATTTCCACCGGGCTAATCGATAAGGAGCTTTTGATACCGGTGTCGTTCCTGGCGCTAGTTCAATGTTAAACTCTATCTCTCGGTCAGGTGGTAGCCCCGGAAGATCTTCTGGAAACACATCTTCAAATTCATTAACCACTGGTATATCACTTATACCTGGTACACTCTTCTCTTGGTCTATTACATAGGCCAAATAGGCCTCACACCCTTGGTGCAACAACCTCTTAACTTGCATCATAGTCAAGAAATTCTTAGTCTGCCTCTGCCCTCGAAACACTACTTCTTTCTGATTAGGTAACTTCATTCTTACCTTCTTTCCGCTACAATCTATGCTAGCTCCACAACTGGCTAGCCAATCCATTCCTAGAATGACATCAAATTCTCCCAGCACAAAAGGAATTAAATCAACACTGAATCGATGTCCTTCTATTTCTAACTCGCAGTCAGCGCATAATTGACTAACAGGGATAACTTCCCGATTAGCTATTTCTACTTGTAGGAAGTCTCTTAGCGGTTGTGTTCTAAGATTCCATTTATTCACAAAATTCCAAGATATAAAAGACTTGGTTGCTCCATAATCAAATAAAACATTTGCATGGATGGAATTGAGTAAAAGTGTACCTGCAATTACATCTGAGTGCTTTACCGCATCCCTCACAGTCATGTTAAAAGTTCGGGCTGTAGGAGTCCTATTAGAGGCGACTCCACTCTGCCTGGACACAGTTGGCGCTGGTACCCGACAGTCCTTCTGCATATGCCCTAGCTGGCCACACTTAAAACAGGTCATCTTCTTTTGGGGACAATCTCTTGAGTAATGCCCTTCCCGATGGCACTGATAACATGTAACCTTCCCCGTGTTGCACCTTCCCAGATGCTTCTTACCACATTTCTGGCAATCTGGCAATGGAGGTCAGGATTGGTTTGAATACCTCACCCCGGACTGTCTGCCTCCCGGGCTGACACTCACACTGTCTGCTCTCCTAGTTTCAAAACTTCTCCTAGACTGAGATCCTGGCCCACGGCTAGCTTTACTAGGATGCTTCCCCGATGATGATCCTCCCTTCAGGCTTTCTGCCTTTCTCTTATTTTCTTCTCTATTTCTTTGGGTTTGATCACCACCGGCCTCTACAATCGAGGCTTTCTGTACCAACGTGGCATAATCAGTCAATTCCAATATAGCCACCCGATTCTGTATCCACTGCTTGAGCCCTTGCTGAAATCTTCTGGCTCGCTTCTCTTCTGTGTTTACAAAGTCCGGTACAAACCGGGACAACTCCGTAAATTTGGCTTCATACTCAGCCACCGTCAAATTATTCTGTTTTAATTCCAAAAACTTCAACTCCATTCGACTTTCCATAAACTTGGGAAAATATTTCTCCAAGAACAACTGAGTGAACCTCTCCCAGGCTATCACTCATTCTCCCTCCATATTCTTCTTAGCTTCCCACCTGAAATTGGCCTCCCCTTTTAGGAGGTAAGTGGCAAAGACTGTTTTCTGTTCCTCTTCTACTTGCAATATTTCAAATGATATTTCCATTTCCTTGAGCCATGCCCTTGCCTCTACCGGTTCAGCACTTCCTTGAAACTCAGGCGGCCTCAAGGACTTAAAGGCACGAAAAGCATTCGCTACAACATTACGGGGAGCTGGGGGTGGTTGAGTCGGGTGAGGGGTGGCATGCTGCCTTAAAAAGTTCACAAATAAGTGCATGGGGTCCGCATCCTGGTTTCCCCCTTGACCCTGGGGTTCCCCCTGTTCCCTGTGATCCTGGTTTAAACTATGTTCAGAGTCTCCAGAACTCACGTGATCACCCTCCTCATACCCTGCACTCTCCTGAATACCCTGCTCACTAGGCTCTTCCCGGGCCTCAGGGTGTAACCTTGTGTTTCTTCTTGGGGGAATGATTCTGGCACAATCAATAATATCAATTAATTACCGCCAAACTAAATTACTCCGACACTTGTTACAAGGAACAACCACATAAGTAATGAGTGCCAACTACAACATTATCCAATAATCACAGTTATACAATGGTTCACATTCAATTTCTGTATCCATGACAAGAGTGCATATAATATATAAAAAAAAAACAAAATCAACAACTGTCAAGAACTGATCATCATATATATAGATCATTTACGGTTACATCTCTTGTCACAGAGTCTGAACACATCTCAAAAGTTAGATCAACTACTCTATCCTCTAGTCAAGACGGGACTACTGATATATACATCAAAAGTTAATCCCTCAAAATCGGCACCACTATATACATATAGTGCCATGTCTAGTACTAGAAGACTACGTCATCATATCCACATCATCTAAATCTCCCGCGGACCAAGTCCCGGACCTGCCCCATCATACTATCTACCATCGCATCTACCTCGTCACCTCCTATCGGTCCCCCGCCCAAAGGTGTCCTCATCTCCTGAAATGCTCGGGCCCACATCCGAATACCAATGAAGCCAAGCTCCACGTCCCGGGGAATATCATCTGTAGCAGGGCCACTCGGTAGAATACCGACTCTAAGTAGACCACTCGATGGTCCAGAGGGCCCCGACAACATCCGGTCCACAATACGCCTGAGCTCGTCAATCCGACCAGCTGAGGCATCCCGCTCTCTCATGAGCGCAGACACAACCCAAGGAGGTATCACCTCCTCGGCAACAGGTGGAGGTGGAGGTGGTGGAGGTGGTGGCGGCGAAGGGGATACTGGTGACAGTGGGGGCGAATCAACAGGAGCATCCTCTGGCCCTGCCGGCTCTGGGGTCAGCTCCTCAGATCCCTCGTCCTCGGATGGTATCGGGCTGAGAGGAGGTAGGGGTGGAAACACTACCTGAGGTGGCACCATATGAATATCTATAAATACTGTACCAGAGGGTCCAGCCTGATCAGTAGGTGTAGGGGTGGGTGCTGGAACAACAGGTGGCACTGGGGCCTCTACAGGAATCTCTGTCGGTACCTCATCTGGAATCTCGGCAGGCACTACAACTGGAACCTCTACCGGTGCCTCTACCGGAACCTCGACCGGAATCTCCTCCAGATCCTCATCCTCATCCTCATCTAGCAACTCTAAATCTCGTTGGGCCTCGTACGCCTCGGGATCAGGTATCTGCAATACAATAACCAATCGTTACTACCAGATCTAAATAAGTTCTCTTCTTATGGGTTTTATTCCTATTAAGGCTTTTAGGTTTATTTTAATGGTCGTATCGTCCTTTCGCCTCTCATTTCTGAGGACTATAACTTAGGGCTCTGATACCACTTCTGTGACGCCCCCAGATCCGGGGTCGGAGATCCAGGTTGTCACTATCCAATTTCCAGTATACACACACACTTGTAATCCAACAATAGCAAACCACAATATAAAATCACAAAATAACAACATGCTGGTGACCCCAACACCTTATCACACACACACACGAGCCATAGTCTCAGAAACGGAGTTTCATAATTTACATCATTACATCTTAACGGTTATATTGTAAAGTTATTACAAACTTAGGGTTGCACTGCTGGCTAAAGCTCCTTGAGGAAACTATGTCGCAGTCAAAAGTAGATTAATCTACATCTGTTCCATATACTTACATAAGTCATATTTATAAATAAACCTGACTAGTAGAAGCTGGAAGCCTATCCTACTAAGCCTCCCTACCTCAGGTACTGTAAAGCGGACTCTCTCATAGGGGGTCCTTGCCCTGGCGACCCGCTTGCGCAAGGTGCGGTGTACTCGACTGGGCATGGTCTGCAACTGTAAGGTAGGAACAATAACAGGAAACAACAAGCAAGAATGAGCTACAAATGCTCAGCAAGTAATAGATAACAGTAAAACAAGGTACTCAAACAATAACAGAGTACAATATCAAGATATCAATGAAACTGCCAAATGCAAGTAAAACAATACTCAAAGCAATCAACAAACACAGAGTTGATTAGGTTCCCCGTTAACACTATCGGTAACTCAGCACCAAGGCTTTCGTTACAGTGCAACGTCAAATTCCAATTGGAAGAAACGGGCTTAATCTGGGGATTTTCCGACGCCCTATTGTACCCGATGATCATTCGCATGTACAATAGAAAACTCGTCACTTTCTCTACTAGTAGAAGGACAACCCCTTATCGGGACGTCACCCTAGGCAACTCACGGGCCTTTAGTTTACGGCTGGGTCGGGCGTCATCGACCTCTTACGCAACCTTACTCCAGTCCCTGATGAATACTTAAACATTCATCAAACCTCTAGAAGGAAAGTTCAATCAAACCTTCTAGAACAACAGAAATCCACTCTAGGATTCCAATCAACTGTTAAGGAAGGGAATTTAATACAACCTCCCAGAACAACACAACAATCCATCACAGGATTTCAATCAACAGATAAGGAAGGGAATTTAATACAACCTTCCAGAACAACAACGACCTATTGTAAGATTTCAATATCTGACAATAGCTTGGCTCCCTAACAAGGTGGGAGTACTCTCGAAACATCTGGGTTGACTCTCAGTCAACGAATTCAACGAGACAGAAACCCTTGAATCAAGGAGACTCAAGAACGCGACCGGGGAGCCGCTAATACTAGCCAAAATAGACTCCACAAAATCATTTACCGTTTTGGAGTGAAACCATGTGCCATGAGGCACCAATACAACTGGGAGGAATATCGGAGTCGGACGTTACCTCCCGAACCTGGAGTTATCGACTCAGAATAAATCCAAAATATCCGAGTCATCGCTCGCTATTTATTATTTAATGAAAAATAATAATCAAAGACGCTTAGACAACTCCAGAATATTTTTAAAGGGCAAATAAATATTTTATTAATATTTAGGAGGCTCAGAATAGTCCTCGAAAAATATTAAAAGGATTTAAAAGAGTTAAAATATTTAATCCCAATATAATCAAGATTATTTAATATTTAAATAATCTTAAATGATTCAACATATTTAAATAATATTTAATCAATATTAAATAATATTTAAATAAACCAAAACGAGTTGGAGGTATTTAATCAATAGTTAAATACTTTTAAATGCCCCAAAATATTTAAATAATATTTAATCAATATTAAATAATATTTAAATAATTTCAAATGCCCTGAAAGTATTTACTTAACTTTTAAATACTTTCTATATCCTTTAAATAATATTTAATAAACTAAATATTATTTAAAATAATACACCTCGACTAACCGTCGAGACACGCTAGACTACTCCCGGTCGACCATCGAGCACCAAAAAGATATGCTCGACACAGATTCAGTTATACAAACTGAAGAATAAACGTCCTCTAACTTTTTAAGAAGTTCAGAGGAGTCTCAGGGTTAGGTTGAAAGGATCTAGTCCTACTCACAAGGAACTACCTTAAACAACCTATGCATACGTATGTCATACATCAGAATTAATGTGACAAAGTGTCAGATACTTGCCTGTAGGTTTCTGCGGATGCTAGCTCCTTCCGTGTTTCGTCCGAGTATCTACGAACAAAACATTTCACCTTTAGCTATACGAGTATTTCTTAATCGTTCTATTAACACATACTCGTATAACTACCTTATTCATTCCAAACGACATATAATAAACAAGTCGATTAGCTCATAGCATTCTTATGTCATCACACGACATTTTTCGTTGATGGTTCGTTTTCTAGTTTAGCCTCAAACGTCATTTTATAAAAGGAAGTAGCTAGAATCAAAACATTAGCATTTCCCTTAACTCTTCATTCACAGCACTTGGATTCAAACAATTTTCATAAATCAGCTTTTAATATTTTTAACCCAATTCCTCTTTCCAAGTCTTCACACATGTGCCTACTATTTAAAATAAAAGGTTCAATATTTATGGAGTAGCTTAACTAGGCTGATCATCTACTCCAAGTTAGTCAAAAACAGGGCAGCTGAGTTTCCTCCCTTGCCTTACTATTTTGGCCATAACTTTTGACTCACAACTCCGTTTGACGCAAAATTAGCGCGCAAACGATCTAGAGACCAACATCTATCTAACCATATAAAGAAGTCATCAATCAAGACAGTCTAGCCCCTTCGGTTGCTATGAACAGTTAGTAGGCAGACAGAAATTTTGCATGGTCTCCTTTGTACGTTCATCGTTTACCCTGTTTTAAACTTATTTTATTCAACTCAAATGACCACCACATATTTTACACTACTACTTGGGAATGTACTCAAGACATCCCAAGCCCAAACACAATTTAACAACACTCTCAATATTATCAATAATTCAGCCAACTGCATCACCACTGCTAGACAGCTTTTAACATCATTTTACTACTTTCAAAACAACAAATCACTTACCCTTTTACAACCATAATTCTTTACCAAGACACCTCCACAATACATACTCATACACCTTAACCCAATCATCATTATATTATACAATCATAGCCCACAAGGCAAGCACTTAAGCATATAATCAAACTCATTACATAGCATGCTTTAACCACATGAACTCCACCAAGCTAGGGATTATATAATCAAGCTTCCCATGCTTATTAACACTACCCATAGCTTAAATAACCATTAACAAGTGCTAGCAAAGCTTAAGGATTCATAAAACAAGTGTTTAAGAATTTATACAAAATCAAAACCACTATTCATGCACTTGAACTTTCATGAAAAGCTATAGATTTCATGGATAACTTTGCATGCAATTAAAGTATGTTGAACACATGGAGACTACCTTTCTTTTAAGCTTCTAACCAACACAAACAAGCAAGTATGGTGTGAGCTTGGATTTTTTTCTTCCTTCTTTCTCTTCTAGCTTGGCCGAATACTCCTCCTTGTTCTAGCCACCTTTGCTGATTTTTTTTCTCTTTGATTTCTTTATTGTTTAATCACTTACTTGACTCTTGGCTTAATACTCATCCCAAAGGTCAAGTCAAAGTTGGTCAAGTTCCTAGCACTTCTTTGACCTTTTTAGAATACTACTTGCATTACTTATCAATTTTAGCTAAGTGCAAGTATTTGGATTTTGTTAATCCATGAATAAAAAATTCGGCTCTTTTAAATTAATTCAAGGAAATCACTTGATTTTCTTTGGTTCCGTAACGATTCGCTACGACCAATTTAATCTTTAACTCATTCTGGCAATTTCAATAATTTAATTGCCCCACAAAAGCTTATTCCATAATTATTATCCAATACATACTTTTAATAACAAGGTTTTAAAAGTACTTAGATTTTAGTGATATTACAATCATCATGGGGGAATCTTACCCCTTCTAAGTCAGAATCATCAAACGATTCTCATTACCTCTCGGGCATGTGCCTTCTTGGAGTTTCGGGAGTTACCTGTTGCGGTTGGTCCTGAAATTACATTGATCATAGGCCCTCGGGGTTGATTGTTTCTGTCTTTGGGGTCTGAGTCCCTTCGTTTGTCATTGTGACATCTGTCATGTCTAGCACCTTCCTTCGTATACTTTTACAAAATCACTCTTCTAATCAGAAACTCTATCTCATCTTTTAACTAATGGCAGTCATCAGTATCGTGTCCCACATCCATATAGAACCAGCAGTACGCGTTCTTATTTCTCTTTTCAGGATCAGTCCTTAGTGGCTTCGGCCATCGAAGGTCTTTACCCTTCTCGATATCCATCAGTATTTGGCTACGGGTGGTGTTTAGCCTTGCATACTCAGCGAACCTGGATCCTCATTTCTTCTTGGAGTCGTTAACATCATCATTCTTTGCGTACTTGGTATCGATAGTATACTCAGTATCGCTGGGTCACTTCTTAGAGTAGGTGCTCGAGGCTTGAAACCCTTGGGCTTTCCTCATACTTTTCTTGGCCTTGATATACTTTCCAGCTCTCTCTTGGAGCTCATTCATACTCTCAGGGGCCCTCTTAGCCAATGATCTCTTGAAATTTTCGTCAGAAGCTCCTTGCTGCAAGGCTATCATGGCTACCTTCTGGTCTAAATCGGGGACCTTCAAGGCTTCCTTTGTGAATATGTTCATATAATCCCTCAAGGACTCATTCTTCCCCTGATGCATGTTCATTAGTGAAGATGAGCTCTTCTCATGAGTCTTGATGCTGATGAATTGACCAATGAAGGCCCTGCTCAGATCCTTGAATGACCCAACGGAGTTAGGTGGTAGATGACTGAACCACCGCTGAGCTATACCACTCAGGGTTTGGGGGAACGCCCTACACTTAACGGTGTCGTTAACGGGCTGTAGCAACAGTGCATTAAAGAACGTGAAAACATGATTTGAGGGATCTCCCATTCCATTATAGGCCCTAATTGTAGGCATCTTAAACTTCCTTGATATCTTTACATTCATAATATTCTCAGTAAAAGGGGGAGTAGGATCATCAGGATCTCCAAGTGGTAATAAGTCTTGGAGGTTAGCCCTAACATGACTCGTCTTTGTTCGCCTCCCTGTTGGGGGCTCATCCAAATCTATCACAAGTGCGTTTCTGAACGACCCCCCCAGCACCTTCAACTCTGGGGCGCTGTCGCCTTGCTAGCGCCCTCTCCAGGTCTTTCCTCAGTCGCTGGGCTTCAGCTTCATGAGCGCGTATTCTTTCCTGAAGGTTCAGGGAGTCATTATCTTGAGACCCTCGGGGCTGGGTACTCCTCCCTCCAAGGGGTTCCTTACCGGGTCACCTCCGTCGTGGGTTAATATCCTCGTCAGATGACTCCTCGTCGTCAGTAGAGTAAGATCCAAAGAAATCCCGACTTTTTCATTATGAGGTATAGTGGGGCAACAGCCCTTGCTCATAAGAGGGCTCATAGTTTCTTGGGAGCCTATAGCGACTTCGGGTGTTATAGTAGACGAGATCTACAAAGTAGGAGGAGCAATAAAAGTTATACGAAGGGGTGGAATTACCTGGAGTGGAGAAACTGAAGCATAGATGGATACATCGGGATTGGAAGGATGAACAACGACGCTTAGGGGTCCGGTACGCCGGATACTTGCTTCAGGGTCCTCAACGGAGGTGGTGGGAACAATAGCTCCTTATTCCTGCATTGTGGCAGTAAGAACGTTGGTGTCAATAGTGATGTCAGGGACCTCTCCCTCGAGGTTGCTCGCGGTACTTCGTGTTCTTTCCATGGTTGTTATCCTCTTCCCACAAACGGCGTCAAATGTTATATATCAAAAATGTGATGTATTTAATACGCAATCATTGCTAGGGTTAGAGAGAGCTTCGAGCTATAATGGTTGCACTAACGTTTCATGACTAACTCATGTCCTCGTTAATTGCCTACGTATCTTAATGGGTGTGAGAATCAAGCCAATAACGTAGTTCTAATGTAGAGGGGTTAGGCCCTTTATATTGGCACACGAGGGCCTTGGAATCAGATTAGAATTAGGAGACTTGGTGGCCAAGTCTTCTAGTGACAAGGTTGTTGAAACTTTTTAGGAATGAGGGTCCTCGTTGGACTCTTCCCACGTTTGGGTTTCTAGATCCTTCTAGGATGAGGGCCTTCAACAGGCTTCTTGGGTCTTTACTGAGCATTTGCTAATTAATTACGAAATTAATAATAAAGGCTTACTCGGCTTTTGGCTTCAACAGAGCTTGTGGACTGAACTTATAAATCCAGTTGATCCTTGGATTACAAATACAGTTGATTCTAGGATTTACTTTCCTAGTTCGTTTCAAGGGCCCAAGCCTTTGGACCATACTAGGTCTAATAAATGAAATAATAAATGTTATATTTATTATTTTCTCCGGGCTATTTTTTCCCATATCAAAACCCTATAACAAAATCTACTATATTTCAAATTCGGCCCATATTCAAAAACCCGTTATTCTAATCTAATTATAATCCTAATCTCTATCCAATTTTAATCCCTTTATTATTAATAATCTATTTGTTATTCTAAAAAAATATGGTAAAAAATTCAGCTTAGTTGAATTCACGTAACGTCATAACTCATTAGAATTTATGTTCGGATATCTCTAACATTTATCGGTGTATCTGGTATCCATATATGTTATCTCTACTGAACGGAACGGCCTATCTAATTATAAGTAATTTCTGTAATTGCATATTTGACTTTTGTGGTGAGCCGAACCGAGCCGAACATTGTTAGACTCGAGCTCGACCGAGCCATAATTTTCAAGTTCGAGGTTCGGCTTGACAATAGTTCAATATGATCGAGCTCAACTCGAAATCTCGGATTAATTATACTAAATATTGACAAAAAAACTCGAGTTTAATAAGATCGGCTCGAGTTCGACTCAATTAAATATGTAAAATATATAAGAATATATAAAATAAATATAAACTCAATTAGGCTTGCTAGTCTTACAAGCTATGTAATTTGAAGCTTGAGCTTGGCTCGGTAAAGTATTCGAATATGTTGAGTTTGATTTCGGCTCGATTACTATCAAACCGAATTTGAATATTTTATGAACCGAACTTGAATAGCACATGAACAGTTTGACTCATTTACATACTTATTTTGAACTCCGGTAAAAATATCAGCTAAGTTAAATTCACGTAACGTCATAACTCATTAGAATTTATGTTCGAATATCTCTAACATTTATTATAGTATACAATATCCATATATTTTATCTCTACTGAACGGCCTATCTAATTATACGTAATTTCTTTAATTGCATATTTGACTTTTGTGGTGCAGTAAGCTCGTTGTTCACTCCTCCGATCCTATAAATACTCAAGGCTTGAGTATATGTCCCACATATGTTCTTCATATTTTATTTGTGAAAACAGTAAGCATGGCAATCTTTGTCAGGCAAACACCTTCCTGGAATCCACAATGTCCGTTCTGCAACAAACTAATCAGCTGCCTTTTTACCTTGTTTCTTCACTGCATTAGGATTCACCTGGATATGCAGTGTCGCCTATGTGGCGAAGTAAATGTCGGTTATTTTAGCCTTGTTTACCATTTTGTGCGAGTTCACATGGAGAGAACTATTACTAGACGGATGGATGTATTTCGAATTGGTACTATATTGCGAGAAATACCTTTATGTGAAAGATCATTGGATGACATGCAACTTGCTGCAATGTCATTATCTCAGATCATATTGCGATACAGAGATACCATGTGACATGCCGTTCCTGCCTCTCTTGCTGTGCAATCATTGAATGTTAATTTCTCAATTCCAAGTGGAACCTATACTGTGCCGGTACAGATTGTCCAGAATATAGTTGGTACGAGACAGAATCAATCACCAGTGGCATCACAGTCATCAGAAGAATAACATACTCAATCCGTACAAAATTGCATTCCGCTCGTCAACCAGCTTAATGATCCTACTGAAGAAATAATCCATGTGGAAGATAGTGATGATCAAGAAATAGACTTGGATTAAGAGTCTTAAAGTGTAATTGCACACCGAGTTTGATGTGTGTATCAGGTTCTGAATCAAGATTATATAGTGAATAAAACCAGAACCTGCGGGCTTGGTGTTTGCAATGACTATCAATAAAACTATAAAAGTATTATATGAATCTGTTATGTATGATGAGAACGCATATCACATATGGTAAATGGAATTATAGTTGAATAAGAGTGAATTGCAAAATGGTGATCAAACTATACATACTATAGCATTTTGGTTAAATTTTCAAATTCACAATTTGGTGACCAGACTTTCGTTTCATGTTTCAAAGAAGTGGCGGTTGACCACTTCTTAAAAAATTAAAAAATAAAAGCAATTTATCGCCACCATTTTATGGTGGCTAGCAACCTATCCGAAAGGTGGAACTAATATCAGGCCACCAAATTTCGTATTTGAAAATCCAACCATCAAAGTACTGCACAACATAAAACTCAGCTAGTACCTTGTAATTAATGTACTCATTAAATAATTATATGTTGTATTACGCTCATTGCAATCCTACTTAAATCCTCGTACATATGTGTATATAGGGAGATGTCCGAGTACAAATTAATATTACAATCTAAATTAAAAGCTTATTATGTGTTTTTTGATGTTTTTATTTAAATGTTCAAAAAACGGTGGAAATTACTAATATTATTCACTACTGACTCTCTGAACTAGCCATTAAACAATCTGAAAGTACTTAAGTATTGGATGCCTACTAATTTATCATTGTAATTATTTTGCAGTTCGTAACTCTTATTGTAGTTCAGTTAATCAAGCTCTGTTTTTTGTTCTGCTCAAGTGCTTGCAGTCTTTAGATCACAATTGTCTTCCTGCTAACTTTAAACATGGATAAGGTCTAAACTCTAAATATTAGTATTATTTGCTGTAGTTCACTGGTCCCGGTAATTTTGGTCAATTGTAGATCTAGAAATTTCAAACAATAGTAAAAAAAAAAAACTATTTTAGCACACATATTAGGGGAGTTACCTTGACAAACTACAGGTTTACTTAAGCTCCCTGCATAAGAGGCCTACATGAACCTAGCAGACTGCAATAATTTAGTTTATCAGTGTTTGTTTTTGAAATTATCTGTGAGGCTGGTGGTTGATACTAGCTAATTGCATATGAAAATTTGTTATCATTTATTAGGTACTAGTGATAACAAAGACTAGACTCCTTACTACGCACTAGACACGTGACTTGTCCTACCAGAGTCCAACATATGCAGTTTCATCTTGGGGACCTTCGTCGTAACCCTGAGAATACTCGCCACTATTTCCCAACTCAACAAACTCATCGCAGTAATCCTCGATGCTACACATATTAGTATCAGTTGGATCCTTCGAAGATATCTCACTCCAGTCAAACTCATGCACATTGTTGCTAAGTGCTTCGTTCATTTCCTTGCTATCGACATCAATTCCAGGCTGTGTAGGTTTAGCACATATTCCAATCTCTACTTGTGGCTCTTCAAGTAACTCCCTCAGCAATTCTTCATCGAATTCAGTAGCTACCATTTCTTCAAATTCGTCGATGGTAAGGGGAGCGTCAGAACATTTGGGCTCTGAGGACATCTTTTCCATGAACTATTGCGAACTTGTGAAAGAAAAGGTTAAGGTGACAAGTGGAAAAGATGGTAGATTTAAAAGTCGAAAAGAGGATATGTATTTATAGATCGATGGGAACTTCATGGGTAGTGTCTGAAGTTGATCAGGTCACTTTGTATAAAATTGAAAATTACAAGTACCTACTTCTGTTCTGGAAAATAGTGCAAAAAACATATGGGGACCGTGAAACATCACATAAAGCTTGAAAAGTGTTGGAAACTTCTACTTAGAAAACACCAGTTGTTGTATGACTATTTATCAGCACCAGTGAGTACAAGTGCTGATAAGCAAACATCACATTGGTGGGGCATGCCTATCTCGTTTAACACTATAAAGCTATAGTGAAATGTTTGGTAGCTATTTTAGTTGCCTTTCTGTGATCATCTGCTTTTACGTATAGTTTTATCTATTATAAAAGCTTCTAAAAAGTTTAAAAGAGTTGGTGCGGCTCGATCGATCGGAATCCAACCTTTACAAAAGATTTAAGTTGAATACTAAACTTGAATATCATTCTGAAGACCTTCTATAAAGTAGTCTTAACTTTAATAAAGGCACTTGTTAACATACGGTAGATAATGCTCTATCTTATTCATAATATAAATCGTTTGACTTTGTTGCACGTATCTTTAAGTGTTTTGATTACATTGTTAAAAAAAATTTAAAAATTATTTCTAACCACGTAATCAAAGCACCTAAAAATACGTACAACAAAATCAAACGATTTATATTATAGACCAAAGAAAGTACTGTATCAAAGTTTCGAGGTTACCCTTATGTTGAAAGATGAATAAATACGACTTGGAGAATGTCGTAACATATAGAAACACATCCTCAGCTCCTTGCTATATATGTACCTATTTTTTACCGTTTGATCTGTTTAATAATTTATATTTGTAGTTTGAATATGTAAGATATGCAATACTGTATGATGACTATATTCTAAGTGCCCAAATCTTCTTATTTATGTAAATCAAATAGCATAAAGGGTAACGCCTGCACCTGAAAACAAAAATAAATCATTTAAACGTGCAAGGTGATGGGGTGTGCCAGATTTTGACTCCTGGAGAGGATTATTGATTTATTATGCATGACGCAACTTTGGAAAATTAATCAAATATGTTCATTTAATATTGCAAAACAATTGAAGGTAACTTAGTAAAATAAAATAAAAACAATTGTAGGTGCTCCTAGAGAGTAGCAAATAAATTCTGTCGGGCTCAAATGGCACCCGTGAATGACCAACCTCTCAAACTCAGAAAGCAATAAAAGAAAGAGTAATGCTTACGGGTATCAAAATATACATCAATTACATAAACATTTTCATGAATCATGCATAGTTAGATGTTTTTCTCGCAAAGAAAGCAGGGTTGCGAAGTCCCCTGTTCCGTTTTTTTAAAAGAAACCACATCACATAGTTCAGTTTTACATCGTCGTTCAAAGCAATATCTGGTGAATATTTCGGAACATTTAGCATTTTTCGCAGGAGAAAGACATTAGCATTATAAAAAATCTTCAAAAGTATCATTTTGACACACAAATGGGCAGGCAGGGTGTTAGGGACATGGAAGCAAAGTGGTAGGCAAAATGAATAAAATTGTTCGAAGAACACCCCGGTAGAGATCTAAAGGGTAGGATAACAATATAAGTGGAGCGATGAGTACATAGATGAAATTGACCAAACCTCCCTCGTTATAGAAACTAAACATGGTAATACAACTGCACATGAGACTATGAGAGCACATGTGGTAATGTATATTCCACATGTTTCATGCAAGGACTGTATAAGTTACTATATTGGACTATTTTGCTGCAAAGCATGTAGGTGGCTAGGGTCTTTGTTTGCTCCTCAAATCTTTTGATTAGTTATGTTTTCCAAACTTTGTTAGCGCACTAGTAGTTTAGGCAGGCCTAATTCACCATAGCTTCGGCATAATTCGGCTAAACGTGATTAAATAAATTCGTCTCAACACTTGCGAGTTAGAAGGGGAACTCGGATGATATAAATTTTTAAAGACATTATTTCTTTAACAGACTTGATATGGGTAAGAAATAACCCGAAAAAAATGATAAATATAGCATTTATTTAACCTAGAGTGGTCCAAAAGCTTGGGGCCCTTAAAGCGAACAAAAAATAATAATTCTAAAATCAACTGGATTTGTAATCCAAGGATCAATTGGATTTGTACGTTCAACCATAAGCCACGTGGGGGATGGATATTCTAGGCCCATCTCCTATGGCTAGTACATAAAGAAAGTTTCTAATTGTTGAAATTGACTACTTCACTAAGTGGATAGAAGCCAAGCCCTTGACTAAGATTGATACAAAGAATGTGACACAGTTCTTCTGGGAGAATGTCATATGCAGGTATGGGTTACCCAAGATCCTGGTGATGGACAACGGGACTCAATTCAACAACAAAGATTTTACTGAATACTGTGGAAAATACGATATTGAGTTCCGCTTCACTTCAGTGGCTCATCCTCAGGCGAATGGACAAGCAGAGGTTATCAACATAATTATCCTGGATGGGCTGAAGAAGAGGGTTGAGCGCTCTCAAGGGACTTGGGTTGAAGAATTACTCACAATCATGTTGGTGTATAGAACTACTTGCAGAATTTTTCGATAGATGCAACACCGTTTCAGTTAGCCTATAGGGCAGAAGCATTGGCGCATGTTGAGATTACTTAACCTGAAGTAAATGAGGAAGGTATGAAGTAAATGAGGAAGGTATGAAGCTTGCTCTGGACTTAATTGATGACGTGTGTGATGAAGCTAATGCTCGAATTGTTGTGAATCAGAAAAAGGCTTCGTTCTACTACAATCTTAGAGTCAAAGAGAGGTTTTTCCGTGAAGAAGACTTGGTCCTGAGAAAGATCGAGGCATCTAGAGTTGGTCCCAAGGGAAAACTAGCCCCGAATTGGGAAGGACCATATCAAGTCAAGAAAGTTACTAGGCAAGGAGCATACAAGCTCCAGACCTTGCAAGGAGTCAAGATCCCAAGAAGCTGGAATGCTGCCAACTTAAGGATTTACTATGTTTGATTGAAGCTTTGATGCCTAAGTATTTTAAGTATTATCTATTGGTTTATAAGCCTTGGAGGCTAGACATTTCCAAGTATTGCCTAAGTTAGATAACTTGGTTTTTTCTATAAAAGGATGGTTTCCCATTTGCTTCATTTTCATTATGAGGATCTTGTTAAGTTTCGTTAAACCTTTATATGTCTCGTGAATGTTTGTTGGTTATATTCATATTAAACACGAAAACCAAAGACAAGTAAAGAAACAACGAAAAATGCAAGTCGATAAATAAAAAGGCCCACATTTTCGAAGTCCCAAAAGGCCCACATTGTCGAAGGCCCATCGGTTTGAATAAAATCAAGGCCCAAAGAATTAGAGAAGAAAATATTTCAAACTCAAAATGAAAATGAGTTTAGATGGACCTCAAACTCATATGAGGTCGATGTACAGTAGGTCATGAGGGAACTAATATTCGAGCTGGGAGGAAAATTAAGGTTAATTTGACCTCAAACTAAAACGAATTAAATTGTGCAACAGTATGAGGATGGAACCCTCGACCTAAAATGAGGTCGATAAACTTAGAGAATTTCACCTAGGCCTCAAATTGAGGTCTATTCGACCTCAATCCAGCCCCTGGAAAATACAATTCGAGCTCAGGACTGAAATGAGCTCTTTTAGACCTCAATCTAGCCCCTGGAAAACACAATTCGAGCTCAGGGCCGAAATGAGCTTTTTTAGACCTCAATTCAGCCCCTTGGAAGCACAATTCGACTAGGGCCTCAAATTGAGGTCTATTTGACCTCAATCCAGCCCCTGGAAGCACAATTCGACTAGGGCCTCAAATTAAGGTATATTCGACCTCAATCCAGCCCCTTGAAAGTCAAATTCGGCCTAGGCCTGAAATTGAGGTTTATTCGACCTCAACCCGGGTCTATTTGTTTTGGGGCTCAAATGATGTCGAGGCCCCTTAAGCTAGTCAAATTCGACCTAGGCATGAAATTGAGTTTTATCAGACCTCAATCCAAGTCTATTCAACCTGGGGCTCAAATGAGGTTGAGGCCCCTCATGCTAGTCAAATTTGACCTAGGCCTGAAATTGAGGTTTATTTGACCTCAATCTATGTCTACAGGAATAAAAAATAGAAATTATTAATTTTAATAATAATAAAATCCAGGTTGGACTTTATGCAAGTAAAATTTTATAGTAGTAGGACACCTCTAAATTGAGGAAAAATTTATCCAAAAATTAATTGGATAAAATTGAAATTATTATTTAATAATAATAATAAAGTTCGGGTTGGAATTTATTCGAATAAAATTTTATCCAAGTGGGACACCTCCAAATTCAAAATCTAATTATCCCAAAATAAATATTATTATTTACTAGTACTATTTGGAAAAAAAATAAGAAATTGCAAAAAAAAACTCGACGTCGAATAAGCTCGACATAATTGAGGTCAAATTGTGTCGACCTGACCCCAAAAACAGCCAACAATTCGACCTCAAATGAGGTCTTTTCGATGAGGAGGTATTTTGGGTGGCCAAACTATGTAAAGGTCACCCAAGTTTCGCAACAGTTACAAACAGGCCCCTAAAATTTAAAAATTATCAAAAAACTTCCTTGAATTTTCAAATTAACAAGTAAAGTCCTGTAAAATTACAAGTTTATCCCTGATGAAAAAATTAAACAAAAAATTTCTAAATTTTTAGGAAAAATTACGAAAAATACCTGTAGGTACATAAAAATTTCTAAATTATTAGAAAAAATTACAAAAAATACCTGTGGGTACACAAAAATTCTTAAAATATTAGGAATAATTAAGAAAAATACCCGTGGATACATAACAATTCCTAAATTATTTGCAAAAATTAAAGAAAAATACCCGTGGGTACACAAAAAATTTCTAAAATATTAGGAAAAATAAGAAAAGATACTCGTGAGTACACAAAATTCCTAATTTATTAGGAAAAATTACGGAAAATGCACGTGTTTACACAAACAAATCCTAAAATATTAGGAAAAATTATAAAAATACCTATGGGGTATAGAAAATAAAGAAAAGTCCTCAATTATTTTTGAAAATAATTGTGAGACAAATACTCAATGAATGGATGTCTGTAGATACAATAAGTTTACGATAAATTCGTACTCGAAAGAACAAATAAAGATTTTTAGCCTCATAAAAGGCCAAGAGATCGTTGTAAATGTGTAGGTCGTTCCACACTTTTACACCAAGATGATAATCCTAGATAAAAGGACTGTAATAATAAATTCCGTGTCTAAAGACGACCAGTTATAACTTCCACGAAAACTCAAAAGTTTTCCTAGAAGTTGGGGGTAAATGATCTGGGTAAGAAATAACCCTAAGTAAATAATAAATATAGCATTTATTTAACCTAGAGTGGTCCAAATGCTTCTGCCCCTCATCTATGGAAGTTTCTAGAAACCCTATCACAAAATTAGACCTCATCTTGTCACAAAAATAGACCTCATCTACAAGAGTCCAACGAAGACTCTCATTCCAAGAAGGTTCCAGCAACCTTATCACTAGGAGACTTGGCCACCAATTCTCCTAACTTTAATCTAATTCCTAGACCCCCGTGCGCCTATATAAAGGGCATAACCCCTCAAAATTAAAATTACGTTTTTTTGGTTTGATTCTCAAACACTCTTAAAATACGTAGACAACTTATGAGGACCTGATTTAGTCACGAAACGTAAGTGCAGCCATTAAAACTTGAAATTCATCAATCCTAGTATTTAATACGCATCAACTACGATCTTGATTTTATTTCGTAACAAGACTGTAAACTCATATATTATATATCTAGATTGCGGTTTGATTTGATAGTTATATATTTCTAGCTAAAGCTTAGGATTTCGCTTATTTGATAGTTATATATCTACAGGTACGGAATATTTTGTTGTTGTTCAAATTGGTGACTTGTGGGACTAGTTTTCCAAAAATATTTATCATATTGACCTCCCTACAAGAATGGCAAAAAAATCTGATTTGATGAATTCCCGATCCGAAATTCAAAATTTTGGATTTACCGAATCAGATTTTTTGGATTTGAATTTGAGGAATATCAATCGAAATTTGAGCCAAACCTGAAACTGGAATAATATTATATAATTATATATATATATATATATATATATATATATATATATATATTTCAAATAATACTTCATTTAAGACTATTCATAAAACTTTTGCCATATACATATCAGAATGTTAAATATGTGTGTGTATAGATGAAGAAGTTAGAACAATGTAAGAGGAAATACTCTTACGATATGTTTGGGAACATGAATTTCATTTGAGATTCTGAATTTGATTAAATGACATATTTGGATAATTATAAGAGTTTGTATTTGGACTTCATTTGAATTTCAAGAAATTCAAATATCAGTACAAATATTAGAATTTGAAATAACAACTCAAATTTTATCATTTAAAATCCATCATTTAAAATGAAATCAAAGTTACCAAATACAATTTTCTTATATTAATTGTATTGCCAGATAAATGTACATAAGAGATAACTGAATATATAAGCAGACTATAGTAAATATAGTACAGCTACAGGCCTGCTGCAGTACTTAACTTGAGGACCAAGGTTGCTACAGTAGTATATTTTATTTTAACACAAACATACATGAATATAAATATATATATTAATGATAGATCATTTGCATCTTTTAAAAATTATAGATTAATGTAATATGGTTGTTTATCTATAGTTTCATGGGAAAATAAATTCATTCGTCCCTAAACTATTGGTGTTTTATTGTTTTAGTCCTTGAACTAAATATTCCAATATGCGGGTCCTTCAACTTTTGATTTTTCTGATTGAAGTCCTTCCGTCCAAATTTGACTTAACGGACGTTAGTCAATGCTGACGTGGCAGTTACGTGAAAATCAAAAATTCACCGATTGAATTCAAATTTTGATATGTTAGTCTACGAGTGATTACAAGAACACAGGTGGTAAAAGTTTTCGATTTCGAGTTCACTAACGTATAGAAATCTATATGAAAAAAACTTATTATTTCGTGTTCTTGAAATTAAAGTGCAAACTTCTATACGTTAGTGAACTCGAAATCGAAAACTTTTACCACCTGTGTTCTTGTTATGACTCGTAGATTAACATATCAAAATTTGAATTCAATCGGTGAATTTTTGATTTTCACGTAACTGCCACGTCAGCATGCTGTTAACGTCCGTTAGTTTTTTTGGACGGAAGGACTTCAATCAGAAAAATTCAAAAGTTGAAGGACCCGCATATTGGAATATTTAGTTCAAGGACTAAAACAATAAAACACCAATAGTTTAGGGACGAATGAATTTATTTTCCCATAGTTTCATGGTATTCTCTCAAGAAATTCCAATTGATGTTATTGTTGAAGTTGGCGGGGCCGCTTTTAGTCTTTATTGTTGAAGTTGAATTAATAGGATTTTATATAAAATTTTAATTAAATTTATAAAAAAAAATGAATAAAAATATTATAATATTAATAAATTTTAATTTTAAATAAAATAAAGAGTTTAAGTATTTATGAAATTGAGAAGTATTAGTAAATTATAATAAGTACAACTATGTTACATAAAAATTATATTGTAGTAGAATTCTTAGAATATAAAATTTAGACTATAATTTATATATAAGTTAATATTAATAAAATTTTGATAAAAATTATATTATAATAGAATTTTTATAATATAAAATTTAAGTTATAATTTAAATATAATATAATACTAATAAGTATATTTAATAAGAGAAGAATCGACTGTCTATATTTTTTATGGTTAACTAAAGATCTAACGGTTATTACCTTTTTTATTTTTAATCAAATGACTAAAAAAATTACAAAAGATCTCATGTTTGCTTATTATATAATTGGTAACAATTATATTGTAAGAGGATTATTATAATATAAAATTTAAGCTATAATTTAGATATAATATAACATTAATGAATATATTTAAAGAGAAGATCTGACAGTCTATATTTTTTTATGGTTAACTAAAGATGTCATAGTTATTATCTTTTCTATGATTAACCAATTGATTACAAAAAACCTATAAAATATTTATATATATATATATATATATATATATTAAAATTTAGAGTCAGGTTCAGATTGGTCAATCCAAAACTGACCCAATTTTTGGGGTAAATTATATTCAACATGAATCCCACCTGAAATTTTTAACCCAAATTTGAATTTTTTCATATCGGATCGTGTAAAACTTTGTCATCCTTAGTGATGACATTCAATTTAAATATAACGATCAATAAAAACTAGTATGTTAACCGTAGGTAGTTCTGGCTTATGCTTGAATAGAATATACATCTAATTTTTTTTATGATTCGTATTATTTTATACCAGAAATTATAATAATTCTAGTTTTAGACAATTTCGCTTATATGAAGTACTAATTAAATTCATACTCATACAAAACAAGCGTGATAGAATAAAAAGATATATTCATTTAAGATTTAATTGCAGTTTAATGGCCCGGATTATTTTTATTATTTGTAGAAAAATGACTAAATTATAAAATTTGCCGGTTTAGTGTCTAAACTATTTGCTTTTTAATACTTGATTGCATTCTGTTTATTCAATCTACCAGCAGTTAATAATTTCATAATTAAAATATAAAATCAGGGTTATAAAAACAAAATCATACATAACGTAAGATATTCAGTATATTATCTCCTTATTTTCATCCCTCATTTTTCCACCATGGTAAGCTCGAACCTTAAATCAATCGAAACAAATCAGAGTTCAATGACGTGGATACTAAGAACAATTGAAGATGCAGTCAAGTATAAACCCTATGAGTCTCCTGAATATCAAAGTTATATATCATTTACTCTATATATAGTGGCATGCATGCATATATGTCGACTTTTGTTAAAAATTAGGGCTTTTCTTGTTGAAGCTTGGAGTTTAGGTATATATTGATACTTTTTTTGCGGCTAAATCTATGTGTTTCTTAATTTGAGACTTAATTTGATAATACTCGTTTAATCTAAATATATGAATTTATGTATTATAGTTTATTTGTACTTTTAAATGTTATCATTTGCCCAAAAAATTATAATTAAGCTTTATTATGATGGTAAATTTGAAGAAAATCCAAAAAGATATACTGGGGGTTTATTAGCGTATGTAGATTGGTGTGATTCAGATTAAATAAATTTATTAGAAATTAGTAGTATGTTAGTGGAGAGTGGTGCATCCAAGGGGGTATTACGAGTTGTGGTATAGGTTTCCTGGACTACTCTATATGGAGCTAAAATTTGTTTGAGTTAAAAACAGATGATGATCTTATGTTAATGTGTACACTAATTAATCCAAGAGAATGTATATTGAGATTTATGTGACGAACACCAAACCAATAGGCGTTGCAAAAGATAGGCCCCCTACTCAAGAAGAAATACGCATGGAAAATTCTTTTCCAAATTCCACTCAAGGTGAGTTTGAGACTGAAAACTAAAGTTCTGAAGGTGAAATGGGAGATGATAGTGATGATGACACGTTCTATCTGATGAATCTAATCAAGATGACATCGATGATGATCTGCTCTTTGATATTTAATGTATTACTTACCTGCATATCAAAAGTAAAGGAATCCATATGGAATCACACCCAAATGAATAGACAATTGGGGGGCGAGGATCAAGTATGAAGCATGAAGATTATAGAAATTCAAATGTTCGGACTCAAGCTAAGAAAATCACTCCAAAAAGACCAGGAAAAGAAGTAAGAGTGGAAAACTCTATCAAGTATTAGAAAACTATTCTGGATATTTTTTTTGTTTTCAATTTTGCTTCAAATACCATTCTATGCAATGTACTTGTCATATTTAAGATTTATATGTGGTAGTTGGGATGGATATTAAGTTAGCTGTGGAAGTTTAATGTGACTAGTATGTATGAATTGTTGATATATTTTTTAAGTATTTGACTGGTTTGGTTATATTATCATTTTAGGCATTTTTTATTCTTTTTTATTATTTTATTTTTATTGATAGGATTTAAATATATTTAAAAAGAAATTCGTTCAATTAGAATGTCTATGTTTGAAATGTTATAAAAGATATATATATATATATATATATATATAAGGATTTGTATGTCTAAAAAGTAATCGACGGAATGCAATGAAGTGTTAAAAAGTAAATAGTTCGGAACGAGTGGGATCGATAAAAAATTCCCCTTTTTATTCAATTCTATAGGTGTCAATTTTTTTCTAATTACCATTATATCCAGATTTATTTATTTCCCTTGAATAGCCGATATAATAGTATCTCTTGGATTTCTCGGTCCAAGCAAGTAACAATATCGTCACAAGGTGATTCACACTTCTCTCAGCTATGACTATAACTTCCAGATGAGGAGCTTTCCAATGAAGATAAAGATGTATCGGAAGGGCAGTAAAAATGAGCAGACTTGTTTTTGCTTTGCACACTGCCAGTCTCACCAGCATAAACATGTACACCCGTGCCAAATGTACCAACATCAATATCCTCGGCATTGGTAGATATCATTTTCCCAGTTTGTATACAACTGCAGAAACATAATGAGATCATAAAAGTATCTAACTAAAATATTCACAGAATTCTGATACATGTAATATCTATGGTGTTACATATATGCATGCCAAAAATCTGAACAATCTGCCGCAAGTTCTACTCAGAATGCTAAAAAATATGAAGATATTTATATTGCTCCAAAGAAGTGCAAGTATCACCTGTGATGGTTATGCGCTGAAGAACCAAGCAGCTCACCCAATTTTCACACTGTTTATTAGGAGTACAAGCATGATCAAGTTCCATCTCCAAATTGAGCTTCTGAATTGAAGTGTTGGAAGCCATGAATAAAACTTTGAGGAATCGAAAACTCGATTAGGAGATAATTATTCAACACTGTTGATGCTTTACGAATTTTGACAGGAGTCTCTGGGATAGTACCACAGGCTTTCACTACAATGAAAACTGAAACAGAAAACGGTTTTTCCCCGTTGTCTGATACCCTGTTTGCCCGTTGAGTATTGAGGCGCCGTCTGATATGCACCTCAGACAACGGTACGTTAACTGTTATCTGAAAGAGATCAAGACAACACCTCATGTTCTAGAGACCGTTGTATAACACCTAGAAACAACAACGCTATGTTGAAAACCACTTGTGTGAAATGAAGTGAGTCAAGTGTATTGAAAATAAAATATGTTGTTGTTCAGGGGTTAAGACAAAGGTTCCTTAAATAGAAAGAGTTGTTTTATCTACTTTTACATAAGAGTTTTATCAATGAATATCATTGTTGTATAGTTGAGTCCACAAGTATTGTAATCAATACTACATTCACCAAAAACGACCAAAACACAACCATTCATTCACTAAAAAACCACCAGAATCATCCAATCATTCACCGACCAAACCACCATTACATCATTCTAAATCCAAAATCAAAAGCAAAATAACCAATAATTAACAAGGTTACCAAAACCAACCAAATATTTTGGGATGACCATCCAGATTAAAAATTCAACAGATTCCCATTAAAAATCCTAAACCATCCATGTTCAACCAAAAATACCAAATGCCTTGACCTTGAAGCTTTTAAGTAGCGTGGTGCTTCATGAAGTACTCTGCCCAATCAATCCTAATTTCATTGATGTCCTCGACACTGTAAGCTAGGTTTGTCCTTCGTAACCACTGTAAAATAAAGTGCAACTCAGAGATTGTCACCACAAAACACAAGAACATTGACACAAGTTTATGAAAATTATAATTTCTACCTTTGTTGCAAATCTGAATTCCTTGTCCAGGGATATTTATTTCATATAACGCATGATAAACAAGCCACAATCTGTACTCCCATTTTGGAGAGGAATGCCCTGATAAATACACGAAGAAATTATAGAAATTAAACATGCATGCAGAGACCAAAGAACTGATTGATAACATATATATTACGGAAAGAATATTACCGCCAAATTCTCCCATACTATTTTCTTCTTCAAAAACTTCTTCACATTTTCCTTGTAAAGCTTAATGCCACTGCGCCAATATATTAATATATATCAACAGTAACACATAAGCACTTAAAAGATTGAACATTAAATAATTTTATGATGTGGCACTTACTTGTCAACGACTTCTGTCCATTCTTCAGTTGCTATCCGACGCTTCAGTGGGTCCATGTGGTACACCAGTTGCACGTCTGGGATCACAGCAGTCAATGCCCAATGATTCCTAACAAAGGATGAAGACATTATATATATATATATATATATATGTCACATTATTTAATTAGAACATAATTTCATAAATACTAATCGGAACATGTCAAATTTATACATTAATATATTAATCAAAGTCATAAATAATAATAGAAAGCCGATTTAACATGAAGCTTGAAAGAACCTAAAATTACCAAGAAGGAAAAGAAAATAACATTTGTTTTTACAATTTCTCTTATTTTTTAGTGAAGAGTGTCCTAAAAAAATTAAACACTGACTCAATAGTCAACATATTATTGAAATTAAATTCTCACATCGATAATCTTTTTCTTTCCTGGCAAGTCGTTGACGATAAATTTTATATTACCCGGCTCATTCCCTCAAACACGGTCCTCAACTAATTAACATGATTAATCACCATTAATCTTTCAGTTATATTACTCTTATTCCGAGGAGTGATTAAAAAGTAAGTGTGTGTGTCAATTGAATTGGCTACTGCAATTTGTATTATATGACATGCTGAATAGTAACAATGTGAGTCTAGTTAATTCCACAAATTAATGACTTCAATTATTTACGAGTTTCCTCCAATTTATATATTAATATATATGCTCAATTAGGTGAAAAATAATAAACATCAAAAAATTGTTTCCAGCAAATAATTCCTAATTAAAAGACACTTTATAGAACTTAATTTGTAACAATACCAACTCTATTTCAAAAAACTTAAATATTGAACTGTACAACTAACAATTATATATTATAACTAGATATGCAAAATAAAGCATGTCACATGGCAAAAGAGTAAAATTAAAAGTGAATCTACATATCACAAGTAACAAAGTAATAAAAGTGAAATATAGGGGTACTCACACATGGTTATATGGCAACAGAAATATTTGACCTGGCTTTGCATTCTTAAATCTTAAAGAAAGAGCTTTTGACCTTTCTCCTGCATTTCCACAACCGAGGGCGCCTATCTTTCCAGGATTAATAAATGATATCATCTCGGACATCTTATGCCTTCTCAAATGGTCTTGCAATATACTGTATAAGAAAATTAAACAATCATTTAGACAAGTTCAAAATTCTAATCAAGAACCACATAACAAATTTTTCAAATTTGAAACTTACTTTATATACAAGCAAATGACAGAGCCTGAGATTTCCCCACCACTGCACAAAGCATGCACGTCTGATAAAAGAATAACATGTTTAGTGCTTTCTCCAAAACCTTCTTTGCTCAGCTCAAAAGTGATTGTACGGTCATCCATCAAGGCATTTTTTGCCCAAAGCCATAAGCGCTTTAGATTGGGGTTGTAATCTCCACCCATCTCAACCATAAACTCAAGCTCTCGGACACAATCTGTATACTTCTTTAAGGCAATTTGCAGTAAAGTTATTGAGGTGGATAAGTTAGAGAAAATGCAATCTGAGTTGGTAGAAACTTTATGCCACCTGGAAAAATACTTCCCCCCTTCCTTGTTTGATTTAATGTTTCATCTCTCGGTTCATCTTGTACGAGAAGTTGAGTTGTGCGGGCCAATTTTTCTTAGGTGGATGTATCCGTTTGAGAGATATATGAAGACATTCAAGGGATATGTGAGGAATCGTGCTCGTGCAGAAGGTTGCATTGCAGAGGCTTATATTGCAGAAGAGGCCGTTGAGTGTTTGGCCAGTCACGAAGAAACGATTATTGGGGTACGAAAAAGTGGAAGGCATACTAAGGACGTCGTATGCAGGCCATTATCTGGTGCAACCATGATAACCCCCAGCAACACCAATTTGCACCTAGCACATTTATGCCTTCTACAAAATACTACTGACGTTAGGCCATATTTTGAGTATGTCATTAGTCTGTTTTCATTACATATTTTATGCCATTATGTCATTATTTATGCAGTTTGTTTTAATTCCATGCAGTGAGCACATGGCATTGTTAATGACGATTCATCCGGAACATGAAAATGATGAGATGTGGTTAAAGAAGGAGCAAAATGAGACATTCCCGAAATGGTTTAAAGAAAAGGTACTATAGACGTTTATTAACAGTTATGTGCAATTTATACTACTCCTTGGAAACATGAATCATTTTACCTTAAATTTTTATATTTTTCTTTGAAGATTGCTTCAGATTTGGTGAATGAAAAAGAAGTGTCGGAAGAGTTAAGATGGATTGTAGACGGGCCCAACAAGGATGTACCAACATTCAACAGCTATAGAGTGGATGGAGTTACGTTTAGTACGAAGGATCGTGATGAGACTCGCCAAGTTCAATGCAGTGGTGTGTGTGTCGTAGCTGATGCAATGATTGTGCAGGTTAAAGATCAAAACATTGAGCATTTGTCCCATACATATTACGGAGTTATAAAAAGTATATGGGAGTTGGACTATAACACCTTTAGAGTTCCTATTTTTCGTTGTGAGTGGGTCGATATGAATAAAGGAGTTAAAGTAGATGAATTGGGATATACGTTGGTTAATTTAAATAGGTTGGGGTTTTTAAATGATCCATTTATCTTGACAAAACATGTTAAACAGGTTTGTTACATAGACGACCCTCTTGATAAATTATGGTCAGTCGTTTTGAAATTACCCGAGAAGAAGTACTATGAAGAGAGCGATGATGAAAATGAGGGATCGATCGAAGTAGAACTTGAGAACGATTGTTTTGTTCCCAATTTACCCGATGTCGATTTAGATGATGATGACATGGCTAGTTACATGCGAGATGACGTAGATGAATTCATTCAACTTTCATGATTTAATTAAATTATATATACTTTGTGTTGGTCTGATTATGATCTTTGATGGTTGCCATGCTTTGGTTATTAATCTGGCAGGTCTTAATTGTCTTTTTTTTTTCATGCTGTAAATCAGACAAGGATTTTTAACAAATAAACCCTTGTTAATATGAATAACAAACAACGCACCAGAAACACTTGTTTGAAGGTATCTTCCATAATACAATGAAGAAAACACTTGTCTTATTTCAACAACGATTTCCTGAAACCTTGTCTGAATTATATTCCAACAACACTTCTGAAACCGTTGTGTAGAGTTCTTACTTTGCACAATACAACATTGAAAAATTGTTATCTGATGAGCTCTATCAGACAACACAATATTGTACTGTTATTTGAAAACGTCTTACATAATACCTCACAATAAACACTTGTGTGATTTCAATAACGGTTTCCCACTAAGAATTGTCTCAAGTCTATTCAAACAACAGCTTTATTAAACCGTTGTATAGAGCTATTTCTTTGCACAATACGACATATAAAAACTGTTGTGTGATTGAGTTTTTTAGGCAACGGTTTTAAAACTGTTGTATAATACATGGATCAGACAACAGTTAATTGGGGGCAAAAATAAAACATTGTCTGTTAAATCTAGGCAACGCTTTTTTCTCTGAGCGTTGTCTGAAATGTGTTGTCTGATGTTGTTTTTCTTGTAGTGTTTGAGGATCTTCGCCTGCATGAAGAACATAGTCCAAACAGATGATCAGCTACAGAGAGAATTTTCAGTAGTACATATTGTTCTCGAACTCCCTTACAACTTGTACGTCTGCATGACAAGTGAAAATGGAAATTATATTAATTGTCCGGTCATACAATAGCCTGACTGAAAGTTCTGCAATCATGAACTCACAGAAAGAAACTTTGCAAGTAATGAACAGACCAGGAATCTGCAAATTATTAAACTCTATGCAATAATCTCCGGTGTTAAGGCTTGAAAGCAAAAGCATATGTGACACTCGTATAGTTATCTTTATTTAATCAAAATCATTTCAAGATACAATAATTTGTATCATTTCAGTGTATGAATCCAGATGTCATTCACTAATAGACGACAGAAAATAGAACCAAGTTCAAGTAAGAAAAAGGTTGTTTGATCATTACCGCTCAAAACCAAATCCTATATCATAATACTAAATACTGTAGGTTTGGCAAATTATTGGGAAAATTATGTCCAATTGACTGGAACAATATTTTCGATGTCTGCAAATCGGTTGGATCTGACAATATAAAACATTTTAGTCTGTGTACATATGCAAACCTCATCCCTTAGTCCTTAAAAATCAAGATCCTCTATCCAAAAGATTGCAACAAAGAGAAGACACACAATCTCAACAAGATGCATATATACATACGGTCATGTTGAACTGGAACCAACTACAAATCACCAGTTACAGACTCATACTAGCATAAACCAATGTCACAATACTATTAATCATCAGCCTTAGTAATGCTAATACAGTGGGGCATTGGAGTAATTGCACCCACTATCTGTCATAGTATGTATATTTGTTCCATACTCATACTTATATTGCAGCTGTTATATGTAATTTTATGTCTTTTTCAATTGCATTTACTTGTATAATTTCAATGAGAGAAGAGGGACGAGAACGTACAAATTTGATGCCCAACCAACAGGCCATAGTAGATCGGTAGTTTGAACATTTCGGCTATTTTCTGAAATAAATACATTTTAATAAAGTGAATGAATTACATTGAAATAAAATTACTACAAAATAAATTAATTATATTTTATTATTTTCCACTAAAATATTCCACGAGTTGTTACATTTTTATATAATATTATATAATACAAATTATATTTTATCTTTGGCCAAACATTTTCTTAAAAAAACTAACTGCACCTGGATTGACCAGGCCACACTAGTTCCATGCTAATAGACTCATTGTTCTAGCCGAGATGAATCTTTTTGGAAGATCATAGACTCGAACCCAGATATCCATTTTATTTAGTCTTACCAAGTGTGGATTGTCGTTCTCTACCCGTTTATGGTTTACTAACAAACTTTGCTCGAAGGTCCAGGTCCCCCATCCAACACTTTCTGCATATCCAGAACATGATATAAGACAAAAACGAGTAGTGATGCCCCCCTAAATCATGTATCTCCATCCCTTGTTTGGATCGCCATAATGAAGCAAGGACATTCTGCATTGCATTAAAGTTAATATTCTTCTCTGTAAGGAAGCGACCACCCAATACAAACGTGCTCCTAACCTGACCTACTTCCTTTTCTCCAACTATAACCCCTCCACCCTCCTCATCCTCCAATGTCAATTGTATACAATTCTACCAAATTAATTGTTGACGTTGCAATGTCGTACCCGCTCTGAATCTCACAATAGCTTATAAAGAAAAAACTAATATTCTTGTCAGAGAGACAAGACAGACCTTGCAAATATTCAAGACGGCTACGCTAGTTATGCTTTTAATTCTTATTGGAATCGAGTTCAGTTGAGTTTTTGCTTATTGGATTTGAGTTCCATTTTTTTTATTGAGTTTAGTAATAACTTTAGTTATTAAACCATATACATCGTACTACTTTAAATTTGAAATCTGATCTGGTAGCCTCAAATCTCAAGTTCGGCGATAACAACTCCATTACCACGTCACAGTAGAGAACATATGTGTTGACTAACGTGTGCTTCCAAATCTCTGTCTATTTTATATATTCATACGAATTTATATTCAAAATATCACGTAAAACTCCTAAATGTGACATGAATCACATGTCAAAACTATTGCACGCACATGCAAACACATGCGCAGGGTAACAAATTGTCGATTAGGCATTGCCATAATCCACAAAAATGTAAACAAATTTTCAAAACTTACATATCTATATATAATGTGTCGATTGTTGCAACATACTTACCGCTGATAATAAGTAACATCATCATTAACCATCTACATGTATAGACACCAATCAAATATACACTACTCGTACAAGCTCTGTACATTTTTCTTGAAAATATAGTTTAAGTATCAAGAATTCAAAAGTAAGTTAGAAGCATAATATTCTGTGAGATATAGAAGACTCTATATTACTATATATATGGCTTGCAATTTTGCTGTCAGGCTGATTTTTAATCCAAAAGAGATTGATGGGATGTCTATGTTTGAGACAAATAGAAAAGTATATGTTATAGAGTGATGAAGTTCTCAAATGGGGTGTCAGCTGTAGCAGCTAATCCGGTGAGAACATCGGAGGAGAGAGTTTATGAAGTGGTACTTAAACAGGCAGCTTTGGTCTAGGGAAGAGAAAAGATTACTCTGATAACTGAACATCCAGCTTCAACATTATTTGATACATTTAAGAATTATGATACTGGTATGAAGAGCTGGAATTTTCTGAATGAGGCTTATAATCATTGCGGTGAGGTTTGTGCAGAATATGCCAAGACATTTTACTCGGGTATGTTCCCAGTGGCGGACCTACCCTATGGCCAGGGTAGGTCTTGGCCCTCCCTGAGATTTTTAAATTAATGTAGTAACTTCAGTTTTTCAGTATATATTTTAAGTTGGTCCGGTGGTTTTGCAAGGTTTTTCATACATATACAGATATTTGGGTGAAATGCAAGTTTCCAAACACATCGTCAAAATATTATAATTGAATTTTCCTCCCGGATTAAAGACTAGCTATGACATTTTTTTTATTCAGAAGTTATGTTTGGCCCTCCCTGGAATTTGAGTCTAGGTCCGCCACTGTATGTTCCATCGCCACTTTTTTCCCTGGTCTCCTTTTCTTGATCGATATTTAGAAGATTTATTGTCAATTTTTCCAAAGTCTTAAGTGTTAGGAGGGCTTGATATTAAATTATAAATAGGCTTTTGCTCAAATGAAAACCAATTATAAAATGGTGATTTGTGTAGTTAAAATTGTTGATCTGGATGCGAATCACTACTAACAATCTGAATGCGAACCACTTACGGTCAAACCAATCACCAATTTTCGTTTCAAGTGGCTGTTGTTAAAGCAAGACTATATATCATGCTTATCAGCTTATGTGTGTTACACAGGCTTGAGGAGCTCCGAGATCATGTTAAGTTAACAACTCTACCAAAACCTAACGCGTCAGTAGGAGGGCTTACTATGCATATCATACTTTTGTGTTACTAATATTTAGTTCTTCTAGGGATAGACTATTTCTTCTTTTTAGAGCTGAATACAACTCAAAAGAAAGCTAAAAACATGATGTCGGTGAAATTTACAGGAACATTACTCATGACACCAGAGCGTCGCAGAACTGTTTGGGTTATATATGGTATGTCCAAGCACAACTTAACTCAAATGTTTCTTTTAGTAACACTCATGTACATTTATGCTAGGAAATGAGACAATTGTTTAAGTGATGAATTGAACAATGTATATTTATATTACAGTGTGGTGTAGAAGAACAGACGAGCTAGTAGATGGACCTATTGCTTCCCATATCACACCCAAGGCTCTTGACAGATGGGAGGAGAGGCTAAATGATCTTTTTGATGGACAACCATACGATATGTATGATGCTGCACTTTATGATACTGTCTCAACATACCCTGTTGATATTCAGGTACATAACAGTTCCTGAACTAAATTCATGTTTTTTACGCAAACGCGGTGCTTGTTTCTTATTTGATTACTACCATCTTATCAGCCTTTCAAGGATATGATTGATGGAATGAGAATGGACTTGAAAAAGTCCCGATACCAAACATTTGATGAGCTCTACCTCTACTGCTACTATGTTGCTGGAACAGTTGGGCTAATGAGTGTTCCAGTTATGGGGATTGCACCAGAATCAAAGTCTACAACAGAGAGTGTTTACGGTGCAGCTTTAGCACTTGGAATTGCCAATCAACTTACCAACATTCTACGCGATGTTGGAGAAGAGTAAGTTCATTTCTCACTCACAAAGTTGCAATCGTACAATTAAATTTTTTTGATATATCAAGACACTTACAGCTATTGAACTTTCAGTGCTAGGAGGGGTAGAATATATTTGCCTCAACAGGAGCTTGAGTTTGCTGGGATAACAACAGAATACATATTTAAAGGAAAGGTGACCCATGAGTGGCGTAGTTTCATGAAAGGACAGATAAAGAGAGAGAATGTTCTTCTACCAAGCGGAGAGGGTTGTGGCAGAGCTGAGCTCAGCCAGTAGATGGCCAGTTTGGGCATCATTGTTATTGTACAAACAAATATTGGATGCAATTGAAGCCAACGACTATGACAAATTTACCAAGAGAGCATATGTAGGCAAACCTAAGAAACTAGTTTCTTTGCCTGTGGCTTATGGTAGATCACTTTTTGCCCCTTCTAGTGTTTCAGTACATAGAAACTAGATACAGATAGTCAAGAATTTTGTTAATTTTATTAGCTCACTGCTATAGATTATTTATGAGGTTTCTATATATTTAAATATATGCAATGAATATGTCGCATCTCCCAATAATGGGTGATTTAGTAACTTAGAAACCAGAGCACATGAGCACTTCTGTTAGGGATATTATTCAGAAATTTCAATTGGAAACAATAACAATAAACAGGAGATGCCCTGCCTTTGTGATTATGGGTTGATACAGGAGATGTTTGAAGAGTGTGATTATTAATTAGGCCGTTGTGGTTGACCACCTCCCTAAAAACAGATGCCTTGCCTTCGTAATATTGTGCAGAGTTGTCATAGTCTTATTGTTTGTGTTCTTCTTGAACTAACCATTGACGTCAGTCTAGAATTTCCGCATCAGGTATTTCTGAGATCCCTGAGTGGTCATCGTAAGATAGAACATGGGCTATTGAATATACAGTATAGAGGCACCAGAATTTTTGAAATAATTTTACGTGACTGCCTTAACTATAAGCTGCCTTACCTATAAATCAGCAACAAAAACCGAAGTAAGTTGTTTAAGGATATAAACAAACTTTCAACAGAGCATGTAATATAACTACAGGAACACTAGAATTTACCTTGAACAAGGTTGGATATAACATCCTGCTTGGGGGCTTACTATGCTTCTCTTTTTCACTTTCATCAATGTCTTCCGCATCAGCATCTTCAAATTCACTACCCATTTTATAATCGTTGTGGTGTCATCATCATCACATTCTTCATCCTCTTGAGAAGAAGCCACTACAAACTCTGTTGCTAGCAATAATAAAGATAATGTCCCAATAAAATTTCAAGAAAGTGGCTGCAGTAAACTTGTTTTTACTTGTTAATTCTGGTCATTATGGCTTTTACCCTTTTATTCACAAGTTGCATCACATGTCCTGGTCATATATTCTCCGAAGATTACTTGTAAATCTGAAGAGCTGAGGCTTTTATTCATATGTTTACTTTGGTGCTTGTGGAATAGGTCCTTTGAACTTTCTGTTTATTCAAGATTAGGACTTTAGTACTGAGTAAATTTTAATGACTCTGAAAAAACGCTTAGAGATTTCATATCTTGCAAATTTTTAATAATTGAAAAAAGAGCCGATGAGGAGAAATTTAATGAATGGAATTGTTGCTGATGAGTTTTATCCACTGCATTCTGTGAAACTGTTACACATTGACATATCTTTTTAATACACCTATAAATCATAAGTTGCTTGTTTATTGTTAATTTCTTGATATCATAGAAATCAAAGAGTAGGTGCACACAGAAGAATGTTGATATCTTGACAATATAGCACCTAGATATTATATGCATACCGATAACATATTACTCACATTAGCTTCCTCAAATGGATTGCTTATTTACCTCTAAAACACGGGGTAAGATGTTTCGACATATTGACCAAAACAACACAACTTCAATTAAGCTGATTTACATACAAACCCACGGTCTGTCTTAAGCAACACTGAAAGAACTTGTAGCGTTCTCCACGAATTTCTTTGCTCCTTTAAACCATCTCTTGTCTCCGGCTTGAGCCTTGCATATATAAAGCTTACCATCTGAAACCGTGGCTGTGATAAGTTGGTGTTTGCCCCCTTCATCTCCATCTGCAGTTCTTGTCAATACAGACAAGCTGTAGTACTGCTTCCCACCGACCACTGGAGTTGCGGTCTCCAATATATTTGCTGTTGCCACAGCATCTTGTTCAAAGCCACCCTGAAATTTCCATATGTAAGTATTCACATTGATTGAATATGTGCCTTACTAACTGAATTTGCAGGTATATTTGTTGCGTTTATCGGAATTATTGTAGTGGTCCAGCCTTATTGCTTGAAACACATAGCAGCCACATGAAAAATATTTTAGCATCAAGCAATTCTTTTTCTCATTATTCGAAGACCTACTTGATAAAGTACTTATAAGTAACTAATTGACAGTAGTTTTTCTTCCATGTTCTGAACGGCAAAAGAACCTCCTTTTAGTCTTTTACTTGGCAAAAAACAAAAAAGACAGCCTTCTTTATAAAAAAAATTTGGGTAAATATTTAGTATATACATTTATTGTAAATGTTATTGTATTTAGATAAAGTTTTATGTGATTTAGCGCCCTATTGAGAAGTTAAAAGTAGAGGTTTGATGAATACCTCTGATGCAGTTTTGCCAAAGTAGGCTTGTTTTCCTAGCAAATAGTCCACCTGAAAACCAGACAATACCACATTATACAATGGCTTTCATACGATATTTCAAAAAAAAATTGGTTCACCTAAGCATATGCAATATTTGAAATGAACAAGGGATGAAGAATTATTACCGTAGATAAAAATTGTTCAGGGGAACCATAGTCGGTGATGGATTTCTTGTCGGTTGGGAGGACCATGACTGAAAGGTTGCTGGTGGTGTCGAAGTTGTCTTCAAATCTAAGAACCTGACCTGGGAACTCCACCTCCTTGCTTGGGTTCCATTTTGCAGGAATCAACAGTGTGAAATCTTTTCCAGTGTAAGGCATAAATTCCGTTGTCTTTGGCTTCCCGAAAACATTTGCTGCCATCCATGAATTATCAGTTTAGAGTTTCGAAGTTACTACTAGTCTAGAATACTAAAAAGGTTGGTACTAGGGGATTCATTGATAGTCTGGTGCCTGGTGGCACGATGGTCAGAGCTCATGTGGTTCGAATCCTGGCCCTCCTTCCCCATATACCTAAATATTTAATGCAATGAAAAATGTGCAACACACTCAAAAGAATGGTCGACGCTACATACATTTTTGCTTCTTGTGATTAAAATTTAGCAAGAACCAATTACTGAAGCTGATAAGTGATAACAGATTGGGAGCATAATGAAAACAATCGCATTTGTGTTTGTAAGAGAGTAGAACGATGAATAACAATACCAGATTCACCATAAGCTGCATCAGCAGGAGAAACCTTGGAGCTAACAGCTGCAGCACCAATGAGAACTGTGAGAGCCAACCTACGAGACACGATTGCACTGGCAGGATCATCCTCCTGAACAGACACCTGTTTCTGTGCACGGCAGACCACTTGGCTAGCCTTGATGGATTGTAATTGGCGTTGTGAAGGAGATGATCTCAGTAGTGCAGGGTGGTGCAAGAAACATGAAGTTGAAGCCATCTTTGTAATTACCAAATATATTATATGTGAGTTTATTATTATTTTTATTATTATGGAATGTGTAGTAAACAAAGTGGATGAGAGGAGAATTTCGTAGGATAGAAATGGTTGGTTTTGGATTAGAGGATTTTCAAGAAGTGGATGATCAGATTGTCTTTTGATTGATGGATAAGATTTTGGAGTTTCTGATTGGTGATGCACCGTCAGGCTGCCACTTCCTTTCCTTTCTAACCAGGTACAATTAGATCACTGGTTTCATTTTTCCTCTGTTGGTAATTTGTATAGTAATTTGTAATGTCCAATGACTAATTAGCATCTTAAAAAAATTACTGTTGCAAGATGATTTCGCACCCACATACATATTTAAGTTTGATTTGCCGCAAAGAAAGAATATACCAAAGTGTTTGAACAAGAAATCAAGTTAAACTTCCAAAATAAAATGAATTCATCACTCAATTGACAAGGAAAAATTATAAATATAATTTAAATTTTTACTTATTCGCAGCAGCCTATAGACAAATTAGCCATCCTCAATTGACAAGGAAAAATTATAAATATAATTTAAAGCACTTAATAAATAAACATAATTTAGTGCTACTGCATACAAAGATGTTAAATTTAGAAAGTTTAGTCTGATAACAGCGGCCACAATTGAAAGGTAGGGTATGAGATTCTCAACATGATATCTGAATAGTTCAGGACCAAAATTCCCTACCTACAATCCAAAGTCTGTCCGATACTTAAAACAGTAATAAAAAAAAATTGCTACCATACAGAAGAACATGGTAAAAGAACAAAAAATACACCTAAAAACAGGTCTAAATCAGCTGGAGTACTACTAAAAGATGATTACTTGCACAGAGTAAACTTTTACCTTTAAAACTCAGGAATGTGAGTTACTCTTGCAAAACCACGACAGCTTCTCCAAGAAGCACTGGAGGTAATCTAACTAAAACGAAAAACAGCAATATAAAATGTGACAGCTTATTCAACCATCACTTTCCAGGATATTTGACCTCTATAATATAGCTTCCGTTCGGAGCTACAATAGAGGGTGAAATGCGCCAATATGATAATATTTGACATTTACTAATCCCCCTTGACAGAATTTGTAACACAAAATACTAAGTTTTGTAGCATTACAAGTATGTTATCAGGTAATGCAGCTAAAAAGTTGATTGAGAAAGATAAAGAGAGATAACATGATAGTCCCTAATGTATATACATGCAAGATATATAATATCTAAGAGAGAGACTGTTATAGCGATCCACTTGTGAGCTATGGACACACGGAGAAACCCTTCTTTTAGATTCCAATCGCCGCACATCAGTTTTTCCAGAATAGCTAACCCCTGACAAATTCTGGAGTAACATGACCGCTGCTCCCATTATGAGGACTAATTCCACTTACTGGCATGGACTGCTTAGCAAAATCTAGTAGTAACTTCCTCTGACGATCATTTGTGTGAGGTAGGCTAGCACGTAGAACTTCTACAGGCATTTCTCTGTTTATAGCTCTTGCTGCTGCTGCATTAATGATATCAGGGCTAGGTTGGGGATTTTGTGCATATATTAACTGCATTATGTGGTCATATTTACCCAGGCAATACTTAGTAAGAAGACTGAAAAAGGCATCAAATGAAGCCTGCCAGAGGACAGCATTCGGCGGAACACGGTTGCTAGAGGTTTGTGGATTGGTTAACAGCTGTGTGGCCCTCTCTAAGACACGTATTAGCATAACAGATGCTCCATCTCCAGCAGAACTACCAAGTGGACGAAGGGGTGGCTGCTCTGTGGAACAAACCACTGCGGCAATGCATGCACTCAGAGAATTAAGGTCCATGCCACTAACACATTCAGTAACCATCTTTGCAAGATTAGTGATAGTTTCGGCTGCTTCTGGATCAGAAGGCAGGCCACCAAATAAAAACCTTAAGTGGCGGAAGATGGTCATGCAAACTAATCGAGCCAGCTCACCACCAGGAAAAAGCAGCTGAAGGTATTTTGTAATAAACTTTCGGCCTTTTGGAAGGGAAACCAGCCATAGGAACACCATGTCATTCTTGGGACTTAGCCCAACTGATGTTCCACTTCTCCCAAGTGGGTCAGCAAGCTGAACTGATGCTGCTAAGCCTTCTAACAGGATCTGTCGCCTCCGCTTCAGCTGAGTCCCACCATCTTGAGGCTGACTAAATTGCAAAAACCTATCGATGTCCTCTACATCAAGGAGGACGCGAAGGCCATCCTCAATTGTTATTCTCGCAGCCAGCATGGGCTCCTGTTCCAAGGGCCTCTCAGACATTTTCTGTTCAGCACTACCCTCACCAGAAGCAGAGGAAGGAGGGTCGACTTCAAGAAGAGGAGGAGGCCTACGAATAGAGGAGAATGAAGCATTTCCATGAGAATCAACCTGGAGATAAGGCTGGGAGTCTGAATTTTTACGTGATCGAGAAGAGGGCTCCTTTAGATGAGCTGGGCAGAAGCGAAGTTTTGACCTGGATTCAGTAGATTTTTTGGCAAGACTAGCTTGGTGGTAATAATCATCTATATAAGGGTCACCACTTTGTGTTGCAGCATGCTGTATTTTAAGAATACTTTCTATTTCATCCGCGGTCATATATTTGGATCTAAATTGTGACCGATTATAATCACTTTGCTGGCTAGCATCCGAACTTTGTTGAGATAACCACGCATGTTTACCTCTTTGTGATACCTTAGGTCGTTGATCCCTCATATCAGCTGATTTATGTTTTCTCAGATGTGATGGTGGGGATGGAAGGGCATTATAAAACTGGGACTGCAGAGATGAATAATGTGATAATGATGGTTGAATTGGAAGATGGAGCCTATGGTGTTGCAATTGATGCTGTTGTGACAATAAATGCGGGGAAACCAAATTATTTTGATGCGGTAATTGCTGTTGCAGAATGTTATTCAAGACACTAGACTGATCCCCAAGAAGTAACCCTGAATGGTTGTTCCAATGATTTTGTGACCCACTACCAAGAGAAATACCAGGTGAGACTAAATGAGAGATATTTCCACTACAACGGTACCCAGGAGGCATGCTGGCCATACGAATATTGGAGTTAGACAAAGGAGAGAGGTTTGGTGCAAAGGGTAACTGAGGCCCACTACCCAGAGATGACAGATGCAGGTGTCGTGAATGGTGGTGAGGTGAAGACAGTTGAGATATGGCACCTGGAGGAGGGTATGAAGTAAAAGCTGACCTTGGTTCTAAATTAGTTTCACTAGGAAATTGTTGCTGTAGCGGGTATGAAGATGTTCTGTATATAGGTTTTGACTCTGGAACACGGACAGAAGAGATATGTGGTTGGGAAGACCATCGTTTGCTTTCCTGACAGCTCTCTGTGTCAGATATATGCTGATCTAACCACTCAGGAAAATCCAAATCCTGTGACCATTCTGCAGCAGAAGAACCTGCAAACGAGTCTGGCACTCGGTATTTTAGAATTAAATAAGTAGCATAAAAAAAGGCAAATTACTACGAAACAGAAAGGTATGTGTATATGTAACATGAAATGATGTCTAAACAAGTTATTCAAACTAATGAAAGGCAAACTCAAATTCAGTAATGAGATGCAACACATTTGCAAGCATTTTACGTCAAAAATTGGCTAGGTCACCAATCAATTCATAAACATCTCTACTATATTGTGCTATCTGATCTTAAATTTTTCAAGCTATCTTATGATTTGTACCTAATGTTATGCAAAAATGACGACAACCATACTACATAGAACCTTTGTTCACCATTCAAGATAGGTATCTTTGACCTGGACACCTAACAAGAATTTGCATATACATATTGCCCACTGGCATATTTAACTAAAAACAAAAGTGAGTAAAAGGGGGGAAATCTAAAAGAGGATGTACAAAGAATGAAACGAGCACTAAGCAATAATTCCAAAAGTGAAAAAAAAACCCTACACATTGAAGGGAAAAGCTGCAACTGAACAAGCAATATAAAAGATGTTAACTAATTAAAATATAATGTTCAGTACAAAAGATGTCAACTAAAATACAATATCCAAAACTGAAAGTAAAATTATATATTCTGAGTTAGCAAGAAATATAAAAGATATTGAACAGAGAAAAAAAGAGTAAACTATTCACTAACTTTCCCTTGAAAAAGAACCAGATCCGCGATCACCAATAACTCCAGGATGTCTTGGTCCAGTGACAACTCTGTTTATCTGTAAAAAAAGAAATCTTGTTATTGGAATTATAGAAGAAGATAATAAATATGAGAAGTTCATGAAAGTTGTGGAAAAGTGATACATGCTAAATTTACCCATATTGTGTATCATTGTTTACCTTAATAGTCTATCATTTGTGATGTATTAGTTCTTCATTAATTTATTAGTAGTTGTTTAACTTGGATGGAAAGTATTAATTTTTCTACGTTCATGGGACAATATAAGGAGAGCAAGGAGTTAAGATGAAAGAGAGAAACAGAATTTTTCAAAGAGCTTGAGCCTTGAACCTTAAATTCATGGGACAATATAAGGAGAGCAAGGAGCTAAGATGAAAGAGAGAAACAGAATTTTTCAAAGAGCTTGAGCCTTGAACCTTAAATTCAAGGAGTTGACAAGACCAGCAGATTTTTTTAAGGGCTTGAACCTGAAATTCAAGGGCCTTGACAGAATCAGCACAAATTCAAGGGTTTGAAGCTGATGTTCAAGGCCTTGAACTCGACGAAAATTCCAATTTTAGAACTTTCTTATTTAGTTATAATGCTCTTTTCCTATACCTTTCCAATAAAGGTTGGTTACATTTTTTTATGTTATTTGTACCAGTAACCGGTTTATGGATGAGTGCTCTTGGAGTAGTTGCTATGACCCTAAACCTCCATACGGCCATGCCTACGACTTCGTTTCTCAGAAAATTCACGCGGCAGAAGATCCTGAATTTGAGACTTTCTACACCAAAAATATTCTCTTACACGAAGTTATTCGTGATTGGATGGTGGCTCAAGATCAGTCTCATGAAAATCTTATATTCTCTGAGGTGGTTCTACCCCGTGGAAATGCTCTCCTAAAAGCCCATTCAATTATATAAACAAGATTATTAGGGTTTTATATAGAGTTGTACTAATATATAGCCTTATTATATACATAGAGATAGAGTCAAGATGTGACATGGTTTCTTCTACTTGATCCTCATTAGCAACCTCTATGACCTCAACTTGTTTAACCTCCATTGGATCTTCCTTAGCAACTCTAGTTGGGGTACCAGTTTTCCAATATGGCTTAGAAGATGACACACTAATTGTTTCCCCTCGAATGTCAAAACTATATGTTACCAATCTCCCAATGTTGTACCTTAAAATCAAATATCCAACCCTTCCCAAATAACAAATGAGCAACATCCATGCGCAAAACATACAATAAACACGTAGTGTGTAACGTTCAAAAGTAATCAGTACCCAACAAGGATGTGTAATTGTAATTGAAGAGTTAAGCCAAAGAACCTCGAGAATATGTGGAACAGTATGAAGTATGAAGTTGCAAGTTTAATATTTTCATGAGCAAGAGACACACATTCAAGTTCACAATCAGGATTAATAGCAACTTTAACATGTTCCGTACCACAACAAACACATAAGTATAAAACTAACAAAGAGGCCTTGAATCATTTTGGCTAAGAAGTTCTGGAATAAAGAGATCATAAAACCTTTCTTGTCTCTTCTTCTCAGGTCTTTTCTCCTCTTCTTTGGTCAAATCAATTTAACAATATAACATAACTTATATGTACTTGTCAACCAATATTTATCTTACACCTATCCAAGTTTTTTACAAGTGTATTGTTGAAAAAAAAAAGTAATTCTATACATATCTCTTTTTGTGGAAGTGGGTTGCCCGGGATTCGAACCCAGAACACCTCTTTTCATAGGATTGACCGCCCTGAGGTTCTTGTTTGGAGTCATTTGTTTATCACAGAACAAGTCCCCCACAGTCACTGCCATAGTTGACCCAGTATCAACCCTTTCTTCCATATCCTCGCTTTTATGGGCCTAATCACTCTCCTCGGGAGTTATCTCCTTGATTACACCCTCCTCGGCTTTATTTTTTGTTACCCAGACACTCATCCTGAGTAATCTCTTCCAGTTCAGGAGTGTCCAGATCTGGCACGGCGCAACCCCGCTTAGGTCAGAAGCCATCCTAGCCCTGGAGAATTGGGTCTTTTTTTATGTAATTAGTAGCTTTCTTTCTTTTTTTGTTATCATGTTGTATTGGTTTGGGGTTTCCATCTGTCTAGCGATTCACTGGACATTTTAAACTTTTCTCTCAACTTGTCAAGTTTGTACGTAGTGTGCTTTATCCAACTCGCGCATTATAGACTTCGTAGTAGTGCAACAACAGGGGGCCATCCGGATATCTTGAGATAGCCAGATTCATGAGAAGATCAGCATACTCCAAGGTGAGTAACAAATAGTCATTCCCAGCATTCGGGACACCTAATCTTAAAAGCCTAAGAATTTACATTCGTCCTCAAGAAAATAAATGTTATCTTTCACTCTATTAGTCTATTAACTTCAAATATTATGTGCCTAGACATGACTTAAACATGGCACATACAACAGCTAGAATTGAAGAAATCTGAGTGGGGCTGATTCCATGAGTGGGGCTGATTCCAGGGGCTGATATATAATTTTGGGAAAGTTGAAGGACAAATTGTAATTTTCTACCTGACCTATCAAAATCTAAGGTACAAGGGCTGTCCTAAAGTTTTTTGAAAGGCTTCTAAATCAGACTTATATTGGTATGTCAATGGAATAAGTTAATGTGTTGAGTTAATTCTTACTTTTTATTTGCTTATTAGATGAAATTAGTTTATAATTACACACCCACGAATTATTCCCCACAATTCTAGACTGGAAGAAATAAAATACCTGAAATTTATATTATTCAGTCCTTTCATGTGAATATGACACTCTACTTACTTTATACTATACTATCTGTGCAATCCGAGGTTGCATTATGAAAAAAAGGGACCAACACAAAGAGATATCAAGATGTAGTTGGCAAAGAAATATTAAATAAACAGTGATCATTTGAAGGAACATTACCATTAATCTTGAGCAAAAGATATTTGTAGAAGACACTCGAACGTGCAATCATGTTAAAGACTTAAAGTTAAGCCAAGCAAATACAAATTTATCATATAAACTTAACTTCTTAAAGGAACAACTCTCTTCCCTTGAACTAATAGCAATTGGTTACTCTCACAACTATATTACATAGATACGGAATGAACACAAGGTTAATAGATTCATAGTTAACTTTACGGATTTCATTAGTTAGCAAGTAAATACTTGCTACCGGTGCTAGCGAGCCATTTATATTTGAGGGAAAATAGCCGGCCAGGTCACAACAAAGAAATAATACAAGAAGACTGAAAAGATACTAATATGTGCTTAATGTAATTTTTTTAATAAGAGTTATTAAAGTTGCATCAAAACTCAAAAAGTGCAACAAATTCACAGGCGATAGTGAAGCTGACCTTTGAAAATGTAGTTGCCAGGTCATCCACATCAGAGAGAGATTCTATACCTGATTCCTGGCCAAATTTGAAGGAAAAAAGAAGAAGTAACAAGGTAAGCGATCGGACAGCCTTAAGAGAGTTATTGAGAAGCACAGCAAATGAACACCCACATTTCAGGGAGGGAACTAGCATACATATGTTTTGCAAAGAAAAAAGGAGCATGTGAGAAAAATGATTGACTAGCTAACCAATTCATCTTTCAAAATATGAAAAATTAATGCCTCCCAAAAAACCAAAATTTCTTATTCAAATGTCTTTTAAGCTACTATGATCAGCTCATCTCAACACTACATCAAAACGAAATACACCAAAATGCAACCACTCTTGGACATATTTTGATACCCAGATTACAGTAAATAGTCGTGCTACTTGAAAATATGTAAACCCTTCCCTGCAAATAGGCAACGGTCATAACAATACCCGTTAACGGTTAAACTGTTGCAGGTTATAATTTTGTGACAAAGAATATCTTTAAAAGTCACAATTTTCTAGTAACCATCAAAGGATCTATCAGAAGTTAGAAATTAACATTGAAGGCCATAATACACGTTAAACCGTTGCATATTACAATTCTGTGACTCGGAAATCAGAATATCAAAAGTCACAACTTTCTAGTAATCATCAGCGGATTCTGAAAAAATTAGAAATTGAAGGAACTTGTGGCAAAAAACAGGTTAGGTACTCTCTTTGGGGGGGGGGAGAGGGGGGGTCAAGGAATTAATTGATACTTTGGCAGAGAAGTACAATATGTTTAGGAAAGGCACATGAGCCAATAATCTTCCATAGTTCCATGTAATTTTCATTCAATCCGAAAGGAGCTCAAAACAAATAACAAGCAACAATATGGAATGATATTCCCCTGTCATAAAAAAGGTAGAAGGCATGATTACGATATTTTTATCAGAAATGTGTACTATTTCCACCCCAAAGTTCACCTCCACTTAGTTATTTCTTTCAATATAATTCGCAAAGACAGTTCAAGCAATATTATTTCATATACTCCTTTCCCCAAATTTAGAACTGTCCATAAAAATCGAATTATATTGTTCCAGGTAAATCCTTTAGGCTAAACCAAAATTTTAAAGAAGCACATCAAAATAAAAAATTTAGACATTTCACTTAATACATATGACCAGTATTGTTCTAAACTAAAATTGCATCTTCACAGAAAATGAAAAATGAAAAGCAAAACAAGAACAAGTTACACCCCTATTCTACACTATTATATATAAACATATTTCTCATAAACTCATGGTCATAAAATGAGACAAAAAAAAACCGTAAGTTTATTTGCAGCAGTGATTGTGCATATCATTTTACGATGAACATTGAATAAATCAAGGTTTTTAATTTGATTTACAATCCTGAGTGTGAAACTGATCATTGATTAATTAATGATCCCTTCAAGTCCTCCAAAATAAACATTTATTAATTCGAAAAAATCCTAAATTTCAACTAGTGAACTATAACAAGAGGCCTATGTTGCTAACTTAGAGATGGAAGCGAGAGAAAAAAAATGCTTCACTAATAATTTCTACCCAAATATGATACTGAATCTAATCATAGCAAGCAAATTCAACCATGAATTACCTCTTCCCTATCAAACAGATGATATTCATTATCGCCAAAACCAAGTACAGATGCATTGTTCGCCTCATCTTCCAGTCCTCCCAACACAGAGCCTTCCACTCCATCTTGCCCAAAAAAAGCATATTGTGATGCATCATAAAGTGCAGCATCTGCATCTGAAATTAAACTCAGTTTTGCAGTGATACATATAAACACTAATTATCTTGACTATAAAAGCTGTCAGGTAAGAGAAAAATATCACAGATTCAATCCATCAAATGGGCAGGAATTAAATGTTCAAGTACAGTTAATTATATTAGTAAATAGATGAAGACTGTTCCTAGATGCAATGAATCAGTCATTTAGATGTCCAACACATGGTTCGAACAAACAAAGCTTTTTGAAACAATTTTCATAATCAAGATTATAATCCAATTCAAGTTTCACCAAAGGTATCCCGCACTGACTTATAATTATAACTCTGTCATATACTGCTTACATGATTTAGCAATAATAATTAAAAAAAAATCAAACTTTTACAAGAAGCATTAAAAGAAGGGGTTAGGTCCACCAATAAGGTTGTGTTCAATTCGATGGAATGGAATGGCCAGAGAATGAAATGAGATTTATACTCTTATTTAAAGGTGATTGAAGATAAATGTTTATGATTTTTATTTCATCCTTCATTCCTTTTCTTACAATTTAAACTAGAAGCCTAACCCGCCAATTTCGGAAGGAATGCTTCATTCCCCTTCTTTTTCATTTTCTCTACAAATTTTGTCATAGAAAATTTTTACTCCCTCATTTTTTTCTTTCCCAATATATTTTGATCCTAATTTTTCATTACATTCCTTCACCATTTCATTCTCTCCAAGTGGACCGGAGACAACCTAAGCACGGTAAGGACAACTGACCATGTACTCACATAAAAAACAAGCATTATGCCTTACCGCGCTTAGTAATCGGACCAATAAAAGAAAACTAATTTTCAGGTTACACCTAAAAGGTGATAAATGTGCTAGCCAATCAGCAGTATATCCTACTGCAAAACATAATCATCAATCACTGTCCTAAAACAACAACATTCATACTAATCATACAATCATATTATCTTATACACCCACGACTAGAAATTAACAGAACCGAATCAAACGATAAACACATACTACTTCAATCACATATATCCCACCAATTCAATAAAAAGAAGATACAAGCAAATAAAACCATCCCTCAAAAAACTAATAAGCACAAAAATCAAATACACACATATAATAACTACACAAGCAAACAGTAAAAACAAACATTAAGTAAAACCTGGAGAGAAGTCATTTAATTTATTACAATCAGATCTCTCCATGTTTATTCAAACACAAAGTGAGTTCATTTGTGATCAGCTACACTTCAATCTTCTTCTGCAACAACAAAAAATCAAGAAAATTAGAGCGTTTCAGAGGGTATAAAAGTTGGGATTTACACAAAAAACGATATAAAATAATACCCAATTGATAAAATAGTAATAAAGATTGCCGCTATTGCTTTACGGTGGTGGCAATATGATAAAGCCAAGCACCGAGCACTGTGGCCGTGTGGCGGTGTGTGTAATGTGTATTGTAGCCTTGTAGGTATGTGTAATATTACTTGTGTAGTAATATCATTTTTTTATGTATGTAATGATATTACACGAGTTGCTATACAATTTTTATACTATTCCAAAATAAGTGTTAAAGAGTTCATTTTATATATTTTTTAAAATATGTATACAAATTTAAAGAAATATTTATTTTAATATGAAAGGAGTAATATCTTTTAATCCAGAAAAAATAAATTCATTCATTTTTCAATTATTTTTCTTTTATTGTTTAAGTTTTTGAATAAAATATTTTAATATTTAAGTCATTTAATTTTTAAATATTTCTGATTGAAGTTTTTCCGGTCAAAAAATACTTATGAATATTAATTGTTTTTTACGTGATAGCTTATTTAACATGTCACATGTTTATTTGATATTTATTTGATGAATACTTAATAAAAGAAGGCATAAAGTTATCCCGTGACATATTATACCGGTTATTATGTATATATCATGTATATATTTATATATAAATTGTGTGTTAGAGTTTATATTTAAATTGGAAATTAAGTTTAAATATATCAATTGATATGAAATTGAAGAGAAAATGACCGATATACCGACATTCTGCACATTGTGGCCCGATGTAATTATATTCAATACTAAATAAATATCGGTTCAATTTGATTTTTTTTTAAAATATTGTTAAAATTGAACTAACCGAAATATACATTATATATTTAAAAAATTAACTTATAATTATATCAATATTCTTTAAAAAGGATAAAATGTTACTAAAGTTAGCTATAGACCATTTTCTAAAATCATCTTATTAAAATTATGTATTTTTACTGTTTTAAATCTATTTTAATTAGTTAGGTAAAATAAAACACTTTCATTATATAGTTACATTTGTATTTAGACAATTTAATTATATATGCATAATTAAAATATTTTATGTCACTTAACTAATTATATATGCATAACTAATCAATAAAAATTCGATTAGACTCGTGAGTCATACTAATAGAGTAATTTGAACATTGAGCTTGGTTTTGTAAATTATTCGAATAGTTTGAATTCGACCAAAACTCAATTATTATTGAACCAAATTTAAATATTTTATAAGTGCTCGAATAGTTCACAAATAATTTGACTTGTTTATGCTTAATTATGGCCGGTTAAAAGTATGATTATGATATACTCTCTCCGTCCCATTTAATTCTTAACATTTCTGATAAAGTATTTGGCACGCATGCATTTTAAAGTGCATATAAAATATAGTTACATAACGTATTTTTACAATTTTTTGTTTTTAAATGAAAATTGAATGTTTAAATTTATATTTAAAAAAAATTAAAAATAAATTATGAAACTATATTATATTAATTAATGAGTGCCGACTCTCTCAAAAATATATTAAGAATCAAATGGGACGGAAATGGTATAAGTGAAAAATGACCCGAGAAATACAATAGAAGTAGATTGTCGATGAGTGAAAAAGATAGTGAAGATTTGATGTTGACAATTAATTTTTTAGATTTCAAGTAGGAATGCCTCTATAATTGAAGGAAGTTTTATATTTTTCGTGTGCATATGAGTTGGAGAGAAATGGGATTCAACCTCTAAAATGTTACAGTATTTTATTGGATAACTTTAGGTTCGGTTATTTTTCAATGCTCGTTCTGAATACGACCTTAATATTTATTTATAGAATTATAAAATAAGCTTCCTTGCAGTGTCATTTTACTATTTGAATGAAATATTAATATTCTTAAAAACCAAGCATATGTGGTTGTGTATGATCTCATATAGTCAATGTCTAAAGAAGCAAAACTGGACGTTGCTTCTTCCTCATAAGTCTTTTAAATATTTATGTTAATATTTGCTAGTCTTTTTGAGTCCCTTTGTTCTTGAAGTTAAGTTGCATTGATCTATAAACTATATAGTTATTGTTAACTTCTCCTCTTCTTGCTGATTTTTATTACTAAATATGATGAGAGCAAAGTTGATCTTCATACCAGCTCCTGGAGTTGGTCATCTGGTATCTGCAGTTGAGGTTGCAAAGCTGCTGGTTCGTCGAGATGACCGAATCTCCATCAGCATCATGATATTAAAGTCGCCTTTACATGCTGGCGTTGCTGCCTTTACTGAGAACCTTCAGAAAGATGCTCCAGACTGCATAGACTTTGTAGACATCCCTGCTCTAGATGAGTCTGTTACGACAGAGCTCATGTCTCTGCCTCAGAACTCTTTCCTTGATTCTTTCGTTTCGAATCAGATTACTCAGGTGAGAGATGTAGTTGCAACAATTTTGGAAAGGTCTGAGTGTACTAAGCTGGGTGGATTTGTGCTTGACATGTTCTGCACCCCAATGATAGAAGTGGCTAATGACTTTAATGTGCCGGCCTATGTATTCTTCACTTCTGGTGCTTCTTTTCTTGGCTTCATATTTTATGCTCAAAATCTCAAAGATAACAAAGACCTGGATATTTTCAAGTTCAAGGATTCTGATATTGAGCTCTCTGTACCAGCTTTCGCAAACCTTGTTCCTGCTAAGGTTTTGCCTGCGGTAATGCCAAGCGAGGGTGGATCTTCCAGGATGACAACTGTAGCCAGAAGGCTACGAAAGACGAAAGCTATTTTGATTAATACTGTATTGGAACTGGAAACTCATGCTATTAAATCCCTTGAAGATGATGAGACCAGCCCGCTTATCTACCATGTAGGCCCTATTGTAAATTTCGAAAAAGATGAGCCAACAACCCATAATAAAAAATCTGATTTGGCCATTATGAGCTGGTTGGACAGCTAACCATGTTCATCTGTAGTATTTTTGTGCTTCGGAAGTATGGGAAGCTTTGAAAAAGATCAAGTAAAGGAGATAGCATGCGCATTGGAGCTCAGCGGACAGCGGTTCTTGTGGTCTCTACGATGCCCATCACAAGAAAAGGAAAAGATGGGACTGCCAAAAGATTATGAGAGTTATTGGATGGGCGCCACAGGTGACAATTCTTTCTCACCAAGCAGTTGGGGGATTTGTGTCGCATTGTGGATGGAACTCTACGCTGGAGAGTATATGGTGTGGTGTGCCAATAGCCGCATGGCCAATCTATTCTGAACAGCAAACTAATGCATTCCAGTTGGTAAAGGATTTAGGACTGGCAGTGGAAATCAAGTTGGATTATTATAAAGACAATGTAACAAATGAAGCATCGGTATTTGTGACAGCAGAAGAGATAGAAAGGAGTATAAGATGTCTAATGGATGAAGAAAGTGAAATGAGAAAAAAGGTGAAGACGATGAAAAATATATGCAGAAAAGCCACTGTAGAGGGAGGTTCATCATACAATTCACTCAGAGACTTTATCAAGGATGTCCTAGATAACATCAAGCGAGGGGGATGAAATGAAAGAGTTAAGCCCGTTAGCTCTTGCTAGTCAGAATACGTTGGAAAAACTACTTTTTAGGCAAACAGAAAAAATCTTGCTAGTCAGAAAAAATTAGCCAAGCATCTCCAAAATAGCTTTAAAAGCTAATATTGTAATTAAGTGAATAAAAAAGAACTATGGTTCTTTCTTGTTAGCAGTTTACAGAAGGTTGAGATTGTCAGTCCCTGTTATTCATTATAATCTCTTCAATTCCCTTAGCAAAGAAAGCATTTGTCAATGAATGAAAGTATCCTACTTAATAGCAGTAACTGAACCCTTGGTGTATGCATTCGTTCAATTTAATGTGTTTTATGGAGTAGTTGATGGCCTGAATACTGAATTATGATTGCAGTGGACAGTGGTGCATGAAATCATTTAACAATGCTGCATCCTGCATACATGTTATCTACTGGTGATTTGCACTAGCTTTCAACCAAGCAAATGCAACAAAACTCAGGCCAAAGATGCGAAAACCAGAAAAAAAAATACTGAATTAATAATAGGTGTCCTGACGGTATTAAATTAACTGAAATTATGATTACTAGGCATATTTTAATTTTACTCTTAGGATAAAGTAATAAATTATGTTGAACTTATATTTATTTTTTCACAACCTTGGTACACCAAAAACCAAATTTATCAGTATTCTGATTGGAAAATGGAACTTCAGCATGTCTCATTCGAAAGTAGAATATGTAGAGGGTAAGATTTGCTCTGACTTTATTCTAATTTATTTACAATTCTTTTTAATAAATTTTTTATTAAAGAAAAAGTAATCACAATATGACCATTGAATTTATAATTGTTCGGATCAAAAACTATTATTAACCTTAGCTATGACTCCCAGCAACACCATGAAACTTTTGTAGGATATCACTAAATAGTCTGTGGACAGGTTATTATTTTGATTTGTTCATTAAACAACCTTTACAAGAGAAGAAATGGGAAAAACATCATCCCTATAAGGACATTTGCCGTAGTCATGGATTACGGTCTCCCTAGCCTTCATCTTTGTTAACAAAAGGTCAAATGATTCGACTCTCAGTGAAGACAATTGTCAAAGTGAGTATTCAAATTTGTGATAGCATGACTATACTACAAAAACAAACTTAATGTCTTGAGATGATGGTAAGTGGCTCTGGATCATAAGACCTTAGCAATTGAATAATCTAAGAATGATTCATATTTCAGACCATTGATCATTATAGATCAGACTACATGAGTTGATTATATCGAAAACATAAAGAGGGGGAGTACTAAGAGTAGATCTGAAGGCCAGATATTCACCCAAACAAGGATGGACTACCTATATGCAAGGACTAGCCTGCATGCATCCCTCCCCTCTTGCTAATAAGGGGTAAGAGGGCTCAAGAATCATCAGTGCATGCTAGAATATGGTTTGTTTCATATAACCCTGAGTTTAGCTTTATCGGAATTAGATTAGCTCTTTAATTCAGAGCTCTAGAATATTATAATTATTGATTCAATTGGAAGAACCTTCCTGAATTTTATTCCTGATAGCCTCACTAAATTTCCCAAGTGAAGTGTAGGATGAGCCACCGTCTACAGTGGCTTTTCTGCATCTGTTTTTTTATTTCTCATTTCACTTTCTCCATCCATCAGACATCTTATACCCCTCTCTATTTGTTCTGCTGCCACAAGTACTGATGGTTTGCTGCTCACAGAATTGTCTTTCCTGTAGTCCATTTTAATTTCTGCCGCAATTCCTAATTCCTTCACTAACTAGAATGCATTGATTTGTTGTTCAGCATACATAGGATAAAATCCTCCGACAGATGGATGGGAAAGGATAGTCATCTGTGGCGCCCATCCAATAACTTTTCCTATGTCTGATGTCCTCTTCAAGAACCTTCTGACATCACTTCATTGTAGTCCTCGTAAATGGTTGGCAGTTCCATTCTTTCCTTCTCTTGAGATGGGCGTCGTAGAGACCACAAGAAATGGTGTCTGCTGAGTTCCAATGCTTGTGCTATCTCTGTTGCTCTGTATCAAGGCTTCCTATACTGCCAAAGCACAGATACACTACAGACACACTACAGACAGAAGTGGTTGGCTGTCCAACCACTGAATAATTTCCTCTTCTGATTTCTTGCAATTAATCGCTGACCCACCCCCCACCCAACTCATGAAATAAATTATAGGGCTGACGTGGTAATTAGAGGGCTGTTTTCATCATCACCAAAGGGACTTGATAGCATGGGCTTCCAATTTCCACGCTGTATTCACCAACATAGCTTTGGCCTCTCGTAACCTTCTAAATAAAGCAATGACCATGACATATAGATTGTTGACTCTCTTCTTGTGGTTTTAGATTTGCATAACCTCATTTTTAACTTATTAGAAGTGTGTGATATCTTGCCATCTTGGATAGTTATCGCAGTTAGGACGCCCTGATCACTCTATAATTTTTTCTAGAAAGCAGACTAATAGGGAGATATGAACTTGTGATTCTTCTATCTTATGATAATGCTTAAGTATTAAAAAAAATAATGGAAGAGAAAATAACATGACCAGCAGAATTGAAAGTAAATCAAGTTACAACCAAACAAAACTGCAATTCAACAAAAATTTAAGCTAATATATTAACAATGACAAATTTGGAGGCCATTCTTAAGTACTGATTAAATATTAGTTGTTGTAAATGACATCCTCGATAAACTGTTCGAGTGAATTGTAAGATGAGCCTCCTTCTACAATAGCTTTTCTGCATATATCTTTCATTGTTTTAACTTTGTTTCTCATATCACATTCTTCATTCATCAGACATCTTAAACCACTCATTATTTCCTCTGCTATCAAGTTCTGGTGATTCATTTGGAGCAAAATATTCCTTTCGATAATCCAACTTAATTTTAACCACTAATCCCAACTCCTTCACCAACTGGAATGCATTAGTTTGCTGTTCAGCGAAGATTGACCAAGTAGCTATTGGCACACCACACCATATACTCTCTAATGTAGAGTTCCATCCACAATGCGACACAAATCCTCCAACTGCTGAATGGGAAAGGATAGTTACCTGTGGCGCCCACCCAATGACTTTTCCTATTCCTGCTGTCCGCTCCAGGAATCCTTCTGGCAACACCTCATTGTAGTCCTCGTAATTTTTTGGCAGTTCAATCTTTTCCTTCTCTTGTGATGGGCGTCGTAGAGACCATAAGAAACGCAGTCCACTGAGCTCCAATGCACATGCTATCTCCTTTACCTGCTCCATTTCAAAGCTTCCCATACTCCCAAAGCACAAAAATACTACAGATGAACATGGTTGCCTGTCTAACCAACTCATAATGGCCTCATCGGAATTTTTGTTATGGGATGTTTGCTCACCTTTCTTGAAATTAATTACGGGCCTACAGGGTAAATATGAGGCGTGTTTCCATCATCTTCAACAGACCTGATAGCAAAAGCATCGAGTTCTCCTACTGTATTGACCAAAATAGCTTTGGTCTGTCGTAATCTCCTTGCTATAGCTGTCATCATGGCAGATCCACTCTCGTTCAGCATCACTGAAGGCAAAACCTTAGCAGGAACCAGGTTTGAGAAACACTGGACAAAGAGTTCAATATCTGCGTCCTTATACTCCGAAATTTCCAGGTTTTTGTCATCTTTAAGATTTTGAGCATAAAACATAAGGCCAAGAAAAGCAGTACCAGAAGTGAAGAATACATAGGCCGCCGGCACATTAAAATCATTAGCCACTTATATCATTTGGGTGCAAAACATATCAAGAACAAATCCACCTAGCCTAGAAGACTCAGACCGATTCAAAATTTCTATAACTACATCTCTCACCTGAGTCCGCTGATTTAAGACAAAGGCATCAAGGAACGACATCCGTGGCAAAGACATTAGCTTTGTCACAATGGTCTCATCCAGAGATGGAATGTCTACAAAGTTTACGCGGTCTGGAGCATGAAAATGTTAACATGAAATTTCTCTTTACAATTTTGATTTCACAAATTTTTTAAAATAAAAATGAAAATAAATAGAGTTAAGATCTAATCGACCCATATTTTATACTCCTTATGTCTCATAATAATAGTTTCTTTTGAAAAAAAAAATATCTCATAATAGTTCTCTATTTCTACTTTCAATGTAAAAAAATTCAAATTTACCTTTTTTGCATTTTCAATATAAAATTTATTTTATTTGGTATAAAATAGCTAATCATAATAAATATGATACACACGAAAAATTATTGTACAACTAACATTTCTTAATATGCTTTATTTTTTCAAAAGGGACTATTAATATGGGACGGAAGGAGTATATACATATAATAAGATTCGAGAATTTAATCATATCATTATTTAAATAACGAGATAATAAAAAACATGTACTACAGCACCCATCTTCAAAAAAATTGAAATACTATAAAATTAAGACTTGTGAAAATAAAATAATTATATATCAACTCATTAATTATTAGTTACAAGTCATATAAATATGTTAAATAAATCTAACGGTGTATTAGTCCTAACATTTATATTTAAGTGTGTTAACAAAATACGAAGACATATTTATAAAACAGCTATAAAAAAGGGTAGAGTGATAAATGACTATATTAATTTTGAGACATATGATAAAAATTGCCTAAATAAAATGTAACATCCGGCAGGGACGCAGGTACAAAGATAGGTCCACACATCGATCACAAAATAATTTTGGTGGGTTGCTAACTTACTTCTCTCCACGTGTCCCTCCTACCGTCCGTTATTAATAATTGTTTGATATGAGAGTTGGGTTGATACCATACGGTAGATATTTTGGTCCGTGTTAAAATTGAAAGTGAACAAATATCAAACAAAACTATTCAAGTTTGGTTGGATGCATTAATAAAATTCGACATGACAGTTCAGTTATTGATTAAACTATATCAGAACATTGCATTACATACATCAAGAATAAGTTAACTGATAATGAGCAAGGAGGCTTTGCCTATCCATTACAAAGGAACTCTACATAAAAGAAGGGATTATAAAGAGTACACTTCAAGGCCTGAGATACACTGAAGTAAAAAGAACTAGCTAAACAATAAATAGCTTCTTCTAACCCTGAACCTGAGGTAATGGTTACTAGGAATTTGATTTGCTATTCAGTTTAGTGCTCTAGAAATATTTTTAATATCGATTTAATTGGAAGCTCCTTCCCGGATGTTATCCATGACAGCCTCAATAAACTGTCCAATGGAAGTGTAAGATGAGCCAGCCTCGACAGTGGCTTTCCTGCATTTTTCTTTCATTTCTTTCATTCTACTTCTTATTTCACTTTCTCCATCCATCAGACATCTTATTCCCCTCTCTATCTCTTCTGCTGTCACAAATGCTGTGGGTTGGTTGTTAAGAAAATTCTCTTTTCTGTAGTCCATTTTAATCTCCACCGCAATTCCTAATTCTTTCACCAACTGGAATGCATTGGTCTGTTGCTCAGCATATAGAGGCCAAGTAGCCATAGGAATGCCATACCATATACTCTCTAACGTAGAGTTCCATCCGCAATGGGATACAAATCCCCCAACGGATGGATGGGAAAGGATAGCCACTTGAGGTGCCCATCCAATAACCTTTCCTATTCCTGATGTCCGCTCCAAGAATCCCTCTGGTAACACCTCGTTGTAATCCTCATAATCTGTTGGTGGTTTCATTTTGTCCTCTTGAGATGGGCGTCGTAGAGACCACAAGAAACGTTGTCCACTGAGCTCCAATGCTTGTGCTATTTCTGTTACTTGCTCTGCAACAAAGCTTCCCATACTGCCGAAGCACAAATACACTACAGAAAGAGGCGGTTGACTGTCCAACCAGCAAATAATGTCCTCTTCCGACTTTTTCTTATCTGTTGTTGCCCCACCACTCGTAAAATTAATTATAGGACCTACATGATAAATTAGAGGGATGTTTTCATCGTCAGCGAGGGACTCGATAGCATGTGCTTCCAGTTCCCTCACCGTATTCACCAAAATAGCCTTGGCCTCTCTTAACCTTCTGGTTACAGCTACGATGAAGGCAGACCCTTCCTTGGTAAGCATCACTGAAGGCAAAACCTTAACAGGTACTGTGTTGATGAAACCGGGAATCGAGAGGTCAGCATCCGAGTCCTTGTACTCAGAAATATCCTTGCCTTCATTGTCTTTGAGATGTTGAGTATAAAACTTGAGGGAAAGAAAAGCAGCACCAGAAGTGAAGAACACATATGCTGGGACACAAAATTCATTGGCCACGTCTATCATTGAGGTGCAGAACATATCAATAATAAATCCACCAAGCTTAACAGACTCAGACTGTTTCAAAATTCTCGTAACTATGTCTCTCACCAGTGTCCGCTGGCTCTCAATGAAGGAAGTGAAGAAAGATGTCTGCGATAAAGACATGAGCTCTGTCCTGGTGGTCTCATCTAATTCAGGAATGTCGACAAAGGCTATGCGTTCAGGAGCTTCATTCTTAAGGTTCTGAGTGAATTCTCCTGTGCTGAAGTCAAAAGGAAACTTCATTATCAAGATACTGATGGAAATCTGCTCGTCTCGACATGAAAGGAGCTTGGCAAACTCAACAGCAGATGCTAGATGACCAACTCCAGGCGAAGGGATGAATATTAGCTCTGCTCTCATCTTTTTTAGCACAAAAAAATAGTCGAAATTATAAAGGTTTAGGTAATGTAGAAGTAGTTTTGTTGTAATAATGCAATAGAAGACTCAGTACCGGTCCAGTCTAGACAAAGATGTTTGTGGACATCATAAGAAACGCTAAGATCCATTCATGGTAAAGCTAGATAGATATGAAAAATGTATGTGTATTATTACACATGAATGAGAAATGACAAGAAACAATTAATATAGTTCAATAAGATGAGCAAATTCTGACAAAAGCCGTTTTCTACTTTAACAAATATAAAATTATTTTTTTAAAATAAATAATTTGTTTAGTTCCGGGAAAAAGTAAAAAACATGAGAATGTTAATATATAAAAATCTTAATCGAAAACACAACTCAACTCAACTCAAGTGAAGAAGACAACAACCAAGTGCAAATCTTATAACAAAAGATTCAATATTTCAATTCAGTTAAATCTGTCACTAAAAAGCCACACTCCGGCGTCGCCATGCCCATCATCATGAGATTACGTTTTTGGATTCTGTTAGATCTAATACTTCTCTAAAGGCCATTTGATTGAAAAAAAGGTCAAGTAAATCTTGTTTCAATTAAACCCGATTAACTCAATTTCTTGACTCAGTGAGTCAATTCAAGGGTTTCCGGCTATTCAAGTTAATTCAGGACAATTCAAACTGCTTCTCATACATTAGTGGCTCCGTTATGACTAAAGTGAGGTAAAAATCATGTGAATAAACACCATGACTCATGTATGGTCTTGGAACTCAAAATTGGTGTGAGTTT